>OX359293.1:45981850-48381850 GCA_947179395.2 Pulicaria dysenterica
CGTCATTTTTATCATTTTCGGACCAGCTGTTTAAGTGTATATAAGGGGATACGAAAATCACGAAATTTTTATCATTTTCGTACCCCCTTGTATACATATAAGAGCAGGTGACGAAAATGATAAAAATTTCGTCATTTTTATCATTTTCGGACCTGCTGTTTAAGTGATATATAAGGGGATACGAAAATGATGAAAATTATGAAATTTTTATCATTTTCGTGCCCCCGTATATAACATATAAGAGCAGGTGACGAAAATGATAAAAATTTCGTCATTTTCATCATTTTCATATCCATTTATATACCACTTAAAAAGCAAGTCCGAAAATGAAATTTTTTTTGTCATCTTTATCATTCTCATATCCCCTTATATACCACTTAAACAGCAGGTCCGAAAATGATAAAAATTTTGTCATATTTATCATTTTCGGACCTGCTGTTTTAGTGGTATATAAGGGGATACGAAATTGATAAAAATGACAATTTTTATCATTTTCGTCACCTGCTCTTAGATGTT
The DNA here is from genome assembly GCA_947179395.2 of Pulicaria dysenterica. NCBI lineage: Eukaryota > Viridiplantae > Streptophyta > Magnoliopsida > Asterales > Asteraceae > Pulicaria > Pulicaria dysenterica. The sequence continues at coordinate 45,982,367 of OX359293.1, forward strand.
ATACAAGGGGCACGAAAATGATAAAAATTTTGTTATTTTTATCATTTTCGTGTCCTCTTGTATATCATGTAACAGCAGGTGACGAAAATGATAAAAATGACAAAATTTATCATTTTCGGGACCTGCTACTAGCAGGTCCCGAAAATGATAAATTTTGTCATTTTCATCATTTTCGTCATTTCGTCGAATTTTTTTTTCCCAGAAATATAGGAAGAGTGGTCTCGTTTGAAACATGATTAAAAAATGAGAAGATTGATATAAATTTTTTGCTCAAATTCAAAAAAATGAAATAGTTATGGTCATTTAAAGATCAAAGGGGTAACAAAAAAATGGGGCTTTGACCATAATACCCCTCCTTCTCTAATTAAATCTTATAACTGTTTAGTTATTTACAATAATGCCATTGTAGATCTTAACCATTGATTTGATCGATCTAACTGCCAGGAATTGGACTTTGGGGTTTTTGTTTAAGGGGGGGTTTCTATTGATCCAATTTCTATATATATATATATATATATATATATATATATATATATATATATATATATATATATATATATATATGGTTATGTTATATATAGAATCTCCCTTAAACATAGAACCTAAAGAATCACCACGGTGCTGACACGTGTCATTAAGAAAAAGGGTAAAACTCAAGAAAAAAAAACTCACGCGCTCCTTGTTCTAGCCAACCTTCTTTTAAAAAAAAACCCTCTCAACTTTAAATGATTATAACTCATTTGTATTTAAGAATTTAAGCAAGAAAATTATATCATTAGATTTAGTTTTCCGTCCTCTTTCAAACAAGAATAATTTTGATATATTAATGAATTAAAAAATATGGGAAGATTGATATATTTTTTTTGCTTAAATTAACACAATATGAATAGTTATGACAATTTAAAGTTTGAGAGATAAATATTTTTTAAGTTGAAATGCGGAGGAAATTGACGTGGGTTTTGAGGGGGGGATTTTTTATGTTTGCCCCTCACACATTCAATTATTATATATAACGTTTATAATATTACAAAATTGTTATCTTTAAATCTCATCCATTGATTTTGATGATCCAATGGTACAGATTGGTTCTTTAGGTTTTTTAATTAAAATATTGTTCTTTATTGATCCAATATACATATATATATATATATTGTCCTTCTTGTCCACACACACACACACACACACACATATATATATATATATATATATATATATGAGTTTCGTATATGAATATGCATACTGTTGGTGCATACATGGTCATACATTTAAAAGTGCACTTCTTGTTTTGATGATGATAAAAATATTAACATGTGATACTATTACTTATCAAAATTATTCATATGTTCATATCTATATTCTTCAATGTTAACAAACCTCAAATTGATGATTAAGTGAAGAACAAACAAGTAAAGACTTTGATTCAACAAGAAAAGAAGATAACAAGATAAAAGTAAACATTCAGCCTTCACGGTCGATCCCACGGTCGACCGTGAATCCACCGTCGCTGCACAGCTCACAATTTTTAAACATTGTCCTTCTTGAAGTCAGCCGAACTCGTACTCAACAAGTGAAGATGAATTCTTCAAAGCCGATGACGAAGAAATCTACAAACAAGAGTTCGGAAAATATGAGCTTACATGAATAATAAATTAAACAAGTTTAAGTTTTTACAAAATATTTTTTTATAAAAACTTTTATAAAAATTCAAATATTTTTTAAAGCTTGGTTGTAAAAGTATAAGACTTCTTATTTTGGTAAATACCAAACATGATCTAGCATTGAAATCAAACAACACCATATTTAGAAAATGGAATCTCCCAAAGAAGCAAACATCTAACATGCTTTATACATTTGTTTTCTAAACTTCTATAATGGTGTTTAAATTCAAACATAAGAAGTATGTCACAACCCACCTTTTTCTAAGCTTCCTTTCACTGAATTTTTAAAGCAACTCAAGTCTTGTGATTTTAGAACTCTTGAGATTAGAAAAACACATAACATATTCTAAGATCTTGTGAGTTTATATTCCAATCAAAAGATATATCATCTACAAGATCAAGATCAAGATCAAGATCAAGAGCAAGAGTTAAAAGTCTTCAAAGCTCAATCATTACATTATCAATCTACATATTTGTAATAGTGTGAGGATCAACTCTAGCATTTCAAATTAGAGTGAAGTGAGGATTATCTCTAGCCTACATAATTATAGAGAAGTGAGGATTAACTCTAGCCATCAAATTAGAGTGAAGCTAGCTAGACTCATCTTAGCCTTGTTTGCAAGAGAGAAGAGTATTTCTTGTAAACTAAAGAGAGAAGTGTAAAGGTTTATCTCTACCTTGAAAGAGAGAAGTTTTTAGTGGAGCAAACTCTTGGTGGGTGATGCCAAGGAGTGGATGTAGTGCAAGTTTGTTAACACTTGCATGAACCACTATAAATCTCTTGTCTTCTAATTGGTGATATCTCTCTACCCTTACTCTCTTTATTTCAAGTATATATATTTGTTGTGTTATAAACTTCAAGAAAAATCTTTTTTAACACAACTTACAAATTTTATTTGTGAAAAATTGGTAAACTAAGTTAAAGAACCTATTCACCCCCCTCTAGGTTCCAACACATACATATTACCTTTTTTCTATAATATAGAATGATTACTATGTATATTATTTTTAACCGATCACATTATCCATCGTGCAAAACAATTAAAATACTTGATTGGTCAACTTTTGATGCAAAACTGTTAAAACACACGGTTAAGTTTGTAATATTATACAAAAATTATCATGTGTGTACAATCCTGTTGGGGAACCTCGATACCGACCCCATTGCTTTCTCTAATTTTGAATTTGTGATCCTAAACTTGATTCTACCTTTCTCCTCATCAATCTATGTTCACAAAAAAGATGAATACTTATAAGACCATTTATGAAGAAATTTGAGTCAAGCTATCTTGTAAATATGGTGTCTAATGTATAGATAAACAAGTAGAATATTTACTATGAGAAAAATATAAACGTTGGAAACTAGTAGAGTCAATTTTCTAATTGTATAAAGACTTAATAGAGTCAATTTTCCCATAAAGATAAATTATAGAGATGAAAAGAGCACCTCATTATTACTTTTTGAAAAAACAAGAAAGATAAATAGACAACAAGCTTTGACATAACTATCATGAGAACTTATTAACTAATCTAAATTTAATCCAAATAAAACGTTAGACTCAATCTCTATCTCCACCAACAATAATGAGGACTTACGATTAAACACCAAATTAATGTTGATTTTCAAATGAACAAAAGTAGACTACCTTAAGGGTGAGCACGCGACCTGATAGATTGAACAAACCGACGAACAGGATCGAACCGGACAAGGACTGGTCTAGACCGGCTTTGGTCCGGTCTTTTTCGGTTTGGTCTAGTTATGTTTGGTACAACTTATAAAACAACAAATAGACCAAAAAAACGACGAACCGAACTGGACAGAGACCGGTCCGGACCGGGGCTGGTCGTTCCGGTCTTCGGTCCTGGTTTTTGTATAGATTTCGGATTTCGATCCGGTCTAGTCTTTTTCAGTCTGATACGATTTTTGAACCGATCTCAGACCTAGACTTCTTGTCAAAACTTCCATAAATTTATTTTTTTTCTTTGAATTTACACAGTCAAGGAATTTGAAGTCCAATGGAGATGATATTTGAAATGATGCCACGTGGGTTAGAAGAAAAATTATTCATCTGTGATTAAAAATAACGAGGCCAAAAAAAGAGAGTAGTCTATAAACGGATATTAAAGAGGGATATTTTAAGCTGCTGTTATTTTCGTAGAATTTAATATAAGGGTGCGTTTGGTACAGAGAATGTAATTGGAGAGAAATGATTGTAGAGAATGGAATTGCAGAGAAAGGGAATTAGTCTGGAGAAGGAGAATTGAATCTTCTGTTTGGTAGCACAGAGATTTAAACAGAGAAATATAACAAAGAATCATTTCTCTTGTTTGGTAACACAAAAATTTCAACTGAGAATTGTACCAAATTAACATTTGCATTTTTATTATTCCATAAGAAACAATCAAATTTTTTTATTGTTTTTCTTGCATTTAACCAAATAGCTGAAATGCATAATAAATTTTTACGTAAATTTCTTATTAAACAAAAAACAATCCTCCATATCCAGAAACAGAAGTCATATTGAATAATAGATAAATAAATTAGAAATGGATTTCCTTTGTTTGTGTCCACAAAGTTCTTTCACCAGCTCAAAGGTTTCGATCTATCCACAATTTCTTTGTGTTCTTTGATGGGAACAAGAAAAAGAAAAGGTCCAATGGGTCAAGCTCCAGAAATTTGATTTCTCTTCTCCACTGTGGTTTTTTTTGTTCGATGCTCTTCGTTCTCCACCCACCTGTACACAGCAGCTTTGCTTAATCGATCTTCCCTACGATTCATAACAGCGAAGTAATTAATTTGATAAGAAATTGTGATTTCGAATGATGATGATAGAAGCAAGTATCAAAGAAACCAACGAAAGCAAACCTGAATTGTGTTAGTCCTTGCCGTGAGAGGTGGAGTTGACGCCGTCAGAGTTGCCGCCGCTGGGGTCTATGGAATTCGCTCAGTCGCTGGGGTTGCCGCTGGGGAGGCGCATGGGAGGAATCGATTGAAGGTCTCGGTAGAAGGGGAGGAATCGACGTGAAGGAGCGATGGAGAGGATGAGGATAGAGACGAACGCAATCGATCGGATAGAGACGAACGGCTTGAATTGGAATTCTCCGCTTTTTTGTTATTTCTCCAGAGAGACGTAATTAGAATTCTCTCCAATTCTCCGCCTAAGATAGAGAAATAAAAATAGGGAATAGTAATTCTAGCATTTCTCATTTTTCAATTCCCAATTGTAACCAAACAAGAGATTTAATCTCTAATTCTATTTCTCTACCCCCATTTCCCTCTACCAAACACACCCTAATAGAATTATATTCTTTAGCGAATCAAAATTCTAATAAACGAGATTTTGTATCATCTTTGTTTTTCAATAAAAAAAAGAATTGAATTAAATATCATTCCAATCCTATATTTTATTTGGTTTGTAAATTGTTAGAAGAATTGAAATGAAATTATATAAAATGATCAATCTACCATTTATTATTTTTTACATAAAAACGTCATTAGTAGACAAACATGTATAGATACAAAATATGTGTATATACACAAACCATGGACCATATATGTTCGGTGGGGAGGGAGTCGTCCGTTGGTGTTCGCAACACCATCGACCGGTGCTGCCAGTAGCAGCGGGACAAGTTGGTGATCTATAGCGGGCGGTGATCGGAGGTGGTGGCGATGCCGACACGGCAGTGGTCGGTGGCCATGATCGGTGGTCTTCAACGGTTGTTGTAGGTGGCTAGGGTCGGAGTCAATGGCAACGTCGGTGGCGGTGACAGTCGGCAGTAGGTGGCGACTGTTGGCAGCGTGACGGTCCATGGTAGGCGATGACGGTCGGCGATAGGTGTCGGCGCTCGGTGGCAGAGGTTGTTTGTAGCGATGGTCCGCGACAACGATGTTTGGTGGTCGACCACTAAGGGTCGGAGGTCGGCGGTAGGTGGTGGTGGTCATCTACGGCGACGGGTGCAATGGTTGATTGAGATGTATGGTAAGTTGGATTATATTTAACATATGGGTAGAATATTATTTTATTCACTTTTCGTGAGTGATGGATTTTAATTCCATCACTATATATGAAGGAATTAACATTCCATTATTTAAAGAACTTCCGAGTTCTGCGGAATGACATTTCAAATAGCTTTTATTTACTAAACTATATATAGAAATGCAATGTTGTTCCTAACCTATAAAAGCTTTTATAAACAACTTTTATAAACTATGTTTTCCTTTATATTTATTACTTCTAGTCTGTTTATAAGTTAGGATTTCGTGTTTGACTTGGACACTTTAAACCTTAATATAGTTTATTCACTACTAGAAAATTGTTTATTTCCGACTATTTTTTTCTGACGACACAAAACCGTCGCTAATTTCTAACTAATTTACTACACTATTCCGACAGAAATAACATAAAACCCACAATACCATTAGTGACATTTTACTGTTTCTTTTGCAACCATTTTTCGACAATACTAAAACTGCTAGAAAATCGCAGCTATTTCACGACAATGTTCCAACGAAATACCGACCAAAAAATTAAAAGTAATTATTTAAGATTTTCGTGGGAAAAGTGTCGAAATTTCGGACGATATAGCTACATTTTGCACAGAAAAACTTAAAAAGACAATCAAATAAATTTAATACGTTCTATTTATGATTTACTAAGATTTTTGTCAGAAAATCGTCAGCGTTTCTGACGATTTAACGACGGTTTAGTAAAATTAATACACTAAAACAATTAAATAAACTTAATACCTGGAAAATTATTATTTATTATCATCTTCGTTAAAGAATTGTAAGAATTTTCAACGATATAGTTACGGTTTGTATAAAACAATTTCAAAAAAATATTTAAACAAATTTAATACTTCATATTTAATAATTAATTACATTTTTTTCAGAAAAGCATCATAAGTTTTGATGATATAGCGATAGCTTATATAAAATAAAGTTAAAGAAAATTAAGATATTTAATTATTTCGATTTGATAACTATATTACAAAATTCGTTGAAAAATCGTTGTGATTTCCGATGACGTAGTTACGATTTTGTATAATCTATCTATCTATATATCAATATATAAAAGACATAAAAATTTTCCTAAAATAATCATAAATTGAAACTCAATCAACCAATCACAACTTTCAATTTCAAAATTATTCAATTACAAAAACAATTTTAGAAAGATTAATGGCCATCGAATTTCAAATCTAAATCAATTGGGAGGGGCCTGAATGAAAATTATGAGGGGGTTTTATAAAATACGTGAGGGGTTTTTAAGAAAATGTGAGGTGTTTTATAAAAATTGTATATTAATATAATTAATTATATGGTGTTTATAAATTATGTTTAGTAACTTGTGATACATTTTGTTTAAAGAACAAATAATTATATATTTACGATCGTCTCATTTTTATCTACGTTTTGGTATAAATTTTATTGTAATATGACACTTTTTAAAAATTAGCATATTCTTAATTTTTTGTTATCCATCAATAGTAGTACTTCAAAAAATTTAGTTATTGTTTATTGTTAAAATTTTTGACAAATGTAAATTTTTTGGTGACATTTTATTATTTTTATCTGGAAATTTTAATATCTTAAAAAACTTTTGAAACACATTTACAGTTTTACACTTATTTTATTATACCTTTTATAATTTCATCTCATCAAATTTAATACTTTTTTTTAAACATCCCCGTGTTTTTACATGGGATAATAAACTAGTAATCTAAGAAAACAATTGAATTAATTAATTCTTTAATTTTATTATTTATATCACTTTTAGTCGGAAAGTCGTCTGAACTTTTAACAATATAGCGACAAAATTTTAATTTAATACGTTAGGAAATCTTCGGAATTTCCAACGATATACAAATGGTCGGTAAAAATAATTTATAAAAAATTAAATAAAACTAATACTTGATATTTTATATTTTATTATAATTTTTGTAGGAAAAGTGTTGGAATTTCGGACGAAGACTACTTTATCCTTAAACTGCCATTTTGTTTCAAAGACAGTTCTTTCTAATAGTTTTCGTTATGCATTATCGTTAAGTTATGCATTTCCAACGATATACAAATGGTCGGTAAAAATAATTTATAAAAAATTAAATAAAACTAATACTTGATATTTTATATTTTATTATAATTTTTGTAGGAAAAGTGTTGGAATTTCGGACGAAGACTACTTTATCCTTAAACTGCCATTTTGTTTCAAAGACAGTTCTTTCTAATAGTTTTCGTTATGCATTACCGTTAAGTCTTGTGGATATTAGGGTATTTAGGTCTTTTTACCCCTTTTTAATTTTGTTTGATTTGAATATTCCAGTCTTTTTAAAAAGATTTCAAAAAATCAGAATTTATGTACATTATTTAAACAATTTAGAAAAAATAAATAAACCAAATACTTGATATTTTATAATTTATCATAATTTTTGTCTGAAAAGCGTTAGTGTAATATTCCAAATTACATGATATCATTAATATTAGTTAATGAGGTGATTCTAATATTCATTAGAAGTTGTAATTCAATTTTCTAATAAGGAAATCATGATGGATAATAGATAAGTTATAAATAAATGATTACAATGATGACTATACCAATTTGGTGTTACTCGATCATGAAGTGTAACTTATATTGCAAGAAGTACAACTGAATTTAGAAATGTGTCATGACAAGAAATTTTATATTTATAACTCCAGGTATAAGTGTTTATTGTTTTTGGGGCCAATCAGTTTTCAAGTATAAGTTATGATTCATAAGGTACAACTAGCAAACCTTTAAGTATCTGTTGGGAAGATGATCTCATCAGTTGAAATTTGATGAGACAAAGTTAAGTTTGTTAGATATGTTCTAGATATAATTTAAACAGAATTATGAGGCTTGATCAGACTGAACATGTATAGTGTTTCAGACTGAGCATAAGCTGTATATAAGCTGAGCATACGTTCGATCAGCTTATACTGTATCTTAGTAAGATTATCACTATGTGTGATAAGCTCTGTATGTCACCTAAGATATATTGAGCTTTCAGGTTGATGTGTTTCAAGCTGAGTGACTCAGCGTATGTACTGAGTCAGCTCAACAGATTTGCTAAATAAGTTCTAGTTAACTCTTAGGACTTCTAAGGATGAGTTTATACGTGTTAGTTCATGTTGGTTTTCGAGTTTGTTCTCGAAGAACTCAGCTTGACGAGTTTCAAGCTGAGTAACTCAGTCCGAGTAAGAAGTCAGCCTAAAGAAAATTTAAATATGTTTTAAATTTATATTTTTAACTCTCTATATCTACGGGAAGGATAAAAAGACTCCAGAATCAAGATTGAAGATTGAAGACTAAAGATTCAAGATTCAAGATTCCGAGTTATCCGGTAGTTAGTTAGCAAATTAGGATTAGTCCAGTTTGTTAGGAACCGTAGGAACATGATTATAAATACTTATCTTCCCGATAAGTTTAGAGGTACGGCTACAACGACGATTACGACTAAGTGTTGCAGAGCCAAATACTTCACCTCAACCGTATGTGTTACGATTCTTGAATCACTGTTTGTCAGTTCAACGTGATCAAGATATTCACAGATTGCCAATCTATTCGTGTGTTCGAATACTCACATTAGTTGTGAGATTGGTAAGTTTTCAATCTGTGATTAAATCTTGTTTAGAGAGTCGTCAGTATCTATAATCAACTTATGATTATAGATAGCTAAGTTTGAAAGATTGAGAGATTTATATTAGGTGTTTACATATCAAGAGTTGCTTACTTGATAGAGTCTATAATCATCTTCTTATTAATGAAAAACAAAGCATTCGATTGTGTTTGATTTACTTTGTGTAACACTTTATTTTGATTTGTTCAATTTCCGCAGAAAGTGTATTCAACCCCCCTTCTACACATCCATTGCTTGTTGTTATTCTTACCTAGGGACCAACAACTGGTATCAGAGCAGGTTGAACAAGTTCATAAGTTGAAAGTTCAAGATTCTGAGAAAGTTCAAAATGTCTATAAGCAACAATTCTTCAAACTTTCCTCAGATGTCTGCCAAAGGTTGTCCCATCTTTGATGAATCTGATTATCCTATATGGAAATTCAGAGCCATGCTATTTCTCAAGTCCATTGACAATCGTATGTACGATGTTATCACACAAGGACCAATAATCCCCAAGATTCCTGCAACTGTCAGTGATTCGTCTCCTGGCAGATCTGAAAAGGATACGAGAAAGCCTATTGCATCCTGGACTGAAGAAGATTGGAAACTACATTCTTTGGATGACAAGGCAAAGAGTGTTTTGGCAAATGCCCTAACAAATGAGATCTTGCATACAGTGACTGGGTGTCAAACTGCGAAAGAGATCTGTGATACATTGAGTATTACATATGAGGGTACTGATCTGGTCAAGCAGCAGAAGAAGAATCATTTGAATAGATCCTATGAAAACTTCTTCTCTAAGAAGAATGAAACCTTGCCTGATTTGTTCACAAGGTTTCACTGCTTGATAAATGACCTGCTAAGTGTAGGTGTGAAGAAAGATGAAGCTGAACTAGTGCTGAAGTTTCTGGATGTGTTACCAGAAAGGTTCAATGAAGTAACCACAACACTGAGGGCTGGAGGAACACTATATATGTATAACCTACAGTCCATCTATGGGTTCTTGCTTAATCATGAACAGATTACAGAATACAAGAAATCTTCTCAATAGCAACTTAAGGATTCTTTGGATAAAGCTGATATTGCATTAGTTGCATAGAAAAAGAAGAAATGTACCAAAGCCTTAGTTGTTGAATCTGAGACTGAGTCAAAATCTCAAGCTGATCACTCAGACTCAGACTCAGGTGATACTGATGATGTTCAGACTATCACTGAGCAGATGGCTATGTTGGCCAGACCTTTGAGAAGAGCTCAACGGGGAAGAGGAAGATCTGACAGGGGCAAACGGAAGAGTTCTTTTGATCCTAAGAAGGCTGTGTGCTTCAACTGTCAGAAGAAGGGACACATTGATGCTGAGCGCAGATTAAGAAGGAAGAATCAGCATTAGTTGCTGATAAGAATGCTTACAGAGCTGATAAATACAAGAAGAAATATACTCAACTCAAGAAAGGAAAGCCATAAGACAAACCCAGTGCAAAAGGATTATATGCTAAAACCTGGGATACTGAATCATCTACCTCAGATGATGATGTATGTCTAATGGCTCAAGAAGATGAAGAGTTTGAAATTGACGAAGTTGATTATGGGTTGTCCGAGTCAACTTTTGAAGCTGACATGAAGGAAGCTGAGGAGAACAACAAGCTTAGTGATTGGGATCCTGCTTCCAAGACTATCCTTAAGTCTCAAAAGGACCTCAAAGCTGAGATAGCTAAACTGAAGAATGAGATTAAGGAAAATCAATCTCTCATTGATGTTGGTAAGAAAGCACAATGTGATCTTGAATGTCAAAGACACATTAATAAACTTCTAAGTGAAGAACTTCCGGAAGCTAAAGTCAAAGCTGACCAACTTCAAAAGGTCACTGAGTCTTAGTGTAAGTCATCAAAGCTTGTTGAAAAGTGCATAAACCAACAAATTCCTAAACAGGTACAAGCTATACTTAGAGGTGACTATCAAACTGCAGCTTATTTAGCTGATGATGAGATAGCAAGTACAGACTCTGAGGAGGATAGACAACTAATTGAGTCTCAGAAGTTAGCCTCAGAGAAGAAACATGGTCAAAACCTTAAATACAATATGTTTGTAAAGGCTAAATATCATGGAAATGAGTGCTCAACATCCAAACAGCATGGTAAGTCTGTGCTGGACAGATTAGGCACTCAGCCTATTCAAAGAACTTCAGTCATAGAAAGGCTTAATCCAAATCCTTTCAAAAGACAACATTCTCTATCTGGCTTGGAGAGAAGTTACAAGAATAGGAAGACCACTGTAAGTAAGAGGTCAAATCACAATAATGGTAAGTCCAAAGTTATGGATCTTGGTAAGTCCAAGAAGATCAACAGTGGTAAGTCCAAACCTGTTGAAACTGGTGAGTCTAGTAAGCATGACAAAGGTAAGTCCAAGGTCATGGAAAAAAAGTTTGTTGGTCAAGCTTCTAATCAAAAGGATAACAAACAAAGACCTGACAAAGGTAAGTCCAAAGTCAGTAAGCATCAGGTGAATCAACTTGCAAAGAAAGTTGAAAAGTTATCCACTACATATAATCCCAAGACTAAGAGCAAGTTCTCACAAGGATTATTAGACACTCTACCTCTTGTAATCATTGGAAGAAGGAGATGCTACAAGTGCAGAAGTAGAGGTCATGAGGCTAAGGATTGTGACGTTGAAATCTCAAGGCCTGAACAAGAACATGCTGATCAGTCTACACAGGACTCAGCTCCTGCTCAAGCTGAACAGTCAGTTCAACAAGATGGAGATGCTAAGTGCTCCTCATCTGAATCCACCAAGAAGTGGGTTCCCAAACAAAACTAATGTGTTTAGTTTTTATATCATGTGCAGGGTTCAAGTAAATGGTACTTGGATAGTGGATGATCAAGGCACATGACCGGGTGGAAAGGACTTCTTAGTGATTTCCAAGAAGACGAAGGTCCTAAAGTAATATTTGGAGACAATTCCTATGGAAGAACTAAAGGTTATGGGAAGATGCATGCTGGCAAAGTTACTTTCCAGAAGGTTGCATACGTCAAGGGTCTCAAGCACACTCTGATTAGTATCAGCCAATTGTGTGATGAAGACAACAATGTTACTTTTAGGAAGAAAGCAGGAACAATATATAATGCTAAGGGAAAGCCTGTATTAATAGCTAAAAGATAAAGAGATGTGTATCTACTTGATCTTAATTCTGTTGATCCCTATACTGAAACCTGCTTGTATTCCCAATCTGTTCCTAAGCTGAGTTGGTTGTGGCATAAACGTTTATCACATTTAAATTTTAAAAATATAAACATGCTATCCAATAAAGAGTTAGTCTTTGGATTACCAAAGATCACATTTGTCAAGGACAAATTGTGTTCAGCTTGTGAACAAGAGAAACACCATAAAGGGTCCTTTAAATCAAAGCAAAATTTTTTAATAACAGACTCACTGCATATGTTGCATATGGATCTGTTGGACCCATAAGTACTCCAAGCTTAAGTTGCAAGAAGTACACACTGGTGATAGTAGATGAGTTCTCACGATTTACCTGGGTAATATTCCTTAAAGCCAAAAGTGAGGCTGCCCTGGAGATAATAAGTTTTATCAAATAGGAAGAGTTGCAGAAAGGTAAGTCTGTAAAGCAACTCAGAAGTGATCATGGAACCGAGTTCAGAAACACTACCCTTGAAAGCTTCTGTGAACAAAAGGGAATATTACAAAATTTCCCATTTGTCAGAACTCCCCAACAAAATGGAGTTGCTGAGAGGAGAAATAGAACCCTAATTGAGGCTGCTAGAACAATGCTGTGTGAGGCAGGATTGAAACTTTATTTTGGGATGAAGCTGCCAGTACAGCCTGCTATACCCAAAATAGATCAATCATTGTCAAAAGACATGGTAAAACATCATATGAGATGTATAAATCTAGAAAGCCTAATATAGGTTATTTCCATGTCTTTGGTTCAAAATGCTATGTGCTGAATCAAAGATATCAGCTCCATAAGTTGCAACCCAAAGCTGATCCTGGAATATTCGTTGGTTATTCCTCAATCTCCAAATCATACAGAGTGTATAATACTAGAAGAAAGGCTATAGAAGAATCAATTCATGTCTCATTTGATGAAGATAGTCTTGATCAAGTTGAGAAATGACAAGCTGACTTGGTTAGTCTGAGTGAGCTTGAAAAGCCTGAGGAAACCAATATGTCAAATCCTATGTATGTCATGGGAGATGATAGTGATGATGATGTGTGTCCATCAAAGAAATCATCACAAGCTCCAAGGGACTCTCAAGCTGAGAAAGATGATGAGTTCGTTAATCCTTTTGGAGCTGAAGTCACTCAGACTGAGGATCTCAGTGATCATCAGTTTGTTGACAATGCTGCCATTAAGAGTGAGCATGTGTGTTCACCTCAGAGTTCTCACCATCACTCAGATCCAGAACCAGATTCTCTAACTACAACATTCAAATTTCTCAAAGACCATCCTCAAGATCAAATCATTGGAAATGTCCAAGAGAGGGTTATGACCAGATCAAAGGCTACAGCTAACTACGCTGCTCACTTTGGTTTCCTATCTCAAATAGAACCAAAGAAGACTGAAGAAGCCTTAGAGGATGAGGATTGGATTGAAGCTATGCAAGAGGAATTAAATGAGTTTGAGAGAAATAAGGTCTGGAACCTTGTCCCTGCCCCCAAAGATCATTCAATTATAGGCACTAAGTGGGTCTATAGGAATAAAATGGACAAGGATGGAGTGATAGTTAGGAACAAAGCCAGGCTGGTAGCACAAGGGTATAAGCAAGAAGAAGGAATCAATTATGATGAGACCTTTGCCCCTGTTGCTAGAATTGAAGCCATAAGGTTGTTCCTGGCCTATGCAGCATATAAATACTTCAAAGTCTATCAAATGGATGTGAAGAGTGCTTTTCTAAATGGAAAACTTCAGGAGGAATTCTATGTGAAACAACCTCTTGGCTTTGTTAGTTCAAAGTTTCCACATCATGTCTATAAGTTAGACAAGGCTTTGTATGGTCTTAAACAAGCTCCAAGAGATTGGTATGATACACTGTCCAACTATCTACTATCAATGGATTTCACCAGAGGTAGTATAGATAAGACACTCTTTATTAAAAAGAGTAAAGGACAGGTGATTCTTGTATAAATCTATGTGGATGATATTATTTTTGGTTCCACAAATGAAAATCTGTGTGAATGGTTCTCCAAAATAATGTCACAAAAGTACAAGATGAGCATGATGGGTGAGATGACATATTTCCTGGGTTTACAAATTCAACAAAATCCTGATGGAATATTCATCAATCAAAGCAAGTATGTTCTTGATTTGATAAAGAAATATGGTTTTGATTCAAGTTCAACCATGAAAACACCCATGTCACCAGCTGTCAAGCTGAGTAAAAACTCAGATGGTAAGTCTGTGTATCAGTCTGCCTATAGAGGAATGATAGGTTCATTACTCTATTTGACAGCTAGTAGACCTGATATCATGTTTGCTACATGTGTTTGTGCAAGATATCAGCCAGATCCTAAAGAATCACATCTTCAAGCTGTGAAAAGGATCTTTAGGTACCTTAAAGGTACACCAAATCTAGGCCTTTGGTATCCAAAGGACTCTGGATTTGAGTTAGTTGGTTTTTCAGATGCTGACTATGCTGGGTGCAAGTTGGATAGAAAATCAACTACTGGAGGATGTCAAATGCTTGGAGGGAAGTTAGTCAGCTAGACTAGTAAGAAACAGAACTCAGTGGCTACTTCAATTGCTAAAGCTGAATATGTTGCAGCAGGAAGCTGTTGTGCTCAAATCCTATGGATGCAACATCACTTTCAAGACTTTGGTATGAGTTTCAAGAAAACTCCTATCTTTTGTGATAACCAAAGTGCTATAGCCATAACTTACAATCCAGTTTTCCACTCAAGAACCAAGCACATTGAAATTAGACATTACTTCATCAGGGACATCGTGGAAAAAAGTAAAGTTGACATAAAATTTATCTCCACTGATGATCAATTAGAAGATATCTTTACTAAACCCCTTGATGAAAAGAGGTTTATGTATCTGCTAAGTGAATTGGGTATGCTCAACCCCTAGCTAAGTGTCTAGAATCCGAATTTTCATTTTGACAAAGACTAAGTGTCTTAAGCTGAGTGCACATTTTATAAATAAGTTTTCATAAATTGTATAACCTGTCAAGCTGAATGATGAGTTCAAACGTTTGGTGAGTTCCAAACATATTTTAACTTCTCAGTGTAGTTAAAAGTGTAAGTTTGAGTAAGTCTCAAACATAAATGACTAAGTGTCATTGAGTCTGAGCTATGTGCTTAACTCAAGCTGTGTGATTGGTTCACACGTTTGGTAAGTTCCAAACATACGTTGACTACTCAGTGTAGTTGAAAATGTAAGTTTGAGTAAGTCTCAAACAATAATGACTAAGTGTCATTGAGCCTGAGCTGTTTGCTACTCAAGCTGAGTTTCATTCTCAAGCTAAGGGCTCAATTCAAGCTGAGTGCTTGACTTAGGTTGAGTGATTAGTTTCCTCAGCTTGGTGTATCCAAAGTATGATTTAATCACTACGTGTCATTAATTCATATGTCCAGGTGTATTTGAGTCAGTCTCAAATCGCATCATATATCAATTGTGTATTGGTATAATTTAACAGTGTTTATAATCTTATTATGAGTTAATAATATTATATTACACTTGTATCCGTTGGAAGATGATATGTTTCTACCCTTTCACTGTTACATCAAGCCGTAATTTTTCCGGCGTAACGGGTTAAAAGGGATTCTAACGGTAACTTTTCTCTCTCCTCGGAAAGGTATATATATCGCCTATAACCGATTCTCAGAGGTTCACGCTTACTATACTTCTGAAACTATCTCTATACCTTCCACAACCACAGTCTGCTACGTGAAATTCCTCGTTCCATCGATTTCGAAACCCTAAATCGCTCAGTGCGAATCCTATATCGCTACGTGCGACTTCAATTGCTCCGTGCGAATAGAACAGTTACTCAGTGTACTCTTCTGACATTAACGATGGACGGAACCATTCTGAATCTCAGTGATAGAATGGTCAGGGGTGCTGCGTTTAAGAATAATGGATTGTCGTTGATCAAAATAAACAATCAGCGTGCCTGCCTTGCAATTCCTCAACGCAAAATTAACAGGGGATACGAACCATGGGTAAATTACATTCGAAAATGCCCATTGGCTTTTGTTTTCACTGGCGCATCTTTGCATGTGGTTCTTCAGCATCTGCTGGAGTTTTGGTATACGTGTGTCTATGACCAAAACAACGACGAAGTATGGGGCACAGTGCTGAATGGAGAGAGGACGATTACTCTCACAGTAAACAGGCTAAGGGAGGTTCTTCAACTCCCTCAATCTGATGAGTTCGAGCCTGCGGTGACGAGGCAGGTGGCGAGGTCAGTCTTACCCATAATGGGTCACCCGCAGATAGAGAGTGTTATAAAAAAGGCCACCTTTCCAACCAGTTGGGTTTTCATGGTGTCCACAGTGATCCGTTCACTTGGTACCAAGGTTGGAGGATTGGACCAGGTTAACGAGTTCGAGTTGCAGCTGCTGTACAACATATACTTTGCACGCAATTTGGATTATGCTTAGCTCATCTTCAACGAACTCAGGGTCCAAGTGATGAAGACCACAAGGGATCTTCATGTACCTTTCATAAGGTACCTGTCCTTGGCATTTGAAGCCGAGCTGGGGACAACACTCTACGAAGCTGATCAGGATGTGTTCCTGTTTCCTACACTCAACTCTAAGATGTTCAACAATGACATCTTCCCAGAGCAAGAGGGTCTGAGTGCACCTACGCTCCTGATAGCTGAGGCAGCTTCTTCTGAAAGTGAAGAAGAGGGATCCAATCAAGGGGGAGCTTCCCGAGCTGACACAGAGGTTCACGCTGAGTACTCTGCTAAGACTGAACCAGCAAATATTGAAGCTGCTTCTGGTAAGACCTCTCTACTTTCTCTCTCTTCTCATTATTCTCCATCTACATTTGAAGATAAGGCTGTGGTAAACCCAACCCAGTCTAACCCATCTCCTCCACCTTCATTCCATCTACAATCCCATTCTGAAGCCACCCCTAGTATACCCACTGATGCTAGGGAGAATATCCGCACCTATACAAGAAAAACTGCCACAGGTGGTGCCACTCCCAAAGGCATCACTGGAGCTGAGATCACACTGATCCCTCCACCGGCAGAAGTTGAGGGGGAGACGCCTACTCTTCAGGTGTCAACCTCGAGGTTCGTATCAACCCTCAAGCCTAAACCGGGTGTGGTGTCTACTCAGCACACACTCTCCAGTGCCATGGGAGAGCCTATCACTGTGCCTAAGCAGACACACTTAGGTAACATTGAAGAACAGACCAATCCCCAGGGTCACTCACCCCTCTCCAAACCAATCAGCCAACCACATACCCATACACTTCACGTTTCGAGCCCCATTACTTCTCTTCACTTCTCACACCCACAAGCATGACCTATCAATGTTTCATCTACATACCAAGGTGATTCACAGGGTCCAAACTCTGGTGCAAATGAGTTTGCAGGTAAACACCAACCTGTGGATGATGCACCCAAATTCCAACACTCTCAGGCTGACGTGGACGACTTGATGAATTTCTTTAAAGGTCAGTTTGAAAAATTGCATCTGAAGAGAAGGCAAAACAAGTAGGATATGATAATGATTTTGTATTCTCTGGATAACGAGGTGCTACACTTGAAATCTGCAGTTGCTGCCCTTCAACAAAAACAGACTTCAAACCCTATTGATGATGACAAAAAGGGGGAGAAGGTTCAAGAAGCTGAAGCTGAGTCTGTCAAAGCTGAAGCTCTACTACTTTTGGCAAGGGGAGCAGATCGGGTTGAGGGGGAGAAAGAATTTGAGAAAGAAGCCGAGTTGACTGAAAAAGCCAAAGGCAAGAGACCAGTAGTGGTCAGCTCAGAAGAGTCAGAACTCCCTCAACAGAAAAGGAGAAAAATGATTCTTAGTGAATCATCAGCCTCAGATGAAGACTCTGCTGACAAAATGACTTTACAAGAAAGGGCTTCACTGATGGCAGTGAGGAGAATGGAACAAGAAGAAGCTGACCAGCTTGGGATGTCAATCAACGAGTTAAGAAGGAGACAAGTGGATGTTCAAGCTATGTTAGCAGATGAGAAACAAAGAAGAGAAAGAGCTTGGGCTGAACATATCAAGAAGCAGAATGATGAGCTAGCTGGACTCAGACTGCCTATTGTACCCAAAGAAGAAGAAGAAGAGCCTGAAGTAAAATATCAACAAGAGGAGGAAGTTATAACTCAGTGTTATACAAGATCATTCTTCTCATCTCAAATTAAATCACTTAAGTTGAGCTCAGTTCAAGGGATCATCATTCTAGAGTTTGTCTTAAGGAATGGTGAAACACCCTCTTTGGAGCTGAATCAACTTTACAGACTAGGATATGAAGAATGGAAGCAAGTTGCCATACTTATCAAGCAGATGGAAAAGTCCTCTGCTAGAAGTCAAGCTAAAGACGAGTTGTTAAGGCTGCTTGCAAGAGCTGATTCGATGAAAGTTATACCCAGATCTAAGATAGCTACCCTACTCACCTCTTTTCACAAAGTTGGAATGAAGAAGCAAACAAAGCCAGCTGGACTAGCAAATACAGACCAGTACAGTCTAAATCTTCCTGAAGGCATGAAATTCAAAGAAAATACTTATGTGTAAAAGCCTCAGAAAGGATTCATGTACTTGGACATAAATGGTGTACAATGCTTCATGTCTGATGCAAGTATCTATACATGTGGGGTATCTCAGGTGTTTGCTCTCAGACAAATAGTGGAAAAGACTGAACAAACTGCCAGGTTCAGATACAGAATAAACAGAGCTATTAGATCACAAAAGGATCAGCTTCAACACTTTCCTAACCTGCAAGAAATCCTTGAAGAAATAAACAAGGAGATCAAGGAGTTTGAAGAGCTGCATCCAAAATAGATTAGTTATATTGTATAAATTAGATTAGTTTTAATTTTGTAAGAACTAAGTGTGCATGATCTATGTGATCAAAAAATTTTGTATTATGATATGTTCAATTAATACAAGTATGAGTTTGATATGTTCAATTGTGTCTGATAAGTTCAGCTTGAATGAATAACTGATTAGTTCTTATTCATTAATGTATTTAGTTTGTGTGTTCAACTTAAAGTTGGTATGTTCCACTTAAAATTGATAAGTTCAATTAAAATTGCTATGTTCAATTAATATTTGATTAGTTCAAACATAAAATCTTAATAAGTTTTAGATTTAAACGATAATTCTGTTAAGCAAACTTAAGAACTGTTTGGTGGTTTTGTCATCATCAAATATGGGGAGTTTATTGGGAAGATGATCTCATCAGTTGAAATTTGATGAGACAAAGTTAAGTTTGTTAGATATGTTCTAGATATAACTTAAACAGAATTATGAGGCTTGATCAGACTGAACACGTATAGTGTTTCAGACTGAGCATAAGCTGTATATAAGCTGAGCATATGTTCAATCAGCTTATACTGTATCTTAGTAAGATTATCACTATGTGTGATAAGCTCTGTATGTCACCTAAGATATATTGAGCTTTCAGGTTGATGTGTTTCAAGCTGAGTTACTCAGCGTATATACTGAGTCAGCTCAACAGAGTTGCTAAATAAGCTCTAGTTAACTCTTAGGACTTCTAAGGATGAGTTTATACGTGTTAGTTCATGTTGTTTTTCGAGTTTGTTCTCGAAGAACTCAGCTTGACGAGTTTCAAGCTGAGTAACTCAGTCCGAGTAAGAAGTCAGCCTAAAGAAAATTTAAATATGTTTTAAATTTATATTTTTAACTCTCTATATCTACGGGAAGGATAAAAAGACTCCAGAATCAAGATTGAAGATTGAAGACTGAAGACTAAAGATTCAAGATTCAAGATTCCGAGTTATCCGGTAGTTAGTTAGCAAATTAGGATTAGTCCAGTTTGTTAGGAACCGTAGGAACATGATTATAAATACTTATCTTCCCGATAAGTTTAGAGGTACGACTACAACGACGATTACGACTAAGTGTTGCACAGCCAAATACTTCATCTCAACCGTATGTGTTTCGATTCTTGAATCACTGTTTGTCAGTTCAACGTGATCAAGATATTCACAGATTGCCAATCTATTCGTGTGTTCGAATACTCACATTAGTTGTGAGATTGGTAAGTTTTCAATCTGTGATTAAATCCTGTTTATAGAGTCGTCAGTATCTATAATCAACTTATGATTATAGATAGCTAAGTTTGAAAGATTAAGAGATTTATATTAGGTGTTTACATATCAAGAGTTTCTTACTTGATAGAGTCTGTAATCATCTTCTTATTAATGAAAAGCAAAGCATTCGATTGTGGTTTGGTTTACTTTGTGTAACACTTTATTTTGATTTGTTCAATTTCTACAGAAAGTGTATTCAACTCCCCCTTCTACACATCTGTTGCTTGTTGTTATTCTCACCAAGGGACCAACAGTATCTTAATTGTATTTGTAGTAAGTTTATTGACAAGATACATATTTTATAAGTTAATTATTGTATATGTATATTGGGTGAAGCTTCGAGACTAATGACCATATGTGTCAAGTTTGAAACTTCAAGGGCTACAAGTGATACATTTGAAACTTGAAGGACTGAAGTGTAAAGTTTAAAATTATATAATTAAAATAATATCATAATTCATTGTATTTTCTGAAGATTTCTCTCCAGCCTTGTTTAGGGTTTCTAGAGATGAAGATGAAGAAATTAATGATTCATGAAAAGATTGAAGTGGATGTTTGATCTAATGCTCAAATTGGAACGCTTTGATGACAAAATCACCATAAAAGCTTTGATTGGAGGATGATTTGGAGCTTGACATATTTTAAATTTTGAATTCAAGAAAGTTATAATCTTTGGATGTGTTTAAATCGAAATTCAAGAGTACACTTAGAAACTCATTTTGTTAAATGTTAGAACACATATATCTTAAAGTTACTTTTAAATGTTCACAACTTACACACCACATAATGTAACACCCTCTTAATCGGCCTAAAATAATAAGGTAATTAATTTACTAATCTTAATTATTATTAATTGGTTAGTGAAATTAGTTGTTTTTATTTGATTATTCTTATGTGTTATTTAATTGTGAAATTTTAATTAATTAAGAAATTGATTAAATAAAATAAAATAAGAATTAGTGGAAATTGAGGTGTCATGTATTGGACACTTAATCACCTAACATGCTACCACCACCATCTCATTACATGCAAATTAGAAAGGTGTTAGTGTGTGTTTTGTGATCTACGGCCGAAGAACAAGAACAAAAGGGGAATCATCTTCATTTCCTCAATCTTTGAAATTGTGGTTTGGAATTCTGATATAAACTGGTCCCATTAGGTTAGAATACTGATTTATAGTTATTAATTGTTAATTGTATTTGGTTTTGAATATTTAGAGTGAATTCCGCATGATTCAAAAATTAATTTATGATCTTAGATTGTATGCATGTTAGATTATGATGTTGAATTATGTTCTATACGTGTTTATGATGATTTCTGGAAACATAGATTACAAAATAAACTGTTGGGTATGAAAAGAAATCGAAAATATGCTAGAACACTTGAATTATTCGGAATTGGGTATGAAGCATGCGGAATTGAGGAATTCCGAACAGGTTTGACCGAAATTGGTGTTGTTTCCGAATAAACTGTTGAACTTATGATTGAATTCCGAACACTTTTATCCGGAATCGAATGAAACCGAACAAAGCACTTGTTGCCTTAACACTTGGAGGATCCGAATGAATTGATCGGAATTAAAGATTGTTCGGATTTGAACTGTGATCGGAAATGAAGGTCATTCGGAATTGAATATGTACCTTTATTCGGAATTTCATTTATTCGGAATTACAATACTTGGAATTGGACCTTTACTCGGAATTGGCCTTTGCTCGGAATTGGACTATATCCGCATGTTTATTTGGAATTCGTGAAATCCGGATGACCTTTCCTTTGCTATTCAGAATTTCCTAAGCTTTTGCAGAATTATGACTCATTCGGAATTGAGAAGAAAATTCGAATGTTATCCGGAATTGTTATAAACCAGCATGAAGTGCCTTAGCTTATTCGGAATTAAGAGATGTATTCGGAATTATGATAATTCCGCATGATCTATCCGGAATCTGAGGACTTTGAGAAATTATTTATCAATCCAGATTATGATGTACTGATTTTATATATATATGTGATATATGTGATATATAAATGTACACATGTGATACATGAATAAGTGTATTACTTATTGCGAAACAGTATTAAGGATTATATACTGACTAGTGTTTGTATCTTCTCAGGAACTGAGAAGACTCAGTGAGTTAGTCAACTGAGTGTACTGCAGATATGGTGTTAGAACTGTATTATTGTAATAGAATAGGAGTTCAACAATAGTTGAGGGTGCTTATTGTAAATATACCTTATAGGTATATAACCCTTGTGATAGACAAGGAAATGGAAGGATTGTCTCACAATGTAAGGCTTAACTATGTGTTTTGTAAGGTGTAAAGAGATTCTCTCTCAACCTATCATAGTTATATATTGCAATCCTTCAATCTACCGCTTGTTTATCCCTAACAAGTTGTATCAGAGCCAAAGGAGTGAAGATCTATCGGGTGATATCATCAACAAATCAAAGTTTGAAGATCAAAGGGGTTGGTCATCGAAGAAAAAGGGGCTGATCATACGGGTTTTTCAACTCAAGATGCTACTTTTGACAGCAGAAGCATAAACACTTTTGATGTGTTGGGAAGAATCTTCTTTTTGTCTCCCCCTACAATGTAGCTCAGATTGTTCCCATGTCTTCATATGATAGATCTTTACTCCCACTAGACATGACATAGACTGATGATCTCTTCCCCATAAGTAAACAAAATGATTTTATCAATAAGCTTCCAACTCCCCCTCAACAACTGAATCAACAATGTAAAATTCTTGACTTTTTATCTCCCCCTCATGATGATTATAATACCTTATGAGCATCATGCATAAAAGACATCACCATGAGATTTAGTTGTAACAAACATGGACAAGGGGTGGGGAAAATCCTACACTTCAAGTCAAAATAATCATCAGAAATTACGTGACTTGAATAGATACTTGAACCACTCTTGATCGTTGAGGAGTGGTAATGATTTGATCTGAACTCTTGAAGATTTATAGCTCTGTTGGATGTAGTATGATATTGGAGAATAATGTTGTCAAGTAAGTCTCTCAATACCGTGTAATCAACCTTGACCAAATCACCGCAAGAAACAAAGATTTTGAAATACATACGGGTGCAAATGAACTTGGGAACACATAAGAGGGAAGGTGACTTTGATATAATAATCAGTGAGTCGGATTCATCCTTATTCAAGAGCACCAAACGACTGATAAGAAGTTCGCAAGCGCGCATGTAAAACAAAATCCTCTCAAAAACCTGAAGTAATTTGATGTTGGTCAATTCTTCAAATAATTTCACCAACAATGAGATCTGGGTTTTCAAATATGACTGATAAAGAATAACCAAGATTCAAAAGAAACAAGGAATGGATGGCCAAAATCTGGTTTTGAGACCAAAAATTGGTGACACTAAGAAAGAAGACCCAAAAATCAGTTTAGAAAGAGCCGGATGACTAGACATAAGGGACTAGACATTCCAATACATGGTATCAATGACCATCACTCAAGTTATTCCCAAATCTAGAAACATCAGAAAGATAACTGAAACTTTGAAAACTTCTGACTCAGCTAAAAAATCCAAACACTTGACTTAGGAATCAAGGTGACAAGATAATCCAGTCACAACAACGATGACGGGGGTTCGGGGGCAGCGCCCCTGATAGCGGGGCCTAAGGGGTGGCAACCCCTGGCGGGGTCCAAGGGGCAGAGACCCTGGCTGGGCAAAAATGATCAGAAATATGAGTGGAAATTAGAAATTTTTGAAAATGAAGAATAATGCTGTGGCAAAAATGATCAGAAATCTTAAAAATTTGAAAAATGAGTGTAAATCCGGGTGATCTTCAATTCCGATAAAATTGACAATTCCAAGCACTGAGGGAATTCCGATGAAATAGAATTCCGAGAAAAAAGAAAATACGAAAAAATAGAGAATTCCGAGAAAATAGAGAATCCGAGAAAACAGAGAATTCGAGGAAATCAAGGATTCTGAGAAAAACTGAGAATCCGAGATAATCAAGGATTCCGAGAAAAAACTCCAAATCCGATACAATTTTCTCGGATTATAGCAATTCCGATAAATTTCTTCTCGGTATTTGACAATTCCGACCAAATTATTCTCGGTTTTCAGCAATTCCGGCACATTTCTTCTCGGTATTTGACAATTCCGATCAAAATATTCTCGGAATTCATCAATTCCGACAGATTCAAAGGGCAAATCCGACACCTTCAAACCTGGAATTCCGACAGCTTCAAGATCAACCCGCTCAGATTCAAAAAATCTCGAATTTTGCCCAAATCTGATAATTTCTTGTCCAGATCACTTTGCCTACCCCCGATTTACACTTCTATATCATCGATTATCATTAACATCGATCAAACAAGCCAAATCGATCAAATTTGTCAAGAACTTCGAAAACTAAAAAATCAATACAACTCCAAATCTGACGTTAGATTCAACCCAATGTTAATCCAAGAAGGTTTCTTTGATGATTTCCTTTCCAAACAACCACAAATCCATAGATTTAATCCATCAGATCTTCAGTTTCAATCTCAAGGCCGTAAGTCACTTTTTCTTCAAGAAATCTTAAAAAATTCGACTTTTGTTGTTGAATTCAGATCAAATCTTCACTCCTTTGGCTCTGATACCACTTGTTAGTCCCATATAACAAGTGATTCAAGTAATATGTAGGATAGATTGAAGGTTTGTATATGTAAACTAGAGAGAATATGGTTTACACCTTGGAAAACACTTAGTTTATTATTGCATTATGAGCAAAACCTTATCTATTACAATAGGTCATATCCCTATGGGTATTTTACAATCAAACTCCTATTTCTATACAATATTATGAATTTACAATCTGATCGATTTTGAAGCTTTCAAAATTTTGTCAAGAACAGTTGGAAAATTAAAGAACACTTCAGATCTGAGATTTTGATTTCAAAAAGGATAAAAACACCAAAAATTTGGTGTTTGTGTGTGAAATCAAGTACTGGTATGGGTGTTTGTGTTTGAGTGTGGAACTTGCACAAGTCAAGATCAAATCAGGTACAAGTGGGCAGATTTGACATGTTTTGTGTCAGGTGATATAGCTATCAGCCGCATTTTTGAGTTCATGTGCGATTAGTAAGAAATTCACCAAGTGTTGGCCAATCGCATGGATCCAATCGCATGGACCCAATCGAATGCGATTCGATTTTAGATCCAATCGCGTGGACCCAATCGCATGCGATCGAGTTGAATTTGGCAAAGTACAGGTTCTCTATCAGCCGAACTGGATTCCAATCGCATGCGATTCGATTTCAGATCCAATCGCGTGGATCCAATCGAATGCGATTTAATGGCACAGATCCAATCGCACAGATTCAATCGCACTAATCCAATCGCATGCGATCCGAATCACACTCTATCGAACAGGTTTTTCAGAGTTGCAATTTTCACTCAAAATTTCAAAATTTTCATCCGAAATGCATTTTCAAAATTTTCATCCGAAATGCATTTTCTGATATGCATTTTCAGCTAGACCCCAGCAGGGGCTCAGCCCCTTGGACCCCGCCAGGGGTTGCTACCCCTTGGACCCCGCTATCAGGGGCGCTGTCCCCGAACCCCCGTCGTCACTCTGACTGATTTATCTTGACACCTTGATTTCTAAGTCAAGTGTTTAGATTTTTTTACTGAGTCAGGAGTACTCAAAGTTTCAGTTATCATTCTGATGTTTCTAAATTTGGGTTAGCTTTGGGTCATTACTACCATGTACTTAATTCCTAATACCCTATATCTAGTCATCCTGCCCTTTCCTAACTGATTTTTGGTTCTTCTTTCTTAGTGTCACCAATATCTGGTCTCAAAACCAGATTTTGGCCATCCATTCCTTGTTTCATTAGAATATTGGTAGTCTTTTATCAGTCAGTTCTGAATTCTCATTTGTCATTCTTATCTTTCAGAATTCGTGTATCATTGCTTGATTGTCTTAACCAACATCCGTTTATTTCATGTTTTCGAAGAGTTTGATAGATTTTTGTGTGTTTTCGAATAAGGATGTATCCGACTCCCTGTTCACGTTATGCGTTCAAAGTCACCTTTTCTATAGCTGTACAGGTTGAATTCCCTTGAATAATAGTTCAAGCTCCCTGTGTTCGTTAATGCTTGTTGGTCCCGAATGGATACTACAACAACAAATGTTTGTAGAAGGGGGGGGGGGGTTGAATACAAACTTTAGCAATTTAAAATTTAAGAGACACACGGTTTACTTTTATATAATTCTTATTGATGTGAATCAAGAATTACATGAACTTGATGCGGAAAATCTAAGTTCAATAAAAGGTGGCAACTAAATTTGTCTAACACATAGACTAAGCTAATCTTAAACAACTTATGTCTAAGATGTTCAACACATGAACAAGTTCGTAATACTGAAAGTAAAATGCTAACTCTTATAATTCTCAACAAATGAGATTTCAGTATTCAACTCTATCTATTCGTGTTTATCATGTTTCCATGCATGAGTATATATAAGCAAGGATGTCCGGGTTGATGAAGAGGAGAAGGAGACAAAGGTACTTGGTTTAATAATATTATAATAGATAAAGTTAGTTGGTGAAAAGTAAGTTAACTTTATACACAAAGTGTGTAAAGTTAACATACTTTTCAGTAATGAGTTTACCCACTATCTATTATTATATTATTAAAGTACTACCTTTATATCTTGGAAAAGTAAACTTCTCCTTTCACGCTTGTGCTTTAATTAACACCATGCTTCCTGAAGATTTGACTTAACCAAGTATAGAGTTGCCAGCCATACTTAGTTGTCAAAGCACATCTTCGAGATCTTCTCTTCTAAAGTATCTTTCTCCTTTTCCAGAGGATAAATATCTATCCTTTTTGTTTCTTTGCAGATACAAAAAGTGCTAAGTACTTTTACAAAGAAAGATCTAAGACATAATAGAACAACACATGTTCTGCCTTTGACTTAGGAAAATATTACACTGAAAAGCTATTAGCTGATTAAAGACTCAGCTAACAGACACTGAACAGCTAACATTGCTTTGCTCAGCTAAGGATAAAATGTGAAAGACTCAGCTGACTAGATTTGCTCAGCTGATCGAATAGCTCAGCTAATGACACAAATCATAATACAACTAATGAACTAGTCAACCTAAACAATCAGCTAATCCCAAGGGCTCAGCTAACCATTTGAGTATGATCAGCTTATTGAGAGAAGAAAGGATAATTATAGAATACCTTATCTGACATGTGGGAGGCATCAGCTGATCAATGAGATACTGTCAGCTGATCTTTGTCTGCTCAGCTGATCTTTGAGGAACCCTCAGCTGATGGTTTGCACCATCAGCTGATGCTTTGTAGATGCATAGCTGATGCTTCTTAACTTGTCTTTTCTTCTTAGCTGATCTTCCTGAAGCTGGTCCTTTGGCTGATACTTAGTGTTCAGCTGACACTTTGATTCGTCAGCTGACATTTCTTACTTAGAAATTCTTTAAGTCTAATATGAAAAACAACACATGTTTTTCATTAATCTAAGTCCAAAACTGAATATATGGTTTTGTTAACATCAAATCCTATTTTACTTAATAGACAGGTTTGATTTAGGTTTAATATTACTATCTCCCCAACAATCTCCCCCTATTTGATGATGATAAAACCTTATCTTATTTAAGAAGAATCAGTTTGACTCGGATTTGTAAAGATAAATCTTTTAAGTGCAATTTGGTTACCTAGCTATCTGTGTTGGGTAACTCTTTAATATATGTTCCCTGATATTCTGTTTTTGGGAATCTTTTCATTTATGAAGTACCATAGTTCTGTTTTTGTGGTATCTTTCTATTCTTTTTCTGTTTTTAGGATTTTTATATTTTCTGTATTTACACTATGTGAGCTATCTACTAAGAGTCATCTATACTAGCATTTTAGCCAAGTAGTCCATGATCAAAGTTTCAAGCTTGATTACAGAACAAAGTATTTACATAAGAGTTTGTACATTTGCTAATACTGAAATTTAAACTAAGTTACAGAAGAAGAACTATTCTAAGATATAGAAAGTACAACTAATCTAGTTATGAAGTTTTCAAGTTTCTTCCCACCAAGGTTCTTTTTTCACATCAAGAAGTCTGTCCAAAGGATTTTCAGCCAACAACTCTTCAGCTCTTGCTTGAATCAGACTTTGAAAGTGATCACTTCCTGTCTGTCCCCTTGTTGAAGTTGCAGCTTGAAATATCAGCTCTCTAGAGGCTCTTCCTAAGTCAGATTCTTTTAGGAATCTCCAAATACCAGCTCTGTTCTTGAAGAACATCCCTCTTTCAGGTTCAGTTACGTACTTAAACATTTCTGGTTCAATGTTGGAGGGCAGAGTAGTGTTTAGACTTTCATATGCAGCCAGGTAAGGATGATCAGGATTGAGTATGATCTATTCAGCAGGTACAAAAGCTTTGGAGGATTTCTTGAAGGCATCCTCAATCACATCAATGTGTTCCATGAATTGATCATGAGTGAATAGTCTTGTGTAAACTGACATTTTGATCAAGTATTTGAATTTGGCAATGAATTTCTGGACTATCTCACTCTTGGACTTGAAGAGGTGGTACAAGATTTCTATCATTTCGTAGAAGGAGAAGAGCTTACAGTGGTGAAGATAAGCATATTCATAAGTTTTTCTTTCATCTCTCCTTACTACTCTTAGATAGGGACCTTCATCTGTGCCCTTGTAGGGAGTGACTGTAGGACCGTGGGGGTTCTAAACTAAAACACCCTAATGCTAGGACTGATCTAGGATGAGAAATAGTGCGGAATATCTATTTCCCAAACCTCCTAAGGATTCTAAGATCTGCTTAGGTGTCCGGCACACAGTTAACACGAAGAACACACAGAATAGGATCAAGAACAACTCTAAGAACTCACACAGAATGCTTAAGGCTGCCCTTGGATTCGAGAATAACACTAAGTTCGCGTTTATCGAGGTTATACGTACGATTACGAAGGCTCACGAAGGCTTAAGGTCGATTACGGACGATTACCGGTGATTATTGATCATTCCCCGCGCTAATACGAGGTTAATACGTATTTATAGTATGGAAAACGCGTATTTGAGTGTAACACGTCACTTCCTTAATTTATATCAACTACGCACGTAATGCTCTGCAATACGTACGTAGTCAATCCAGTACGCACGTACCGGGTGTTTTAATAATAATTAATTAAACATTAATCGTCTACCTCACCACGCACGTAGTGAACTCCACTACGCACGTAGTGAGCTTCATCACGCACGTGGTAACCTTCACTTATACTTAAACTTCCAAACACAAATCAACACATGACTAAGTACTTGTAAGCTTAAAACAAATATAAGGAAACACTTAGAATATATAAACATGTAAACCATTAATCTAAACACATTTGAATTAACATTTCAAGTAAACATGTATGTATTGGATTGATAAGAACTAGGGATTTACAATTATGCACCAACAAACTCCCCCTAAGACCTAGTTCTATCAACAAAACTTGCACTAAGCAAACAAAATGACAATCTAGCTGTTACAACGTTGTAGACTTGGCTTCATCAGATCCAGCATAGATGTCAAATGCAAAACAAACTCGAACGACTTTTTGAAATTGCAATGCCAAATCCATGTACTGATCTTTGTAGAGGATTGGATTGTAATACAAAACTGTGATGTCATCCTTTCCAAAAAATTTCATCCACATAGGATCGAATACTTTAATCGTTTCTCCACCCGAAAGATCATCATCTAACACAATTACTGCCTCAGTTGTTTTCTCGTTAAAATACCACCATTTAAACCTTGCGCTCCACCCAGTAGGCATGGTTTTCAACGATAATTTTTTCATACAACGAGGAGCTTTGCAGTTTAACACTTTGAGCTTTCTTCCTGTCAGTGGATCAACTTTAGTTGGATGACTTTTAACACTTGGCACATACGGCTTTAAATTTTTCCATCCAAATCGAGCCTCACGTTTTACCAGTGTCTCAAACCACTTGGCCATACTGTGATCTTCATCATCCAACAGGGGCAAACGAGCAAGTTGTCTAATATCATAAAATGGTAACGTTTGGATATCATTTGCTCTCTGGAAGTACTCAACTCCCCTTTCCCTCTTAATTGCATAAACGTTAAATTCAGGCACATAGCACCAACCAACTATTTCACCATTGGTCTTTTTACCAAGAGTTTGATAGAACTTTGTATATTCTGGTGAGCTTTTCGACTTCTTCTCTTTTCCTGCCCGACGTTCAAGATAGCGTTGAAATTTCTTTCTTCTTGTCTCTCTTTCCTCTTGTTTAGACTTCCTATCACCCAGATATTTGTCTAAGTCAAAATCAACAGTTGTTTGTTCTCTTACTTCAGCTCGTCTGTTGATTTCCTCAGTGTTAGCATTTTTGAAAAGATCTGCAAGATCAGACAGGTTATCATCTGTTTGTTGGCCTGGGTAGTGTTGATCTGTCTCATCCTCAATCTATATTTCATCGGTATCAAACACCGGTTCTTGTTCTGCTTGCGGTGATGGCACAAAACTTTCATCCACCTTTTCTAAAATCACGTCCTCGATGGGAATCTGCAAGAGTTCAGCAATTTGTTCTCTAGATAAAAATGGAAGAATTTCTCCTTCCTCAGCTTCATAATCATTTTGAGAAACAATCTGCCCTTGAACACTCAGCAGCTGTGATGATTGAGGAATCTCAGCTTTCAATGGCTGAACAATCAATGGATCTTCACACAGAAGTAGAAAAGACCATAAACATATGTAAGTCAAATAAACAAACATTTCATTTCAAGATAAATATTCAAATACACATGATTGTTTCAACCCTTTACATGATAACTAAATAATTACAAAATCACATAGACTAAGAGTCAACCTTCTTCATCTCCAGAATATGCCCCAGCAGGTTCAGACTCAGCAAATTCTTTCAATTTCAGCACCTCTTCATCTTGTTTCTCCACGTGTGCCTTTAACCTCTTGAACTCTTGAGTATACTCAATCAGAATCCTTTCCATTGTCTCATTTTTCTTCTATAACTCAATCATCTTTACCTCTCTCTCTGCATCTTTCTTCAACAGGTTCTCAATCTGCAAATCCATCTCAACCATTTTCCTCTTCACCTCCTCAAGCTCTAACTTTCTTTCTTTCTCATCCTTGATCATATCCAGAACGTAGCTTTGAAGCTTGCTCAGGCTTTCTTCAACAGAAATATTTGGTATCTGAGAGCCAGTCTGAGATGATCCTGCAGCACCTTGAGCAGCGGTTGAAGCTGGAGCAGCTGTTGCTGTAGAGGATCTGACAGTGATTTCAGCAGATGCTACCAGAGGCTTGAACTTATAAACCTTCTTTTTCTTTTTCTCTGGCTCATCAATTGCAACCTTTTCCTTGTTTGCTCATCCTCATCATCCTCAAAGAAATCATCAACGTTCATCTCATCTAACTCGGTGGGGATAGCCTCTCCCCCGGTGGGATCATGAGCCTCTTGGCTCTGGACTTCTGGCTCCTCGTCCTCATCATCAGAAACAATCTCAATATTCTCAACTTGAGATTCAGAACCCTCATTTCTCCACAGATGCTTTCGTTCTGGAGCTTTATAATCCTTGTCTCCCAGATGACAGATCAATCTTCTCTTTGGAGGAGCTGTGGTGCCCATGTACCTGCTCATCTGCCTGACTGTCTGATCATTCATGTGCCTCAGTTTGATTTTGTCCCCGTATTCCTTCACTAAACCCTCAACCCGGGTATCAATCACAATTTGAAGAAACCTGGGATACATCAAAAACCGCCCCTTATTCTTTGACAAATTTTCTTTCAGACAGTTGAAAATCACTCTGGAGATGTTGAATTTAACGTTCAGCACGAGCGCCACAAATAAATGGGAAAACGTTTGGTTCAGCTGATCATGGCCTGTTCTACGCGGTCCCAAGCAGTGTGAAATTACGTGCATCAGATAACGATACGGGGGGCAGAACTTTGTTTTGAATACCGATTCGTTCCGAATCTCCCCGGTGTATCCACACCTCAGCAGACACCCTTTAACCCGGCAGATGTTCAGAGAGATGGGATCTGTGATAGCATCACCCAGCTCAAGCAGCTCATTCAATACCTCTTCTGAAACAAACACCGGTTGTTTTTGCACCAACCCACGAATACCACCCATCGCCTCATCGTACGCAGCTGTTCTCCAGAACTCTTGCTGATGTGACGCATATGCAGTGCAGGTTGCTGTGATTGCGGTGTAGATCCTTGACCTCATCAAATAGTCAATCATATCGTCACAGTCTCTTGTTAACTTGTTCTTTGTCAGAAAGGCCCTGATGTTGTGCATGTCACCAGCTTTCAATTCAGCCTTTGTCTGACTGCCACTGCCAGATGCAGACTCAACGGGGTTTTGGGCAGATGAGCTTCCTAGTTGAGTAGATTCCATTGTTTAAAGTCTGCGGAATAAACATTATGCACATTAGAAAGAAACATCCACAGACCGTAACACACAGTTAAAATCTACAGAATTTAAGAATTAAGCATTGATCTCAAAACTTCGAATTTTCACCACTCGCGCACTGAAAAGCATCACGCACGTGGTGATAGGACTTCGTGCGAAGTGAGTTAATATCTATAAAACGATTAATTAAACCTAAGATACACTTCGTACGAACTCATATCAGTACGTGCGAAATGGATTGCACATCGCACGGCTGAAACTCATCGTGTTCATCTTCTACATCCTACAATTCGTGCGAAATGAAGACAGTTCGTGCGAAATGAACGACACTTCGCACGGTCAACATTCAAACTCAAGAACATTTCGTCGAACTTTATAACTTCAAAAACCACTGATTTGCGATGTTTTTGTGTCGATTGAGTGATTAAATACCATCCAATTACGTCCATGAACATTACTTTTCATTCCAATCTAACAAACTAACTCATTATAATAATTTGTGATCCGGTTTTAAAGTTATTATTTTTTCAAACATAAAATTGACCATAACTTTAGATCCAACCGTTGGATTGAAGCAAAAAGCATACCAAATTGATCACGACACAAAGGCGAATCACACAGATGGAACGAAAAACTCTTTTAACACAGAAATGAGAATCAAAATCGAGAGAGAAATGAAGATGTACTGTAGAGATTTTGAATGCGTAATGAGGAATACGCACGAAGAACACTTATATACCCTCTTTCACTTCGTGCGAAGTGAGGGCACTTCGCATGTTGTTGCCCGAAGTGCACACCTTAAGTGACACTTCACTTCGTACGCGATGACCCTCACCACGTGCGAATTGGACTTCACTACGTCTCTTGACCTTTGACTGCGAAGTATGACTACACTACGCACGTTGTGCCATCCAGTTCGTGCAAGGTGCTGTCACTTCGTGCGGATTGAATTTCTCATATAAAAACAGAATTTTTCTTGACGATCCTGTACTCAGCACACAACGGTTAGTAACTTCAATGCAAGTCATAAACTTTTAAGCACACGAAAACACCAGAAACAATATAAAAAAAACACACCAAGAGAGATAAGAACACACCAAAAATCTTTTTGAATTTTTCTGAATATAAAGAAAATGAAAATGCAGACTGTTAACAAATTAAATCCTAAAAACTAAGAGATTTGCAAAAATAAATTACTGAAATTAAATCTTTTTGTGAGAAGGTTCCAAGATGGAATAAGTACCAGCACATCTATACTTAGTTATCATTCATTTCAGAACCTTAGGCACAAACATACTCCCTTAATTTCTGTCTGTCAATCTAACTTTCCTCAGATAATGACAGATTTGATTTCAACATTTTCTGATTATCTAGACTGGGTACATGGTTAAGACTATCTCTTTCAAAATCTCACAGTGTTTTTATTCACTCAGTCGGTTGCACAACTTGAATACCCAACCACCATGCTTATGTGCTTTGTGATTTTGTCAACGCATTTTATGCTCTTTGACATGGAGGTCAATTTTTCAGCTCTTTTGATAATTTCTGTTGAGCTTTTGTCACTGCATTTTATGCTCTTTGACAATTCAACACTAATAGATCTTTCTGTTGAGCTTTTGTCACTACATTTTATGCTCTTTGACAATTCAACACTAATAGATCAATGTATCTATTTCTTTTGACATCTCAGATTGGGGTCAAATTTTCACCCTCTTTTTACATTTTGCTCATTGTCATCTAACACATTTGGCATGGTAACAGGTGTGTGCACCAGACTAAGTTAGTCTCAACTGTTATTGACTTGTAGACTTGGAATGTCTTGATAGTTTGAATCTTTGATGGATTTCCACATGCATAACCACTTATCAGCCTAGACTCTCATCATATGCCTTACATGCCATCTGTTTCTTATCTAATTTGACTCAAATTTTCAGACAGTTTTCTCAAGAATATGTATATGCCTTCAGTCCTAATTTTACTAGACATACTTTGTATTGAAAGCCAGTGTACCATCATATTCCATTTGAGTTGGATCAACTTCTCATTATAGTTTTTCTGATTTTTTTTTTTTTTGTATTTTCTATGTTGCACCTATCTCCCCCTAAAATACTAAAAGAAATAAATACCAAGAACAGAGACACACAGACACAGAAAACAAACAAGCAGAAAATAGCCACACAGGCACATATACGAGAAATGCATTAAGTTGCATCATCAGAGACGACCTCACACTTGGTTTTCATCCCGTTTTCATTTACTAAGAACAAAAACCTGGGTTTATCAAATGCCTTTGTATACAGGTCTGCCTTTTGAAATTCAGTTTGAATAGACAAAACGTCAATTAGTTTCTTTTCCCAGCAGTCCCGTATAAAATGGTATTTGATACCAATGTGCTTGGTCTTATAATGTTGGACAGGATTTTTAGTGATGGCAATGGCAGCATTATTATCAACAAAAATGGGAGTAGTAGAGAGTTGCAAACCGTAATCCCGCAGTTGTTGTTGAATCCAGATGACCTGAGAACAGCAGCTCGCCGCCGAAATATATTCAGCTTCACACGTAGAAAGCGTAACTGCAGTCTGCTTCTTACACTGCCACGTGACAAGTCTCGATCCGAGAAACTGACAACCCCCAGAGGTAGATTTATGATCCTTTTTGCATCCACCATAGTCTGAATCACTGTAGGCCGTCAACTCAAAGTTATCATCACAAGGATACCACAGTCCAAGATTGGGAGCATCCTTCAGATAGTGAAAGATCCGCTTGACAATCATCAGATGCTTGACGTTAGGCTTGGATTGGTATCTTGCCATCAGACATGTGGCAAACATGATATCTGGTCTGGATGCAGTGAGGTACATCAGTGAACCAATCATAGCTCGATAAAGAGATTCATTCACTAACTCCCCCTCAGTGTCTGGAGAGATACTGTGATTTACTGGAAGAGGTGTCGCAGCAGGCTTCTCAGTAGACATTTCGAACCGGGCGAGAATATCAGCAACATATTTAGTCTGATGTAGAAAGATCCCTGTCTCTGTCTGCTCCACTTGAAGTCCCAAGAAAAACTTCATCTCTCCCATCGAACTCATTTCAAACTTCTCTTTCATAATCCTTGCAAATTCTTCACACAGAATTGGATTTGGAGAACCGAAAATGATATCATCCACGTATACCTGAACCAATATCAAGTCTTTATATTCACCTTTGATGAACAGCGTTTTGTCAATGGTCCCTCTCTTGTACCCATTGTCGATCAGATATTGAGAGAGGGTCTCGTACCATGCTCGCGGTGCTTGATGTAGACCATATAAAGCCTTATTCAGCAAGAAAACTTTGTCTGGATGAAGGGGGTCCACAAACCCCGGAGGTTGATTAACATACACTGTCTTTTGAATTTCTCCGTACAGGAACGCACTTTTAACATCCATCTGATAGACTTTAAAACGTTTGTGCGAGGCGAAGGCGAGAAATAAACGTATAGCTTCCAGCCGAGCGACTGGAGCAAACACATCAGTGTAGTCTATGTCAGGAATTTGTCTGAAACCCTGAACTACTAGCCTCGCCTTGTTCCTGACAATCACCCCCTGATCATCCCGTTTGCACTTCAGAACCCATCTGCAGCCAAAGGACTTAGCACCCTTTGGTTTGTTCACTAAGCGCCAGACGTTCAGCTTTTGAAATTGAAGCAACTCTTCTTGCATTGCATTAATCCAGGAATCATCTTTGAGTGACTCAATATGATCTTTTGGTTCAATCTGTGAGAGAAATCCCGAACATAGACATTGTGTAAAATCCACAGACTTAACCAAATTTGCACCCAGATCGGAGAATTCTTTCATCTGTTTCAGTCCCGGGGACTCTGAAGAATGAGATCCTGATAGTGTTGCCACTTGCCTCCTGGTTTGAACATGAGAATAAGGATCACCAATGATTTGTTCAGGAGGATGGTTTCTATCAACTCTACTTGATCTCTGCAACTGAGCTTCTATATTAGTTTCCAGATTAGTAACCATGGGTGTCTCCTCAAGTGTTAACGTGTGATCAACAGGATCATCTACACCCTGTGAACCCTTGTCTGGTGGAGTATGTGGCTCATCTTCAGAGTCGGATTCAGCATCACTGTGTGTGAGTGTTGGAGTACTAGAAGACAGATTTGGGGTGGCACCGTCAGAGGAATTCTGCAGATCATACAGTATTTGAATTGCTATATCTTCGTCTACTACTACTGGTGGCAGATTAAACGAGTCAAACAGGTTATCATAATCAAATAACCAAATATCACCAGTTTTTGTCGGAGGCGAAGTATTCCGTTGCACATCCACTTCAAACCATTCTTCCACACAGTTAGAGGTTAAGTTGAAAACCCGCTTATTCGGAATGCTGTACCCCAAGAAATATCCCTTCTCAACCTTGGAACTGAATTTACCTTCGGCTTCACGTTTTAACATTGTGCACGGAGCACCAAACGGTTCAAGATGGCTGATATTCGGTTTCCGATTATTCAACAGTTCATAACATGCCTTTCCCAATCGTTTGACCACTAAGACCCGGTTAAGTGTGTAACAAGCATTTGCGACAGCTTCGTTCCAAAACCTTACGGGCAAAGCAGAGTCAGCAAGCATGGTGCGTGCTGCCTCTATTAAGGTCCGATTCTTCCTCTCAGCAACTCCATTCATTTGAGGAGTGTATGCGGCACTGAACTGATGTTGGATACCCTTCTCATTACACAGCTTCTCCATCTTCTGATTCTTGAACTCTGTTCCATTATCTGATCTGAGTTTCCTGATCTTCAGCTTATAGATAGTCTCTAACTTGTTGATCATGATTTCTAACGTCTCAAACGTTTCAGACTTCTCTTTTAAGAAGAAAACCCAGGAAAATCTTGAATAATCATCAGTGGCTACCAGACAATACCTATCTCCATGAATGCTCTTGTACCGCACAGGACCAAATAAATCCATGTGAAGTAGTTCAAGCGGGATTGAAATGGAGTGGTACTTCTTCAACTTGTGGGGTTTCTTCGTCTGCTTCCCCATTTTAAATGAAATGCATTTGTCTGGTAGATGGAAGCTTTTCAGATTGACTCCCGTTACGAGCTCATGGTGAACTAAATGATTCATCTTTCTCAAGCTCAAGTGACACATCCTCTTGTGCCATAAAATGGAGTCCTTTTTAGTTGCCTTTGTAAGAAAGCATTGATGCTCCACCTCTTTCACCGAAGCATTTGACATGTCCAGGACATAAAGGTCATTATGTCTCGGAGTTGACATTAAAACCATATCTTCGGGAATCTGAAATTCTTTCTTTAGCACATAGCATTGTTTGTCGTCAAACATCACTTTGAACTCTTTATCACAGATTTGAGAGACTGACAGCAAGTCGTATGCTAGTTGCTCGACATAGTTGACTTTGTCAAAGCTCACTCTCCCATTAGACAAGAAACCTTGAGCTGTGATGTGACCTCCCTTATCTCCCGCGAAGCTGACATACCCTCCTTTTATTTTTCTGACATTTGTAAGAAGGCTCAGATCGCCTGTCATGTGCCTGGATGCTCCACTATCAACAATCCACGTGTTATACCGGCGAGCACCCTTTACAAACAAGTAGAAGATTAGTTAGCATTGGGAACCCAAGCCCGAATGGTCATAGGTTTCCCATCTTCTCCAAAAACTTGCACATTAATCCACATACCAGTAGCTTTGGAGTCTACATTGGTATTTGGACTATTGGACGTTTTGACTTCATGTTTGTTGGTCTATTTTAAGTCTTGACGAGGAGAAGCCTTGTGATAAACACTAGAAGTGTTAATCACCTTATGAAGTGGTTCCTTCCCCATCTGACTAACCTCGGAACTTTTGGGTTTACTTGAGATGTCAAAAGAAATAATGACCTTTTTGAGCTGATGAGGGTCAGTTGATTTTTGATTATTTTGATTAAACGTTTTATTTTTCTGAAAATTTTCAGAAGAATCAACTTTCCCCCTGCAGCTCTGTTGTTGCTGATCACACTCATAACTGAGGTGACCAGGTGTCCTGCACACATAACAAATCCTGTTTGACTGATGTTTTGCAGGATTATGTGGCACTTTTTGCTCAATTTGACATTTTGACTCTACTCCTAAACCACATTGTTTTGGCAAAATTTTAACTTCCTCATAAGGACGGGTTGCAGGAGACTTTGCACCCTCCTTTTCTATGGTTCGGAGTGCTGCTTGCACATTTTTCATTAACGTGCCTTGTTCAGAAGAATTGCCTAGAAGTTTTCTCATACCAGATTCAGGCTTTTCTTCTTGTTTGACCTCTTTCATCTGAGGCTCACCAACTACTCCCTTCATTTTTAAATCAGGTTTTGAGGTTGAAGCAGACGGTGCATCAACCTTGGAAGGAAGTTGGTCAGCTTCAGTAAAGACATCTGTTTGCACCAGTTGGTTTAACACTGGTGGTGGACATTTAGTATATGCCTTTTTGTCTTTTTCTGAATCGGAACCTTGAGGTCTCCGGTCGATTATGTGCTCAAATA
The DNA here is from genome assembly GCA_947179395.2 of Pulicaria dysenterica. Lineage (NCBI taxonomy): Eukaryota > Viridiplantae > Streptophyta > Magnoliopsida > Asterales > Asteraceae > Pulicaria > Pulicaria dysenterica. The sequence continues at coordinate 46,021,889 of OX359293.1, forward strand.
GATAAGATGAAGTTGAATAACTTTTCAGTTTCTGATTGAGAGTCTCATAATCTACCTTAGAACTAGCAAGGTCTCGCTTCAGTGTATCTATCTGATTGATGTAGAAAACTATGGCATCCTGTTTGTTTAGCAATGCTACCTCTAGTTCTCTAATCTGTTTGTTCTGGCTTTTAATTTTATCTTTTAGTGTCTTTTCCCTACCTTTAATGATTGAATTTTCATGCAATTTAGAGGTAACATCACTGACTTGAGATTTCAAAGATAAAATATTTTGCACATAGTCATTGCACGAAGCACAAGGAATGCCAGAATTGTTACTTACCTTTGAATCAGCAGGTTTGCCAGTCATGCACGCCTTAAGATCTTCTGATTTAGTTTGAACAATCACTGGCGTTGGTTCGGCAGCTGGCACTGAAACTGGTTTGACATTGTACTCATCAGTAGGCATCACTGATTCTTCCTTACTGGCAACAAATTCATCATCAGTTTCCTGCACACTATCTGCTTCAGATTGTGAATCATCATTCAGATCTTGAACACTGGCCAAGTTGGTCTCAGCAACTTCGAAAGCATCATTATCTTTAAAGTGTACTGACCAGTCTATCCCCTCATCTTTCTGAACAACAACCATCGCTTTGGATGATCCCTCATGGGATGTTTCAGCTTTCTGTGGAGTAGTGGTAGTTGAAGATTTTCCAGGAGATGTCCTGAAGGGATACTTAGGTCCTGAGTTCTTTGGTTTCTCACATTCTCTCGCAAAATGACCCTTTTCGCCACAGTTGTAACAGGTTACAGCTGATTTGTCAAAGCCCAGCTTTGTATCCTTAGTCGCTGTAATCTGCATCCCTGTTCGTTTAACCAAAGCTTTTGCTCTCCTCACAAGGTTGGCATAGGACCATAAAATGTCCTGTCTCTCCATTTCATCATTGTCAATCTGCTCATAGTCTTCTTGAGTCAAATAGGCATTTCCAATTTTACCTTTAAGCAGATCATCGTAGGAAGACACCAACACACTGAGCATCCCCATGTGCTCCTTTACTTCTTCAGTACTACCATGCTTGAAATGTTCAGTGTTTAAAGTAGGTAATATTGATTCCGACTTTTTGCTTGAAGGAGCAGAATACGGTGGTCCACTTGTAGTTGCAGAACTGGTTGATCCACTGACATTTGAAGTAAATGCAGTCTGCAACGGAGCATTTGACGAGGTGGCTGGAGAAGCAATGGGTCCAGTACAGTATAACGAGGGATTTTGAACATAGCTGCTCAATCTGTCTAGGTTTTGCTCCTCCTGTTCATGCTCTTTCAACTTAGTTATGAAATCATTCAGATCCATGCCCTCAAAACCTTCACCATTTTTCAGAATCATGATGAACGGCCTCCAGCTTTTGGGTAGTGCCTTGGACAAAGTCTCCACTTGTTGTCTTTCTGAAATCTGCACTCCCAAACTATCCATTTCACTGAGAAGATGGTTGTATCTGTTGATCAGATCTGGAAGCTTTTCATTCACGTATGAGGTGAAGTGGTCAAACTCCTTTCTCAACTGTGAGGCCTTGAGCTCTTTCAGAGATGCATTCCCCTCATTCCTCTTTTGTAGCGCATTCCACAAGGAACGTGACGTTCTATACCATCGGCACTGGTGGAAGATCTCATTAGGAATAGCTTGGATCAGATAAGAGTAGGCTTTCTTCTCAGCATCATAAGCCTTCCTCTGATCGTCACTCATCTGATCATAGGGAACTTCGATATTCCCTTCACCTTTAGGAACTATATAATCAGCAGAGATGGCCCTGTGCAACCGTGGATCAACCCCATCGATAAATATCTCAAAACGTGGTTTCCAGAATGGGTAATCTTCCATGGTTAACAGTCGAGGTACTTTGTTAATACCTCCTTGTTCATTATCCATTATAAGGTTACTTAAAGCAGTGATAGTTTGTTTGGCAGCCATAGCACTCATGTCAGACATTTTGATTAAGACCTAAAACAAACGTAAACACTACGCACGAAGTGAGAATGGTTCGCAAGAAGTGAACACACTACGCACGTAGTAAACTGTACTACGTACGGACTGACAAAAGATCACACAGACTCAGGTACGTACGGAATGGGGACCTAGTACGCACGAAGTGACTTCACTACGTACGAAACAAATAAATTGCTTTTTAAGAAAATATTAAACACACAGATTCAATACGTGCGAAGTGTGAAGCACTACGCACGTGTTGATGACCCACTACGCACGGACAGACACACAAGCTACCGAAGATTCTAGAGTACCAACGACCCACTACGCACGCACTGAAAATCAATACGCACGTAATGCTAGACACTACGCACGAGTAAACTGCAATGATTAGGATTAAATTACGTAAAACACAAACCTTTTTACGCAAAAAGACCTGTTTTAGACTAAACGACAACCAAAAACCGGGAAAACGACAAAAACTAACAAGCCTAAACGACACCTAGATCACGAAACTTAAGGAAAAGTGATCAATCAAATCACAAGGCTCTGATACCACTTTGTAGGACCGTGGGGGTTCTAAACTAAAACACCCTAATGCTAGAACTGATCTAGGATGAGAAATAGTGCGGAATATCTATTTCCCAAACCTCCTAAGGATTCTAAGATCTGCTTAGGTGTCCGGCACACAATTAACACGAAGAACACACAGAATAGGATCAAGAACAACTCTAAGAACTCACACAGAATGCTTAAGGCTGCCCTTGGATTCGAGAATAACACTAAGTTCGCGTTTATCGAGGTTATACGTATGATTACGAAGGCTCACGAAGGATTAAGGTCGATTACGGACGATTACCGGTGATTATTGATCATTCCCCGTGCTAATACGAGGTTAATACGTATTTATAGTATGGAAAACGCGTATTTGAGTGTAACACGTCACTTCCTTAATTTATATCAACTACGCACGTAATGCTCTGCAATACGTACGTAGTCAATCCAGTAGGCACGTACCGGGTGTTTTAATAATAATTAATTAAACATTAATCGTCTACCTTACCACGCACGTAGTGAACTCCACTACGCACGTAGTGAGCTTCATCACGCACGTGGTAACCTTCACTTATACTTAAACTTCCAAACACAAATCAACACATGACTAAGTACTTGTAAACTTAAAACAAATATAAGGAAACACTTAGAATATATAAACATGTAAACCATTAATCAAAACACATTTGAATTAACATTTCAAGTAAACATGTATGTATTGGATTGATAAGAACTAGGGATTTACAATTATGCACCAACAGTGACCCTTGAAATGATGTGTTCAAGCTTTCTTCCTACCAAGTTGTCTTTGATGCTCAGGAACTCCTTGGATTGCCTTTCAGTAGGCCTATTCATACCAAAATCAAGACTTTGTAGTGCTTGAATGGCTTCTATATGAGTCCTTCCTCTTTTGGGTGATTTCTTGGTAGAGGGATCACTCTGCAGTGGTGCTTGTTGTTCTTGAGGAGCTTGAGATGACAGGAAGATCATTTCTTCTTCTTGTATTTCCCTTATCTCATCATCTGTAACACCAACTGCAGCTGCAAGATCCTTAGGAGCAGTGAAGTCCTCCTGGTGCCTTTTCCTGGCTTCTATAACTTCTTCAATTGTTGTGCCCAGGGCAGCAGCCAGATCACTGAACTCTTTGAGGTTTTCCTCATTTTTCTGTAACTCTTCCTCTTTCTTTTCTTCCTCTTCAATATCCTCAGCTGACATTATTTTCTTTCCTTTTCTTCTTGAGCTACTGGTGGAGTAGAGGGTGTAGACTGGTTGGGCAGGTTGAACATAGAGGACAGAGGCACATCATCATTATCTTTATCATCATCTGATTCATTTGAAGGAAGCTTGATGGGAGCACAGGATTCACCTTGCTTTGATCTTTTAGCATTCTTCCTTCTTGCAACTTGTTTAAGCCTTATTTTTGGCCTCTGCTTATCTTGAGCAGGTTGCTCCCCCTCAGATGGAGTTACCCTCTCAGCAGTTGATTGGTTTAGAGTTTCTGCTTCATTAAGGTCTGCTGCTGCCTTATCAACTTTCACTTCTTGAATAGAATCTGTTGAAGAGCTTGACTTAGAGGAATTTGATACTGACTTCTCCCCCTTTTTGTCATCAGCAAAATAAAAAGGAAAGTTGTCAGAAGGCTTGACAACAGAAGGTGGGATAAAGGAATAAGGAGATGGAGAATGGGTTGAGGTAGAGGGAGGAAAAGTTGAAGGTGAAGGAGAGGTAGTAGACAGAGGAGGTTGTCTTAGGCTTAAGATAGCATCAGTGATTTTGGTGAATTCTTGAAGGGTTGCACTGTGCCTTTGTCTAGATGAGTGGCTTAAGTTTGTGACCTCAGTGTCTATGGTTTGTAGAAGAGAAGTGACTCTAATAAAAGAGTCAGGGATGGTTACTGAAATGTTAGGAGGGGAAGGTCTTAAGGTTTGGAGTTGGGAAAGAAGATTAGAAATGGTTTGGTTTGAGATGGTAGGTGAAGGGATTTGTGCAGGGTCAGAAGAGTGGGATAAGAGTTGATCCAATTTATGTAGAATTGGGGATAGATCAACTGGGGCAGGGGTGGGTTGGGGTTAGTTTTGATTGGCTTTAAGTGACTCAACTTCTTGGGTAAGAAAGAAAAGTTGAGTTTCTGTTTTGGATTGGAAATTTGTAAAGGAGGTTTGAAGACTATCCATCTTTTGAGAAATGGACAGAAGGCTTTGAAGTATTTGAGGGGAGGGTTCAGAGGAAGTAGATGGAATATGTATTGATTGAGGTCCCTCACTTAGACCTTGGTATATAGGCCTAAGATCACTGGGAGCAGAAATTGTACCCTGTATCAATGGTTGGTTTATACCACTGACATTGATAGGCAGTGTGGTAATTTGTGTAAGAATAGAAAAAATAGGTGGTACAACAATGTGACTGTGAGTTGGGGTTGAACTCACTTGGGTTCCCCTTGTTACATCAACAAGCTGTTGTGAGCTTGTTGAGGGTATAGGCAGACTCACTATGGGTAGTGACACAGTGTGACCTTGGGCTAAGGTCTGTCTTTCAATGGTATCACTCTGTTGGGAGAGTGACCCAGATTGCAGGATTCCCATTGTTACAGGTGCACCTTGTTGGGAAGATGCACCCACTGGTTGTATGGTTATATCAACTTCCATAAGCTCCCCCTAAACATAAGAGGAAACTATAGGAGTTGAGGTCAAGGGTGCATTATGCAATCCCTCTGAGATAAGTACAGTGTGCACTATCTCTAATGACCTTGTTTCTTTTTGGGTTACAAATGGAGTAGAACTAGTGACTGTTGGGAGTGCACTAGAGTTTGGCATGTGTGGGAGTGTTTCAACAGGAGTTGAGGATGGGTTCTCACTGGTTGGGATTACCAAATGAGTGTCCTCAGGGAGTGATAAAGGTATACCTGAGATGTGCTTTGCTTTGCTGGTCTCTATGAGCTCCTCCAGCTTATCAGAGACCTCTTCATCATCAGGGACTTCTTCATCTCCACCACTTGATGCTCTATGAACAGAGTCACTTGATCCTTGTTGTTGATCAGGGTTGGTATATGCAACTGTGCCTACAAGAGTCCTACTGGGAGAATCATTTTCAGATTCTTCTTCACTTTTATAAGTGCTTAGATGCCCGGAACTCCTTAAAGTAGTTGAGCTAGAGGGAAACACTTGTAATGGTATTCCATGTTTATTATGAAGTTGTTTGGTTGGATGTTCATAACAACATTTGCAGTTATTGTTGGTCCCTTGTATGAGAGAGTAACAACAAGCAACATGTGTGTAGAAGGAGGGTTGAATACACTTTCTACGGAAATTGACCAAATCAAAGAAAAGTGTTACACACAGTAAATCAAACCACAATCAATCGAATGCTTTTATTAATCAGAAGATGATTACAATGCTTTGAATAAGAAGATGATTACAATGACTATCAAGTAAGCAACTCTTGATATATAATCACCTAATATAAATCTCTCAATTCTCTCAAACTTAGATATCTATAATTAACATATAATTGTAGATACCGACGACTCTCTAAACAGGATTTACACAGATTGAATCAACACATGATAACTTACCAATATCACAACTGATGTGATAATTCAAACCACACGAATATCTTTGGCAATCTGTGAATATCTTGATACTGAATCAAGATTCGTAACACATACGATGAGGTGAGGTTTGGCTCTGCAACACTTAGTTGTTCTTGAATCAAAGTCGTAATCGTCTCTGATTCGTAGTCGTACAGTATTTATAATCCTGTTGCTACGGTTTTTAACAAACTGGACTAATCCTAATTTGCTAACTAACTATCGGATAACTCGGAACCTTGAATCTTGAGTCTTCAATCTTCAATCTTGATTCTGGAGTCTTCTTATCCTTTCCGTAGATATAGAGAGTTAAAACATAATTTAAAATACATTTAAATTCTTTTAAGCTGACTTCTTTAGTCAGGCTGAGTTACTCAGCTTGAAACTCATCAAGCTAAGTTCTTCGAGAACACACTCGAAAACAAACATGAACTAACATGTACATTGATAAACTCATCCTTAGAAGTCTAACTTAGTTGACTAAAACATATTTAGCAACTCTGTCGAGCTGACTTTGCTTTTGAGCTGAGTCACTCAGCTTGAAACACATCAAGCTGATTACTCGATATATACCTTATGTGACATACACAGATTATCAAACACATTAATAATCTAACTAAGGTATAGTATAAACTGGTCAACATATACTCAGCTTATATTAAGCTTATACTCAGTCTGAATCACTCAAAGTGTTCAGTCTGACTAAGCTTCATAATTCTGTTTAAGTTATATGTAGAACTCATCTTTCAAACTTAACTTTGTCTCATCAGATTCAAACTGATGAGATCATTTTCCCAACAAACTCCCCCTATTTGATGATGACAAAACCATCAAACAGTTCTTAAGTTTGTTTAACAGAATTATGTTTTAAATCTTAAACTTAGTAAGATTTTATTATTTGAACTGATCAAATATTTATTGAACATATCAATTTAAATTGGAACACACCAATTTTTAGTTGAACACACCAACTTTTAGTTGAACACACCAACTAATTGTATTAATGAATAAGAACTTATCATTTATTCATTAAGCTGAACTTATCAGACTTATAGCTATGAACACAGCATAATACAGTTGAACATATCAAACTTTATATTTGTATTAATAGAACTGATCATAATACAAAAGTTGTTGATCACTTAGATCATGCACACTAAGTGCTTACAAAAATATTAGAACTAATCTAAGATTTACAATAGAACTAATCTATTTGATGAACTCAGGATGTAGAAGCTCCCAGATGATGATTTCTTTAGTTACTTCATATAGTAACTTTTCAGCTTCATCACTTCCTCTGAATTCTTTGTGATGAACTTTGATTAGTTCATTCAGCTTGTATTTCAATAGCTGATTTGAGTCATTGTTTCCACAGCAAGTTCTTATATAGGCAGCATCCTTAGCTTTTAGATAGCTTACTTCATTAAATTTGATGAAGCTAGGTTTGCCTTCCTGATCCTTGAACATAAATCCCTGAATAGGTACATCAATTAATATATTTTCTGTGAATTCCACACCTTTAGGTATATCAAACAGTTTTTTTCCCATTGTGAACCAGGAACTGGAACATATCTCAGCTCCTCAGCCCTTTTGATCAACTTTGAGACTTTAGTAAAGATTTCTTGCTTAATTTGACTTCGTTTGAACTTCTTGAGCATCATCAGAATTCTGTTCCATTCTAGATAGCCCATCCTGTGAACGTATCTCAGGTTCATCCCCATTGTTGATCCATTTTCAAATTCAAAGTTGAGGATGACTGCTCCATTAACTCTGCTCAAGGTCATGCCTTTAATATCTTCACTGATATTTCTTCTGAAATAACATTCTTGTATCTCAACATCTGAATATGGGATAAGATCAGGTCTTGGACTATTATAGTCAGCTTCTGCTTCAGCTAAAGCTTTCTTTAACTTTTCTTTTTCTTGATCCAGTTGCTCTTTTTCTTTTCTCTTCTTTAATTCAGCTACAGAGATATTGAGCTCATTTGCTTCTTCTTGCTCTAGCATCTCGATTAGTTCTCTCTTAGCCTTTTCTTCTTCAGTTTCCTGCTCAGTTTCAGAAAGTGAGGAATAACCAGCAAATATTCTAGGATCAGCTTTGGGTTCCAACTTATGGAGCTGATCTCTTTGATTCAGCACATAACATTTTGAACCAAAGATATGGAAATAACCTATATTGGGCTTTCTAGACTTATACATTTCATATGAAGTCTTTCCATGTCTTTTGACAATGATTGACCTATTTTGAGTATAGCAGGCTGTACTAACAGCTTCATCCCAGAAATAGAGTTTCAATCCTGCCTCACATAGCATTGTCCTTGCAGCCTCAATTAAGATTCTATTTCTCCTTTCAGCAACTCCATTTTGTTGTGGAGTTCTGACAGATGAGAAATTTTGTAATATTCCTTTTTGTTCACAGAAGCTTTCAAGGGTTGAGTTCCTGAACTCAGTCCCATGATCACTTCTGAGTTGCTTTACAGACAAACCTTTATGCAACTCTTCCCTTTTGATGAAACTTATTATCTCCAGGGCAGCCTCACTTTTGGCTTTTAGGAATATTACCCAGGTGAATCGTGATAACTCATCTACTATCACCAGAGTGTACTTCTTGCCACTTAGGCTTGGAGTACTTATGGGTCCAAACAGATCCATATGCAACATATGCAATGGGTCTATTATTGAAAAATTTTGCTTTGATTTAAAGGACCCTTTATGGTGTTTCCCTTGTTCACAAGCTGAACACAATTTGTCTTTGACAAATGTGATTTTTGGTAATCCAGAGACTAACTCTTAATTGGACAGCATATTTATATTTTTAAAGTTCAAATGAGACAAACGTTTATGCCATAACCAACTCAGCTCAGGAACAGAATGGGAATACAAGCAGGTTTCATTATTGGGATCAGCAGAATTAAGATCAAGTAGATACACATCTCTTTCCCTTTTAGCTATTAATACAGGCTTTCCCTTAGCATTATAAATTGTTCCTACTTTCTTCCTAAAAGTAACAACATTGTCCTCATCACACAATTGACTGATACTAATCAGGTTGTGTTTGAGGCCTTTGACATATGCAACTCTCTGGAAAGTGACTTTACCAGCTTGCATCTTCCCATAGCCTTTGGTTCATCCGTGGGAGTTGTCACCAAATGTTACTTTAGGACCTTCATCTTCCTGGAAATCACTGAGAAGTCCTTTCCATCCGGTCATGTGCCTTGAACATCCATTATCTAAGTACCATTTACTTGAACCCTGCACATGATATAAAAACTAAACACATTAGTTTTGCTTGGGAACCCACTTCTTGGTGGGTTCAGATGAGGAGTACTTAGCATCTTCATCTTGTTGAACTGACTGCTCAGCTTGAGCAGGAACTGAATCCTGTGTAGGCTGATCAGTTTGTTCTTGCTCAGGCCTTGAGATTTCAGCATCACAGTCCTTAGCCTCATGACCTCTACTTCTGCATTTGCAGCATCTCCTTCTTCCAATGATGACAGGATGTAAAGTGTCTAACAATCCTTGTGAGAATTTACTTTCAGTTTTAGGATTGTATGTGGTGGATAACTTCTCAACTTTCTTTGCAAGCTGATTCACCTGGTGATCACTGACTTTGGACTTACCTTTGTCAGGTCTCTGTTTGTTATCCTAAGAAGATTGACTAACAACCTTCTTCTCCATGACTTTGGACTTACCTTTGTCATGCCTACTGGACTCACTAGTTTCAACAGGTTTGGACTTACCACTGTTGATCTTCTTGGACTTACCAAGATCAACAACTTTGGACTTACCATTGTTGTGATTTGACCTCTGACTTACAGTGGTCTTCCTGTTCTTATAACTTCTCTCCGAGCCAGATAGAGAATTTTGTCTTTTGAAAGGATTTGGATTAAGCCTTTCTATGACTGAAGTTCTTTGAACAGGCTGAGTGCCTAATCTGTCCAACACAGACTTATCATGTTGTTTGGATGTTGAGCACTCATTACCATGATCTTTGGCCTTCACAAACATATTGAATTTTAGGCTTGGACCATGTTGTTTCTCTGAGGCTGACTTCTGAGACTCAATCAGTTGTCTATCTTCCTCAGAATCTGTACTTGCTATCTCATCATCAGCTACATAAGCTGCTGTTTGATAGTCACCTCCAAGTACAACCTTCACCTGTTTAGGTATCTGTTGGTTTATGCACTGTTCAACAAGCTTTGATGACTTACACCAAGATTCAGTGATCTTTTAAAGTTGATCAGCTTTGTCTTTTGCTTCCTGAAGTTCTTCACTAAGAAGTTTATTAATGTGCCTCTGACATTCAAGGTCACACTGTGCTTTCTTACCAACATCAATGAGAGATTTATTTTCCTTAATCTCATCTTTAAGTTTTGCTATTTCAGCTTTGAGGTCAGTCTGAGACTTAAGGATGGTCTTGAAATCATTTAGCAAATAATCAAAAGCAAGACCTTTCTCCTCATCTATATAAGAGTAGAAATTACTGACCTTGTACATAGAAGCATGATCCCAATCACTCAGTTTGCTGTTTTCCTCAGCTTCCTTCATGTCAGCTTCAAAGATTGATTCGGACTGACCATAATCAACCTCATCCAATTCTAGCTCTTCATCTTCTTGAGCCATTAGACATACATTATCATCTGAGGTGGATGATTCTGTATCCCAGGTTTCAGCATATAAACCTTTTCCACTGGGTTTGTCTTCAGGCTTTGATTTCTTGAGCTGAGTGTACTTCTTCTTGTACTTATCAGCTCTATAAGCATTCTTATCAACAACAGATGTTGATTCTACCTTCTTAGATCTGCACTCAGCAGCTATATGTCCCTTTTTTTGACAGTTGAAGCACACAACATTCGTGGGATCAAAGGAACTCTTCCCTTTGCTCCTGTCAGATCTTCCTCTTCCCCTTTGAGCTTTTCTCAAACGTCTGGCTAACATGGCCATCTGCTCAGTGATAGTCTGAACATCATCAGTATCACTTGAGTCTGAGTCTGAGTGGTCAGCTTGAGATTCTGACTCAGTCTCAGATTCAACAACCATAGCTTTGGAACCTTTCTTCTTCTTCTTCTGTGCAACTAATGCAACTTCTGTTTTGTCCAAAGATTCTTTTAGTTGTTATTGAGAAGCTCTTTTGTGTTCTATGATCTGTTCATGATTCAGCAAGAACCCATAGATGGACTGTAGGTTATACATGTGTAATGTTCCACCAGCCCTTAGTGCAGTGGTTACTTCATTGAACCTTTCTGGTAACACATCCAGAAATTTCATAAGGAGCTCAGCTTCATCTCTCTTTACACCCACACTTAGTAGGTCATTTATCAAGCAGTGAAACCTTGTGAACAAATCTGCCAAGGTTTCATTCTTCTTTGAAAAGAAGTTTTCATACGATCTATTCAAGTGATTCTTCTTTTGCTGCTTTACCAGATCTGTGCCCTCATAAGTGACACTCAGCGTATCCCATATATCCTTTGCAGTTTGACACCAAGTCACAGTGTGCAGGATTTCATTGGTTAGGGAATTCGCTAGAACACTCTTTGCCTTGTCATCTAGATTGAATAGTTTCCAATCTTCATCAGTCCAGGATGCAACAGGCTTTCTTGTTTCCTTCTCAGATTTGCCAGGAGACGTATCACTGACAGTAGAAGGAATCTTGGGGATTATTGGTCCTTTTGTGATGACTTCCGACATACGGTTGTCAATGGACTTTAGGAAGAGCATGGCTCTGAACTTCCACATAGGATAGTCAGATCCATCAAATATGGGACATCCTTTAGCAGAGATCTGAGGAAAGTTTGATGGAGTATTGCTTGTAGACATTTCAATCTTTCTCAGAATCTTGAACTATTCAACTGATGAAATCGTTCAGCCTGCTCTGATACCAGTTGTTGGTCCCTTGTATGAGAGAGTAACAACAAGCAACAGGTGTGTAGAAGGGGGGTTGAATACACTTTCTGCGGAAATTGAACAAATCAAAGAAAAGTGTTACACACAGTAAATCAAACCACAATCAATCGAATGCTTTTATTAATTAGAAGATGATTACAATGCTTTGAATAAGAAGATGATTACAATGACTATCAAGTAAGAAACTCTTGATATATAATCACCTAATATAAATCTCTCAATTCTCTCAAACTTAGATATCTATAATTAACATATAATTATAGATACCGACGACTCTCTAAACAGGATTTACACAGATTGAATCAACACATGATAACTTACCAATATCAAAACTGATGTGATAATTCGAACACACGAATATCTTTGGCAATCTGTGAATATCTTGATACTGAATCAAGATTCATAACACATACGATGAGGTGAGGTTTGGCTCTGCAACACTTAGTTGTTCTTGAATCAAAGTCGTAATCGTCTCTGATTCGTAGTCGTACAGTATTTATAATCCTGTTGCTACGGTTCCTAACAAACTGGACTAATCCTAATTTGCTAACTAACTATCGGATAACTCAGAATCTTGAATCTTGAGTCTTCAATCTTCAATCTTGATTCTGGAGTCTTCTTATCCTTTCCGTAGATATAGAGAGTTAAAACAAAATTTAAAACACATTTAAATTCTTTTAAGCTGACTTCTTTAGTCAGGCTGAGTTACTCAGCTTGAAACTCATCAAGCTGAGTTCTTCGAGAACACACTCGAAAACAAACATGAACTAACATGTACATTGATAAACTCATCCTTAGAAGTCTAACTTAGTTGACTAAAACATATTTAGCAACTCTGTCGAGCTGACTCTGCTTTTGAGCTGAGTCACTCAGCTTGAAACACATCAAGCTGATTACTCGATATTTACCTTATGTGACATACACAGATTATCAAACACATTAATAATCTAACTAAGGTATAGTATAAACTGGTCAACATATACTCAGCTTATATTCAGCTTATACTCAGTCTGAATCACTCAAAGTGTTCAGTCTGACTAAGCTTCATAATTCTGTTTAAGTTATATGTAGAACTCATCTTACAAACTTAACTTTGTCTCATCAAATTCAAACTGATGAGATCATTTTCCCAACAGTTATGTTTTCACCGGGAACGGCGTTGGGTGTTGAAGCAGGATTGAAGGTCACCATTGTTGCAGAGTGAAGAAATTTTGAGTAGCAAGAGCTTAGGGTTTGTGAGTTTGAGGAGAAGAAATGTATTTGGGAATTTTGAAAGCATAAGAAATGAGGAACCACTCAAAAACACTTTTATATCTTCTTTTGAAACCTAAACTGCTACCGAAATATCTTTTTGAAAAAGTAATTGTCACATCTGCAAAAAGGTTAATAAACAGATAATATTAAATACACGGATAACTAACGGACATGTAAAAGGAATTAAATATCTAGTTAACGTATTAACTACAAATGATAAATTAATAAAATAAGTGTGGGGACACAAGAATTTTAACTTTGAGAATCATCAGCTGACTGAATAAAGTGTCAGCTGGTCCTTGTTGAGTCAAAATAAGTGTCAGCTAATGAATGCAATTAGCTGAGCGTCTAAATCTTAGCTAATGGTTGATCAGCTGAGGTATAGTATCAGCTGATGATTGTCAGCTGACAAAATATCATTAGCTGATTCTCCATTAATAAGACACGACTAAGCTTAGATAAGTACTTCATTTTTCACACAAATTGAATTATTTTCTCAAACAAAATTAACTACCTAAGAAAGGGAAATGTTACAAATTTAACATGCCAAGTTTGGATATTAGGAAGTTGAACCGAGACTCATTCAAAGGTTTTGTAAAAAGATCAGCTAATTGAAAATCAGTACTTATATAATGCATTGACACTTTCTTTTTCTGCACATTATCTCTAAGAAAATGATGTCTGATTTCAATATGCTTGGTCTTAGAATGCAAAACAGGATTGTTAGAAATAGAAATGGCACTAGTGTTGTCACACAAGATTGGTGAGTTTTCAAACTGTATGTCATAATCAAGTAGTTGATTCTGCAGCCATAATAGTTGAGCACATCAACTTCCAGCAGCACTGTATTCTGCCTCAGCTGTTGAAGTTGAAACAGAGTTCTGTTTCTTGCTTGACCAGCTGACTAATCTTCCACCTAACAGTTGACAACCACCAGATGTACTCTTTCTGTCTAGTGTGCAACCTGCAAAATCAGAATCAGTGTATCCAACTAACTCAAAATCAAAATCTTTGGGATACCAAAGACCTAGATCAGGAGTTCCTTTGAGATACCTGAAAATCCTTTTAACTGCAGCTAAGTGAGATTCTTTGGGATCTGCTTGATATCTAGCACAAAGACATGTTGAAAACATAATATCTGGTCTACTTGCAGTGACATACAAAAGAGACCCTATCATGCCTCTATAAGCTGTAATGTTCACTGATTTACCATCAGTGTCCTTTCCAAGCTTTAAGGCAGTGGACATGGGTGTTTTCATTGAAGAACAATTTTCAAACTCAAATTTCTTAAGTAGGTCATTTACATACTTTGTTTGATGAATGAAAATTTCATCAACCTCTTGTCTGATTTGAAGTCCAAGAAAATAGTTTAGTTCACCCATCATGCTCATCTGATAGTTATCAGACATGAGTTTAGAAAACTTTTTACAAAGATCCAAATTTGTAGACCCAAATATTATATCATCTACATATATCTGTACAAGTATCACATCACCTTTGAATTTCCTTATAAACAAAGTGCTATATATGCTTCCTCTTATAAAGCCTTTGTTATTTAGAAAAGAAGAGAGGGTATCATACCAGGCTCTTGGTGCTTGCTTTAGACCATACAAAGCTTTGTTTAAGAAGTATACATGGTCAGGTTTGCTGGCATCCTCAAAACCTGGAGGTTGTTTGACATACACCTCTTCCTTCAGTTCACCATTGAGGAAAGCACTCTTAACATCCATTTGGAAAACTTCAAAGTCTTTGAAGGCAGCATAAGCTAAAAACAGTCTTATGGCTTCAAGTCTTGCAACAGGGACAAAGGTTTCATCATAATCAATACCTTTTTCTTGACAATACCCCTGTGCAACTAGCCTAGCTTTGTTTCTGATGATCAGCCCTTGTTTATCCATTTTGTTTCTGAATACCCACTTAGTACCAATGATGGATTTATCCTTTGGTCTTGGCACCAAAGTCCATACATTGTTTCTTGTGAATTCTGTCAATTCTTCTTGCATGGCTTAATCCAGTGAGGATCATTTAGAGCTTCATCCACTTTCTTTGGTTCAATCATAGAAACAAAACATGTGTATAAACAGAAATTACAAGCTTTTGATCTTGTTAGTACAGGTGCTTCTATGTTACCTATGACCTGATCTTTAGGATGATCCCTGTGGTCCTTATAGGTATTTTGGATTCTGGGAGAGTTTGAAACAGTTTGGATTAAGGGAGTTGAAATTCTTCGGTTTGGGTCAGCTGATGAGACTTCTGGTTGGTCAGCTGACAGAATTTCAGGAATGTTATCTGATGAAACTTCTACTGATGAAGGAATGTTTGATATGGAATTAGAGTCCATTGATGTTGAAACATGATTCCCATCATTCAGTAAAAGTGTGGGTTGGTTTGAGGTAGGTTGAGCATTGGCTGGTTGTGCATTTGGAACAGTTTCATCTAAATCCTCTATATCAGCTGATGGGAGTGGATCAGCTGACACTGGAAGGTTGTCTTCAATATACAGCAAATCATTAAATTCCTCACCTGTAGATGGATTAGTAGAGCAGGAAGCAACAAAGTCATTTTCATTAAAACTTACATTGATTGATTCTTCTATGACCTTTGTTCTAAGGTTGTAGATTCTGTAGGCTTTGGAAATTACAAAATATCCAACAAACACACCTTCATCATCTTTTGGAGCAAACTTCTGCAACTGATCTCTCTGGTTCAGGATGAAACACTGACACCCAAAGATATGCAGAAAGCTGATGTTGGGCTTTCTTCCTTTGAGCACTTCATAGGGAGTCTTGTTGTGCCTCTTGATAACAAGGGATCTGTTCTGAGTGAAACATGCACAGCTGACAGCTTCAGCCCACAGATTAAATCCTAACCCACTCTCACACAACATGGTTCTTGCAGCTTCTATCAATATTCTGTTTCTTCTTTCAGCTACACCATTCTATTGTGGAGTCCTTGGAGCAGAGAAGTTTTGAGATATACCTTTATCATCACAGAATCCTTCTAGAGTTTGATTTCTAAACTCTGTTCCATGATCACTTCTGAGCATCCTTACCAGATTTCCATTTAGCACTTCCATCTTCTTTATGAAGCTTATTATCTCTTCAGCAGCCTCACTCTTTGCTTTTAGGAAGATGACCTAAGTGTACCTTGAGAATTCATCAACCATTACTAATGCATACTTACTTCCACCAATGCCAGCAGTAGCAACAGGACCAAATAGATCCATGTGCAACATGTAGAAAGGTTCAGTAATAGAGAAGGCTTGCTTAGATGGAAAAGAAGTCTTGTGCTGCTTTCCCTTCTCACAAGCAGAACAAGGTTTAGGCTTTACATAAGTCAGTGAAGGTAGTCCTGACACTAGTTCACCCTTGCTCAGCTTGTTTATATTTTTGAAGTTTAAATGAGAAAGCCTTTTGTGCCATAATCAGTTTGTGTCAGTTACAGATTTTGTATACAAACAAGTTAACTTGGATGGATCACCAGAGGACATATCTAGAGTATAAACATCCTTGGTTCTTTTTGCACAAATTATTGTTTTACCTTTTTGATCTAAAATGGAACCACCTGTCTTTGTAAAGAGGACTTTATGATCACCATCACATAACTGACTTATGCTGATGAGATTGTACTTAAGCCCTTTAACATATGATACTTTGGACAAGGTTAAGTTCCCATTATGAAGTTCTCCATAGCCTTTTGTTTGCCCACAATTGTTATCACCAAAGGTCACTCTTGGACCCTTTTCCTTCTTGTAGTTACTTAACAGAGCTTTACAACCTGTCATGGTCCTTGAACATCCACTGTCAAGATACCATGTGTTAATGCCCTGCAAATATTAGATTTAAAGAAGGTTAGTGACACTTAGGGTATCCACAACTAAGTGGACCCCTGTGGATTGCACCTAGCTATCCACTTCATATTAGGTTGTTTAAGAATGAGAGGAACAACTGTGTTATCAATATCAGTCCGCTGTCTTGAGTTACCTTCAAGGGAACAATCACTTGCCTTATGTACTTTGCTCCCACATTTATAACATATTTTACTTTTGGAGCCTTTGACATGTTTTAGTGATTGCCCAGGAGATGTCTTAACTATCTTCTGATGACTATAGGTCATCAGCTGACAGATTTCACCATTCAGCTGTTGCAGCTGATTCTGTAAACTAATTAGGTCTTTGTTTACAGAAACCTTAGATTGATCCTTAGGAAAAAGGAATTTTTGATCAACCTTAGATGTGGCAGACTTGAACTTCATGTGAACATTAAGTCCTTTTCTTTTGGTTTCTTTTATTGAAAGAGTTTGAAGTGATACTGGATCAGCTAAGCAGATTATAGAGGATCTTTGATCAGCTGACAGGCTATTAGCTGAGCAACTATCATCTGTTCTCTGATCAGCTGATGAAGGATCATCAGCTAATGAAATGTCAGTTAGCTGAGCACTTATATTTAATGTATCAGCTTTCAAGGTTTGACAACATGATGTCTCTTTGGTTTCAACAAATGATTCCATTCCTTTACTGGCTTCCTTTAACATTAAATTATTAGTACTTTTACTATCTGACAGAACAATAGAATTTTCAATAACTTTTGAAGTTGTTGAGTCCTTTAGCTGAGTACATTTACTTTTGACAAATCTGTTAGTGATAATACTTTTTCTTTTACTATCTTTTGAAAAGTAAGAGGTAAAATATCAGCCTTTTCTAAGATATTAATGTTCTTACTAAAATCAACACAATTAGCAGCTTGGGAATAATTTCCACCAATAATAGCTTGAACTTGTTTAGGAATCTGCTCATTGACACACTGAGTGGTCTTTTCAGCAGAACCACACCAAGATTTAACTACTTTTTGTAGGTCATTAAACTTCATGGTTGCTTCATTTGTTTCTTTTACCAAGATCTGATTAAGTATCTTTTGATTTGCTAAATCATCTTCTAGTTTTGTCATTAGTTTCAGTTTCTCATCTTTAAGACTTAACATCTCTTTTAGTAATTTTATTTCTATTTTTAGCTTCTTTTCTCTTTGAATATTTGACAGAAACTCAACACACAGATAATCAAACATAGTGTTCTTTTCATTATCATCATAGTTAATAAACTTTCCAACCTGATACATAGAAGATGGGTCCCAGTCAGGAGAAGTATAAGCTTTGGCAGCTTTCTTCATGTCCTCATCAAAGGAACTTGTACTCCCAGTGTTGGCCATCAAGCTGAGCTGAGCAGAGAGGACCTCATCTTCATCACTTGAGAGATCTTCCTCAGCCCAATCTTCTTCTTCAGCCACAAACACACTACTCTGGGCCTTCTTCTTCTTCTTGTCAAGGATAGTAGCAAGAAGCTTTTTATACTTAGCTTCATAATCAATCTTGCTGTCTGAGCTTGAGGAACCCTTGAAGCCTGTGCTTCCTCTGGACTTACATTCACTGGCATAGTGTCCAGTCTTGCCACAAGAGAAACACCCTTCAGAAGCCTTTGGTTTTGACCAGGCTCTTTCTCCTTTAAAGGGTTTCTTCTCAAATCTCTTGACACCCTTTCTTCTCAAGAAAGGTTTGAACCTTTTTACCAACATGGCAGCCTGCTCAACAGCAGCTTCAATGATGTCCATGTTCTCCAGAACTTCATCCCCATCAGCCACTTGCTCTTCATCAGAAGACTCCTCTTCTTCTTCCTCCTCATCACAGGACTCATCAACCACTGCAGCAAAACTCCTGGACCTTGTATCTTTAGACACAAGAGCAGTAGATGGAGCTTTTGCAGCCTCCTTCATATCCTTGGTAGAGAGTTTCCTTTGTTTCACTGATTGTTCATAATTCATAAGGTTTCCATATAAACCAACCAGTGTAAGACCCTTGATTTTCTCACCATGTTTAAGCACAGTGATAAAATGATCCCAAGATTCTGGGAGAGAGTCTAGAAACTTGTTTACAAGCTCCTTATTGCTCTTAGGAACATCTGCCCTTCTTAATTCATTAATAAGGTAGTTGAACCTAGTATAGGTCTGAGTAAGACTTTCACCTTTATGAGCAAAGAAGAACTCATATTCTCTTACCAGAAGGAGTTTCTTATTTTCCTGTACTTCTTCAGTGCCTTCATAAGCAATAGTCAAAGTATCTATCATCTCCTTTGTAGATTTGCAGTTAAGAACTTGATGATAGACATCATTTGGTAGTGTAGAGACTAAGGTTGTTCTTGCTTTAACATCAAGATTAACAAGCCTTTTGTCTTCATCAGACCATTGATTTATAGGCTTTATAATTAGTCTTTCAACAGCAGGAACTTTATCAGTGGCTTCAGTCACTTGAATTGTTGAGGAAGGAACATAAGGACCTTCAGTTACAGTTTTGAGCATCACATCATCTAGGCTTGACATATAGAGAAGAACTCTACTCTTCCAGAGAGAATTTTTCTCCATCAAAAGTTGGACACCTTGTGAGTGAGCCATTATTTGAAGAACCATTTGAAGCAGCAACCAGAGTGGCATTTAGTAGTGTGGGGTAGAAGCAGTTGAAGAGTAAGCAAAACAGATCTTAGATATGAGTTATCTAGCCTGCTTTGATACCAGTTGTTGGTCCCGAATGGATACTACAACAACAAATGTTTGTAGAAGGGGGGTTGACTACAAACTTTATCAATTTAAAATTTAAGAGACACACGGTTTACTTTTATATAATTCTTATTGATGTGAATCAAGAATTACATGAACTAGATGCGGAAAATCTAAGTTCAATAAAAGGTGGCAACTAAATTTGTCTAACACATAGACTAAGCTAATCTTAAACAACTTATGTCTAAGATGTTCAACACATGAACAAGTTCGTAATACTAAAAGTAAAATGCTAACTCTTCTAATTCTCAACAAATGAGATTTCAGTATTCAACTCTATCTATTCGTGTTTATCATGTTTCCATGCATGAGTATATAAAAGCAAGGATGTCTGGGTTGATGAAGAAGAGAAGGAGACAAAGGTACTTGGTTTAATAATATTATAATAGATAAAGTTAGTGGGTGAAAAGTAAGTTAATTTTATACACAAAGTGTGTAAAGTGAACATACTTTTCAGTAATGAGTTTACCCACTATCTATTATTATATTATTAAAGTACTACATTTATATCTTGGAAAAGTAAACTTCTCCTTTCACGCTTGTGCTTTAATCAACACCATGCTTTCTGAAGATTTGACTTAACCAAGTATAGAGTTGACAGCCATACTTAGTTGTCAAAGCACATCTTCGAGATCTTCTTTTCTAAAGTATCTTTCTCCTTTTCCAGAGGATAAAGATCTATCCTTTTTGTTTCTTTGCAGATACAAAAAGTGCTAAGTACTTTTACAAAGAAAGATCTAAGGCATAATAGAACAACACATGTTCTGCCTTTGACTTAGGAAAATATTACACTGAAAAGCTATTAGCTGATTAAAGACTCAACTAACAGACACTGAACAGCTAACATAGCTTTGCTCAGCTAAGGATAAAATGTGAAAGACTCAGCTGACTAGATTTGCTCAGCTGATCGAATAGCTCAGCTAATAACACAAATCATAATATAGCTAATGAACTAGTCAACCTAAACAATCAGCTAATCCCAAGGGCTCAGCTAACCATTTGAGTATGATCAGCTTATTGAGAGAAGAAAGGATAAGTATAGAATACCTTATCTGATATGTGGGAGGCATCAGCTGATCCATGAGATACTGTCAGCTGATCTTTGTCTGCTCAGCTGATCTTTGAGGAACCCTTAGCTGATGGTTTGCACCATCAGCTGATGCTTTGTAGATGCATAGCTGATGCTTCTTAACTTGTCTTTTCTTCTTAGTTGATTTTCCTGAAGCTGGTCCTTTGGCTGATACTCAGTGTTCAGCTGACACTTTGATTCGTCAGCTGACATTTCTTACTTAGAAATTCTTTAAGTCTAATATGAAAAACAACACATGTTTTTCATTAATCTAAGTCCAAAACTGAATATATGGTTTTGTTAACATCAAATCCTATTTTACTTAATAGACAGGTTTGATTTAGGTTTGATATTACTATCTCCCCAACAATGCTCATATCATTCTATAGAATCCTTATCTGTCCCAAGTTCGTTTGCATCCACTTGTCTTTCGTTCTCTTTGTCACTTGTTGTGATCCGGACTAGGTTGATACTCTTGTACGAGACTTCTCAGATTTTCGATTTGGTTGATGTATTCACTTCTGATCTACATTCACTCCTCAACGATCCATTTTGGCTCACAAGTGGTAGAAGTTAATAGACTGATACTTCATAACTGAAACATTTTTCATGATGACCAGTAAAGACTTTGGACATCATGAGGGGGAGATATAAAGATTTATTCAGTTGGTTACTGCATGAGACATATTGTACGAGGTATTCAGTCTAGACGGAGAAGTACTTAGATGAACGTATACTTAGATGAAAGTAAAAAAAAATTATTCTTGCCCCAATCTTATCAACAAGGATCGAAAGCAACATTGTAGGGGGAGGATTTCCCCGTTGGTGATTCTAGAGGGAGTAAGCAACATATTCTCTCCTGTTGATGAATCCTTATATGCTTCCGCTGATGCTATCAATGCTCAAAGATCCGTCTGCTGAAAACCTCTATATGCTAAACTGCTTATATAACCAAAGGCGATCAATGCCTTAGGTTACCGGAGCGTTTCAAGACAATAAGCACAAGACCCTCAAGAAGATGAAAAGATCAAGACTCCTATTCATTTTATTCTACAACTCCTATTCCATTCCAAAGGGGGAGATTGTTAGAACTGTATTATTGTAATAGAATAGGAGTTCAACAATAGTTGAGGGTGCTTATTGTAAATATACCTTATAGGTATATAACCCTTGTGATAGACAAGGAAATGAAAGGATTGCCTCACAATGTAAGGCTTAACTATGTGTTTTGTAAGGTGTAAAGAGATTCTCTCTCAACCCATCATAGTTATATATTGCAATCCTTCAATCTACCACTTGTTTATCCCTAACATATGGTGACTGTGGTGAGTGGATTTATATCTTCGGATATACAGGATATGATATCCTAATTGTAACTGTGCTCTTGTTTAATATGTATACATGTTTATTTGGAGATCAGCATGACCTGTGCGGCTGGGCCGTTGCTTGGGGATTTACAGTATCTGATCTTGATGTGCATTTGTTATACTCAAGGGTGCTGGTACTGTTGTCCATGTTAGCAGGGCTATCGGTAAACTTATGCTTTGGCCGGCATTTGGTTGTAGGTGGTTGCAACACCGCCGGTTCTCCTTGGATTTTGAGCTTTGTGTTTGGGCATGTTTGCCTTGTATATATTTAGATATCTGTTCCCTCACTTAACTTTGTGCTAATTCCCCACTAGATTGTTTTGCAGATCCTCCGTGGTGAGTTTCTTGAAGATGAGGACTGGGAATATGGATGGACCACTACTCTGATATCAAATGTTTTTTTATTAGAGCCTGTTTTGTAATTAACACTGTAGTGGTATTTTGTAAATGACAACCAGACAAAATTTGTATTTATCCTTTGGTTTTAATGAAATTATATGTAATTAAGTTTCCGCACACAGTTTTATGTTAATTAAAAAGTACATTGTTACACATAAGGTACACAACATTGTATCATACATGATCACATATTCATACACATAATATCAAGTAGTGCATTGACGATGATTGGCAGTTTGAGTCACAGTTAGGGGTGTTCAAAATATCCGAAAATGAAAAACTGAACCTAAAAACCTAGAAACCGTACCGAAATCTAGTTAACCAAACCGAATATTTAAAATTTTTTCGGTTTGGTTAACCGAACCTAAAAAAATTTCGGTTATTCGGTTCGGTTACGGTTCATGATATTAGAGACGGACGGTTAGCCGGAAAACCGAAAACTTAAAAAATTCAAATTTTATTTTTACATTTATCAATACTAACTAACTAATCAATATTTACATACGATAATTATCGACTCATAACAAATTGTTACTCAAAGTCAATATCTATATTTTATTTTTTAATATAGATATTAGTAGATATATGTACAATTTAAGTTTACGAGTCAACTATATTTATAAATCTTATCAATTACTATTGATTTACTTGGTTTCACTTTATCTTAGTCACGTGTGTATTCAAAATATTCCCTTATGTCATTATTAGTTCATATATAAATGACACAGGTCATGATGATTACTCATTTTAGCCTTGTTCAAGTTGAGATTAGAATATTAGTTTATGAAACCTTTTGTTTTAGAAATATATTTAGTAGTTAAAAATGGTTAATTGGTTAATCGGGAAAACCAACCGAAAAATCGGTTAACTTACTTTTTCGGTTTAGGTTTAGGTTCACGAAAGTTAAGAACCGATATTTCAGTTAACCGGTCTTCGGTTAACCGTATACTAGGTTAACCATCCATCAACACCCCTAGTCACAAATGACTATCCACGCCATACCAAGAATTTCCCCTGTCTAATCGTGCCCGAGTTGTGTTTTCACCATAATATAATAGAACCCTTAACTTCACATATAAATACGCTAGTTTCACTTTCAAATTACACAACATGCACATTTCACATAATATAAGGAGTAAGTTAATGCAACTCACCTGATCGCAACACTACAACAATAACAATAAATTAATTATGTATCCAAGAGACTCGTGTCTATTGAAAATCACCTACAGTTAAGATTCTAATAAAATTAGGTATCACACAGGGTCAAATCCCCTGAGAGTTAAAGTTAACTAAAAACTATTTATGTTAAATAAAAACCAAAAAATGAGAATTAAAGTTAACTTCAAGAACTTAGAAAATTTAAAAGGAAAAAAGTAGAGACATATCTTGGTTATAATAAATCTATTCAAATATATAAAATTTTCGAAAAGCGGAAATCAAAAATAAATGAAATAAAAATATGAGGAAAAAATAAATTATGTAGTGCAATAAGCCAAAGTGGAACTTAGGTTAATACCATCATAATAAAATTGATGATCCAACAAGGTTTATATAACCCGCGCTTTGCGACGGGGTTATATATACTTCTATCTAAATGTTAAAAAATATTATTTATTTTGATTTAGATGTTAGAAAAATATTAAATATACAAATAAAAATTAAAGATTCTTAAGATTGCAAAATCGATTAATTCTAATATATATTATATCAAATTAAAATTAAAACTTCAGCGACGAAGTACTGGTATTATTCTATATTGAATGGATATTGGCTATTTTTTACACATACATACATATATAGACATTGATGTATGTATATATGTATGTATGTATCAGTGTTAGATAAATTACGATGTAGTAGCATAATATACAACTTACTTGTAATCATACAAAGACATTTATATTTTAAATTATTTGTTATATCTAATATTTAAGTAGCATTTAACTTGAATGCAAAATAAAATAAAGTTAAATGTTGTTTTTATAAATCAAAGAGATGATTATATACATAAATGAAATTGGGTATAGGCGGGTCACAAAAGTGTCCATGAATAATGCATAGTTTTAATGAAATAATTTTAAAAAAAAATCACGTGGCAAGTGAATATTGTAAAAATTTTAGATTTTTCTAAAAACTAAATTCTTAAAGTCTTCAAAAAGATATCTTGTAAAATGTAAAATATAAAAATAATGGATTGCAATTTTCACTCATTTCAATATCTCAAGAGATTTTAATATCTCATGCTTCAATGGTGAAATGACAAAAATAACCTTAAACATCTCATGATATATTGCCAAACCACTTGGCAAATTGATATATATATATATATATATATATATATATATATATATATATATATATATATATATATATATATATATATATATATATATATTAATTTGGGTTAATCGCTATTGGTTTAGTGGTTTTTATAAATGGCAAATATAAATATAAATATATAATAATAAGAGGAATGTTTAATATAGTCAATAATTTATCCAGTCCTGAGTGACTAATTTTAGTCTTTGAATTAGCCGCATCAATGGTCTAGATTGATTTTTAAAATTTTGAGCGGAGTGACATTTTCATAATTCACATGTAATGTTTTTACAATCACATGTGATTGAATATTAAAGTTTCAGGACTATATTTTTTATATGAACTATATAAAACACAACTCATAATAATAAATTATTAGAAATATGTTTTAAAATTGTAAACCGGATATCTCACAAATCTTTGACGGTGGAAATCTCCCCACTTCCCCCTATTTTATGTTTCCCTCCAATCCTTGAGTTAATTTTCACTCCAAATTTTCGTTTCCCCCCAATTTTATGCTTATCCCAATTTTGCTCTAAGACCATCCGTAGCGTCTGGCGGGTAGGCCAGTGGCTACCTCAAGGGTTCCTTGTCACACCCCTACGTCCCTAGTGGGTTTGAACCTCCGGGTTCCTCCACGGTTTCTTAAAGCCACAACACCCGCTCATTAAATCCCATTTTTCTTTTCTTTTCTTTTTTTCCTTTTTTACCATGGTTCAAATTAAAAAGAAATTTAATATAAAAGCCAATTGATTGAAATTGAAAACTGTAGCAACGAGGATAATTTTTTTATTTTTCATAATTTTTTAGATGATAATTTACCTTTTTTACCACCGGCTACTTTTTTATTTTTCATAATTTTTTTCTAATTCACCCACTATAAACAACGAGGATAATTAGTTTTTTAGATGTTTTATTATTTTATATTTAATATTGAATGTTATGTTATTTTTTATTTTTAATGTTTAGTAATGTTAGGAATTTTTTTTCTTATTATTTGTATTGTTTTAATTTTAATCAAAATAAGAATATTTTATTTTGTTATATTATTAAATGTATTTAATAAAAAAGAATTAAGAAAAAGTGGAAAAGGTTGGGGGTAGAGGGGGTGTGGTACTCCACTTGAGGGTAGGAAGAAGGTATGAGAGAGAAAAGTTGATGTGGCGCAGATGTGGCAGCAGGGTTCAGTGGGTGTGCTACGGATAACCTAAATAATTGCATCTTTCTGAAGCCCTCATTACTTTCGCTACCATCGGGTTAACAACAAAGATTTCCGTCACCGTATAGTTAACAACAGTAATTGTCATCGTCCAAAGCTACTCTAACCATCACCTGTTGCCGATTAATGATTGATCGAGTTTCTTTGGTTAACTATTGTTGCTGACGTCTGGTAACGCTTGCTCCGATTTCTGTGTTCGATTGCCCCCATTGTCGCTGCCATTTGTGTTTTATTATGTTTTGTTTGTACAACTTGAAAGAGGGAATAGTGTTCAAGGTTGCTAGAGCATTGATAAGCCATGCCACTTCGGTTCCTCAATTGTTAGCCACGTACTTCTGTTCATCAAATTTTGACAATTGATTTAAATCTAGCACATAAAGTTTTCTAGTTATTATATACGCACATTGCTCGATCTAGTGATAGATCCTCTAAATAATATATGCAAAGTGGTCTGAAGGCTGTTTTCTTTTCTTAATGATAATCACTTCTTAGGTTGTGTGTTATGGTCAACCCGCAAGCCACGACCCACGGGTTGCTCAAGGGTAAGAAAGGAATACCATTACGCCCTTTGGGGGTTCATGGCAGGTTTGTACCTTTGGGTATATTTACTCGCTAGACAATTGACACCTAAGCCCACCCCCACCCCTCAACAGCTATTTCCTTTTTTTTTTAATCCACACACACACACTATATATATATATATATATATATATATATATTTTATTTCTCCTCTTCTTTTTTACATCACAATTATAACCTTTTATTTCTCCTCTTCTTTTTTTTAATCCACGCACTATATATATATATATATATATATATATATATATATATATATTATTTTTCCTCTTTTTTTTACACCACAATTATAACCTTTTATTTCACAATTATAACCTTTTATTTCTCCTCTTTTTTTAATCCACACTATATATATATATATATATATATATATATATATATATATATATATATATATATATATATATATCTTATTTCTCCTCTTATTTTTTACACCAGAATTATAACATTTGGAGTAATCAAGGACCCGCCAATGTAGACGAGTAGTTTATTTATCTTTTTATGTAAGTTTTAAACTTTTAGGATTTTATTTGTAATTTTTGGAATTTTAGTTATTAATGGATTTTATTTGTAATTTTCGAAATACTAGTTTTAATTTATTTTATATTTTTAGTTATTAAATAAAATATTATTTAGTTAAATAATTAATTGTTAAATTGAAAATAAAATAAAAAAGTGAAAAGGAAAGGGAAAAGAGAAAATGGAAGGTACAATACTAGTTGGGGGTAAAGAAAGGAAAATGGGAGTGAAACTGATATGGCGCTGATGTAGCAGTGCGTAAGGAAAGTGAAAAATATGGGTACAACGCATAGCCTTATGATCAACACATGTTTTCTTATGAAGCACAAGGTTGTGATGGAAGAGCATGGGAAGAAACAAAATGTTCAGGGAAGACAATTGTTACGGGGACCGGGAGTCGGTTGATTGCAAGCCGAAACAAGTCTCAGTAAAATTAATTATGTCCTTACAATTTTTTTTATCATTTAACTATATTAATGGAAATCGTGATATAGGATATATTCTATATAGGAGTATCTCAAGCGTACGACCAAGAAACATGGGTCTGATCATACATCTCATATAATTGGTGATCTTGAACTTTAGGGACGCTTAGCGAAACGGACTAATACAAGGAGATTACTTGGAACTAGGTAGTCATCAGATCCAAGTTACGCGATGACAAGTGTTATCCTTGTAAGGTTAATC
The DNA here is from genome assembly GCA_947179395.2 of Pulicaria dysenterica. NCBI lineage: Eukaryota > Viridiplantae > Streptophyta > Magnoliopsida > Asterales > Asteraceae > Pulicaria > Pulicaria dysenterica. The sequence continues at coordinate 46,049,910 of OX359293.1, forward strand.
TGTATTCGTTATTATTCTATGTAAAAGATTAAAGATTATTACTTACAACATGTGTATAGCTTTTTGTTTGTATCCACTACTGATATACGTTTTATAAATTATATTTGTTTAGCGTATTGAAAGATCAAATAGAAGAACAAAGCATGAGATGACGCGCTTAGAGAGAAAGTATATGAGTTTTGGAAACAAGATGAAGCACGTGAAGCATAGATTGTAAACGAGATGAAAAACGTGAAGCATGGCTTTATAAATGAGATGAAGCACGTAAAATAGGGACAACAAGTTTGCTGCTTTGGAACCAACTTTTCTTTCTCGTTACAATCACCCTCTGTGTTGCATTTGACACTAGTAGCCAGATTTTATATTTTTATTATGTACGTGTACATTACAATCGATATTCCATATACAAATATTTTGGTTATATGAAATATTTTTTTGGATCGAATGCGTGTTTTTATTATATTACAGTTTTAGATTGGGGTATAAGTGCTTTTTAAATTGTATCAAAAGTGAATAAACCATTGGTAAATTTAAATTTAAATATAAAATAAGAGTAAAAATCACACTTTGTAGCAAAATAGTTGGTGAAAGATTGGTAAAACTAAGATTAAATAAATTATAACAATATAAAAGCGTTGGTAAATTGTCAGAAATATTGTGTTAGTAAATCGTTAGTAAAATTACGTCGGTAAATAGTCGGTGGTATTACGTTAGTAAATCGTCAGAAATATTGTGATTCGCTATTTAAAAAGTTATAATAATAAATGTGGTCGGTAATTCGTCGGGATAAATAAGATAAATTTAAATTATAAAAATAGGTTTGGTTTGTATTTCGTCAGTAATTTCGGTCGCGATTGTGTCGGGCATACTATTTTCCATAATTTTAATATAATTAATAAGTATTTTTATTTATTATTGTAAATATTCTATTAATTTAGTTTCCGACGATGGTTTCGTTAGAAGGATTTTTAAAATCGTCACTAAAAACTGTCGGAAAAATTAGCGACGGTGTTATTTCAATCTAACTTTTTGGTCGGAAATTCGTCGGAATCGCCCTTTAGCGACCATTTTCCGACTTTTTTTTCGTTGGTAATTAACAATTTTATTGTAGTGATTGTTGATGTTATTGGTTTATTATTTGTTTGATACTAATTTTATGTCTATTCAATAAATTTTAAATTTTTTGACCCCACCTAGAGGACCTAGAATTTATTAGAAACAAAACTGCATTAGCAAGGTGCTAGCATACAAACGGCTCAGTACATCGATTACAAATCAGAGCAAAACCTAGTCATACAAAAGATGGATTACAATATCAAGTGGCCAACTAAATATGTCTTCTTTTTGTTTCCTGTGCTTGATCCTAAAGTAAGAAAGTGACTGGATTGAGCTTGACTGATACCATCTTGATGGATTGTCATGCGAGTTGAACACTTTGTGATTTCTGAAGTTCCAAGTACTCCACTAAAAAGTGTAAATAACGCTTTGAAATAGCAACTGTGTTTCCTTTTTCATCTTTAGCCTAAGACCCCAGTTAATAAAATCTTCAAGGCTTCAGATATCAATTGTGTTTACTCCCCACCATTGTGCAATCTCTCCCAAGACCCGTCTCGATCTGCTGCATTGCAAGAATAAGTGATTCTCCATTCCAAAACTTGATTGCGAAGTGGGCAATCTCTTCCATGATGTTTTCCAAACCAGTACGTTGACCTTGCTCGGGACGAGGTTAACCCAGAAAAAGGAAGAAGGATACTCCTTATTGTCAGTAAGGTCTTCAAAAACATATCTTAAGAAAGCTATTGTAAAACCCATGTTCAGGTTGTACGCCCAGAACCATTGAACGCTTGGGCCACACGATCGAAAAGATGTTAAAGAGTGAATCGGATTATCAGCTTGTTGGAGTTCAACCATGGAAGAAAGCGTCCGAGACCACTCCGCATTTAGTGATAAAAACAGTAGGTTCTCGTCGACGTGCACTCTTTCTGCGATAGAGCATCTTTTCTTTTTTTCCAGCGCATATAGGGCTAGGAATTGTTCTTTGAGAGGAGTAATGGAGATCCATGAATCGTTCCAAAAAGACAGGTTAGAGTTGTGACTAACCTTTCTTTGAAACAAGCTGCTGAGGGGTATGTTCACCTTTCCGAAGTCTTTTGAGATTTTAAGGATGTTTCTCCACGTTCCAGCAAACCGACCGCACTTTGATTTATGTCAGACCCCGTATTCTCCATGGAGTGATATAATTACCGATTTCCATAATGAATCAATTTCAGTTACAAACCTCTACCACCACTTTGCAAGAAGAGATAGGTTTTGTGCTTGTAACCTACCAATTTGTAAGCCACCGTGAGTGAAACTTGATGTGATTTTGTGCCATGAAACCCAAGTAATTCTTTTTTCTCCCTGATTCATTTCCAAAAAAAGTTACTAGAAATAAAGAGATAAACTTCCAAGGACCGATTTGCAAAAAAACTGTCTACCCCCTGATGAAACAGATTTCGCTTTCCAACCAGACAATTTGGATTGGAATTTAGATATAACAGGCCCCCAACTCTCTGTTTTATTCATACTAATCCCCATTGGAAGGCCCAAATATTTTAAAGGAAAATGACCAGCCTTGCAGTTTATTAAGGAAGCGAAATAGTCAATTTCACTGTCAGAAACCCCCAGGCCAAAAATGCTGCTTTTGTTAAGGTTTACTTTAAGACCGGAGCATAGTTGAAAACACCTAAGAAGGCGTGCTGTGTTCTTGATGTTCATGGACGACCATTTACCAAGAAAAATGACGTCATCTGCATATTGCAGATGAGATATAACATGGCCATTTCTTGGAAGTTTGCACCCTTGATAAAGCCCTTTTTCATTTGCCTCTTTCATGACAACGTTGAGTTCCTCCATTGCCATGATAAAAAGGAAGGGGGCCATTGGATCTCCTTGTCTGACCCCTTTGGAGGGTTTAAACTCTGAGGAAGGGACCCGTTTACTAAAATGGAAGTGGAGGCGGAATTCAAACACCCTTTAACCTAATTCCACCATTTTTCACCAAAGCCCATAAGTCCCATTATTTCATCAAGGAACTCCCAATTGAGTGTATCGAAAGCCTTTTCGAAATCAACTTTGAAAATAAAAGTTTTGTGTTTATCGTGCTTGGCCCAGTTTATTATTTCGTTTAAAATGAGGGGTTCCTCAAGGATGCTCCTACCTTTGATGAAGGCCATTTGTTCACAACTTATCAAATCATTAATAACCAATTTGAGTCTATTGGCCATTAACTTAGTGATAATTTTGTACAATGATTAATTAAGCAGATGGGCCTGTAGTCTGAAAATGAGAGGGGTGAGGAGCACTTGGGAATTAGTGTAAGAAAGGAAGCGTTACAACCTGGATCGAGTGTCGCCGTGGACTCAAAATCTTTGATCGTTTCGATAAGATCATCCTTGACGGTAGGCCAAAAGGATTTAAAGAACTTCATCGTGAATCCGTTAGGGCCCGGAGCTTTGTCTTCACCGCAATCCCAGATGGCATTTTTAATCTCGATTTCCGAGAATGGTTCTTCCATTGCCTGTTTCTGAGAGGATGTGAGGGTTTTGAATTTGCTGCTGTGAAATGTGGATCTGATGGAGCTTGTCTTGGTAAATTTCCCTGAGAAGTAAGTGAGAGCATCGCCTTTTATATCTCTTGGATTAGTGGTCCAGACCCCATTGTTCATTATCCCATGGATTCTGTTCTTCCTTTGTCTGTGGTTTATAAGCCCGTGAAAAAGCCTTGAGTTTTCGTCGCCGTCAACAGCCCATTTAATTACATTTTTTTCTTTAAATCCAGCGCGGTTACTTTTTCCAATTCAAAAATTGCAAAATCATTTTCCATTCGAAGTTGTCGATCTGAAAGCAGACAGTTGACCAGATTCTGCTTTTTTATCCAATTCTAAGGCCTTAGACCTGTGTTGTTCCAAGTCTTTGGTCTTAGAATCTTTGGCAGAATTTTTCCAAGTGATGATATTATTTTTGAGATGTCTCATTTTGCCATGAAGTTTTGAACACTGGAGTGTGATCTATTTTTTTTAAGGTAACCCACCTATTCTTTATCATCTCCTTGAAGCTGTGATCGTTTAGCCAAGAGTTGTAAAGTTTGAAATAAGACGGGCCAAAATCAACCCGAGATCCATCAAATAAAATTGGCCAGTGATCCAAGAATCCACGAGGGAGAATGGTAGCTCTAGGCGTTGACCAGAGTGAGAATACATTGTTTGTTACCAAAAACTTGTCAAGGAGGCTTAGTTTACTTCCATCTTTATTAAACCTCGAATTTTTTTTACCACCACATGGATAAAATCATTAAACCCTAAACCCTAAACCTGTCAGTGAGCCCACCATCATGGATAAAATCATTAAATCTACTAGCCCCCTGATATGATCTAATTCGAGGTAGATCACCCTCCAGAGAAGAAGACACAGATGTGGGGCAAATTTTTTGATTAATACCTCAAAGAAACAAATTACACTTAAATAATAAAAGAACTACTGCATGATCTCCTGCTTCTACGCTACCTTACTGGAACATGGGAAAATGGAAAACAATAAATAAAAAAAAAAACTAAATGCAAGTGGAGGTCCTATTTTCATGCATGCAACGTTCACATTAGTTGGTAGTGGAAATTAAAAGCAAATTTTGTTGAAATCCTCCATTTGAATCGGTCTAATCCAGGAGACGTGCTGGAATTCTTCTGACCCGTGTGGGTCGGGTATGAGTCCCCGGTTCACCGACCCGATTCGTATCATTATTTCCCCCATCGAAATGGACCTTGTCCTCAAGGTCCGGCATGTTGCTGAACTGAAGGATGTGTTCCTCATTTGTCCCTTGTTTATTGACTGTTCGTCGGTCCAGAATTTCCTCGGGTATTAGAACAGGCAAGTTATCCATGAAATCCTCAGGTAAAGGGACTGTAGATGGGTTCCATTCACCTTTGCTAGGCCGTAGTAGTGAAACATGAAAAATTGGGTGTATACGAGACCCCGATGGAAGCTCAAGTCGATAAGCAACATTCCCAATCTTTTCAAGTATCTTAAATGGACCGAAATAACGACGGCTTAGCTTTTGAATATTTCGTTTTGCAACTGATGTTTGCCGGTATATACGAAGGCGCAACAAAACCAAATCTCCCACTTTAAATTCTTTGTCCGTCCTATGCTTATTTGCTTGATCCACCATTCTTTGCCTTGTCTTTTTCAGCGTTTCTTTGAGTAGCTCGATTACACGTTGATGCTCCAACAATGTTTGATCGATGGATGCCACCGTTGAACTCCCCAACGTGTAGGATGGTATGGAGGGTGGGGGTCGGCCATAAAGAGCTTGAAATGGTGATGTTTCGATGGCACTGTGAAAACTAGTATTATACCAAAACTCGGCTAAGTAAAGGTATTTACTCCACCGTGTCGGCTCATCACAAGCAAAACATCGTAAGTAAGCTTCCAAAGAACAATTAACAACTTCGGTTTGACCATCCGTTTGAGGATGGTAGGCACTTGAATGGAGGAGTTTGGTACCAATGTTGCTAAAAAGCTCTTTCCAAAACCGGCTTATAAAAATAGGGTCTCGATCGGATAATATAGTTTTTGGAAGACCATGAAGTCGGTAAATTTGGTTGAGAAAAAGATTGGCTAATGAGGCAGCATTATAATGAGGTGGCAGAGGGATAAAATGAGCAAATTTGGTTAATCGATCAACGATAACCCAAATTGCCGTTTTTCCGTTTGAAGGTGGCAAGTTGGTGATGAAATCCATGGTGATTTCTTCCCAAACGTGATTGGGAATTGGGAGGGGCTGTAAGAGTCCCCAAACGATAACCCGTGTGGGTCGGGTATGAGTCCCCGGTTCACCGACCCGATTCGTATCACCCCCCCCCCCAAAAAAAAGAAAATATGGAACCGATACGTTCGTTTGATGAACGTAAGCTCGTTAAAGTCCCCGAAAAAAATCCATGAGATATCTAGATGGTTATTAAGAAAAGAGATAATGTCAGCCCAAAGCTTTCTTTTTTTGATTTCGATTGGGGGGCATAGACGTTAATGAAACCGCAGTGTGAATTAGGATTATGCCAAGTCCCCCAAACAACAAGGAAGTTATCATTTTTAAGTGAGTTTACTTTGGAGAAAACCGACTTATTCCAAGACAACACAATACCCCCTGATTTACCAATCGAGTTAACATAATCAAATTCAAAATCAGAATGCAGCCAAAAAAGTTTGATAAACTTATCTGATGTAATTGGGAGATGAGATTCTTGAATCCCCAACACTTCAACACCTTGACCTTTGCATATCTTACGGATCCACCATTGTTTGAGGTGGCAATTCACCCCTCTTAGATTAATTGAGAGAATCTTCCTCATTGGGGAACTGTTTCAACACCTAGGGCATGGCCTGAAATTATCTTGCGTAACTCAGATTCACATTCATCCATTTTAAAGCCTACGATACTCCCAACCTCGATTGTGTCTCTGATTTCATCCGAAGCTTCAACAGAATCGGAAACCCTTGATGTAGTCGGGTGCGAGATGGGTCGAGATCGATTCGATCTGGCTGGAGAGGAGTCACGAAAGCTTAGTTAGGACGAGTTTAGCGAGTTCGCCAAAGTGTTCAGATCGATGATAGGCTTTGTTGGTTTACGAGGTCTTCTCTTCTTCTTTTTTCTGATGTTTGCGTTATCACCAAAGGGAGGAATGGTAGAATTAGTTTTTGAGGTTTCAACTTCGTCCGATCCCAATTCCCAAATACGCATCGTCCTTATGGCCATTGGGCCCAACGAAAGAAAAATCATTGGCCTGCTCAGTGGTTTCAAGCCCATTGGTAGTATTGGGCTTAAGAATGTTTGATGGGCATGCATTAGAGGTGAACAAATACCGGTTTTTACTATATCCGGTTATAGTAAAAACCGGATCGGATTTTTCGGACAAAAAAAAAACCGGTTACGAAAAAAACCGGTTTAGTATTAACCGGTTTTGATATCGAATTCCGATACTATTTTATCCGGTTTCGGTTTATACTATAACCGGTTTTTATAAAAAACCGGTTTTTATTCGGGGCAAAAAATCCGGTCCGCGTATTTTTTATGTAGCCCACTGTTTTTTTTTTTTTTTTTTTTTTTTTTTTTGTTTTTTTTTTTTAAATACATTTCCTATAATATATACTATAAAAAAACATACATGTGAAAGAAAACTCAAATTTTGATTAATTTAAATACTTAAAAAGTACAATGTTAAAATTACAAACTTCCTAATTAAAAATATTCAAACTACAAACATCTAACTTAAAACCATTCAAACTTCGAATTAAAAGTGGGAAGCCAGGGAGGAGCTTCGGCATCGCCATCACCCCTACATAGCAACCCGTTCACGCTTCTTCTTCTTCTTCTTCTTCTTCATCGGGAGACGATATTCCAAGTTCCACTTCTTCATTGTGTATGTTTGATTCCAAGTCGACGTCAATTGGGTCTTCTAGTGTGGTCACGTGTTGTCTTCTAGCCGCACCATCCAAGTAATCTTTTAAACAAATACACACTTCCACAGATTCGGGACTCAACCGTGATCTTCTTGCGGATACGACCCTGCCACTCACAGAAAAAGCAGATTCCGAAGCTACCGTAGAAGCTTGGACGGTTAGTAGATCACGGGCCATGGCGGCTAGAACCGGAAATTGTGATTCCCTTTCCTTCCACCAAGCCAAAATATCAAAAGTTTGAAAATCCTCATATGTATATTTTGCTATAAAATTGGTTGACATGTAATTCCCTAACTCACTACTTGGGGTGGAACCACGTGCTCTCTTGGATTGAGAGTTCATAATTGTGTTAAAAAGTGACAAACCCGCATTACTTTGGCGTCTACTAGATTCCGCTCTCATTTGATCATGAATGGCACTAGATGTCCCGTATTTACCCAAATAGATCTCAAACATATCTCGAAAACATTTATTGAAATAATTGGTTTGGTTAGTTATAAAAGCGGGATCATCTTCGGTAAGGTTAAAAGAAAATGCAATTTGTTCGATTAATGTTTCAACTCCACCAACGTTTAAACAAGGGTTTAAAGCGGCGGCACAAGTAAATACCGGGGGAATTTCCTTAAAATATTTTAAAAGTTTTTCTTTCATTTTTGCCCCAACGAGTTTCAATTCTTCACCTTCAAACTCAAAGTCACCAATTTTGCTAGCCATCAAAAACAATTGGTTAAGCACCAACGGACTAGTGGGATAATAAACGCCGGATAAACAAGTTGTTGCGTCTTTAAAAACCTCAAGTAAATCGTGTAGTTTTGAAATCATTTCCCAACCGTCATTCGGATACTCTTGTGCTACAAGACCTTTATCAAACAAGTTTTTGTGAAAAGTTTGCAACGTATCTCTTTGCCTTAAGGCGGAGTGCATCATCATCCAAGTGGAGTTCCAACGAGTTGGACAATCCAAATTTGGACCCAAAGCTTTACAATTAACCGACTTGCAAAAACGTTTATAATTATTCAACCGTTTGTTGTTGGAGCAAAAAATCGATTTTATCATTTCTTTGAATTCTTTTCTTTTGGAGTCAATAACCTCCAAACCGGCTTGAACGGAAAGATTGATGATGTGTGCAGCACAACGAGTGTGAAAAAACACACCGTCTAAAATTGGTGAAAGTAGTATCTTTAATCGTGGAACCGCGTTTGTGTTATTTGACGCATTATCAAAAGACATAGAATAAACTTTGTTTTGTATGTTATAAACACAAATCACCCTTTTTAAAAGCGCAAATAAATTTGCGCCGGTGTGTGGTTCACCAAATAACTCAAACGCGATTGTACGTTTCATCATTTGCCAACTATCTTGGTCTAGCCAATGGGCCGTGACGGCTAGAAAAGAATGTCCGGTGTTATGTGGAGAACTCCAAACGTCACATGTAAGTGACACACCATAACGGTGTTCTTGGAATCCTAAAATCATTTTTTCTCTAGCCGCACGCCACATTTTTATTGCATCACGCCTAAGGGTAGTACGACTTACAGCGGTGTAACGCGGTTGCATTAGTGTTTGGATGGTTTCGGTGAAATCTTTATCATCAAAGTGGTCAAACGGCAAAGCTTTTGTAATCACGAACCTCGTAAAAGCGTCTCGTAATTTGTCGTTGTCGTAAATGAAAACACCACCTTGATTCGTCATGTTGGCTTGAGTTGCATCGGATGTTGCTCTTAGCGCCTTGCATGACTTGGAAATATGAGCCCTCAAAGTAGAGTTGCCTTCGGGTGCTAGAAACTTGTGACAAAGTTTGCACCGAGCCCTTTTTGAACCGTTGGACATCTCGCACAAGTCGAAATGTTCCCAAATTTCTTTATTTCTATTATGCTCGAGAATCCTCACCACATCGGGGTTTCCTCCGACGGAAGATTCTCCCGTATTCGGCATGCTACTACTACCGGCCATGATATCAATCTCAAGAAAGTGAGCTTTGGTGAATAAAAGTAGAGAATTTGGAGAGAATTTGGAAGATGTAAGTTGTGATTTAATCCCACAACATACCCACACTATATATAAGTGTTTTGGGTGGCAAAATGGTAAAAAAATAAGAAAAAAACGGTCAAGAAACACCCCAAACGGCTAGAAAACGGCTACTTTTCGAACCTAACGGCTAGTAGTAAAAAACCGGATAAAAAACCGGATAAAAACCGGTTTCAAAAAAACCGGTTTTTTATCCGGTAAAAAAACCGGTCGGCCCAAAATCCTACAAACCGGTCATACTATCCGGTTTTGAAAAATCCGGTCCGGATAAAAAAAAACCGGTTTTTAGAAAATCCGGTTTCGGATATTTTTTCGTATAAATCGGATATTCGGTTTTTTTGTGCACCTCTAGCATGCATCATCGAAACTGGCTTGGGGAATGATCTCAACTGAAGGGTCCACATGTGCAGCCGCCAAGTTTTTTGGAGATGTGAAATCAGTCACGTTGTTCCTTTTGATCCCTTGGGACTTGGTATTTTTAATAATAATTTCTGGTGACTCTTCAGTTACCACCTTTTCACCTTCCATCTGATCGTCGGATTCGTGACGGTGTTCCGGCGAGTTGAACTCCGGTACCGATGCTTCCGTTTCATCGTCGTCGGCAAATGAATCATTTTCCGATTCATCTTCTGGCCCTGTACTTTCTTCGTCGCTGTTCTCCACAAATGAAGTGCAACAAGGGATGAGATTAGAGCACTCGAGTTGATCCTCTGTAATACGAATATTAAATAATTTATCATCGATTATGACTGGGATACATACATTGATCATATTGACCTCCTTTGTTAGTATGCTTACTTTTCCAAAGGCTAGGTTTTCGTTGGAGATACAACAATCTTCATGAATGATGACTTCACCAAACAACCAAGCAATAGAAGAGAAAGCATCAGTGGACCATGCTTGTGGTGGTATCCCCGAAATCACAAGAGATGTCATTATTTCTTCCACTTTAAAGTTAGGGTTCCAAGTATCAAGTTCCTCAAACCAGTCCTTCTAGTTGTATTTTGCTTTTTCAAGGAAAGCTCTAGCGTCCTCTTCTACCCTGAATTCCAATATAGTCCAAATACCACCGATGAAACGGATTTTTAAATCCGAGCACCCATCAGCGTCATTCAGGTGTTTCAGGTTGCATAGTTTAGAGTATGATCCTACTATTTCAACTAGAGTGCATTTAAGCCAGTCCCACTGTAACACCCTCCTTACCGGCCTAGATTAATTAAGGTAATTAATTAATTAATCTGGAAATTTAATTGTTATGTGGATTTATTGTTTTAATTGTTGTTGTGTATTTATTTGTAGAAGTGATAATTGATTTTTTTATGTGATATAATTTTCTTTTGTTTATTTAATAAAAATATAAATATAAATAATTTAATATTAGAAAGAGTTTGGGGGGGTATGGCCGGTTGGTGGTATACCAACTCTCCCCTCCATGTCTTCTTTGCTTGTTAAAATAGACAAGAAGTGTTGTGTGTTTGTTTTGTGTGTGCTACGGCCGAGAGCAAGAAGAAGAAGAAGAAGAGATTCAAACTCTTTGATTTTGAGTGTGAATCTGTGTAATTGAAGCGTTAACATAATCAAAGAGGTTAGAAATTCTGAAACAATATGTTAAATGTTATATATATATATATATATATATATATATATATATATATATATATATATATATATATATATATATATATATATATATATATATATATATATATATATATTCGGTTTGAATATTTATATGAATACCGATTGATATGATGATCTTAGAATGAATGCATGTTAGATTTTGATGATAGATTATGTTCATTATATGTTTAGAATGATTTCTGGAAACATATATAACTTGCATGCTTAAAATCAGTAGTGATTTAAGTTAGAAATCAAGAATGGGGATGAAGTTATGAATCTGTCGGATTTGAGGTATGAATAACTCGGAATCTGATAGAAGTTTACTCGGATTTGGATTGTGTCGGAATCCGACTAAATTATCAATGATGCCTTAACAATTTGGTCGGATTTGATGTCGATCGGAATCCGACTCTTAGTCGGAATGTGACTTTACTCGGAATCCGATTAAATTGGAATTGATTTTACTCGGAATTGAGCCTTTGCTCGGGTTTGGACAGTTAGTCGGAATTCGATTAATCCAGAAATGCCTATTTACTCGGATTCCGCCTATTCACTCGGATTTGATGTTACTCGGAATTCAATTGGTTGTGTTGAAATAGACCATTGATCGGATTTGATAATTTGAATATGAGCATGAGTTTATACCTCAAGTATTTGCCTTGGCTTACGAAAGGAATGTTTGAATTACCTAAGCTAAGGAGTTGGATGAATTCACAGAATTACAAATTGTAAAGAGTAACAGTGAATTACAGTATATTGTTTGAATATACATAAGTTGATCTGTACTTGTAGATTATTGGTACATGTGATATGTAAATGTATGTACTAGTTGATTTATGTACATGTTAAGTATTGTGCTTATTGTGTGTTGATTAAGCAAATACTGATTGTTAGTTGTTTGTTCAGGTGGAGACAAAACTCAGTAGATAAGTAGAGACTGAGTTACCTGAACTTTTGAAGATATCGGTGAGTGGATATATATCTTGGATGTATAAGATATATCACCTGATTGTTGCTCTTTGAGATGTATTCTCTTGTTGACTGTATATACACATGTAGATTGGGAGATCAGCTTGGCGGTTGTTTTTCAGCTGGGCCTTGGTTTAGGGATATACAATACTAGCATTCGTCTTGATAGCATTTGTTGAAATCAAGAGTTGCTAGTATTGTTGTCTGTTGTAACTAGGCTATCGGTAAACCTATGCTTTGGCCGGCATTTGGTTGAAGGTCCCACAAGACCGCCGGTTCTCTTGTTGTTTGAGCATTGTTGGTTTGGGCTTGATGCCTTGTATGTTTTTTATATCTATTCTCTCACTTAGCTTTGTGCTAATCCCCCACTGTTGAACTCTTTTACATGATATTCCTGGTATGTTGAAGATAGAGGTGAAACTGGAATTATGGACTGATCTAACTCTGATATCTGTTTTGAGATTGTAAAGAGCATGATTTTGTAATAACACAGTTGTAGTATTGTAAAGTTAACCAGCAAAGTTGTATTTACAATGTTATATATATATATATATATATATATATATATATATATATATATATATATATATATATATATATATATATATGTAATTATGTTATTAGCTTCCGCGCGTATTACAAAGTTGTGTTTTAGAAAATACGGTGTTACAAGTTAGTATCAGAGCCCTGGTTTGAGGATTTGCATTGTTGAGTTGTGCAATACTCGAACCGAGGCTCTGATCAGTCCAATATTTCCAGGGTGAGTAATTAGTAAGGTAGCTATAGAGAATATGATGTGGTACTAACAGATTATAATCTGACAACTGGTGAGATGTTGTGTAGAACAGATTATGGCTGATAACAATGAGATCCCGGTATTTACCCCACAGTCCCCTGGAAGACAGCATAATAATGTTTCATCTTCTGCTGCAAAGGAACAACACAGAGCGGGTACCTCTCACAAAGGGGAATTTGATAATCAAGATTATGTACTGCAGCTGGAAGATACTTTGCAGACTCAGAGAGATCGTATTTTACAACTTGAGCAACAGTTGAACCAAACCCAATCTTCACAACCAACCTCTACTGTTCAGATGCCTCATGTAACAGCCACTTTTACTCAACCTTTACCACCACCTGTTTTTACCACAACACCTGCAAGCACGGTATCAACACCTTATGGATCCTTTCCATTTATCCAAATGCCACAAGGAGTGTCTAACCAGCATCAAACACCACAACAAAACTTCTTTCTTCCGTGGTTTCCTCAACAAGAAACTAGGAACAAATGCCAATTCAAAGATTTTGTGGCATGTGGAGCACCTAAGTATTCGGGAAGCTCAAACCCGAATGTTACTCTAAACTGGTTGAAGGAAACTGTGAAGGCTTTGGAAGCCTGCAACTGTGAGAACACTAAATGGGTCAAGTTTGCAACGAGACGTCAGAAGGATCAAGCCTTGGCGTGGTGGGATTCCCTGACCACACACCTACCGAGGGAGATTGTTAATGCCGTCACCTGGGAGAAATTCCAGGATAAATTCTGTGAGCAGTTCTGCAATGCGTTCGACATGGCAAAGATTCAACGAGAGTTCCTAGATTTGGCACAGACAAGTAATATGTCTGTGAACGAGTTGATCAACAAGTTTCAAGTGACTCTCCGATTTGCAAAACAGTGGGTGCCCGAGGAACGTTCTCAGGTTCAACACTTTGTGAAAGCTTTGTTACCAGAATATCGGGGTAACACTCGTTTGGCGACATCGCTTGTCCAGGCATTCACATTAGCATGATCTGCAGAATCTGACGCTCAGGATCGGGAAAAGATGAACAAGGGATCGTTTAGCAAGTTTGGTGGAAATTCCAGTGGGAATCAAAGTAGAGGTAAAGGGCAGAGTTATCATGGAAAGTCCGATCAGAGGTTCAAGGGAGTAGGCTCTTATCAGAGCAAACCATGGTGCCATAATTGTAAATCTCGTCACACTGGGCAGTGCACGCCCCAAACTCGCAAATGTTTGAGGTGTGGTGAGTTTGGTCATGATATCAGTGCATGTAAATTCAACACCTTTGTCTGCTGGAACTGTAAAGAAGAGGGGCACAGGGCTGGTACGTGTCCTAAGTTGAAGACCGCGGGGACTTGGGCAGGGGTAAGTAATACCGGGGGTTCGTCTTCTGCAGGTCAGAAGAGGAAGACTGTACCTTCTGCTGAGGGTAGGGCTTTCAAGATGACTGCCAAGGAAGCTACTGGCAGTGATGATGTGATAACCGGTATGTTCATAGTTAACTCTATGCCTGCACGTGTTTTGTTTGACTCTGGTTGAAATAGATCGTTTATATCTATGACTTTGTGTGATAAACTGAAATTACCTGCTTCTGTGAATGATTTGCCTTTAGAAGTAGAAGTAGCTGATGGTAATGTAGTACCTGTGACCACTTTTGTATCTGGAGTTCAGGTTAGTATTGATGGTACTAGTTTCCCTGTAGACTATTTGGTGATGCCTATACCTGGATTTGATTTAGTATTAGGCATGGATAGATTGAGTCACCATAGGGCTAGTATCCAATGTCATAAGAAACTGATAACTATTCCTCGGGTTGACGGGTCGCATGTCGTGGCTTGTGGGGATAGATCTCCATCTTTGATGGTCCCATGTTTATACGGATGAAGCAATGCTAGTGATTTCGTGTGTGTTTGTGTGTATGTTTCGGTAGAGAAGAGAGAGCCGAGAACTTTAGAGAGAGAACACAAACACCCAAAGTTGATAATGCAAAGCTTAGTATTGAAATGTGGGGGAAATGCCTTTATATAGCATTTCCCCAACTTTGGTATAATTACATATTACACCCTCACTTTAATATATCTAACAATCTCCCCCTAAGTGAGGTGTGTAATCATTCACAACAAACAAATACATTGAAATCTATTCGAAAGCTGATTTGTTGCGAATGCCGAAGGCCACTTGCCATTTTCTGATTTCCCTCCTGCTGGCCAATGCTTTCCTTATTATATCTATTGCCTTGTATGCCTGGGAATGTTCTTCATCTGTGTAAGCTGCTCGGTTATCCCAAACCTTTTGATGAATTTTATGATGAAGGATTTTCAAGGTGCCGTCAGAATATGCATTAAGGTCGTCTAGTCTGATGAAAATCTTTTCGCCCTTTGTATTTTTGGAGACAACACCTCGAGAACCTTTAAAGTTTGAATGACCGTCATGGATTACTGTCAACTCTTCAAGCTGTTCTAGATCTGGATGATTCTGATTAGGCTTAAGAAGATTGACTTTCCGATAGTTGTTCTCAGCCCCGAGCTGGATATCGTGTTCCTCAAAGAATTCCATAAGATTTCTCATGTACCTCATTAACGCAACTCTACCAAATTCTTCATCAGGCCATTTCCCCTTTTTCTGGGAAAGGATGTCGAATAAGAAGCTAATGTCTTCGATGTTTACATACCTCAAATCTGCTTCGGTGAGAAAGTATGTGAGGTTGTTAGCTCTTTTGACGTAGAAGATGACATATTTTATGTTGAAGTTGGTTTCGGTATACACACTGAGAAGGTCACTTATGGGATAATCTGATTTGATATCTTCTGGTTTAGTTTGTGAACGAGTGAGAATATGATCATATCTCCTTCTTTGTTTATCGTTCATGTTTCTCAGCTCGGGTGAGATAACCTCTATCAACTGACTGCTGAAGATTTCAGGAATTCGTTCTTCAAGATTGGCAGCGTTGACAAAGAAAGGTTTCCATAACGGGTTTTCTACAGCATTCCTTGTGAACATATTCCCGACATCAAGACCAGGATCTCCACGATGCACTGGAGGAGCAGGTGGGACTGTGAAGCTTTCAGGCAAGGGCCATTCTGATTCTGCTCTAAACTTTTCAGCTGCCTCTGCTTGTCTGTTTCTTTCTAGTATGTCGGCAGCTGATTCTTGAAATCTGCCAGGAGGAGGAGGGAATTGTTGGTGAACTTCAAAATTTAACCCACTGAGGACCCTGGAAACATCAAAGAGAGGCTTTGTCTTCTTTGGTTTCCTTCTTGCTTCTCTCCTAGAGATTGCTAACCTTTCTTTCCTTCTTTGAGCAAGTTCCCTATCACTAGGAATGTCATCAAAACGGTCTACAATTCTAGGTGAGTCTGGGCGCGTTGTAACCTCGACATATTCATCAATGCCGACAAATAGTCTTATCATTTCTGGGTCATCAGTTTCCTCCTCCTGATCATCGACCCTACCTTCTCCCAAATCCCTGACGGGTGATTTTCTAGTGACCCATACAGTTCTTCCATCTCAGAATCGGAGCCACTAGACCAATTAACATTGTCAGCCTGGGATTGATTGAACGATAGTTCTCGTTCTTCGAGTTCTGTCGGCCTCAGTTCAGATTGTTGCTGGGGTACATAGAGTACGATTTGTTTGTCAGCATTCTCTTTCTGTTGTAGTTCAAAGACTTCATCGGCCATTAATGATTCGGATCTATATTGTTGACCCTTCTGGCTTCCAGATCCAGCAGAACCTGTACCTGTAGATAAGTATCTGCTCAATGATGGTACTAGTACAGTTGCGGCGGAGGGGGTTGTGATATATCTTCTTCTTTTCTCCCCCTCGGGACGATCATCAGGATCTTGATCATCCCGCCTCCTTTTTGACCCCTGAGCCTGGGCCTGACAGGTTTGTTCAAGTACTGTCAGCCACTCAGTAACCTTTTGTAGAGAGGTATAGAAACCTCGAGTCACCCCATCTATCTTGCTGTTGACATCTTCATGAAACTCTGTAAAATCATCCAAGGAGATTCCCTGTGGACGTTGTTCAGCTTTTAGAGTACTCAGAAGGTCTTGATTATCAGCAGAGTCTGGCCTTTGTTCAATCAGTTTAGCATAGAGGATGCTTTTTAAGGCGTCGACTGATAGTGAAGTGACATCCGGTTGAGATTGAGGAGCCGTTGCTGGAAGACGAGCTGCTAGAAGATCTTCAATACGTGACAGCTGCTCAGTCTGTTCCCTGGAAGCCCTTTCAATCCGATCCAACTTTTGATTTGTCTCCTGCAGTTGTTGGCGGATTGGAGACACGGCTTGTTGAATAGCAAGTTGAAGATCTGCACGTGTAACAATCCCGGAATCACTCAGATTACCGGTTGAGGTACCTGCCACAGAGGCAGAACCACCTACTGGAGCAGCATGGATGTAGGCTCCAGCAGGATTTCCTTCCAATCCTCGAATGGCACCTTGAGAGGTACCACCTATGGAAGTTGAGGAGACTTGTCGAGCCAACAAGCTCAGTGCATCAATGGTGACTTTGTATTGTTCAAGATAAGCGGAGATCCGCGGCATATCAAATTGTGCACGAAAAGGAGTCGAGGACGAGGGAGACGGTCCTCTTTGTTCAATAGGTCCAACACCCAATTGGGGTTGACCCAGTGTATGTGCTATAACCCTGTGCAATAAAGATGGAGTCTGTTGAGAGACACCGTAGTGGCTTGGTGGGGCAGAAACTTGCACGGGTGGGATCACCGCGACTTCTTCAATATGAGGCTCAGCAGTGCTAGGCCTCATAGTAGATGTGGCTTCCCGGCTTTCTGGGTTTGGGGAACCCTCAGCACTTATTTTTTCTTTTCTCACCTCCTCTCTATCACTCGCACTCCTAACTACAAAACTATCTTCATCATCACCGCTACCAGCACCATACCCCGCATATTGATCAGGGTGAATAAGAGAGTCAGGAGTGACAGAACCAGATTCAATAGATAAAGAATGACTTGGCGAAGTTAGTGGAATGTCATGTTCAGGAGCAACTATGGCCCTGCGAATGATAGGAATGGTGGTTGCTTGGGTAGTTGAAGTCAAAGGAATGACCAGACCACCAGGTTGTGGAATGACCTGAGTAGTTTGAACGGGGTGAGTCTGGTCGGGAGAGGTAGTAAGTGGGTCAGTAAGTTTCATGAAGGAAGGGGTGCTTTCTGTGGGTTGGTCTATAGGGTGCTCTGGGGTGCCCAATGGTGATATAGTAGTGTCAGGGGTAGGGGCACTACCAGAAAGGAAAGCAGACCCTTCATGAGAAGAACTGGATGACTCAGATACGTCAAGACCAAGTTCGGTTAGTAAGGCTTGGGTGCGGGTGGATCGGGAAAGAGATTGGACACTTGCCTAAACGGTTGCTGGATCATATGTGTCTCCTCCCTCTCTACTCACACCACCTTCACCTTCTTCACCACCCCTCTCAAGATTTTCCCTCATCACATCCCTCTCAGCATCTCCCACAGATGGCTGAGTCCTAATTTCTACCTCCTCACCAGGTGCTACTCCCCCCTGGGTAGGCATGGCCGACTCTGACACAGCCATAGAGGGTATCCCTAGACTCTCCCTATATGTTCTTACTACATCATTTTGCTCACACAGATCCAGTAGAGACTCAGGGAATGGTTTAGGAATGGGCATATTAGTAGGAGTAGCAGGTTTAATTGATTGGAAGAGTTTGGGTGTTACAGAGGGTAAACCTGCCCGTCGTGGAATGTCAGCATTCCTATCCATCACATATTGTATGATCATCAGAAGGAAGCGATGGTAAGGCAGCAGGTTGGCCTCCTTCTTCTTCTGGGAATTCTTCCTTTGCATGGTAGCTTTTATGTCCTGGAAGAGAAGGAATGCGTAATCCACATGCATATGTGTGGCAGCAGCAACGAAGATTTTTAGCTGGTTCTCCGTTGGAAACTCATTCCCAGAGTGTTTTGGGGTGAGGCACCTTTGCAGCACGGTCATAAAGATGTTATACTTTGGGTGAAGACCAGTGCGTTTGAATTGATTCTTAGTTTTGAGCTCTCCAGCATAGCCCAACTGTCTTATTGCTGCCAGACATGTTTCCTCATTGGGAATTCCTCAAAATCCGATGCAGAGGGTCTACTATTGGCTCTTGGTAACCGGAAAATTGAACGTAGACGGTGAACAGGTATGTCTACAGCAAACTCATCCACCGCAGCATGGATAACTTCTAGACCTCTTTCATTGATTCGTACGTCACATGTCTGCCAGAATTGTTGAACATAAAGTTCAGGGACATGTGTGCCGGTTGTTGCAGGATTGTAGGTTAGGAGGTGATTCAGAGGGTGGACTTTAAGAATTTCGGTAACAATGGGGTGAGTGGGGGTCGTGAATTTGGTAAGGTCAATATAGTGGTTATTTGGGTGAGTCCTGGTGCTAAGGAACTCAGCTTGAGGCATGATCTCCTCTGGGTCACGAATAGCTTGTGCCATCTTATCTGTACAGATAGAAAGAAATATTAAGACATAATGACAATGATAAGATTGGAGATTGCATTGGCCCAAGAATTTCAAGTGTCAAGTGTTAGACAGAAAAATTGTCTAACTCTGGAGGGCTTCAGTGTGAAGATCTCAAATTGATGTGTTGAAAAGTTATTGTTGACATCTTATTTCATTAAATGAACAATAATAAACACATTTGTAGTACTGAAGCATGCCTAAAAAATCACCCTAACACCTCTTTTTAGGCCAAAAACCAAATCATTTGAGTATGCTTATACTCCCCAAGAACACGAAGAACACTTTTTGAGATTTTTGAAAGATTTTTACATCAAAGTGTTCCCCAAGTGTTCTAGAAACCCATCGCAAACATGGATAGATCAAACAAGTTAGTTTGATATCCCAAAAGTCCATCTAAAGTCCCGAAACCTTCATACGCATACGGGTGTTCAAAGGCCAAAAAGTTCATTTTTAACTCAAAATTTCCAAAATGTAAACCGTACAAGTTGTTACCTTTGTGATTATGAGTATTTTGAATCTAAAAAGGTAAATTTTGGCAGAGTAACGAGATGATTTGTGTGTGAGAGATATCAAACTCGAGAGAACACTTAGGAAAATTTTTCGTAAGTTTGAAGCTTGTGAATGAAGATTGTAACCGTTGGGTAACGTATATCGATGTAAAAAGGACACGTGTTGAGCCCTGATTGGTTGTTACAACGGTAAAAAAATGCGGCTGATAGAAGTTTCTCAATCGCATGCGATTCACACTGTGGAGTGTTAATCGCATGCGATTCAGCTTGGGTGTTAGAACCATGTGCATCTGAATCACGTGCGAATCTCACAATCTGAATCAATCGCGTGCGATTCAGCCTATGACCGAATCGCATTCGATTCATACTGTAAGCTTAATCGCGTGCGATTAATACTATCTTAAACCAAATCGCATGCGATTCAACCTTAGTCAATTGCATGCGAATCACCCTATCCTTGGCCTTAATCGCATTTGTTGGATCATGCTATTCATCTTGTATGCGATTGACTCTGAATTCATTTCATTTTCTAAGGCATGCAATTGACTTCCCATGCGATTGAACCAGTACTTGAAAAATTTATTTTGTTGGGTTTCAAGTGATTCTATGCGATTGGTTGAAACAGAGCCCAACACCAACACCAACACTTGGAAAATTTCTGAACAAATCAAGATATCTGAATTTTGATATTTGAAAATTTGAATTCTCCAGATATGGTTGATTTGAATGTTTGTCTGACACACTCCCCCTAGACTTTTGCATCTGTTAACTTTGAGAGTGTGATAATTTTGAATTTCTCCCCCTACACATGGGCATCATGTGTATTTAACTTTTCTCCCCCTACACATATGCAGCATGTGTAGGACTTCAGAACTCCCCCTTTGCAGTTTCAGTAGACATCTGTACACTGAACACACAGTGTAACACCAACTCTAAAAAGAAAGAAAAGAAAAGTAAACAAGTTAACAGTATGTTAGATTTGCAAATTCAGCATGCCCAACTTGGATACCAGTTCGGTAAAACGACTTTCATCCAAAGGTTTGGTAAACAAGTCAGCAAGCTGATTCTCGGTGGGAACATACTGTAACTCAATTAATCCTTTTTCTACGTTATCTTTTATGAAGTGATAACGGATATCGATATGTTTGGTTTTAGAGTGATGTACCGGATTGCAGGAGATGGCAATGGCAGACTGGGAGTCACATAACAGTGGTATATTATCATACCTGAGACCAAAATCAGATAGCTGGGTGCGTATCCATAAACTTTGTGAACAGCACATTGCAGCAGCAACATACTCTGCCTCTGCAGTAGAAGTGGAAACACAGTTTTGCTTCTTTGAAGCCCAGTAGACTAGACGATCTCCCAGAAAGTGTGCACTACCAGAGGTACTTTTCCTATCGATCTTGCAACTGGCATAGTCAGCATCTGAATAAGCATGAAGATCCAGATTGGAATCCTTGGGATACCACAGACCAAGATCCATGGATCCTTTGAGATATCTGAAAATTCGCTTAACAGCCAACAGATGTGACTCCTTGGGATCTGCCTGAAATCTGGCACACAGACAGGTAGAGAACATAATGTCTGGACGACTTGCAGTGAGATAGAATAAAGATCCAATCATCCCACGGTATATCTTGAGATCCACCGGAGAACCATCAGGGTCTGCCGATAGTTGTGATTTGGTCGCCATTGGAGTTGAGATAGGGTTGCAGTTGAGCATATCATACTTCGTGAGAAGATCTTTAATGTACTTGGATTGGCAGATGAAAGTGCCATGACTCAACTGTTTAACTTGAAGTCCTAGAAAGAACGACATCTCACCCATCATACTCATTTGGAACCTGTTTGACATTGTCTGTGCAAACTCTTCACTGTTCTTTGGATTTGTAGATCCAAAGATGATGTCATCCACATAAATTTGGACAAGGATTTTGTCCCTACCTTTTGTCTTTGTGAACAGAGTGGTGTCTGTCTTTCCTTTGGAGTAGCCTTCCCCTATCAGATATTCAGATAAGACATCGTACCATGCACGTGGAGCTTGTTTTAAGCCGTACAGAGCCTTATCTAAAATATAAACATGATTAGGGTATGAAGAATTGATGAAGCCCTCAGGTTGTGAAACGTAGACTTCTTCTTTGAGTACCCCGTTGAGAAAGGCTGTTTGGACATCCATTTGGAAGACTCGAAAGCTCCTGGAGGCTGCATATGCAAGAAATAAGCGTATAGCTTCAATTCGAGCAACAGGAGCAAAGGTTTCATCATAGTCGATACCCTCCTATTGATTGTATCCCTTAGCAACCAACCGTGCTTTGTTACGAATGACCACTCCATCTGAATCCCGTTTGTTCTTGAACACCCATTTAGTTCCGACAACAGATTTGCCATATGGAAGAGGAACTAATCTCCATACTTTGAGACGAGCAAACTGGTGTAATTCTTCTTGCATAGCTAGTACCCAGTCCGGATCATTCAGTGCCTCACAAGTCTTTGTGGGTTCAATCATGCTTAAGAAACCTGTAAATTGGCACTCGTTAGCTGTGGCTGACCTTGTTTGAATGCCAACAGAGGGATCTCCAATGATATTCTCCTCAGAGTGATGTCGGATCCATTTTAGCTCATGCGAGTTAGAGGAGGAAGGGATGAGATCTTGAATATGTGGCGCTTCTTCTTCCATTTCTCTGGAGAAGTTTGGATCGGAGTCGAAAACAGGTGAGTTCTCCTGATCAACTATTGGTTCTGTCACAGGAGAGTGTGTGACAGAAACAGATGTAGAATCCTCAGCAAATGGATTCGTGTCGGTGATTGTTGTATCTGTGATCGGGTCGCTTATCTGTGCACCGGCATTATTCCTGTTGTTAGCCAAAACAGGGGAAGAGTCAGATCTAAAGAAATCAAACATGAAATCGAGATTATTATCAGAAGTAGCGGGAATGTCTGATTCTTTAGAGTTAAGAACTGGTCCTGAACGGGTATGTTCAGAAGTAAAAATGTTGGACTGTTGTGGGGAGCCAGAGACAGTCAATGTATCATCAAACATTACATTGATACTCTCGATGATGCTCTTTGTGAGTGTGTTTGAAACTCTATATGCTTTGGAGACGGTAGAATAACCTAAGAAAATAGCTTCATCAGCTTTCGGAGCAAATTTTCCTAGATTATCCTTTTCATTTAAGACAAAACACCTATTACCAAATACATGAAAGTATTTAATATTAGGTACAATGCCATTTGCCAGTTCATAAGGAGTTTTATTAAAACGTTTGTTAATGAAAGAGTGATTCTACGTATAGCAGGCAGTGTTAATAGCTTCAGCCCAGAAGGAAGGAGGGAGCCCAGAGTAAGAAAGCATTGTTCGGGCAGCTTCAACCAGAGTTCTGTTTCTTCTTTCAACAACACCATTTTGTTGAGGTGTGTAAGCTGCAGAGAACTGATGGTTGATCCCAACTAGGTCACAGAAATTTTTCAGAGTGTTGTTTTTGAATTCCGTTCCATTGTCTGTTCGAATGGAGACAACACTTTGACCATATTTATTCTGCTGCTGTTTAATGAAAGTGATGATCGTTGGAGTATCTTCATCCTTAGAGCGCAGAAATTTGACCCTAGTATATCGTGAGTAGTCATCCACCATGACCAGGATATACTTCTTCCCATGTTTGGACTGTATTCTCATTGGACCGCAGAGATCCATGTGCAGGAGATCCAAAGGCTTGGTTGTGCTGAATGCTTGCTTTGATTTGTGTGAGGCCTTCTTCATCTTCCCTTTTTCACAATCAGCACACAAATGATCCTTGTTGAACTTCAGTTTGGGTATCCCTCTCACCAAGTCACCATTGACTAGATTGTTTATGTTTTGAAAGTTCAGGTGAGAGAGTCTTCTGTGCCAGATCCAAGTAAGATTATTGGAGGCTTCTGACAGAAGACACACAGATGTAGGAGAGTCATACTTCTCCAGATCTATGGAATACAAATTAGAATTTCTGCATCCTGCAAGTACTTCATCACCGGTTTCTGTGATCACTGAGCATTTGTTCTTTTTAAATACAACCACCATGTCTTTGTCACAGAACTGACCAATACTGAATAGGTTGTGCCCCAAGCCTTCTACGTAGGAGACTTTCTTGATTTTCACATGTTTTTTCTCTATGTCTCCGTACCCCATTATTGGTGCAACTTGGTCATTCCCAAAACGTACATTCCCGGAGTACTTAGGAACATAATTCTTGAGAAGACTTTTGTTGCCGGTCATATGTTTGGTACAGCCGGAGTCAAGGTACCACAAGTGAGGCACCTGCAAACAGAGAATAAATCATCTTTAGGTCCCAATTTAGATATGGGTCCTTGATTGTTAGTCTCTAAGTTTGGTTGAGTAACAACTGTTGGTTTTGATGATGATGAAACTTCTAATGATCTATTCTTCGGTACCCAAATGGACTTAAGCTTTGGACGTGAAGGAATAGATTTGGAAGAAATTTGCTGAGAAGAAAGTTTCTGCACCACTGTTGATTTGGCAGTTGATGGAATCGGAGGTTTCGGATTCGGTAGAGTTGCGGAAGCGTTATATTTGCGAATCCATGGTTGAGAGGAATTCTTAAGAATTCTTTGTGGCTTCGGTGCATCAACTTGCTATCGCGGAAATGGAACACTGCGATTAGCAGGTTTTGCCACTCGTTGAATGGATGATGACTTGGGTTTCGAAGATTTTGAGATTTTGGAAGGAGAATTGCGAGAACGCTTTTGAGAATGCAAGTGTTTTTCCTGTGCAATCCAAGCCCTTTTAAATGCTTCATAGCCCTGCCGTCTGTAGACTTCCAGTTCCTTGATCGTGAGTAATCGGTTGGATTTGTTTAAGCGTTTAAGAGCATGTGATTGACGAGTGGTGATCCATTGATTAATGACGTATCCTTTTGAATTTAAAAATGGAACACAGATTTGATTAGCATAAAAATCAGTCCAATCAACACATGGTTTAACACCTAAAATCTTTCTCAATTTATCGTAGCAATAATTAAATTCACAGTGTCCATGAGTACAACCATCACTTATACAAAACATGGTAGAAGCAATTTTGCCTTGTGAACTGGAATGATTACAAACAGAATCAAACATCAAAATGTTTTCACAGACAGGTTTCAAATTTGAACACCTCCTAGTGGATCTAGGAATAGCTCTTTTCCAAGATGTATTTATTTCAAACTTCTTGTTTCCAGCCTCCTTCACATCTGCAGCAGAGGATAAAAGATTAGAATGAAGTCGTGGTCGATTGGCTGCAGCTTGTGATGATTCAGGTACTTCTATGTGCACACGAGAATTGGGATTAGGATGAGTGGATTGTTACTTTGGTTTGTAAATCTGTTTAAGCTTAAGATTTATTAAGTCAGGTTTATTAACAGATTTTACAGAAGTTGTGCAATATGTACCCTTGGTGTTTGCATGAGTTAGATCATCCATATCTGAACCAAAAAGTGAGAAGGTAAAGGGAACTATTGGAGTTTCCATCTTTACTTGGAGGGCTTTGATTCTTTCTTTCAAAACAAACTGTTTCCTACACAGTTTATCAATGATCCTTCCATCATGTACAAATGACATGTTGGGAATTTGTTGACAGGTGATGATTTCATGCATTGAAGGGAATGTCTCAGAGGTAGGAGGTTTTAAATCATTTTGAATGGCTTTGGCGAGGTCCTGTTGAATGACTTGGGTAAAACAAAATTCCTGCAGGGTGTTGAATCTGTCTTGTAATTCTTTGTGAGGAATGTATTCAACAGTGGGCTTTGGTGAAACAGGGGAGTAGAGTTCTTCATCAGAATAGACAGACAATGAAACATCCGAATCGGACGAGAAAGAGAGATGGGCAAGGTATGAGTCATTCAAATTAGAATAATCAAATGGAATTTCAGTTTTGACATTAAGAGTTCGTTTGAAATCTTCCTCTATTTGTGTCTCTTCTTGGCCAACAAAGACCATCCTTTGGGTAAGTCCTAACCCAAACAGGTCAGCATTATATAATTGTTTGGACGTAATCCTTTTCAATTTGAAGCCAAGCCCATCGAAATTCCATCTGGAGAAAGGACGTTCCTTTTCTTTGTATTGAGAGATGGTATGTTCACTTTGATCACGTTTGGACAGAAGGTATTCAAGTTCATTGATTCTAGAGTAAAGAGTACTTCGTTCTTTCCTAAGTTCATTTTTGAGAATTTCTGAATCCTTTTCAGCACACTTACATTCTGCTTTGAGATCAAATATGGTGTTATTAGTCCTACTGGTTAATTCTAAAAGCTCAGATTCTTTTGCAGCTAATTGATTCCTAAGGCTGATTAAGTCGTTATCTAACTTCTTAATTATTGTTTGTGCCTCCAATTTTTGAGTGTGTGAAACATCTTCTAGAACTTGATTTCTTGTGATTAAATCTAGTGCCTGACATTCTAACTCTTTTATGCGATTTAATATGGTTTGAATGTGTTTATGATTAATACCCATATTAAAGTTAGAGCTAGAAGATACCTTTCCACTGTCCAAGCTTTCCTCATCTGACTCGGTGAGATTATCTCCGTCATCATCCACTCTACCTTCTTCACCATTGTGAGCCATCAGACAGAATTGAGCGTGATCTTCACCATCCAGATCACTGTCTGATCCTGTATCATCAAGGAACTGATCCTCCTCAACTAGCAGCACGTTCCCAGCCTGTTTTTGTTTAGACAGGCGGTACTTCTGCCGATAGTACTCTGCATCTTTTGTCTTTTTCATTGGGCAGTTCCTGATCAGATGCCCTGACCTCCCGCAGTTATAACATTTGAAATCAACCTTCTTTTCTTCCTTCTTCTCATCCCTCTGGTATCTTGGCTTGTCAACAGCAGCAGCTCTTTCGGGTCTCCTTGAACCTGATGTGAATCGTTGTCTATTGTTTGTCTTGCTGAAACGGTTCATGAAGTTCTTGTTGGCCACTGTGAGAGCTTGAAATGCTGCTTCGATTGAATCATCATCATCATTATCATGATCAGAATCACTGAGAACCACTTGTTTAAGTTTCAAGGATCTCGATTATGTTTCCTTATGGATTCTGTCAGCCACCACCAAGGCAAGAGGGTCAGCAACTGGTTCTTTAGGGAGAGATTGCAAGATTTCATCTTGATACTGATTGAGATCTTCGAAGATGTTGTGGAAGGTGACTGATGTAAGATCTTTATTAATCTGTTTGTAAAGTCTGGCATAGCCTTTCCACTCAGAACCTAATGAATTTAGAAAAACACAGTTCAAATCAAGATCAGTTCTGACAATTTGATTAGATCTCATTTCATTTTGCAGCTTGCAGAATCTCCCATATGTTTCAGAGAGCAGTTCTTTTTCTCGAGCCTTGAAGTCATGATAGCTGTTGACTAGCTAAGTTCGTTTGATGTATTCTCCTTGCTCAGTGCCCTGAAGTTGTTTCTTGATCTCATCCCAGATTTCCTTGGCTGTGCCCAAGCTATCTATTTTGAGATAAATTTCAGATGAGAGGCCCTGCTTGAGGTAGTACTTGGCCAGTTTCTCTGCTTTCTTTGTTTCTCTTTCTGTATTGGTCATCTCATCATGAGTCTTCTCTCTTTCGTGTCTGGGAATGCCAGGGTTGTTATCTGGATCTGCTTCAACTACCTTTATGAATTTGGTGTTTCCGTTGTTGATGCATTCAATCATCTTGTCACCGAAGAGGTCATTGTGCTCGAGGAAGTCCATGAACCTTCCCTTCCAGACATTGTATTCCCCTCGAAACAAAACAGGAGGTTTTGTGTCGGTGCCAATGGACATCATTTCATTTGTACTTGACATGATTAGTGATGTTTGTGAGAAATGATCGTTTACTTGTAAGATGGTTTGATTGTTCGAAACACTTGTCCTGATTTTAAAGTGATTTGAATGATTGATTAACGAACTAAGTCTTGTGAATTTCAATTTTGAATTAGATCTTAAAAGATTAAATTCAACCTTGAACTAGATAGACTTGAAGTAATGTAATTCACCTTTGAATTAAATCTGATTTAAATTAAATTCAATTATGAATTAGATTGTTTGATTAATTTCAAATGTCTTAGAGTTCTTTAATTCAAGTCCAAAGAGTCAATCACTTGTCCAAGTATAAGGAATAACTTGATTGGGTTTTGTCTTATCAAATGCGAATACAGGTCAATCGAATGCGATTAGGTGTCCTTTAATGAGTTCTACCTTTAAAAGTCGTTTGAGCTTGAGTTTATCTTGAATAAAACTGACGTTCTTGAACCTTTGCACAACCGAGAGCTTTTTCTTCTTAGAAGCTTGAACACTTCGAGATTTTGTTGTCTTCTTTTGAACAATCACGAGCCAAAAACAAGTTTGGCTCTGATACCAATTGATGGTCCCGTGTTTATACGGATGAAGCAATGCTAGTGATTTCGTGTGTGTTTGTGTGTATGTTTCGGTAGAGAAGAGAGAGCCGAGAACTTTAGAGAGAGAACACAAACACCCAAAGTTGATAATGCAAAGCTTAGTATTGAAATGTGGGGGAAATGCCTTTATATAGCATTTCCCCAACTTTGGTATAATTACATATTACACCCTCACTTTAATATATCTAACAATCTTCTCTTCCATTTATTTCGTACATGAAGGCTAGAAAATCTTTAGCCATAGGGTGTGCGTCCTTTCTAGCTTATGCTATTGATGTGAAGAAGGAGAAGCGGCATGTTCTTGATGTTCGTGTTGTTTCGGAGTATCCGGAGGTATTTCCAGATGATTTTCCAGGGTTGCCGCCAGCGCGTGATGTCGAGTATAAGATTGATCTGATACTTGGTAGTACGCCTATTGCGAAGGCTCCGTATCGCTTAGCTCCTTCAGAGATTCGGGAGATGATGACTCAGATACAGGAACTGTTGGATAAGGGGTTTATTCGTCCAAGCTCTTCGCCTTGGGGTGCACCGGTGTTGTTTGTTAAGAAGAAAGACGGGACTCTGCGTATGTGTATAGATTATAGAGATTTGAATTAGAGGACCGTCAAGAATAAGTATCCGTTGCCAAGGATAGATGATTTGTTTGATCAACTTCAGGGGGCATCATACTTTTCAAAGATTTAATTGAGGTCGGGATATCATCAGGTAAGGGTAGCTGATGAGGATATACCAAAGACAGCTTTTCGTACGCGGTATGGTCACTATGAGTTTCTTGTGATGCCGTTCGGTCTGACTAACACTCCTGCAGTGTTCATGGATTTGATGAATCAGGTATGTCGACCATTTTTGGATAAGTTTGTCATCGTGTTTATTGATGATATCCTGGTGTATTCTAAATAGGAGAATGAGCATGATCAGCAACTGCGTCAAGTTTTGGAAATTTTAAAGCAACACAAACTGTATGCAAAGTTGTCAAAGTATGTGTTTTGGTTGCGTAAGGTCAAGTTTCTGGGTCATGTGATCTGTGAAGGTGGTGTTAAAGTAGATCCGTCTAAGATAGAAGCTGTGATGAATTGGAACGCTCCTAAGACACCGATAGAGATCAAAAGTTTTCTTGGATTAGCAGGTTATTACAGACGTTTCATAAAAGACTTTTCGAAGCTTGCGGGTCCGTTAACCAAGTTGACCAGAAAGGATGTTCTGTTCTAATTATGTTATTAGCTTCCGCGCGTATTACAAAGTTGTGTTTTAGAAAATACGGTGTTACAAGTTAGTATCAGAGCCCTGGTTTGAAGATTTGCATTGTTGAGTTGTGCAATACTCGAACTGAGGCTCTGATCAGTCCAATATTTCCAGGGTGAGTAATTAGTAAGGTAGCTATAGAGAATATGATGTGGTACTAACAGATTATAATCTGACAACTGGTGAGATGTTGTGTAGAACCGATTATGGCTGATAACAATGAGATCCCGGTATTTACCCCACAGTCCCCTGGAAGACAGCATAACAATGTTTCATCTTCTGCTGCAAACGAACAACACAGAGCGGGTACCTCTCACAAAGGGGAATCTGATAATCAAGATTATGTACTGCAGCTGGAAGATACTTTGCAGACTCAGAGAGATCGTATTTTACAACTTGAGCAACAGTTGAACCAATCCCAATCTTCACAACCAACCTCTACTGTTGGGGAAATGATCTCATCAGTTTGAATTTGATGAGACAAAGTTAAGTTTGTAAGATGAGTTCTACATATAACTTAAATAGAATTATGAAGCTTAGTCAGACTGAACACTTAGAGTGATTCAGACTGAGTATAAGCTGAATATAAACTGAGCATATGTTGATCAGTTTATGTTATACCTTAGTTTGTTTATTAATATGTTTAATAATCTGTGTATGTCACATAAGGTATATATCGAGTAGTCAGCTTGATGTGTTTCAAGCTGGTGACTCAACTCAAAAGCAGAGTCAGCTCGACAGAGTTACTAAATATGTTTGAGTCAACTAAGTTAGACTTCTAAGGACGAGTTTATCAATGTACGTGTTAGTTCATGTATGAATTCAGATTTGTTCTCGAAGAACTCAGCTTGATGATTTTCAAGCTGAATTCAGATGAAGAGATATGGTCACAGGATGGGCTACATTGAATGGCAAAGGATAATGATGCTGCTCAAGAAATTTAAAAGAAGTCAAATCAAACAAGAAATTCTATCTGAAGTCTCCAAGTTGATTGCTCGAGCTGAAGAACTGAGGTATGTCCCAGTTCCTGGTCTGCAGTGGGAAAATTTGTTCGACATGCCTGTAGGAGTAGAATTCAGAGAAAATCAAAGCATCAACACTCCTATTCAAGGCTTCATGTTTAAGGATCAGACAGGTAATCCCAGCTTTATTAAGCTAAATAAGGTTTGCTATCTAAAAGCTGAGGATACCTTGAGAATAAGAAACTGTTGTGGTAGTGAGGAGTTAAATCAGTTAATAAAGTATAGACTGAACAAACTCATTAGAGTACAACAGAAGGAACTTCAGGGAAACGATGAAGCTGAAAGATTGTTAGATGAGATCAATAAAGAGATCATCATCTGGGAGCTTTTACATCTTGAGTTCATCAGATATAATAGATTAGTTCTATTGTAAATATTAGATTAGTTCTAATATTTTTGTAAGCACTATGTGTGCATGATCTAAGTGATCAACAACTTTTGTATTATGATCAGTTCTATTAATACAAATATAAAGTTTGATATGTTCAACTGTATTATGATGTGTTCATAGCTATAAGTCTGATAAGTTCAGCTTAATGAATAAATAATAAGTTCTTATTCATTAATATAATTAGTTGGTGTGTTCAACTAAAAATTGGTGTGTTCCAATTTAAATTGATAAGTTCAATTAATATTGATATGTTCAATAAATATTTGATCCGTTCAAATAATAAAATCTTAATAAGTTTAAGATTTAAAACATAATTCTGTTAAACAAACTTAAGAACTGTTTGATGGTTTTGTCATCATCAAATAGGGGGAGTTTGTTGGGAAAATGATCTCATCAGTTTGAATTTGATGAGATAAAGTTAAGTTTGTAAGATGAGTTCTACATATAACTTAAATAGAATTATGAAGCTTAGTCAGACTGAACACTTAGAGTGATTCAGACTGAGTATAAGCTGAATATAAACTGAGCATATGTTGATCAGTTTATGTTATACCTTAGTTTGTTTATTAATATGTTTAATAATCTGTGTATGTCACATAAGGTATATATCGAGTAGTCAGCTTGATGTGTTTCAAGCTGAGTGACTCAGCTCAAAAGCAGAGTCAGCTCGACAGAGTTGCTAAATATGTTTTAGTCAACTAAGTTAGACTTCTAAGGATGAGTTTATCAATGTACGTGTTAGTTCATGTATGAATTCAGATTTGTTCTCGAAGAACTCAGCTTGATGAGTTTCAAGCTGAGTAACTCAGTCCGAGTAATGAAGTCAGTTTAAAGATAATTTAAATATGTTTTAAATTCATCTTTATCTCTCTCTATATCTACGGCGCGGATAAGAAGACTCCAGAATCAAGATTGAAGATTGAAGACTCAAGATAAGAAGATTCAAGATTCAAGATTCCGGTTTATCCGAAAGTTAGTTAGCGAATTAGGCTAAGTCCAGTTTGTTAGGAACCGTATCAACAGGATTATAAATACTTATCTCCTGATAAGTTTAGAGGTACGACTGAGAGACGATTACAACTAAGTGTTGCAGAGCCAAACCTCACCTCATCGTATGTGTTACGAGTCTTGATTCAGTATCAAGATTTAATCACAGATTGCCAAAGAAGTTCGTGTGTTCGAATTAATCACATTAGTTGTGATCTTGGTAAGTAATCATGTATTGATTCAATCTATGAAAATCCTGTTTAGAGAGTCGTCGGTATCTATAATTATATGTTAATTATAGATATCTAAGTTTGAGAGAATTGAGAGATTTATATTAGGTGATTATATATCAAGAGTTGCTTACTTGATAGTCATTGTAATCATCTTCTTATTCAAAGCATTGTAATCATCTTCTGATTAATAAAAGCATTCGATTGATTGTGGTTTGATTTACTGTGTGTAACACTTTTCTTTGATTTGTTCAATTTCCGCAGAAAGTGTATTCAACCCCCCTTCTACACACCTGTTGCTTGTTGTTACTCTCTCATACAAGGGACCAACAAATGGTATCAGAGCAGGTTGAACGATTTCATCAGTTGAATAGTTCAAGATTC
Source organism: Pulicaria dysenterica (assembly GCA_947179395.2). Taxonomy (NCBI): domain Eukaryota; kingdom Viridiplantae; phylum Streptophyta; class Magnoliopsida; order Asterales; family Asteraceae; genus Pulicaria; species Pulicaria dysenterica. Next base: position 46,082,459 of record OX359293.1, read on the forward strand.
TGAGAAAGATTGAAATGTCGACAAGCAATACTTCATCAAACTTTCCTTAGATCTCTGCTAAAGGATGTCCCATATTTGATGGATCTTACTATCCTATGTGGAAGTTCAGAGCCATGCTCTTCCTAAAGTCCATTGACAACCGTATGTCGGAAGTCATCACAAAAGGACCAATAATCCCCAAGATTCCCTCTACTGTTAGTGATACGTCTCCTAGCAAATCTGAGAAGGAAACAAGAAAGCCTGTTGCATCCTGTACTGATGAAGATTGGAAACTCTTCAATCTAGATGACAAGGCAAAGGGTGTTCTATCGAATTCCCTAACTAATGAAATCCTGCGCACTGTGACTGGGTGTCAAACCGCAAAGGATATCTGGGATACGCTGAGTGTTACTTATGAGGGCACAGATCTGGTCAAGCAGCAAAAGAAGAATCACTTGAATAGATCATATGAAAACTTATTTTCAAAGAAGAATGAAACCTTGGCAGATTTGTTCACAAGGTTTTACTGCTTGATAAATGACCTACTAAGTGTGGGTGTAAAAAGAGATGAAGCTGAGCTCGTGTTGAAATTTCTGGATGTGTTACCAGAAAGGTTCAATGAAGTAACCACTGCACTAAGGGCTGGAAGAACATTACACATGTATAACCTACAGTCCATCTATGGGTTCTTGCTGAATCATGAACAGATCATAGAACACAAAAGAACTTATCAACAACAACTAAAAGAATCTTTGGACAAAACAGAAGTTGCATTAGTTGCACAGAAGAAGAAGAAGAAAGGTTCAAAAGCTATGGTTGTTGAATCTGAGACTAAGTCAGAATCTCAAGCTGACAACTCAGACTCAGACTCAAGTGATACTGATGATGTTCAGACCATCACTGAGCAAATGGCCATGTTAGACAGACGTTTGAGAAAAGCTCAAAGGGGAAGAGGAAGATCTGACAGGAGCAAAGGGAAGAGTTCCTTTGATCCCAAGAATGATGTGTGCTTCAACTGTCAGAAAAAGGGACATATAGCTGCTGAGTGTAGATCTAAGAAGGTAGAATCAACATCTGTTGTTGATAAGAATGCTTATAGAGCTGATAAGTACAAGAAGAAGTACACTCAGCTCAAGAAATCAAAGCCGGAAGACAAACCCAGTGGAAAAGGTTTATATGCTGAAACCTGGGATACAGAATCATCCACCTCAGATGATAATGTATGTCTAATGGCTCAAGAAGATGAAGAGCTAGAATTGGATGAGGTTGATTATGATCAGTCCAAATCAATCTTTGAAGCTGACATGAAGGAAGCTGAGGAAAACAGCAAACTGAGTGATTGGGATCCTGCTTCCATGTACAAGGTCAGTAATTTCTATTCTTATACAGATGAGGAGAAAGGTCTTGCTTTTGATTATTTGCTAAATGATTTCAAGACCATCCTTAAGTCTCAAACTCACCTCAAAGCTGAAATAGCAAAACTTAAAGATGAGATTAAGGAAAATAAATATCTCATTGATGTTGGTAAGAAAGCACAGTGTGACCTTGAATGTCAGAGGCACATTAATAAACTTCTTAGTGAAGAACTTCAGGAAGCAAAAGACAAAGCTGATCAACTTCAGAAGATCACTGAATCTTGGTGTAAGTCATCAAAGCTTGCTGAACAGTGCATAAACCAACAGATACCTAAACAGGTGAAGGCTGTACTTGGAGGTGACTATCAAACAGCAGCTTATGGAGCTGATGATGAGATAGCAAGTACAGATTCTGAGGAAGATAGACAACTGATTGAGTCTCAGAAGTCAGCCTCAGAGAAACGACATGATCCAAGCCTAAAATTCAATATGTTTGTGAAGGCCAAAGATCATGGTAATGAGTGCTCAACATCCAAACAACATGGTAAGTCTGTGTTGGACAGATTAGGCACTCAGCCTGTTCAAAGAACTTCAGTCATAGAAAGGCTTAATCCAAATCCTTTCAAAAGAAAAAAATTCTCTATCTGGCTCGGAGAGAAGTTATAAGAACAGGAATACCACTGTAAGTCAGAGGTCAAATCACAACAATGGTAAGTCCAAAGTTGTTGATCTTGGTAAGTCCAAGAAGATCAACAGTGGTAAATCCAAACTTGTTGAAACTGGTGAGTCCAGTAGGCATGACAAAGGTAAGTCTAAAGTCATGCAGAAGAAGGTTGTTAGTCAATCTTCTCAGGATAACAAACAGATACCTGACAAAGGTAAGTCCAAAGTCAGTGATCACCAGGTGAATCAGCTTGCAAAAAAAGTTGAGAAGTTATCCACCATATACAATCCTAAAACTGAGAGTAAATTCTCACAAGGATTGTTAGACACTCTACCTCATGTCATCATTGGAAGAAGGAGATGCTACAAATGCAGAAGTAGAGGTCATGAGGCTAAGGACTGTGATGCTAAACTCTCAAGGCCTGAGCAAGAACAAACTGATCAGCCTACACAGGATTCAGTTCCTGCTCAAGCTGAGCAATCAGTTCAACAAGATGAAGCTGCTAAGTGCTCCTCATCTAAACCCACCAAGAAGTGGGTTCCCAAGCAAAACTAATGTGTTTAGTTTTTATATCATGTACAGGGTTCAAGTAAATGGTACTTGGATAGTGGATGTTCAAGGCACATGACCGGATGGAAAGGACTTCTCAGTGATTTCCAAGAAGATGAAGGTCCTAAAGTAACATTTGGTGACAACTCCCATGGAAGAACCAAAGGCTATGGGAAGATGCTAGCTGGTAAAGTCACTTTCTAGAGAGTTGCATATGTCAAAGGCCTCAAACACAACCTGATTAGTATCAGTCAATTGTGTGATGAGGACAATGTTGTTACTTTTAAGAAGAAAGCAGGAACAATTTATAATGCTAAGGAAAAGCCTGTATTAATAGCTAAAAGAGAAAGAGATGTGTATCTACTTGATTTTAATTCTGCTGATCCCAATAATGAAACCTGCTTGTATTCTCATTCTGTTCCTTAGCTGAGTTGGTTATGGCATAAACGTTTGTCTCATTTGAACTTTAAAAATATAAATATGCTGTCCAATAAAGAGTTAGTCTCTGGATTACCAAAAATCACATTTGTCAAAGACAAGTTGTGTTCAGCTTGTGAACAAGGGAAACACCATAAAGGGTCCTTTAAATCAAAGCAAAATTTTTCAATAACAGACCCATTGCATATGTTGCATATGGATCTGTTTGGACCCATAAGTACTCCAAGCCTAAGTGGCAAGAAGTACACTCTGGTGATAGTATATGAGTTCTCACGATTCACCTGGGTAATATTCCTAAAAGCCAAAAGTGAGGCTGCCCTGGAGATAATAAGTTTCATCAAAAGGGAAGAGTTGCAGAAAGGTTTGTCTGTAAAGCAACTAAGAAATGATCATGGGACTGAGTTCAGGAACTCAACCCTTGAAAGCTTCTGTGAACAAAAAGGAATATTACAAAATTTCTCATCTGTCAGAACTCCACAACAAAATAGAGTTGCTGAAAGGAGAAATAGAACCTTAATTGAGGCTGTAAGGACAATGCTATGTGAGGCAGGATTGAAACTCTATTTCTGGGATGAAGCGGTTAGTACAGCCTGCTATACTCAGAATAGGTCAATCATTGTCAAAAGACATGGAAAGACTTCATATGAAATGTATAAGTCTAGAAAGCCCAATATAGGTTATTTCCATATCTTTGGTTCAAAATGCTATGTGCTGAATCAAAGAGATCAGCTCCATAAGTTGGAACCCAAAGCTGATCCTGGAATATTTGTTGGTTATTCCTCAATCTCCAAATGATACAGAGTATATAACTTTAGGAGAAAGGCCATTGAAGAATCAATTCATGTTTCATTTGATGAAGACAGTATTGATCAAGCTGAGAAAAGTCAAGCTGACTCCGTTAATCTGAGTGAGCTTGAAAGGCCAAGGGAAATCAACATGTCAAATCCTATGTATGTCATAGGAGATGATAGTGATGATGATGTGTGTTCATCAATGAAATCATCACAAGCTTCAAAGGATTCTCAAGTTGATAAAGATGATGAGTTCGTCAATCCTTTTGGAGCTGAAGTCACTCAGACTGAGAATCTTAGTGATAATCAGTTTGTTGACAGTGCTGCTGTTGAGACTGAGGAGATAAGTTCACCTCAAGGTTCTCAACATCACTCAGATTCAGAACCTGACTCTCCAACTAGCACATTTAAATTCCTCAAAGATCATCCTCAAGATCAAATCATTGGAAATGTCCAAGAGAAAGTCATGACCAGATCTAAGGCTACAGCTAACTATGCTGCTCACTTTGGTTTTCTGTCTCAGATGGAACCAAAGAAGACTGAGGAAGCCTTAATAGATGAGGATTGGATTGATGCTATGCAAGAGGAATTAAATGAGTTTGAGAGGAATAAAGTCTGGACCCTTGTCCCTGCCCCCAAAGATCATTCAATTATAGGCACTAAGTGGGTCTATAGAAATAAAATGTACAAGGATGGAGTGATAGTTAGGAAGAAAGCCAGGCTGGTAGCATAAGGGTATAAGCAAGAAGAAGGAATTGATTATGATGAGACCTTTGCCCCTGTTGCTAGAATTGAAGCCATAAGGCTGTTCCTAGCTTATGCATCATATAAAGACTTCAAAGTCTATCAGATGGATGTGAAAAGTGCTTTCCTCAATGGAAAACTTCAGGAGGAAGTCTATGTGAAACAACCTCCTGGCTTTGTCAGTTCAAAGTTTCCACATCATGTCTATAAGTTGGACAAGGCTTTGTATGGTCTTAAACAAGCTCTAAGAGCTTGGTATGATACACTGTCCACTTATCTACTATCAATGGATTTCACCAGAGGTAGTATAGATAAGACACTCTTCTTTAAAAAGAGTAACGTACAGGTGATTCTTGTACAAATCTATGTGGATGACATTATCTTTGGTTCTACCAATTAATCTCTGTGTGAGTGGTTTTCCAAAATAATGTCACAAAACTACAAGATGAGTATGATGGGTGAGATGACATATTTCCTAGGCCTTCAAATTCAACAAAAGCCTGATGGAATTTTCATCAATCAAAGAAAATATGTTTTGGATTTGATAAAGAAATATGGTTTTGATTCAAGTTCAACCATGAAAACACCCATGTCACCAGCTGTCAAGCTGAGTAAAGACTCAGATGGTAAGTCTGTGTGTCAGTCTACCTATAGAGGAATGATAGGTTCATTACTCTATTTGACAGCTAGTAGACCTGATATCATGTTTGCTACATGTGCCAAGTTGGTAATGGGATGGGGAGACTTGGATGGATGGATGTTTGCTACATGTGTTTGTGCAAGATATCAGGCTGATCCTAAAGAATCACATCTTCAAGCTGTGAAAAGGATCTTTCGGTACCTTAAAGGTACACCAAATCTAGGACTTTAGTATCCAAATGACTCTGGATTTGAGTTAGTTGGTTTTTCTGATGCTGACTATGCTGGGTGCAAGTTAGATAGAAAATCAACCACTAGAGGATGTCAATTGCTTGGAGGTAAATTAGTAAGCTGGACTAGTAAGAAACAGAACTCAGTGGCTACTTCAACTGCTGAAGCTAAGTATGTTGCAGCAGGGAGCTGTTGTGCTCAAATCTTGTGGATGCAGCATCAGCTTCAGGACTTTGGGATGAGTTTCAAGAGAACTCCTATCTTTTGTGATAACCAAAGTGCAATAGCCATCACTTACAATCCAGTGTTTCACTCAAGAACCAAGCATATTGAAATTAGACATCACTTCATAAGGGACATCGTGGAAAAAGGTAAAGTTGACATTAAATTTATCTCCACTGATGACCAATTAGCAGATATCTTTACTAAGCCCCTTGATGAAAAGAGGTTTATGTATCTGCTAAGTAAATTGGGTATGCTCAACCCCTAGCTAAGTGTCTAAAATTTGAGTTCTCAGTTTGACAGAGACTAAGTGTCTTAAGCTGGGTGCACAGTTTATAAATAAGTTTTCATAAACTGATCTATATGTCAAACTGAAAAATGAGTTCACACGTTTGGTCAGTTCCAAACATAATTCAACTAAGTGTGGTTGAAATGTTAGTTTGAGTTAGTCTGGAACAAAATGACTAAGTGTCATTGAGTCTGAGCTATGTGCTTAACTCAGACTGTGTGATTGGTTCACATGTTTGGTTGGTTCCAAACACTCTATAACTACTCAGTGTGGTTAATAGATTCGTTTGAGTCAGTCTCAGACAAAAACGACTTAGTGTCATTACTTATGAGCTGTGTGCTCTACTCAAGCTGAGTGCACATTTCAAGCTGAGTTTCATTCTCAAGCTGAGTGCACATTTCAAGCTGAGTGCTTAAATCAAGCTGCCTGCTTGAGTTAAACTGAGTAATAGGTTTACTCAGCTTGGTGTGTCCAGTCTCATTGTTATTTACTAAGCGTGAGTGACTCATGACTACTGCGTATTTGAGTCAATCTCAAATCGCGTATTATACTAACTTGTGTATAGGTATAATACATCAGTGTATATAATCTTATTGTCAGTCAATATTATTATATTACCTTAGTAACCGTTGGAAGATGATTAGTTCTACCCACTTACTGTTACATCACAATTTTACGGCGTAACGGATAAAAAGGGGGATTTCTAACGGTAATTTTTCTCTATCCTAAGAAAGGTATATATATACCGATCTTATTCAGATTAGAGAAGTTTATGCTTACAATTCAGACTTCTCACCTTCTAAACTACCTTTCGCATAAACCTCCATTGCTTAGTGCATACGTTCGTTTCAATACCCTAAATTGCTAAGTGCAATTTTTGAACCGCTCAGTGCGTATTTCCAATTACTCAGTGTAATTAACCAACATGGACGGAATCACGTTAGTTCTCAGTGATCAAATGATTCTAGGTGCTCAGTTCAGGAACAATGGAGTGTCGTTGCTGAAAGTCAACAATCAACGGGCCTGCCTTGCAATTCCTCCGAGAAAACAAGGTAGAGGTTATGAAGCCTGGGTGGCTTATATTCGTAAATGCCCTCTGGCATTCGCCTTCTGTGGCGCACCCCTCCACATCATTCCTCAACATCTGCTAGAGTTCTGGTACACCTGTACTTACGACCAGAACAGGGGAGAGATAACAGGAACTGTTCTTAATGGTACTAGAACAGTCGTCCTGTCAGTGCAGCGGCTAAGGGATGTTCTTCAACTCCCTCAATCTGATGAGTTCGCGCCGGTTGTCACAAGGCAAGTGGCTAGGTATGTCCTACCTAGAATGGGTCACCCACAGACTGAAGGGGTGATCAAGAAGGCCACTTTTCCAACCGGATGGGGCTTCATGGTGTCCACAGTGGTTCGTTCACTTGGTACCAAGGTTGGAGGATTGGACCAGATCAATGAGTTAGAGATGCAGCTGCTGTACAACATGTACTTTGCGAGAAACATAGACTATGCACAGCTCATCTTCAACGAGCTCCGGCTCCAAGTGATGAAGACCACAAGGTATCTTCATGTACCTTTCATAAGGTACATGTCCTTGGCATTTGAAGCCGAGCTGGGGACAGCGCTCTTTGAAGCTGATCAGGATATGTTCCTATTTCCTACACTCAGCTCTAAGATGTTCAACAACAACATCTTTCCAGAGCAAGAGGGTCTCAGTGAGCCCATGCTCCAAATTGCTGAGGCAGCTTCATTAGAAAGTGAAGCAGAGGAATCAAATCAAGGGGGAGCTTCTCAAGCTGACACAGAAGTTCAAGCTGAGCACTCTACTCAGGCTGAAACAGTTTACACTGCAGCCACCTCTGGTAAGACCTCTCCACTTTCTCATTCTTCTCACTTTTCTCCATCCACTTTTGGAGATAAGACTGCAGTAGAACCAACTCAGTCTAACCCATCTCCTCCACCTTCATTCCACTTTCAATCCCACTCTGAAGCCACCCCTAGTATGCCCCCCGCTGCTAAGGAGAATATCCAAACCTACCAAAGAAAAACTGCCAAAGGTGGTGCCACTCCTAAAGGCATCAATGGAGCTATGGTCACTTTGATCCCTCCGGCAGGAGTTGAGGGGGAGACGCCTACTCTTAAGGTGTCAACCTCAAGGCTCATATCAACCCAACAGCCTAAACCGGGTGTGGTGTCTACTCAGCCCACACTTACTCGTGCCATGGGAGAGCCTACTTCTGTGCCTGAACAGACACATTCAGGTTACATTGAACATATGACCTATCCCCAGGGTCAATCACCCCCCTCTATACCCAAAAGCCAACCACCAGCCCATACACTTCACGTCTCGAGCTCTATTCGTTCTATTCATTTCTCACACTCTAGTGCACGACCTGTCAATGTTTCATCTTCAAACCAGGATGAATCACAGGGTCGAAACTCTGGTGCACATGAATTTGAGGGTTCACACCAACCCTTGGATGATGCACCCAAAGACTCTCCTGAAACAAAACCAGCCTCCTCAGGCATCCAGCAGCTCAAAGACTACATTGATGCTCAGTTTGGGTTGTTCCATCTCAAGCAGAAGAAGCACAAACGCCAAATCTATCAAAGGCTTGAGAAGCTGACAAAGGATGTTCAAGAGATTGCCTCTGCAGTTGCTGCACTCCAACAACAAAGGACTTCAAACCCTATTGATGATGACAAAAAGGGGGAGAAGGTTCAAGCTGATACTGAAGTTGAGCTAGTTCGAGCTGAAGCTGAAGCTCTTCTAGTTCTAGCTAAAGGAGCAGAGAGGAAGACTCAGACTGAGGGGGAGTTAGAAATAAACAAAGAGGAACCTGCAGCTTAAAAGCAAAAAGTGATAGAAAATGAATCTGAAGCTGACAGTGTTTCTGAAACTGAAGAGGAAAAAGCTACAATGGAGATGATTGAAATGATTGAACTAGAGGAAGCTGCTGAGCTGGGCATATCCCTTGATGAGCTTAGGAAAAGGAAAAAAAGAGGCCAGGGATCAAGAAAAAGAAAAAGAAAAAGAAGCTTTGGTACTAGCTGAAGTTGTATATACTGGTCCAAGACCTGATCAAATTCCATACTCAGATGCAGAACTGCAGGAATGTTACTTCAGAAGGAACTACAACAAAGAGATCAGAGGAATGACCTTGAGCAGAGCAAATGGAGCTGTCATTCTCACTTTTGAGCTTAGTGACAAATCAACAGTGGGAATGGACCTGAGATATGGTCACAGGATGGGCTACATTGAATGGCAAAGGATAATGATGCTGCTCAAGAAATTTAAAAGAAGTCAGATCAAACAAGAAATTCTATCTGAAGTCTCCAAGTTGATTGCTCGAGCTGAAGAACTGAGGTATGTCCCAGTTCCTGGTCTGCAGTGGGAAAATTTGTTCGACATGCCTGTAGGAGTAGAATTCAGAGAAAATCAAAGCATCAACACTCCTATTCAAGGCTTCATGTTTAAGGATCAGACAGGTAATCCCAGCTTTATTAAGCTAAATAAGGTTTGCTATCTAAAAGCTGAGGATACCTTGAGAATAAGAAACTGTTGTGGTAGTGAGGAGTTAAATCAGTTAATAAAGTATAGACTGAACAAACTCATTAGAGTACAACAGAAGGAACTTCAGGGAAACGATGAAGCTGAAAGATTGTTAGATGAGATCAATAAAGAGATCATCATCTGGGAGCTTTTACATCTTGAGTTCATCAGATATAATAGATTAGTTCTATTGTAAATATTAGATTAGTTCTAATATTTTTGTAAGCACTATGTGTGCATGATCTAAGTGATCAACAACTTTTGTATTATGATCAGTTCTATTAATACAAATATAAAGTTTGATATGTTCAACTGTATTATGATGTGTTCATAGATATAAGTCTGATAAGTTCAGCTTAATGAATAAATAATAAGTTCTTATTCATTAATATAATTAGTTGGTGTGTTCAACTAAAAATTGGTGTGTTCCAATTTAAATTGATAAGTTCAATTAATATTGATATGTTCAATAAATATTTGATCCGTTCAAATAATAAAATCTTAATAAGTTTAAGATTTAAAACATAATTCTGTTAAACAAACTTAAGAACTGTTTGATGGTTTTGTCATCATCAAATAGGGGGAGTTTGTTGGGAAAATGATCTCATCAGTTTGAATTTGATGAGATAAAGTTAAGTTTGTAAGATGAGTTCTACATATAACTTAAATAGAATTATGAAGCTTAGTCAGACTGAACACTTAGAGTGATTCAGACTGAGTATAAGCTGAATATAAACTGAGCATATGTTGATCAGTTTATGTTATACCTTAGTTTGTTTATTAATATGTGTAATAATCTGTGTATGTCACATAAGGTATATATCGAGTAGTCAGCTTGATGTGTTTCAAGCTGAGTGACTCAGCTCAAAAGCAGAGTCAGCTCGACAGAGTTGCTAAATATGTTTTAGTCAACTAAGTTAGACTTCTAAGGATGAGTTTATCAATGTACGTGTTAGTTCATGTATGAATTCAGATTTGTTCTCGAAGAACTCAGCTTGATGAGTTTCAAGCTGAGTAACTCAGTCCGAGTAATGAAGTCAGTTTAAAGATAATTTAAATATGTTTTAAATTCATCTTTATCTCTCTCTATATCTACGGCGCGGATAAGAAGACTCCAGAATCAAGATTGAAGATTGAAGACTCAAGATAAGAAGATTCAAGATTCAAGATTCCGGTTTATCCGAAAGTTAGTTAGCGAATTAGGCTAAGTCCAGTTTGTTAGGAACCGTATCAACAGGATTATAAATACTTATCTCCTGATAAGTTTAGAGGTACGACTGAGAGACGATTACAACTAAGTGTTGCAGAGCCAAACCTCACCTCATCGTATGTGTTACGAGTCTTGATTCAGTATCAAGATTTAATCACAGATTGCCAAAGAAGTTCGTGTGTTCGAATTAATCACATTAGTTGTGATCTTGGTAAGTAATCATGTGTTGATTCAATCTATGAAAATCCTGTTTAGAGAGTCGTCGGTATCTATAATTATATGTTAATTATAGATATCTAAGTTTGAGAGAATTGAGAGATTTATATTAGGTGATTATATATCAAGAGTTGCTTACTTGATAGTCATTGTAATCATCTTCTTATTCAAAGCATTGTAATCATCTTCTGATTAATAAAAGCATTCGATTGATTGTGGTTTGATTTACTGTGTGTAACACTTTTCTTTGATTTGTTCAATTTCCGCAGAAAGTGTATTCAACCCCCCTTCTACACACCTGTTGTTTGTTGTTACTCTTACATACAAGGGACCAACATCTACTGTTCAGATGCCTCATGTAACAGCCACTTTTACTCAACCTTTACCACCACCTGTTTTTACCACAACACCTGCAAGCACGGTGTCAACACCATATGGATCCTTTCCATTTATCTAAATGCCACAAGGAGTGTCTAACCAGCATCAAACACCACAACAAAACTTCTTTATTCCGTGGTTTCCTCAACAAGAAACTAGGATCAAATGCCAATTCAAAGATTTTGTGGCGTGTGGAGCACCTGAGTATTCGGGAAGCTCAAACCCGAATGTTACTCTAAACTGGTTGAATGAAACTGTGAAGGCTTTGGAAGCCTGCAACTGTGAGAAAACTGAATGGGTCAAGTTTGCAACGAGACGTCTGATGGATCAAGCCTTGGCGTGGTGGGATTTACTGACCACACACCTGCCGAGGGAGATTGTTAATGCCGTCACCTGGAAGCAATTCCAGGATAAATTCTGTGAGCAGTTCTGCAATGCATTCGACATGGGAAAGATTCAACGAGAGTTCCTAGATTTGGCACAGACAAGTAATATGTCTGTGGACGAGTTGATCAACAAGTTTCAAGTGACTCTCCGATTTGCAAAACAGTGGGTGCCCGAGGAACGTTCTCAGGTTCAACACTTTGTGAAAGCTTTGTTACCAGAATATCGGGGTAATACTCGTTTGGCGACATCGCTTGTCCAGGCATTCACATTAGCAAGATCTGCATAATCTGACGCTCAGGATCGGGAAAAGATGAACAAGGGATCGTTTAGCAAGTTTGGTGGAAATTCCAGTGGGAATCAAAGTAGAGGTAAAGGGCAGAATTATCATGGAAATTCCGATCAGAGGTTCAAGGGAGCAGGCTCTTATCAGAGCAAACCATGGTGCCATAATTGTAAATCTCGTCACACCGGGCAGTGCACGCCCCAAACTCGCAAATGTTTGAGGTGTGGTGAGTTTGGTCATGATATCAGTGCATGTAAATTCAACACCTTTGTCTGCTGGAACTGTAAAGAAGAGGGGCACAGGGCTGGTACATGTCCTAAGTTGAAGACCGCGGGGACTTGGGCAGGGGTAAGTAATACCGGGGGTTCGTCTTCTACAGGTCAGAAGAGGAAGACTGTACCTTCTGCTGAGGGTAGGGCTTTCAAGATGATGCCAAGAAAGCTACTGGCAGTGATGATGTGATAACCGGTATGTTCATAGTTAACTCTATGCCTGCACGTGTTTTGTTTAACTCTGGTGCAAATAGATTGTTTATATCTATGACTTTGTGTGATAAACTGAAATTACCTGCTTATGTGAATGATTTGTCTTTAGAAGTAGAAGTAGCTGATGGTAATGTAGTACCTGTGACCACTTCTGTATCTGGAGTTCAGGTTAGTATTGATGGTACTAGTTTCCCTGTAGACTGTTTGGTGATGCCTATACCTGGATTTGATTTAGTATTAGGCATGGATTGGTTGAGTCACCATAGGGCTAGTATCCAATGTCATAAGAAACTGATAACTATTCCTCGGATTGACGGGTCGCATGTCGTGGCTCGTGGGGATAGATCTCCATCTTCTCTACCGTTTATTTCGTAGATAAAGTCTATAAAATCTTTAGCCAAAGGGTGTGCGTCCTTTCTAGCTTATGCTATTGATGTGAAGAAGGAGAAGAGGCCTGTTCTTGATGTTCGTGTTGTTTCGGAGTATCCGGAGGTATTTCCAGATGATTTGCCAGGGTTGCCGCCAGTGCGTGATGTCGAGTATAAGATTGATCTGATACCTGGTAGTACGCCTATTGCGAAGGCTCCGTATCGCTTAGCTCCTTCAGAGATTCGGGAGATGATGACTCAGATACAGGAACTGTTGGATAAGGGGTTTATTAGTCCAAGCTCTTCGCCTTGGGGTGCACCGGTGTTGTTTGTTAAGAAGAAAGACAGGACTCTGCATATGTGTATAGATTATAGAGATTTGAATAAGAGGACCGTCAAGAATAAGTATCCGTTGCCAAGGATAGATGATTTGTTTGATCAACTTCAGGGGGCTTCATACTTTTCAAAGATTGATTTGAGGTCGGGATATCATCAGGTAAGGGTAGCTGATGAGGATATACCAAAGACAGCTTTTCGTACGCGGTATGGTCACTATAAGTTTCTTGTGATGCCGTTCGGTCTGACTAACGCTCCTGCAGTGTTCATGGATTTGATGAATCGGGTATGTCGACCATTTTTGGATAAGTTTGTCATTGTGTTTATTGATGATATCCTGGTGTATTCTAAATCGGAGAATGAGCATGATCAGCATCTGCGTCAAGTTTTGGAAATTTTAAAGCAGCACAAACTGTATGCAAAGTTGTCAAAGTGTGAGTTTTGGTTGCGTGAGGTCAAGTTTCTGGGTCATGTGATCTGTGAAGGTGGTGTTAAAGTAGATCCGTCTAAGATAGAAGCTGTGATGAATTGGAAAGCTCCTAAGACACCGATAGAGATCAAAAGTTTTCTTGGATTAGCAGGTTATTACAGACGTTTCATAAAAGACTTTTCGAAGCTTGCGGGTCCGTTAACCAAGTTGACCAGAAAGGATGTTCTGTTCTAATTATGTTATTAGCTTCCGCGCGTATTACAAAGTTGTGTTTTAGAAAATACGGTGTTACAAGTTGGTATCAGAGCCCTGGTTTGAGGATTTGCATTGTTGAGTTATGCAATACTCGAACCGAGGCTCTGATCAGTCCAATATTTCCTGGGTGGGTAATTAGTAAGGTAGCTATAGAGAATATGATGTGGTACTAACAGATTATAATCTGACAACTGGTGAGATGTTGTGTAGAACAGATTATGGCTGATAACAATGAGATCCCGGTATTTACCCCACAGTCCCCTGGAAGACAGCATAACAATGTTTCATCTTCTGCTGCAGTATGTGTTTACACAGAAGGAATTGAATATGAGACAGCGCCGATGGTTAGAGCTGATTAAAGATTATGACTGTGAAATTCAGTATCATCCAGGGAAAGCTAACGTGGTAGCTGATGCACTTAGTAGGAAGGGTTCGGCAGAAACAGTGAAGTTTATGCGGTTAGAGATCAAATCTGATTTGATAGATCAGTTACTGGCTGCACAATTAGAAGCTTTGAAAGAAGAAAACCTGAAAGATGAAATAATGGTGAAAAGACAGCATGAAATGATAACTGATTCTTGTGGTTTAAAGATATATCAGAATCGTGTTTGGGTGCCGAAGTTTGGTAACTTGCGGAAATTGATTTTGACTGAAGCACATAAATCCAGAATGTCTGTTCATCCTGATAGCACTAAGATGTATCAAAGTATGAAGACTTATTATTGGTGGCCTACTATGAAGTTAGATGTGGCACGATTTGTGGAGTCATGTCATATATGTGCTCAAGTGAAAGCTGAGCACCAAAAGCCGTATGGATCTCTGAGACAGTTAGCAATACCTGAGTGGAAGTGGGACCACATCACGATGGATTTTGTAACAAAACTTCCGAGGACCCAGAAAGGAAATGATATGATTTGGGTTATTGTCGACAGATTAACCAAGAGTGCACACTTTCTTGCTACTGCTGAGACTGCAAACTTGAGTAAGTTAGCCAAGATGTATATCGATGAGATAGTATCGAGACATGGAGTTCCTTTGTCCATTGTTTCAGATCGGGATTCGAGGTTTGTGTCAAATTTTTGGAACAGACTACAGCAAGAGTTGGGGTCTAGGGTTAATTTGAGTACAGCTTATCATCCGCAGACAGATGGCCAATCAGAAAGAACAATACAGACTTTGGAAGATATGCTTCGGGCATGTGTGTTAGAGTTTGGGGGTTCTTGGGATTCGCATCTACCGTTGGTTGAGTTTGCTTACAACAATTCCTACCACTCCAGCATCGGTATGCCGTCGTAGGAAATGTTATATGGGCGACCGTGCAGAACTCCTACTTGTTGGTTAGAGGCAGGAGAGAAACAATTTGTTGGGCCAGATATTGTTCAGATCACTACGGATAAAGTTGCAGTGGCTCGGGAAAAGTTGAAATTTGCAAGAGATCGACAAAAGATGTATGCAGATCCGCGTCGTCGACCAGTAACTTTTGTTGAGGGAGAACGAGTCTACTTAAAGGTTTCACCATGGAAGGGCATGATACGTTTTGGGAAACGTGGAAAGTTAGCTCCTCGATATATTGGTCCGTTCAGAATTCGAAAAGTAATGAACGATCAGACTGTGGTTTTGGATCTTCCTGATGAACTAGCTGGAATCCATGATACATTCAATGTTTGTTATCTGAGAAAGTGTAATGTAGAAGATCAGACTCAGGTGTTACCGATAAAAGATCTGCGTGTGGATTTCAAAAAGAGGTTGATTGAAGAACCTGTTGAGTTGCTGGATCGTAAAGTAACAAAACTGAGAAACAAGCAGATACCAATGGTTTTGGTAAAGTGGAAGCACAGTTTGGGTTCAGAATTGACATGGGAGACCGAAACTGATATGAGAGGTCGATACCCTTCGTTGTTAGAGCGCGATGAGATTCCGAGGACGGAATCTTCTTAAGGGGGGAATATTTGTAACACCCTCCTTACCGGCCTAGATTAATTAAGGTAATTAATTAATTAATCTGGAAATTTAATTGTTATGTGGATTTATTGTTTTAATTGTTGTTGTGTATTTATTTGTAGAAGTCATAATTGATTTTTTTATGTGATATTATTTTCTTTTGTTTATTTAAGGAAAATATAAATATTAATAATTTAATATTAGAAAGAGTATAGGGGGGTATGGCCGGTTGGTGGTATACCAACTCTCCCCTCCATGTCTTCTTTGCTTATTAAAATAGACAAGAAGTATTGTGTGTTTGTTTTGTGTGTGCTACGGCCGAGAGCAAAAAGAAGAAGAAGAAGAGATTCAAACTCTTTGATTTTGAGTGTGAATCTGTGTAATTGAAGCGTTAACATAATCAAAGAGGTTAGAAATTCTGAAACAATATGTTAAATGTTATATATATATATATATATATACAGATTTGAAGATCTCGTGCAAGATCTGAAACATATCTTCAAGATCCGAAACATCTCTCGAATGGCGGATCTGAAACATATTTGAAGATCTGAAACATATTTGAAGATGTACCGATTTCTTCAGATCTGCGACGGTGGTGGTGGTCTGGAATATCGATGGATGTGGCAGCGATGGTGGTGATGATGTCTGCAGATCAAAGCGGCGGTGGTGTTAGGTGTTTAGTTTTTCGGCGGCGGCTAGAAAAAGGAGAGATGGAGAGGAGAGATATAGAGAGAGAGGGGGTGTGTATATGTTTCAGTGTTTGTAGAGGGAGAGAGAAGGAGGTGTATAGTCTTTGTAAGAGAGAGAGAGAGAGGAGAGATGTAGAGAGAGAGGGGGTGTGTATATGTTTCAGTGTTTGTAGAGGGAGAGAGAGGGAGGTGTATAGTCTTTGTAAGAGAGAGAGATGAGTTTGAGTGTTTGTTTAAAGTATGTGTGTTTGTTAAAAAGGATAAAGATATAATCACTAAAAGTAACATGTTTGGAAACAACTATAAGAGATAAGTGTTGTTTGGTAACAAGGATAAGATGCAAAATGACCAGAATACCCTTTGACTAACAGTCAACTTTAACCGAAGTTATTCTAAAGGACCAAAAAAGAACCAAATTGTCAACTATAAGGACTATCAGTGTAATTTTCGAGTTTAAAGGACTAAATATGAAATTTAGCACAAACCACAGGGACCATCTTTGTAATTAACTCTATTTAAAATTTTAAAACAGCAAAATATGAAACCTCTCTAATTATTTTGATTTAATTTTGATCATGAAAAATCAAAATTACAATTTAAAATTTGATTAAATAGATAATGAAGATTGAATAATTAAATTTATTTTATTAAATAAAATATTAAAAATCATCCAACAAATTTAATTAAAATTTAGTCTTTTATTTATATTAGAAATTACCCGGCCTTGGTCTTGGTATGATCTAGAGGTGCACATTCACAAGATAATACTATAATCAGATATAGTATTATCAGGTTCGGTTTTTTTCGTCTAAGGAAAAACCGGTTATTAAAAAAACCGGTTTAGTATTTCCGGTGTGCTGTGACAGGCTAAAAAAGAATTTCCTGTGTTATGTGGAGAACTCCAAACGTCACATGTAAGTGACACACCATAACGGTGTTCTTGGGATCCTAAACTCATTTTTTCTCTAGCCGTAAGCCATATTTTTAATGCATCTCGTCTAAGGGTAGTACGACTTACAGTGGTGTAACGCGGTTGCATAAGTGTTTGGACAGTATTGGTGAAATCTCTATCATCGAAGTGGTCAAACGGCAAATTTTTCGTAATCACAAACTTTGTAAAAACTTCTCTTAATTTGCCGTTGTCGTAAATTAAAACACCACCTTGATTCGTCATGTCGGCTTGAGTTGCATCGGACCTTGATCTTTGCGCCTTGCATCACTTGGTAATATGACTCCTCAAAGTAGAGTTTCCTTCGGGTGCGAAAAACTTACGACAAAGTTTGCACTGAGCCCTTTTCGAACCATTAGACATCTCACACAACTCGAAATGTTCCCAAATTTCTTTATTTCGATTGTGCTCGATAATCCTCACCACCTCGAGGTTTCCTCCTACGAAAGATTCGACCGTGTTCGGCATACTACTACTACCCGCTATGAAAAAAATATAAAAATAGTGACTTTTGGTGAAAAAAAAATATAAAACTTGGAGAAAATATGGAAGAGTTGAACTGTGATTCAACCCACTACATACCCCAACTATATATATGTGTTTGGGGCGGCAAAAATGTAAATTTTCTATAAAAAGACGGTCAAAAAAAGGCTCCAACGGCTATATTAACGGCTCTATTTCGAACAGGTCTCCGGATCGGATAAAATCCGGTTTTTTATCCGGTAAAAAAAACCGGACCGGATAAAAAAACCGGTTTTGCCAATAACTGGTTTCGAATATTTTTTCGTATAAATCGGATATTCGGATTTTTTGTACACCTCTAGTCTGATCTCACACTTTAGGCCTGACAAATCCTGACACGACCCGAAACCCAACCCGAACCTAACACGATTTGGGTCGACACGAACACGACACGATACAGAACTGGGTCAGAAATGGGTCGACCCGAAAATGACACGAAACTTTTTGACACGAACACGACAACCCGAAGGTAACCCGTTTAACACGATCTTTATATAATAAAATAAAAAAAATAAAAAATATTTAACTTAAAAATATTTAGAAATTTTAAATTATAAATATGAACTAAGTCATTAACTAAGTAACAAGTATAGTGAGGAAATATAAAAATGGCGGGACTTATTTTTAGTATTTTCATTTTACCTCCAAAATTGTGAGTTAAATCAAATACCGTCAATCTTAATTTTGATAAAATTAATAAATATTCATAAGAAATTAAGAATAGAAATAAGAATTAAGGAAGAAGAAAATGGGGAAAGGGGAAAGAACGTGTGTGCCCTCCAAAATTGTATTCGCGTGTTTGATGATTTTTAGTCGTATGTTTGAATTTCCAAACTTGTATTCGTGTGTTTGATGATTTTTAGTCGTATGTTTGAATTCCCAAACTTATGTTGTGAATTTTATTTGTATTTGTGTTTTGAATTCCGAAACTTATGTTGTGAATTATATTTGTATTTGTGTTTTAGAAGTTAGAACTATTATAATGGTTTTATATTTTTTATTTTTGATGCTTGCGAAGTTGAACAAATAAAGAATTAAAATGCGTAATAAAAACTTAGTACAGTTGATATAAGAAAGTTTTACATGCAACATTTTTCTAAAAAATAATTTGATATGAAAACCCGACATGAAAGTCAAGTTATTTGACCGAAAACATAACTTGATTTTTTTCTCCAAAAAATGGGTCGACACAAAAACACGACCCGAACTGAACACGAATTAAGTTACACGAACCGAACACGACACGAAACTAAACCGGGTCAAGAATGGGTCGACACGAAAGTGACACGAAAATGGTTGACACGAACACAACCCGAACCATTTAACACGAACATGACCCGAATTGTCAGGCCTATCACACTTCATCAAACCCTCGATTTTTGATCCAATCAATGGATCGATCAAGAGGCTAATGTCTTTTAGTTATAAAAATCTGTTAACAACTTTCTTATTTGCATCTTAACTATTACGCCAATATTGATAAAGCCCACCATCACATATTTATGGCCCAAGTCTACCTAGTTACAAACTCTACAATACCACTTCCATTACAGAGATTCCAAGAAGTACTTGTAGGCTATAAAATTACTTAACCACTTAAATTATGAATAAAAATGGGCCTCCAATTTACTAAAGAAATATCAACATTAAGATAAAACGTACGAAAAATAACTATAACTACTTATTGATTTTCATTATTAATCCACTAACTACGTATTGTAGAAACTAGGGGCGGACTGAAGGTCAAGATAGTGGTGGCACGGGATACAAGTCAATTTTATTTTCGTAATATAAATTTTAATTTTTTCGAGACGGTACTTCCATTTCATGGAGTCAATTTCAACTTTTTCAAGACAGTGCTACCATCGTTCTAATGGTGCCACTACCTGTTCAAAATCATTGGTCCGACATTCAGCTTATTGAAAATAACCATAACAACTGTAAAGTTTGATTATTAATTCAATAATAACAATAATAATTCAGCTTATGGAAAATAACCATAACAACTTGTAAAGTTTGATTATTAATCCAATAACAACAATAATTAATAGAACTGCAGAAGAAAAATATAATATTGTTGCTGCCCAGGATCGAACTGGAGACCTTTAGTGTGTAAGACTAACGTGATAACCACTACACCACAGCAACTTATTATTGACAGTTAAGCGATT
This sequence comes from Pulicaria dysenterica, assembly GCA_947179395.2. Lineage (NCBI taxonomy): Eukaryota > Viridiplantae > Streptophyta > Magnoliopsida > Asterales > Asteraceae > Pulicaria > Pulicaria dysenterica. Next base: position 46,102,533 of record OX359293.1, read on the forward strand.
GCTTAACTATCATATCGTCTTCACAGAATACTGCAAGAAGACGAATCGGATTCACCTTCTGTAGCAGCTGTACTCCCGGAAGCTTTAACACCAGGCCATCCTTTGCATTGACAGTGTTGACCGTCGGGAATCTTGTTATACACGGCGGCGACATGAAACCCGCAACCACCCCAGCTACTTTTCCCACACTTTGAACACTTAACCTCGTAACACATCTCCTCTTTGTTCTTCAATATATGTATGTAACAAGAGAGCTTTAGTTTTCTGGTTTTTGCGAGAGTTTCTTGTGTCTGACATATATATATATATATATATATATATATATATATATATATATATATATATATGTGTGTGTGTGTGTGTGTGTGTGTGTGGGGTGGGGGGGAGAGAATTATGACCATTGATAAGGTCGTTTCTTGTTTTCTTGATTTTATCGAACAACTGGCAGAATGAAAGTCAAACTTTTTCTTGTTATAATAAAGATGTGAAAGAGATGTAATTGGTTATAAATGCAGTAGGAATCAGGAATATTTAGTCAGTTGTTAGGCCAAAAGATTTTTAAAAGAGTAAATTACGAAGAAAAGTATCATACACGTTAGAATTTAAAGTAAATTGTACAAATGGTCCATAAACTTAATTAAATCTGTCATTTTGGTCCTTTCGTTTTAAAAGTGGTACAGATGGTCCTTTATGAACCATTTTGTAGCCAATTTGGTCCTTTCTAACGTTGACTGTTGGTAAACTCCGTTAAATAAGGGGTAATTTGGTCTTTTACCGCGTTTCTAACTTTTATTAATTAAAGAATTAATTTAAATAATAAAATATAGTATATATCTTTTTTTAGTTAAAAAATACATATACTCCACTAAAAACAAAAACACAGAATCTCTTCACCTCTCCTTCTCTCACTCTCCTCTCTCAATCTCTTCTCTCTCTCGGTCACACATCCACCGCCACCACCATCCACCGCCACCACATCCCACAACCACTGCACTTCGACTTTGCCGCCGCCACAAACAAGCCAAATACCACCGTAAACCTGGATCTGCAACCAAACGCCACCACCATCCACCGACCTAAACCCTAGATCTGCAACCAAACGCCACCACCGTCGCCAAGACTCTCTCCCTCTCGATCTGAAACCGCCATCTCTCTCACTCTCTCCATCTCGATCTGCAACCAAACGCCACAGAGAGATCTTTAAAAACCCTAGATCTACACCTATTTTGTGTGAAAATCCTAGATCTATAGTCAAATAATTTGAAAACCATAGAGATCTTTGAAGATGAGGCGGCGGCGGTGGTTTGATGGTGGCGGTTGTGGGTGAAAACCCTAAACGTACGAACTTTAACCTATTTCTTCTTCTTTTGAAAACCCTAAATGTACGAACTCAAGCTTTCTTCTTCTTTTTGAATTGTTTTTAGAATCTGAAAGTGTGTTGTATGTGTGCGCCGGCGAAACAGTGGTGGTGGTGGTTGAATGTGTCGAGAGCGAAATAGTGGTGGTTCTTATTCTTTTTCTTTTCTTTAGTGGTTGTGGTACGGTGGTGGTGGTGGTGGATCAGTCCAGTATACGAACTCAAGCACAGTTCTTCATCGTTATCTTTTTCTTCATCGTTATCAGTTGGTGTACAGTGGTGGATGAGGGTATTAGAAAGAGAGAAAGAAACAGAAGAGAGAGAGAGAGAGAGGTGTAGGTTGTTGTTGGTGGTTACCGGCAAGAAAACAATCGGTTGGTGGTCTACGGTGGTGGCGGTAGTGAAGGTATGAGAGAGAGAAGGTATAAGAGAGAGAGTAAGAAAGAGACCTGCATTTAATAAAACTAAACTTTATATTTAATTTATATATTAATAATTCATAATTAATATATAAAATAAGTCAAAATATAAATAAAAAGAATAAAATAAAACCAGAGGGGTAAAAATGTCATTTTATCCTCATTTAACGGAGTTGACTGTTAGTCAACGTTAGAAAGGACCAAATTGGCTACAAAATGGTTCATAAAGGACCATCTGTACCACTTTTAAAACGAAAGGACCAAAATTGGCAGATTTTGCTAAGTTTAAGGACCGTTTGTACAATTAACTCTAGAATTTATCAATACAAATAAAGTCGAACTTTTCCTTGTAATATGTCAGTCGTTTCTTGCGGTTAGTGACGACTTCAAGTTTATAGAGGTAATGTATAATTTAGTAAAAGTAGGTTTTATAATTTAAAAAATTTATAAACCGAATTCTAATTTTTTTATTTATTCTCATAGTATTCTTCTAAGGTAAAATTTTATTGAAAATATTACACAAAAAAATATTCTAGTTGAAAAATACCATCAATGATTGCTTCTACTTGAAAAATATGCCATCCTTTTAATATAATTCGTTGATACAGACTATTCAGTTACGCCTTCATAAGGAATTTTATCCAAAATGTCTCTTTCAATGGTAACAAGAATCGTTAACAAAATTCGATATGTTATAAATGTATTATTAAAACAATCAACATTTTCAAAAAAATTATATCAAAAGCCATCATCTTTTCCTTAGTCAAAAAATGTAAAGTAACTTTAACTCAACATATTTTAGTGATTGTGATTCAAGCTAAGACCAAACATAAAGATGAGAAAGAGAGATCTCGGTTTTAAAGTGTGTGAGTTGAGAGAGAAAAGCTATATACACCGTAAAGTCACCATTAGTCATATCTCTATTTATACTCATAACAGTATTTACACTTTTAGCACATATGTTTGCATATTATGCAAACCTCACTCGTAATTTAAACTTATATTTCTATACAATATTTTGAATATAGCATTCTCCCCTTTGTAAAGAAATAAATGTTGATGCGTCTTTTCAGCTTATTGTGAATCTCTAATAGTCTTAACTTGTCTTGTTGTCTTCTGAAAGTCTTCATATCTTGAGATGCAAGAAGTTGATGAACCTACTTGACTACTTCTTTCTTTGATGATGCAGATCTTTTTTTCATCTGCATTTTTGTTGAAGGCTAGGGAACTGTACTCCCAGAGCAGGTCGGACTGATAAATATGGTTTAGCAGCAGCTGTCTATAGTAAATTTTAATAAAGCTTCTTTCAGTGTAATGAAATAAGCAAATCAAGATGTGCCAGATTGACTTGTCGGATATGCTCAGAATTGAATCATGAGAAATGCATGTATCTAGCAAGTTGGTGACTATATCTTTTGCATATTGATTTTGATGATTTTGCCCCGAAATTCCCAGTACTTTTTGGATGAAGAGATTAATCTTTATTTGTTGAACCGAAAACGGATGTCAACATCGATCGGCAAGAAGACATATGTTGACAGCAAAGAGAAACTCCCTTCAAGTACCCAGTTTAGGGTTTAGGGTTTAGGGTTTAGGGTTTAGGTTGTTGAGAGGTGAGAAATATGTGCATAGTATGCAGGAGTGTAACCTTTGTCCATAGACAGACCCTGAATGTGCTTGTTGCTCCTCACAGTATTCATAATACTTTCCTCCCTGTCATTAGGGCATAACCTTAACTTGATTAAAGTAAAATTTCTAAATTAGAGTCAGGTTTTATTAAAATTTCCGAAATCAAATTCTGAATTTCATCGACTTCACCTTGACTTAGCTAAGTTTCTTTGAATCCCCTCAATACTCTAAACTTATTTTTTTATCAACATCATTTCAACTGACTAATTTTTTCCCTTCAAGATGAAATCTCCACAATTACCACTACTTTGATGAACTTAGGCAGCAGACAACCATTAGATTACCACTGCTTTGAAGAACTCAGGCAGTAGACAACCGTTGGAGCATCATGTATATGAAAATTAATCTTTGGGAAATTAATGTAGTATTGGAAGTGTCACTAGAATGATATGAGCGTGAAAGGATAATTCCGAGATCACTTAGATCCTTGTTAACACAATAGTTTAAAACTATGTGACCTACAGTCATAACTGACATATTGTTGATTCTGCTAAGATTTCCATCTAATAATTATGAATATCATATAAGATATCTCTCCAAGATGTTTCGTATCAATCTCACAGACTAGATACTAGTGATATTCCCACAATGTGTCCTAATAAATGAAATATTTTGTAAATAAGTTCTAGACACTATAGTGCATGAAAGAAGTCGGGGACAAGAACAACTTGTCCTCCTTGTTTCAATATTAACAACCTCCAAATGAGATGTCAATATAGATGTGCTAATTATCCATGTGAAGTGATGGTTTATGCTCATGCCATAATATAATTATATGGCTAGATTCACATGAGCCTAAAGGGTTACGCATTTATACACTGTGATACCAATCAATAATAATATAATTAGTATATTTATGTTATTTTAGTAATGTGAAAATATTAATTGGGCCTAATTAAGTTTGACTTAATATATAAATTGTTATTGGGCTTTATTTAATAGTTGGTCCATTAATTTAAAAGGAGGAAAGCTCTAATAGGATTAAAGCTATATATAAGGAAGAGATAAACATGATTTGAACTAACCTAATCACTCTTTCTCTCTCCTTCTCTTTTTCAGCTGTGAACCATCCGAAAACCGTAGGGGTTTTTCTATTCTCATTAAGCAACAATTGAGGATTGTTCTTGGTGCTTTCAGGCATTACAAAGGGACTAGCATCCATTGGTGATCAAGGAAGTGTAGTGCGGACTACATTAGAGGTGTTCTACATTAAGGTTTCAAGGCTACACAACAATATCTCGATTCATATCTCTTAATTGCGATTAAAGATATATGGTTCTATCTTTTCGTTTGATTGTATTGGCAATACATAGATCCAACTATTGGTGATATTTTCCACTGTATTTTTTTATATATGTTATGTATTATTTTATGTCTATCACAAACATGAAGTTGCAACAATCATCTTTTAAGAGATAATTGAGTAGTTGGGTGGGGTTAGTGCATTGCATCATTGGGTAAATGATGTCTTATTCAATATCGAATCTCAACGAATGAGAACCACTAGCATATGTGGCTACCTCGATTTATATGATTTTGGTAAGGATATTGTTTTTCTTTTGATTCTATCTCACTCATAGCTCTCTTTTTATTTTTTCAACTTCTCCCTCAATATGTCTTTCCAAAATTATTTATATATGTCTATTAAGATGTTGATACACTAGGACACGTGATTTAATGATCAGAACTATCATAATAATTTTCAACGGGAAAAATATTCAAGAAAGAATATGTTGAAAATGACTGTCAAGCAAGATTTGAAGAATTAAAGAATATGAACAATAAAAAATTATGATGGTGACACAATGATTTGTTTGGAAAAGATTTTATTATTGTTGATCATTAGCACTCCCTTCTTCATTTGCATTTCCATCCTTCTTAATTAAGTTTATCTCTACACACCAATAAGTATCCCATGATAACTCAATCTACTCACCTAGATGACTTAGTAAGGAACCCTCACTATCTCTTTCTAGTATATAGTGAGCTCATGGGTAGGTCCTTCCGCTTCTGGATTGACCATAGGAGTATAATATGCCTGCACTCCTTCAATCTTAGTGCCATTTCGACCATTTGCAACAAATATGATTGTGCCACTAGAATGAGTGGTTTATTGAAAGGAAACACAATGATATGTGAGATGGAAAAGAAAAAAGATCTTGCAAAAGATCAACAAGAAACAAGTAAGGTATAAGATTTGATCAATTATTGTATTGCTTCTTGCAAATAGAAAATTTTGAAAAATAGTATCTTTTGTGTTTTTTTGTCTATTTTTAATGTTTTTGGATTTTTGATTTAATAAAGCAAGGAAAAACTCCCCCTAGATTGATGCGGTAGGAAACAAGTTTTTATGCATCAATTAGGTAGAGAAAAAATATCGCTCCCCTTATCAAGTATGAAGCATTAACGCACACACAATATCATTAAATGATAGAATGTGTAATGCATGGAGCGTTATTTTAGGATATAAAGATGAGATATACTTCCTTATTAGCATAATGAACTAAGAGATCTTCATCGCTGTCTGGGTTACCTCATCTTCAACTAACTTCAAAACGGATTGAAGAAATTTGGTACCTAACTTGTTTTGAGTCCTGAATTGTCAGTTTTTACAGTCTTTGACAACCAAATAATGGAATTTTCAATAATTTCTTTGTAGACCTTAGTATTTAATTGTCCTTAATGCCATAAGGAATTCCATCTTTGACAAAAAAAAATTATGTTTTTGTTTTGAAGACTTACAAATCTTCTCTTTCAAAGTCTAATTAAGTGTTTTACAGATTAAACCACAAAAGGGTATTTTACATCATTGTTTAACACAAAATCACTATTTGTTTTAAGAAAAGATTTATGTTTGTTGTTTCGAATAAAAACTTTATGTTTTTTAGTTTTACTCGAGAGTCCATATTTTGGAACAATATTTGATGTGAAATCATCATTTAAGAGTTTTCTTCTTTGGAGTCCAGGATGATTTCTTCATCTCTTTGTTTTGTTTCTCCCTCTAATGGAAGAATAATGTTGCTTTTTGTTGAGACTTCTTGATTCGTTCATCAAAGATGAATGCCTCATCTCAAAATTCAGCTCCTACAACAGAAAGAAAAGAACTGGATTGGCTACTACAATGAGAATCTAAATCAGAAAACATAGATTTAGAGTCAGTGGAAGTTTTGTTTTTAGCCTTGAACTATGTTCTTTCTTTTACAAACGTCTCCCTTTTTTGTTCAGTATATTTTGGAACTCAAAAGTTGTCTTCTTTTTCAACTCTGACTTGAGAATACAATATTGAGAAGAAGGTGAAAGCTGTTGCTCAAGTTGTTTGACTTTGTCTTGCAATTCAGCTTTTGCACTTGTAAGGACCTGATGATCTTATGTGCGCTTTGAGGACTAAAAGATAAATCATAGTTTAATCTTTTTGAATGAATTACCATCAAAACATACTTATGTGTGCTTAAGTCACAATAAGCGTGTTCTTGTTTGAATAGAAATCTGTGCATAACGGGATTACACACGAGACAGTTTCAAACAAACGGATATTGTATCCATAATCGCAATAAAATTAATAATCTTATGAAATATATTGGAAAAAGTTTCAAATCAAATGTATAGTACGATACTATGCTACTATAAAACCGTTATATGATGAAGTGTTTCATCAAGTATATCATGTTTGATATAAAGGCAAATCTTTCCCACAAGATTACCTTGAAGAGTTGAGTTCTTCGTTAAAACCGAAGAATTTATGGTTTCATGAACACTTGGATGTTATGATGTTGGGATTTATAGGGTACAACATACACATCGGAAATAAAACTAATCTCAATCCCAGAGATCACAACTGGATTAACTAGGGGAACAAAGCAGACAATATTCATATTACATAAACATATATATAATATATAGAGTAAAAGGTTTAGAATTTTATATCCCCATACTGCTATAGGGGATACACAGCTACTGCACCCGTGAACCCGGCTGCTAGACCGCCAAATCATTACTCGCAACAAACGGTTGGGTCCCATGTGTGTGTCTCGGATACCGCTGCTGCCGCAAACACCCTTTGAAGGGGCTGCCGCCGATCGGAAACAGCCGTAAAGGGGTTCCTCGGTCCGTGAGCTGCTGTCGCCGGAAAACTTTCGGAGTCGAGCCGTCGCAAAGGGGCTCGTTGCCGCTGCCGTCATCGCACCGCCGTTGGGTCACGCCACTACCGCCGCCGCTACGGTGGTGGTGTGGTGGTTCTTGGCTGCCGAATGGAGAGAGTGAGAGAGAGAGAGAGTTTTGTGTGGCCTTTTTAATTAGTCATATACTTATGAATAATTACCCTAGCTTAATCCTTATTTATATAAAATAAATGGATTAAGGCATTTAAGCCCGGTCCGAATCAAAACTTTGATTCTTTTACAAAAACTACCCTCTAGTTTGATTAATATTAATTAATCAACTATTTAATTAATAATCCTTTAATCAAATATTTAATTAAATATTCAACTAATATTTAATCCCTCAAATAATAAATAACTATTTATTATTTATTCACTTGGTAATTAATTAACTAATAATTATCACCGTACACACAAAGTATTGTTATCTTGGTTCAAGGTTTGGGTGTGCAGCTGTGTGACCTTTTAGTGACTCATAGCGTCCGGATATGATGACATGTATACACTATCCCTGCACATTATCTATCATATCAAACCATAGACTTTACTAGTTAAAGATACCACTAAAATTAAGTCTTGAAAAGATTAAGTTCTTGTAGATCCTTTGGTTGTCAATCATTATGGGCTGGACATTGTTGTTACGTCTAATATGAATTCTATTCATATATTATTGAGTTGTATCCATACTTTTAGTATCTAGATATATTAGAATAGCAAGCAATGTTATCTTATCTAATATGGTGATGTCTCATGGGATGAGCACGTATCAATTACGGCCATATTCATTAAAAATATTGTGTTCTATATTAGCATGTTTAATCCTTAAATAACCTTGTTATTCTAAATAGTCCATGGTCAGTCATAACTGTGGGAGAAATTATAAATGAAGACTATTGTGAATTGGTTGGTTATTTTCATAGGTGATGAAAATACGCAAAAGGTTTGCAGCCATATTCATGGGTGATTGTTAGAGAACAAACATTGGACTTAACTCATTGGTGTCATAAGTAATTCTTTTGAAAATGGTGTTATCTTTGTATCCTTAGACGTGAGATACATATTAGGACTCAAGTATGAGGAGTATTATGCTTTAATATAGTCAAATACTAACCTTAGCTGGGTGGTTATGAATGCCATCGTCAGCTGCGATATGAATCATATGAGAGACATATGTAGTCAATATGGGATTTGTTTCTCTTATTAAATTGAGAGCATAGCATATAGAGCCTCTACTATAGTTGAACTTTATGAGATTGATGATGATCCGTGTCTCATGTTCAATAGGATGTTAGTTGCAAATGGATAACTCATGCATTGCCTAAAATATTAATTGTTAGCTTGCAAGCTAAGAGATTGGTGGATGCTATAAATGGCACTTTATGTTCATTATTAAGGGTAGTGGGATGTTGTTAGATGTTCTTACCACTGTCTATATCGACTTAAGTTTTATCTTGTGCAAGTAGGAGATTGTTGGTTCTATATGCCCAAGAAGCAACTTATGACGATATTGCTAATAATAAATAAACCTAAGGGTCGCACATATAGAGCAAATAGACGCTAATGATATGTTTTTGAACGCGATTCAAAATATAATCAACGCCACATATATTTATTTGACGCATTATTATTTAAGTGAAATAATAATGTTACAAACTCATCTTACCTAACTCACCCATATTCCAAACTCATCTTACCCAACTCTCTCTTACACTCACATTAATAATACCATATATCTCTCTCTGGAAGAAACCACCGTCACTGCCATCAGTTCCACCGGTGCCAACGGAACCGCCGACTGCTACCCCATTGGGAAAACACTGTCACTGCTCTCGACTCTCTCTCTGCTCTCGACACACCCATCTCTCTCTGCTCTCGACAGAATCGCCACCAACAGATCTAGAGATCAATGGTGAACACATCTGTCAAAACCCTCAACCACCACCACCATAGCTCTCTCCTCCACCGTCTCCCTATGTCAGTGACTCTACTGCCACCATCAAAACATTCCACCACCACCACCCTATGCCGTCGACTCCACTGCACCTTCAAAGAATTCCGTCACCGCCACCGTAGCCCCTTGTCAAAGCACCACTACCAGCAGTTCTCTCTCATCTCACCTTCGATTTGGATTTTAAAGCAACCATCAAATCAGTGTGTGTTTGTTTGGAACCAATCATCAGATCTAGTCCTTTGCAACCCTCTATCAAACAGTAGGCATTATAAATCTCAAATTTCTTTAAAATCATATAAGAATTTAGAAATGATGTGAAGACTACACTAAAAGCTTTAGAAAACCTACCAAACTCCTTCAAATAGGTCAACAGAAAGGGTGTCTTAGATCCAATTCAAATGAAAGTATGAAACCAAGTGTTAAAATAACATGGCCTTGGATCAAACTCATCAGCAGTACAAACTGAATACCTTAATTTAGGGAAAAACATCTCCAATGCCAGGAAGGAGGTCGTAAGACAGTAAAGAACCTCTCACCAAAATTAATTCTTGAACATATACTATAAGAAAACGGCTTATTGATTGATCATCAAGACCGAGGTAATCTAGTGTCATCTTCTCGATGTTTCCAATATTCTTTATACTTCCACCGAATGTGTGTGAATCAATGAAAATCTCCCAACTGCAAAGATTAAACAATCACCTAAAATGCTAAATGATTTGATTTAGGGCATAACATAATCGCATGTTTGGATGTTCAAACATTCAGCTAAAATGCTAATGATGAATGATAATAATGACGAGAATATAAAAAATCCATTTTGAAACATGGTGTGTCGAGAGCAGAGAGAGAGAGAGTCGAGAGCAGAGAGAGAGATAGTGAGAAAGAGAATTGGTAAGAGGTTTTTTAGTGTTTGGAAACATGGATTAGTGGTAAAAGATCAAAACACTCTCATGTGCTTGACCTTAACAGAAAATCAAACGGCCGTTTGCCTAAAGGACGAAAGGTGTTACAAAATGCCAACCACGAGGACGACTTGTGTAATTTTTTATTATAAATGACGAAAGGTGTGATTTTTGGTTAAGCACAGAGACGATTTTTGTAATTTACTCTCTCTCTGTCTCTCTGTCTCTCTATCTCTCTATATATGTATATATATAGGGTAAGGATCAATAAAGCTACACCCTTAAACAAAGACCTCAAAGGCCAATTCTTAGCCACTCATTTAAAAGGGTAAAATAGGAATTGCAAATTTTGATTAGAACTCACGCGCCTTTCTTCCACCCATTCTCAAAGTTCCTTTTTTTATTTTCTTACCATTAAATTTTTAAATGACCATAACTATTTTAATTTTTAGAATTTGAGCAAAAACAAATTATACCAATCTACTCATTTTTTAATCCTCTTTCAAACAAGACCACTCTTTCTATTTTTCTGAAAATTTTATTTTGAAAATTATCACTTTCGGCTGTTGGAAAAAAGTTATCATTTTCGGCTGTTGAAGAAAGTAATATTTTTTTTTTAGCTGTAAGTTATCACTTTCATGACAGCTACCAGTTTCATCATTATCGTCATCAATTTCATATCCATAACAGCTACTAGTTTTATCATTTTCGTCATCACTTTCATATCTATAACAGCTACAAGTTTCATCATTTTCGTCATCACTTTCATATCTATAACATTCAGACAGTTTCATCATTTTCATATCAATAACAGCTACTAGTTTCATCATTTTCGTCATCACTTTCATATCTATAACAGCTACCACTTTCATCATCTTCTTCATCACTTTCATATCTATAACAATCAGCCAGTTTCATCATTTCCGTCATCACTTTCATATCTATAACAGTTATTCAGTTTCATCATTGTCGTCATCACTTTATATCCAAAACAGCTACCAGTTTCATCATTTTCGGAAACTGTTATGTGAAATAGAAGGGGCTTGATTTAAGGGGTGGATGATTCTCATAATACTCATCCTTCTATAATTAAATCTTAGAATTGATACTTAATTACAATAATACCATTATTAGACCTTGACTATTGATTTGATACATATAATGGTCTAGATTTGGACTTTAGGGGCTTTGTTTAAGCATATGAGCTTTATTGATCCTGTATATATATATTGAATATCGATTATGAGTAAACTTGTTACTCATAGGAAATACAAATAGATGTATCCTCTTAATGTGTTGTAAGTAATTATATTTTGTTTTATAAGATAAAAATATATTTGTAAATACGTTAGGCCCTCCCTTTCTCTAGTATGTTACTTGTATGTATTACCATCAAGTTATTGTTATAAGTATTTGTCATTACATACTAGCAAGAAGGAAAAAAACAATGTTTGTTTTTTCTTTTATTTCCTTTGGTTGATTACCTAAGGCCAAGAAGAAGAGAAAGGAAGATAGGAAGATTAAAGTGTTAATTTTGTTTCTTTCAATTAGTTTGTTGGTTGTTTAAATGGAGACTTAAACAAACCATAAAACCAACTTGTTTTCTCATCTCATGCAACATATATACAAAAATATAATTTATGATTCTTTCAAAGGGTTAGTGGTTTTTCGGGGAGTTGAAAAAGCCACAACAATTAGTAGACAAAAGTTAGGAAGAAGAAAAGGGCTTTCTTGCTTCCACTTGGTGTTGTCTACTTATAGGATTGAAAGAGCAACACTCGGTTGGTGTTGGTATATTGATCGCTTGTGGATACCTTGGAGGGAAGCTACATTGGTTCCTTGTCGTTTCTAGTCTTAACTGATACCGGTTCACACTACAAAGGTTGTATTTCTTAAACCCCCTATGGGTGTTTTAGTTTTCTTAAGTCCTGGATATGGATCTTGGTGGGGAGCTTTAGAGATTATAAAATTTCTGTACATGTTTTCTCGCTTCCGTTGCTATTATATAGATTTTGTAAAACCGTACAAACCCCAACAATTAGTTGATGTGAGAATTTTATGCAACATGTAATGAAACCAATTTGTATACTGTAATATCTTGTAGTCGTGGTAGCTTCAGTTGTCACTGAGTTTGCATTGTTGATTGTGATTGATTTCAGGCATTGGAAATGGATGGACTTATACCTTTGTAAACTATGCAAGATTCTTCTATAAAGATAATGCATCTTTTGATTGTTCATTGGTTAACCTTTTAAGTTCTTCTCGGTCTATTTAGCTTATTTTTTTTATTTGAGCATATTTTGGGACCCTCTTTCTCTAGCTTATATTCCATACAACACCTTTAGTGCTGCCCGAATGCCCGTGTTCAAGCACATTAATAGATGGTTCCACTCTAAAACCATAAGCCCTTAGAAAATATTTTTATCTCACTAACACAGATTAATACAATTATCAAAAAATTTCAATTCATATAAAAAATTAGTATGTTAGAAACAAGTCTATATTTTCCAAACCAAAAGTTAGTTAGTGGAGCTCAATCAACAAACGAAATTAATACGATTCATTTTTCCTCAAAATTTCTTATTTGTGATTCAAAATTAATCCTTTTGCTAAGCTCACATTTCAAGTATATATACATATAAAAATGTAAGTTGTAACCCAATTACCACACCCAATTAACACGCCCTCATTAACCTGAAACCCAATTGGGTAGATCTAATTAATACCCTTACAAATAGCTACATGGAATCTTAACATCATACAGACCATTCATAAAATTTAGTTCTTCCAGCCTATTACAGGGTATAACAAGGTGGAGCAAGTTTTGTTTTATTCCCATTTGAATCATGCTCTTTCTAACATTGACCCTATATTTTGATTTTCTAGGAATGTTTATTTTGATTTTCTAGGAATGGTTAATATCAAGCCAATGAAACTTTCATAAACATTCTTCTCAATATGCATACCATCGAGACAAGTACCTCCGGTAAGGTATTTCCCAAAATATTGACTTTATTTTCCAAATACCTTTAAGGGGAATGATGCTATTTTTTTCTAACACAACTTTGAATTCGGCAACTCGTGGGAGTGTAGCTTCTCCACTCAATGATCGTTGTAGTTAATATGCGAATATCAATCTTAAAATTTAACACTAATCTAACCGTATTTGACTAACAAACTAACATACAAGCGCACCGGATCGTATAACAGTAAACTAGGAAAGACCAGGACCGTCTTCACACTGAACAATTATGGAATATACTATTAGGAAATAAACTAGTTACATTAAAATGTTTTAAAAGTAAAAGAGGGGTTTGAAGTCTAGCAGTTTACCATTACTGATGTATGAAGAGATCAGTTAAAATAGTAAAACTGAAAACAACAATTTTTAGAAGATTAAATCAGTTGACAAAGATGTATTAACCAATGAATCACTCTCTCTAGGTTCAATTTTTTATAGGCCTAAATAACATAGTAGGTTTCTAAGGGCTTTCGAACCAACAACCTTCAATCCTACTAATCCGATAATGATCTAACCTAATCAGCTCATACTTAACTCTCGTTGTATAGTGAATCAGTCTCAAACGTTCATCTATGGTATAACCAAGTAATTTCAGTCATCATAATTTCAGAATAACTGTCTATCATATTGCATGCAAACATCATAATCTCAGAACAAGCAAACGATCGAATAGAAGAAAACCACATGCAAGTCATAATCTCAGAACATGCACAAATTGTATTTAACAAATCACTGAATGAAGGTTAAGAGAAAAACTCAACGTTCACGGTTAAACATAAACAAAACCTAATCATATAATAAAGATAAAGATAACAAATCAACTTCAGGGTTCGTTTATCATGGTAAATACAAAAGTGGACAAACTCATAGGCAAGTTAGAAAAGAAATTCAAAAGAAAACAAAAGTTACAAACCATTATAAACCGATTATAGTAATTCAAGTTAACCCTGTAAATGTTATAGTCTCTCTTGTCAATCGTTGATCACTTATTGACCCCTAAAACTTCATCGCATAAAATAAATAAGTGCGTCCTCCTCTTTTTTCGTCAGCATATCACTTTAAGAGACATGTTTAATATAGTCCATACTTAATGCATAGTCCTGAGGGATTAAATTTAGTCTTCGGATCAACCCCATTAATGGTCCAGATTGAATTTTAATATTTGGGCGGAGTGACATTTTCGTAATTCACATGTGATTGTATACTGAGTCACATGTAATTAAATATTAAAATTTCAGAACTATGTTTTGTATATGGACTATATTAAACATAACCCATCACTTTAAAATATATATCATAATAAAGTCCTTTCGTAGCCACCGTCTTCCTTCAAAATATATATCCCTCCCACAGGTGCACATCTTCGGATTTTAATCCGATCCGTATCGGATAAAATCCGGACCGGATTTTTTCGGTTTTTTTTTACCGGATTTTCGGATTGTAACCGGATTTTCTCGGGCAAAAGTGTAACCAGTTTCGTACGGATTAAAACCGGATTTTCGCGGACAAAAGTGTAACCTGTTTAACCGGTTTCGGATCGGATCGGATCGGATAAAACCGGTTAAATCCGCTCCGGTTTGAAAAAAAACCGGTTTTATAAATCCTCTGTTCGGATATTTTTGCACAAAATCGAATATTCGAAATTTTTGTGCACCGGTCCCACTATTAATTCAATAACCCCCTTATTTATTATCTGTGTATTGGGCTTCGGCCCACTTCAAGAATTTATTAGAGATTTTATTTCTTTAATACCTATAGGCCATATGGCCCATATCCACAATTCCACAAACAATAGATGGTAAATTAAAACAGTGTCCTTTTCTTTGGTTTCTTTCCATGGCCATGTGGGCATGTGGCCATGTGCACATTGCACAATGGTACACGCCTAATTTAATTGCTTTCCTTGTTTTTTTTTGGCTGGATCTATATGTAAACATGCACATATACCGGATAATACTATATCCGGTTATAGTATTATCCGGATCGGATTTTTTGGACAAAAAAAAACCGGTTTTGAAATAAACCGGTTTAGTAATAACCGGTTTTGGGGTAGGAAAACTATACTATATTAACCGGTTTCGGATATAAATACACATCAATGTCATTTTCTGATTGTTTCGAACCTTGAATCAGTATTGACATCATGATATATTTTATTTTCATACATAACCAAGACGAAAGATTTAGATGCATAACATGACTGATCAAGTGCTCATGTTTCCAAACGGATTAACAATTCTAATATTCTCTCCATATTCTTCAAATTTGTAATGGATGTTCCTCCAAAGAGAATTAGCCACATGTCTCATTTTCCTATCTTTCTTGCGTTCTTCAGTGTGCCAACGTAACAATTTTGCATCATTTGCGTTTGTAAATAATTGTCTAAGTCTTGGTATAACATAAAATCATTTGAACATGCATGTATTTTTTTTAACTTCCAAGCCCATCGGACACATCAATTTCTTAGCCACGTATGTTGAAACGTGAAACTCATTGTCATCAAGAAGCATTTCATTTAATGGCTCTAACAAACTTGTAAAACTTTTATTTGTTCACCATTGTTAGACTATAAATTAAAAAACTTTAGCACCGCAGAAAGTCTAGTAAAATTGATACAACCATTATATAATGGTTTTTCTAAGTTGACATATAGCTACTGACATTTATCATAATATTTGTCATTAATATTATCCTCTAGATCGTGTAACATTTTATCTTAATTATCATTATCGCTATTATACAAATCATCTTTACCAACATCATTATATTCAAGAACAGAACATTACTACCATATAGTTGTTCGCTATGCAACACCAACGGGTATACCCTTTTACACATCCGTCATATTTAATTTTATCACCGTCACTGAAGCACTCGACAATTGTTACACTTTTGACAAGGGAAATTAGTTAAGATCTTCCCCTCTTAACTCCATATTCGACAACTTTTATGAACTTAGATAACCTTGTCATGAAGTCATTGGTACAACATGATATCTCGTGCATCCATTTAGTACGATCCATTTAGTAATTTAAAAAAAAAATCCAAGTTTTATTTAATGCATGAATGCATAGGTAAGTACGAATGTGGCTCTAGGTAGTTATCCTAACCCGTTTTTAAATATTTTGTCTAACACGTAAAAGAGTACTAACAAATTGATGAGTACTATTTAAGAATAGATAGAATTCCATCCATGTCCTTCCAAAACTCTTATATTACATACTAGGTTAAAACCCGTGTATTACACGGATTGATATAAAAAATGAATAAATCCTAAAATTTTATAAAAAGACTTTGAAATTTTTTAAGATATAAATAAGATGAAAAATAAAATGGAATATAAAAGTTGGAAAATATCTCCTGGGTGGGCGGGAAAACAAATATCTTGGGGGATTGGATGGGCGGGAAAACAAATTTTCCTAGCGCAGGAGCCTGACACGTGGAAAATTTGGGGCTTCATAACGACGACACGTGGCAAATAGTTAGTCTTTTATTAGTATAGTAAGATAAGATATATAATGATTAAACTTTAAAACTTCCCCGCATAAATTGAACACAACAGCAGAATAAACTCAAAATGGCATCAACTCAATCAATTCTTCAATAAATTTAATATGTCAGCCAATCTGCAATTCAACAAATATACAAGAGTACTCTTTTTTCTGAAGAGAACATAGCAACATACAAGTACATGATGCATTGCATGATGTACAACCAATATAGCTGATGTTTATTTTGCCTGGACCCTTCTCCAATCTCCATCGTCATTCTGGAGAGAGCTGAAAGTTGATTCGCGCTCACACGAACTTCGGTTCGAAATTGTCCCTCGTTCCCCGACGCTATTCGATTCTTGAAAAAGTTGGGTGAAATTCCAACTTTGTGAAATCCAGAGATGTTCGATACCCAAACCCACTATAGCTTCAATATCTAACAATCAACGTACACTTTACGGCTTCAATATTCATCCACTTGTCACAAAAGCAATCTGTGATGCAATATATGTTTGTGTAAACATAGAGTCAAAATCACAGACTCATTCTGGAAAACAGATCCAGACTAATCGATGACTATTAGATAAAATTAGGGTTCCATTTTCAATCATGATTATCAGCTTTATCAAAACGATAAACCTGTTGTGTAGATCAATGGGGGAAACGATGAATTGATTGGAGTATTAGCTTCTTTCATTGATTGGAGTATGATCTTTATTCACGGAAGGAGTCCATTGCAATTGCAGAGGGAACAAAAAGCCAGAGAGGGGATATGATTTCGGGCGAGTGAGGGAGCTCGTGAGGAAGCATCACACACGCGAACACCATCGCGGCCTGGGGTGAGCGACCGCTCACGCTCACGGCAGTGAGCCTCGTCGCGCGCGTGAGAGAGAGGAGAGGGAGAGAGCCGTTGGGGGGAGAGAGCCGTTGGGGGTGCTTTGTTTTTTTTTTAATCAATTTATCTCCTATAAATAGACGTTATATTCAACCATTTTTTTCATACAAAATTTTACTCATCTCATATATTCTTTACATTCATCTTTTCTCTCATAAAAAATATACATTAATCTTTTCAACAATATATTTCACAAATGGACAAGGGCAAACAATCGTTCAAAACCCCAAGACGGGTTTCAAAGACGGGAAAAGGCACGAGCTCGCAATCGACCCCACCGGATAACATGTTCGGGATGTCATCTCCACCACCGAACTACATCCAAAATATACAACAATTTCCGATGTATTCACCTACTCCGATTCCCGGTGGTTTTCATAGTGGAGTTTACCGGCCACAACCCCAGATGTTCAATCATTACCAAATGGGTTTTTCGGATTTTCAAAACATGAGTCAAGGTGGCTTTACAACCCTCCTTCAAAACCAAACGTATCTGGGTGACGATGAGCCTGAGATGGAGGAAGATGAGGAGGAGGAGGCTATTCCCGACACCACACGCGAGGAGGTGGTACCCGAAACACAACCCGATCCCGGGCAAAAAGGAAAAAGAAGGGCGGTGCCGTGGAGTGCCGGGGAAGAGGTTTTGTTGGCTACGGCATGGGTTACAATATCCTAGAATTGTGTAACCGGCAACAACCAAAAAGCATGTAAGTATATATTATTATTATTTAAATATATATATTATTATTATTTAAATATATATATAATTATTATTTAAATTTATATATTATTATTTAATATATTTATATAATATTATTTGTAGTAAATTTTTGGGGGAAGGTGCGTGATTTTTACAACGAAAGGAGAATGGACTACATTGAACGCACCGAAGACCAACTCACGGGCAAGTGGAACGATATGCGGAAAAAAAAACTTTGTTCAATGAGTTGTACAATAATTTCGCCAACAACCCCCAATCCGGATGGAGTGAGGTAGACATCCTCAAGAAAACCAACAAACAATAACGACTAGAACAAAAAAATCAGGCGTTTGCTCACCAGGAGGCATGGAGGAAATTGAAAGACCATCCTAAATGGTCAAATGTGCCCCAAATGATGGTTGAAACCCCGAGACCATCTAAAAGGAGCAAGTCTTCAGACCCGTCAACCCCGAACACTGCGTCTTCCAATGCCGGAGTGAACATCGATCTTAACTTAGAACACTGCGTCTTCCAATGCCGGTGTGAACATCGATCTTAACTTAGAAGACATCGACGAGGACTACGATGATGTTCAAGTTCACAAGCCGATACGCCCACCTGGGCGGGACAAATCTAAACGTGTTAGCCAAGAAAAAAACACGGGAAGAGGCTCGGGCTCGGGTATCATGGACGTGATGGCGGAATTCAAGGTTTACGTTGACAAGTTCGCATCCGGGAACGACGAAGTGATGAAAACCGAGCAACAAAAAATAAACGCAATGAATAACGTAGCCGAGTCGATAAAAGAGAAAAAACGTCTACTGAAAGAAAGACAAGAAAGCAAAGATTTCGATTTTGTCTATGGCCGGCACGATCATCTCACGGGGGAAGCGTTGGATGCGGTGCTCAAACGAAAATAAATTATCAAGAAAAAATACGGGTGGTAGATTTTCCTTTTTTTAAAATTATGTACTTTTTATTTTTATTTTTTTAAGTTATGTACTTTTTAATTTTAATATTTGAATTTATATTATTATTTAGTGTTTTTTATAATTATTATGTTTTAATTATATTGTTTTAAAAATTAAATAATGTTTAAAAAAAAGAAAAAGAAAAGAAAAAGAAAAAGGATGTGAAGGGTGTGATGGATGCAGGAGTTTGTGTGATGTGATGAGAAAATAGTGGGATGCTGATGTGGCGCTGATGTGGCTGTGTGAAGGGTGTGATGGATGCGGATGGTCTAATATAAGGGTAATATAGTAAATTTATTAGTAATTGAACTTGATTATAACAAGCTGTTATAAGCCCGCGCGTTGCGGCGGGTGTTATTCACCTATTTTGATAAGTTATAATAATAAGAGATGAAGTACATGACGGAAAGCACGTTTGTCTTGAGTGACTTTTACCCTATAAAATATACGTGTATTTATTAATAATAGTTATAATAATAATAATAATAATAGAAAAATAATACTAATACTAATACTAATAATAATAATAACATTAATAATAATAATAGTAATAATAATACTAATACTAATAATAATAACTGTTATTATAACAATAACAATAATAATAATTATAGTAATAGTTATAGTAATGATAATATTAGTAATAATTATAATTATAATTTTGTGACGGCTGTTATTTATCTAATTTAATAAGTTTTGATAATAAAAAATATTTTATATATGTCTATTTACTCCATAATTTTTAAATATTCTTTAATGATAACAATAATAATAATAATAATAATAATAATAATAATTATTATTATTATTATTATTATTATTATTACTAGCTAAGTGACCCGTGTATCAACACGGGATGATATAAGTCAATTTTAAATTTATACAGTTTTAAAGAGTAAATAGAAAAATCTTTTAAGTACGTCAATATGTGTAAATAATACTAAAATACAAACTATAAAACAAAAATATACTTAAATATAAGGTATAATACATAACTTCATTAGAAATCTCTATAGGACAAAATCTCTTAAGAGTATCGCACAAAACAATTCTTCATATATTAATGGAATAGTTGCTCTCTGGATGGTCACGAGCTAGTAACTTACCTTTTGTTTCATTAGTAACTTGTAAACATATTACGCATTAACGTCTGGACCCAAAAGATCATCAGAAGAAAAATAAAATGTATTAAAATTGACTTTGCAATCACTCAAAACTTATTATTAAATAATAAGAATACAATTGTTGCATTTTAGAAATTGTACTTGACACCATACATACTCCATGATTCGTGAAAAAATCTGTCCTTTCTCAAGATCACTTGTGAATACCTTGAAATCATTGGATCTTTTACTTCCAAATGCCTGGGTAATTATTTCCTTCAATACATAATGTTTGACTACCAGAAAGTTGAGATTTAAACCTCAAATAGAAAATGAATGTACTCGATTAATCAATCTTCAGTATTCACACTAACTTGTCTACTAAGCTTCATCTTCTTCACTTAATCCATGGTTCTCACAGTTATAATCTTGAGGGGTGTTAGGATTTAAACAAGCGGTAGATTGAATGATTGCTAAGATAACTATGATAGGTTGAGAGAGAATCTTATTTCACCATACAAAACACATAGTTAAGCCTTACATTGTGAGGCAATCCTTACATTTCCTTGTGTACCACAAGGGTTATATACCTATAAGGTATATTTACAATAAGCACCCTCAACTATTGTTGAACTCCTATTCTATTACAATAATACAGTTCTAACAATCTCCCCTTTTGGAATGGAATAGGAGTTGAAGAATAAAATGAATAGGAGTCTTGATCTTTTCAGCATCTTGAGGGTCTTGTGCTTATTGTCTTGTAGCGCTCCAGTAACCTAAGGCATTGATCGCATTCGGTTATATTATCAATTTAGCATATAGAGGTTTTCAGCATCTGGATCCTTGAGCATTGGTAGCATCAGCGGAAGCATATAAGGATTCATCAACAGGAGAGAATATGTTGCTTACTCCCCCTAGAATCACGAACGGGGAAACCCTCCCCAACAATGTTGCTCTCGATCCTTGAAGATAAGATTGGGGCGAGAATAAATTTTTACTTTCATCTAAGTATACTTTCATCTAAGTACTTCTCCCCCTAGACTGAATACCTCGTACAATATGTTGGAGTCTGCCCACTGTCACACGTATGCCAAATGATCACTACCGATTATGTATGGGCCTATCGGGTCACACGCCGGGGTTTGATCTTGACAACAACCTAAAAGGGAGGGCGAGAAATGAATAATTAAAGATAGTTGATGATCTGGACATGGTTAGCGATGCTAACCAATCTGTCACTAACTTAGCCGCGTTAGCGGCGCTAAGTGTGGGCGGTTAGCGGCGCTAACCCGCCTGACAAATTACAACTTTATTCTCTCCACCTCCACACTCCACCAATGCATGTCTCTCCTTTTGGGGTTTTCTATGTCCGGTATTTGAGGCCTTTTGAGGTCTGAAATGAGATAGATAACACATGCATTCTCTCTTAATTTCTCTCTAGAGATACTTGGTGAAAACACACACACACATAGAAAACATTTTGGGGTTGTTCTTGTGAGTGTAAGAGAGAGCCGAGAAAGAGAGTTTCTGGAGTTCTTTGGTTGTTGTTCCAGAAGGCATTCTTCATAAGGGAAGGAATGCTCATGGCTTGCTAGTACAAGAAGATCACGTTTTTCCCGGGGTGGACTTCGATAGTGAAGAAGGTGCCATTGCTCGGATTCGTTTTCTTCATCAACTCCAGAAGATCTTCAAGGGTATATTTCTCTCTTCTCTCTTTGTTTTAAGTTGCATTTCTTGTTGTAGAGATTGGTACACAACTTGGGGTTCACTTTGTGGTTTTCGATTTGTTTTGAAATTCCGATTTTGGACTTGCTTGCTTCCGTTGTGATGAACCACGAACCCCAACAGTGGTATCAGAGCCACCTCTACACTAGATTTGCACTTTGTGGCTTTGAAAATACGAAAAATGTGATTTTTGGTTCTGTCCGGGGTTTAGCGCCGCTAACCTTTCCATGTTAGCGGCGCTAACCTGTCCGTAGCGGCAGCTAAGCTATCTCGCGATAGCGGCGCTAAACTGGAGTTAGCGGCGCTAACCCGTCTGGCAGAATGCATTTTGCCTAAAATCAATTTTGTTGGATCGATTGAGCTACTTGTACTTTCTGGAATTTTGTTCTAGAATTTGATGTGTGATTAGATTAAGTTGCCTTATGTCTTGGTTGGTGTATTTATATGTGGATTAACATTTTGGCATGAAAAAGGTTAATTGCATATACTTACATTGTGTATATATGACTATGGAATTTTGACTTGTTTAAGGTTCCTAATGCATATGTACATAGGATTATTTGTGCCTTGAGTGATTAGATAATCTTAACCAAGACATATAAGATTTACATGGTTTTGTGTGGCACACCATGTGTATATTTGTGTTTCTTGTATGTGGTTGTAGTATTTGCATCCGGTAACATTTTGAGCCATAAGACCTATGTGATGTGTTTGGTTGGATTTAAATTAATGTATTCATTCATTTGGTGGTTTGTACCACAATGGTTTGTAATAATTAATTTATTCATTCGGTTTGTATATTTAACGGCTTGCATGCCAATTTCTTATTCTTTGTAATTTATAGTATTAGCTTAGAATAGAGAATTGTGGCTTGCATGCCATTTCCTTTTAAATTTGTAAATTGTAAAAAGAGAACCGAAGCAACCAACAAGAACCATTTGGAGGGTGACTTAGCATACTTGGATCCGGAGGTCGGTAGGAGACGCGATGGATCAAGTGGGAGGAGCACACATCGGGTCATTCGGTCTAGTCCTTAGATGACTTAGTCTTGCCCGTTGGCTCACGGGCAAGGCGCATAGGATTGGCTCGTTACCGGATTTATATTACATGCGTGGTTGATTTTATTTTGTTTATTTTCTTGCATGGATGTTTAGGATCTTCGCATGCTAGAAAATTTATCAAAATAATAAAATCAAAGAGTTTTTAAATTGGTTTACAAACTCCGCGCGCCACATAGACAAGAATTGGTTAAAAGTGTTTTAACCAGAGAAACAAAAACCCGTTTTTCAAAAGTAAATCTCACACCACCCGTAAGATGACACCGCCAAAATCTAGTGAAACAAGATTGGTCGTCGAGCTCTAGCCAAGATCGATTTTGCGTAACTGTGTGGAAGGCGCGTGTAGCAACTCGCAAGGTCGGTTGTCGAGCTCTAGCTGAGCCGGCCATTGGGCTAGAGTACCACCATGTATCTTGACGGACGATTTACAAATTCCAAGACTTAAACGCAATGGTAGTTGTCGAGCTTTAGCCGAGCTATCAAAGTGTATTAATGAGGAATTGGTGTGGAGGGATCAAACATGCCAAATGGGTGCTATGAGTACCTAGGATCCCGCAAATGTCTAAGAGTTGTGATCCCGGATTGCAATTGGTAAATTGTTTACCTGCCTAAAATAGCTTCATGAAGTGATCCGCGGCAAACCCGTCATGGATTGGGGTATTTTGAGGTTCTTAGCCCTTGTTAAGATAATTTGGTTTTCTTAAATCAAGTGGGTAATTATTTTAACGAGGACTATATCGATTCTTACTAAAACTCGTACTTTTATTTTAGATGGCAAATCTTAACGATACTACATCAAAACTATCATTTCGCTTGTTCCTGGAAAAGGAGAGACTCATAGGAGTGAACTTCGTTGACTGGTATCGTGTATTAAGGATTGTCCTTCAACACGAGTCAAAGTTGCAGGTCCTTGAGGAGCCTCTTCCGGAGCCACCTGCTACCAATGCGAACTGGGCCATAAGATACGCATGGGAAAAGCGTGTCAGAGATACACAAGATGTTTCTTGTCTCATGTTGTCGACTATGAGCTGTGAGCTGCGAAAGCAACTCAAGCATATGTGTGCGTACGACATAATTAACCAGCTAAAGGACATGTTCCCGCAGCAAGTTAGACAATAACTTTTTGAGTATGTCAAGGCTTTAGTCGGTTGTAGGATGCAGGAAGGCGGGGACGTAAGTGTTCATGTCCTTATGATGAAGGCGTACATGGACCAAATGGAGAGACTTGGATTTCCCATAGGGAAGGAACTGATGGTGAATTTAATTCTCCAATCCTTGCCCACGTCTTATGAGAAGTTTATCATGGAATATCTCAAAGACAATATGGAATGGTCCTTAAGTGAGCTACATGGCATGTTAAAGGCTGCTGAGTTGAACATGGCCAAAAGTAAGCAAATCTCGTCCATACCCGCTTAGGCTACTGGGAAACAAAAAGATAAGAAGAAGAAACTGACCTCAAATGGAAAGCTTGGTTTGACTAAGCCTACCATAAACGTGGAAGTTGAGGCAAATGAGATTGTGCCTCAAGAAAACGTTCCACTTGGGGTAGTTTGCTACTTTTGTGGGAAATTAGAAACCTGAGAAGTCTCGTACAAGATTATCAACCTAGTCCGGATCACAACAAGTGACAAAGAGAATGAAAGACAAGTGGATGCAAACGAACTTGGGACGGATAAGGATTCTATAGTAAGACATAAGCGTTAAGGAACACAGGGAGCTGAAATCATATTCAAGCCTTTTCAACCTGTACAACTATAGAAAAGGTGACTTTGAAAACATATCGTGAACAGGGAGTCGGATACATCCTTATTCGAAAGCACACAAGAATCTGTCAAACTCTTTGAAAACATGATGAAACGGATGTTGATTAAGACAATCAAGTAACGATACACGAATTCTGAAAGATTAAAATGACAAATGAGAATTCAGAACTGACTGATAAAAGACTACCAAGATTCTAAAGAAACAAGGAATGGATGGCCAAAATCTAGTTTTGAGACCAGATATTGGTGACACTAAGAAAGAAGAACCAAAAATCAGTTATGAAAGGGCAGGATGACTAGACATAGGGTATTAGGAATTATTTACATGGTAGTAATGACCCAAAGCTAACCCAAATCTAGAAACATCAGAATGATAACTGAAACTTTGGAACTCCTGACTCAGTCAAAAAATCCAAACACTTGACTTAGGAATCAAGTAGGCAAGATAAATCAGTCAGAACGACGACGGGGGTTCGGGGGCAGCGCCCCTGATAGCGGGGTCCAAGGGGTGGCAACCCCTGGCGGGGTCCAAGGGGCAAAGCCCCTGGCTGGGGTCAAGCTGAAGATGCATTTCGGATGAAAATTTTGAAATTTTAAGTGGAAATTGCAACTCTGTTCGATAGAGTGTGATTCAGATCACATGCGATTGAATCTGTGCGATTTGGATCCGTGCGATTAAATCGCATTCGATTGGGTCCATGCGATTGGATCCATGCGATTGGCCAACACTTGGTGAATTTCTTACTAATCGCACAGGAACTCAAAAGTGCGGCTGATAGCTATCTCACCTGACACAAAACATGTCAAATCTGCCCACTTGTACCTGATTTGATCTTGACTTGTGCAAGTTCCACACTCAAACACAAACACCCATACCAGCATTTGATTTCACATACAAACACCAAATTTTTGGTGTTTTTATCCTTTTTGAAATCAAAATCTCAGATCTGAAGTGTTCTTTAATTTTCCAACTGTTGTTGACAAAATTTTGAAAGCTTCAAAATCGATCAGATTAAAATCGATTTTCTTGTGGTTGATTCAAGTAACAATTTCGACCATTTATCTTTTAAAAACCGAACCAAACCTACGTAAAATGATGCCTTCGTAGATAAAACAATAAGTTCAAGGCATGAACAATAAACCTTAGAAAACTTCGATTTTTCTGATTTTTCGTGTATGGAACAGTTGAATATACCTTTTTCGATCAAAGAACAGTATATGTTGTTTGATTCTCGATCAATAACCCCTATTTTCAGATCATAAGTAGCATCTTGAGTTGAAAAACCAGTATGATCAGCCCGCTTTTCTTCGACGAACAACCCCTTTGATCTTCAAACTTTGATTTGTTGATGATATCACCCGATAGATCTTCACTCCTTTGGCTCTGATACCACTTGTTAGGATTAAACAAGCGGTAGATTGAAGGATTGCTAAGATAACTATGATAAGTTGAGAGAGAATCTCATTTCACCATACAAAACACATAGTTAAGCCTTACATTGTGAGGCAATCCTTACATTTCCTTGTGTACCACAAGGGTTATATACCTATAAGGTATATTTACAATAAGCACCCTCAACTATTGTTGAACTCATATTCTATTACAATAATACAGTTCTAACAAGGGGTCATGAGTAACGAATTAGACTACGATATAACATGAAGTTCATAAATTTTCAATTCAAGAAAGAAAAAGATGTCAACCTGAAGTTCCATGTGTGGCAGTCCACACCTGGCTCTGCAAAATCTCTTTTTGGGTAGCTCCAGTGAACTGTGAAGAATTCGGGTTTCTTGCCGGTACCTAAACAGAGAGAACAGCATAAGGGGGTGTTTGGGATTGCATCTTATGTCTTTTACTACAATAAATCAGCAATAAGATGTTTTTAAGATGTTTTTATAACTGCTTATCTGATTATTTGTCAAAAACATAAGCTGATTTGAGTAAGCAGTTTGAAATTGTTTAATCCAAACTCTTTTCAGAACATAAAACAACAAAGATTGTAGAAATTTTTCAGTTAAAAACATCAGTTTGAGAAAGAATACAATCAAATTTAATTGTGAGTTTCATCATATAGAAAATTAGAAGGATCAAGATCATTCAAGTTAATGTATCTTAATGATTCACATTAAGATCAAGATTTAGGGTTGAAGTTACTAACAAAAACTAATAAAAAAAGGTGTTCTTTTCTAATCTTTATCAGATTATCCTAATCTTTATTCAGATTTGGTAAAAGATGTTCTTTATATATAGCTTCTGTTATCATACTCATATGAAAATTTGTGGATGATCGTAGCCTGTAATGTAATTATGACTGCAAGTTTGCCAAAGAAGGTATGTTTTACATGATATGAGACAGTAATTAATGGATAGTTAGTGCAGTTATAGCAGTTGTTAAAATGAAAATTTAGCTGTTTAATATTAAATTGGTCAATTTAGATGATAATCCAAGTAAATGGATAGACTTCTCATATCACTTATTGGGTCGATGGATGTAACACGCACGCCCTAACGGCATCTCAGTCAAGATTTATCACCGTTTTGGTGCTTCATTTGTTACCCGAGAAAGACTCCAAAAACGTTACTATCCAGGTTCTTAAAAAATATATAAAAATATAACAAAAAGTTACTTTAATTCAAAAAAATACTTATGAAATTTTAAGCAATATACTTGTAACTTTCACAATAATAATCAGTGTAATATCAAATGCACTTTGTCAAGTTTTTCAAAATTTTCCTAAGCAATGTCACAACTCATCCTTGTGCACCAGGGCCTTATCAGCTGCTTGTGCCAATGGAACCACAACAACACTTAAGTTGTCAGTACTACTTTTCTTTTAATGGATAGTTAGTGCAGTTATCATGCTGATTATAATTTATATATAACAGAAGAAAAGGTGAAATGAGGAAACTAAACCCATCAAACAACAAACTGTAATTCCAAACAACAAACTGTTTTTTAT
This sequence comes from Pulicaria dysenterica, assembly GCA_947179395.2. Lineage (NCBI taxonomy): Eukaryota > Viridiplantae > Streptophyta > Magnoliopsida > Asterales > Asteraceae > Pulicaria > Pulicaria dysenterica. The sequence goes on from OX359293.1 coordinate 46,130,700, forward strand.
GTTCAATCTTGCTACCTCAAGTTCATTTTTCTGTTGAAGTTTCTTTCTGTTTTGGAACCAAACTAAACCCATCAAACACATCTTGATACAAATAGCGAATAATGTAAATAATATCAAACATAATCATCAATATGATGTCAAAATGAAGTACTAACATTACTGCTACAAAGTTCATTATAGCTTAAAGATGATGTTACTTTCATCTAAAAGTGACTACAATTTCTAGATAACTCATGAAGATAACTTGCTTGTTGTCCAATTTAACTTTTAAAATTGAACCAATTTGATTTCATATTATTACGCGAATTAAACTTATAAACCAAGCATTGTCAAAAACATAAATCAAACATGTAAAACAAATTCAGGAATATTGATTTGGCATAGTGAAACATTAAATTGGATAATATAAAACACACTAAAAACCATTACCAAGAACCAATGTATGACCAAGGATAAAGAAAGGGATTGCCGTAGTCACGGCATCAGCAAATAATCAAGTAATATTTATGTTTTGAAGAATAGCCATTTGATGAGTCGGGTAATTAGTAATTAACTAAAGGCAGAGGCAATTCGATCTAAAATCCCAAATCAGATGAACAATAAATCAGATTAACACTAATATATATAATCAAACATGCAACAAAGCTTTGGAAACAAAGAAACAAACATTACCTGAAGAAGAGATGATAATCAGATTATAAGTTTGGAAATAGGTGAATCGAAGAAGAGACGGGGAAGAATCGAAGAAAACATGATGGGAAAATCTCGTATTTAGAAAGGCGGCACAGATTTGGGAATGCCCGTCGAAGAAAACTGGATGGGATATATTGTATTTTGAAAGGCGGCACCCAGAAGAACCTTAAGGAAATTTGAGGGTTTATGATGTAATCAGCCTTATTTAATCGATTTTTTTTAATTTTTTTTTTAAAATGAAGGGTTATGATTAGTGGAGACTTTTTAGAAAATGGAAGAAACCCTTTTCTTTTAATAAGTATTAAAGATTGTTGTTGTTGTTGTTGTTATTAATAATAATATAAATAATAATAATAAATAATAATAATAATAATAATTTTTATTATTGTTAATATTATAAACATAATAATAGAAATAATAATATTAATAATAATATTAATATTAATATTAATATTAATAACAATAATAATAATATTAGTAATAATAATAATAATATTAATAATAATAATAATAATAATAATAATAATAATAATAATAATAATAATAATAATAATAATAATATTAATAATAATAATTAAAAGACAAAATTTTTTGCCTACCACTAAAAGACAAAATTTTCTCCTTGTAAATGTATGTATGATGATAATGATTATTGATATTTAAAATATTAAAATAACTTTAAAATGGGTATTTGAACATATATGAGAGTTTTAAAAGTTTAGAAGAATATTGATGTAATTAAAAAGTTTAGAATGATATATATGTAATATAAGAGTTTTGACTTTTGAAAGGACATAAATGAAATTTTTCTTTAAGAATAAGAAAACCGGGAGCACTTTCCTTAACTCCCTAAGTATATATGTCTATAAAACACAAACTTCGAAGGGTATCGTGAAATTATTACCGATCTTTTTTCTAAATAATACTCAAGTAATAAGTTAATACTTATTCATATCCTAAAGTAGATAAGGTATTTTAAATGTAGACCCATGTCGGTTACAATCCAAAATTAAAAGATAATTCTAAATGTATACTAATACTCTGTTAATTTTGGATGGGTATATGTATAATAACGAGGTTGTTTATATACGCGCGTTGCGACGGAGATTTATAACATTAGTTTTTACATATAAAAAAAACTCCCCTTTGATTCGTATTTCATTTGTTAAATTTAATTTATACGCATGACTTTTAGTTATAACCATATTCATATGTATACGTTTCTCATTACATGTCTTAACACAAATCAAGTATCGCAAACACTGTGATATAAACTTTTAAAATATATATCTTTACAAATTAAAAGGCTTTTTTTAATGTACGATATATTTTCTTTCGAGTTTTGTTAAAAAGATATAAAAAAACTCAGTACAAAGCCATCAAATATGATAAAACTACAAAATATATAAACTTTAAACCTAATTAATTAAACACTAACTTCTTCATAATTATGTTTATTGCATGCTATTGTATACTTTAGTAGAAAAATATTATAAGTTAGATAATATCTTTGAGATTTGATTTAAACGAACCCATAATATTGAGGTCCTAGCTTGTACTGGAAATAAATTACCCTCTAATAATAGATAGTATGAAAATATAAAAGGTTATAGAAGACAAACATCTTATAGTGAAATCACTTAGTCATTACTTCATCGTCAAGTTTTTTATTCTTAGCGCATAACATCTTACTCAGTGTTATAGTGATCACTTTTAACCACATCGAATTTTATGACTTACGTAATACTCTAATTAATCAATTAAAAATTATAAAAACAAATAAAAAAGAGAAAGATTGTTCACTCCTTAGACTAACAATCTCCTTCTCTACCTGCACCTCCACCACCACCATTTGTAGTTTGTAGCTGCACCTGACCACCTGTTTCACCCTACAACCACTCCTTTCGCTTTATAATATAATATTGAAATACATATTATATTACGATAAAATTTATACTAAAATGTATATAAAATTAAGACGGTCATAAAGATATATGTATATCTATAGACTATTATATTTTAAAAGTTATAAGAGAATTTCAAATAAGATATAAAATCAATTGTATGAATATAATATTAATAAAATTATAATCATAAACTATGTGTGGCGCCGATTCTTTAGCAAGGAAAAAAAAGAAAATTGATAGTCACATGGTAATCCCGTACAACGTCCCACATTATATTTATTCCTGTTATGAAGAGTACGAAACGACATCTAATTGTGTACAACGACATCAACCGCTTAACAAATGTATATATGTATAAATATAAATGACATGGCAGCACTAAGTTTGTCCAATTACATGCAATAGAAAATCTAAAGATGTAGCATTGGAAAAAGTATACCTTCGATAATCCGTTTTATTATTCACTCCTTTTGACTATAACAAATAAATATAATTTAAAACTCATAAATACTAGTATATAAATAAAACTTATACCTTAAGGTAGGCTGACTATATGTTTATATCCATAGTGATTAGGTTTTACGTGGATATATATATATATATATATATATATATATATATATATATATATATATATATATATATATATATATATATATATATATATGGGATAGTTTAAACGAGAACTGTTTTCGTACGAGAACTGCGATTGCAAAAGTTCAAACGAGAACTGTTTTTCGTACGAGAACTGCGAGAACCAATCTGAGCCGTCCAATTCCCCCTCCTTTAATGTCACTGCCCGCCCATGAATTCCTCACATGCATCATGCCACACTTGATCCCCTCCACGCTCTCCATCCATGAACTTCCCATATTCAAGGAACGGTTGAGATTGGTTCTCGCAGTTCTCGTACGAAAAATAGTTCTCGTTTGAACTTTTTATTAGAAGATTTATGAAGTCTAATATCTGTCTTAGTAAACAAATAATTTTATTAATAGATATGATTTTAAAGAATATTAAATCTCTTAATGATTTCAAAATAATAACGTTAGAAAATATATTATTGTCAGTGTTAGTCATTATTGTTGGTTGGATTAGCGTAAGAGGCGCAGCAAGGTCTGTAAGACGCCCAGCCGGACCACAACAATAAAACACTGTAGGTATTATTCGTTATCTATTTAAAAATCATTAGAAGAATTTAATTTCTTCCGAATCATACTATTTTTAAAATTACAATTTACAATTACAGATAAAATGATGAATTTAATTTCTAAGAAACATAATCTTGATAAAGAGAATAATGAAGAAACTGATTTACATATGAATTCTATGGAAATTCATATTTCTGATATTGAACAAAATTTATCAAATTGGACTATTCCAAAACAAGATTTTAATACTATATACAAAATTGGAACTTTTGACTTTTTACATGGGTATTCAATTAAAGCATCTGAACAAACTGTATCTATTAATAAAGAATATGATAATATACATCTATTATCCAAAACTGCTATAATTCAACATAGAACTAAATATAAGTATCTTCATGTTGGCTTAGTACAAGTAGCAGTTAAACCATTATTTAGATTAGGAATAGATGCTCCAGTTCTATTAATATTAAGGGATGCTAGACATACTAATTTTCCAAATTCAATATTAGCTATGGCAGAAACTAATATTTCAAATGGTCCTATATATTTCAATTGTTACCCAAACTTTTCAGTAGAATTATTTGACCAAAATATTCTTGATACTTTAGTTTTAACAATCAAAACAAAAAACTTAGAGTTTAAAGAAGAAACAAATGCTATTGCTATTATATATAAAATTTGTTATAAGACTATGACTTCAACAATAGAACCAAGAACTAGAATAGCTAGTCCAAAAAATGAAACTATAGTTTTCGAATCTAACCCACAACATACTAAAGTTCAAATACCAAAACGCCTCAAATTGAATGAAATAACTCAATCTTGTAATTGGAATCTACAAGATATTAATATACCTAAACCCATAGGAGAATCTAGTAGAATATCTAGTGTTATAGAACACGAAGATGGTTCTGTACAAGTAAGCTTTGAAAATACACAAACTATTCCTTCAAGATTATCTACAGGATCAATTAGTAGTACTATTGATTTAAAAAATCTTTCTATTAGAAAATCAAAATCCTTAAGATATGTAGATTTTAATAAAAATATTCCACAACCCATTTATAATGAAGATAAACAAAGTGATTCTGAAGGATATAGTCCAACTCGGTCAGATTTTGTAACAGAAATTAATAACTTCAAAAATCAAGTATGAGTTTATATTCAGAAAAACTTAAAATAGAAATAAAGGATACAATTTCTAGGATCAAGCAAGTTAATCAAAACATAAATATATTAAATCACGATATTATGACTAGAGAAAATGTATTTAGTAGATTAACCCATATTTGGGTTCTAAACATACAAAATAATGCTCATACATTATTAATTAAAAGACTCGAGTACTTAAAAAACCAAGTTCACTAAAATGAGTTTGTATTCAAAAAATCTTAAAAACCAAATAAAAGAAAAATTATATAGACTAAAACAACTTAATGGTGATATAGAATGGCTCGAACTTGAAATCGTAAAAGAAATCAGAGCTAACCAAATAAACTTTGATAACTCATCACTTTACTTTGATAATTCACCACTTTTTGAAATTCTTATTATACATAATGATCTTCGTAAGTATTTAATTAAAATAATTGAATACTTGAAAAGACAAATCCATTAGTAAAAAATGTCTGAATCATATATAAACATGGATTATCTTAAAAATGAATTTTATGCAAATCATAATAGAGAAAAAAGAGAATATTACTATAATACTATTAATGATAGTAAAAAGGAACTTATACATCAACTAGCATGGAGAAATTATATAAACCAAAATAATGTTCATTTAACATTTTTTGAATGGTATGAAATGTATTGCAAACAAAATAATATTCCAAACCCTTTTTTAAATGTCTACGAATATCTAAAAATTACTCAAGAATATACAGACTTAAGCACAGATGAAAAAATAACAGCTATTCATCCTCCAAAAGCCCGCTTATTAATACAAAACAGGTTTCTAGCCACTCCATATATCATAACTAATGAAAAAATAACTAAAGATGAACTAACCAAACAAATTGTATATCAAAACAATTATACTAATGAGATTCTTAATACTATGAGTCAACAACTTAATATAATTGAAAGTAATAAAAATAATACTAAAACTGACAATAACAATACTCTTACTAAGGATAATAATATGATAAAATATTACGAAGAAAAACCCATCTTCACACCTCAACAAATAGATCCAACAATAAATTTAGGATATAATAAAAAATTAATTAATGAATTAGAAAAGAAATTAAGTGAGATAAAAATTAATGTTATTAATCAGGTCACAAATTCTGAAGAAGAATCTACAGACAATGATATCAAAATATCTCAACTTGAAGATCAATTTTTAAACAATGTCAATAAACTTAGAAATACAACCAGAAAAACATATAATAGACCAACCACTTTAAATTATCATCAAAGACCAAGCTTTCCAGATATACAATATGAAGAAAGAGAATATGCTTTACAAAGAAGTGCATATGATGGTACATCCGTTTATGAATGGAATATAGACGGATTATCTTAACATCAAATTTTAAATACGGTTCAAGAAATGAATATGGTTGCTAATGCCTATTCAATAAAAGGAAATAATCAACGAAAAATAGCCGAGTTATTAACCTCTGGCTTTACTGGAAATCTAAAAGGCTGGTGGGATTCATATGTTACTAGTGAAGAAATAAATCATATACTTAATGCCAAAAAGATAGTCATAAAACAAGAAAATAACGAAGCTATTACTACTCAAGAAGATGATATTAATCCAACTCTTATTTATGCAATAATAAAAAATTACATAGGAGACCCAACCTTACTCAAGAAAAAAGTGCAGAAATATTACTCAACTTAACTTGTAGAAAAATTCAAGACTTTAGATGTGAAGGGTTTTGAACCTGACCAAACCACCCAATGACACAAACTGGTCAAACCTGGGTTTGATTCTACTGGTTCAATCCTAAAAGCGGAACTGGATTGAACACAACCCTCTAAACCCCAAAAGGGTTAGGATCTTAATACTTATGATCAAACATAGTTTCTAACATACAATCCACAGAATAGGTTACAAAAATATACATGATCAAACTTGGGATTGCTAAATAAGTCCACCACTACTGCACCTCCTTTGGAACTGGCTGCTAGACCGCTCCTGGATCACCAACCAATGATTCTCGAAAAACCGAGAATGTGTGTGTGTACTCTTGCGTCGATCACCAAAAACGCAAACACCTTGGGTGTTTGTTTCTTCGACTTCGACGAAGAAAGAGAGACCGAGAGAGAGTGAGTTCGACGAGAGGAGAGAGGGAGAGAGATGGTGGCTAGGTTAAACTTTCTAATCCTTGTTATCTTATGTCTTAATCCTTAAGGCTTAAGGATATATATAAGGATTAGATGGACCTAAGCCCGTTTAATTAAAAGCCTACTGGTTTTTAATTAAACTTTCATCTCTTCTCACTTTGGCTCCCTGGACTTTACTAGTTAATTAATTAACTGGTCCGTTAAATATTAAAACTTAATATTTAATTCCCTTTAAATAATAAATAACTATTTATTATTTATTCCTTTTAATAATTAATACAAACTGATTAATTATTTATATCTTTCTTTTCAATAAATAATTCTACTGATTAATTATTCGTTTTTCTCTTTAATAATTAATCTAACTGATTAATTATTTCTACACAGATTTATGGTGTAATCCAACTGCTCCGATTTGGGTGTGTAGCAGTGTGACCCTTTAGTCTCTTATAACATTGGATACAATATGCCTATTAATTATCTCTGCACATAATCCAACAGACTTCCACTTGTGCAAGATAAGTAATAGTTACTGCATATTGTTAGCCTAAGGAGGTCCCTAGCCAGACACTTAGGGTAACCAGGTTATAAGAACTCTTATACCCCAAAGTAACTTGTGATAAAATTTCATAAGCAACCTGCTTAGAATTAACCTGTTATAAACTAACTGTTTATAAACTAAACTATCATAAACTCCCTGTTCATGAACGGGTACGTTTTTATATAAACATACATGCATATATATAAGTTTGTCCCTTGCAGCGCGATATTTCAATTTTAAGCATGAGCATGGTGAAAGTCAACTCAGAGACTCAAAAATTGGTTCATGACATACTTGATTTCAAAACTGCGTGATAAACGACAAAGAACAGATCAGATCGTTTGGGCACGGCCGTGCACTTACCAGTTTCTCTAATCAGTCAAGGGGCCCGGAAATATCTCTTCTAAAAAGAAGTTGCAATTACCATCTTGCATATTTGCATTTGGAAATACGGCTCCCACTGAATCTAGACACGCTCCTTATGACCACCTTGTTACGGTGTGGCGTTAAAACGAGCTAAGAAGACAACAGTTACCGCATCCCAAACCAAATACCTCAGGCTTAAGGATAACCTATGTGATAAATACTTTTGACACGAATCCACGAAGTATTTTTCACAGTGGGTCAATCCAAAATTTCTTAACCCTAACGAATATCCGTCAATTTTGGTCCGTAAAAACCTTTTGCAGCTATATTCGATATACTTTCGAATCTACCCCAAAATTACGATGACTTTATAGCCCTATCATAGTTCCCACCACGATAAGTAGTCACGGATGGTGTTTTGAATAAACCTAGTTTATTCCTGGATGAACCAAAACATACAAAATTGTGAAGAATAATGAAACTAATTTCTACACCCTTCCATATTCCACACTGGAATAAAGGTGCATAATTTCTACCATTTCATTGACTCGATTCACGGTGTATATCTGAATTACTTAATATTTTGCATTGTAACTTATCATAGATTACAAGGGAAAAATAATATAATTATAAACTAAAAACTCAAGACTAGCACCCTGAAGTACTCCTTCTTGGTTTTTGCTAGAACTCGTTCTTGCAACCTAAGAACAATTCTAGACTTACTTATTTTATAAAATTCCTTAAACTTGGAGAAACTGGAAATAACTCCAAAGTTTCTGACTTTACAAAATAACTTCCTTGTAATTAAAACTTTAATTACATTTGTAGATATACTGGATTTTATTATCCTTTTGAAATGATAAACCTTCTTGCACCTACTTGCAAGAAACTTGAAATTAGATTCCCTGTGTATGCCAACACTAATCTAACATTACTACTAAGAATGTTAAAAACATCTTATTTCATCATTTCCAACTTTAAACAACCAACAATATTTAATTTAGCTGACTTACTGAACTTAATGAGTATAATTTTTATTTAAGTCATAACTTGACTCAAAATCTTGCAGTGATGTCTTTATTGATTACCTCTTAATAAGTCATGCATTCCTCGGATTGATTCTTTCTCAAGAACTTACTATTTTAGATAACTTCTAAAATCATCCGATAATTATATACTCTAAAAGTTCAAACTTGTATTTATTACACTGGTTAAAAACTATTAACTCTGATAAATACATTAGTCAGATGCTCCCACTATCTTTTATGGAAAAGTGCATTACTTTAAAACATCCTTTTAGGCTTTAGTCAATCCTTGACTACCATGTCTAAAACTTGTGTTCCAAACACATGTTTTAAAACTTAGTTTTTTGTAAGAAATTTGTTTTTTTATGAAACCGAGAACTTGGATGTCCATATACCCATCTTTCTAATTACAGAAAGTGGTTTCATTAAACTTGCCATGAGTGCAAAAACACTTGTGAAGGCATTTTAAATTTCTTTCCATTAAAAACATTCAGTATAAAAATCCCTTGATTATAGTAGCTACCATAATCACTTTTATACTTTCTTAAATGTTTTATCAAAAACTATTTTCACTTAGAAATAATAACTATTATTTCACTTTTGTTCAAGACTTTGAACTTTTACCTTTCCAAAAACACTTGTTAAAATTAGAAAAACTATCTAATTTTATAAACAACACTTGTTTATTTAAGCATTTCAATAGTGGAGCCAGCATTTATGTAACTACAACAAATCATAGCATAAGATTACTATGAATCACCAATCAAGTCGAGACTTGACTTATTGGTATTATTTTAGTCGCAACTGGACTAATCCTGATTCATAAAATTACGTGCACGGATATGAACTAAATAATTAAATTTCCATAAAACCAATCCAAAAAGTTTAAAAAAAAAACAACCAAGATAAAAATGTTTATATAAACTTAAAGGAGTTTAAAAAACTAGGAAATATAAATATTATAATATCCGCAGGCTGCACGTAGGATCTCTTTATGCTGGGCCGCATCACTTTCCATCTCCTCCTGCAATAAACGATTGCAAGACATTAGAATACTCGTAAAAACTTTTACAAGTGGAAAGTGTCAAATAAGCTATTCACACGATACCTGAGGTGCCAGCCTTGCCACCTGCCTCGGACCCTTCCGTCAATCTCTTTTCCAGTGCCCGACCTCACCGCACTTGAAGCACCGATTCTCGGTTCTTGCTTTGTTTAGCTTCGACTTCTTGCCCTTGTTGTCGTTATTAGCCCTGGGTGCATTCTGGCTGGGCTGGGCCTTGCCCTTTCCCTTTCCGTTGCGCCCCTTCCTCTTCTTATGCCCGCCATGACCCACCATGAGAACATCCTTAGACTTGATACCGATACTCTGCTCAGCTGTCTTGAGCATAGAGTGTAACTCAGCCACGGATTTCTCCATGTTGTTCATGTTGTAGTTGACTATAAAAGGCTTATAGTCATCTGACAACGAGTTGAGTATCGTATCCGTTGCTAGCTACAACGGTACTGGGTGCCCAAGTCTCTCTAGGTGGTCCATGTAACCTTTCATTTTCATGACGTGGTTACTGACCGAGGTCCCCTTAGCCATCTTGCACGAGTTAAATGCTCTGGTGGCATCATAACGCTCTGTGCGAGCTTGCTCATGGAACATGTCCCTTAGCTGGTGGATCATGTCATAGGCAGTCTGGACTCATAGTTGCAAGCATGAGGCAGCTGACATCTAGGGCGTCATTGGAGCGCTTCTGAACAGCCTCCCTGACGTCTACCCTAGCGTTACTGGCAGGAGGGTTTCCTAGAGGTTGTTCTAGGACATGCCACTTTCTCTCGTGCCTAAGCACGATCCGGAGATTTCTATCCCATGTGAGAAAGTTAGGACCGACAAGCTTGTCCTTCTCAAGGATGGAGTGGAGAGAGAGGTTGTTAGTACTAGTAACGCTAGTTGCCATCTACAAATTAAAACCTTGGTTTAATTAGTAATTGCAGATAAACTTTCTAATCATATATCATCAAACCCATAAATAATATATATTATACCTAGGACACATATTTCACATACTTGACGCAATGTTTGGGCACTTCCCGCCAAGTCATGCTATTTCTGGTAGGTAACACCCTGTACCAATCGTACCTAACTGATATGACTCCTAGAACCTCGTAGAGCACTTAGACCCAGTCTAGTATGTTTAACTCTACTCTAGTGCTTTTTGGGCCGGGACTCCCGATTATCACAAAAATAGATCGCACCACCTTAGACAGCATGAATTCTGGCCGGGACTCCGATTATCGCAGAATCTTTCACGCCCCTTCCCGCAATGGTTTGAACCCGGATGCCCAAGGTTTGGGCACTTCCGACATCGTTTAACAACAAGGGTGTACCATTAGGTGGGTAACACACTGATCTAAGATTTTCTTGGGTTTTATAATTAAGTTAAAACTTAAGTTTCCAGTTTTTGAAAAACCATTATAAAACTAACTGTTTTAAAAATACGATTTATATGTGTACCTAAACTAGGTGCACAAAACGGCCTTTATAAGTTCCAAAATTATAACCTTGACAAAACTTTAAATTTATCAAAAATTTAACTAACACGACTAGCAACCTGTAGTCGTATTCTAGTTTGTCATTAAATGTGGTTTTTCACTGTTTAATAACAACCTGTTATTAAATCCCTTTTTATTTACCATCACACACATCATATGCAAATATGAAAAACAGTAAATAAAATCACAACCACGCAAATAATAAAGAGCATGTGAAACCTATAGTTTTGCCAACTAATCCTAAGGTCAAACCTAAGGACAAAGTGATTTGGATTCGCCTTCTTGATATGCTGCTCCCACTAGCCTTGACACCTCCCCGAAGTGTCCGGGCTTCGCGTGAATAACACCATCTACTTCATCACCTTCTTTGAGTCTATCTTGATTGAGGGATTAAACTATTACTAATCTATTACAAATACAATATTGAATGGGGTTGTAAGTGGCACGCAGGCCTCCCTAACCAGTACAATATTACAAGTAAGAAAGGGATTGTAATTGGCACGCAGGCCTTCCCAAAACCAAAAGAAAAAAGAAGAAAAAAGGAAACGAGTACTAAGTCGGCAAAACTATAGCTATATGTATCACAACCACGCAATTATATATAAACGCTATATATAAAAGACAACCACGCAGTTATAATAAATAAACAATAAACTGTGCTGTTAAGCACAAAACCTGATTTGTTCAAACATTCTCATTTACCCTTTTGATTAATACCTATTAACCAAAAATGAGAATTATGATCTTCTAATTAAAAATTATTTGACCAGAATAGTTTTCAACAAAACTTTGAGAAACTTGACTTCATTCGAAAACTTGAATGAAATCCCATGTCGGGCTTTTACTAGTTTTCCAAAAACTCAAAACCGACAATTTTTGGTCAATTAAATACTATCTTATTTGTCTCTCCATAATATTATATAAACTTTATCCTTTTAGAATTTATTAAAAAAAAAGACTAAACTAGTCATAATAAATAAAAGTCTAAAATATATATTTTAACTAAACTAATTAAAACATATAACACTAGTTTATATAACACCTTATTAATTTTATAACTTAAAATTAATAATCCTTTTATATTAATCCGGAAAAACTATTTGGGCCAACATCTCTTATCAACCCGAGTAACCCACTGGGCCGAAACCCACTTTGGCCGAGAACCCATTTGACCAAGATCCTCCTTGGGTCGAGAACCCACCTTGGGCCAAAGCCACTTGGGCCGTGAACCTCCTTGGGCCTCGAATTGTCTTGGGCCGAAAACCCTTGGGCCGAAGCCCATCTGACCCTTAGCGCCGCTAACGACCGCCGCGAGGCCCATTTGGCCTTAGCGCCGCTAACGACCACCACCCGACACGGTGATGATCTCGGTTCCCGTTTTCCGATTAATAAAATATTTTAAATCCTTTTTAACTTATTAAAACTAACTGTTTATACACTGATTAAAAACTGGATTTAATTCAAAAACCAAAGACTATTAATTATTAATATTAACAAAACTTGTTTTATTAATAACTAATTATCCTAAAACTTGATCTTAACCCTTTTAAACAAAAAGTTCAAAACTTGATTAAGATCTAGTTTTAGATAAAAAGTTTATCCCTTTTAACTATTTAAACACAAACCTGGTTTAAACCTAACTGGTTAAAATCAAACCTTTTATCAACTGGATAAAAACAGAAAACTTGTTTTTATCCCTATGTTTTCGAAAAATAAATGGAGAAGAACAAGATGAAGAAGATCACATTATCAAAACAAATCAATTGACTGGATTAACTAGGTTTTTACCAACTTAAACAAACTGTTTAATTTAAACTTAATTCAAAACTTTTTCTTATTCACAAATCATAATCCTTTTAACCATTCAAACAAACTGTTTGAATTTCCTGATGAATAGGATAAACCTGATAACAAAACAAACTGTTTTGTTACCTACTTGATTTACGAAAAACTCAAAGAATAAGTAGAGAATTAAAAACAAAACCTTAATCCTAAAAACAGATAAAACTAGAAACTATGGATCATAGAGCCGAGGCTCTGATACCACTGAAGGGTTTTGAACCTGACCAAACCACCCAATGACACAAACTGGTCAAACCTGGGTTTGATTCTACTGGTTCAATCCTAAAAGTGGAACTGGATTGAACATAACCCTCTAAACCCCAAAAGGGTTAGGATCTTAATACTAATGATCAAACATAGTTTCTAACATACAATCCACAGAATAGGTTACAAAAATATACCTGATCAAACTTGGGATTGCTAAATAAGTCCACCACTACTGCACCTCCTTTGGAACTGGCTGCTAGACCGCTCCTGGATCACCAACCAATGATTCTCAAAAAACCGAGAATGTGTGTGTGTACTCTTGCGTCGATCACCAAAAACGCAAACACCTTGGGTGTTTGTTTCTTCGACTTCGACGAAGAAAGAGAGACCGAGAGAGAGTGAGTTCGACGAGAGGAGAGAGGGAGAGAGATGGTGGCTAGGTTAAACTTTCTAATCCTTGTTATCTTATGTCTTAATCCTTAAGGCTTAAGGATATATATAAGGATTAGATGGACCTAAGCCCGTTTAATTAAAAGCTCACTGGTTTTTAATTAAACTTTCATCTCTTCTCACTTTGGCCCCCTGGACTTTACTAGTTAATTAATTAACTGGTCCGTTAAATATTAAAACTTAATATTTAATTCCCTTTCAATAATAAATAACTATTTATTATTTATTCCTTTTAATAAGTAATACAAACTGATTAATTATTTATATCTTTCTTTTCAATAATTAATTCTACTGATTAATTATTCGTTTTTCTCTTTAATAAATAATCTAACTGATTAATTATTTCCACACAGATTTATGGTGTAATCCAACTGTTCCGATTTGGGTGTGTAGCAGTGTGACTCTTTAGTCTCTTATAGCATTGGATACAATATGCCTATTAATTATCTCTGCACATAATCCAACAAGATGGTATAAAGATATGTTTTTAACAAAGGTTATGTTAAGAACAGATTGTAAAGAAGCATACTGGAAGGAAAGATTTATTGCAGGATTACCTAATCTGTTTGCTGAAAAAATTAGAAATAACTTAAAAGAAAAATATAATAATCAAATTCCTTATAAAAATCTTACCTATGGAGAAATTATTGGTCATGTTAATAAAGAAGGATTATCCATATGCTCAGATTTAAGATTAAAAGCTAAACTTAAAAAAGAAAGAATTACTAGCAAAAATGTATTAGGAGACTTTTGTCAACAATATGGTTATCAACCAATTACTAAACCCTTTTCTTCTAAATCTAAGAAACAATTTTATAAAAGACGTTTTTCTAATAAAATATATGTTTCAAAACCAAATAAAACATAAGGGTATAAGAAGAAAAATTATAAAAAATATAAAAGGAAAGATTATAAAGGAAATCAAAAAGATATTATTATTTGTTATAAATGTGGAAAGACGGGACATATAGCAAAAAACTGCCATGTTAAAAAAACTATAAATGAATTAGACGTCTCAGATCAGTTAAAAATCCAAATAAGTAAATTACTTTTAAATAATTATGAAAGTTCAGAATCAAGTATATCTGATTATAATGATAATGATTTAAAAGTTTTATAAAATTATTCGACAGATGAAACAGATTATGAATCAGAATGTGAATGTATAGGAAATTGCACTTGCAATATTGTAAATGTTATTACAGACAAAGATTGAGATTTTTTTAGAAATAATAGATAAAATTCAAGATAAAACTATAAAAACTCAATTAATAGATAAATTCATTAATTATAATAAAGATGAAGAACCAACAACAATAACAACAAATTATAACAACTCTTTTAATCGTCAAGAAATTTACGAAAGATTTTCAAAACCAAAGACCACCGTTACCATTCAAGACCTACAAGAAGAATTAAAAATTGGAAAAATAGATATAAGATTAATAAAAGAAAGATTAACAAAAATAGAAAAAGGAAAAGAAATTAATGAAGAAAATAATACGCATAATATTAATAAAATCAATAACAAAGTTAATCAAAATAAAATTACCAAAATTATATCATACCAAAGATGGAATACTTATATAAATCTTTGTATAGCAAATAAATTCAGAATAACAGTTTTAGCATTAATGGATAGTGGTGCAGATATAAATTGCATCCAAGAAGGAATTATTCCAACCAAGTATTATGAAAATACCACTAATCCAGCTGCTACTGCTGATGGATCTTCTATAAACATCAAATACAAAGTTACAGATGTTCATATATGTAACAGTAATTATTTTTATAAAACTTCTCTTGTTCTTTCAAAAAATTTAACTTGTACTCTAATATTAGGAACACCATTTATTAATCAACTTTATCCTATTACAATCGATGAAAATGGAATTAGTACTAAAGTTTTAGACAAAGAAATAGTTTTCAAATTTACTAAGCCAATTGTCTTTACACATTAAATAACTTGAATAATAAAATTAATCAAGCAAAATAATTAATAAATGAAATCAGTATATTATAGATTCCTAATCAGATACAAGAAAAAATTACTCAAAACAAAATTAGACAATTAAAAGAAAATTTTGAAAAAAATATTTGTTCTAATATCCCAAATGCTTTCTGGGATAGAAAGCAACATATTGTTAGACTACCTTATATAAAATTTTTTAATGAAAAAGATATACCTTCAAAATCAAGAGCTATTCATATGTCTTCTGAATTACAAGAATATTGTAAAAAAGAAATTCAAGAATTATTAAATAAAAAACTTAGAAGAACATCTAAATCCCCTTGGTCTTGTTCAACTTTTTATGTTATGAATGCCGCTGAGCTTGAGAGAGGATCCCCCAGACTAGTAATTAATTACAAACCTTTAAACAAAGTTTTAAAATGAATAAGATACCCAATACCAAAAAAAAGAGATTTATTAAAAAGATTACACGATTCAAACATCTTTTCAAAGTTCGACATGAAATCTGGATTTTGGCAAATACAAATTCATGAACAAGATAAATACAAAACTGGTTTTAATGTTCCCTTTGGACATTATGAATGGAATGTTATGCCTTTTGGGCTTAAAAACGCTCCTTCAGAATTTCAAGATATCATGAATGACATCATTATTCCTATAAGTAGCTTTGCTATTGTGTATATAGACGATTCAAACATCTTTTCAAAGTTCGACATGAAATCTGGATTTTGGCAAATACAAATTCATGAACAAGATAAATACAAAAATGGTTTTAATGTTCCCTTTGGATATTATGAATGGAATGTTATGCCTTTTGGGCTTAAAAACGCTCCTTCAGAATTTCAAAATATCATGAATGACATCATTATTCCTATAAGTAGCTTTGCTATTGTGTATATAGACGATGTTTTAATCTTTTCAAAATCTATTGATCAACATTTTAAACATTTACATACATTTTATGACTTAGTTCATAAAAATAAATTAGTTGTATCTGCCTAAAAAATGAGTCTGTTTCAAACACAAATTAGATTTTTAGGACATGAATTTATTAATAGAACTATTAGACCAATCCAAAGAAGCTTAGAATTTGCTAATAAATTCCCTGACGAAATCAAAGATAAAACACAACTTCAAAGATTTTTAGGATGTTTGAATTATGTTCATGAATTTTTCGAAAACTTAGGAACGATATGTAAACCCCTATATAAAAGACTCAAAAAGAACCCTGAGCCTTGGACTCAAGAACACACAAATATTGTCAAACAAATTAAACAAAAAATTAAATATTTACCATGTTTAAATATTCCTCAGCCTAATGCTAAAATTATAGTTGAAACCGATGCTAGTGATCTAGGATTTGGTGGAATACTTAAACAGAAAATTAATGATCAAGCAAAAGAAGAATTAGTAAGATATTTTTTAGGTACTTGGAATGATACCCAAAAAAATTATTCAACTGTTAAAAAGGAAGTTTTAAGTATTGTTTTATGTATTAATAAATTTGAAGATGATTTATATATGAAACCATTTTTATTAAGAATTGATTGTCAATATGCAAAACCAATCTTAGAAAATGATATTAACAATATTATTTCTAAACAAATTTTTGCAAGATGGCAAGCCTTGCTTAGCAACTTTGATTTTCAAATTGAATTTATCAAAGGAAAAAACAACTCTTTACCAGATTTCTTATCAAGAGAATTTCTACAGCGCAAATAACGTCTCAAAATTCTACTCATACAAATGATCAAAAGAAAAAAAATGGTTCTTTCCCCATTCAAAAGCCAAACACCTCATCCTTTTCCTATTCAAAACAAATTTTCCCCAATCACTCCCCCTTCAAAGAAATCATCTTACTCATCATTAGTCAAAACAACTATCACAATCCCAGGATCATCAAGTTCTTCAATTATCAAACCTACAACTACTATTTCTCCATTTCAACAAAAAACGAGTCCTTCTCCTTCAAAACCTACAGCCAGCTCATATATAAATGTTGGGAAAAAGATCTCATTAGTTAAGATTTGATGAGACAAAGATAAGTTTGTAAGATGTGTTCTAAAGATAACTTAAACAGAATTATGAGGCTTGATCAGACTGAACACTTATAGTGTTTCAGATTGAGCCTAAGCTGAATATAAGCTGAGCATATGTTCGATCAGCTTATACTATATCTTAGTAAGATTATCACTATGTGTGATAAGCTGTGTATGTCACCTAAGATATATATTGAGCTTTCAGCCAGATGTGTTTCAAGCTGAGTAACTCAGCGTATATACTGAGTCAGCTCAACAGAGTTGCTAAATAAGTTCTAGCTAACTCTTGGGACCTCTAAGGATGAGTTAATTAATATACGTGTTAGTTCATGTTTGTTTTCGAGTATGTTCTCGAAGAACTCAGCTTGATGAGTTTCAAGCTGAGTAACTCAGTTGGAACAAGAAGTCAGTTTAAAGAGAATTTAAATATGTTTTAAATTTATCTTTTAACTCTCTATATCTACGGGAAGGATAAGAAGACTCTGTTGGGAAAATGATCTCATCAGTTAAGATTTGATGAGACAAAGTTAAGTTTGTAAGATGTGTTCTACGTATAACTTAAACAAAATTATGAAGCTTAGTAAGACTAAACACTCATAGTGATTCAGACTGAGTACAAGCTGAATGTAAACTGAGCATATGTTCGACCAGTTTATACTACACCTTAGTTAGTTTATTAATATGTTTAATAAGCTGTGTATGTCACATAAGGTATATAACGAGTAATCAGCTTGATGTGTTTCAAGCTGAGTGACTCAGCTCAAAAGCAGAGTCAGCTCGACAGAGTTGCTAAATATGTTTTAGTTAACTAGTTAGACTTCTAAGGATGAGTTTATCAATATACGTGTTATTTCATGTATGTATTCGGGTTTGTTCTCGAAAAACTCAGCATGATGAGTCTCAAGCTGAGTAACTCAACCTGACTAAAGAAGTCAGTTTAAAAGAATTAAATGTGTTTTAAATTCTGTTTTAACTCTCTATATCTACGGAAAGGATAAGAAGACTTTAGAATCAAGATTGAAGATTGAAGACTCAAGATAAGAAGATTCAAGATTCCGAGTTATCCCAAAGTTAGTTAGCAAATTAGGATTAGTCCAGTTTGTTAGGAACCGTAGCAACAGGATTATAAATACTTATCTCCTGATAAGTTTAGAGGTACGATTCTGAAACAAGTTACAGAGCCAAAACCTCACCTCACCGTATGTGTTACGATTCTTGAATCACTGTTTGTAAGTTCAACGTGATCAAGAAACTCACAGATTGCCAAATCGTTCGTGTGTTTGAATTGTCACATTAGTTGTGATATTGGTAAGTAATCATTAGTTGATTCAATCTGTGTAAATCCTGTTTAGAGAGTCGTCAGTATCTATAATCTTAAGTTGATTATAGATAGCTAAGTTTGAGAGATTGAGAGTTGCTTACTTGATAGTTACTGTAATCATATTCTTATTCAAAGCATTGTAATTGTTAGAATTATTAAAGTGAGGGGTGTAATATGTAATTACTCAAAGTTGGGGAAATGCTATTTAAGGGCATTTCCCCCACATTTCAATGAAAGCTTTGCATATTCTCTTACTTGTGTTTGTGTGTTTCTTACTCTCTCTCTCGGCTCTCTCTCTACAAACCGAATACACACACAAACACACACTTGATAGATTATCATCTAGCATTGCTTCATCCGTAAACATACGGGACCAACAATTGGTATCAGAGTCAGACTTGTTTTTGGCTCTTGATTGTTCGAAAACATCAAAGAAGATTTCGAAAAATCCAAGTTCAAAGTGAAGAACAAGCACTCGGGTCTAACAAAGCATTCAACAACAAGGTTATTCAAGAAAGTTACAAGTTCGAACACATTCAAGGTATAAAAATCTATTGTTTTCATCATTTTACGGGGCTGTGTTCGAAGTATACTACTGTTATATAAGGCTTTCTTGAATCACATTTCAAAGTGGTATCTTTAAAGGAAAAGGTTCAAAAGTTCATTAAATACTTGATTTTGTAGCATTAAAATTTTCTGGAAATCATGCATTTATGGTGTTCTTGAGACATAAATGTAGACTTGAAGAAGAAGAATTCTTTTTTTTTATTTAAAATAATTATTAATTCTTCCAAGTTTAAGTGTAAGTCAAGGTAACTCAAGTACTACCCATACCAATCAAGGGACAAGTGGGTATGCATCATTAGAGGTAAGAATCAGATCTGATTGTGACATATCCTGGTCTATAAGCCAGGTTGTGTGGTCAATGCGATTGACCTGTTTACGCGGCCTATAGAGTTCTAAGAATCACCAAGTGTTACTCTAAGAGCTATAAGCCGGGTACTGTGAATCGCACGCGATGGAAGTGATTCAAAGGTTTCTATCAGCTACACTAAACTGAATATACCAAGTGTTGCTATTGAAGCTATCAGCCGTGTAAAGTGAATCGCATGCGATTGGAGTACCTTTAATGGTTCTATAAGCTACACTAAGAATTAAATTCTAAGCGTTGTCATCAATCGCGTTCCATTGTCCAGTGCGATTCAAGGGTTTTGTTCCTATTGCACTATTGATCATACACATCCAAGACAATCGCACGCTATTCAGTAAACTTGAATAGCATTCTATTGTGATTAACAATTTCTGTTTAGTGTTACAGGATTCAATCGCACACCATTGGTTACCATATTCACTCCAGAAGTTTAATTTTTCAAGTGTTACTTTATTCAATTGCACGCTATCCGATACCTTGAACTATTGGACAAGTGATAGAACCATTTGAACTTGACTTTAAACAAAGAGGACAATTTGATTTAAAATTAAAATTCTAATTCAAAATTGAATTTAATCAAACTCAGATATAATTCAAAGGTGAATTAATATTAACTCAATTCTATATAATTCAAAGTTGAATTTAATCTTTACAAGATCTAATTCAAAGTTGAATTAAAGAGAATTAGATCCTCATTTTATCAATCAAGTTTTTGAACAATCAATCCATACTTAACAAGTGAACGATCATTTCTTTTAAAACTCACTAATCATGTCAAGTACAAATGAGATGATGTCCATTGGTACCGACACAAAACCTCCTGTTTTGTTTCGGGGGGAATACAATGTATGGAAAGGAATGTTCATGGACTTCCTTGAGCACAACGAACTCTTCGGTGATAAGATGATAGAATGCATCCACAAGGGAAACACCAAGTTCACGAAGACTGTTGAAGCTGATCCAACCAATAATCCCCCAATTCTCAGACATGAAAGGGAAAATACCAATGATGAGCTGACTGCTACTGAGAAGGAAACAAAGAAAGCTGACAGAATGGCCAAATACTACTTGAAACAAGGTCTCTCATCTGAGATCTATCTGAAGATAGACAGCTTGGGTACTGCCAAAGAAATCTGGGATGAAATCAAAAAGCAGCTTCAAGGCACTGAGCAGGGAGAGTACATCAAACGTACTCAACTGGTCAACAGTTACCATGATTTCAAGGCCCGTGAAAATTAGCTTCTATATGAAACATATGGCAGATACTGCAAATTGCAGAATGAGATGAGGTCTAATCATATTGTCAGAACTGACCTTGATTTGAACTGTGTTTTTCTGAATTCGTTAGGTTCTGAGTGGAAGGATTATGCTAAGCTGTACAAGCATATCAACAAAGATCTTACATCTGTCACCTTCCACAACATCTTTGAGGACCTCAATCAGTATCAAGATGAAATCTTGCAATCTCTCCCGAAACAACCAGTTGCTGACCCTCTTGCTTTGATTGTAGCTGACAGGAGCCCTAGAGAATCTTCATCAAGGTCTGCCAAATTCAAACATGTGATAGTCAGTTAATCTGACCATGAAGATGATGATGATGACTCGGTAGAAGCTGCATTTCAAGCACTCACAGTTGCCAGCAAGAACTTCAAGAACCGGTTCACCAAGACCAACAACAGACAACGGTTCACTTCCGGATCCAGAAGACCTGATAGGTTTGCTCCTATTGACAAGCCTAGGTTTCCAAGAGAGGAGAGGAAGGAGGAAAAGAAGAATGATTTCAAATGCTACAACTGTGGGAGATCTGGACACATGATCAGGAACTGTCCACAAAAGAAGGTCAAAGATGCTGAATACTACAGACAAAAGTACCGCCTGTCAAAGCAAAAAAGGCTGGGAATGTACTTATGGTAGAGGAAGACCAGTTCCTAGAGGACACAAACTCTGAGAGCGATCCAGATGGTGAAGATCATGCTCAGTTCTGCTTCATGGCCAATGATGAAGCAAGTGGTAGAAATGAAGATGATGGTGATATCTCCGATGCCGAGGAGGAGATCGTTGACAGTGGAAAGGTACCCTCTATTTTTAATTCTGACATGGGTTTTAACTTTGAACATATCCAAACCATATTAAACCGCATGAAAAAGTTAGAATTAAAAATGACCAAACTGACAAAGAAAAATCAAGTGTTAAAAGAGGTCATCCAAACACAAGACAAAGAAGCACAGGCTACTATTGAACAGTTGGAGAAAAACATAGACGAATCAAAAGTTCAACTAGCTGTGAAGGAATCTGAATTTCTTGAATTAACCAATACCACAAATACCATCATACATGATCTTAAAGCAGAACGTGTTGGTGCGGAAAAGGATTCTGAAATTCTTAAAATTGATCAACAACTTCTTTGTCTAAAAATAAAAGAATTGGAAGACCTTCTCATTAAAAGGGGGCAAAGTGAACAAACCATCTTTTTATACAAACAAAAAGAATGACCTTTTTCAAGATGGACATTCGATGGACTTGGTTTCGAAAACCCAAAGGTCCTGAGTAAAGTATCTGCCAAGCAACTATACAATTCAAATCTCTTTGGCGAAGGACTAACTCAGCGAATGGTAGTTGTTGGTCAAGAGGAAGAACGACTTGAAGAGGACATCAAACGAACCCTACATCTGAAAACTGAAACTCCCTTCAATTATTCTGATCTCAATGACTCATACTTCACTTACCCCATCCCAACATCTAACTCTGCTGTCAACACACCAGTCTATACAGATAAGGAACTCTACACCCCTGAAGCGCCAAAACCTCAATTTCTATACATTCCCCACAAGGAATTACAACAAAGGTTTCAAACCTTACAGAAGTTTTACTTCACTCATCTAGTTCAAGGTGACCTTACCAAAGTCTTCCAATCAGAATCTACATCTGAACTCTCTTCACTATTTCAAGACAATGCCATCCTCCATAGGCGTCTCCAAACAGTATTCAATCTTGATGGCAAGATCATTGATGACTTGTGCAAAGAAAATTTCGAATTGCTTGAACGAATCAAAGAGGTCAAAACTGCATTGGAACCACCTACTACATTCACCTTCTCTCCATATGGATCAACAGTTGATGAACGAATCGAAGATTCCAAACATGCGTCTTCATCTTCTCAAAATGTCAAACCTAATGTAAAATCTGTTAATAATTCGTCTGTGGTAAATTTAAAACTGAAACAAATTTTCACACCAAAACAGACCTCCACTTCCACTCCTATTCATATTTCTCGTAAGATCATCAACATACCTGAATCCTCAAAAGTAGCTGCTAGTCGACCACGACTCAATTCTAAAGTTTTACATTCTGCTACAGATGTGAAGAAGCTCGGGAGTGTGGAGCGTAAAATAAGCACAAACTGGAAGAGAGTCATTCCTAGGTCCAATAGGAAATGTTCAAACTTTAGTCAATCATGTGAACAAATTTTGATGTTTGATTCAGTTTGTAATCATTCAAGTTTGCAAGATAACATTGCTACTTCCACGTTTTGTATTAGTGATGGTTGCCTCCATGATCATTGTGAATTTAACTGTGAATATGATCAATTGCGAAAACAAATTGGAATTAAACCATGTGAGGACTGGACAGACTTTTACGCTAACCAAGTCTGTGTTCCATTTATAACCTCAAAAGGAATCTTCATTAATCAATGGATCACAACTCGTCAGTCACATGCACTCAAACGTTTGGACAAATCAAGGTGACTACTGACGATCAAGGAACTGGAAGTCTACAGATGGAAGGGCTATGAAACATTCAAAAGGGCTTAGATTGCACAGGAAAAGCACTTGCATTCTCAAAAGCGTTCTCGCAATTCCCCTTCCATTCAACGAGTAGCAAAACCTACTAATCGCAGTGCTCCAGTTCAGCGAAAGTAAGTTGATGCACCGAGGCCACAGAGAATTCTTAAGAATTCCTCGCAACCATTGATTCGCAAACATAATGCTTCCGCAACTCTACCGAATCCAAAACCTCCGATTCCATCAACTGTCAAACCAACAGTGGTAAAGAAACTTTCTCCTCAGCCAATTTCTTCCAAATCTATTTCTTCACGACAACAGATTAAACCCACATGGGTACTCAAGAATAGATCAGTAGAAGTTTCACCACCACAAGTAGACATCATCACTACTCAATCACTTCTAGAGACTAACAATCAAGGACCCATTCAGATATGGGGACCTAAACGTGATTTATTCTCTTTTTGCAGGTGCCTCACTTGTGGTACCTTGACTCCGGCTGTACCAAACATATGACGGGCAACAAAAGTCTTCTCAAGAATTATGTTCCTAAGTACTCCGGGAATGTACATTTTGGGAACGACAATGTTGCACCAATAATGGGGTACGGAGACATCGAGAAGAAGCACATCAAGATCAAGAAAGTCTCCTATGTTGAAGGGTTGGGTCATAATTTGTTCAGCATTGGACAGTTCTGTGATAAAGACCTAGAGGTAGTGTTTAAAAAGAACAAATGTTCCGTTTTAACTGCAAATGGAGATGAGTTGCTGGCAGGTTCAAGAAAATCTAACCTGTATTCCATTGATTTGGAAAAGTATGACTCTCCTACCTCTGTGTGTCTACTGTCCGAAGCATCTATGGATCTTACTTGGCAATGGCACAGAAAACTCTATCATCTAAACTTTCAACATATCAACAAACTAGTCACGGGTGACTTGGTGAGAGGCATTCCCATGTTAAGATTCAATAAGGATCATCTGTGTGCCGATTGTGAGAAGGGAAAGATGAAGAAGGCTTCACATAAATCTAAACAAGTATTTAGCACTACGAAACTTTTGGAACTCCTGCACATGGATCTCTGTGGTCCTATGAGAATCCAGTCCAAGAATGGGAAGAAGTATATTCTAGTCATAGTGGATGACTACTCTAGATATACTTGGGTCAAGTTTCTGCGCTCAAAAGATGAAGCCACTACAACAATCATTTCCTTCATCAAGCAACAGCAGAACAAGCATAGTCAGAGTGTTGTCTCTATCCGGACAGATAATGGAACTGAATTTAAGAACAGTACTCTGAAGAGCTTCTGTGACCTTGTAGGGATCAGCCATCAGTTATCTGCTGCATACACACCACAACAAAATGGTGTAGTGGAAAGACGAAACAGAACTTTGGTTGAAGCTGCCCGCACAATGCTTTCATATTCTGGGCTCCCACCTTCCTTTTGGGCTGAAGCAATCAGCACCGCCTGCTACACGCAGAACCGCTCTTTCATTCATAAACGTTTTAATAAAACTCCCTATGAACTGGCAAATGGCATAGTGCCTAATATCAAATACTTTCATGTCTTTGGTAATAGGTGCTTTGTTCTAAATAACAAAGATAATCTAGGAAAGTTTGCTCCTAAAGCTGATGAAGCTATTTTCTTAGGTTATTCCACTGAATCTAAAGCATATCGAGTTTTAAACACACGAACAAAGAGCATCATAGAAAGCATCAATGTAACATTTGATGATACATTGCCTGTTATTGATTTACCACCAAAATCAAAGATAAACGCTTCTGAACATACCTATTCAGGACCGGTGCTACAAAATCAAGAATCAAACAATCCATCCAGTTCAAATACTAATCTTGACTTTATGTTTGATTTCTTAAGATCTGAATCCTCTCCTGTTTTAACTGACAATAGGGACAACACAGGCATACAAACAAGTGTTACTATAACGGCTCCTACGGTCACTGAAACTAATCCTTTTGCTGATCTCTATGCTGAGGATTCTTCTTCTGTTTCTGTCACTTGTCCCCCTGTGACTTCTTAGATTCCTGACCCGGAGAGTCCTCCTGTGTTTGATTCAGACTCACATTTATCTCCTGAAGATGAAGAAGAAGCACGACACATACAAGATCTTATTCCTTCATCTTCCACTTCACATGAAATTAAGTGGACCAGACATCACTCTGAAGAGAACATTATCGGAGATCCATCAGTTGGCATTCAAACAAGATCCGCAACAACAAACGAATGCCAATTCTCGGGTTTCTTAAGCATCATTGAACCCACCAAGACTTGTGAAGCATTAGATGATCCAGATTGGGTAATTTCCATGCAGGAAGAATTACACCAATTTGATCGTCTCAAAGTCTGGCGATTAGTTCCTCTCCCATATGGCAAATCTGTTGTAGGAACTAAATGGGTTTACAAGAACAAAAGGGATTCGGATGGAGTGGTTATTCGTAACAAAGCTAGGTTGGTTGCTAAATACTACAATCAACAGGAGGGCATTGACTATGATGAAACTTTTGCCCCTTTTGCTTGTATTGAAGCTATACGGCTATTCCTTGCATATGCAGCCTCACGAAGCTTCCGTGTCTTTCAAATGGACATGCAGACTGCTTTTCTTAATGGTGTACTTAAAGAAGAAGTCTATATCTCACAGCCTGATGAATTCATCAATTCCAAACATCCAAATCATGTCTATATCTTAGATAAGGCCTTGTACGGGTTAAAGCAAGCTCCTCGTGCATGGTACGACGTCTTATCTGAAAATTTGATTGGTGAAGGCTACTCCAAAGGAAAGACGGATACCACTCTGTTCACAAAGACCAAAGGTCGGGACATGATTTTGGTTCAGATATATGTGGACGATATCATTTTTGGATCTACAAATCCAAAATACAGTGATGAGTTTGCTAAGATCATGGAAAACTGATTTCAAATGAGTATGATGGGGGAGATGTCATTCTTTCTCGGACTCCAGGTGAAGCAGTTAAGTCATGGCAGCTTTCTTTGCCAATCCAAGTACATCCAAGATCTTCTCACGAAGTATGATATGATTAACTGCACACCCATATCACACCCATGGCTGCTAAGGCACAACTATCCGCAGATCTTGATGGTTCTCCTGTATATCTGAAAACCTACCGTGGGATGATTGGATCGTTACTGTATCTTACTGCTAGTCGTCCGGATATCATGTTCTCTACCTGTCTCTATGCCAGATTCCAGGCGAATCCTAAAGAGTTACATCTTCTGGCAGTTAAGCGGATATTTAGATATCTAAAAGGGTCTTTGGATCTAGGTCTGTGGTACCCCAAAGATTCAAATCTGGATCTTCATGCTTACTCAGATGCTGACTATGCCGGTTGCAAGATTGATCGAAAAAGCACCTCTGGTAGTGCACACTTCCTGGGTGATCGTTTAGTCTGTTGGGCCTCAAAGATGCAAAACTGCGTATCCACTTCTATAGCTGAAGCTGAGTATGTTGCTGCTGTAATGTGCTGTTCACAAAGTCTCTGGATACGAACACAGTTATCAGACTTTGGCCTTAGGTATGACAACATTCCATTACTATGCGATTCCCAGTCTGCCATAGCTATCTCCTGCAATCCGGTACACCACTCTAAAACTAAACACATAGATATACGTTATCACTTCATAAAAGATAATGTAGAGAAAGGTCTAATTGAGCTCCAGTATGTTTCAACTGAAAATCAGCTTGCAGACTTTTTTATCATACCATTAGATGAAAGTCGCTTCACTGAATTGGTATCCAAGTTAGGTATGCTAAATCTGAAAATATAACACACTGTTGCCTCATTTTTCCTTTTCTTTTATTTTTTAGAGTAGGTGTTACACTGTTTGTTCTTTGTGCAGCTTTTTGATGCAACACTCAAAGGGAAGTGACTTTCTAATCACACACATGTCTCACATGTGTAGGGGGAGAAGTATATCATACACATACTGCACATGTGTAGGAGGAGAAGTATACAACTAACACATTCCCTAAATCTTGAAAGTTTTTCATAAACAGATGCAAAAGTCTAGGGGGAGTGTGTCAGACAAACATTCAAAATAAAATATCTGGGAAATTCATCTCTTCAAAATCTCAAAATTCAGATATCTTGATTTGTTTAGAAATTTTCCAAGTGTTGGTGTTGGGTTCTGTTTCAACCAATCGCATAGAATAACTTGAAACCCAACAAAATTAATTTTTCAAGTGCTGGTTCAATCGCATGGGAAGTCAATTGCATGCCTTAGAAAATGAAATGAATTCAGAGTCAATCGCATGCGATTGGAATAAAAAACAATTAATCGCACGCGATTCAACATTCAATTTTAAGTATTGGTTCAATCGCATGGGAAGACAATTGCATGCCTTGGAAAATGAAATGAATTCAAAGTTAATCGCATGCGATTGGAATAAAAAACAATCAATCGCACGCGATTCAACATTCAAAGGCTTAATCGCATGCGATTAACTCACAAATGAGTTAATACCATGCGATTCACATCAATCGAATGCGATTGGGAATTTCTATAAGCCGGGTGTTTTTACCCTATCAGCCGTGTTTTTACACGTTTTTAGTCCAATCAGCGAGTGACACGTGTCCATTTTCAACTTATAACAGTCTCATCAGTTACCAAGCTTCTTTCACACGATTCAAATTTCGAAAATTTCATAGTGATTCTCTCGTTTTCTTGGTTACTTTAGCATACAAATCCTCTTGTTACTCTGCCGAAATTTACACTTTTTATATCAAAATACTCCCAATCACAAAGGTAACAACTTGTACGGTTTACATTTTGAAAATTTTGATTTAAAAGGGTATTTTTTGGCCTTTGAACTTCCTTATGCGATAAGGAGTTTCGAGACTTTGATAGGATTTTTAGGACACGAAACGAACTCATTTGATCAAACCAAGTCTGCGATGGCTTTATTTAACACATGGGGAACACTTTGATGTAAAAATATACTCCAGTACTACAAAGTTGTTCAGTACGATCTAATTGACACTTTCAAAGTATGAAAACAACTTTTTTATAATGAAAATCATCCTGTACACATTGAGGGTTCAACACCTAAGTTTTTTTTTCAATTGGTCAACATTGGTCCATATTGATCAACTTTATCACACTCACTACAGATTGACAACATTCAAAGCTAAATGTTGTTTTCATGCATTTATCCTTATCTGAAACATAAATGTTTTATCTGTTTGCACATATTAGATGACTCAAGCTGTCCGCGACCCTGAGGAGATCATGCCCAGAGCTGAGTTTCTTAGCACCAGGACACATGCCAACAATCATTATATTGACTTGGACAAGCTTAAAAACCCTACTTACCCCATTGTTACTGAAATACTAAAGATACACCCCCTGAACCACATCCTTACATACAACCCATCCACCTCTGGCACACATGTCCCCTAACTTTATGTCCAGCAATTCTGAAAAACCTGTGATGTCAAAACCAAAGAAAGAGGGCATGAGGTCATTCATGCTGAGGTTGACGAATATACAACAGATATACCTTTGAATCTCCTTAGAACAATCTTTAGACTCCCAAGGGCAGATAGCAGACCTCCAGCAACACACTTTGAGGAAATTCCTACTGAGGAAGCTTGTCTTGCTGCTATTCGGGAGATGGGCTATGAAGGTGAGCTCCTCCGAAAGAACTAGTTCAAACGCATAGGTCTATATCCAAATTATAACACTCTCATGACTGTGCTTCAAAGATATCTCACCCCAAAGCATTCAGGCTACGAATTCCCAACAGAGAATCAGCTTAAAATATTTGTAGCAACGACAACTTATATGCATGTGGATTATGCCTTCCTTCTCTTCCAGGACATCAAAGCCACTATGCTCAGGAAGAACTCTCAGAAGAAGAGGGATGCAAACATGCTGCCCTACCACTGGTTCTTGCCCATGATCATCCAATACTTAATGGATCAGGATGCTGACATTCCCCGCCGAGCAGGTTTACCTTCTATAACTCCTCAGATTTTCAAAAAAAATAAACCTGCCATTCCGGCTAATCTACCTATTCCCAGAACTTTCCCTATATCTCTCTTAGACCTTTGTGAGCATAATGATATTGTTAAGAGTTATAGGGAGAGTGTAGGAATACCTCCCATGGTTGTGCCAGAACCGGCCATACCTGCCCAGGGAGGAGTAGAACCTGGTGAGGAATTAGAACATAGGCCTCAGACATCTATGGGAGATGCTGAGAGGGAAGAGCAGAGAGAAAATGAAGACAGGGGAGGAGAAGAGGGTGAAGGTGATGAGATTAGAGAGGGAGGGGATGCATATGATCCCGCCACAATTCAAGCCATTGTTCAGTCTCTTTCTCAATCCACCCGCACCCAAGCTGTACTAGAAGAACTTGGTCTTGACATTTCTGAGTCATCCAGTTCTGAATCCTCTCTTGATGAGTCTGCTTCCCACCAAGGTGGTTTCCCTGTTTTTGAACCTATCACTTCTCCTATGGGAACCCCTGAGCAACTAATAGACCAACCATCTGAAAGCACACCATCTTTCATGAAACTAACTGAACCTCATACTACTTCTCCTGACCAGACACACCCCATTCAACCTGCTCAGGTCACTCCACAACCTAGTGGTCTGGTCAACTCTTTGCAACCTCCTGAATTTCCTACCACTGGCCAGGCTATTATAGCCCCAGAGCATGACATTCCAGTCACTTCTCCAACTCATAGTCTATCTGTTTAAACTGGTTCTGTCACTCCTGACTCTCTCATTCAACCTGATCAATATGCGGGGTATGGTGCTGGTAGCGGTGATGATGAAGGTAGTTTTGTTGTTAGGAGTGTGAGTGATAGAGAGGAGGTGAGAAAAGAAAAAGTGACTGCTGAGGGTTCCCCAAACCCAGAAAGCCGGGAAGCCACATCTGCTATGGGGCGTAGCACTGCTGTGCCTCGTATTGAAGAAGTCACGGTGATCCCAGCCGTGCAAGTTTCTGTCCCACCAAGCCACTACGGTGTCTCTCAACAGACTCCGTCTTTATTGCACAGGGTTATAGCACATACACTGGGTCAACCCCAATTGGGTGTTGGACCTATTGAACAAAGAGGACCGCCTCCCTCGTCCTCGACTCCTTTTCGTGCATAAATTGATATACCGCAGATCTCCGCTTATCTTGAACAACACAGAGTCACAATTGAAGCACTGAGCTTGTTAACTCAACAAGTCTCCTTAACTTCCAGAGGTGGTACTTTTTCAGGTGCCATTCGAGGATTGGAAGGAAATCCTGCTGGAGCCAACATACCTGCTGCTCCAGTAGGTGGTACTGCCTCTGTGGCTGGTACCTCAACCGGAACTCTTCGTGATTCCAGGTTTGTTACACGTGTAGAACTTCAACAACAAATTCAACAAGTCGTGTCACCAATCCACCAACAACTGCAGATGACTAATCAAAAGTTGGATCGGATTGAGCAAGCCTCCAAGGCCCAAGCTGAGCAGCTAAACAGAATTGAAACACTCCTTGCTGCTCGTCCTCCAATTCTAGAGCCACAACCACAACCTGATCATGCTATTATGTCAGTGGATGCCTTAAAGAGCATGCTGTATGTTAGACTGCTTGAGCAAAGGCCAGAATCTACACATGACCATCGGGAATCTCCATGGATGACTTCAAAGAGTTTCATGAAGATGTAAACAACAAGATAGATGGGATCACCAGAGGTTTCTATACTTCACTATCAAAGGTTAATGACCTGCTGACACTACTTGAACAAACTTTTCAGGCTCAGGCTCAGGGAAGTAAAAGGAGGCGGGATGATCAAGATCCTGATGATCAACCCGAGGGGTAGAAAAGAAGAAGACTATATATGACTTCTCCCTCTGCTGCTGCAAATGTACCAGTTGTACCTGTTCCCCGTCTCAGTTCATACTTATCTGCAGGTATAAGTTCAGCTGGGTCTGGAAGTCAACAACAACATAAAACTGCACAACAATTGGCCGATGAAGTTTATGAACAACAACAAAAGGAAAATGCTGACAAACAAATTGTACTTTACGTACCTCAGCAACAATCTGAACAGAGGCCAATTGATCTTGAAGAAGGTGAACTACCTTACGAGCAGTCCCATGCCGAGATGTTTGAATGGTCTAGCGACTCAGAGGAAGAAATGGAGGATTTATATGAGTCCATACATACATCACCTACAAGGCATATGGGAGAAAGCATTTATGCTCTGCCAGAGGAGGAAGCTGAGGATCCTGAGATGGAAAGACTTTTCAAGGGTATTGATGAATACGTCGAGGTTGCTATACGTCTAACTTCACCTAGAGTTGTTGACAGATTCTATAATATCCCCAGTGAAAGGGAGCTTGCACTCAAAAAGAAAGAAAAGTTAGCAATTTCTAGGAGAAAGCCTAAAAAGAAGAAACCAACCTTTGACGTGTCCAGGGTTCTCAGTGGATTAAACTTTGAAGTTCATCAACAATTCCCTCCTCCTCCTGCTCAATTTCAAGAATCAGCTGCTGATATTTTAGAGAGAAACAGACAAACAAAAGCAGTTGAAAAATTTAGAAGAGAATCAGAATGGCCCTTGCCACAAAGATTCGTAGTGCCACCTGATCCTCCAGTGCATCGTGGGGATCCAGGACTTGATGCAGGTAACATGTTCACTAGGAGTGCTAACCAACAACCTATATGGAAACCATATTTTGTCAATGCTGCAAATCTTGAAGAAAGAATACCAGAAATATACAGCAGTGAACTGATAGAGGTTATTTCACCCGAGCTGAGGAACATGGATGACAAACAAAGAAGAAGATATGATCACATCCTTACTCGTTCCAAAACCAAACCAGAAGATATCAAATCAGAATTTCCAATAGTTTAACTCCTCAGTGTTTATACCGAAACCAACTTCAACATAAAATATGCTATTTTCCAAGTCAGAAGAGCAAACAACCTATCACATCCTTAAGGGCATTTCCCCCATACTTCAATGAAAGCTTTGCATATTCTCTTACTTGTGTTTGTGTGTTTCTTACTCTCTCTCGGCTCTCTCTTTACAAACCGAATACACACACAAACACACACTTGAAAGATTATCATCTAGCATTGCTTCATCCGTAAACATACGGGACCAACAGTAATCATCTTCATATGAATAAAAGCATTCGACTAGTTGTGGTTTGATTTACTGTGTGTAACACTTTTATTTGATTTGTTCAATTTCCGCAGAAAGTGTATTCAACCCCCCTTCTACACACCTGTTGCTTGTTGTTATTCTCACCAAGGGACCAACAACTGGTATCAGAGCAAGCTGAACGATTTCATAAGTTGAAAGTTCAAGATTCTAAGAAATTTTACAATGTCTACAAGCAACAATCCTTCAAACTTTCCACAGATGTCTGCCAAAGGTTGTCCCATATTTGATGGATCTGACTATCCTATGTGGAAGTTCAGAGCCATGCTATTCCTCAAGTCCATTGACATTCGTATGTTCGATGTCATTACAAAAGGACCTATCATCCCCAAGATTCCTGCTACTGTCAGTGATACGTCTCCTGGCAAAACTTAAAAGTAAACAAGAAAGCCTATTGCATCCTGGACTGATGAAGATTGGAAACTTTTCAATCTGGATGACAAGGCAAAAAGTGTTCTGGCAAATGCCCTGACCAACGAAATCTTGCGTACTGTGACTGTGTGTCAATCAGCAAAAGATATTTGGGACACACTGAGTGTTACATATGAGGGCACGGATCTGGTCAAGCAGCATAAGAGAAGTCATTTGAATAGATCTTATGAAAACTTCTTTTCAAAGAAGAATGAAACCTTGTCAGATTTGTTCACAAGGTTTCACAGCTTGATAAATGACCTACTAAGTGTAGGTGTAAAGAGAGATTAAGCTGAACTTGTGCTGAAATTTCTGGATGTGTTACCAGAGAGGTTTAACGATGTAACTACAACACTGAGGGCTGGAGGAACACTGCATGTGTATAACCTACAGTCCATTTATAGGTTCTTTCTAAATCATGAATAGATCAATGAACACAAGAGAACTTCTCAACAACAACTCAAGGAGTCTTTGGATAAAACTGAAGTTGCATTGGTTGCACAAAAAAAGAAGAAAAGTTCCAAGACAATGGTTGTTGAGTCTGAGACTGAGTCAGAATCTTAAGCTGACCACTCAAACTCAGACTCAAGTGATACTGATGATGTTCAGAATATCACCGAGCAAATGGAAATGTTAGCCAGACGTTTTTGAGAAGAGCTCAAAGGAGAAGAGGAAGATCTGACAGGGGCAAAGGGAAGAGTTCCTTTGATCCCAAGAATGTTGTGTGCTTCAACTGTCAGAAGAAGGGACATATTGCTGCTGAGTGCAGATCAAAGAAGGTGGAATCAACATCCCGTTGTTGATAAGAATGCTTACAGAGCTGATAAATACAAGAAGAAATATACTCAGCTCAAGAAAGGAAAGCCAGAAGACAAACCCAGCGCAAAAGGATTATATGCTGAAACCTGGGATACTGAATCAACTACCTCAGATGATGATGTATGTCTCATGGCTCAAGAAGATGAAGAGTTGGAGATAGATGAGGTTGATTATGATTTGTCCGAGTCAACTTTTGAAGCTGACATGAAGGAAGCTGAGGAAAACAGCAAGCTTAGTGACTGGGATCCTGCTTCCATGTATAAGGTCAATAATTTCAACTCTTATACTGATGAGGAAAAGGGTCTTGCTATTGATTATCTGCTGAATGATTTCAAGACCGTCCTTAAGTCTCAAAATGACCTCAAAGATGAGATAACTAAACTCAAGAATGAGATTAAGGAAAATAAGTCTCTCATTGATGTTGGTAAGAAAGCACAATGTGATCTTGAATGTCAAAGACACATTAATAAACTTCTAAGTGAAGAACTTCAGGAAGCTAAAGACAAAGTGACCAACTTCAAAAGGTCACTGAGTCTTGGTGTAAGTCATCAAAGCTTGATGAAAAGTGCATAAATCAACAAATACCTAAACAGGTTAAGGCTGTACTTGGAGGTGACTATCAAACAGCAGCTTATGTAGCTGATGATGAGATAGCTAGTACAGACTCTGAGGAGGATAGATAACTGATTGAGTCTCAGAAGTCAGCCTCAGAGAACAAACATGGTCAGAACCTAAAATACAATATGTTTGTAAAGGCAAAAGGTTATGACAACGAGTGCTCAACATCAAAACAGCATGGTAAGTCCAAATCCTTTCAAAAGACAAAATTCTCTTTCTGGCTCGGAGAGAAGTTACAAGAACAGAAAGACCACTGTAAGTCAGAGGTCAAAACACGACAATGGTAAGTCCAAAGTTGTGGATCTTGGTAAGTCCACGAATATCAACAGTGGTAAGTCCAAACCTGTTGAAACTGGTGAGTCCAGCAGACATGACAAAGGTAAGTCCAAAGTCATGGAAAAGAAGGTTGTTAGTCAATCTTCTCATCAAAAGGATAACAAACAGAGACCTGACAAAGGTAAGTCCAAAGTCAGTAATCACCAGGTGAATCAACTTGCTAAGAAAGAAAAGTTATCCACAACATATAATCCTAAAACTGAGAGTAAGTTCTCACAAGGAATATTGGACACTCTATCTCCTGTAATCATTGGAAGAAAGAGATGCTACAAGTGCAGAAGTAGAGGTCATGAGGCTAAGAAATGTGATGCAGAAATCTCAAGGCCTGAACAAGAACAAGCTGATCAGCCTACACAGGACTCAGCTCCTGCTCAAGCTGAACAGTCAGTTCAACAAGATGGAGATGCTAAGTGCTCCTCATCTGAACCCACCAAGAAGTGGGTTCCTAAAGAAAACTAATGTGTTTAGTTTTCATCTCATGTGCAGGGTTCAAGTAAATGGTACTTGGACAGTGGATGCTCAAGGCACATGACTGGGTGGAAAGGACTTCTTAGTGATTTCCAAGAAGATGAAGGTCCTAAAGTAACATTTGGTGACAACTCCCATGGAAGAACAAAAGGCTATGGGAAGATGCAAGCTGGCAAAGTTACATTCCAAAGAGTTGCATATGTCAAAGGTCTCAAACACAACTTGATTAGTATCAGTCAATTGTGTGATGAAGATAATGTTGTTACTTTTAGGAAGAAAGCAGGAACAATCTATAATGCTAAGGGAAAGCCTGTATTAATAGCTAAAAGAGAAAGAGATGTGTATCTACTTGATCTAAATTTCGCTGATCCCTATACTGAAACCTGCTTGTATTCAGCTTGTGAACAAGGGAAACATCAAAAAGGGTCCTTTAAATCAAAGCAAAATTTTTCAATAACAGACCCACTGCATATGTTGCATATGGATCTGTTTGGACCCATAATTACTCCAAGCCTGAGTGGCAAGAAGTACACACTGGTGATAGTAGATGAGTTCTCACGATTCACCTGGGTAATATTCCTTAAAGCCAAAAATTAGGCTGCCCTGGAGATAATTAGTTTCATCAAAAGGGAAGAGTTGCAAAAAGGTTTGTCCGTAAAGCAACTTAGAAGTGATCATGGAACTGAGTTCAGAAACTCAACTCTTGAAA
Source organism: Pulicaria dysenterica (assembly GCA_947179395.2). NCBI lineage: Eukaryota > Viridiplantae > Streptophyta > Magnoliopsida > Asterales > Asteraceae > Pulicaria > Pulicaria dysenterica. The sequence continues at coordinate 46,167,318 of OX359293.1, forward strand.
GCTTCTGTGAACATAAAGGAATATTACAAAATTTCTCATCTGTCAGAACTCCACAACAAAATGGAGTTGCTGAAAGGAGAAATAGAACCTTAATTGAGGCTACTAGAACAATGCTGTGTGAGGCAGGATTGAAACTCTATTTCTGGGATGAAGCTGTTAGTACAGCCTGTTATACTCAGAATAGGTCAATCATTGTGAAAAGACATGGAAAGACATCATATGAGATGTACAAATCTAGAAAGCCTAATATAGGTTATTTCCATATCTTTGGTTCAAAATGCTATGTGCTAAATCAAAGAGATCAACTCCATAAGTTGGAACCTAAAGCTGATCTTGGAATATTCGTTGGTTATTCCTCAATCTCCAAGTCTTATAGAATATATAATACAAGGAGAAAGGCCATAGAAGAATCAATTCATGTCTCTTTTGATGAAGACTATTTTGATCAAGCTGATAAGAGTCAAGCTGACTTGGTTAGTCTGAGTGAGCTTGAAAGGCCTAAGGAAACCAACTTATCAAATCCTATGTATGTCACAGAAGATGATAGTGATGATGATGTGTGTTCATCAAAGAAATCATCATAAACTCCAAAGGATTCTCAAGCTGAGAAAGATTTGATGAGTTCATCAACCCCTTTGGAGATGAAGTCACTCAAGCTGAAGATCTTGGTGGTCGACAGTTTGTTGACAATGCTGCTGAGACTGAGGAGATAAGTTCACCTCAGGAATCTCAACATCACTCAGATTCTGAACCAGATTCTCCAACTACAACATTCAAATTCCATAAAGATCATCCTCAAGACCAGATTATTGGAAATGTCCAAGAAAAGGTCATGACCAGATCCAAGGCTACAGCTAACTATGCTGCTCACTCTGGTTTCATATCTCAAATGAAACCAAAGAAGACTGAAGAAGCCTTAGAGGATGAGGATTGGATTGAAGCTATGCAAGAGGAATTAAATGAGTTTGAGAGAAATAAGGTCTGGAACCTTGTCCCTGCCCCCAAAGATCATTCGATTATAGGCACTAAGTGGGTCTATAGAAATAAAATGGACAATGATGGAGTGATAGTTAGGAACAAAGCCAGGCTGGTAGCACAACGGTATAAGCAAGAGGAAGGAATCGATTATGATGAGACCTTTGCCCCTGTTGCTAGAATTGAAGCCATAAGGCTGTTCCTGGCTTATGCAGCCTATAAAGACTTCAAAGTCTATCAAATGGATGTGAAAAATGCTTTTCTTAATGGAAAACTTCAGGAGGAAGTCTATGTGAAACAACCTCCTGGCTTTGTAAGTTCAAAGTTTCCACATCATGTCTATAAGTTGGACAAGGCTTTGTATGGTCTTAAACAAGCTCCAAGAGCTTGGTATGATACTCTGTCCACTTATCTACTATCAATGGACTTCACCAGAGGTAGTATAGATAAGAAACTCTTTATTAAAAAGAGTAAAGGATAGGTGATTCTTGTACAAATCTATGTGGATGATATTATATTTGGTTCTACCAATGAATATCTGTGTGAGTGGTTCTCCAAGATAATGTCACAAAAGTACAAGATGAGTATGATGGGTGAGATGACTTATTTCCTAGGCCTACAAATTCAACAAAAGCCTGATGGAATATTCATCAATCAAAGCAAGTATGTTCTTGATTTGATAAAGAAATATGGTTTTGATTCTAGTTTAACCATGAAAACACCCATGTCACCAGCTGTCAAGCTGAGTAAAGACTCGGATGGTAAATCTGTGTGTCAGTCTACCTATAGAGGAATGATAGGTTTATTACTCTATTTGACAGCTAGTAGACCTGATATCATGTTTGCTACATTTGTCTGTGCAAGATATCAGGCAGATCCTAAAGAATCACATCTTCAAGCTGTGAAAAGGATCTTTAGGTACCTTAAAGGTACACCAAATCTAGGTCTTTGGTATCCAAAAGGTTCTGGATTTGAATTAGTTGGTTTTTCTGATGCTGACTATGCTGGGTGCAAGTTAGATAGAAAATCAACAACTGGAGGATTTCAATTGCTTGGAGGTAAACTAGTAAGCTGGACTAGTAAGAAACAGAACTCAGTGGCTACTTCAACTGCTGAAGCTGAGTATGTTGCAGCAGGAAGCTGTTGTGCTCAAATCCTTTGGATGCAGCATCAACTTCAAGACTTTGGCATGAGTTTGAAGAAAACTCCTATATTTCTGTGATAACCAAAGTGCAATAGCCATCACTTACAATCCAGTCTTCCACTCAAGAACCAAGCACATTGAAATTAAATATCACTTCATTAGGGACATCGTGGAAAAAGGTAAAGTTGACATTAACTTTATCTCCACAGATGACCAATTAGCAGACATTTTTACTAAACCACTTGATGAGAAGAGGTTTATGTATCTGCTAAGTAAATTGGGTATGCTCAACCCCTAGCTAAGTGTCCAGAATCTATGTTTTTCAGTTTGACAAAGACTAAGTGTCTTAAGCTGAGTGCATAGTTTATAAATGAGTTTTCATAAACTGTATAACAAGTTAAGCTGAATGATGAGTTCACACGTTTGGTGAGTTCCAAACATATTCTAACTACTTAGTGTAGTTATGATACAGTTTGAGTCAGTCTAAAACAACTGACTAAGTGTCATTGAGTCTGAACTATGTGCTTCACTCAAGCTGAGTGATATGTTCACATGTTTGGTTGGCACCAACCAAGTTTTAAACTACTCAGTGTAGTTAGAAACAAGTTTGAGTCAGTCTCAAACAACAATTGACTCAGTGTCATTAAGTCTGAGCTGTGTGCTCTACTCAAGCTGAGTACTCACCTCAAGCTGAGTGCTTGAATCAAGCTGAGTGCTTGACTTAAACTGAGTAATTAGTTTACTCAGCTTGGTGTGTCCAAACTATGATTTAATTACTGAGTGTAATTACTTCATATGCAGGTGCGTATTTGAGTAAGTCTCAAAATCTCATATTATACTAATTTAGTATTGGTGTAATACAACAGTGTTTATAATTTTATTATGTGTTAATATTATTATTATACACTTGTATCCGTTGGTGAATGATGTGTTTCTACCCTCTAAATGTTACATCAAGCCGTAATTTACCGGCGTAACGAATTAAAAAGGGATTCTAACGGTAATTTTTCTCTCTCCTCGAAAAGGTATATATAACGACTTTACCTGCATTTTAGAGGTTTACGCTTAAACTTCTCATCTCTAAACCTTTCATCTGCTTATATACCTCTCTACAAATTTGCTAAGTGCAATCTTCTGTTCCATCGATTTCGAAACCCTAACTCGCTCAGTGCGACGCTCTTTGCTCTGTGCAACGACATTTTCTTACTCAGTGTAATTTTCAAACTTTCACGGTGGAAGGAACCACTCTTATTCTAAGTGATAGAATGGTTAGGGGTGCTGCTTTCAAAAACAACAGATTGCCGCTGATCAAAATTAATAGTCAGCGTGCCTGCCTTGCTATTCCTCCGAGGAAACAGGGCAGAGGTTATGAAATCTGGAAAGCCTACATCCGGAAATGCCCTTTGGCATTTGCCTTCATTGGAGCACCTGCTCATATTGCTCCGCCGCATCTTTTAGAGTTCTGGTACACATGCACTTTCAACCAGACTAGGGGAGAGATAACAGGCACTGTTCTAAATGGCAATCGAACAGTGGCCCTCATGGTTCAACGGCTGAGGGATGTTCTTCAACTCCCTGTTCAAGATGTGTTCGAGCCCACCGTGAGTAGACAAGTGGCGAGATCAGTTCTACCTCAAATGGGTCACCCTCACACTGAAGGGGTGATTAAGAAGGCCACTTTCCCAACCAGCTGGGGCTTCATGGTGTCAACAGTGGTACGTTCACTGGGGACTAAAGTTGGTGGCTTGGACCAGGTTAACGAGTTCGAAATGCAGCTGCTATACAACTTGTTCTTTGATAGACGTATCGACTATGACCAGCTTATTTTCAACGAGCTTAAAGTCCAAGTACTGAAGACCATCAGGGACCTCCATGTGCCATTCATAAGGTACTTGTCCTTGGTGCTTGAAGCTGACTTGGGGGATTTATATGAAGCTGGATGGGATGTGTTCCATGTTCCAACACTCAGCCCCAAGATGTTTAACAATGACATCTTCCCTGAGCAAGAGGGTCTGAGTAGTCCAATGCTCTTGGTGGCTGAGGGAGTTTCATCTGCAAGTGGAGATGAGGGATCACCTCGAGGGGGACCTTACTACGCTAACACGGAGGTTCAAGTTGAGTACTCTACTCAAGCTGAACCAGCAACCATTGAAGCTGCTTCTGGTAAGACCTCTCCACTTTCTCTTTCTTCTCACCATTCTCCATCCATTTTTGGAGATAAGGCTGTAGTAAGCCCAACCCAGTCTAACCCATCTCCTCTACCTTCATTCCATATACAATCCCAATCTAAAGCCACCCCTAGTTTGCCCACTGCTGCTAGGGAGAATATCCGCACCTATACTCGTAAAACTGCCATAGGTGGTGCCACTCCTAAAGGCATCACTGGAGCTGAGATCACACTGATCCCTCCACCGGCAGAAGTTGAGGGGGAGACGCCTTCTCTTAAGGTGTCAACCTCAAGGCTCATATCAACCCAACAACTAATACCGGGTGTGGTTTCTACTCAGCCCACACTTACTCGAGCCATGGGAGAGCTTGTTACTATGCCTGAGCAGACACACTCAGGTAACATTGAAAATTTGACCAATCCCTAGGGTCAATCACCCCCTCTAAACCATTTAGCCAACCACCAACCCATACACTTCACATCTCGAGCCCAATAACTTCTCTTCACTTATCACACCCTCTTGCACGACCTGTCAATGATTCATCTTCAAACCAGGATGAATTACGGGGTCCAAACTCTGGTGCAAATGAGTTTGAAGGTAGACAACAACCTTCGGATGATGCACCCAACGACTCTTCTCTAAATAAACCTGTCTCCTCAGGCATCCAGCAGCTGAAGGACTATGTTGCTGCTCAGTTTGATCTCTTTCACCTCAAGCAGAAGAAGTATAAAAGAAAAATCTATCAAAGGCTTGAAAGACTATCAAAGAATGTTAAGGAAATTGCCTCTGAGGTTGCTGCCCTTCAAAAATTGAGAACTTCTACCCCTGTTGATGATGATAAAAAGGGAGAGAAGGAACCTGTTAATGCTGAAGCTGAAGCTGAGTTAGTTCGAGCTGAAGCTGAAGCGTTAGTAGTACTAACTTCAGGAGCAGAGAGGCAAGCTCAGACTGAGGGGGAGTAGGAAAGAAATAAGGAGGATGAACCTGCAGCTAAGAGATAAAAGGTAGAAGAATCTAAACCTGAAGCTGACAGTGTTTCTGAAGCTGATGAAGAAACAGAAGAGGATAAAGCCACAAGGCTTATGATTGAAATGCTCGAACAGGAGGAAGCCAATGAGTTGAGAATTTCTCTTGAACAGCTTAGAAAGAGAAAAGAGAAGGAAGTGAAAGACCAGGAAAAAGAAAAATTGAGAAAAGTTTTAGCTCAAGCTGAGGCTACATACACTGGTCCAAGACCTGATCCTATCCCATATACAGACGAGGATATTCAAGAATGCTATTTCAGAAGGAGCACCAGCAAGGAGATCAAAGGCATAACCTTGAGCAGAATTGATGGAGCCATCATCCTCAACTTTGAATTCGAAGATAAATCTACAATGGGGATGGACCTGAGATATGTTCACAGGATGGGCTACATAGAATGGCAAAGAATATTAATGATGCTCAATAAGTTCAAGACAATCCAAATCAAGCAAGAGATCTTTGCTGAAGTTTCCAAGCTGGTTAATAGAGCTGAGGAATTGAGATGTGTTCCAGTTCCTGGTCTGCAGTGAGAGAGCTTATACGAGATACCTGAAGGTGTATAGTTTAAGGAAAACCAAGGTATTGATACACCTGTTCAGGGATTCATGTTTAAGGATCAGGCTGGCAATCCCAGCTTTATCAAGCTGAATGAAATGTGTTATCTAAAAGCTAGGGATGCCATACATATAAGAAGTTGCTGTGGTGATAGTACAAATCATTTTGTAAGGTATAAGTTGAATAAAATCATCAAAGTGGAACAAAGAGAACTCAGAGGGGATGCAGAAGCTGAAAGCCTCCTAGAAGAAATCAACAGAGAAATCATTCTGTGGGAGGTTCTACATCCTGAGTTCAAAAGATAAATAGATTAGTTCTATTGTAAATTAGATTAGTTCTAATTTCTGTAAGCACTATGTGTGCATGATCTAAGTGATCAATTATTTTGTATTATGATAAGTTCAATTAATACAAGTATAAAGTTTGATATGTTCAACTGTGTTGTGAGGTGTTCATATTTATAAGCCTGATAAGTTCAGTTTAATGAATAAATGATAAGTTCATATTCATTAATATGTTTGGCTGGTGTGTTCAACTAAAAGTTGGTATGCTCCAATTTAATTTGATAAGTTCAATTAAAATTTGATTAGTTCAAAATGAATATCTTGATAAGTTTAAGATTTAAAACATAATTCTGTTAAACAAACTTACTAACTGTTTGATGGTTTTGTCATCATCAAATAGGGGGAGTTTGTTGGGAAAATGATCTCATCAGTTAAGATTTGATGAGACAAAGTTAAGTTTGTAAGATGTGTTCTACGTATAACTTAAACAGAATTATGAAGCTTAGTCAGATTGAACACTCATAGTGATTCAGACTGAGTACAAGCTGAATGTAAATTGAGGATATGTTCGACCAGTTTATACTACACCTTAGTTAGTTTATTAATATGTTTAATAAGCTGTGTATGTCACATAAGGTATATAACGAGTAATCAGCTTGATGTGTTTCAAGCTGAGTGACTCAGCTCAAAAGCAGAGTCAGCTCGACAGAGTTGCTAAATATGTTTTAGTTAACTAGTTAGACTTCTAAAGATGAGTTTATCAATATACGTGTTAGTTCATGTATGTATTCGGGTTTGTTCTCGAAAAACTCAGCTTGATGAGTCTCAAGCTGAGTAACTCAGCCTGACTAAAGAAGTCAGTTTAAAAGAATTAAATGTGTTTTAAATTCTGTTTTAACTCTCTATATCTACGGAAAGGATAAAAAGACTTCAGAAACAAGATTGAAGATTGAAGACTCACGATAAGAAGATTCAAGATTCAAGATTCCGAGTTATCCGAAAGTTAGTTAGCAAATTAGGATTAGTCCAGTTTGTTAGGAACCGTAGCAACAGGATTATAAATACTTATCTCCTGATAAGTTTAGAGGTACGATTCTGAAACAAGTTACAGAGCCAAAACCTCACCTCACCGTATGTGTTACGATTATTGAATCACTGTTTGTAAGTTCAACGTGATCAAGAAACTCACAGATTGCAAAATTGTTCGTGTGTTAGAATTGTCACATCAGTTGTGATATTGGTAAGTAATCATTAGTTGATTCAGTCTGTGTAAATCCTGTTTAGAGAGTCGTCAGTATCTATAATCATAAGATGATTATAGATAGCTAAGTTTGAGAGTTACTGTAATCATCTTCTTATTCAAAGCATTGTAATCATCTTCTGTCAGGATCGGATATTGCTTAATATCAAATAACAAGAATTATCTTTTGAAATAAAATCAGAGTTGTTAAAAAGACAATCTATAGTTTTGATCACAATCAATTAAGAAGTTGCGGAATCACACTTAATTGATTATAAAGGTTTTGAACACAAGAACAATTCAATCAATAAACACAAAGTAATACTGCCACAAAGATGTTTATTGATAACCAATCGATGATTACAATATTCACCTACACCTCCAATCTAACTTCTTATGTTAGATGAAGAACACAATTTGTTCTTAGGTTTCAAAAGAAACTTAGAGGCTAAACACTTACTGAAAGCAAATAACAATTACGTACGAATGCAAAACAATATGATCAAGAGAGCGATATTAACAATATTCTAATCGAGTATTTATAGACTCTTGATCCTCCTTGATAAGTTGACAGTTAGGTAATCTTCTATCTTCTGAGATAATCTTGATAATCTTCGAACTTTGATAAAGATATACTTCAAATCCACGAAGATAGCATTTTCCATAAATAGCTCAACCGAAACTGTTTGTTGAATGAAACAGTTCTGATCTTCTTCTAACAGTCTTCTCTTCAAGGTCTTCTAACAGTTGTAAACTTTGTACTAACAGTTCTGATCTCTTGGACTAACAGTTGTAAAGCTTACATCAGCTGTTAGTTACAACTGTCTTCGTATTATAGCTAACAGTCCTCGACTGTTTTATCAGAATTCTTCTAACAGTTTTTGAGCTGTTTTCACAAAATCCATTAACAGTTTTGATCTTTGCATGTATAACAGTTTCAATGACTTAGCCAATTTCCCAACAATCTCCCCCTAACTTAAAGTATTGAACAATATACTTAAGTTGTTTGTTTTAAGGGTTCAACTATAGACAAATTAACATAAGTAAAGAACATATTAACATTGATAATGCAAAGTCAAACTGTTACAATCAAAATATAAAAAGAAAAATTACTTTTTACTTGATTCTATTAGCTCCAACCTTTCCTTCACCCTCTTTATCAGATCTTCCTTCATTTTAGCAGGGCCAAAGAACTTTGTTTTCAACAAATATATCAGCTTTATTTTACCATGTTCAACAAAGTCAAAATCAAACCACTGAGTTCTTCCCTTTCCCATTACCATATGATATGCCCTTGACTTTTCATATACTTTCATATAACTTATTGGGAAGACATCATCAATTATTACCATGGGGATTACCTTCAGTGGATTGCATATACTTGTCAAGTGTCTCATCAAGACTCTGATTTCAACTTCAACTTCAATTATTACAAAGTCATTGGAAGCCTAGAATCAGCTAACATGGATCTAGCAGCCTCAATCAAAGTCCTATTCCTTCTCTCAGCCACTCCATTGTGTTGAGGAGTACTAGGTGCACTAAACTGTCTTGAAATTCCTTTTTCCTCACAAAAGCTGTTTAATTCATAGTTCTTAAACTCAGAACCATTATCAGATCTAATGACTTTCACCTTCAAATCAGATTGATTCTCAATTCTAAGAATAAGAGACTTAACTAACTCAGCAGTTTCATCTTTAGTTCTAAGAAATTGAACCTATGTAAATCTGGTGAAATCATCAACTATGACTAAACAGTAGGCTTTCTTACCTATACTGACCACAGATGTTGGACCAAAAAGATCCATATGTAACAGTTGTAAAGGTGCAGTAATGGAAGAAACTTCTTTGGGCTTATAAGAAGTTTTGTGTTGCTTGCCTTTGAGACAGGCTACACAATGATCATCACATGAGAATTCCTTTTGTGGCAAACCTCTTACCAGATTGTTTTTAACTAACACATTCATGGTTTTAAAGTTCATGTGACACATCCTTCTATGCCAAATGGTAGACTCATCATGAGATGCCTTTGAGAGTAAACAACTTAATACATTCTGCTTAGCAATCTTTTGTGTATCCAGACAGTATACATTATCTTTTCTAGGTGTTCTTAAAAGCACATCTTTTTCATCCAGTTTAAAATCTTTTGACAGGATAATGCATTCAGTGTCTGTAAACAAGACTTTGTTTCCATTGTCACAGATTTGAGATACACTTAGCAGGTTGTATTTAAGTTGTTCAACAAAGAAAACATCATTAAATGTAAGTGTACCTGCCTCCACAGCTCCTTTACCTGTGATTCTTCCTCCCTTAGCATTTCCTCCAAATGCTACATGTCCTCCATTGATTCTTCTGAAATTCTTCAAACAGTGTGGATTTCCAGTCATGTGCCTTGAGCATCCACTATCCACATGCCAAATTAATCCATGATCGGCCCTATGAATGCTCTGCACAAATAAAAATCAGTTAGTAGTAGGAAGTACCCAGGCCATGTAGGTCTTGGGTACACCATTCAAGTCATAATACTTAAACACAGATTGAGTTTTATTGATGTCATCCAAATTAGATTTCTCTATTTTGTGTGAAGAGTATCTTGTGATAACATGTGGTTTCCAACTGTTGTGATTAACAGTTGAGTCTTTTGAACAAATAGTTTTTGGATTTGGTAAAACAGTTGAAGCATGTTTTAACTCAGATTGGTTTTCAGATTGATTAACAGTTTTACCCTCTTCGGAAACTGTTTGTTTTTGCAATTTCACCCAAGCCAGACCAACAGTTTTTGATTTTGGCTTAACAGATGTAGAACTGTTAGCTGGTTTGGATGTAACAGTTGTAGAACTGTTAACCTGTTTTGGCTTAGCAGTCTTAGAACTGTTAGTCTGTTTTCTGGAACTTGGTTTCTGGGTGCTATAGATCTGTGGGTTATAATAACAATTTTTAGCCAAGTGATTAGTTATCCCACATATATAGCACCTTTTAGTTTTGACAATAGGCAAACCAGTTCTTTGTTACCAGAACTGGTTCCTATTTCTTTGGTTTCCTCTCACTGGTGCTGACAGAGGAAATTTCTGTACACCATGCTGTTTGCATGTGCAGACAGACACTTCAGTATGCCTTTTCACAAATTTGGGTTGAGACTTTGCTTTTGAAGCTTCCTTCTTTGGATTCTTAATCACAACTTCATCAACCTTCACTTTTCCTTTTGACTTAACACTAACAGTTGAGCTGTTTGGGTTAGAAATGTTTGGGTTCCTTTTCGGACTGTTAGTGTAAAGGTGGGGGACTGTTTGTAACAGTTGTCGAACTGCTTATAGAATGAACAACTTTGGACGGTTTTGGCTCATTGGTGAAGGGTTCAGTGGATGCTTTTACAAACACCACAGGTTGTAAAGAGGATTTTGTGGCTATGGGTTCACAACAGATGTGATTTTCAAATGAAATGACCTCTTCCTTCTTCACAACTCCTTCATTCTTATCATCACTCACTTCATACACAATTCCTTCCTCTTTACTTTCAAATTGTGGATCAGCTGACTTCAGTTCCTCTTGTATTGATTCATTAACATACCTATCACACTAGTACAAAAATGACCTTTAGTCACACTTTTCAAAAACAGACCAGTCACACTTTTGATTTAAAGTGTGACTATAGGTCATATTTTAAATTCTGTCATACTTTTAGTCACATTATATTTTGTTTGTGTGACTATTGCGTAATAAGTAAATATCTTTAGTCACACTTAAACATAAAAACGTGACAATTTCATAGTAAGTAAATACTTTTAGTCACACATAAACATAAAATAGTGACAATTGAATAGTAAGTAAATACCTTTAGTCACACTTAAGCATAAAAACGTGACCATTGCTAGCCACACTTGTAAAAGGCGTGACCAAATATAATGATATGCCACTGATATGCGAATAAAATTTGTGATAGATTTTATAAGAGACCATAAATATATATACGGTCACACACTAGTACAAAATTGACATTTAGTCACACTTTTTCCAAAACAAACCAAAGTCACACTTTTGACTTAAAGTGTGACTATAGGTCATTTTTAAAATTTTGTCATACTTTTAGTCACTTTATATTTTGTTTGTGTGACCATTACATAGTAAGTAAATACCTTTCGTCACACTTAAACATAAAAACGTGACAATTGTATAGTAAGTAAATACCTTTAGTCACACTTAAACATAAAAACGCGACCAAAACTAGCCACACTCGTAAAAAGTGTGACCAAATATCATGATATGCCACTTATATGTGAATAAAATTTGTGATAGATTTTATAAGAGACCATAGATATATATACGGTCACACACTAGTACAAAAATGACATTTAGTCACACTTTTGATTTAAATTGTGACTATAGGTCATTTTTAAAAATTTGTCATACTTTTAGTCACTTTATATTTTGTTTGTTGTGACCATTGCATAGGAAGTAAATACTTTTCATCACACTTAAACATAAAAACGTGACAATTGCATAGTAAGTAAATACCTTTAGTCACACTTAAACATAAAAACGTGACCATTACCAGCCACAATCGTAAAAAGTGTGACCAAATATCATGATATACCACTTATATGTTAATAAAATTTATGAAGAGTTTTATAAGAGACCATAGATATATATACGGTCACACACTAGTACAAAAATAACATTTAGTCACACTTTTTCCAAAAAAATCCAGTCACACTTTTGATGGACTTATAAGTAAACTTTGGCTTTAAATGACACAACGCGTGTAAGGACCACAAGCATAGCACATCTCATGAGAACTCCGAAGTTAAGCGGACTTGGGTTGGAGCAATCCAGGGATGGGTGACCCATGGGAATTGCTTGTGTCTTGGTAACGCGGGATGTTACAATGTTCGTGTGGCTGTAGGTTATACATAGTCACACTTTTGAAAACATTGTGTGACCATAAAATGGTTTTAGCTACTTTTTAAGTATTTATGTGTGACCAAAAACTAAACAATAACAACACTTATAATAGACTTGTGTGACCACATGATGAACAACAGTCACTCAAATAACAAAATTGTGTGTCTAAAAAAGGTTTTTTGTCACACTTTCGGATGAACTGTTTGATTTTAAAATGAAAAGTCCATACCCTATAGTCACACTTTTAAGCTACAGTCACATTTTTTTATATGATATGGTCACTAAATTTTCGTGTGACCAAAACATGCCTAAAATGGCACGATCTTCGGTCACACTTTTAATGAAAAAAAAAGTGTGACCATAGGCATACAGCCACACTTTTTTGGTGTGACTAAATGTCATTTTTGTACTAGTGTCAGCTACATTAGACATGGGAGTTATGTAGTTGTGATTGTATGGAGGTGGGGTCTATTTATATCCTAAACCAGTTTTCACCTTGTCTCTAATTTGTGATTGTAACAAGGTTTCAAGCTTAAGATTTGTTGCCTTGAACATGCTCAGATCAATATCAACACCCTCCAACTTCTTGGTTAACTCATCAACCTTACTTTCCTTTTCACTTAGCTTTTTATTTAAACTATCAATCTCTTCTTGAAGTTGCTCCTTCTCCCACTTATGATACTTTCTATCATAATCCATTTGCAGTTCATTAGCTTGATAATCTTTGATTTTCTTTTCAAAGCTTTCAATAACAACATTAGTTTCATACCTTCTCTCCTCCATTTTACTTAGAGCTGCAATACCTTTTTGTTGTGCTCTCTAAATCTTTTAACAATGGCTCTACATTCACCTGGACAGAGTTTAGAAGATACCTGAATGTCTTCTGATTCTGGTGAATCCAGTTTGATGGAGGAGTTGGTTAATGCCATCAATGCCTTGTTGATAGTGGCTTCCTCTGCTTGATCACTTCAATCAAAGCCATGGCCTTCTTGTGATACCAATGCTGAGGAGGTTTGAGTTGGCCTTTGTCCTTGATTCTGGCCTTGTCCACCAGATTTGCACTCTCTGGCAAAGTAACCAAGCTGTTGACATTTAAAACATCTAACTTTTGACTTGTCAAAACCAGCTTTGCCATCAGCTCTGAAGTTCATGTTCTGCCTTCCAGTTCTTTTGATAAACCTTTTGGCTCTGACAGTTAACATGGCCATCTGCCACTTGAGATCCATCTCCTCAAGATCATCAGTATGCACTTGTTCAAGATCCTCATTTGTGAGGGTTGAATGTGCATGGCTAGCAAGAAAGGCTTCAAGTATAGCATCAGGAGTGTTTACATCTAGTCTAACAGCAGAACTAGTACCTGCACAACCATCAACAGAGTTAGTTAAAGAATGGTTTGAGTCCATACCTGAGGATGAAAGAAGAGCAGCATTGTGGCTAGGGGTAACAGACTTTCTTTTTCCCTCTATCTCTCCCTCAAACACAATCAAACTGTTGTAAAGATCGTCTAACTCTATATCCTCTAGAGAATCATTGGTTCTCCATTGTGCTGCAAATACTGTCCACTCCTCACCCAAGGATCTAAGAAACTTTCTACTGATCTCATCTTGTTCTAATCTAACCTTAGCACTCTCCAATTGACTTACCAGCTTATAGAACCTATCAAATATCTGAGTAATACTCTCATTCTTTCCACTAGTAAAGTTCTCATAAGCTTGTTTCAGTAGATCCCTTTGATTCCTTTTGGAACTAGCATTCCCAGCAAACCTCTTTTCTAATGCATTCCACAGTTCATGAGCATCATCAAACTTTTTGAATTGATGCTGATACTGATTGGGGATAGCAATCTGAAGGATGCTAAGTGCGTTCATCTCAATCATTCTTTCTTTCTTTTCGGCATCAGTTTTTGGTGGTGGTTTCTTCTTTGGTTTTCCTGTTTCATCTAAATCAACAGTAGTAATGGGGTCCTTTTCTATGATTTCCCAAATAGCATAGTCCATTAATTGGACATGCTGCTTGATTCTTAGTTTACACATCTCAAAATCAGTTGGTTTGAGAATGTGAACACGAATGTTTGACCCAGATCCAGTGTTTTCAGAAGATCCACCAAACTCCATTGCAGTATAGTGATTGAAAAACACAATTAAACTTTAGAAAAACTTTAAATAAAGAACCACAGCAAATTGGTGCAAAAACCTTCAACTGGTGATCAATGGAACCTTAATGATAAGGCTCTGATACCACTTGTCAGGATCGGATATTGCTTAATATCAAATAACAAGAATTATCTTTTGAAATAAAATCAGAGTTGTTAAAAAGACAATCTATAGTTTTGATCACAATCAATTAAGAAGTTCCGTAATCACACATAATTGATTATAAAGGTTTTGAACACAAGAACAATTCAATCAATAAACACAAAGTAATACTGCCACAAAGATGTTTATTGATAACCAATCGATGATTACAATATTCACCTACACCTCCAATCTAACTTCTTATGTTAGACGAAGAACACAATTTGTTCTTAGGTTTCAAAAGAAACTTAGAGGCTAAACACTTACTGAAAGCAAATAACAATTACGTAATCTTCGAAGATAAACTTGATAATCTTCGAACTTTGATAAAGATATACTTCAAATGCACGAAGATAGCATTTTCCATAAATAGCTCAACCGAAACTGTTTGTTGAATGAAACAGTTCTGATCTTCTTCTAACAGTCTTCTCTTCAAGGTATTCTAATAGTTGTAAACTTTGTACTAACAGTTCTGATCTCTTGGACTAACAGTTGTAAAGCTTACATCAGCTGTTAGTTACAACTGTCTTCGTATTACAGCTAACAGTCCTCGACTGTTTTATCAGAATTCTTCTAACAGTTTTTGAGCTGTTTTCACAAAATCCATTAACAGTTTTGATCTTTGCATGTATAACAGTTTCAATGACTTAGCCAATTTCCCAACAATCTCCCCGTAACTTAAAGTATTGAACAATACACTTAAGTTGTTTGTTTTAAGGGTTCAACTATAGACAAATTAACATAAGTAAAGAACATATTAACATTGATAATGCAAAGTCAAACTGTTACAATCAAAATATAAAAAGAAAAATTACTTTTTACTTGATTCTATTAGCTCCAACCTTTCCTTCACCCTCTTTATCAGATCTTCCTTCATTTTAGCAGGGCCAAAGAACTTTGTTTTCAACATATATATCAGCTTTATTTTACCATGTTCAACAAAGTCAAAATCAAACCACTGAGTTCTTCCCTTTCCTATTACCATATGATATGCCCTTGACTTTTCATATACTTTCATATAACTTATTGGGAAGACATCATCAATTATTACCATGGGCATTACCTTCAGTGGATTGCATATACTTGTCAAGTGTCTCATCAAGACTCTGATTTCAACTTCAGCAGCTTCCCCGTAGTGACTTACTCCATATTCATACATTTCTTGAATATCTCTTCTTGTCACATTATCCATCAACTATAAGAAACTGGCATAACTTTCAATCGGCTCTACTTCTCTTACAATTATCACTCCTTTCTTTCCAGTTTCAATCCTCAAAAATTCAAATCTCCACTCAGTGATGTGGGATTTTTGTCCTAGTTGCTCTGCCACAAGTTTATCTATTCTTTCTTCAACTTCTGTTCTAAGTCTATCATGAAGAATGGTTTGAACCATTCCAACTTTAGCTTTCTCTTCAGACTTTTGGACTGTTTGGGATTGATGATGCTGTTGAGGTTGAGCTGTCTGCTTCTTCTTTTCAGCTGCTGGCTTAGGAGGTGGAACTGGTTTCTTCCTTACAACTCTTTTTCTTTTTACTCCCTTGCCAGCTTTCTTTTCTTTTTCTTCCTCATCAATCTTAGCAGTGATCTCATCAGCCAGCTGTTGAGCTAATTCAAAGTCTTTCAGCTCTTGTTCTTTGAGCTCAGCTTCCAGCCTTAGAGCTATCTCATGATCATGCTCTTCTTGTTGTTCTTTTGTAAGTTTTAACTTTGGAGTATTAACAACAACTTCTTTTCCCTTACCTAGAACAGGGGGCATCTTATTATCTTTCTTTCCCTCTATAATTGCAATGCCTTTAAACCCTTTCTTAGGTACCAGTGGCTCTAACTTTGCTACTTTTCCATCCAGCCACCCATCATCCACTTTTTGTGCCATTCTTGATGTGCTTATGTTGAGTGTTTGAGCACTTATTTCAATCAAGTGATTTTATTTGACCTTTGACCATGATTTGAAAATTTCAGTGCTTGGAAGGTCTCCAGTCATAACCATCTTGTTGATTAGCACCCTGTCAACAGTTGACAACTTTTCTTCTTCTTCTTTTTCTACTATTTGAGCACTGGCAGCTGTTTGTTGATCTGGAGCTGCAACTGTTTTTGAGACTTCAGCAACTGTTGGTACAACCTCCACTTGCTTCAAAGTTTTCTCCCCCTTTTTGATTGGAACGGTTTGAGAGGGGGGTGTTGCACTTGTTTTGGACTGTTGGAGCCGTTGATCATGAACCCGAAGGACATCAGTTGCCTTCTTTAGTGTGTCAGACAAAAATTTTATCTGTTTATCCTGCCTGATGATCACTTCATTGTTTTTCCAGAAGCCTGTCATTTTGGAAATTCCTCTTTTTGAGATAGAGGAAAGCAGCAACGAATGGTACAAGCTCTGAGTTCGTCAATGCCTTTTGTTTCAGACTTGCCTCAAGTTGTTTGTCCCATATGGTATACGGATGAAGCAATGCTATGAAGTAAGTGTGTGTTTGTGTGTGTGTTTCGGTAAAGATGAGAGAACCGAGAGTTAGAGAGAGAAAGTACACAAACACAATATGTTGGTTATGCAAAGCTTAACATTGAAATGTGGGGGAAATGCCTTTATATAGCATTTCCCCAACTTTTGTACAATTACATTTTACACCCTCACTTTATATATCTAAAAATCTCCCCCTAAGTGAGGTGTGTAATCATTCACAACAAATAATACATTTAAAGCTATTCATAGAATGATTTGTTGCGAATCCCAAATGCCACCTGCCATTGCCTAACTTGCCTCCGGTTTGATATTGTGGTCTTCATCTGATCTATTGCTTTCTAAGCCTGATCATGTTGTTCATAAGTGTAGGAATCTACAGAGTACTAGGTGACATCAGCTTGAGGTGCTGGAACTAGAGGGCGAGCAGCAAGAAGATTTTCAATTCTGTTCAGCTGCTCAGATTGTGCCCTTGAAGTCTCTTCTAACCGATCCAATTTCTGATTTGTTTCTTGCAGTTGTTGTTGGATGGGGGACACGGCTTGTTGGATAGCTCTTTCAAGATCTGCACGTGTAACAAACCCGGAAATACGCAGACTTCCGGTTGAGGTACCTGCCACAGAGGCAGAACCACCTACTGGAGCAGTATGGATGTATGCTCCAGCAGGATTTCCTTCTAATCCTCGAGTGGCACCTTGATAGGTACCACCTATGGAAGTTGGGGAGTATTGTTGGGCGAACAATCTCAGTGCATTAGTGGTAACTTCGTGTTGTTCAAGATAAGCGGAGATCTGCGGCATATCAAATCGTGCACGAAGAGGAGTCGAGGACGAGGGAGGCAGTCCTCTGTGTTCAATAGGTCCAACGCCCAATTGGGGTTGACCTAGACTATGTGCTATTACCCTGTGCAATAAAGACGGTGTCTGTTGAGAGACACCGTAGTAGCTTGGAGGGGCAGAAACTTGCACGGGTGGGATAACCATGTCTTGTTCAATATGAGGCCCAACAATGTCAGGCTCTATAGCAGATGTGGCTTCCCGGCTTTCTTGGTTTAGAGGTCCCTCAGTACTCTCTTGTTATTTTCTCACTACCTCACCATCGCTCACACTCCTATCTTCATCTATAAAGCTACCGATACCATAACCGGTATACTGATTTGGGTCTAGAAGGGAGTCTGGAGTGACAGAGCCTACCTCAAAAGATACGTCAGGTGATTGAGAAGGTGGTAGGATGTCATGCTCAGCAGCAACCATCGCATTGCGAATGGTTGAGGTGGTTTGAAGTGGTATGACCAGACCACGGGTAGGAGAGGGTGGTGTTGTCTGAGTGGTATAGGCCTGGTTTGGACTGATAGGATTGGGGTCGGTTATTTTCATGAAGGATGGGGTGCTATCAGTAGGTTGGTCTATTGGTTGCTCAAGGGTGCCCAAAGGTGATATTTCTGTTTCGGGGTCAGGGGCACCACCTGGATGGGAGGCTGACTCTTCTTGAGAGGAACTGGATAACTCAGAAAAGTCAAATCCAAGTTCGGTTAAAACGGCTTGGGTACGGGTGGATACAGAGAGGGATTGGACAATGGATTGGATGACTGCTGGATCATATGCATCTTCTCCCTCTCTACTCTCATCACCTTCACCCACTTCTCCTTCCCTCTCTTGATTTTCTCTCAGCACATCCCTCTCAGCATCTCCCACAGATTGCTGAGTCCTATCCTCTATATTCTCACCGGGTGCTACTCCCTCTTGGGTAGGTATGGCCGGCTCTGGCACAACCATAGAGGATATCCCTACACTCTTCCTATATGTTCTCACTACATCATTTTGCTCACACAGATCCAGCAGAGACTCAGGGAATGGTTTAGGAATGGGCATATTAGTAGGAGTAGCAGGTTTAATTGATTGGAAGAGTTTGGGTGTTACAGAGGGTAAACCTGCCCGTCGTGGAATGTCAACATTCCTATCCATCACATATTGTATGATCATCGGAAGGAAGCGATGGTAAGGCAGCAGGTTGGCCTCTTTCTTCTTCTGGGAATTCTTCCTTTGCATGGTAGCTTTTATGTCCTGGAAGAGAAGGAATGCGTAATCCACATGCATATGTGTGGTAGCAGCAACGAAGATTTTTAGCTGGTTCTCCGTTGGAAACTCATACCCCGAGTGTTTTGGGGTGAGGCACCTTTGCAGCACGGTCATAAAGATGTTATACTTTGGGTGAAGACCAGTGCGTTTGAATTGATTCTTAGTTGTGAGCTCTCCAGCATAGCCCAACTGTCTTATTGCTGCCAGACATGTTTCCTCATTGGGGATCTCCTCATAATCCACCACAGAAGGTCTACATTAAACTCATCCACCTCAGCATGGATGACCTCCTGTCCTTTTTCGTTTATTCGTACATCACATGTCCTCCAGAATTATTGAACATAAAGTTCAGGGACATGTGTGCCTGTAGTTGCAGGGTTGTAGGTTAGAAGGTGGTTCAGAGGGTGAATCTTGAGGATTTCAGTGACAATGGGGTGAGTGGGGGTTGTGAATTTTGTAAGATCAATATAGTGGTTGTTGGGGTGAGTTCTGGTGCTAAGAAACTCAGCCTGAGGCATGATCTCTTCTGGGTCACGAACAACTTGGGCCATTTTATCTTAGTGATTTCGAGTATTTTGACACTAAAATATCAAATTTTGGCAGAGTAACGAGAGGATTTGAGTATGAAAGAGAGCAAGAACTCGAGAGCACTTTGTGTAAATTTTGAATCACGTAAATGAGGATTGTAACGGTTGGGGTAACTTGTAGCCGTGTAAAAGGACACGTGTCAAGCTCTGATTGGCTGGTTTAGCGGTTAAAAATGCGACTGATAGACTTTTGGGTGCGGCTGATAAGTGTTGGCAATCGCACGCGATTCACACAGTGGTGTGTTAATCGCGTGCGATTCAGCTAGGAAAGAATCATGTGCATCCGAATCACGTGCGATTCATACTATAAGAATTGCGTTCTATTTAGCCTATGACCGAATCGCGTGCGATTCATACTATCAGACTCAATCGCATTCTATTAAACCTATGACCGAATCGCGTGCGATTCATACTATCTCAAACCGAATCACATGCGATTCAACCTTAGGCATAATGGTATGCGAATCACTTGTTCTTGGCCTTAATCGCATGTGATTGAGAAATGGACTTTGTATTCCCATGGAATTGAACCTTGACTTAGAAAATTTTAGTGAATTGACTAAGGATAATCCCATGCGATTTGTACATAGAATCTATTAAGCTTTGATAGTCCTTAACACGTAAAAAATTCTTTTCATCTACAAACTATCTGGAATGTTGAGTTTAAAAATTTATATTCCAAGATCGTTTGTTTGAGAATGTTTATTTTGACACACTCCCCCTCGATTGTTGCCTTTTAACTTTGAGAGTGTGATAATTTTGAATTTCTCCCCCTACACATGGGCATCATGTGTATTTAACTTTTCTCCCCCTACACATATGCAGCATGTGTAGGACTTCAGAACTCCCCCTTTGCAGTTTCAGTAGACATCTGTACATTGAACACACAGTGTAACACCAAATCTAAAAAGAAAGAAAAGGAAAGTAAACAAGCTAACAGTATGTTAGATTTGCAAATTCAGCATGCCCTACTTGGATACCAGTTCAGTAAAATGACTTTCATCCAAAGGTTTGGTAAACAAATCAGCAAGCTGATTCTCGGTGGGAACATATTGTAACTCAATTAATCCTTTTTCTACGTTATCTTTTATGAAGTGATAACGGATATCGATATGTTTGGTTTTAGAGTGATGTACCGGATTGCAGGAGATGGCAATGACAGACTGGGAGTCACATAACAGTGGTATATTATCATACATGAGACCAAAGTCAGATAGCTGGGTGCGTATCCATAGACTTTGTGAACAGCACATTGCAGCAGCAACATACTCTGCCTCTGCAGTAGAAGTGGAAACACAGTTTTGCTTCTTTGAAGCCCAGCAGACTAGACGATCTCCCAGAAAGTGTGCACTACCAGAGGTGCTTTTCCTATCAATCTTGCAACCGGCATAGTCAGCATCTGAATAAGCATGAAGATCCAGATTGGAATCCTTGGGATACCACAGACCAAGATCCATGGATCCTTTGAGATATCTGAAAATTCGCTTAACAGCCAACAGATGTGACTCTTTGGGATCTGCCTGAAATCTGGCACACAGACAGGTAGAGAACATAATGTCTGGACGACTTGCAGTGAGATAGAGTAAAGATCCAATCATCCCACGGTATGTCTTGAGATCCACCGGAGAACCATCAGGGTCTGTCGATAGTTGCGATTTGGCCGCCATGGGAGTTGAGATAGGGTTGCAGTTGAGCATATCATACTTCGTTAGAAGATCTTCAATATACTTAGATTGGCAGAGGAACGTGCCATGACTCAACTTTTTGACTTGAAGACCGAGAAAGAATGACATCTCTCCCATCATACTCATTCGGAACCGGTTGGACATAGTCTGTGCAAACTCTTCACTGTACTTCAGATTTGTCGATCCAAATATGATGTCATCCACATAAATCTGGACAAGAATCTTGTCCCTACCCTTGGTCTTGGTGAATAAAGTGGTGTCAGTCTTTCCTTTGGAGTATCCGTCACCTATCAAATATTCAGATAAGACATCATACCATGCACGTGGGGCTTGTTTTAAGCCATACAATGCCTTATCCAAAATATAGACATGATTAGGATGCTTGGAGTTTATGAATCCCTCTGGTTGTGAGACATAGACCTCTTCTTTGAGTACACCATTGAGGAATGCAGTCTGTACATCCATTTGAAAGACACGAAAGCTACGGGAGGCTGCAAATGCAAGGAATAGACGTATTGCTTCAATACGAGCAACGGGGGCAAAAGTTTCATCGTAGTCAATCCCCTCTTGCTGATTGTAGCCCTTTGCAACCAACCGAGCTTTGTTTCGTACCACCACTCCGTCAGAATCCCGTTTGTTCTTAAATACCCACTTAGTTCCTACAACAGATTTTCCGTAGGGCAGAGGAACTAGTCTCCAGACTTTGAGACGAGCAAACTGGTGTAATTCTTCTTGCATAGCTAGTACCCAGTCCGGATCATTCAGTGCCTCACAAGTCTTTGTGGGTTCAATCATGCTTAAGAAACCTGCAAATTGGCACTCGTTAGCTGTGGCTGACCTTGTTTGAATGCCAACAGAGGGATCTCCAATTATATTCTCCTCAGAGTGATGTCGGATCCATTTTAGCTCATGCGAGTTAGAGGAGTAAGGGATGATATCTTGAATATGTTGCGCTTCCTCTTCCATTTCTCTAGAGAAGTTTGGATCGGAGTCGAACACAGGTGAGCTCTCCTGATCAACTAATGGTTCTGTCACAGGGGATTGTGTGACAGAAATAGATGTAGAATCCTCAGCAAATGGATTCGTTTCAGTGATTGTTGTATCTGTGATCGGGTCGCTTATCTGTGCACCTGCATTATCCCTGTTGTTAGCCAAAACAGGGGAAGAGTCAGATCTAAAGAAATCAAACATGAAATCGAGATTATTATCAGAAGTAGAGGGAATGTCTGATTCTTTAGAGTTAAGAACTGGTCCTGAACTGGTATGTTCAGAAGCAAAAGTGTTGGACTGTGGTGGGGAGCCAGAGACAGTCAATATATCATCAAATGTTACATTGATACTCTCGATGATGCTCTTTGTGCGTGTGTTTAAAACTCTATATGCTTTTGAGACGGTAGAATAACCTAAGAAAATAGCTTCATCAGCTTTCAGAGCAAATTTTCCTAGATTATCCTTTTCATTTAAGACAAAACACCTATTACCAAATACATGAAAGTATTTGATATTAGGTACAATGCCATTTGCCAGTTCATAAGGAGTTTTATTAAAACGTTTATTAATGAAAGAGCGATTCTGCGTATAGCAGGCAGTGTTAATAGCTTCAGCCCAGAAGGAAGGAGGGAGCCCAGAGTAAGAAAGCGTTGTTCGGGCAGCTTCAACCAGAGTTCTGTTTCTTCTTTCAACAACACCATTTTGTTGAGGTGTGTAAGCTGCAGAGAACTGATGGTTGATCCCAACTAGGTCACAGAAATTTTGCAGAGTGTTGTTCTTGAATTCCGTTCCATTGTCTGTTCGAATGGAGACAACACTTTGACCATATTTATTCTGCTGCTGTTTAAGGAAAGTGATGATCGTTGGAGTAGCTTCATCCTTAGAGCGCAAAAATTTAACCCAAGTATACCGTGAGTAGTCATCCACCATGACCAGGATATACTTCTTCCCATGTTTGGACTATATTCTCATTGGACCGCAGAGATCCATGTGCAGGAGATCCAAAGGCTTGGTTGTGCTGAATGCTTGCTTTGATTTGTGTGAGGCCTTCTTCATCTTCCCCTTTTCACAATCAGCACACAAATGATCCTTGTTGAACTTCAGGTTGGGTATCCCTCTCACCAAGTCACCATTGACTAGTTTTTTTATGTTTTGAAAGTTCAGGTGAGAGAGTCTTCTGTGCCAGAGCCAAGTAAGATTATTGGAGGCTTCTAACAGAAGACACACAGATGTAGGAGAGTCATACTTCTCCAGATCTATGGAATACAAATTAGAATTTCTGGATCCTGCAAGTACTTCATCACCGGTTTCTGTGATCACTGAGCATTTGTTCTTTTTAAATACAACCACCATGTCTTTGTCACAGAACTGACCGATGCTGAATAGGTTGTGCCCCAAGCCTTTTACGTAGGAGACTTTCTTGATTTTCACATGTTTTTTCTCTATGTCTCCGTACCCCATTATTGGTGCAACTTGGTCATTCCCAAAACGTACGGTCCCGGAGTACTTAGGAACGTAATTTTTTAGAAGACTCTTGTTGCCGGTCATATGCTTGGAGCAACCGGAATCCAGGTACCATAAGTGAGACACCTGCAAAATGAATCACAATTAGGTTTAGGTCCCCACCTAAGAATGGGTCCATGAGTGTTAGCTTTAACATTTAACAGTGAGGTGTGTGTTGACACTGCTGAAGTTGAAACTTGTGATGATTTGTTCTTAGGAACCCAGATTAATTTGGTCTTTTGTTTAGAGACAACTGGATTTTTCATTTTTGGTTTGCTATGAATGGGTGTGGACTTGCGCATATCGACTGTTTTGGTATAAATGGGTTTCCTGTGAACCTTGGGTGCAGCAGACTGTTGATTAATTGGTGGCTTAGGTTTGTTAACAACAGTTGTTCTTCTCGCCTTGGGTTTAGTATGTTTGACCGTGGTGTGTGATTGAGTGTATGAGCGTTTTCGACTTTGTAGAAATTGTTCACGAGCGCTCCAGGCCTTTCGAAATGCCTCAAATCCTTGGTTTCTGTACGCTTCAAGCTCTGTGATGGTTAACAAGCGTTTGGATTTGTTTAAACGTTTAAGTGCATATGATTGGCGAGTGGTGATCCACTGGTGAATGATATAGCCGTTTGCATTTAAAAATGGAACATATACTTGATTAGCATAAATATCTATCCAATCATCACATGGTTTAACGCCTAAGGATTTTCGTAAATGATCATAGCAACAATTGTTTTCACAGTGCCCATGGGTACAACCATTACCCACACAAAACATGGTTGAGGCGATTGTGTCTTGTGAACATAAATAATTACACACAGAATCAAACATCAAAACGTTTTCACAGACAGAGTTTGAGTTTGAACATCTCCTAGTGGATCTAGGAATGACTCTTTTCCATGAGGCAATCTGTGGCTTCTTGTTCCCTTGCTCCGTCATATCTGCAGTAGAGGGTAAAAGATTAGAAATTTGTCGTGGTCGACTGGCAGCAGCACGTGAGGATTCAGGTATGTCTAAGTGCACACAAGAATTGTGATTAGAAGGGATTTGTTGCTTAGGTTTTGAAATCTGTTTAAGCTTAAGATCAGTTAAATCAGGTTTGTTAACTGATTTTAATGAGGTTGTGGACGGGTTAGTCTTGGTGTTTTCATTTGTTAAATCATCACATGCGGAACCGTAGAGTGAGAAAGTGAAAGGAACAGGTGGAGTTTGCAACTTTATTTCAAGTTCCTTGATTCTTTCTTTCAAGATAAACTGTTTCCTACAAAGGTCATCTATGATCTTTTCTTCGTGCTCAAATGACTTTGTGGGTTGTTGTTGACAAATGATGATTTCTTGTGGATAAGAGGATGATGACTCAACAGGAAGGGGTATAGACTCAGTTTGGATTATGCTGAAAAGGTCCTGCTGAATGTGTTGAGTAAAGCAAAATTCTTGCAAGGTCTTGAACCTATTTTGCAATTCTACGTGAGGAATGTATTTAAAAATAGGTTTTGGTGAGAGAGGTGAGCAGAGTTCTTCTGTAGTGTAAACAGATGAGCATTCAGAGTTGGATGAAGAACAGAGATCTGTGAGGTATGAGTCATTTAAATCAGAATAATCAAATGGAATTTCATATTTGAGGTTAAGAGTGCGTTTGACTTCTTCTTCTATTAATGTCTCTTCCTGGCTAATAAAGACCATTCTCTTGGTAAGTCCTAATCCAAATAGATCGGCATTGTATAGCTGTTTGGATGTGATCTTGCTTGATTTATAGCCAAGGCCATCAAAATTCCATCTGGAGAAAGGACGTTCCTTCTCTTTGTACTGAGATATGATCTGATCACTCTGATCTCGTTTAGAAAGCAAGTACTCAAGTTCATAGATTCTAGAGTGAAGAGTTCCTAATTCATTTTTAAGTTCATGCTTAAGGATCTCAGAGTCTTTTTCAGCACATGTACATTCTGCTTTGAGGTCTAATATGGTGTTATTAGTCCTATTGGTTAATTCAAGAAGCTCAGATTCTTTTGCAGCTAGTTGGTTTCTAAGGCTGATTAAGTCGTTATGTAACTTCTTAATTGTCGTTTGGGCCTTCATCTTGTGTGTGTGTGAATCATCTTCTAGAACCTGATTTCTTGAGGATAATTCTAGAGCCTGACTTTCTAACTCATTTATACGGGCTAAGATGGTACGAATATGTTCATGTTGAATACCCATAGTAAAGTTGGAGTTAGAAAATACCTTTCCGCTTTCTAAGCTCTCCTCATCTGACTCGGAGAGATCATCTCCGCCATCATCTTCTCTGCAACCTTCTCCATTGCGTGCTATAAGACAGAACTGGGCGTGATCTTCACCATCTAGATCACTATCCGATCCTGTGTCATCTAGGAACTGATCCTCTTCGACTAACAGCACATTCCCAGCCTGTTTCTGTTTAGAAAGGCGGTACTTTTGCCGGTAGTACTCAGCATCTTTAGTCTTTTTGAGAGGACAGTTCCTGATCATGTGGCCTGATCTACCACAGTTGTAGCACTTGCCATCAGTCTTCTTCTCCTCTTTCCTTTCTTCTCTCTGAAATCTGGGTTTGTCTACAGGAGCAGCTCTCTCAGGTCTTCTTGAGCCAGATGTGAACCGTTGTCTATTGTTAGTCTTGCTGAACCGGTTCTTGAGGTTCTTACTGGCCATCGTCAGAGTGTGGAAAGCAGCTTCGATAGAGTCATCCTCATCATCATCTTGATCTGAGTCGCTGACTACCACTTGTTTCAGTTTCATTTGTCTTGATGAGGTTTCTCTAAGAGGCCTATCACCAACAATCAAAGCAAGAGGATCTGCAGCTGGCTGTTTTGGGAGAGACTGTAATATCTCATCCTGGTACTGATTGAGATCTTCAAATATGTTGTGGAAGGTGACTGAAGTAAGATCTTTGTTGATTTGTTTGTACAGTCTTCCATACCCCTTCCACTCAGTACCTAGAGAGTTCAGAAAAACACACTTTAAATCAAGGTCAGTTATAACAATTTGGTTAGATCTCATCTCATTCTGCAGCTTGCAGAATCTCCCATAAGTTTCAGACAGGAGTTCATTTTCACGAGCTTGGAACTCATGGTAGCTATTCACCAGCTGAGTTCTCTTGATGTATTCTCCCTGCTCAGTGCCTTGAAGTTGCTTCTTGATCTCATCCCAGATTTCTTTAGCAGTGCCCAAGCTATCTATCTTAAGATAGATCTCTGAAGAAAGACCTTGTTTTAGGTAGTACTTGGCCAGTCTCTCTGCCTTCTTCGTTTCCTTCTCATCGGCTGTCAGTTCCTCATTTGTCTTTTCACGCTCATGTCTGAGGATGGGGGGATTGTTGTTTGGTTCCGCTTCAACGATTCTGGTGAACTTGGAGTTTTCTTTGTAGATGCACTCCATCATCTTGTCTCCGTAAATTTCGTTGTGCTCGAGAAAGTCCATGAACCTTCCTTTCCAAACATTATATTCCCCCCGAAACAAAACAAGTGGTTTTGTGTCAGTACCAATGGACATCAACTCATTTGAGCTTGCCATGTTAAGTGAATTAAGTAAGAGATGATCGTTTACTTGTAAGAGAGTTTGATTGTTCGAAAGCTTTTCAAAAACTGATGAAAGAACAAAGTCTTATGAATTTCAACTTTGAATTAGATCTTGTAAAGATTAAATTCAATTTTGAATTAAGTAGACTTTTAAGTAATGTAATTCACCTTTGAATTAAATCTGATTTAAATTAAATTCAATTGTGAATTAGATTGTTTTAATTAAGTTCAAATGCTCAGGTTCTTTTTGGTCAAGTCCAAAGAGTCAATCACTTGTCCAAGTTTTGGGAATCTGTTCTGTTATCGAGTGAGATTGGTCCAATTGAATCGAATGACTTCCTTTAAAGCAAATGAGCAATGAGCTTAGTAAAGATTGAATATGAAGGCAATCGAATGCGATTCAACCTGTAATCTTAACACTTGGAAATCAAACGGTTAGACCTGACAATCAAATGCGATTGCCAAAGAGAACAATTAATTGTATGCAAATTAGACTAATCGCGTGAAAACAATAATTCAATCGAGTGCGATTCCCTCTTTGTGTTAATAGTTCGCGAATCAAGCTATATCAATCGTGAATCATTTGTCAATCGCGTGCGATTCCCACATGTGAATTCGAGTACTTATCGTGTGAATCGACACTTTTCAATCGCGTGCGATTGATAAGTGAGGCTGTTTTTACTCAGTCTCAATCGCATGCGATTAGTAAGTTGTCTCCGGCTGATAACTTTTCACGACTAAATCAAGTTCGATTCCCTTAACAATTCCAGTTTCAATCGCGTGCGATTGGAGAGAATTTCGGCTGAGAGATTGCAACTTGTGACTAAGGCAAAGTTCTATAAGCCGCACCAGGGTTTAATCGCATTGACTAGTGAGCCCTGATGTGTCCTTGTCAGAACTGATGGACTTTCCTCTTAAGGTGTCTACCCACTTGTACTTTGATTAGATGGGTAGTACTCAAGTTTACTTGCTTGATGGTTAAGCTTGGAAGAATTAAAAATTATTTTAAATAAAAAAAACGAGTTCTTCCTGTTCAAAACTGCATTTAAGTCTCAAGAACACATTAAATGAAAGATTTCCAGAAATTTAATGCTTTAAATCACGTGTTCTTTACACTGTTAAAACCTTTTCTTTGAAGATTTGAGCTAGGTTTTGAAGTGTGACCCAAGCAAAACTTATAGAACAGTAGTTCTAACCAAGAACAGCTCAGAAAAGAAGATAAAACACTAAAATTTTATATCTTGAATGTGTTAAACCTTTTGGAAATCCTGAACTTGTAGCTTTCTTGAATAGCTTCAACTCGAGATCTTCTTCTTTTCTTCAACCTCGAACTTTTCTTGTTCTTCTTTGAGATCTTTCGAACAATCAAGAGCCAAAAACAAGTTTGGCTCTGATACCAATTGTTTGTCCCGTATGGTATACGGATGAAGCAATGCTATGAAGTAAGTGTGTGTTTGTGTGTGTGTTTCGGTAGAGATGAGAGAACCGAGAGTTAGAGAGAGAAAGTACACAAACACAATATGTTGGTTATGCAAAGCTTAACATTGAAATGTGGGGGAAATGCCTTTATATAGCATTTCCCCAACTTTGGTACAATTACATTTTACACCCTCACTTTATATATCTAACACAAGTTCATCCAATGTTGCCATGGTGAACATATCATCGACAGATACAACTGTTGGGTTACTCCTAGAAGTTTCCATAACAGTACCCCTTTTTTCTTGGTACTGGGGATTTCCAGAAGCTGTTTTACCAGCCTCTGTTGCCGTGGCTGAGGTCTTAGCAATGTTAACACTATCCTGTTCATCCCTTGCGGATGAAACAGTAGTATCAGCCTCATAAACCACATGATCACCCTCTAATGGAGTGATCACCTCCTCATTGTGCCTGGGAGACAGCACGAATGGTTCCCTTTCGATATTCTACACAGGTGAATGCACCTGTGCAGGGCTAACAGTTTGGGATTCTGGAACTGTGGTGGAAGGAGCACTAACAGTTCTTCTTCTCTTTTGGAATGTTTTCAGAGGAGGGGCTTGTGTTGTAGCTCTATCAAAGGTAGCAGAAGGGATTATATGAGTATCATGAGCTGTGGGTTGTAGAGTTGGTGGTGTAGCAATGCTGTGGGCTTCATGCTCAACTCTAGCAGCCCTGTTTCTTGAAATGAACTCCACCATTGCAGAGAGTGGTGGAGTTATGGCACCAGAGAAACTCTTGCCATCTATTTGCAACTTGCTCAATGTGGAGGCCACATGAGGAGAGGGAATGATGACCCTCTTGTGTGTTTGAAGGTTTGGCAACAAAAAGTTTAGAAAAACTTGCACAAACCTGGGGTACATAAAAAATAGACCATATTTGGTCCCTAGATGCTTTACCATCCCGTTAAATATCATTTTGGAAAAGTTGAAGCAACGATTGTTTGCCAAGCAGATCAAGGCCAAAGCAATGTTGCTTCCAAATTCATTCCACCCTGTTCTTTTAGGACTAATACACTGCTGGAGAGTATGTATTAAATACTTCCAGTGTGCGCAACACTGTCCTTTATAAAAGGTACCCTTACCCCCAGGGCCCTCATAACCAAGCTTAACTAACTCGGTATGCAAAAATTCTAAAGAGACAGAGTCAGAATACTCACCATGTCGATCATTCAGTTGTAGATGTTGGCGGATGGTATCCTCAGAGACGGACACATCCATACCATCAACTATTGTATCAATCCATTGTACTCCAACTTCCTCTCTGATCGTTGCGTTTTTCCAGAATTGATCCAGATGGGAAGTGTAGATGGTTGGGTTTATGGTGAGAGTAGTGTTGAGATTGGACATTGAAAGGTAATCGATCATGTCATGAAATGCATTCAGGCTATCAGGTTTTGCAAGATATGCTAGCATGTTGTGTTCTTTCACGATGGGAAGGGGAGCCATTGTGAGTCGAAAGCAAAATTCTAGGGTTTGTGTACGATCGATGTTCAGTAGGCGTGAATGAACTTGTGAGGAGGGAATGCCTTATATATGTTTCGAATATTAAATGCAATTCAAACATCCTCAGATTCTGCAAAGACTAAAACACCCTTAAGTTAGCTAACAGTTGATGAATAAAAATGAACTAACAGTTGAGACCTGTTATCGTAAGAAAGTACAACTGTTACTTAAAAGAATTAGTCCCCCTTAGATGAACATGCAGTTTGCCTAACAGTTGTGCACTCCATTCACTAACAGTTGAAAACTGTTAGTTGTATTTTTGAAAAACAGTTAGTTGAACACGTGCAACTGTCAGTCAACAAGCATCAGCTGACCAAAACATTAGCACTTTCAAAGATCATAAGCTGACAACAATCATTAGCGAACATCAGCTAACACCAGCAGCTGAGACATCATTAATAAAACCATTAGTTGACAAAACATCATTAAATTATGCATTTTATTCATGTTTAACACAGAGGTACTACAAAGTACAATCATTTGACCATGACTAGTCATCAATTACAATAACTTCATCATCATCAAGTACAATGACTTCATTATCAGTATCATTCCTTTTGACATTGAACCACACAACCGAGCCTTCAGTGACTTCCAGATTCAATTCAAACAACAAGCAGTAATTGGTAGGTAAATTGTTGCTTTGAATAAAATGTTCAAATTCACCTCTTATTCGAACATGATCGGTCATTTTGTACGACCTACGTGGGTCTGGATGTTGGGTTAAAGTGAAACTCTCACAAACTCCATTCATTTCAAGAATACATGAGGAGTACTTCCAAATCTCA
The DNA here is from genome assembly GCA_947179395.2 of Pulicaria dysenterica. Classification (NCBI taxonomy): domain Eukaryota; kingdom Viridiplantae; phylum Streptophyta; class Magnoliopsida; order Asterales; family Asteraceae; genus Pulicaria; species Pulicaria dysenterica. The sequence continues at coordinate 46,198,486 of OX359293.1, forward strand.
TGCATCCTAACAAAGGGAGCTGGAATGGTCACATAACTCTGCTTAGCATTGATCTCTTTGAAATTCAAGATGAAATGGTTAGTAGCCATTTGGAGACAAAATTATGCTCTTTGGAAATCAAATGCATGCTAATTTATAGACAAAGTTGTGGTTGAGAAAAGACCAATAAATAAGCATGCAGTGACCTGTCAAGTCCATTCAACACACTACACAATAAAGTGACAAACCTTGACCAGTTGAGAACTGTTCTTAATAAAGTAACAAACCTTGACCACACATCAAAGACGATAAAGATGGGAACACTGTTTGTGGGACATGCAGCCAGATACCTTCAAAACTGTTGATGGGACTCACGGTTCTTATCTTTTCTGGACACTTAAACCAACAGTTGTTAGATATCAACACTAACATTGCAAACTGTTAATGAGAAAACATAGAGGAACAAATAACTGTTAGTCCAGGTTAATCATTCCAATGTTTGAGATCAAAAAGTTAAACCTGCTCACATCAAATGCTTTAGTGAACAGATCAGCTAACTGATCATCAGTATGGACTTTCATAACTTGGATTAATCTTTTCTCATTGCAATCTCTAATGAAGTGAAACCTGATTTCAATGTGTTTTGTTTTAGAATGCTTCACTGGATTATTGACAATGCTAATAGCACTTGTGTTATCAACATAAATTGGTGTATTCAAGAAAGACAAACCATAATCCAGAAGCTGATTCTGGATCCACAATACTTGTGAACAGCAGCTTGATGCAGCAATATATTCAGCCTCAGCTGTTGAAGTTGAAACTGTTGTTTGTTTCTTGCACTGCCATGAGACCAATCTTGAGCCAAAGAATTGACATCCTCCAGAGGTTGATTTTCTGTCCACATTAGCTCCACCATAGTCACTATCAGAGTATGCCACCAAATCAAAAGGTGAATCCTTAGGATACCAAAGACCCAGTTTTGGTTGGCCTTTGAGATATCTAAAGATTCTCTTTACAGCAAACAGGTGTGACATCTTTGGACTGCATTGAAACCTGGCACAAACACACACAGCAAACATAATATCTGGTCTAGAAGCAGTTAAGTACATTAAAGAACCGATCATAGACCTGTACAAATGTATGTCTACTTCCTCCCCCTCAGGATCTGCTCCTAACTGTTTGTGTGTTTCCATTGGAGTACTTGCCAGCTTCACATCTTGAGAGCCAAACTTATCCAAAATGTCTTTGACATACTTTGATTGACTGAGAAATATGCCAGTTGGCTTCTGCTTCACTTGTAATCCCAAGAAAAATGTGAGTTCTCCCATGGAACTCATCTGAAATCTCCTTTTCATTATGCCTTCAAACTCCTTGCACAGACTGTCATCAGTGGATCCAAAGATTATATCATCAACATAGATTTGAACAAGCAAAATCTCTGTTTTAACTATCTTTGTAAACAATGTCTTGTCAATGATGCCTCTCTTAAAACCATTCTCAAGCAGATAAGATGATAATGTCTCATACCAAGCTCTAGTAGCCTGATGTAATCCATACAAAGCTTTATCCAACCTATATACCCTATCAGGATACTTTGAGTCTTCAAAACCAGGTGGTTGACACACATATACCTCCTCATCAATAGTTCCATAGAGAAAAGCCGACTTGACATCCATTTGATACACCTTAAATCCTTTATAGCTTGCAAAGGCAAGGAACAGTCTAATTGCTTCTATCCGTGCAACAGGTGCAAAGACATCATCATAGTCTATTCCTTCCTCTTGTGTATAACCCTGTGCAACAAGTCTAGCCTTGTTCTTGATTACAATCCCTCTCTCATCCTTCTTATTTCTGAACACCCATTTAGTGCCAATAGCTCTTTTGCCTCTTGGAAGTTCAACTAACTTCCAAACTTGCTGAATTTGAAACTGTAAGAGCTCTTCTTGCATTGCTTCCACCCATGATGGGTCTTTTAATGCCTCTACTGCTTTCTTTGGTTCTTACTGAGTTAGAAAGCAGACATTTACATCAAATTGTTCAAGATCCACAACACTATTTTCATTCTGCAGCATAGCTCTTGTTCTAACAGGAGTGGTTAGATCACCAATGATCTGTTCTATTGGATGATTCTTGTGAATTCTTGATGTAGGGATGTTTTCTTCAGTCAGTACATTCCCTAAATTTGACAAATCAATCTCAGATTCACTATCATTCCCAGAAGAGTTGCATCCCTGATCTGCAACTGTTTGATGTTCAGAATCAGTGTTTTGTTGAGGATCATGAGATTCTATGTCCTTTGAAAGTTCAGCATCATTTATTGGACAAATAGCATCGGAAGAGTCATGTTGTAACAAGGGAATCACTACAAAGTCTTCAGTAACTTTGTTTCCACCAACAGTTGTTGGAATTGAGCTAACAGTTTCAAAACTGTTTGAGACAGTTTGTGAATTTGCACTAACAGCTGTAGGAACACCTGCAATTGTTTCTGTAGAATACTCAAAAGAAAGAGATTTAGACAATGCATCAATATCAAATAACCAATCAGGACCATAACCTGCAATATTGATCCTATTCTCATTGAAGGAGACATTCATACTCTCTTCTATGATCCTAGTGACATTGTTAAAGACTATGTATGCTTTACTCTGAGTGGAATATCCTACAAAGAATCCTTCTTCTACTTTACTCTCAAACTTGCCTAATTGTGATTTGGTATTCAGGATAGTGCATGGACAACCAAATGGTTTGAAGAAGTTGATCAAAGGTTTTCGTTTAAGGAACAACTCATAAGGAGTTTTCCCTTTGGACTTGACAACTTGTACTCTATTCTGAACATAGCAGGCAGTGTTCACTGCTTCTGCCCAGAAAGTCATTGGAAGCCTAGAATCAGCTAACATGGATCTAGCAGCCTCAATCAAAGTCCTATTCCTTCTCTCAGCCACTCCATTCTGTTGAGGAGTCCTAGGTGCACTAAACTGTCTTGAAATTCCTTTTTTCTCACAAAAGTTGTTTAATTTATAGTTCTTAAACTCAGAACCATTATCAGATCTAATGACTTTCACCTTCAAATCAGATTGATTCTCAATTCTAAGAATAAGAGACTTAACTAACTCAGCAGTTTCATATTTAGTTCTAAGAAATTGAACCCATGTAAATCTGGTGAAATCATCAACTATGACTAAACAGTAGGCTTTCTTACCTATACTGACCACAGATGTTGGACCAAAAAGATCCATATGTAACAGTTGTAAAGGTGCAGTAATGGAAGAAACTTCTTTGGGCTTATAAGAAGTTTTGTGTTGCTTGCCTTTGAGACAGGCTACACAATGATCATCACATGAGAATTCCTTTTGTGGCAAACCTCTTACCAGATTGTTTTTAACTAACACATTCATGGTTTTAAAGTTCATGTGACACATCCTTCTATGCCAAATGGCAGACTCATCATGAGGTGCCTTTGAGAGTAGACAACTTAATACATTCTGCTTAGCAATCTTTTGTGTATCCAGACAGTATACATTATCCTTTCTAGGTGTTCTTAAAAGCACATCTTTTTCATCCAGTTTAAAATCTTTTGACAGGACAATGCATTCAGTGTGTATAAACAAGACTTTGTTTCCATTGTCACAAATTTGAGATACACTTAGCAGGTTTTATTTAAGTTATTCAACAAAGAAAACATCATTAAATGTAAGTGTACCTGCCTCCACAGCTCCTTTACCTGTGATTCTTCCTCCCTTAGCATTTCCTCCAAATGCTACATGTCCTCCATTGATTCTTCTAAAATCCTTCAAACAGTGTGGATTTCCAGTCATGTGCCTTGAGCATCCACTATCCACATGCCAAATTGATCCATGATCGGCCCTATGAATGCTCTGCACAAATAAAAATCAGTTAGTAGTAGGAAGTACCCAGGCCATGCAGGTCTTGGGTACACCATTCAAGTCATAATACTTAAACATAGATTGAGTTTTCTTGATGTCATCCAAATTAGATTTCTCTATTTTGTGTGAAGAGTATTTTATGATAACATGTGGTTTCCAACTGTTGTGATTAACAGTTTAGTCTTTTGAACAAACAGTTTTTGGATTTGGTAAAACAGTTGAAGCATGTTTTAACTCAGATTGGTTTTCAGATTGATTAACAGTTTTACCCTCTTCAGAAACTATTTGTTTTTGTAATTTCACCCAAGCCAGACCAACAGTTTTTGATTTTGGCTTAACAGATGTAGAACTGTTAGCCGGTTTGGATGTAACAGTTGTAGAACTGTTAACCTGTTTTGGCTTAGCAGTCTTAGAACTGTTAGTCTGTTTTCTGGAACTTGGTTTCTGGGTGCTATAGATCTGTGGGTTATAATAACAAATTTTAGCCAAGTGATTAGTTCTCTCACATATATAGCACCTTTTAGTTTTGACAATAGGCAAACCAGTTCTTTGTGACCAGAACTGGTTCCTATTTCTTTGGTTTCCTCTCACTGGTGGTGACTGAGGAAATTTCTGTACACCATGCTGTTTGCATGTGCAGACAGACACTTCAGTATGCCTTTTCACATATTTGGGTTGAGACTTTGCTTTTGAAGCTTCCTTCTTTGCCTTCTTAATCACAACTTCATCAACCTTCACTTTTCCTTTTGACTTAACACTAACAGTTGAGCTGTTTGGGTTAGAACTGTTTGGGTTCCTTTTGGGACTGTTAGTGTAAAGGTGGGGACTGTTTGTAACAGTTGTGGAACTGCTTATAGAATGAACAGCTTTTGACAGTTTTGGCTCATTGGTGAAGGGTTCAATAGATGCTTTTACAAACACCACAGGTTGTAAAGAGGATTTTGTGGCTATGGGTTCACAACAGATGTGATTTTCAAATGGAATGACCTCTTCCTCCTTCACAACTCCTTCATTCTTATCATCACTCACTTCATACACAACTCCTTCCTCTTCACTTTCAAATTGTGGATCAGCTGACTTCAGTTCCTCTAGTAATGATTCATTAACATACCTATCAGCTACATCAGACATGGGAGTTATGTAGTTGTGATTGTATGGAGGTGGGGTCTGTTTATATCCTAAACCAGTTTTCACCTTGTCTCTGATTTGTGATTGTAACAAGGTTTCAAGCTTAAGATTTGTTGCCTTGAACATGCTCAGATCAATATCAACACCCTCCAACTTCTTGGTTAACTCATCAACCTTACTTTCCTTTTCACTTAGCTTTTTCTTTAGACTATCAATCTCTTCTTGAAGCTGCTCCTTCTCCCACTTATGATACATTCTATCATAATCCATTTGCAGTTCATTAGCTTGATAATCTTTGATTTTCTTTTCAAAGCTTTCAATAACAGCACTAGTGTTGTGGATCTTGAACAATTATCTTTTGAACAATTATCTTTCAATAACAGCACTAATCTTTGATTTTCTTTTCAAAGCTTTCAATAACAGCACTAGTGTCAGGATCGGATATTGCTTAATATCAAATAACAAGAATTATCTTTTGAAATAAAATCAGAGTTGTTAAAAAGACAATCTATAGTTTTGATCACAATCAATTAAGAAGTTGCGGAATCACACTTAATTGATTATAAAGGTTTTGAACACAAGAACAATTTAATCAATAAACACATAGTAATACTGCCACAAAGATGTTTATTGATAACCAATCGATGATTACAATATTCACCTACACCTCCAATCTAACTTCTTATGTTAGATGAAGAACACAATTTGTTCTTAGGTTTCAAAAGAAACTTAGAGGCTAAACACTTTCTGAAAGCAAATAACAATTACGTACGAATGCAAAACAATATGATCAAGAGAGCGATATTAACAATATTCTAATCGAGTATTTATAGACTCTTGATCCTCCTTGATAAGTTGACAATTAGGTAATCTTCTATCTTAAGAGATAATCTTGATAATCTTCGAACTTTGATAAAGATATACTTCAAATCCACGAAGATAGCATTTTCCATAAATAGCTCAACCGAAACTGTTTGTTGAATGAAACAGTTCTGATCTTCTTCTAACAGTCTTCTCTTCATGGTCTTCTAACAGTTGTAAACTTTGTACTAACAGTTCTGATCTCTTAGACTAACAGTTGTAAAGCTTACATCAGCTGTTAGTTACAACTGTCTTTGTATTACAGCTAACAGTACTCGACTGTTTTATCAGAATTCTTCTAACAGTTTTTGAGCTGTTTTCACAAAATCCATTAACAGTTTTGATCTTTGCATGTATAACAGTTTCAATGAATTAGCCAATTTCCCAAAATCTTCATATGAATAAAAGCATTCGACTAGTTATGGTTTGATTTACTGTGTGTAACACTTTTAATTGATTTGTTCAATTTCCACATAAAGTGTATTCAACCCCCCTTCTACACACCTGTTGCTTGTTGTTATTCTCACCAAGGGACCAACAGACTCCAGAATCAAGATTGAAGATTGAAGATTCAAGATAAGAAGATTCAAGATTCAAGATTCAAGATTCCGGTTTATCCGCTAGTTAGTTAGCAAATTAGGATTAGTTCTAGTTTTTTAAGATCCGTAGGAACAGGATTATAAATACTTATCATCCTGATAAGTTTAGAGGTACGGCGACTACTATTCAACGAGTTACAGAGCCAAACTCAGTTTCACCTCAACCTATTGATCGTATGTGTTACGGGTCTTGATTCACTGTTTGTCAGTTCAACGTGATCAAGATACTCACAGATTGCCAAGTTATTCGTGTGTTCGAATATTCACAATAGTTGTGAAATTGGTAAGTTTTCAATCTGTGATTAAATCTTGTTTAGAGAGTCGTCCGGTATCTATAATCATAAGTTGGTTATATATAGCAAAGTTTGAAAGATTGAGAGATTTACATTAGGTGTTTACATATCAAGAGTTGCTTACTTGATAGAGTCTGTAATCATCTTCTTATTAATGAAAAGCAAAGCATTCGACTGTGGTTTGATTTACTATGTGTAACACTTTATTTTGATTTGTTCAATTTCCGCATAAAGTTTATTCAACCCCCCTTCTACACATCTGTTGTTTGTTGTTATTCTCACCAAGGGACCAAGAACTGGTATCAGAGCAGGCTGAACAATTTCATACGTTGAAAGTTCAAGATTCTGAGAAAGTTCACAATGTCTACAAGAAACACTTCTTCAAACTTTCCTCAGATGTCTGCTAAGGGCTGTCCCATCTTTGATGGATCTGATTATCCTATGTGGAAATTCAAAGCCATGCTATTCCTCAAGTCCATTGACAATCATATGTCCGATGTCATTACTAAAGGACCAATCATTCCCAAAATTTCTGCTGTTGTCAGTGGTACGTCCGCTGATAAAACAGACAGAAGTGAAAAAGAAGTAAAGAAGCTTGTTGCATCGTGCACAGATGAAGACTGAAAACTGTTAAATCTGAATGACAAGGCAAAGAGTGTTCTGGCAAATGTCCTGACCAACGAGATCTTGCATACAGTGACTGGGTGTCAAACTGCAAAAGACATATAGGATACATTAAGTATTACATATGAGGGCACTAATATGGTTAAGTAGCAAAAGAAGAGTCATCTAAATAGATCTTATGAAAACTTCTTTTCGAAGAAGAATGAATCCTTGTCTGATTTGTTCACAAGGTTTCACTGCTTGATAAATGACCTACTAAGTGTGGGCGTTAAGAAAGATGAAGCTGAACTTTTGCAGAAGTTTCTGGATGTGTTACCAGAAAGGTTCAATGAAGTAACCACAGCACTGAGGGCTGGAGGAACACTACATATGTATAACCTAGAGTCCATCTACGGGTTCTTGCTCAATCATGAACAGATCACAGAGCACAAGAGAACTTCTCAACAAAAACTTAAGGATTCTTTGGATAAAGCAGATATTGCATTAGTTGCACAGAAAAAGAAGAAAGGTTCCAAGGCCTTGGTTGTTGAATCTGAGACTAAGTCAGAATATCAAGCTGACCACTCAGACTCAGACTCAGGTGATACTGATGATGTTCAGACTATCACTGAGCAGATGGCCATGTTAGCCAGACGTTTGAGAAGAGCTCAACGGGGAAGAGGAAGATCTGACAGGGGCAAAGGGAAGAGTTCTTTTGATCCCAAGAAGGCTGTGGCTTCAATTATCCGAAGAAGGGACATATTGCTGCTGAGTGCAGATTAAAGAAGGAAGAATCAGCATCAGTTGCTGATAAGAATGCTTACAGGGCTGATAAGTATAATAGGAAATATACTCAGCTCAAGAAAGCAAAGCCAGAAGACAAAGGACTTTACGCTGAAACCTGGGAGACAGAATCATCTACCTCATATGATGATGATGTTTGTCTAATGGCTCAAGAAGATGAAGAGTTTGAAATTGATGAAGTTGATTATGGTTTGTCCTAGTCAACTTTTGAAGCTGACATGAAGGAAACTGAGGAAAATAGCAAGCTTAGTGATTGGGATCCTGCTTCCATGTACAAGGTTAGTAATTTCAACTCTTACACCGATGAAGAAAAGGGTCTTGCCTTCGATTATTTTTTAAATGATTTCAAGACCGGCCTTAAGTCTGAAAAGGACCTCAAAGCTGAGATAGCTAAACTGAAGAACGAGATTAAGGAAAATCAATCTCTCATTGATGTTGGTAAGAAAACACAGTGTGATCTTGAATGTCAAAGACACATAAATAAACTTCTAAGTGAAGAACTTTAGGAAGCTAAAGATAAAGCTGACCAACTTTAAAAGGTCACTGAATCTTGGTGTAAGTCATCAAGGCTTGCTGAAAAGTGCATCAACCAACAAATTCCTAAACAGGTACAAGCTGTACTTGGAGGTGACTATCAATCTGCAGCCTATGCAGCTGATGAGGATGAGATAGCAAGTACAGACTCTGAGGAGGATAGACAACTGATTGAGTCTTAGAAGTCAGCCTCAGAGAAGACACATGGTCAAAACCTTAAATACAATATGTGTGTAAAGGCCAAATATCATGATAATGAGTGCTCAATATCCAAACAACATGATAAGTCTGTGTTGGACAAATTAGGCACTCAACCTATTCAAAGAACTTCAGTCATAGAAAGGCTTAATCCAAATCCTTTCAAAAGACAACATTCTCAATCTGGCTCAGAGAGAAGTTACAAGAATAGGAAGAGCACTGTAAGTCATAGGTCAAATCACAACAATGGTAAGTCCAAAGTTGTGGATCTTGGTAAGTCCAAGGAGATCAACAGTGGTAAGTCCAAACTTGTTGAAACTGGTGAGTCCAGAAAGCATGACAAAGGTAAGTCCAAGGTCATGGAAAAGAAGTTTGTTGGTCAAGCTTCTAATCAAAAGGATAACAAACAAAGATCTGACAAAGGTAAGTCCAAAGTCAGTGAGCATCAAGTGAATCAACTTGCAAAGAAAGTTGAAAAGTTATCCACAACATATAATCCTAAGACTGAGAGCAAGTTCTAACAAGGATTATAAGACACTCTACCTCCTATAATCATTGGAAGAAGGAGATGCTACAAGTGCAGAAGTAGAGGTCATGAGGCTAAGGACTGTGATGTTGAAATCTCAAGGCCTGAACAAGAACAGGCTGATCATCCTACACAGGACTTAGCTCCTGCTCAAGCTGAACAGTCAGTTCAACAAGATGAGGATACTAAGTGCTCATCATATAAACCTACCAAGAAGTGGGTTCCCAAACAAAGCTAATGTGTTTAGTTTTCATATCATGTGCAGGGTTCAAGTAAATGGTACTTGGATAGTGGATGTTCAAGGCACATGACTGGGTGGAAAGGACTTCTTAGTGATTTCCAGGAAGATGAAGGTCCTAAAGTAACTTTTGGTGACAACTCCCATGGAAGAACTAAAGGCTATGGGAAGATGCATGCTGGCAAGGTGAATTTCCAGAAGGTTGCATATGTCAAGGGTCTTAAACACAATCTGATCAGTATCAGCCAGTTGTGTGATGAAGACAATATAGTAACTTTTACGAAGAAAGCAGGAACTATATATAATGCTAAGGGAAAGCCTGTATTAATAGCTAAAAGAGAAAGAGATGTGTATCTACTTGATCTTAATTCTGCTGATCCCTATACTGAAACCTGCTTGTATTCCCAATCTGTTCCTAAGCTGAGTTGGTTGTGGCATAAACTATTATCGCATTTAAATTTCAAAAATATAAATATGCTATCCAGTAAAGAGTTAGTCTCTGGATTACCAAAAAATCACATTTGTCAAGGACAAATTGTGTTCAGCTTGTGAACAAGGGAAACAACATAAAGGGCCCTTTAAATGAAAGCAAAATTTTTCAATAACAGACCCACTGCATATGTTGCATATGGAGCTGTTTGGACCCATAAGTACTCCTAGCCTAAGTGGCAAAAAGTACACACTGGTGATAGTAGATGAGTTCTCACGATTCACTTGGGTAATATTCCTAAAAGCTAAAAGTGAAGCTGCCCTGGAGATAATAAGTTTTATCAAACAGGAGGAGTTGCATAAAGGTAAGTCTGTAAAGCAACTCAGAAGTGATCATGGGACTGAGTTCAGAAACTCAACCCTTGAAAGATTTTGTGAACAAAAGGGAATATTACAAAATTTCTCATCTGTCAGAACTCCCCAACAAAATGGAGTTGCTGAGAGGAGAAATAGAACCTTAATTGAGGCTGCTAGAACTATGCTATGTGAGGTAGGATTGAAACTCTATTTCTGGGATGAAGCTGTCAGTACAGCCTGTTATACCCAAAATAGATCAATCATTGTCAAAAGACATGGCAAGACTGCATATGAAATGTATAAATCTAGAAAACCCAATATAGGTTATTTCCATGTCTTTGGTTCAAAATGCTATGTGCTGAATCAAAGAGATCAGCTCCATAAGTTGGAACCTAAAGCTGATTATGGAATATTTGTTGGTTATTCCTCAATCTCCAAGTCTTACAGAGTGTATAACACTAGGAGAAAGGCTATAGAAGAATCAATTCATGTCTCATTTGATGAAGACAGTATTGATTAAGCTTAGAAAAGACAAGCTGACTTGGTTAGTCTGAGTGACCTTGAAAAGACTGAGGAAACCAATATGACAAATCCTATGTATGTCATAGGAGATGATAGTGATGATGATGTGTGTCCATCAAAGAAATCATCACAAGCTCCAAGGGACTCTCAAGCTTAGAAGGATGATGAGTTCGTCAATCCTTTTGGAGCTGAAGTCACTCAGACTGAAGATCTCAGTGATAATCAGTTTGTTGACAATGCTGCTGTTGAGACTAAGGTTTTTAGTTCACCTCAAAGTTCTCAACATCACTCAGATCCAGAACCAAATTCTCCAACTACAACATTTAAATTCCTCAAAGATCATCCTCAAGATCAAATTATTGGAAATGTACAAGAAAGGGTTATGACCAGATCAAAGGCTACAACTAACTATGCTGCTTACTTTGGTTTCCTATTCCAAATGGAACCAAAGAAGACAGAAGAAGCCTTAGAGGATGAGGATTGGATTGATGTTATGCAAGATGAATTAAATGAGTTTGAGAGAAATAAGGTCTGGAGCCTTGTCCCTGCCCCCAAAAATCACACAATTATAGGCACTAAGTGGGTCTATAGAAATAAAATGGACAAGGATGAAATGATAGTTAGGAACAAATCCAGGCTGGTAGCACAAGGGTATAAGCAAGAAGAAGGAATCGATTATGATGAGACCTTTGCCCCTGTTGCTAGAATTGAAGCTATAAGGCTGTTCTTAGCTTATGCAGCATATAAAGACTTCAAAGTCTATCAAATGGATGTGAAGAGTGCTTTCCTAAATGGGAAACTTCAGGAGAAAGTCTATGTGAAACAACCTCCTGGCTTTGTTAGTTCAAAGTTTCCACATCATGTCTATAAGTTAGACAAGGCTTTGTATGGTCTTAAACAAGCTCCACAAGCTTGGTATGATACTCTGTCCACTTATCTACTATCAATGGATTTCACCAGAGGTAGTATAGATAAGACACTCTTTATTAAAAATAGTAAAGGACAGGTGATTCTTGTACAAATCTATGTGGATGATATTATATTTGGTTTTACCAATGAATCTCTATGTGAGTGGTTCTCCAAGATAATGTCACAAAAGTACAAGATGAGTATGATGGGTGAGATGACTTATTTCCTAGGCCTACAAATTCAGCAAAAGCCTGATGGAATATTCATCAATCAAAGCAAGTATGTTCTTGATTTGATAAAGAAATATGGTTTTGATTCTAGTTCAACCATGAAAACACCCATGTCACCAGCTGTCAAGCTGAGTAAAGAATCGGATAATAAATCTGTGTGTCAGTCTACCTATAGAGGAATGATAGGTTCATTACTCTATTTGACAGCTAGTAGACCTGATATCATGTTTGCTACATGTGTCTGTGCAAGATATCAGGCAGATCCTAAAGAATCACATCTTCAAGCTGTGAAAAGGATCTTTAGGTACCTTAAAGGTACACCAAATCTAGGTCTTTTGTATCCAAAAGATTCAGGATTTGAATTAGTTGGTTTTTCTGATGCTGACTATGCTGGGTGCAAGTTAGATAGAAAATCAACAACTGGAGGATGTCAATTGCTTGGAGGTAAACTAGTAAGCTGGACTAGTAAGAAACAGAACTCAGTGGCTACTTCAACTGCTAAAGCTGAGTATGTTGTAGCAGGAAGCTGTTGTGCTCAAATCCTTTGGATGCAGCATCAGCTTCAAGACTTTGGCATGAGTTTCAAGAAAACTCCTATCTTCTGTGATAACCAAAGTGCAATAGCCATCACTTACAATCTAGTCTTCCACTCAAGAACCAAGCACAATGAAATTAGACATCACTTCATTAGGGTCATCGTGGAAAAAGGTAAAGTTGACATTAAATTTATCTTCATGATGACAAATTAGCAGATATCTTTACTAAACCCATAGCTGTGTGTCTAGAATTTGAGTTTTAGTTTGACAAAGACTAAGTGTCTTAGGCTGAGTGCACATTTTATAAATAAGTTTTCATATACTGACAAAACTGTCAAGCTGAATAATGAGTTCACATGTTTGAGTTAGTCTCAAACAGAAATGACTAATGGTCATTGAGTCTGAGCTATGTGCTCAACTCAAGTTGTGTGATTGGTTCACACGTTTGGTAAGTTCCAAACATACTTTAACTACTCAGTGTAGTTAAAATGTAAGTTTGAGTCAGTCTCAAATGAAAATGACTAAGTGTCATTGATTCTGAGCTGTGTGCTCCACTCAAGCTGAGTTTCAATCTCAAGCTGAGTGCTCATTTCAAGCTGAGTGCTTGACTTAGGCTTGGTGATTAGTTTACTCAGCTTGGTGTGTCCTAACTATGATTTAATTACTACGAATCATTAATTCATATATACATGTGTATTTGAGTCAGTCTCAAATCACATCGTATACCAATTGTGTATTGGTATGATACAACAGTGTTTATAATATTTTTGTAAGTCAAGAATATTATTTTACACATTTATCTGTTGGAAGATGATGTGTTTCTACCCTATTACTGTTACATCAAACTGTAATTTCTCCGGCGTAACGGATAAAAAGGGATTCCAACGGTAACTTTTCTCTCTCCTCGAAAAGGTATATATATATCGATCATAACTGACTTACAGAGGTTTACGCTTACTAAACTTCTGCTATTCTATACCTTCTACTACCACATCTTTGTTACGTGCAATCAACCGTTCACATTCAAAACCTTAAATTGCTCAGTGTGATTTCACAAATGCTCAGTGCGATTACATTTTGATTAGTGCAAGCTCAATAAGTTACTCAGTGTAATCTTTCAAACTCAACGATGGACGGAACCATTCTCAATCTGGGTGATAGAATGGTATGGGGTGTTGTGCTAAAAAACAATGGATTGCCCGTGATCAAAATCAATAATCAACGTGCGTACCTTGCAATCCCTGGACGCAAGCGTAACAGGGGATACGAACCATGGGTGGATTACCTCCGCAAATGCCCATTGGCATTCGTTTTTACTGGAGCACCTATTCATGTGGTTCCTCAGCATCTACTGGAGTTTTGGTACACGTGTGTCTACAACCAAAACAACAATGAAATTCAGGCCACGGTGCTGAATGGAGAGAGGACTATTGCTCTCACAATGCACAGACTAAGGGAAGTTCTACAACTCCCTGTTCATGATGAGTTCGAGCCTGCAGTGACGAGGCAGGTGGCTAGGTCTGTCCTACCCAGAATGGGTCACCCACAAACAGAGGGTGTTTTCAAAAAGGCCACCTTTCCAACCAGTTGGGGTTTTATGGTGTCTACAGTGATTCGTACACTAGGTACCAAGGTTGGAGGACTGGACCAGGTAAATGAGTTTGAGATGCAGCTGCTATACAATATGTATTTTGCAAGGAACTTAGACTACACACAACTAATCTTCAACGAACTTAAGGTCCAAGTGATGAAGATCACAAGGGATCTTCATATACCATTTATAAGGTACCTGTCCTTGGCATTTGAAGCTGAGCTGGGGACAGTACTGTATGAAGATGATCAGGATGTGTTCTTGACACCTATACTCAACTCTAAGATGTTCAATAATCACATCTTCCCAGAGCAAGAGGGTCTGAGTGATCCCATGTGTGAGATAGCTGAGGCAACTTCATCAGAAAGTGAAGCAGAGGGATCGAATCAAGGGGGAGCTTCTCAAGCTGACACAGAGGTTCGAGCTGAGCACTCTGCTCAGGCTGAACCAGCCACTACACAAGTTGCCTCTTGTAAGACCTCTCCACTTTCTCTTTCTTCTCATTATTCTCCATCTACATTTGGAGACAAGGCTGTGGTAAACCCAACCCAGTCTAGCCCGTCTCCTCCACCTTGCATTTAACTCCAATCTGCAGCTACCCCTAGTATGCCCACTACTGCTAGGGTGAAAATCCAAACCTACACTAGAAAAACTGCCAAAGGTGGTGCCACTCCTATAGGCATAACTGGATCTGAGATCACACTGATCCCTCCCCAAGCAGGAGTTGAGGGGGAGACGCTTACTCTTAAGGTGTCGACCTCGAGGCTCATTTCAACCCTTAAGCCTAAACCGGGTGTGGTGTCTACTCAACCCACACTCTCCAATGCCATGGGAGAGCCTGTTTCTGTACCTAAGCAGACACACTTAGTTAACATTGAAGAAATGACCAATCCCCAGGGTCAATCCCCCCCTCCAAACCAATAAGCCAACCACCTACCCATACACTTTATGTTTCTAGCCCAATTACTTCTCTTCACTTCTCACACCCACCTGCACGACCTGTCAATGTGTCATCTCCATACCAGGATGACTCACAAGGTCCAAGATCTGGTGCAAATGAGTTTGAGGGTAAACACCAACCCTTGGACTATGCACCCAAATACTCACCAATTAATGTTTTAGACTCTTACAATTCACAGGATATCATTCTGAGTCTAAAAACAGAAGTCTGTCTCATCCAGAGGCATCTGCCTCCTCAGGCATTGAACAGCTGAAGCAATATGTTGCTGCTCAATTTGGTTTGTTCCATCTCAAGCAGATGAAGCACAAACGCCAAATCTATCAAAGACTTGAGAAGCTAACAAAAGATGTTCAAGAGATTTCCTCTGTCGTTGATGCACTCCAACAACAAAAGACTTCGACCCCTATTGATGATGACAAAAAGGGGGAGAAGGTTCAAGCTGATGCTGAGTTAGTGCAAGCTGAAGCTTTATTGGAATTAGCGAAAGGAGCAGAGAGGCATGCTCAGTTTGAGGGGGAGCTGGAGCTAGAGAAAGAGGAACCTGCAGCTATGAAACAAAAGGTGACAGAATCTGAATCTGAAGATGAAGCTGACAGTGTTCCTGAGACTGAGGAAGAAACAGAAGAAGAAAAAGCTACAAGAGAATTAATAGAGATGCTCGAGCAAGAAGAGGCGAATGAGCTTTTGATCTCTGTAGCTGAGTTGAAGAAGAGAAAAGAAAAAGAAGTAAGGGACCAAGAAAAAGAAAAAGAGAGAAAAGCTTTGGCTTAAGCTGAAGCTGAGTATACTTGTCAAAGACCTGATCCTATCCCATACACTGATGTAGAGATTCAAGAATGTTATTTCAGAAGGAGCGTCAGTGAAGAATTGATGGAGCCATCATCCTCAACTTTGAATTTGATGATAAGTCTACAACGGGGGTGGACCTGAGATTTGTTCACAGGATGGGCTACAAAGAATGGAAGAGGATAATGATGATGCTCAAGAAGTTTAAACGAAGCCAAATCAAGCAAGAGATCTTTGCTGAAGTTTCTAAGCTGATTAATAGAGCTGAGGAGCTGAGATATGTTCTAGTTCCTGGTCTGCAATGGGAGAAATTATTTGAAGTTCCTAAAGGTGTAGAATTTAAAGAAAATCAGAGTATTGATGCACCTGTTCAGGGATTTATGTTTAAGGATCAAGCAGGCAAACCTAGTTTTATCAAGCTTAATGAAATTTGTTATTTAAAAACTAAGGATTCCTTACACATTCGAAGCTGCTGTGGTGACGAAAGTTCAAATCAACTTGTTAAGTACAAGCTGAACAAGATCATCAAAGTCCAACAGAAGGAACTCAAAGGAAATGTAGAAGCTGAGAAGTTGTTATACGAAATTACTAAAGAAATCATCAACTGGGAACTTCTACATCCTGAGTTCATAAGATAATAGATTAGTTCTATTGTATTAATTAGATTAATTCTAATTTGTAAGCACTAAGTGTGCATGATCTGAGTGATCAAAACTTGTGTATTATGATATGTAAAATTAATACAAGTATGAGTTTGATATGTTCAACTGTGTTATGATATGTTCATAATTATTAGTCTGATAAGTTCAGCTTGAATGAATAACTGATGAGTTCTTATTCATTAATGTGTTTGGTTGGTTTGTTCAACTTAAAGTTGGTATGTTCCACTTATAATTGATAAGTTCAATTAATATTTGATTAGTTCAAAAATAAAATCTTAATAAGTTTAAGGTTAAAACATAATTCTGTTAAATAAACTTAAGAACTGTTTGATGGTTTTGTCATCATCAAATAGGGGGAGTTTGTTGGGAAAATGATCTCATTAGTTAAGATTTGATGAGACAAAGTTAAGTTTGTAAGATGTGTTCTAAAGATAACTTAAACAAAATTATGAGGCTTGATCAGACTGAACACTTATAGTGTTTCAGACTGAGCCTAAGCTGAATATAAGCTGAGCATATGTTCGATCAGCTTATACTATATCTTAGTAAGATTATCACTATGTGTGATAAGCTGTGTATGTCACCTAAGATATATATTGAGCTTTCAGCCTGATGTGTTTCAAGCTGAGTGACTCAGCGTATATACTGAGTCAGCTCAACAGAGTTGTTAAATAAGTTCTAACTAACTCTTGAGACTTCTAAGGATGAGTTAATTAATATACGTGTTAGTTCATGTTTATTTTCGAGTATTGAAGAACTCAGCTTGATGAGTTTCAAGCTGAGTAACTCAGTCCGAACAAGAAGTCAGTTTAAAGAGAATTAAATATGTTTTAAATTTATCTTTTAACTCTCTATATCTATGGGAAGGATAAGAAGACTCCAGAATCAAGATTGAAGAATGAAGACTCAAGATAAGAAGATTCAAAATTCAAGATTCCGGTTTATCCGCTAGTTAGTTAGCAAATTAGGATTAGTTCTAGTTTATTACGATCCGTAGGAATAGGATCATAAATACTTATCATCCTGATAAGTTTAGAGGTACGGCGACAACTATTCAACGAGTTACAGAGCCAAACTCAGTTTCACCTCAACCTATTGATCGTATGTGTTAGGAGTCTTGATTCACTGTTTGTCAGTTCAACGTGATCAAGATACTCACAGATTGCCAAGTTATTCGTGTGTTCAAATATTCACATTAGTTGTGAAATTGGTAAGTTTTCAATATGTGATTACCTGTTTAGAGAGTCGTCCGGTATCTATAATCATAAGTTGATTATAGATTACAAAGTTTGAAAGATTGAGAGATTTACATTAGGTGTTTACATATCAAGAGTTGCTTACTTGATAGAGTCTGTAATCATCTTCTTATAAATGAAAAGCAAAGCATTCGACTGTGGTTTGATTTACTATGTGTAACACTTTATTTTGATTTGTTCAATTTACGCAGAAAGTGTATTCAACCCCCCTTCTACACATTTGTTGCTTGTTGTTATTCTCACCAAGGGACCAACAATAAACAATCCAAATTTTCAAATCGTTAAAATATTGGAAGACTATGAGTTGCAATTACATGCAAAAAGTTTTCTTACTTTAACAGATTTTCTCTTCCCAAAAGATTCATTTTTTATTGGAGATATTCATAAAACAAGAGAATACTATCAAGCAATATTAATAGATACTGGATCTATTAAAGTCATTCATACCTATAAATCTTCTCGGATAGAGTATAGCAAAGCCCATATATTACATATTATGACTATTCAAGAGTGGAGAGCTCGACCATACACTAACAAAACCTTATCAAATTTTCCTCAATATCCTTCATATAATTATTATGATTATCAAGATGCTTGGTTCAACTTTCTATATCTAAGAAGTTTTACTCATTCATAGTTCATCTTCTTTGATAAGAATTTTAATGGTTCCTATCCAAGATGGTTTGTTCGATAGTTCAAATATTCAGGAAACATTTTGACACTTTTTCAGCATGTGTTAAACAAGGTTTTCTTAAATTCAAAGATATCTTTATTCAAGATATTCCTAATTTTGAATATTTGCTTCAATACTCTATTCTATTCAAAATTCCATGGATTATGTCATGGACATTCACGATTGTTCCTAGCACTGGATCATCCCCTCCATTACTTCAGAGAATTGTTCGAGTTAAATGGTGGGACAAACTTCCAGCAGAACAAATAGAACAAATGACTGTTCAAGGAGTGTCAAAATATTATCAAATAAATTTTGGAGTTGCAGCTGCTTCTATAGCACCACCTCCAAGTCCGTTAGAAGAAAACGAAGAAGATCAAATAAAACAGTTCATGACTGCAAACTCAAAAGATGAAATTAAAAGACTAATTCAAGAAATCAAACAAGGTTCTCCTACAAGTTCTACTTAAGATATGGCTCATGAGACTTTACTTCAAGATGCTCAAGGCCCTTATGCAGAATTTAGTCCTTTTGATTTAAATTATATGAATGGTGTAATAAATAATTGAACGATATAATGTAAAGTGTTGTGTGAGTTTGGTGATTTGTCTTTGTAGAAAAATTCATTTGTTTATTCAAATCAAATTATTCAAACATATGAAATACACTCTTTGGTATTTCAGAAGGATGTATTATTCAAACAAACAACTTTATCAAATACTTGCAGGTACAAAAAACGGAAAGAATTTTCAAGCCAATAAAGTAGACATCAATGACAAAAGATAAAAGATGCCAAGACAAACAACTTTTCAAAAGCTGTCGGCCAATGCTCAATCAATTATCAATTATCAATAGAAGATAAACAACCTTCTAGAAAAGCAAAATTCTAAATAAAAGCAACGGTGCTCAATTATCAAGATTTCAAAACCAATTGAAGAAGATTTGAAATCCGCAACCGGATATCTCCGGTTACCAGGCTCCAAGACTTCTCTATAAAAGAAGACTCAAGATTTAGTTCAAAATCATCTCTGAATTTTAGAAATAGGTTATGGAAACTTCTAAAAAAACCCTCTCTTAGATTTTCAACCTCTCAATGTTCAAAGTTTTTAGATTTTCAAATATTCATATCTCCATATGTATGTCAAGATTCTCGCAAAACAAGTGTAATCAAGATTGTTTAATCAAATAATGTACTTTTTCATAAATATATTTTCTTGCTTGCCTCAAGTTTTTATAATTTTAACCAATATGATAACAATATATATATATATATATAGACAAAAGTTCAAACGAGAACTGTTTTTCGTACGAGAACTGCGAGAACCAATCTAAGCAGTCCAATTCCCCCTCCTTTAATGTCGTTGTCCACCCATGAATTTCTCACATACACCCTGCCACACTTGATCCCCTCCACGCTCTCCATCCATGAACTTCCCGTATCCAAGGAACTGCTGAGATTGATTCTCGCAGTTCTCGTAAGAAAAACAGTTCTCGTTTAAACCTTCCCATATATATCTATATATATATATATATATATATATATATATATATATATATATATATATATATATATATATATATATATATATATAGGGAGATTTAAATGAGAACCTTAAATTAAATGAGAATGAGAAACTCAATCTTAGCCGTCCAATTCCTCATCCTTCAATGTCATTGCCCACCCATTAATTCCTCACATAAACCCTGCCACACTTTATCCCCTCACGCTCTGCATCCACGAATTTCACTTACAATATGAACGGCTGAAATTGAGTCTTTCATTTTCATTTAATTTATCATTCGCATTTGAACATTCCTCTATATATATAGTGAGGGTTCAAACGAGAACTGTTTTTCGTACGAGAATTGCGAAAACCAATCTTAGCCGTTAATTTCATAATTTGACTTCATGAATGTAGAGCGTGGGGGGATCAAGTGTGGCACTATGGCAGGATGTATGTGAGGATTTCATGGGTGGGCAATGACATTAAATGAGGGAGAATCAGACGGCTCAGATTGGTTCTCGTACGAAAAACAGTTCTCGTTTGAACTTTTGCCTATATGTGTGCGTGTTTATATATATATATATATGTATGTATATATTCTCACGATACTCACACTAAAAACGGTTCTCAAATGATATATAGGAAGAAGTTCATTTGAGAACCATAATTAGTGCAAGTACCGTGAGAACCATTCCGAGCCGTCCAATTCCCTCTACTTCAATCTCATTGCCTATACATGAATTCCTTACTTGCACCTAGTCAAACTCTATCTCTCCACAATCTCCATCCATTAATTTCTCATATCCAAGGAACGATTGAGATTGGTTCTCACAGTACTCCCACTAAATGCGAATACCGCGAGAACCAATCTTGGCACTTGATTAAAATAAACCAATGTCCAATAAAAATGACGGATAATTAATGATGCATTAATTTCTCATTAATGAATCAATAATAGCTTATTAATGATTCATTAATGTGTGGTATTTTAAGAACATCATGACTCGTTTCTTAATGACATTCATGGGTGGGAAAATATATAAAAGAGCAAAATACCCCTATTAATGAGCATTAATAGTGTTTACAAATGGTACTCGTGGTACTCGCAATAAAACGCTTCTCAAATGAACTTTTTCAATATATATATATATATATATATATATATATATATATATATAATACTTATATAGATATGAATCTACGATAACTTTCAAAATCAATTATATTTAGGATGAGATTTGCGACTATACAAACTGGTTTTACCAAAAGTTAGGTTTGAGACTGCCGGCTAGAATGACTTAGGGTTTAGGGTTCAAATTTATTGGGTTATGGAGATCGACTTCCTAAATTCAGTCTTAAAGATGGCTTACAGACTGGTTTGGTACCGGTCCACAAAATTACTAACGTCTAGACGTCAATTTATTGCTTTCTAACCGAGTGCCGAAAAGCAGGTTTAACGATAACCTTTTAAAGTCGGTTTTATAAAAGGGGTTTTGAAGCTTTATCGTGTAGTAACTGGACCAGTAATCATGTGGCGTGTATATTATAGCAACCTGCTGACTATATTAAAAATTTAAAAGTAAGTTAGTAAAGTTTTTTGTTTGGACTTTTGCTAGCTACTTCTGTTGAAGTATGGAGATCATAGACTTATTGGATGTTATATTTTAATTAATATAATAAAAAATATATAATGGTTGTGGCTGCGTTAGTTTAAATATATATAATTATATCGACGTGTTAAAGTGTTACTGGATTATACGAACAATAAATATAATAATAACATACTTCTACAGTCCATATGACGAATACTCCATTCTCCAGTAAGTGGGGATGTTAGGTATCGACCAACATTCAAATAGTAAATCTAGATTATTTAAATGGTCTTTTGCAAGAAATTCTGCATGTTTAATTAAATCATTAAGGACAAGTCTGGTTATTTAAGTATTTTAGATCCGGTTTTGATAGAAGGGTTTAAAATAAAGAGTTTAAAAGTCACGTGATATAAAGTCTGGTTAAAAAATCTGATTATTTTTCACATTTTCAGTTTTTTTATTTTTTAAAAACTGAGCCTAAATCCAAGAAAACACACTAGTCCTCTTTAGCCCAGTTTAAATTTAGGCGTTTTGTTAGCAAACCTGATTTAAACATGAGAGGTTGAATATGTTTTTTGTACTAGTGATCTTTAGCTTGAGTCATTATGATCTTTTGCTTTAAAACTATAAGTAAAATGAGATTCACCCACGCCACCACTACTCTGAGCGAGGACAAAAGCCTACTAAATAACAAAAAGACTATCTTTTTTTACTTGCCCATGGTTCAATAATCTACCTCCATTTTCACTGATGACATTGTCCTCACTGCAGGTTATTTCATTTTTTATATTTTTTGCCCACCGAAAGTTAAATTATATTTTCGCCGATGACATTGTCCTCGCTCTAGGTCTTTTTGATGTTTCTTATAATTTTATTACAACGGATGAAACATTTTCGTTTTTATCCTTCTACAATGACATTATACCTTTTCCGCGAGAACATTGTTGTCGTCAAAAGTGACAACATGTTTAACCTTAGGAGCACCCCTTAATATTCATCAACGTCATCCCATTTCTCAGTTAACTTCAAATTTGTCAATTGAAATTCATCATTTTCGTATTTTTAACAAGATTATTAAAGTAAAGACGAGGACAAAGGGTTGTGTTAAGTTATCTTCCATTTCCTTGATCAACACCTCCATTAATTCCGGGTAAAACTCCATTTTTTCCGGCCACCTCTTGAATTCCGATTAAAAAGTTATAAAACACTCAGGTTTATATGTGCACAGTTCTAATGATGCCACATCAAATGTTATAAAACACTCAAAGATCGCACATCTTAGTACAGGTAATTCAAGAACATCACTTAGAGAATGAGATTTATAAGAAATCCGTTCGTTTAGTTTTAACTTACACGGACAAGAGAGAAGTAATATTATTCCACTAAGGTTTAATTAATATATAAGTAATAAATACATATAGTATTAATTAAAGATATTTGAGAAATAGTTTAAACAAGGTTTTGGTGCCCGTGCGTTACGGTGTTAGATCAAGAATTTAGTGATGAGATCTAGTCTTTATATGATGTAATATGTATGTTTTAGTACTTAGTATAAATACTAAGTAAACATTGACATATTGTAACCTTTGATATTTTGAAATAGAAAAACACACACTTAAAGGTGTTATTGGCATATTCTCTCTACTCATATTTGAATTCATACACTATACACTCAATCTTGACTTTCAATTGGTATCAGAGCCAACTCTGATTGGTTTCTGAAGGATCACAAGCAAGATCATCAACTGATTGGTGAAAATTTGATTGAAATTTCAAGATTTTCAAGAACTTCATCTTTTACGAGCTTGATTCTGATTTTGAAGAATTAATGGATTAGAATTGTTGAGTTTGTGTTCATTGGGAAGGAATTGAACAATACAACACTCGAAAATCAAATTTGGATCATTACAAACAACAGATTTGAAGTTATGATTGATTGAAGGGTTTTCGAGTTCGTGAGAAATTCTGTTGAAAAATTGATTTGTAGTGTTAGACATCGAGGAATTATGATTTAGAAGAGTTATTTGGAGTATTTCGAACTGTTCTGAACAATCTCAGATCAATTGGAAAGGATTTGATCAAAAATTCGATTTTCAGATCTGAAAGTTGAAGTTCTCGGATTGTACTTGTTGAATTAATCGGAATTCAAGCTTGAATCGATCGGATTCTCTAATTCCGATAGATTGTTATCGGATTTCGATCAATTCCGATATAATTGTTCTCGGATTACCTCAATTCCGATATATTTTTATCGGATTCTGATAGATTTTTATCGGATTTGGATTTTGTCGGATTTGCATTTTATCGGTTTTTGACTCATCGAATTTGAAATTCTCGGATTTCTAAGTTCATCGGAATTCAAGGTTATCGGATTTCAAAGTTCATCGGATTTCAAGGTTATCGGATTTCAAAGTTCATCGGATTTCAAGGTTATCGAATTTCAAAGTTCATCGGATTTCAAGGTTATCGGATTTCTTAGTTCATCGGATTTCTAGGTTATCGGATTTCTAAGTTTGTCGGATTTCAAGTATCAATCGGATTTCAAAGTTTGTCGGATTTCAAGCTTTATCGGATTTCAAAGTTTATCGGATTTCAGAGTGTAGTTTTATCGGAATTCACACTTTGTCAAATTTTCACAATACAAGAAACTTTTCAGAGAAACGATCTAAACATAAGTGCTTATAGTGAAACGTTGTCATTTGGTTCTGACACTAAATCTCCCGTACTGTATCGAGGAGAATACAATGTATGGAAAGGGAGGTTTATGGATTTTATTGAAAATAACGAAAAATATGGAGAGTATATGAAGTTAAGCATAAAGGAAGGAAATGGTATCTTCATGTTTCATCAGCCAGCTGATTCAACCAACAATCCCTCTCTTCGTGAAATTAATCGTCCTAAAACTCCTGCAGAATATATAGCTGATGAAAAGCTTCGAGCAACAGCAGATCAATAGGCAAAGTATTATTTGAAGCATGGTTTATGTGTAGAGTTTTATATTAAGATCAATGGACTTGATACAGCCAAAGAAATTTGGGATGAGATTGCAAGACAAATGGAAGAGACAGAGTCCGGGGTTTGGATTAAGGAAACTGCACTAGTAAATGCATTTGATCACTTCCGTTCTAAGGAAGGTGAAACATTGTTTGATACCTACAGCAGATTCTGCAAGCTACTTAATGATCTCAGAAATCAAAAGCTTGATACTTATTCTGATCTTACAAAGAATACCAGGTTCATGAATTCACTTGGACCTGAGTGGAGAACTCAAGTGACCATCTATCGATAAATGAACCAAAAGGTTCTCAATAAGGTCACTCATCACATGATCTTTGAAGAATTGAACCAATATCAAGATGAGGTTGGTATGAGTTCTCAAAAGGAGAATGTTGATCCTTTGGCATTGGTTGTGAATGATAGAAGTGGTAGATCTTCAAGCAGATCATTGAAACTTAAGCAAATACAAGAATCTGAATCTTCTGAGACTGATACTGAGGTGCCAGTAGATAATGAAAAAGTTATGCAGGAAGTTGCTTACCTCACCAACATGTTACAAAATCAGTTTTCAAAGTCCAAAACCAACAATCGTCAGAGATACACTTCAGGATCTCGAAGAAGAGATAATAATGTTCAAAGAAGTGACAGTGCAAATCTGGAAAAGAGGTATGAAAGGAAGATTCAAGCTTCACAGCCCAACAAGTGTTATAATTGTGGAAGCACAGGGCATGTTATCAAAGACTGCAAAAAGCCAAAGGTGAAAGACTCGGAATATTACAAAGCTAAGCTGAATCTTATCAAGAAGAGGAACAGTGGTACAGTACTACTGGCAGAGGAAGATCAGTTCCTGTCTGATACTAATGATTCAGATGAAGATGATGATGTTCATGCTCAATTTGTTCTCATGGCTAATGTTGAAGAATTTGAATTTTTTGAGTCTGATGGTGAGAGTGAAGATGAGATTGATGGGTTGGAGTTTGCTGAAGACATAACTGTGGTTGAAGATGCAGAGATAGGAGATGCAGATACTGGATTCATGGCTAAGTTTGATGAATTGGATCAAGAGAGTGAGTATGAAAGTGACGATGAAGCTGAAATAGCACCTTCCAGCACCAGTTCTCTCTCAACTGAGTCAGAGTCTACAGCTGAGAAGGTATCTCTTGATAACTCTCATATCTCTGCTACTCAAATCATGGCACTTGTTGATAAAATTCAATTTTTAACTGCTAAGAATCAAAAGCTGCAAACACAAAACATTAATCTTAAAATGAATCAAGCCGTCAATTCTGAACACACGACACATCTTAGTCAACTTCAAGAATTAATTAAACAAAAAGAGGATGAATTGAATCAGATACATGAACAAACAGAAAGACAGGTTCATGATCTAAATGCGGTTAAGTTGAGTGCTGAAATCAATTTTAATTTGATTTTGAAAGAAAAACAAATTTTGGAAACGAAAGTTAACAATCTTGAAGAAGTTGTTCGTAAGAAACACACAACTCGTCATACTCTTTTCAAAACATTAAATCCAGATCTTCGAAATAAGTACAAGGGTTTAGGTTATGATGAAAGTGACTTTTTCAAGAAAATCAATTGTACTCAACTCTATCAGGCCGAAAGAATGAATTGTGGATTAACTGAAAAGATGGTTTTTGTTGCTGCTGAGGAAGTTAAAAGAGAAGAAGATTTCAAGAGAAAGACCACGGCAAAATGTCGAAAACCATTTAATTATGATCCACTGAATCCCTCGTATGAAACCACTGAAGGTTCTTCATTCAAGAATAAATCTGTTTTCCATGCTGAAACTCTACTTTTTCCAAATCAAGAGCAAAATGTCACATCATATGCACAACGCTTGTACATTCCTCACATGGAATTGCAGCGTAGACAAGAAATTCTTGAAACAAACTGCATAGTTAACAACATCTTTTTAGAAATTGAAAATCTAATGTTGAAAGAAAAGGTGTCTCACTTACAGTCTTCCGCTGTTCATTGTAATAAATCTAACTCTGAAGTGATGAATCAACTGAGATTTAAAAATGATGTTTTAACTAATCAAATTCAAGAATTTTCTGAGGAATTGGAACGAACAAAGAAGGAAGTTGAGCATGATAAAAGAACCATCATTCATTTGAGTGCGAATTTAAAAAGGAAAGTAATTGAATCTCAAAAATCAGATGTTTCTAATTTAGAACATTATGATTGTGCACATCTGGTAATTCCTCAACTCATTATCTATGAATTGGAAACTCAACTTCGTGACGAAAAAATCAAACGGCTTTTGGAAGAAGTGGAACGTGGCTGGGGTGTTGCAATTCCTACTTGTCCAAAAGCTTGTAGAGAATATATTTCACACAAATGCAATCAGTTTTGTGATTCAACAAGTATTCGTGAAAAAGGGTCTACATCAGGCACCAAGCCTTCATCATCTGCATCATCTTCTTATAGAATTTATTTCCATAAGGAATCTAACAAATCTTCTTCTGAATCAGATAAAAACAAAATTGTTTTCCAAACGGAAGTGACAAAGGAGAAGAAAGCAGAAATTCCACAAGTCAAGAAGAAGCCGGATGTTGGTCAACCACTCAAGCAGACAACAGTCAAGGACAAGAGTCAAATCACAAAACATCATTTTACAAACCGAAATATTTTTCCTACTTTTTGTTCAATCCATCATAAACGTTGTGTGAATAATTGTGCATCTAGTTTCATTTGGCAGAAAAAGACTGATATTGTTTCAAACAGCCAAAATCGTGTTTCAAAATCACAGGTTGTTGAAAAAGGAATTTTTTGTGCTAGTACTGGTTGTGTTGAGGGTCATTGTATAAATGCTTGTACATATCATCAAGATCGAATGTTGCGTGGTTACAAATCTGTTCCAAACTGGAGAAATCATGAGGAAGATATGATCCTTGCTTGGTTTGTTAATCGTAAGGGTTATATTATTCATCAATGGATAAAAAAGAATGAACTGCGGAGTTTCCTTCGTAAATTTGCGCATCGAAGATTACCAATGTTGTTTGGTGAATGGGAAAAACATCTTGAGGAAATGCGCATAATGGCTGAGTCAGAGAGGCAAGCAAGAATATGAAAGATTGAAGTAGAGAAACTCAATCGTTCACTGCGAAAACAATTTTTAAATAAATCCAAAACTCAAGTTGCAAACTCACCAAATAAATATGTTTCTCACAAAATTGTTAACAAACCAGTTTCTCCATTTTCCATACCACAGGTAACTATAAACTCTAAATCAACCAAATCACAAACAACTCAGTCTTCTCGTAAATCAGTTCATCAAAATCACTTTGTGATTCATAAACACCACAACTCAACCAAAGTCCCTCCTGATACAAAGAAACAAAAATGGCAACCTAGGAAATGGCAGATAAAACAGCAAAAGAAATCTGAATCTTTGATTGTTGATCATGTTATTTCTTCTGTTTCTAACATACCTCGTCCCATTTCACAATGGGTAAGGTGTTCACCTTTTGTCTCTATGTGCAGAAGAGCAATCTTTGGTACATGGACTCCGGGTGTACCAAACATATGACTTGGGATAAGGGTCTTCTCAAACAGTTTGTGGACAAATACTCTGGAAATGTAAAGTTTGGGAATGACCAGGTAGCACCAATCCTCGGCCACGGAGTGTTGGAAACAGGGAATGTTAGAATAGAAAAGGTTTCTTATGTAGAGGGACTTGGTCACAACTTATTTTCAATAGGACAATTCTGTGATAAGGGTATGGAGATTCTTTTCAAAAAGAAGTCTTGCTCTTTGAAAACTGAGGAAGGAACTGAGATTTTGGGCGGTAACAGAAAGTCAAATCTGTATACTATTGACTTGTCTGACAAAGGATCTAGTTCTTCTGTTTGCCTGCTATCCAAAGCTGCATCAGATTTGAATTGGTCATGGCATAGGAAATTATCCCATTTGAATTTCAAAAATATTAATAAATTGGTGTATGGGAATCTGGTTAGAGGCATCCCTAAACTTAAGTTTGAAAAAGAGCATCTGTGCAAAGATTGTGAGTTAGGAAAGCTTAATCGGGTACCACACAAGGTTGTTCAAGTTTCAACAACATCAGCTCCTTTGCAGCTACTTCATATGGATCTTTGTGGGCCTATGCAGGTACAGTCCAGAAATGGGAAAAGATATATTCTGGTGATGGTGGATGATTATTCTCGGTACACATGGGTTAGGTTTGTCTCTTACAAGTCTGAAGTGCCTCAACAAATTATTCTGTTTCTGCAAAAGCACAAGACTCAACAAGGACAACCTGTAAAAGCAATTCGTACTAATAATGGCACAGAATTCAAGAATAGAACTCTGGATTCTTATCTTGATTCTGAAGGCATTTTCCATCAGTTCTCTGCAGCATACACTCAGGAACAAAACGGAGTTGTGGAAAGAAAAAATAGAACTTTAGTTGAAGCTGCAAGAACCATGCTACAGTACTCACAGTTGTCACCATCTTACTGGGCTGAGGCTGTCAATACAGCTTGCTATACCCAAAACAGATCCCTAATTCACCGTCGTTTCAATAAAACTTCTTATGAACTGTGCAACGGCATTGTGCCTAATATCAAATACTTTCATGTATTTGGTAATAGGTGCTTTGTACTAAATGAATCAGACAAACTGTCCAAGTTTGACCCAAAAGTAGACAAGGGAATCTTTTTGGGGTACTCTAATGACAAAAAGGCTTTTCGAATTCTAAATCGGAGAACTAACGTTGTTGTTGAAAGCATCAATGTGACGTTTGATGATTTAGTAAACTTAAATTCTTTGACAGCCAAACCTGCAAACAATAAAGATCTTGTTTCCCAATCAAATAAATCAGAAATTTCCAACATTTCGAATGAAGGTATAAATCTGGATTTCATGTTTGAATTTTTCAAAACTGATGAATATTCTTCTGTTAATGTGAACAGGGCTGAATCATTTCAAACACAACCTGAAGAATCTGTAACGTTAACAACTCCATCTGTTGAACGTGACACTGATAAGGAGAATTCTGAGTTTGAAGCTACAAACAGTCCATTTGCAACAGATGACACTGTCAATCCGTTTGCTGAACCTGAAATGGTAAATCCATTTGCAACGGAACCTCAATCACTTGATGATTTCCTACAGGTAAGGACCCCCGAGCCTGTATGGTTAAGAAGTCACCCTGACACTCAAGTCATTGGCAATTTGAACGCTGGTGTTCGAACTCGTGCCGCAACCGCAAACGAATGTCTGAATATAAATTTTCTAAGTATGATAGAGCCAACACGAGTATCAGAAGCTTTAGAAGATCCAGACTGGATTCTTGCTATGCAAGACGAGCTGAATCAGTTCGACCGTTTGAAAGTCTTGCGATTAGTACCCAAACCTGAAGGTAAATCAATTGTGGGGACTAAGTGGATCTTCAAAAATAAGAAAGAATCTGATGGATTAGTTGTGAGAAACAAGGCTAGGTTAGTGGCTAAGGGGTACAATCAACAAGAAGGAATCGATTATGATGAGACCTTTGCCCCTGTAGCCCGTTTGGAAGCGATCAGATTATTTTTAGCCTATGTTGCCTTCAAGAATTTCAAGGTTTTCCAAATGGACGTTAAAACTGCATTCCTCAATGGTAAACTCAAAGAGGAAGTCTATGTTGGTCAACCTGAAGGTTTTGTGGATTCCAAACGCCCGCAGCATGTATATCTACTTGACAAAGCTTTGTATGGATTAAAACAAGCCCCGAGAGCTTGGTATGATGAGTTGTCAGATTACTTGTTGAGCAAGGGCTATGCAAAAGGTACCATAGACACAACACTATTCAAAAAGCAGATTGGTTCAGATTATATTCTTGTACAGATTTATGTAGATGACATTATTTTTGGCTCAACTAGCCCAAAGTATAGTGATGATTTTGCTAATACCATGCAACAGAGATTTGAAATGAGCATGATGGGAGAAGTTAACTTCTTCCTTGGATTGCAAATTTTTCAATTTAACCATGGGATTTTTATAAATCAGTCAAAATATATAAAAGATCTATTAAAACGCTTTGACATGACTGATTGTTCTCCACTTTCAACTCCCATGGGAATTAAAACTAAACTGTTTGCTGACCCTGATGGCAAATCAGTAGATTTAAAAACTTTTTGTGGTATGATCGGATCCTTATTGTACTTAACAACTAGTAGGCCAGATATAATGTTTGCTACTTGTCTCTGTGCCAGATTTCAAGCAAATCCTAAAGAGTCTCATTTGTTGGCAGTAAAAAGAATATTAAGATATCTTAAGGGTACTCCAAATCTAGGTTTGTGGTATGCAGGGTACTCCAAACTAATTGGATACTCGGATTCTGATTATGCAGGATGCATGCTGGACAGAAAAAGTACATCTGGTAGTGCACATTTTCTGGGAGACAGACTAGTATGTTGGGCATCAAAGAAACAAAACTGCGTGTCAACTTCCACCGCGGAGGCTGAATATGTTGCTGCTGCCAGCTGCTGCTCTCAAAGTCTATGGATTCGTACACAACTATCAGATTTTGGATTGGAATATTCTCACATACCGCTGATGTGTGACTCTCAGAGTGCCATATCCGTTTCATGCAATCCCGTGCATCACTCTAAAACAAAACATATAGACATTCGGTATCATTTTCTCAAAGATTATGTTGAAAAATGTTTGATAGAATTAAAGTATGTTAATACTGAAAATCAACTTGCTGACATTTTCACCAAACCGTTGGATGAAAATCGTTTTAACACTTTAGTTTCAAAATTGGGCATGTTGAATTTGAGTATTTGACTGTACTTTTATTCTATTAATTACATTCTGCACAGTTAGGTGTTTTAGGGTCGGGGGTGTCTGTTCTGAGTTGACAAGTTATGAACTACGGATGGTTCATACTTGTAGGGGGAGACTCATTTATAATTATGAAAAATCCAAACACATTTGCAAAATTATATAAAATAAATAAAAAATTCATTGGTCAAGTAATTATTTTTATCGGAATCCGAGAAGTTGGACAACACATTCAAAATTCCGATACTTTTATCGGAATCCGAGTATTTGGATAATAATTTTATCAGAATCCGATACTTTCTCGGAATCCGATAAGTGTTGTGGGCCTACAAGTCATGAACTCTCGGATTCTTGACTTTTTCTCGGATTTCAGTTCAAAAATTGACCTCTTCTCTCTATTTCATCAAGATTTCAAAAGGCTTTGGATTTCTTCAAGTTTCTAACTTTTGGTTTGGTTTTCAATTGTGAATCTCATGGTACACCTCGATTTCTCTGCAGTGTATTACATCTCTATGTATGTTTGAATTAATAAGCCGAAAACCCTGTTCTGTCGCTGAACTAATCTTCTGATTTTTGTGCTTATTTCTTCTTATTCAATGTGTTTGTGACTTGGGTATACTTAGTTAGATGTGTTACAAGTTTTGATAGAGTTAGATTACTTCTAGGGTGTTTGTTTAGGTTGGATTTCACTGAGGTTTAGTTCGACTTGCATAACTAGGTTACGGGATGAACTTTGAGCAATTAGTATGCTTACTAATCACTGATGGGGATATTCTCTTTGTTAATAACACTTAGAAAGATAAAAGATATAATCAACTTGGATTTGTTTGTTGAAATATTTGAATTTTAAAAGTCTGAATTTGGATGGGTGGTTCACTGATATGATTCTATCGGATTGTTTGAAACTTTTGATCGGATTCCGAGACTTTTGATCGGATTCTAGACTTTTGATCGGATTGTAAGACACTTTTGATCGGATTCCGAGACTTTTGATCGGATTCCGAGACTTTTGATCGGATTCTAGACTTTTGATCGAATTGTAAGACACTTTTGATCGGATTCCGAGACTTTTGATCGGATTCCGAGACTTTTGATCGGATTCCGAGACTTTTAATCGGATTCTAGGCTTTTGTCGGATTGCAAGAACATTTTGATCGGATTCCGAGTCTTTTATCAGATTCCGTAGTTCTAATCGGATTTCTTAGTTTTCTCGGATTCTTGATTCAATCGACATTAATGAGTTTTAATCAGAATCCTAATCTAAAGGAATTTTATCGGATTTCTCTTAAGTGTTTATCAGATTCTTCAAATCCGATAAAACACTTAGAAAATTTTGAAAATTTTTCAAAATTTTTAAAATGTGAATTTTTCAAATAAGAAAAGGAAACAACTTTTCTAGTGTTATCTGCTGGACATCTGATCATTAATCATTGGTATTATTCTCTTTTTGCAGATGGTTAATCCTACTAATCTTGTTCCTTCTGACCAACTGTTTCCTCGAACCAATTACTTACCCAATCTCATGAACAATCATTGTTTTGACTCTCTAACCACCACCACTCAATTTCCTATTCTTTCTGAGCTAATAGTCTCACATCCACTATTCCACATTTTAACATATAACCCTACTGCTGATGGAGAAGAACCTCATGTTCCAGAGGTATATGTGCAACAACTATGGCACTCTTTGCATACTACTGTTAATGATGAAGGAGAGGAGATCTTGGCTGGTCAGATTGAAAATTTCAAATTCTATTTTGGTGTTGACCATCATCGGACTATGTTTAAACTTCCATCTGAGAGGGGTACTTATCCTAACAAAAGAAGCTTTAATCCTATTCTATCAGGCAAAGCTACCTTTCCACATGTCAAGGATCTTGGGTTTAATGGAGTGTTCACCAAGACTGCTCAATTCAAGAAAAATAATATGGTACCAATCTGGCAGTCTTTGTATGCTATAATTAATCGGTGTCTTACTAGCATTTCAAGAGGAGTTGATGGTGCTAGTTCAAGTTTGTTTCAAATTCTGGTCTCAATGGTCAAACACTGGCATGTCGACTATGCATCTATAATCTTTCAGGACATTTACACAGTTGTACATCAGAAACAAATACCACAAAAGGCTAAGAAATTTCTTCCATATCCAAGGTTTCTATCAATGATTATGCAATGTGTCATGCTACAGCACCCTAATGACATCAATCTAAGGGATAATGATCCTATGCCAACGGTGTACATCATACATAAATTGTATAAGATTGAAAATACGTTTGATGTTCAGGCTTATGTTATGCCTGTTGATCTGCTAATGTTAATGGATCTAGATGATCCCATAGTTCAGGCATATGTGAGTGAGCATAATATCGTTTTTACGGATCGACAAAAACCTGTTGATCCTACCCAAAGAACAATAGTACCCGAGGGTTCAGATTCTAGTAGTCAGTCGTCTTCGGGTGACACTGACGGGGGAGAGTCGAGAGAAAAGTCTGAGAGGGGTGAAGAAGTGGCTGAGGGTGATGTGAGTATAGGAGAGGGAGATGCGGAGGATGATATTCCTATTGGACTGTTAATTTCTAAATCTCAATCTCAAGAAACTCCAGATAGAGGTATTGAGTTGAATGTTGAAACTTTGATTGTCACACCTGAGGGTGTTAACTTGAAAGCTCCAGTTTTTGAGCATGATGATATGTTTGAAATGGACAATCTTGATACTGGGAGCTTGAATGATAATACTGAAGATGAAGTTGAAATATTAAAAGAAACAAAGAGTGAGAGTGGGAGAAAAGAACATGGGAATGCTGAGAGTTCCCCAACCACATCTAGCCGGGAAACCACATCTGCCATCGGGTCTGATAGAGTCAGACCTGGTGTTGAAAAAGACTCTGGCATCCCACCAGAGCATGCACAAACCTCACTCAGCCACTCAGAATCCTCTCAAAATGATAATGTTTCATCTTCTCACGGGGATTTAACACATGATCTACCGAAGTCTCCTTCTGAGATAGTAGGTATTGAAACAGGTGCCAGTTCTCCCCAGGCTACTGACTTTCATTTTCAAGAGCACATTGCAAGCCCACTTCTTTCTAAACACAAAGACACATCTATATCACCAACTAGGATCCTACCTGAAGGACCTAGCAGAACATCTATAGAAGCTACTCTTCATAGACTTCAAGGATTAGATGGAAATCCTGCCACAGTCAACCCTGATACAGCTGTGCATGTGGGTGGCTCAACTTCTGAAGGATTTGTTCCTCCAGTTGTTTCAGTCTCAACGGGCAATCTAGGTGATCCCGGTTTTGTTACACATTCAAAATTTTCTCAGGTTGCCTCAGAATTTGTTTCTAAGGCTGACCTTGAAACTGCTTTGTCTGCCGTTAATGAAAAAATTGATGTTCTAAATGAGAAGGTGGATATGCTGTTGGCTAAACAAGGCCCGGATGTTTCGGTAGAGGAGTTTAAATCCCAGTTGTATGCAAAGCTAATGGCTAGGCCAGATAACAATGAAGAAGATGCTACACTGGTTGATTTATTAAGAACTGAATACAAGAAATCAGAATTTGAAAGTTTCAAAAAGGAGATGAGGGATAGTATAGCAGCTTTTGGAGTTGCTTTTCACAAGAGGATGGATGCTATTGATTCTAATACGGATGTTGAGGGTGAGCCAGTTGG
Source organism: Pulicaria dysenterica (assembly GCA_947179395.2). NCBI lineage: Eukaryota > Viridiplantae > Streptophyta > Magnoliopsida > Asterales > Asteraceae > Pulicaria > Pulicaria dysenterica. The sequence goes on from OX359293.1 coordinate 46,233,600, forward strand.
GCAGGGGGAGATTTCAGGCAGAATTGATGCTGAAGAGGAAGCTGTAATTGCTGCTGCACTTAAAGCTTCTCTGGAAACATGTCAGGCACAGGGAAAGAAACGAAAACATAATGATCAAGATCCTGATCCCGATCATTCTGAGGGGGAGAAACGTCGTGCAACTGTGCCTGTGACATCTCTAATATCAAAGCTACCTGCTGCTTCGTCTTCACAAAGCAAACAACCAATAACTCCAAAGAGAGGCAGAGGTAGAGGTAAAGGAAAAAGGCAAAGGACCTTTGTTGGGAAAATGATATCATCAGTTTGAATTTGATGAGACAAAGTTAAGTTTGTAAGATGAGTTCTACAGAATTATGAAGCTTAGTTAGACTGAACACTTAGAGTGATTCAGACTGAGTATAAGCTGAATATAAGCTGAGCATATGTTGATCAGTTTATATTATACCTTAGTTTGTTTATTAATATGTTTAATAATCTGTGTATGTCACATAAGGTATATATCGAGTAATCAGCTTGATGTGTTTCAAGCTGAGTGACTCAGCTCAAAAGCAGAGTCAGCTCGACAGAGTTGCTAAATATGTTTTAGTCAACTAAGTTAGACTTCTAAGGATGAGTTTATCAATGTACGTGTTAGTTCATGTGTGAATTCGGATTTGTTCTCGAAGAACTCAGCTTGATGAGTTTCAAGCTGAGTAACTCAGTCCGAGTGAAGAAGTCAGTTTAAAGATAATTTAAATATGTTTTAAATTCATCTTTATCTCTCTCTATATCTACGGCGCGGATAAGAAGACTCCAGAATCAAGATTGAAGATAGAAGATTCAAGATTCAAGATTCCGGATTATCCGAGAGTTAGTTAGCGAATTAAGTTGAGTCTTAGTTTGTTAGGAACCGTAGGCACAGGATTATAAATACTTATCTCCTGATAATTTTAGAGGTACGACTCTGATTCAAAAACAACTAAGTGTTGCAGAGCCAAACCTCACCTCACCGTATGTGTTACGAATCTTGATTACTGTTTGTCAGTTCAACGTGATCAAGAAAAACTCACAGATTGCCCAAGTGTTCGTGTGTTCGAACTATCACATTAGTTGTGATATTGGTAAGTTGTCAATTTGTGTAAAATCCTGTTTAGAGAGTCGTCAGTATCTATAATCATAAGTTGATTATAGATAGCTAAGTTTGAGAGATTGAGAGATTTATATTAGGTGGTTATATATCAAGAGTTGCTTACTTGATAGTTATTGTAATCATCTTCTTATTCAAAGCATTGTAATCATCTTCTTAATAAAAGCATTCGATTGATTGTGGTTTGATTTACTGTGTGTAACACTTTTATTTGATTTGTTCAATTTCCGCAGAAAGTGTATTCAACCCCCCCCTTCTACACACATGTTGCTTGTTGTTACTCTCTCATACAAGGGACCAACAACTTTGATTGATGAAAAATAAGAGGATACAGACAGACTAGTAGATGATACATTTGACTTTCTTACAAGTGCTGGTTCAGACTTTGATGCTTATGGGTCATTTGTAGCAGAAGCTGGTGAACATGAAAAAGAGTTAACTCTTCAGCAACATATAAGCAAAATTAAAGAAACTGTGACAACACCAAGGGTTGAAAAGCCTGAGGTAGATGAAATCTCCACTCCTGATCCATTCAATATAGAAAATGTTCTAAGATTAAACAAAGAAGTGGATGACTTGTTTCCTCCTTCTCCGGGCAAATTTAGAAAAACAGCAAGAGATTTGATGAGAGAACAAGAGAAACAGAAAATATTGAGAAAACTGAAGCAAGGTGCTGAATGGAAAATTCCTAGAGGTTACAATCCAGATCCCATTCTGACTTCAAGCATGAGAGACATCAGGAAAAGAGTGGTATTAACTAAAAAGGCTCTAAATAAGACAAACAGAAATTGGAGTGCTTTTGATGTTGCAGTGGCCTTTCTTGAAGAGAAAATTTCTGAGATTTATTCTGAACAAATTCAACAGGAATTACCTATCAATCTACTGGGGGTAACAGATGTCTTTGATGTAGGTAGAAGACTGATAATGAATTGGCATGGTAAATCAAGAGATCAAGTGGCTTCCAAACATCCCGTTTCAAAAGTGAAGTGCTCGTTTGGAAAAATTCATAATGTGATTTGGGTTTACTTCTGTGTGCAAAGAATAGATCAGAAATCTTATTGGTTCAGTCAAGTAGATCTAAAACATTTAAGCTTGGAGGATGTTGAACACATGATGGAAGAACTTGAAGCAAAGAAACACAGCTCCAAAGCAAACAATGCAGGCTATGAGATCTTGCTAGACTTTATGAAGCAAAGAATTCGACTTGCTGAGAGAAAAGACATCCAGCTTGGTGCAGAGGCAGACAAATCTAAGATCAATGTTCTAAAGCCAAACACCACACATCCCAGAATTGAAGAGCTAGAAATGTTTCAAACTATTTGGAAGGATGATGAGACTGGAGAAGATGATGGAATAGTTCTCTTCAACAGTAAGAAGGAAAAATTCTTTCTAAGGACCAAGGAACTAAATGCTTATTCTGATGGTTCACTTAGAGTCTGGCTTATCAAGATCAGAGAGCATAGCTTCAATCTCAAGGATGACTTTGATCAATCTGCAAGAGGAAGCATGACTGATGTTATGGAAAAGATAGAAGCAAAAATGCGTGAAAGAGCTACTCTTCGCAAGTGGCAAAGGATCTTGGGTGAACGGAACATAGACTAGATCCAATCAAGGGGGAGATTGTTAGATCAAGAATTTAGTGATTAGATCTAGTCTTTATATGATGTAATATGTATGTTTTAGTACTTAGTATAAATACTAAGTAAACATTGACATATTGTAACCTTTGATATTTTGAAATAGAAAAACACACACTTAAAGGTGTTATTGGCATATTCTCTCTACTCATATTTGAATTCATACACTATACACTCAATCTTGACTTTCATATGGCGCGCGGGGTTTCAACGAATACATTTTATAATACATAGAAACCAACACCTTTTTTACTCGCGCACTGCGTCGTTGAAGGAGAATCCTGAGTTAGGCATAAACGTTATTCTAGATTATGAAGTTGATACTTTATGTCCTCCTTCCTCATATAAATAATCATCATTGACGCAAAAAGGGTGGGTTACCCAACAACCTGCAAGATTCAACATGAATGATAAAATAACAAATTTTAGAAGTATGAATTGTCTACCATTTATAACATATATGGCAAGTTCGAGAAGTATACATCAAGATTATATTGATAGTAACATAATTAAGACCCATTTGTTTATAACATAGCATGTCAAATTATCAGAATTTGTAAAATTCATTTGACCAAAAACACATCTAATATTTTAATTTTACTGCAGTTAGCAACCAAGAACCCTGGCTAAATTATCCGCGAGATTGATTTGATTGTGTTGTTTGTATATATAAGGTGGAAGATCTGTTTATCTATCTCAGTATCAAAGAGGTATACTTACATAAACAAACTTTAAAATACACATCTATTTAAAAACAAAACTTAAAAACCTTAAGAAATCTGAAACTTACCACAGACACGCACCACCGTTGTAAAAATATGCAAAATCGAGTCTCATCTGTCAGGATCGGATATATTATATCAAATAACAAGAACTAACTTTTAAATAATAAATCAGAGTAATATAAAAGTTAATCTTTAACTATGATCACAATCAACTAAGAAGTTGCGGAATCACACTTAATTGATTAAAGAAGGTTTTAAACAAAGATTAATTCAATCAAACAGTAGTTTTATTAACCAACCAGAATGATTACAAAAGCAAACTTCACCCCCAATCTAACTTATTCTGTTAGACGAAGAACACAGACTGTTCTTAGGTTTCAACAAGAAACTTAGAGGCTAAAACACTTTCAGAAAAATAAATAACAATAAGAACAAATGCTTTGAATAATGAGATCAAGTCGTCATTGTCAATTGATCATCTAATGAAGTATATATAGACTCTTGATCCTCCTTGAATTGTTGACAGTTAGGTCAACAGAAACTTCTGACAGAAGATAGAAATCTTCTGAGATAATCTTGTTAATCTTCAAAGTATTTCGAGATATCTTCTAAGATAGGATTTTCCAAATATAGCTCAACAGAAACTGTTTAATGAACACAACAGTTCTTTAGTCTTCTAACAGTCTTCAGCTTCAAGGTCTTCTAACAGTTTTGACTTTGCCAACTAACAGTTCTGAACTTTTGAACTAACAGTTGTAAATCTTGCAGCAATTGTTAGTTACAACTGTTATCACCAAAACACTCTAACAGTTTTTACCTTTGCATGTTCAACAGTTTCAATAACTTAGCGAATTTCCCAACAATCTCCCCCTAACTTAAAGTATTGAACAATACACTTAAGTTGTTTTATAGGGTTCAACCATAGAAACATTCACATAAGCAAAGAACACATTAACATTAATTTTGCAAATTAAAATTGTTATACTCAAAATATGAAAGAAAAATTACATTTTCTCTTTCTCTATCAGCTCCATTCTTTCTTTCAGTCTTCTTCCCAGATCTTCCCTTAACCTTACAGGACCATAGAACCTTGCCTTTACCATGTACATCAGCTTGGTCCTACTGTGATCAACAAAATTAAGATCAAACCACTGGGTTTTAGCATTGTTTGTCACAAGACTATACACCCTTGATCTTTCAAAAACTTTCACAGTCGATATAGGAAATCTTTCATCACTTGTCAGTATTGACATTACTCTCTGTGGATTGCATATACTCGATAAATGTACCAAAAATACTTTTATCTCAATTTCAGCATCCTTTCCAAAATGACTTACCCCATATTCATACATTTCTTGTACATCTCTCCTGGTCACACTATCCATCATTGCAGAGAAACTGACATAGCTTTCAATTGGTTCCACCTCTCTAACAATGGTGACACCCTGCTTTCCAGTTTCCACTCTCAGCATTTCAAACCTCCATTCTTTGATATGAGACTTTTGAGCTTCAAATTTATCAATTCTTTCTTTTATCTCTTTTGAGAGTCTATCTTGCAAAATAGTTTTGACCAAGCCTGTTTTGACTTTTTCTTCAGACTGTTGGGGTTTTTGGACTGATTGGGGTTTCTTCTTTTCCACTACTGGCTTGGGAGGTGGAACTGTTTTCCTTTTTACAACTCTTTTTCTTTTTACTCCCTTACCAGCAGCTTCCTTTACTTTCTCTTCTTCATCAATCTGAGTAGTAATCTCATCAGCCAGCTTCTTTGCTATCTCAAAATCAGTCTGTTCTTGTTCTTTTAGCTCAGCTGCTAGCCTTAATGCAAATTCATGATCACGTTCTTCTTGTTGCTGTCTTGAAAGCTTGAGTTTAGGACAAACAACAACAATTTCTTTACCTTTGCCTGAAACAGGAGGCAACTCAGATTCTTTCTTTCCTTCCTGGATGACTATCCCTTTATATCCTTTCTTTGGTGGTAAAGATTCTAACGTAGCAACCTTTCCATCAAGCCATCCATCATCAATTTTCTGTGCCATTCTAGAAGAACTTATTCCCAGATATTGAGCACTAATATCAACCAAATAGTTCTGCTTAACTGTTGACCACGATTTGAAAATCTCAGTGCTTGGAATCTCTGCAGTTGATACCATCCTGTTGATTAGCATCCTATCAACACTTGAAAGCTGTTCTTCTTCTTCTTCATTAATCACTTGGACACTTGCAACTGTTAGTTGATTTGAAGTTACAACTGTTGGTTGTGATGTTGCAACTGTTTGATCATTTGGAGCAACAACTGTTTGTTTATCCTGTGAAACTGTCTGCTTAACTTCTTCCTGCTTGGATTTTCTTCTTCCTTTAGCTTGAGCAGTTGAAGAGATTTTCACCAAGGATTTGGGTTTAAGCAACATCTCATGAGTATGAAGAACATTTGTTGCTTTCTTCAGATTCTCATCAAGAAAGTTCAGCTTCTTATCTTGTCTTATTAACACCTCATTGTGAACTGCTACCACCTTGAGTACTTCGGTTGCCTTCTCCAACTGTTTAGTCAGTTCTTTTATCTTCTCATCTTGAGAAACTATCCTTTTGTTTTGAAGAGCAATCCTTTTCTTTAGATGTAAATGAGCAGCAAGGTAAGGTGCAAAGTTAGGATCCGTCAATGCATGTTGTTTCAGTCTAGTCTCAATGTCAGTTAGTGTTTCCACTGTGACCATATCATCGACATTTTTCACTGGTGGCTTACTCCCCTGAGTATCACCATCAGTACCCCTCTTTTCTTGGTTCTGGGGATTACCAGAAACTGTTTTACTAGTCTCTGTTGCCATGGTTGAGGTCTTAGCTATGTTAACACTGTCCTGTTTATCCCTTGCAGATAAAACAGTAGTGTCAGCCTCAAAGACCATATGATCACCCTCTTGAGGAATGATCACCTCCTCATTGTGCCTGGGAGACAGCACCAAAGGTTCCCTTTCGATATTCTGCACAGGTAAATGCACCTGTGCAGGGCTAACAGTTTGGGGTTCTCTAACTGTGGTGGAAGGAGCACCAACAGTTTTCCTCTTCTTTCTAAATATTTTTAGTGCAGGGGCTTGTGTTGTAGCTCTTTCAAAAGAAGCAGGTTGGAAATTTTGAGTATCTTGGACTGTGGGTTCCAGTGTTGGTGGTGTAGCAATACGATGGGTTTCATGCTCAACACTGGCAGTCCTGTTTCTTGACAGAAACTCCACCATTTCAGAGAGTGGAGGAGTTATGGCACCAGAGAAACTCTTGCCATTAATCAACAGTTTGCTCAAAGTGGAAGCCACATGAGCAGAGGGAATAATGACCCTCTTGTGTGTTTTCAGATTTGGCAACAAAAAGTTTAACAATACTTGCACAAATCGAGGATACATCAAAAAGAGACCATACTTGGTCCCTAGATGTTTTACCATGCCATTGAAAATTAATTTTGAGAAATTGAAGCAACGATTGTTGGCCAAACAGATTAAGGCCAAAGCAATGTTGCTTCCAAACTCGTTCCATCCTGTTCTTTTAGGACTAATGCACTGCTGGAGAGTATGGATTAAATACTTCCAGTGAGCACAAAATTGTCCCTTATAGAATGTACCCTTCCCTGAAGGACCCTCATACCCAAGCTTAACAAGCTCGGCATGCAAAAAATCTAGTGAAACTAAATCAGAATACTCACCCTCACTATCATTGAGTTGTAGAATTTGGCGAATGGTGTCCTCAGAGATTGAGACGGTCAACTCATCAATGGTAGAATCAATCCATTGCACGTCATCAGTTGTTCGAAGTTGAGCATGTTTCCAAAACTGATCAATGTAAGAAGTGTATATGGTAGGATTGATGGTGAGTGCAGTGTTGAGATCGGACAATGAGAGATAATCAATCATATCGTGAAACATGTGAAGATCATCAGGTTTTGAAAGAAAAGCAATCATGTTATGTTCCTTGACGAATGGAAGGGGAGCCATGGCGATTTGATAGCAGAATTCTAGGGTTTTAGCGTTCAAACGAAGTTCAGTATGCGTAAAGAAACCTCTGAGGAGGGAATGGTTTATATATGTTTCGATTGTTGAACGTAATCCAAAGGCTTTCAAAATCCTGCAAAGACCAAAGCACCCTTTAAAAGCTTAACAGTTTACGGACAAAAATGAACTAACAGTTGAGAAACTGTTTTCATAAGATGTAACAACTGTTATTCAAAAGTTCACTCCCTTTTGTTTGATCATTTATATGAATTGACAGTTGTTTAGGATTTACAACTGTTCTTTATTTCTCGCCCTTAGTTGACGAAATTCTCCCCCTCAGTTGCACATGGACTTTGTCTAACAGTTGCCGAAGCCATATGCTAACAGTTGAAAAACTGTTAGTATTGATTGAAACAGAAATGTGCAACTGTCAAACAAACTTTCGGCTCACATATATCAAATGCTGAAGCAATAAAAATAAAACATTAGAGAACACAGTCATCAACATAAGATATATTTTATTCAAGATAATCACAATTGAGCTACAATAAGTTGAAAAGAAAAACAAAACTGTCTTGTACTATAGATCTAAACACAGCTTATAAGAACTGTCTTAACTCCTAGATCTACATATGACAAATGATTGATAACAGTTTGTATCATCAAATCTGAACTTTAAGGGAAGACAATCATCATCACATTCACATTCTTGCTCAAGACTGTCTTCGTTATTTAAGAATCGAGTTCAGAATAGCCTCTACAGTGCCACCATCGTCTTACTGAGAAGCCTGTCTTTAAAGAATGGTCATGTAATACACGAGCCATTGTTGGTACTGCTTATCTAATTGTGCAAGGCCGTCTCGTAGGTGTGGGAGAACAATGATCTACACCGTAAGTGTAGACAACTTTCTCAGTCAACTGTTGATAAGCCTTAGACAATTGTCAAAACATACTACCTACCAATGGGTGTGCAGTAGACCTTCTCATCTTATGCATCACCAGAGACGATTGTCATAATTTGCCTCGTGGGTGTGCAGTGGAACTAGTCATCGAAGACAGTGACTTCCACTGCCTCATCATCTGAGGCCCTCTGGTGGTTACGAGTATTATATCTTCGAACATTGAACCACACTACGGAGTTTGTAGTGCCTGCTAGGTTCAAGACGAATCTTAGACAACATGGTGTAGGCAATTCATGAAAGAGAGTGGAATTTTCAAAATCACCTCTTATACGAATATGATCAATTTGTTTATTTGGCCTACGTGGATCTGGATATTATGTCAAAGGAAACCTATCCCGATCATCATGCATCCCAAGAACACATAATGAGTGATGCCAAAGCTCATGCATTCTTACAAATGGGGCAGGGATGGTTACATAACTTTGTCTAACATTAATATCTTTGAGGGGTATTAGAAAAAGTTAGTATCCATTTGCAGAGAGAAGAGTGTGCAAATGTAGGTGTGATTTGTGAAGGATGGGTGCAAGACTATTTATAGAGAAACTAGGAGGCATTAATGTCCGTTAATAGCCATTAATGACCATTAATATCCAGTAATTTCCATTAATAGCATGCAGTGACAGGTCATATCAAATGCACTATAGAACAAGCAAAAGGACTCACCTTTATCAGTTTGGAACTGTTGATTCAAGAAAGTGAATTTACCTTTACCTCATAACAAGGACAGTCACGAGTGTGAAGAACTGTTTGTGAGATAGGTCAGCAGATATGTCCAAAAATGATGTGTGAAATTGCATTTCCCTCTCTGAATACTTAAAGGATAACAGTTGTTAGAAAACGTAACTAACAGTTGCAAACTGTTAGTGTGAAAAACATGGAATAATGAACAACTGTTAGTCCAAGTTAATCATTCCAATGTTGGAAATCAAAAAGTTGAATCTGCTCACATCAAAAGCTTTAGTGAACAAATCAGCTAATTGATCATCAGTATGAATTTTCATAACTTGGATTAATCTCTTTTCATTGCAGTCTCTTATGAAGTGAAATCTGATTTCAATGTGCTTGGTTTTAGAATGCTTCACTGGATTATTAACTATGCTAATAGCACTGGTGTTATCAACATAAATAGGAGTATTTAAGAAAGACAAACCATAATCCAGAAGCTGATTTTGGATCCATAACACTTGTGAACAGCAGCTTGATGCAGCAATGTATTCAGCCTCAGCTGTTGAAGTTGAAACTGTTGTTTGTTTCTTGCATTGCCATGAGACCAGCCTTGATCCAAAGAATTGACATCCTCCAGAGGTTGATTTTCTGTCCACATTGGCTCCACCATAGTCACTATCAGAATATGCCACCAAATCAAAAGGTGAATCTTTAGGATACCAAAGTCCCAATTTTGGTTGGCCTTTGAGATATCTAAAGATTCTCTTTACAGCAAACAGGTGTGACATCTTCGGACAGCATTGGAACCTGGCACAAACACAAACAGCAAACATTATATCAGGTCGAGAAGCAGTTAAGTACATTAATGAACCAATCATTGATCGATAGAGGTGTATATCAACATCCTCCCCCTCAGAATCTGCTCCCAACTGTTTGTGTGTTTCCATTGGAGTACTTGCCAGCTTCACATCTTGATAGCCAAACTTGTCCAATATGTCCTTGACATACTTAGATTGGCTTAGAAAAATACCAGTGGGCTTCTGTTTGACTTGTAATCCCAAAAAAAATGTGAGTTCACCCATTGAACTCATCTGAAATCTTTTGTGCATAATGACTTCAAATTCTTTGCACAAGCTGTCATTTGTGGATCCAAAGATTATATCATCAACATAGATTTGAACAAGCAAAATCTCTGTTTTAACAATCTTTGTAAACAATGTTTTGTCAATTGTGCCTCTCTTAAAACCATTCTCAAGGAGATAGGATGACAATGTCTCATACCAAGCTCGAGGAGCTTGATGTAGACCATATAGGGCTTTATCTAACCTATATACCTTGTCAGGGTACTTTGAGTCTTCAAAGCCAGGGGGTTGACACACATATACCTCCTCATCAATAGTGCCATAGAGAAAAGCAGACTTGACATCCATTTGATACACCTTAAATCCTTTGAAGCTTGCAAAAGCAAGAAATATCCTAATGGCTTCAATCCTTGCAACAGGTGCAAAAACATCATCATAGTCTATTCCTTCCTCTTGTGTGTAGCCTTGTGCAACCAGTCTTGCTTTGTTCTTGATAACAATTCCTCTTTCATCTTTCTTGTTTCTGAACACCCACTTGGTGCCAATTACTCTTTTACCTCTTGGAAGCTCAACCAACTTCCAAACTTGCTGAATTTGAAATTGTAAGAGCTCCTCTTGCATTGCCTCTACCCATGAAGGATCTTTCAATGCCTCAATTGCTTTCTTTGGTTCTATTTGAGACAAAAAGCAAGCATTCACGTCAAATTGGGCAAGATCCACACCACTATTTTCATTTTGCAGCATATTTCTTGTTCTGATAGGAGTGGTTGGATTTCCAATTATTTGTGATATTGGATGAATCTTGTGAACTCTTGATGTAGGAATGTTTTCTTCAGTCAGTTCATCCCCTAGATTAGATAGATCAAATTCACATTCACTTGAATTTTCAGCGTTATCACACACTTGATCAGCAGAGTCAGTGTGATGTTGAGGATCATGGGATTCCATGTCCTTTAAAGATTCAGCATCCATCAATGGATCAACGACGTTGGAGAACTCTTGTTGAAGCATAGGAATCACAACAAAGTCTTCAGTAACTTTGTTTGAACCAACAGTTGTTGGTTTTGAGCTAACAGTATCAAAACTGTTTGGGCTGGAGGAAGATGTTTGATGACTTTCACCAACAGTTGTTGGGGTACCTGTAGCTGTTTCAGTAGAATACTCAAAAGAAAGAGATTTAGACAATGCATCAATATCAAATAACCAATCAGGTCCATTACCTGCAATATTGATCCTATTTTCATTGAAAGAGATATTCATACTCTCTTCTATGATTCTAGTGACATTGTTAAAAACTCTATAAGCTTTACTTTGAGTGGAGTATCCTACAAAGAAACCTTCTTCAGCCTTACTCTCAAACTTGCCTAACTGTGACTTGGTATTAAGGATAGTGCACGGACAACCAAACGGTTTGAAGAAGTTGATTAAAGGTTTTCTCTTGAGAAACAACTCATAAGGAGTTTTCTCTTTGGACTTGACTACTTGTACTCTATTCTGAACATAGCAGGCAGTGTTCACTGCTTCTGCCCAGAATGTCATTGGAAGTCTAGAATCGGCTAACATTGACCTAGCAGCCTCTATCAAAGTCCTATTCCTTCTCTCAGCAACTCCATTCTGTTGGGGAGTCCTAGGAGCACTAAACTGTCTTTCAATACCTTTACTTTCACAAAAACTGTTTAGCTCATAGTTCTTAAATTCAGAACCATTGTCAGATCTAATGACTTTCACCTTCAAATCAGATTGATTTTCAATTTTAAGAATAAGGGACTTAACGAACTCAGTTGTTTCATCCTTTGTTCTAAGAAATTGAACCCATGTGAACCTGGTGAAGTCATCAACTATGACTAAACAATATGCTTTCTTCCCTATACTCATCACAGATGTAGGACCAAAAAGGTCCATGTGTAACAATTGTAAAGGTGCAGTAATAGAAGAAACTTCTTTGGTCTTATAAGAAGTTTTGTGTTGCTTGCCTTTAAGACATGCCACACAATGATCATCACATGAGAACTCTTTTTGGGGCAAACCTCTTACCAAACTGTTTTTAGCTAACAAGTTCATGGTTTTAAAATTCATGTGACACATCCTTCTATGCCAAATGGCAGACTCATCATAAGATGCTTTGGAGAGTAAACAGCTTAATACATTCTGTTTAGCAATCTTTTGTGGATTAAGACAATATACATTATCTTTTCTAGGTGTTCTTAATAGAACATCCTTCTCATTTAATTTAAAATCTTTTGAAAGAATAATGCATTCTGAATCTGTAAACAAAACTTTGTTTCCATTGTCATAGATTTGAGATACACTTAACAGATTGTACTTAAGCTGTTCAACAAAGAAAACATCATTAAATGTAAGTGTACCTGCCTCAACAGCTCCTTTACCTTTGATTTTTCCTCCCTTTGGATTTCCTCCAAATGCTACAAATCCTCCATTGATTCTTTTGAAATCCTTCAAACATTGTGGATTTCCAGTCATGTGCCTTGAGCATCCACTATCCACATGCCAGATAGATCCATGATTGGCCCTATGAATGCTCTGCACAAATAAAATCAGTTAGTAGCAGGAAGTACCCAGGCCATGCAGGTCTTGGGTACACCGTTCAAGTCATAATACTTAAACAGAGTTTGGTTCTTTTTGATTTCATCCAACTTAGATTTCTCTAATTTGTGTGATGAATACTTTGTAAGAACATGTGGTTTCCAACTGTTGTGATTTACAGTGGATACCTTTGAACAAACAACTGGTGGAGTTGATAAAACAGATGAATCAACTTGTGATTCCTTTTGATTTTCAGTATGAAGAACAGTCTTACCCTCTCCAGAATCAGTTTGTTTTTGAATTTTCATCCAAGCCAAACCAGCAGTTTTTGGTTTTGCTAAAACAGTTTTGGAACTGTTAGTTGGTTTGGATGTAACAGTTTTAGAACTGTTTGCCAGTTTTGGCTTAGCAGTCTTAGAACTGTTGATCTGTTTTGACTTAACAGTTTTAGAACTGTTATTCTGTCTTTTGGGACTTTTGTTTTGAGTGCCATTGGTCTGTGGGTTATAGTAACAGTCTTGAACTAAATGATTAGATCTTCCACAAATGTAGCACTTTTTGGTTTTCACAATAGGTAAACCAGTTCTTTGTGACCAGAATTGGTTCCTATTTCTTTGATTTCCTCTAACAGCTGCAGACTGAGGAAACTTTTGGACACCATGTTTTTGACATGTGCATGCAGGCACTTCAGTATGCCTTTTCTTAGATTTGGGTTTAGCCTGAGGTTTTGCAACTTCCTTCTTCTTCCTAGTATACACAACTTCACCAACTTTCTCCTTTCCTTTGGCTTTGGTACTAACAGTTGGGCTTTTTAGCTTAGAACTGTTTGGGTTCTTGTTGGAACTGTTAGTGTAAAGATGGGGACTATTTGTAACAGTTGTGGAACTGCTAATAGAGTTAACAGTTTTTGAGGATTTTGGCTCATTGGTGAGGGGTTCAGTGGATGCTTTTACAAACACCACAGGTTGTAAAGATGATTTTGTGGGAATGGGCTCACACAGGATGTGATTTTCATATGGAATACCTTCATCCTTCTTCACAACTTCCTCATTATCTTCAACACTTACTACTGACACAACTTCATCTTCATAACTCTCAAACTTTGGATCAGCTGACTTAAGTTCATCTTCCAAAGGTTCATTAACATATCTGTCAGCTACCTCAGACATTGGAGTTATGTAGTTTTGGTTGTATGGAGGTGGGGTTTGTTTGTATCCTAGGCCAGTTTTCACCTTGTCTCTCACTTGAGATTGTAGCAGAGTCTCAAGCTTAAGGTTTGCAGCCCTGAACATTCCAAGATCAATGTCCACACCCTCCAATTTCTTTGTGAGTTCATTCACCTTGCTTTCTTTTTCAACTAACTTCTTTTTCAGACTATCAATCTCATCTTGAAACTGCTCTTTCTCCCACTTATGATATTTTCTATCATAGTCCATTTGCAGTTCATTAGCCTGATAGTCTTTAATTTTCTTTTCAAAATCTTCTATCACAGCAGTATACTCATACCTTCTCTCATCCATTTTACTTAGAGCAGCACATACTTTCTTATTGTGCTCTCTAAATCTCTTAACAATAGCTCTACATTCACCAGGACATAGTTTAGAAGATACCTGTATGTCCTCAGATTCTGGAGAATCCATCTTGATGGAGGAGTCAGTCAATGCCATCAAAGCTTTGTTGCTGGTAGCCTCCTCTGCTTGATCACTCCAATCAAATCCATGGCCTTCTTGTGAGACCAATGCTGAGGAGGTATGGTTCTGAGTTTGCCTCTGACCTTGATTCTGAACTTGTCCACCAGATTTGCATTCTCTTGCAAAGTGGCCAAGTTGTTGACATTTGAAGCATCTAACCTTTGACTTGTCAAATCCAGCCTTGCCATCAGCTCTGAAGTTCATGTTTTGCCTTCCAGTTCTTTTAATGAATCGCTTGGCTCTAACGGTAAGCATGGCCATCTGCCATTTGAGATCCATTTCCTCAAGATCATCAGGGTGCACTTGTTCAAGATCCTCATTGGTGAGGGTTGAATGAGCATGGCTGGCAAGAAAAGCTTCAAGAACTGCATCTGGAGTATTCATATCTAGTCCAACACCAGAACTAGTACCTGCACCACTATCAAGAGAGTTAGTTAATGAATGGTTTGATTCCATACCTGAGGAAGATAGGAGAGCAGCATTATGACTAGGGATAGCAGTTTTTCTTTTTCCCTCTATCTCTCCCTCAAACACTATCAAACTATTATAGAGGTCATCTAACTCTATGTCTTCAACAGAATCCTTGGTTCTCCATTGTGCAGCAAACACAGTCCATTCATCACCTAGAGACCTAAGAAATTTTCTATTTATCTCATCTTGATCAAGCCTAACCTTAGCACTCTCCAGTTGACTCACCAGTTTGTAAAACCTATCAAAGATTTGGGTGATACTCTCATTTTTCCCACTGGTGAAGTTCTCATAGGCTTGTTTAAGAAGATCTCTTTGGTTTCTCTTAGAACTAGCATTCCCAGCAAACCTCTTTTCCAGAGCATTCCAAAGTTCATGAGCATCATCAAATTTCTTGAATTGATGTTGATACTCATTGGGAATTGCAATCTGAAGGATGCTGAGGGCTTTCATCTCAATCATTCTACTTTTCTTTTCAGCATCTGTCTTTGGTGGTGGTTTCTTCTTTGGTTTTCCATTCTCATCCAGTTCAATGGTATTAGTAGGAACAGTTTCAATGATTTGCCAAACATCATAGTCCATTAGTTGGACATGCTGTTTAATTCTTAGTTTCCACATCTCAAAATCAGATGGTTTGAGCATGGGAACACGAATGTTGGACCCTGATCCACTGTTATCAGAAGAACCTCCCGAATCCATTGAAACAAATTGATTTAAAAAAAAAAAAACAGTTTGAAAAATAAAGCAAGGTAAAGCAAAAACCTTCAACTGGTGATCAAAGGAACCTTAATGATAAGGCTCTGATACCACTTGTCAGGATCGGATATATTATATCAAATAACAAGAACTAACTTTTAAATAATAAATCAGAGTAATATAAAAGTTAATCTTTAACTATGATCACAATCAACTAAGAAGTTGCGGAATCACACTTAATTGATTAAAGAAGGTTTTAAACAAAGATTAATTCAATCAAACAGTAGTTTTATTAACCAACCAGAATGATTACAAAAGCAAACTTCACCCCCAATCTAACTTATTCTGTTAGACGAAGAACACAGACTGTTCTTAGGTTTCAACAAGAAACTTAGAGGCTAAAACACTTTCAGAAAAATAAATAACAATAAGAACAAATGCTTTGAATAATGAGATCAAGTCGTCATTGTCAATTGATCATCTAATGAAGTATATATAGACTCTTGATCCTCCTTGAATTGTTGACAGTTAGGTAATCTTCTATCTTCTGAGATAATCTTGTTAATCTTCAAAGTATTTCGAGATATCTTCTAAGATAGGATTTTCCAAATATAGCTCAACAGAAACTGTTTAATGAACACAACAGTTCTTTAGTCTTCTAACAGTCTTCAGCTTCAAGGTCTTCTAACAGTTTTGACTTTGCCAACTAACAGTTCTGAACTTTTGAACTAACAGTTGTAAATCTTGCAGCAATTGTTAGTTACAACTGTTATCACCAAAACACTCTAACAGTTTTTACCTTTGCATGTTCAACAGTTTCAATAACTTAGCGAATTTCCCAACATCATCTACTACTAATCATCACACAAATCAGCCATGTGTCATAAGATTATTTTCAGATGTTTACTTTAACTGTATTAGACTTTGAGGTAGACTTTGTTAATTAGTTTTGCAAATATTAAGTTTAATAAATTAGACTTTGAAATAGAACTTTTTTTATTTTTTTATTCAAATATTAAGTATAATATATATGACTTTGAGGTAGAAATTTTTTGTAAAAAAAATAATCCTAATGAGAAAACTACATTTACCATAGATGAAAAAGTAAATAATATCCTAAGAGTAAAAAAAATAAAAAATAAAAAAATAAATGTTGGTCCCAAATGGATACTACAACAACAAATGTTTGTAGAAGGGGGGGGGGGGTTGAATACAAACTTTAGCAAATTAAAATTTAAGAGACACACAGTTTACTTTTATATAATTCTTATTGATGTAAATCAAGAATTACATGAACTAGATGCGAAAAATATATGTTCAATAAAAGGTGGCAACTAAATTCGTCTAACACATAGACTAAGTTAATCTTAAACAACTTATGTCTAAGATGTTCAACACATGAACAAGTTTGTTACACTGAAAGTAAAATGCTAACTCTTCTAATTCTCAACAGATGAGATTTCAGTGTTCAACTATCTATTCGCATACTTAGCATGTTTCCATGCATTAGTATATATAAGCCATATGGTGTCCGGGTTGATGGAGTGGAGAAGTAGACAAATGTACTTGATTTAATAATATTATAATAGATAAAGTTAGTGGGTGAAAAGTAAGTTCACGTTATACACAAAGTGTGTAAAGTGAATGTACTATCCGGTAAAGTATAAATCCACTGTCCATTATTATATTATTAAAGTACTACCTTTATGTCTTGAGAGAGTGAACTTCTCTTTCCATGCTTGTACTTTTATCAACACAATGCTTTTTGAATACTTGACTTAACCAAGTATAGATTTGCCAGCCATACTTAGTTGTTGAAGCATATCTTCGAGATCTTCTCTTCTAAAGTATCTTTCTCCTTTTCCAGAGGATAAAGATCTATCCTTTTTGTCTCTTTGCAGATACAAAAAGTGCTAAGTACTTTTACAAAGAAGGATCTAAGGCATAATATGAACATCACATGTTCTGGCTTTGACTTAAGAAAAATATTACAATGAAAAACTATTAACTGAGATATCGTATAAAGACTCAGCTAACAGACACTGAACTTAAAACATAATTTTGCTCAGCTAAGGATAAATGTGAAAGACTCAGCTACTCAGATTTGCTCAGCTGATCGAATTGCTCAGCTAATAATACAAACCAGAGTACAGCTAATAAACTGATTATACTAAACTATCAGCTGATCCTACAGGGTCAACTAATCATTTGAGTATGATCAGTTTATAAAGAAGAGATTGGAAAAGTAATGAATATCTTATCTGACAGATGAGAGGCATTAGTTGATCAATGTGCTTGTGACAGTTGATCCTTGACTGCTCGGCTGATCTTGAAGCTTTCCTTAGCTGATGGTTTTGGACCATCAGCTGATTCAATGTAGATGCTCAGCTGATGCTTCTTGACTGATCTTTTCCCTTCAGCTAATCTTCCTGAAGCTGGTCCTTAGGCTGATACTCAGTGTTCAGCTGATACTTTTGTTCTTCAGCTGACATTTCTTACTTACAAATTTCTTTAAGTCTAATATGAAAAACAACACATGTTATTCATTTATCCAAGTACAAAACTGAATATGTGGTTTTGTTAGCATCAAATCCTATTTTAATTAATAGAAAATTTTGGTTTAGGTTTGATATTCCTATCTCCCCAACAATCTCCCCCTATTTGATGATGAAAAAACCTTATCTTGTTTAAGAAGAATCAGTTCGACTCGGATTTGTAAAGATAAAAACTTATAAGTGCATTTTGGTTACCTAGCTATCTGTTTTTAGTAATCTTTAAAATATGTTCCCTGATATTCTGTTTTTGGGAATCTTTTCATTTATGAAGTACCATTGTTCTGTTTTTGTGGTATCTTTTCTATCATTTTTATGTTTTTAGGATTTTTGATTTTCCATATTTACACTAGGTGAGCTATCTACTAAGAATCATCTATACTAGCAGTTTAGCTAAGTAGTCCATGATCAAAGTTTCAAGCTTGATTACAAAACAAAAAATTACAGAAGAGTTTGTACAGAGTAAACAAACTGAGAATTTAAACTAAGTACAGAAGTTGAACTATTCTAAGAATTGAAAATACAACTAGTCTAGTTATGAAGTATTAGTTGTCTTCCCACCATGGTTCTTCTTTGACTTCAAAAGTTCTGATCTGTGGATTTTCAGCTAAAAGTTGATCAGCTCTTGATTTTATCAATTGTTCAAAGTGCTCACTTCATGTCAAATCTCTTATGGCTATCACAACATGAAATATAAGTTCTTTTTGAGCTTTACCTATCTCAGATTCTCTCAGAAATCTCCAATTACCAGCTCTATTCATGAAGAACATTCCTCTTTCAGGTTCAGTTATATACCTGAACATTTCAGGATGAATATTAGGAGGAAGAGTAGTGTTTAGATTTTCATAAGCAGGAAGATAGGGATGATCAGGATTGAGAATTATGTGTTCAGCAGCAACAAAAACTTTTGAAGTCTTCTTGAAGGCATCTTCAATCAAGTTGATGTGTTCTATGAACTGATCATGTGTGAAGAGCATGTGGCATACTGAACATTCTGATTTAGTATTCAAACTTTCCCATGAACCTTTGAAGAATCTCACTTTTGGACTTCAGGAGATGGTACAAGATCTCAATCATCTCAAAGAAGGAGAGCAGTTGGCAGTGATGTAGGTAAGTATCTTCATAAGTGTTTCTCTCATCTCTTCTAACTACTATGAGATAAGGACCTTCATCTGTACCTCTATAAGGAGTGACCCTTGAAATGATGTCTGCAAATCTTCTATTTACCAAGTTTTGCTTGTTAGCCCAGAACTCCTTGGATTGCCTTTCAGTTTGCTGAGCAATGCTTCCAAAGTTAAAGTTGTGCAAAGCTTGAATGGCTTCCTTGTGAGTTTTTCCTCTTTTAAGAGTTTTCTTGGCAGAAGGGTCATCTTGCTGTTGTGCAGCTTGTACTTGATGTGTCTGAGAGGACAACATGATCAATTCTTCTTCTTTTATCTCTCTCAGCTCATCATCAGTAGCACCAATGATTGCAGCAAGATCTTCAGGAGTAGTGAAATCCTGATGCCTTTTCTTGGCTTTTAAAACATCTTCAATAGAGGTGCCAAGTGCAGCAACTAATTCACTTAACTCTCTGAGACTCTCATCTTCTTGTTGAAGTTCTTCCTCTCTTCTTTCTTCTGCTTTGTAGGACCGTGGGGGATGGGGTTCTAAACTAAACTAAAACACCCTTACGCTAGGACTGATCTAGGATGAGAAATAGTGCGGAATTTATATTTCCCAAACCTTTCTAAGATCTGCTTAGGTGTCCGGCACACAGTAACACTAAGAAACACACAGAGTAGAAACAAGAACAAACTCTAAGAACTCACACAGAGATGCTTAAGGCTGCCCTTGGTTTTCGTATTTATCACTAAGATTACGAATTATGAGGTCAAAGTCGCGATTTAGTAAGCTTAAGGTAAGATAAGGTCGATTACGAAGGCTCCCGGTTGATTACCTGTCAATTAGTCGATTACCCGCGAACCCTTCGATTACCCCCGATAACACGAAGTTAATCAGTATTTATAGTGTACTTAAATTCACTACGCACGTAATGTATCACACTTCGTACGAAGTGAGTCCAGTACGCACGTACTGGTTATATTAATAATAATTAATTAACTTTTAACCGACCTAATCACTGCGCGCGTAGTGAGCTCCACTACGCACGTAGTGAGACTGACTTCGCACGTGGTGATCTTTCACCTAAACTTAAACTTCCAAACACACATCAACACATGATTAAGTACTTGTAAGCTTAAGATCATCACAAAGAATCACTAAGAATATATATACATGCAAACCATTAATCAAAACACATTTGAATTAACATTTTAAGTAAACATGTATATATTCTATTGATAAGAACTAGGGATTTACAATTATGCACCAACAAACTCCCCCTAAGATCTAGTTCTATCAATAACCATTGCACTAAGCAAAAATTCCACAAAGTAAAATGCACAAAGCAAAATGCACACAGCAGAATGCACTAAGCAAAAATTTGCACAAAGCAGAATTCATACAGCAAAATGCTAAACGAATAACTTTCGTCATGCCCTTACCTACACTACGCACGATATGAGCTGTAACTCGTGCTTAGTGGGGTTCCATCTCGCATGTAATGAGTTTCTCATCTGTGAACCTTAATACTGTTAGTACTGCACTCAGCAATAAACTGTCAGTAACTTCAAGATCACTTATAAACATTTAAGCAAAACACATCAAATTGATATGAAAGAAATGTAAACAGAACAAATCACACTAAGAGAAAATAAAACATACTAGAAATCTTTTTGTATTTTTCTAAATAAAGAAAGATGAAAATGCAAACTAATAAGAATCTAATTACAATACTAAGACCTAAAATCAAAAGAACAAAATTTGAAATTTAACTGAGAAATTAACTGAATTAAATTAAATTGCAGAAATTTAAATTACTAAAATTATATCTTTTTGTGAGAAGGTTCCAGTATGGAGTCAGTACCAGCTCGTCTATACTCAGTAATCATTCATTTCAGAACCTTGGGCATAAACATATTCTCTTAAACTCTGTCTGTCAACCTATCTTTCTTCAGATAATAACAGATTTTGTTTCAACATTTTCAGATTGTCTAGACTGGATACATGATTAAGACTATCTCTTTCAAAGTCTCACAGTATTTTGATTCACTCAGTAGGTTGCACAACTTAATTACCAAACCCACCATGCATATGTGATATGTTAATTTGTCAACGCATTTTATGCTCTTTGACATGGAGGTCAATTTTTCACCTCTCTAGACATTTTTCTTGCTGAGCTTTTGTCAATGCATTTTATGCTCTTTGACAATTCAACACTAATAGATCAATGTAGCTTTTGTCACTGCATTTTATGCTCTTTGACAATTCAACATTGATAGATCAATGTATCTATTTCTTTTGACATCTCAGATTGGGGTCAAATTTTCACCCTCTTTTACATATAGCTCAATGTCATTTAAGACATTAGGCATGGTAACAGGTGTGTGCATCAAACTAAGTCATTCTCAACTGTTATTGACTTATAGACTTGGAATGTCTCGATAGCTTAAATCTATGATTGATTTTCACATGCATAACCATTTATCAGTCTAGACTTTCCTTATATGTCTTACACACTATCTGTTTCTTATCTAATTCAACTAGATTTTCAGACAGTTTTCTCAAAAGTATGTATGTGCCTTCAGTTCTAATTTTACTAGATGACTTTGTATTGAGAACCAGTGTGCCATCACTCTCCATTTGAGTTGGATCAACTTCTCATTTTTTTTTATGTTTTCTGGTTTTTTTTGTATTTTCTAAGTTTTCTGAACTATCTCCCCTTAAAATACTAAAGAAACTAAAAACTAAGAAACTAGAAACGCAAAGACACACAGAAAATAAACACAAAGACAAAAGAACAATTTAGTCACACAGAAAATAGACACACAGTCACAAATACCTCACACTTGATTATAGCGGTGGACTCCCTTCACATAGAAGAAAGAATTAGAAAACATTAGGAACCTAAGCCCGAATAGTCATGGGTTTCCCGTCTTCTCCAATCACTGAAAGTTTCATCCAAGTTCCAGTCTTCTCAGCAGCATTGCTGAACCTGTCACTCGAATCCTTAGACATTTGAACACACAGTTTGTTAGTCCACCTAGAAGTCTGATTGAGCGAAGATTTTCTTTTGCTAACAACTTCGGGATTTTTAGATTTTCTTATGGTATCCCCGTTTGTCCTTTGATGCTGAACTGGAAGAGTTG
This sequence comes from Pulicaria dysenterica, assembly GCA_947179395.2. Taxonomy (NCBI): domain Eukaryota; kingdom Viridiplantae; phylum Streptophyta; class Magnoliopsida; order Asterales; family Asteraceae; genus Pulicaria; species Pulicaria dysenterica. The sequence goes on from OX359293.1 coordinate 46,255,970, forward strand.
AGTTTTGATTGTTTTTAGTAAACGTTTTATTCTTTTGAAAAGTCTCAACTTTCCTGTTACAGCGCTGATGTGACTGCTGATCACACTCGGAACTGAGGTGACCAGGTCTCCTGCACACATAGCAAATCCTGTCTGGATATTGCTTTACAGGACCTTTCGACATCCTTTGAGATCGATACCCTAACCCTTGATGTTTGGGTAATAGTTTGACCTCTTGGTACGGACGGGTATCAGGAGACTTTACACCCTCCTTTTCAAATTTCCGAAGGGCATCGCGGATACGATGCATCAACGGATCTTTCACATTAGAACTTTCCAACAGTTCTCTTATGCGTGGTTCAGCCTTTTTAATTTCTCCTTGCTGAACCTCATTCTTCTGAGGCTCACCCACATTCTCGTATAACTTTAAATCCTCTTTTGGGGTTGATGCAGAAGATTCATCAACCTTTGTGAGTAGTGGGTCAGATTCAGAGTGAACATCATCATTCACCAGTTGATTTAACACTGGTGGTGGACATTTAGAGTATAACTTCTTGTTCTTTTCTGAATCAGTACCTTGACCTCTCTGATCGATTATGTACTCAAATAAGTAAGAAGACGTGGAATAACTTTTGAGTTTTGGACTCAGAGTCTCATAATCGACCTTTGAAGTAGCAAGGTCTCGTTTCAGCTTATCAATCTCATTTATGTAAAACACTATAGCATCCTGTTTATTTAACAGAGCCACACCTAGTTCATGCACCTGTTTGCCTAAACTTTCATTCTTTTCTTTCAACTGTTTTTCTCTTTCTTTTATCAACAGGTTTTTATCTAACTTAGATGTGAGCTCTGAAATTGTAGACTTTAGGAACACTATCTGTTTTACATAATCATTACAAGAACCACAAGGTAAGCCAAAAGTACATACCTTTTCCTCGGATGATTGACCACAACGGCACACCTTTTGGTTTGACTCATTGGCACGAACTTTCACTGGTGTCTTTTCTGCAGCTGGAACCGAGGCTGGTTCATCATCAACGCTGGCAATTGATTCTTCCTCACTTGAGTAACTTTCTGTCTCGGATTGAGAATCTTCGTTCAACACATGAACATTTGCCACATTAATATCAGCATCAGCGTTCCCAAATTGTACTGACCAGTCAATTCCCTCGTCCCTTTGAACAACTGCCATTGCCTTAGCCGGTGTTGGAGTTGATTCAGACTTTATGGTTGTAGAGGAAGATGATCTGCTGCCAGGACTGGTTTTGAACGGATACCTTGGTCCCATATTCTTCGGCTTATCACATTCTCTCGCGAAATGACCTTTATCACCGCAGTTATAGCATGTTACCGCAGATTTATCAAAACCAAGTTTGGTATCCTTTGTTGCTGATATTGACTTCCCTGTTCTTTTCTCATATGCCCTCGCCCTCCTGACTAAGTTAGCATATGACCAGAGGATATCTTGTCTCTCCATCTCATCGTCATCAATCTGGTCATAATCCTCTTGAGTCAGATGAGCATTACCAATCTTCCCCTTCAGTAGATCATCATAAGAGGAGACTAGTGCACTTAGCATGCTCATATGTGTTTTAACTTCATCTGCACTCCCATACTTGAAATGCTCGGCATTGAATCCAGAAGTAGACACAGTATAGGATGGCCCAGAAGATGAAGCTTCAGATGTAGATCTGCCAGATTCATTTACATTACTCACATAGGCAGATGGTAAAGGGGCATTTGAAGAAGTGGATGACGATACAGGTGTCCCAGAGTAGTAGAGAGAAGGATTTTGTTGATAACTGGACATGGAATCCAAATTTTTTTCCTCCTGCTCTTGCTCTTTCAACTTGGTGATGAAATCATTTAGATCCATCCCGTCAAAACCACCACTGTTCTTCAATATCATAATAAATGGCCGCCAGCTCTTGGGCAAGGCTTTTGCCAAAATTTCCACCTGCTGTTTCTCTGGAACAGTAACACCCAGACTGTCCAGTTCACTGAGAAGATGATTATATCTTGTAATGAGAGAAGGAATTTTCTCATCTCTCGTAGCCATGAAATGATCTAATTCCTTTCTCAATTGACTTGCTTTCAATTCCTTGAGGGCGGCATTACCCTCATTTCTCTTCTCTAGTGCTCTCCACAGGCTGTGGGAAGTTTTATATCTTCTGAATTGATGGAAGATCTCATTAGCAATTGCCTGGATTAACTGAGCATAGGCCTTCTTCTCTGCATCATGACTGCTTTTCTGTTCAACAGTCATTCCATCATAGGGGGTTTCAATATTTCCCTCCCCCTTGGGAACCATATAATCGGTGCTTATTGCTCTACGAAGTCTACAGTCAAGGCCATCGAGGAATATTTTGAACCTGGGCTTCCACATAGGATAGTCTTCCATGGTCAACAGTTTAGGTACTTTATTGGCACTCCCCATTTCACTGTCTAATAATAAGTTTTTTAAAACTGTTGTCTGTTTTGATGCCATTTCAGTAATCTTAATGTGACGTTATGAACAAGAGCTGAGAACACACGGACTGAAATTAGGATTTGATGGATCACACAGATTCAACGCGCACGGAGTGGGACCTACTACGCACGAACACAAAGCACTACGCACGTGGTATAAGACCTACGTACGGACTGACACAAAGACACACAGACCTTACTACGCACGAACTGAGACAGTGGTACGCACGGACTGAGCTGACTACGCACGGAGTAGTTAAGATATTTTTAATGGAAAAATTTATCACACAGACTCAACACGCACGTAATGTATTTACCACGCACGAGTTGAGGAGTCACTACGTACGAACTAGCACACAGCCTATCGAAGATTCTAGAGGGTTAACGACACACCACGCACGCACAAAGCTTACTACGCACACACTAAGGACTCACTTCGCACGCGTAAAATGCAAACAGATTAACGTAAAAACAAGACCTTTTTAACGCAAAACGACCTATTTTCGACCTACTAACCGGTTTAAAACGACGAAAAGGACAAACACACAGGCCTAATCGACACCTAGATCACGAAACCTAAGGAAAATTGATCAATCAAAGCACAAGGCTCTGATACCACTTTGTAGGACCGCTGGGGGATGGGGTTCTAAACTAAACTAAAACACCCTTACGCTAGGACTGATCTAGGATGAGAAATAGTGCGGAATTTCTATTTCCCAAACCTCCTAAGGATTCTAAGATCTGCTTAGGTGTCCGGCACACAGTAACACTAAGAAACACACAGAGTAGAAACAAGAATAAACTCTAAGAACTCACACAGAGATGCTTAAGGCTGCCCTTGGTTTTCGTATTTATCACTAAGATTACGAATTATGAGGTCAAAGTCGCGATTTAGTAAGCTTAAGGTCAGATAAGGTCGATTACGAAGGCTCCCGGTTGATTACCTGTCAATTAGTCGATTACCCGCAAACCCTTCGATTACCCCCGATAATACGAAGTTAATCAGTATTTATAGTGTACTTAAATTCACTACGCACGTAATGTATCACACTTCGTACGAAGTGAGTCCAGTACGCACGTACTGGTTATATTAATAATAATTAATTAACTTTTAACCGACCTAATCACTGCGCGCGTAGTGAGCTCCACTACGTACGAAGTGAGACTGACTTCGCACGTGGTGATCTTTCACCTAAACTTAAACGTCCAAACACACATCAACACATGATTAAGTACTTGTAAGCTTAAGATCATCACAAAGAATCACTAAGAATATATATACATGCAAACCATTAATCAAAACACATTTGAATTAACATTTCAAGTAAACATGTATATATTTTATTGATAAGAACTAGGGATTTACAATTATGCACCAACATGCTTCAATCTCCTCAGCAGACATAATTTTCTTTCCTTTTCTCCTTGATGTACTGCTAGGAGATGGTTGACTCGGTTGAACTGGAGAGGAAGCTTGGACTGGTGGAGCTGTTTTAGAGAGACTCTGATTTTTCAAGTTGAGCAGAGAGAACAGAGGCAAGTCATCTTCCTCATCATCATCAGAGTCTTCTGATGGTACTTGGATTGGGGCACAGGATTCACCTTGCCTTGACTTTTTGGCACTCTTCCTTCTGGCAATTTGTTTTAGCCTTCTTTTAGCCCTCTGCTCATCTTGAGCAGGTTGCTCCCCTTAGATGGATTCTCCCCCTCAGCAGTTGATTGGTTTTGAACTTCTGCTTCATTGAGGGCTGATGCTTCTGCTGCTCTGTCTGCTGCTTGTAGAGCTTCAACCTGAGCAGTGTATAAATCACATACTGCTCTGATAGAGGCTGGAGATAAGGAGCTTGAAGAACTTGAAGAACCTGACTTCTCCCCCTTTTTTTCATCATCAAAGGTAGGGAAGACAGTAGGCTTAGCAGGAGCACCAGGAGTGAAAGAGGAATAAGGAGATGGAGAAGGTGTAGAAGTAGAAGGTGGAATGGTTGAGGGTGAAGGAGAGGCAGTAGGGATAGGAGGCTGAGTGAAAGGTGGAGATGGGACATTTTGGTGAGATGGGATAGGTGAGAAGGAAGGAATAAAGGTAGAGTGAGAGGTCTAAGCCTAGTGATAGCATCAATCACATTAGTAAACTCTTTAAGAGTCTCTATGTGCTTTTGCCTAGAATAATGGCTTAATTTGGTGACCTCATGATCTATGGTTTTAAGGAGAGAAGGAACTCTGAGAATAGAGTCAGGAATGGAGATAGAGATGTTAGGAGGGGAAGGTCTTAGTGTTTGAAGTTAGGTAAGAAGGTTTGAAATGGTTTGGTTTAGAGAAGTAAGTGTTTGGTTTGAAATGGTAGGAGATGGGGTAGGAACAGAAGTAGGGGATTGGGATAACAGTTGATCCAATTTGGTAAGAATTGGAGAAAGATCAACTGGGACAGGGGTGGGTTGGGGTTGGGATTGGTTACCTTTTAGTGACTCAACCTCTTGTGTTAGAAGAGAGAGTTGAGATTCTGTTTTGGTTTGGAAAGAGGTAAAGGAGGCTTGAAGACTATCCATCTTTTGAGAGATAGATAGGAGGTTTTGAAGGATTTGGGGGGAAGGTTCAGAAGAGGTAGAGGGAATGGGTTGTACTGGGGTTGATTGAGATAGATTTCCAATAATAGGAATGGATTGGGGTCCCTCACCTAGACCTAGGTATGTAGGCCTAAGATCACTGGGATCAGAAGTTGTACCATGTACCAATGGCTGGTTTATGCCACTAGCATTGACAGGTAATGCATTAGCATGTGTTAGAAGTGCATCAAATGTGGGTGCAAGTATGTGAGTGTGAGTGAGGGTTGCACTCAGTGGGGTTTCCCTTATTACATCAGTAAGCTGTTGGGAGCTTACCAAAGGTAAAGGCAGACTCAATGTAGGTATAGACACAGTATGACCTTGGGGGAATGTCTGTCTTTCAATGGTATCACCCTGTTAGGAGGGTGACCCAGATTGTAGGAGTCCCATATTTACAAATATGACCTGTTGTGAGGGCACATCCACTGGCAATTGGGTAAAAGCAACTTCCATTTCCTCCCCCTCAACATAAGAGGGAACTATTGGAGTTGAGGTCAGAGGTGTGGATAACACTACCTCAGAGACTTGTGTAAAAGACACAAGCTCTTGTGACCATGTTTCTGTATGGGTATAGGTGGGAGTAGAACTAGTGACTATTGGGAGTGCACTAGAGCTTGGCTGTTGTGAGGGTGTTACAACTGGAAGAGAGGATGGGTTCTCACTGGTGGGGTTTACCAAGTGAGTGTCCTCAAGGGTAGTAGAAATTATACCTGAGATGTGCTGAGTTTTGCTGATATCAATCAGTTGAATGAGATTGTCAGAGATTGTATCATCCTCAGCATCATCACCATCAGCTGCACCTCCACTTTGTTGATTCTGTGTTGTGCTAGAACTAGAACTGACAGGGAATTCAGTCAATGGCATCCCAATTTAAGAAGATGAGGTGGTGGAGTCTTGAACAGTTTCAATAGGAACATAACCACCATCACCACCATAGAAATCATAATCTCTTCCACCACTGTCAGCACCAACATCACCTTCATCAACATCCTCAGCATCAGGATTAACAGGCTCATCCTGTGATGGTTCATCAAACACATCTTCATTAAAGATCATTACTTGATCACCATTATCCATCAACTCTTCATCAATCCTTTCTTCTTCAACCATGGCTTCATCTTGAGCATGAGTCACAGACTGTTTAGAATGCTCAACGATTATATCAGGAGATTCAGCATCATTACCTACTTCAACCTCAAGATTTTCAGCAACCGCTTCCTCTTCATTCTCACTCTCTTCAGCAGCAACATCAATCAACTCTTGCATTTGTACAGTTATAGCAGGACCTTGGAATTCCCTTATCAAATGGAAAATCTTCTATCCCATTTGAGGAATGGTCATTGTATGCAAGTGTGCAGCTAACCCATCATAGTGTTCCCACTGAATATCTCTAAGTGCAAACAAACTGAGATACCTGATGTAGGGAACATAGGTTCTGGTTGATTTCTTTGATGTGCCCAGAGTAATCTTATCCACCATTTCAGAGAATATGACTTGTGCAAAGTCAATATTCCTCCCTGTGACCATAGCATGAAAAACCATCAACTCAGACTGGTTCATTTGGTCATGGCTGCCAGACTTGTAACTGAAGCATCTAATGATCACACTGGCCAAATACTTCTATGGGTGTCCCAGCACAGACAACTTATATTGACCATGGGAAACAGCTTCATTGTATCCAATCAGGGGCAGAACCTCTAGAACTTGATCCATTGTAGCAAAAGGTTGAAATGGGGCCAAGTTGGGTATGGAAATTGCTTGTCTGAGAGAATTTACAGTGATGGGAATGTTGATGGTGTTGTTAAGACAAGAACAAGTTATAAGTTCCTCGGCAGGGTGATACCTTGCAGTATACCACATCTCTCCAACAATGTTTGGGAAGATGAACAGAGGATGAGCAGAAAGACACGTAAATAGGAGATGAGAAGTGATAAAGGCCACCATAGGTTCATATCCCTGGTTTGCTTTGCTCGAAGGAATATCAGTGTTTATGAGGTAATTGTTAGGTCGAATGGTGATTTTTGAGTTGAGAGTAATGTTCTCACCAGGAATACATCAGGAGTAGCAACAGGGTTGAAAATCACCATGATTGCAGGACGGAGATACTGTAAGCACTGTGAGAATAGGGTTTGTAATTTCGGGAAGAAGAAGAGTGTTTGGGAATTTTTGAAAGCTTAGAAAATGGAAAACCGCTCAAACATCATTTATCTTACTTGGAAACCTAAACTGTCACAGAAATATCTTTTTCAAAAAGTAACTGTCACGTCTGCAAAAAGGTAATAAACGGAAAAGTTAATAAATACACAGACAACTAACGGACAATTAAATGAAATTAAATACAACCTAGGAACGAAATAAATACAAATGAGAAATTAATAAAATATTTGTGTGGACACGAGTTTGACTCTGTGGGCCATCAGCTGAAGAAATGAAATGTATCAGCTGAAGGAATTAAAGGTGTCAGCTAATGGAATTAAATGTATCAGCTGATCAGTTAAGGAAGAGCAACAAGAATCAGCTGATGAATTTACTTAGCTGAGCTTCTAGTCATCAGCTGAAGGTTGATCAGTTGAGGGATTGTATCAGCGGATGGGCATCAGCTGACATAATTCCCTTAGCTGATTCAATATCAGTAAGAAAAAGAGAAGCTTAGATAAGTATGTCATGCAGCAAACACACAAAAAATAAAATTATTTTCTCACACAAGCTAACTACCTAGGAAAGGAATATTTTACAAATTTAACATGCCAAGTTTGGATATTGGGAAGTTGAACCGAGACTCGTCCAAAGGTTTTGTAAAAAGATCAGCTAATTGAAAATCAGTGCTAATGTAGTGCATAGATGCTTTCCTTTTCTGCACATTATCTCTTAAAAAGTGATGTCTGATTTCAATGTGCTTTGTTTTGGAATGTAAAACTAGATTGTTAGAGATGGAAATGGCACTAGTGTTGTCACAAAGAATTGGTGAGTTTTCAAATTGTATGTCATAATCAAATAGTTGGTTTTGCAGCCATAAGAGTTGAGCACAACAGCTTACAGTAGCAATGTATTTTGCCTCAGCTGTAGAAGTTGAAACTGAGTTCTGCTTCTTGTTTGACCAGCTGACTAACCTTCCACCTAATAACTGACAACCACCAGATGTACTCTTTCAGTCCAATGTGCAACCTGCAAAATCAGAATTAGTGTATCCAACTAACTCAAAATCTGAGTCCTTGGGGTACCAAAGACCTAGATTAGGAGTTCCTTTGAAATACCTGAAAATTCTATTTACTGCAGCTAAGTGAGATTCTTTGGGATCAGCTTGATATCTAGCACAGAGACATGTTGAAAACATAATATCGGGTCTGCTTGCAGTAAGGTATAAAAGTGACCCTATCATACCTCTACTAGCAGCGTACCCGCGCAATGCTGCGGCGGTGAATAGTTTCTGTTTTATAACATGTCGCTTAAAGAATATAATGATAAGTTATTCGCGTGATTCTATATTATGAAAAAAAGTTCTATAGCAAACGGAACAACATTTCGTTTTTTTTTTCAATTTTTCTTTTTTTATTTGCATCAACTATTTTATTTATTCTAAACATAAATTCTAAACGACATTAAAATAATAAAAAAAATTAATGAAAAGAGAGAAGTTAATAAGATTTTGGAATTATGTTGAAGTAAGTGAATAATAGTGTTTGTACGAGAAAGTGTTTAAGTGTGAAATAGTAAATTTTAAGTAATTAAAAAATTAAAGTTAATTGAGAGAGAGAGTGAAGTGATTAAAGATTGAGTGGATGAGATTAATTTAGATAGAATGAAAGGTTGAGATTTTGTAGTGATTGAATTTTAAGAACTCTTAAAATTTAAGAGGAGAGAGAGTGTTAAATGGTTTATATATTAGTATAGATAAGCTGTAATGTTCACTGATTTACCATCAGTGTCCTTTCCAAGCTTTAAAGCAGTGGACATAGGTGTTTTCATTGAAGAACAATTTTCAAACTCAAATTTCTTAAGTAAGTCATTTACATACTTTGTTTGATGAATGAAAATTCCATCATCCTCTTGTTTAATTTGAAGACCTAGAAAATAGTTTAGTTCACCCATCATACTCATCTGATAATTGTCAGACATGAGTTTAGAAAACTTTTTGCAAAGGTCAACATTTGTAGACCCAAATATTATATCATCTACATATATCTGCACTAGTATAACATCACCCTTGAATTTCCTTATAAACAAAGTGCTATCTATGCTTCCTCTAGTAAATCCTTTAGTGGTTAGAAAACAAGAGAGAGTATCATACCAGGCTCTTGGAGCTTGCTTCAAACCATACAAGGCTTTGTTCAAGAAGTTTACATGTTCTGGCTTGCTAGCATCCTCAAAACCAGGAGGTTGTTTGACATACACCTCTTCCTTCAATTCACCATTGAGGAAAGCACTCTTAACATCCATTTGGAATACTTTGAAGTCTTTGAAGGCATCATATGCTAGAAACAGTCTTATGGCTTCAAATCTTGCAACAGGGGCAAAGGTTTCATCAAAATCAATTCCTTCTTCTTGACAGTACCCCTGAGCAACTAGCCTTGTTTTGTTTCTGATGATCAGCCCTTGTTCATCCATTTTGTTTCTGAACACTCACTTAGTACCAATGATGGATTTGTCCTTTGGTCTTGGCACCAAAGTCCATACATTGTTCCTGGTGAATTCAGCCAATTCTTCTTGCATGTCGTTCATCCAGTGGGAATCTTGTAGAGCTTCATCATCCTTCTTTGGTTCAATCATAAAGACAAAACCTGTATACAAACAGAAACTGCATGCTTTTGATCTGGTTAGTGCAGGAGCTTCTATGTTACCTACGACCTGATGTTTAGGAAGGTCGTTGAGGTCCTTGTAGGTATTTTGGATTATGGGAGTGTTTGGATTACTTTGGATTTGGGGAGTTGAAATTCCTTGGTTTGGATCAGCTGATGATATTTCTAGTTGATCAACTGATAGAATTTCATGGTGACAATATGAGGAAACTTCTACTGAAGAAGGAATGTTTGATATGGAATTAGAATCCAGTGATGTTGAGTCATGATTCACATCATTCAGTAAAAGTGTGGGTTGATTTAGGATAGGATGTGCAATGGTTCTTGTAAATTTGGAACATGATCATCTAAATCCTCTACATTAGCTGATGGGAGTGGATTAGCTTATGCTGGAATATTATCTTCAGTATGCAGCAAATCATTAAATTCCTCACTTGTAGATGGATTTGTAGAACAGGAAGCAACAAAGTCATTTTCATTAAAACTTACACTGATTGATTCTTCAATGACCTTTGTTCTGAGGTTGTAAACTCTGTAGGCCTTTGATATTACTAAGTAACCCACAAAGACACCTTCATCAGCTTTAGGAGCAAATTTTTGCAACTGATCTTTCTGATTCAGTATAAAACACTGACATCCAAAGATGTGCAAGAAGCTGATGTTTGGCTTCCTTCCCTTTAGCACCTCATAAGGAGTGTTGTTGTGCCTCTTGATTACTAGGGATCTGTTCTGAGTAAAACAAGTACAACTGATAGCTTCAACCCAGAAGTTGAATCCTAACCCACTTTCACACAACATGGTTCTGGCAGCTTCAATTAAAGTTCTGTTCCTTCTTTCAGCTACCCCATTCTGTTGTGGAGTCCTTGGAGCAAAGAAGTTTTGAGATATTCCTTTCTCATCACAAAAACCTTCTAGAGTTTGATTTCTAAACTCAGTTCCATGATCACTTCTAAGCATCCTTACCAGATTGCCATTTAGCACTTCCATCTTTTTTATAAAGCTGATTATCTCTTCAGCAGCCTCACTCTTTTCTTTAAAGAAGATAACCCAAGTATATCTTGAGTATTCATCAACCAAAACTAGTGCGTACTTACTTCCACCAATACTTGCAGTAGCAACAGGACCAATTAAATCCATGTGCAATATGTAGAATGGTTCAGTAATGGAGAAGGCTTGCTTAGATGTCAAAGATGTCTTGTGCTGCTTTCCCTTCTCACAGGCAGAGCAAGGTTTAGGCTTAACATAAGTTAGTGAAGGTAGTCCTGACACTAGATCACCCTTGCTCAGCTTGTTGATATTTTTGAAGTTTAAATGAGAAAGTCTTTTGTGCCATAACCAGTTAGTGTTAGTTACAGATTTTGTATACAAACAGGTTAACTTAGATGGATCACCAGAGGACATATCAAGAGTATATACATCATTGGTTCTCTTTGCACAAATAATTGTTTCACCTTCTTGATTTAAAATGGAACCACCTGTCTTAGTAAAGAGGACCTTGTGATCACCATCACATAACTGACTTATACTGATGAGATTGTACTTGAGTCCTTTAACATATGATACCCTGGACAGGGTTAAGTTCCCATTATGAAGTTCACCATAGCCTTTTGTTTGCCCACAATTGTTATCACCAAAGGTCACTCTTGGACCCTTTTCCTTCTTGTAGTTACTAAGCAAAACTTTACAACCTGTCATGGTCCTTGAACATCCACTGTCAATATACCATGTGTTCAGACCCTGCATAGATAAGATTGAAAGAAGGTTAGTGACACTTGGGCATTCACAGTTAAGTGGACCCCTGTGGATTGCACCTAGCCATCCACTTCATATTAGGTTGTTTATGAATGATAGAAACAACTGTGTTATCAAAATCAGTGCACTGTCTTAAGTTATCTTCAATAGAACAATTACTTGCCTTATGTTCTTTGCTCCCACATTTGTAACATTTTTTATCTTTGGAGCCTTTACATTTTTTGGTAATTGCCCATGAGATGTCTTAACTATCTTCTGATTACTATGGGTCATCAGCTGACAGATTTCACTATTCAGGTGTTGCAACTGATTCTGTAAACTAATAAGGTCTTTGTTTACAGTCACGTTAGGTTGATCCTTAGTTAAAATGAGTTTTCGATCAGTCTTAGGTGTGGCAGACTTGGACTTTTTGTGAACAGAAAATTCTTTTCTCTTGGTTTCTCCTATTGAAAGAGTTTGAACTGATAATTGATCAGCTAAACAAATAGAAGAGGATCCATGATCAGCTGACAGGCTATCATCTGAGCAGTTATCATCTACTTTTTCAGCAGCTGATTGAGGATTATCAGCTATTGAAATGTCAGTCAGCTGAGTACTTATATTTAATGTATCAGTTTTCAAGGTTTGACAACATAATGTCTCTTTGGTATCAGCAAATGATTCCATTCCTTTACTGAATTCCTTTAACATTAAATTTTCAGTATTTTTGCTTTCTGACAATACAATAGAATTTGAACCAACTTTTGAAGTGGTTAAGTCTTTCAGCTGAGTACGTTTACTTTTGACAAATCTGTTAGTGATAATACTTTTTCCTTTTACAATTTTTTTGAAAAGTAAGAGGTAAAATATCAACCTTTTCTAAGATATTTATGTCCTTGCTAAAATCAACACAATTAGCAGCTTGGGAATAATTTCCATAAATAATAGCTTGAACTTGTTTTGGAATCTGCTCATTGACACACTGAGTGGGCTTCTCAGCAGAAACACACTAAGATTTAACTACTTTTTGAAGGTCATTAAACTTTATTGTTTCTTCATTGGTTTCTTTTACCAAGATCTGATTAAGTATCTTTTGATTAGCTAAATCATCTTCCAGTTTTGTCATTTGTTTCAGTTTCTCATCTTTAAGACTTAATTTCTCTTTTAGTGATTCTATTTCTAATTTTAGCTTCTTTTCTCTTTGAATATTTGACTGAAACTCAACACACAGATAATCAAACATTGTGTTCTTTTTATTATCTTCATAATTAATAAATTTTCCAACCTGATACATAGAAGAAGGATCCCAGTCAGGAGAAGTACAAGCTTTAGCAGCTTTCCTCATGTCCTCATCAAATGAACTTGTACTTTCTGTGTTGGCCATCAAGCTGAGCTGAGCAGTAAGAACCTCATATTCATCACTTGAGAGATTTTCCTCAGCCCAATCTTCTTCTTCATCCACCAACATCTTGTTCTGAGCTTTCTTCTTTTTCTTGTCAAGGACAGCAGCAAGAAGCTTCTTATACTTAGCTTCATAGTCAATCTTGCTGTCTGAGCTTGAGGAACCCTTGAAGTCTGTGTTTCCTCTGTACTTGCACTCACTGGCATAGTGACCAGTCTTGCCACAAGAGAAACAACCTTCAGAAGCCTTTGATTTAAACTTGGCTTTTTCTCCTTTAAAGGGTTTCTTCTCAAACCTCTTGACACCCTTTCTTTTCAAGAAAGGTTTGAACCTTTTAACCAACATGGCAGCCTGCTCAACAGCAGCTTCAATGTTGTCCATGCCCTCCAGATCTTCATCCCCATCAGCCACTTGCTCTTCATCAAAAGACTCCTCCTCTTCCTCTTCACTAGACTCATCAACCACTGCAGCAAAACTCCTAGATCTTGTATCCTTAGACACAAGGGCATTTGATGGAGCTTTTGCACACTCCTTCATATCCTTGGTAGAGAGTTTCCTTTGCTTCACTGATTGTTCATGGTTCATGAGGTTTCCATACAAACCAACCAGTGTCAGACCCTTTATCTTCTCACCATGTTTAAGTACAGTGATAAAATTATCCCAAGATTCTGGGAGAGAGTCTAAAAACTTTTTTACAAGTTCCTTGATGCTCTTGGGAACATCTGCCCTTCTTAAGTCACTAAGAAGGCAGTTGAACCTGGTGTAGGTCTGGGTAAGACTTTCACCTTTAAGAGCAAAGAAAAACTCATATTCTCTAACTAGAAGGAGTTTCTTGTTCTCCTGCACTTCTTCAGCGCCTTCATATGCAACAGTCAAAGTGTCTAGCATCTCCATTGCAGATTTGCAGTTGAGAACTTGATGATAGACATCATTTGGGAGTGCTAAGACTAAGGCTGTTCTGGCTTTGACATCAAGATGAACCAGCCTTTTGTCTTCATCAGACCATTGATGAATAGCTTTGACAACATATCTTTGTACTGCAGGAGGTGTATCAGTGGCAGCAGTGGCTTCCACAGTGGAGGAAGGAACATATGGACCTTCAGTAACAGTCTTGAGCATCACATCATCAAGGTTGGACATGTAGAGAAGAACTCTACATTTCCAGAGGGAAACGTTTTCCCCATCAAACATTGGACACCTTGTGAGTGAGCCATTGTTGGAAGTACTGTTAGAAGCAGCAGCAGGAGTGGCCATTTTGTAGTATGGGGTAGAAGCAGTTGAAGAGTAAGCAAAACAGATCTTAGATATGAATTATCTAGCCTGCTCTGATACCAGTTGTTGGTCCCGAATGGATACTACAACAATAAATGTTTGTAGAAGGGGGGGGGGGGTTGAATACAAACTTTAGCAAATAAAAATTTAAGAGACACACGGTTTAATTTTATATAATTCTTATTGATGTAAATCAAGAATTACATGAACTAGATGCGGAAAATCTATGTTCAATAAAAGGTGGCAACTAAATTCGTCTAACACATAGACTAAGCTAATCTTAAACAACTTATGTCTAAGATGTTCAACACATGAATAAGTTTGTTACACTGAAAGTAAAATGCTAACTCTTCTAATTCTCAACAGATGAGATTTCAGTGTTCAACTATCTATTCGCATACTTAGCATGTTTCCATGCATGAGTATATATAAGCCATAGGGTGTCCGGGTTGATGGAGTGGAGAAGTAGACAAAGGTACTTGATTTAATAATATTATAATAGATAAAGTTAGTGGGTGAAAAGTAATTTCACTTTATACACAAAGTGTGTAAAGTGAATGTACTATCCAGTAAAGTATAAATCCACTATCCATTATTATATTATTAAAGTACTACCTTTATGTCTTGGGAGAGTGAACTTATCTTTCCATGCTTGTACTTTTATCAACACCATGCTTTTTGAAGACTTGACTTAACCAATTATAGATTTGCCAGCCATACTTAGTTGTTGAAGCATATCTTCGAGATCTTCTCTTCTAAAGTATGTTTCTCCTTTTCCAGAGGATAAAGATCTATCCTTTTTGTCTCTTTGCAGATACAAAAAGTGCTAAGTACATTTACAAAGAAGGATTTAAGGCATAATATGAACAACACATGTTCTGCCTTTGACTTAAGAAAAATATTACAATGAAAAACTATTAACTTTGATATCGTATAAAGACTCAGCTAACAGCACTGAATTGCAAACATAATTTTGCTCAGCTAAGAATAAATGTGAAAGACTCAGCTACTCAGATTTGCTCAGCTGATCGAATTGCTCAGCTAATAATACAAACCAGAGTACAGCTAATAAACTGATTATATTAAACTTTCAGCTGATCCTACAGGCTCAGCTAATCATTTAAGTATGATCAGCTTATAAAGAAGAGATTGGAAAAGTAATGAATATCTTATCTGACAGATGAGAGGCATCAGCTGATCAATGTGCTTGTGTCAGCTGATCCTTGACTGCTCAGCTGATCTTGAAGCTTTCCTTAGCTGATAGTTTTGGACCATCAGCTGATCCAATATAGATGCTCAGCTGATGCTTATTGACTGATCTTTTCCTCTCAGTTGATCTTCTTAAAGCTGGTCCTTAGGCTGATACTCAGTGTTCAGCTGACACTTTTGTTCTTCAGCTGACATTTCTTACTTACAAATTTCTTTAAGTCTAATATGAAAAACAACACATGTTTTTCATTTATCCAAGTACAAAACTGAATATGTGGTTTTGTTAGCATCAAATCCTATTTTAATTAATAGTCCGGTTTGATTTAGGTTTGATATTTCTATCTCCCCACCAATAAAAAATAAAACACTGTAGATGAATAGTACTTTTAATGATTTAAGAATAAACTTTTTTTTATTCATTATTTGTTAATGGCGGCTAATTATATATATATATATATATATATATATATATATATATATATATATATATATATATATATATATATATATCCATTACAATTAAATAAAAAGGGATTTTAAAAACATAAAGCTAGAATAAGTTATCTGTAAATGAGTATGATTATCTTTATAATTAGTATAGTAAGATTTATTAATTATAAAAGAAGCTTTAATCCTCACATTTAAAAATTAAGTTTCTTATCAAATCGAAAACTATCTCCCTCCCCCCTCCCCTTCTCTCTCTATTTATTGACGGCAAGAAGGGAAAAAACCAAAAGAGGTTTTTGGTTTTGGCCTAAATCGACACACATATATATCCGAGGTTTAAGATTTGTTTCGGGTTAGCAATCACGTTAGAAAGAGTTTGTTAGCATCATCATAAGTGGATCAATTTTGAGCTACCAAGTTAATTTTATAACTTTTTTGTTAGTTAAGTTTAGGTAATTAAAGTTTTGAGATTTAACCTAGATCCCTTATAGGGTTGTTAAAGGTTTAAATTTTGTTTGTTTTAAAACTGTTTACGCTATTTCTGATATTAAAGTTTCTATTTTTATCAATAAAGATTATTTCTGTTAAAACTTCTATGAACCAGTTTGTGTTCATACGGTTGTTTTGATGGTTAAAACCTAACAAAAACACCTAAAGGTTAGTGTCTTATATAATCTAGTGTTTGTTATATTATATATCCATAACACAAGCGTTTTTTTGTAAGTTTATCTCTATAAGCTATAAAACATTGGTTTTATTTTTAAATTTGTTTATATAATTAGTGAAATCCGGGGAAACTACGGCGAGGATCCTATAACGCCGTTGTTTCAAAAATTAAACTTTCTTTCTAAAAACTATTAAAAAAATAGCATGCTCAAGGGTAAGCAACATTGGGCCTAGTACATAGCATGTCATACATAATCGATCCTACTACCGAAGCATAAGGAACCGATTTCATCCTCTTCTACTCTGCTGGAGAAGTAGGACATTGAACCTTGCTCAAGGGTATACTAGATCTCATTGGAATGAATCCTTTCTTGGATTCATCTATCTTAAAGCATTTTAACACTTTATCAATGTATGTACTTTGACTAAGTCCGATTAGCCGCCTAGATCTATCTATATAGATCTTTATACCAAGTATATATGCGGCTTCTCCTAAGTCCTTCATCTGGAAACACTTACCTAACCAGGATTTTACTCCTTGTAATGCCGGTACACCGTTTCCTATGATCAGTATGTCATCGACATACAGGACCAGGAATATTACTACGCTCCAAATCCATTGTGGCGTATATGGAGATGTGAGTTGTGAAACAATCCCACATTCCTTTAGATGATCATCAAACTCTTGACTCAGATATTCACCGCCCCGGTCAGACCGAAGCAGCGTTATTTTCTTGTCAAGCTGGTTTTGTACTTCATTTTGAAACTGTTTGAAGAAATCAAAACTTTCAGATTTGTGTTTCATAAGATACATACACATAACCATACCTACTAAAATCATCAGTAAAGGTAATGAAGTACCGGAATCCTATACTGGCTTCTTGACTGAAAGGACCACACACATCTGTGTGTATTATCCCTAACAGTTCTTTTGACCTTTCATTCAAACTATCGAAAGGTTTCTTTGTCATCTTGTCGGACAAACAAGATTCGCAATTGTTAATTGATTCTAGATCAAATGACCCTAGAACTCCATCTTCATGAAGTTGCTCTATGCGTTTCTTATTAATATGCCCGAGCCGACAATGCCAAAGGTAAGTTTGGTTCAAATCATCCTTTGAATTTTTACTTATATGATAGATTTCATTGTCATCTTGTAGATTTATTGTATATAGACCATTTTGGGAACTTGCTTTAAAATAAAATAAATCATCTTTAAAGCACATAATTGTTTTTCCTACCAACTGATAGGTAAAACCACTGTCTATTAATAAATCATACGAGATTACATTTTTGATTAATCTAGGAATATAATAACAATTCTCTAGTTCTATAATTAATCCTGAAGGTAGCCTGAGACTATATGTCTCTATAGTTTCAACACCAATGATGAAGCCTTCGCCTACCCATAGGTCCATGTCCCCTCTCCTTGATTTCCTACTCCTCTTGAATCCCTACAAGTGATTGCAAATGTGATGACCACATCCGGTATCGAGTACCCATGATTCAAAAGAAGTAACTAAGCAATCTATCATAAAGATACCTGACTCGTTGGTAGAACCAACGTCATGCAGATCAATGTCGAGTGAGTGCTCGCAAATATCCTTGCTACCGTAAACTGGGCAACAAATGTCTAATAGCTCATCAACCCAGTTATCTTCTTCCATTGATTCAACTACTGTTGCATCAAAAATATTTGGGTGCTCCTGGTCATCCATACACATTAGAAACTCGTGTATACCAACAATAGTTGATTCCTGTCCTCTGATCTCATCTACTACTTTTGCCTGATAGTAATCTGTCAGAGTTCCGACCAAATGCATCGCAAGTTCTTGCTCACTGACTTGTGACCCTAGAAGCATTAAGCAATCAAATAACCTTCTCATATTAATGAGATGATCTCTCAAAAACTAGCATTCTTTCATCTTCTGTGAAAGAATGTCTTTTATACGCAGAAAGCGTCCATAGCGTTCATTACTTTTGAAGCGCTCCTCTAGATCTTGCACGACCTCAAAAGTTGACTTACTTTTGAGTTCATCCGAAAACTCAGATTCTGTGGAGAGTATCAGAATTGGCACGACGTCAGATTCATCGGATAGATACTTATAATATATATCATAATCTTCATCCTGAGACGAATAATCGGGTCGTGCTAGAGGTGGCTTATCGACTGTGTACGACTTTCCATGTGCCCTTAGGATATTTCTAAAGTGCAACTTCCAAAATGAAAAGTTTAGTCCTTAAAGCTTCCACTTTTGCATGATGAGACTAAGAGACTCCTCAAGTGAAGAAAACGGTATAACATATAAAAGTGACATCTACAAAAAAAGCAACAAAAAGACATGTCAGTAATTAATTCCTCTAATATAAATTATAACTCTTTAAATAAATTTATTTTATAATAGGATCCATATTTCACACGTGCCGGTTCACGGTTTGGGTATGACAACACCGACCCGTGTTATTTCTGGTGGGTATTAAACCATACCGATCGCATTTAATCAAAAACACGACTCCTACATCTTTGGGACATCGAATGAAACATAATTCGTATATATTTAGTCCTCCTAAGTGCACTTTGGGCCCGTCTCATCATGGAATCACCAAAATAGACCTCACCACCTAAGACGGGGTGAACTCTGGCCCGTCACATCAGGGAATCGCAAAGTCTTTCACCCCCTCCCCACATCGGTTTGAACCCCGGTGTGCACGGTTTGGGCACGACAACACACCAAGGTACCGGTAGAAGGAAAGTGTACCATTAGATGGGTTGCACTACTGGTCTAAGATTTTAAAAGGGTTTATTGTTTCAAAACTTTGCCAGTTTTTCATTTTACAAAACTTTGTAAAAACACTACATTTTTAAGTGAAAAAATTTTCAACTTATATATATATATATATATATATGGTTTTAATGACGAGCGTGCACTAAATAATTAAAATCACAACTACGCAATTAATAATAATAAGCCAAGACACACAATGCCTTTGACCATCATTGGTACTTGATCAATCAGTCAAGCACCCCATGTTGGGTATCAGTGGCATCTAGAAACGCAGCGGAAGTTAAAAACGGTATAAATAATTTTTCTAAAACAATGCCGCCAATACAACCCAATGGACCAACCTCTAGACATGACTAAGCAACTAAAGAAGTGAATCAAGAAAGATAGAAATGTACCCACATGGAGACTTTCTTCCTTATTCCTTTGTTGATGATGGTGCCGAATGCGAGGACTCAAACGAGAATCCCTCTACCGGTATTCACACCAAGCAACCTTAATTCCCGAGTGCTAGCAAGCTTGGACGCCACCAAGAGCACCTCCTAGAATGAACACCAACTTGTAGCCCAATGCAATTGTCTTCCAAGTGTGTTTGAGAGAGTTTTGGTCAAGTACAACAACCAAGTGGCTAACCTTTCTCCCTTTGGCTACTAGGACTTCTTATAGACCATGCAAGATGGTCGAAAGTCGTCTATAACCGTTCAAGAGTCAATAGCTATTAACACCCATTTAAACTAGCCTTAAAAGACTAATTAAAAAGTTGTTACTGTACTGGGCACGGCCGTGCATGTCAAAGGTACGCCCGTGCCTGCTCAGCAAGGCACCCCCATGTCACGCCCTACTTGGGCTCGTGCCAGAGTATAGGGCACGACAGTACCTCCACGAGGCATGCTCGTGCCGGCCTAAAAGGGTACGCCCAAGGCACACCGGCCTTGGGCTCATGCCAGGCCGTGAGGCACGCCCATGCCTACAAGAGGCACGGCTGTGCCTGGCCCATCAAGCCCCAACTTTTGGGTTTTCCTTCTCTCTCGTTCAAGGTGTTTCCGGAATCAATACTTGGCGTGTGACCCAATAGGCATATGCCTCATCGGTAATGACATCAACTCGTGTGTGTTAGTGGGCATATTCCAACACCCCTGTGGTCAAAACCCTAAGTAGATCACAACAACACACATGGCATGGATTGTTGATGCTCCCACTGGCTCCAACATCCATAGCATCTTATTTCTTTGTCTAGCTCCTTATCTTGCTTGATTGTCTCCAATAATATTACATTTACAAATATCACACTAACCTATACAATTTTGATACAACTAGATCCCTATTACATAATACTTCAAAGGCACGCACGCCCACTAAAACTAGTACTTTTACAAAATTGAATAGGGGTTTAAGTGGCACGCAGGCCTCCCCATACCAGATCAATAATAAATGTAATCGACCACAACAAGAAAATAAAAACAACACAAATTGATCCACTAGGTCTTAGGCGTTTGGCTTAATAAACAACAAATAATCCAATCACGACACGAAAAATTAATTAAATAATACACACATTATAACCATACATTACATATATATATATATATATATATATATATATATATATATATATATATATATATATATATATATATATATATAGGGATGAGATCAAATAAAAGGTAAATTAAAGTAAAAAGTGTAAGAGGGATGATTAGTGATAGTTTTCCAGTATATACATCAACTGATAATTGTTAGTTCATCATCTTTATTGATTAAAACTAGTTCTTCATCGATTTCTTTTTGATGAATCCAACATATACATCAATTTTTAGATGAAAGCATTTTGTTCATCACCAAATTATTTCAAAATTTTGGTTTCAAAATCTGTATTTGAAAATCTCTTTTGGTGTGTAAAAAGTGATAAATATGTTGGATTCATAAAAAAGAAATCGATGAAGAACTAGTTTTAATCAATAAAAAGGATTTTTTTATTGCCTCTTACCATTTTTACGTTAATATACCTTTTACTTGATCCTCACCCTATATATATATATATATATATATAATCCAAGGATGATTCAAAACTTGAATCTGAACATCTAAACGCCACTGGTCTTGTGTCTATCCCGTCAATTTAACCTGGCCCTAAACTGGGCTTTTTGTTTAATATCACAAAATGGATAAAAGACAAAAACACCGCACAGGTTAAACGCCAATATTATTAAATAAGTAATAATAAAACTGGAAACTTGATTAAAAATTCAAAAACTTTAAACTTTTATCAATTTCAAGTTTCACACAATTTATACAAATATATATAAAAGCATATAAACTGGAAACATTATTTGGTTAAAAATCAAAACTTTGACTTTTGGCCAAAACTAAAGTTTCGGACATAATATATATATAAATATAGAAACAGATAAACTGGAAACTTTATTTGGCTAAAATCAAAACTTTGACTTATGGCCAAAAACTAAGTTTCACGCAAAATATATATATAAATAGAAAAACTAGAAACTTTCATTGGTAGAAAGATCAGAACTTGATCCCAAACCAGAATTTAAGTTTCACACATATATGAATTATATAATTAAGCAGTAAAGCTGGAAACTTTATTAGGTATAAGATCAGAAACTTGATCTAAACCATAATATAAGCTTCACACATATATAAACATGATAATATGATTAAACTTGTCCCTCACCGAGCCTAGAAGAGGCTCTGATACCACTGTTGGGATTTACAGGGTACAACATGCACAGCGGAAAAATAACAAAAATCTCATCCCAAGATCACAACTGGATCAAGTAGGGGAACAGGGCAAATAATATTTTAATCACATTAAACAGATAATCATATATGTATATATAACAGTAAATAAAGTATAGAAAATATACCTATGGACTGTTATAGGGGGATATACAGCTAATGCGTCCTTGAACTGACTGCTAGACTGCCAAGTCAAAATAATACCCGTGTGTATCCGGCTTTTTGGTACCTTTTGATCGCCGCCGAGAACAAGACCCGCCGAAAAGAGGTTATTCGGCCTTTGGGCCGCCGATCGCGGGTGAGTCGCCGCCGACCGCCGCCTTTGGACCACCGTCAACCACTGCCAAAGAGGAGGTGGTGGTGTTGGGTTCGGCCACCCATGGAAAGAGAGAGGGGAACATGTTTTGTCCTTTTCTTGTGTGGCTTAATCTAATGTGTTAACCTAATTTTCAAGGGTTAATCCTTTATTTATACATAAACAAAGGATTAAGGCCCTTAAGCCCACGAGCCTGGTCCAAGATCAATAGCTTTGATCTTTTGATAAAACAAACCCTCTAGTTTGGTTAATATTAATTAATATTTTTCCAGCCAAACATTATAATTAAATATATAACTTATATTTAATTTCTCGATTAAATAATAAACGTCAATTTATTTTTTTTCCTGATAATTAATCAACTATTAATTATCACTATACACACATTGGATTATTTCCTGGTTCAATAGTTGGGTGTGCAGCTGTGTGACCCTTTAGTTACTTATAGTGTTCATGGATATGATGAGACGTGTACACTATCCCCGCACACAATCCATGAGGTATAAACCATACCGATCGTATTTAATCCAAAACACGACTCCTATATCCTTGGGACATCGAATGAAACATAATTCGTACATATTTAGTCCTCCTAAGTGCACTTTGGGCCCGTCACATGAGGGAATCACCAAAATAGACCTCACCACCTAAGACGGGGTGAACTCTGGCCCATCACATCAGGGAATCGCAAAGTCTTTCACCCCCTCCCCATATCGGTTTGAACCCCGATGAGCATGGATTGGGCACGACAACACACCAAGGTACCGGTAGTAGGAATGTGTGCTATTAGATGGGTTGCATTACTGGTCTAAGATTTTTAAAAAGGGTTTATTATTTTAAAAAACTTTTCCAGTTTTCCGTTTTACAAAACTTGTAAAACTATTACCTTTTTAAATGAAAAAACATTTCAACTTATATATATATATATATATATATACATATATATGGTTTTAATGAAATGCGTGCACTATTTAATTAATATCACAAGCACGCAATTAATAATAATAATAATAAGCCAAGACACATAACGCCTTTGACCATCACTGGTACTTGATCAAACAGACAAGCACCCCTGTGGTCAAAACACTAAGTGGATCACAACAACACATATGGCATGGATTCTTGATGCTCCCACTGGCTCCAGCATCCATAGCAACTACTCTCTTTGTCCTGCTCCTTGTCTTGTTTGATTGTCTCCAAAAATTATTACATATACAAATATCAAACTAACCTATACAATTTTTGATAAAACTAGTGCCCTATTATAAAATAATTCAAAGGCACGCAGGCCCGTTAAAACTAGTACTTTTATAAAATTGAATAGGGGTTGTAAGCGGCACACAGACCTCCCCACACCGGATAAATATTAAATTTAATCAACCATAACAAGAAATTAAAACAACACAAAGTGATCCAGTAGGACTAAGGCGTTAGCCTTAACACTACTAGAAAAGTTGCCAATACCAACGGCTTTTTACCAACGGATATTAATCCGTTGGTAAATTGGTGAATTTCCAACGGGATTACCAACGGAAAACACTTTTATAGTCTTTTACAATTTACCAACCGGCATCCGTTGGTAATGTTGTTGGTAATTTAGACAGTTTTTGGACGGAATTTTCCCACCTTTTTTTACCAACGGAATTTTTTTCATTTTTTCGTTTGTAATCATCTCAAATATGGAGGGAACTTTCCCTCTCAAAACTACCAACGGCTTTTGTCAAATTTTCTGTTGGTAATTTTCTAAAGAATGTTACCAACAACTTCATCCCGTTGGTAATATGTAACTTTCGTTGGTAATTTATATATATATATATATATATATATATATATATATATATATATATATATATATATATATATATATATATATATATATATATATATATATGTGTGTGTGTGTGTGTGTGTGTGTGTGTGTGTGTGTAGAAGCTTGTTTGAGATTGTTATTAGTGCGAGAACCATTTGTCATTAATGATCATTAATGAATCAACTACAAGTATTTTAGTCCGCAACCACGAATTACTTGTAGATGGACAAGTCAAAGGTCAATATTAATGGGCACTAATGAGCCGATAATTTAATTTAATCAAAGGTCAATATTCATTCTTATGGTTCTCGCAATAAGAATAATTCTCAAATGACCATTCTCATATAAATTATATATAGATAATGAATTTTTAATTAAATTTATATTTTAGGACAACTTTTGACCTACATAAAATATAGATATCGCCCTCAATAAACTCTTACACATCTCTTTCCTCAACCTGTTCTCCTAAATTAAACAACACGTGTTTCTTTGTTGAGAGCCACTATCCTTCTCATCCTTCACTGTCTGTGACGAAACTGTTCACAACATCACAACTCAACTCTACTCGTCACTCTTCACCACCGAAGGACAGTGTGCTATTAGATGTAAGATATGTAATTGATTGACCTATGTTGTTTCTATTGTTATGATTGATCTGTTAGGGTTTCAAGAATCACGCAACGGAAGCTTGAGAACAAGAATCATGAAATAGATGATGAACATGATATCAACAAAAGTCATGAAACCTCATACAATGGATCATACTCTACATATAAGATAAGCAACATGTAGTAGAAGTAAGATATAGATTATACCCTTGTAGAACTTCAAAGAAAAGATGGTGATGGAAGATGAACAAGAAAGCCGAATGAAACTTTCTTCTATTGCAAGTCCACCCCGAGTTTGTATAATCTCCTTGTAGTAGCAAGCCTTCAAATGATCCACCAACAATATGTGATCACTTTCTGGAACAACAACAACCTTTATAGAGCTGAGTTCTTCTTTCAAGAACACTTTTTACCCACCAAGAACACACTTGGAGCAACTAACTTGTTTTTCTAAGTGTGTATGAGTTTATAATGCATTAGACCACTAATAGACACATGCAAGGACATATAATAATCTCAAGCATGCTCCCTTAGAGGCCCAATGCCGGCCATATGACAATACATGGACTACACATGCATTGGTGGAGAGTGGATGTGAGAATGCCAAGTGGAATGCTAATTTGGACAAAGTTCACGCCGTGAACTCCCCTGTTTCACTATCAACTTGCAATTTTCAATCTTTGACACATTTGGTCCATCCATTTAGGTTATTGTCGAGATTAATCCCGGTGTGTGACCTAATAGGCCCATACATCATCGGTAGTGATCAATTGGCGTACGCAAGTCACTTGGCATACTCCAACATGACCGGCATAGAGCAATGGTAATAGATTGTTTTTAGATGAAGGCTACACACATATGTCGAGTAGCAGTAAAGATCTTGCCTAGAAGTTGCTACTTATCTCAACAATAGAAGACTTTGTTCATTGACGCAGAGAAAAACTAATCTCACATATCAAAGGGAAAAAAGCGTTAGTTGTAGGATACTTGTTACCCGAAAACAAAAGAGTTACCCTGTAGAATAGTTATAGCCTATCACATATCTCCTTCGCTAAGTCCTAGTCAAGATCTGTAGGCAAACAAGTATACCTCGGCTCTCTTAGCTTCAATTGCGTGAACAATACTCTATAAGGTATAACAACACTAAACATCAAATAAGCATAGTCAGCGAACTCTAATGTCATGTCCAACGTCATAGGGCACTCATGGGTCACACTTGTAAGGACCTATCATCCGGGTTCGTTTTTTTTTGTCGTCTTTCGGATACGGTTCGTGTGGTTGGCTCAACCCTCCTAGCGGGTCTACTTGGTTAAATTTCCCTTGGATTACTACTTTAGCCACCTAAGGTAAACGAGGTATAAAGTTCTAACCTTTAAGCTTATCATATATATGTTTCTTCTTGATCATTTGCGTATTATTTACATACATGTTGTATATTATATATATTGTGATTATACGATCCTAACCCTCTCGGGTTTGGGGGTTTAAGTCATTATTCAAGTTCCGCCTTGTGAACAATAACCGGTTTATTTTTCGTGTTGGTTCAAACTAGTTGAGTTTGAATTAGGATGACATTAGGAGGTTATAAATGTCGAGTGCCAAGTATGAATTTGTAATTAATACGGTCTTTACATAACCGAACATAAATGTTAATACACAATTTAATTTCTAAGAGAATTTATTAATATAGTTAATAATATAATACTAATAAGTAAAAATCCACAACATTCCCTCCCAAAATTTTAGTTTCCCACCCATACACAAAAATTCTCCCGCTCCGCCAAACCCAAAATCACCCTAAATTCTAAAAACAACTCACACTAACCCTAGTTGGCTCATGTTCTCCGCTCCCCCAAACCCACGATCCACCTTACCTCGACGCCATGTTTCCACCATCGCCGAGTCCACCTTGCCCCTCACTGTCGAGTCCATCTCTCCATCTCTCCATCTCTGACAACTCATCTCACTACACCGATGAATCTAACCCTTTACCACCGCGTCTAGCGTCGCCGGAGACATTGACGGTCCTGATCCTCTTGTGGCCAACTACCGTGACGTTCCGATTAAAGATCTTCAACCGAAGGTGGTTTCTGGTCGCGTGTGGACCAAGGTCAAATCTCTAACAGAGTACGGTGCAGTATGTGTCGACGGTGGCTCCTGATCTTGTTAGTGCACAAATGGTTAAGTATGTTATGGCTATTAGCAAAGAATGGTTAAGTATGCTACAACCATTAAAGGTGCCTCTCAGCAGGTGAATTGTGCTCTTGCTTTTTTAATTATTTATCTAACTTATGAACTGATATCAATAGCCAGTCTGCAGGGTTTTATTTAGTTATCAATAGACTTGATAATGTTAGATTGTGTGCAGAGATAGATAACATGTGTCATCGTGTCCAATGCTATAAGACACTAAAGGGTCACACTGCTACACACCCATTTAGAACCATCTGGATTTTACCAGATTGTGTGTAAAGAATAATTAATTAGTTAAATTAATTATTAAGTAAGAGAAATAATAATAATAAGTTAATTATTGTTTAAAGGAGAGGTTAATATTAACATAACCAATTAATTAATAGTTATTAATTAATTAGAAAGGTTAAGGGTATTTTCTGTAATTACTTAATAGTTTAATTAAAGTTGGACTTTAATTAAACGGGCTTGGGCTTAATAAAGGTCTATTATATATAAACCTTATTAAACCTTAGAATCACATTAAGTTTTACAAGAAAAATAAAATAACCCTCACAACTCTCCCCTCTCTCTCTCTCTCTCTCTCTCTCTCTCTCTCTCTCTCTCGTGATCGGCGTAAGAACCGAGGACCTCCAAGGTGGTGGTCGACGGCGACGATCCACACACAAACGTGGAATCAAGGTCTGATTCAAGGTTAAATCCTTTGGCGGTCTAGCAGCCCGTTTGTGGTGGTGCAATAGCGGTGTTTTACCTTCAGCATTCTAGATTCAATTTTGAGATTGGCTTGCTTTGAAAGGTATATTCTTTATCCTCTACTTGTTTTAGTTCTTGTATGAGTTAGATGAGATCACTGGAGGGGGTTTTGTTTTTATTCCGCTGTGCATGTATGATATAATGTTTATACCCCACAAAACCCTTCAGTGGTATCAGAGCCACTTCTAACCTCATAGGGAACTAGGTAGGTTTCTTTTTTATCATGATGAATAGGTTTCTTTTTATCAAGGTTTAACTTTTTCTTTTGTTTATCCAAGTATTTTAAAAATCAAAGTTTTGAATTTTAAATGGATAACAAGAATTACTTGTGATAAAAGGATAAGGTTTAAAGTTTAAATTTTAAATTTAAAGTATTGTTTGCGATGGATGTGGCCGGCGGCGGTTTAACCACCGTGGTCGGCGACGGCGTGCGACGGTCACCACCGAGGGCAGCGGCGTGCGACGGCTGGCTTCGGCTTGCAGGTCGGCGTCGGCTGTCCATGCGAAGCCACCAGTTTGGTCGGCGGCGTAGGGTGGTTGACAGCCAGGGAAACCGGCGGCGAGGGGGACGGCTAGGGCGGCCCAGCTGTGGCTCGCACCTACGGCCCAACCAACCGGCCCAGTTTGTGGTCGGCCCACGGTTTCACTCTTTGGCCCAGTTTTTGAAGCCCAAAGGCAATTTTAGTTTTAGTTTAGGTTCGCATCTAACAGGATAAAAACTAAAAGGATTATTATAAGTTTTTTTTTATATAAAAACTTATAGTTAAGAATTTCTTAATTTTAATCATGATTATTGATATAATCAAGTATTGGTTAGAATTAATTAATTTTAGTTTTTCTATATGCATAACAATAATTAAATAATATAATGACTATTTAAACCAGATGATTTTAACAGTTTGTTAAAATCAAGATTAATTCGTCAGGATGTGATAATTAGAACCAGTTTTGTATGTATTTAGTTTTAATACATGTTTGGGATGCCATAGCCGAGCCCTAGACCTTGTGGATTGTTTTTTACTTTTCCTGCACTTGTGGTGGTGATTATTATATTTTTTTTATTCTATGGTGTGGGGAGGCCTGCGTGCCACTTACAACCCCTATTCTATTTTGTAAAAGTATTAGATTAGCGGGTCTGCGTGCCTTTAAAAAAAATTGTAATTTTTACTTTGTAGCTTTTAGAATAGAATGGTGTAAAATAGAATATTTTTGAAGACAATGCAAAGGAGCAAGGAGCAGGGAGCAGGATTGGATGTTGGAGCCAGTGGGAGCTTCAGAGTGCCATGCCATGTGTGTTGTGATTTTTTTTTTCCATTTAGGTTTTGACCGTCGGGTTTTTCGTGTGGCTCACGAAACCGACATTAGTTAAGGGCAAGGCTAAGGCATAGATACTTGTGGTTGTTTTATTTCTTTACATATTTTGATATGCATGGTTGTGATTTACACGATGAAATAAAACAAGGGTTTTAATAATAGTTAATTATTGAAACAGTGTTTTGAAAAGAAAGCTGGCAAAAAAGTTTTTCTCGTCAAAAGCTTTTGAAATCCTTTTTAGATAAATCTTAGATCAGTGTGCTACCCACCTAATGGTACACCTTTCCTGTTAAACGGTACCCGGGTGTCGGAAGTGACCAAACATTGGGCATTCGGGTTCAAACAATTGCGGGGGAGGGTGTGAAAGACTCTGCGATAATCGGGAGTCCCGGCCAGAGTTCACACTGTCTTAGGTGGTTCGATCTATTTTGGTGATAATTGGGAGTCCCGGCCCAAAAAGCACTAGAGGGACTAAACATGCACGGTTCTTGTAACTGATGTCCCGCGGATCTAGGAGTCGTATCCAGGTTGGACACGATTGGTATAGGTTTACCTACCAAAAATAGCATTGTCCCGGTGGGAAGTGCCCAAACCTTGCATCGGGAAATGTGAAATATGGATCCTAGTCTAA
Source organism: Pulicaria dysenterica (assembly GCA_947179395.2). Taxonomy (NCBI): domain Eukaryota; kingdom Viridiplantae; phylum Streptophyta; class Magnoliopsida; order Asterales; family Asteraceae; genus Pulicaria; species Pulicaria dysenterica. The sequence continues at coordinate 46,285,709 of OX359293.1, forward strand.
TAATTTTTTTTAAAGGTAATAATTATTGGAAGATATAATCAATACTGAATCGGTTTTATCTTTTTCTTTTTTTTCTGTAGATGTCTTTTATATCTGTTATTCCGTTCTATTCACCAAAGGAATCTCTAAGCCTCATCATCGGCAAGTGGAATCTTTCAGGTCCAAACTTTGCTGTTTGGAAGATGCATCTAAAAAATGTTTTGGATGCACAGGGAAAGCTTCACATCATAGAGACATTACCTCCAGAGCGACCAGGGGTAGATACCCAGGATAGTGAGTATGACACTTACTATCAGTATCTGGCTGACGAGTCTGACGTTATGTCGATTCTCATTCTCACAGCGTCATCCGAGCTTACGGATGATCTTCGTGAGAAGTCATCTTATGAGGTTGTTCAGGTACTGGAGCGTAAGTTCAAGTATAGTGAACGGATATGTCGCATGCTGTTGATGTAGGAAATTCTTTCAGCAAAAATGAAAGAAAACCAGCCAATTAGCGATCATCTCATTAATATGAGAAGGCTCTTAGATTGCTATGAAAGTTTTGGGTCAAAATCAAAACCACATGAGCTAGTTATGCTCTTGTTCGGTTCTTTGTCGGACTATTACCAGAGGAGGGTAATGTATGTCCTCGTTGATTTTGAGATGACTGTCACAGGGTTGCACGAAATCCTTATGTGCATCAGCGATGAGTTGAATCCAAAGCAGCTAGAGTCAACAGTTGTAGATCCTATGCAGGAAGATGACTGGCTGGAACAACTTGGAGAAATTTGTTGCCCAGACTGTGGCAGCAAGGATTCATGCGAGCAGTCACTCGACATAGATCAACTGGATATTAGTTCGCCCAATGACTCAGGTATCTTTATGATAGATTGTCTTATTACTTCTTATGAATCATGGGTATTGGATACCGGATGTGGTCATCACATATGCAATCATTTGCAGGGATTCAAGAGAAGTAAGAAGCTGAGACAAGGAGATACGGACCTGCGGGTAGGCGAAGGCTCCATGGTTTGTGCTGAAGTTGTAGGAACATATTGTCTTAGTTTGCCCTCGGGCATGGTCTTAGAACTAGAACCTTGTTATTATGTTCCTAGACTTCTTAAAAATGTTATCTCGTTTGATTTGCTTATAGACTATGGATTTAACTATGTTTTAAATGAAAAGGTTATTTCATGTTTCAAAAATGATATTTTCTTTTTTAAAGCTACTCCAAAAAATGGTCTATACACGCTAAATCTAGATAACAATGACATCTATCATATAAGTAAGAGATCCAAGAGTAACTTGAATCAAACTTACATCTAGCATTGTCGTTTAGGACATATAAATGAGAAACGCATAGAGAAACTCCGAGATGACGGAATTCTAGAACCATTTGACTTAGAGTCATATGATATTTGCGAATCTTGTTTGTCTGGTAAAATGACAAAGCAGCCTTTCAACAGTGATATTTCCGAGATGTGTGTGGACCCTTTACTCCAGAAGCTAGAGGAGGATACCGGTATTTCATAACCTTTACTGACGACTTCAATAGGTTCAGTTATGTCTACCTTATTAGACTCAAATCTGAAAGTTTTGACAAGTTCAAACAGTTTCAAAATGAGGTACAAAATCAGCTGGACAAGAAGATTAAGTCGCTTCGGTCAGATCGAGGTGGTGAATATCTGAGTCAGGAATTCGACGATCATTTGAAGGAATGTGGGATTGTTTCACAACTCACACCTCCGTATACACCTCGGATAAATTGTGTATTAGAAAGGAGGAATCATACACTGCTTGTCATGGTACGATCAATGATGAGTCGATGTTCACTACCATTGTCGTTTTGGGGGCACGCACTCGAGACAGCGGCGTTCATACTGAACCGGGCTCCGACCAAATCGGTTGAAAAGACACCGTTCGAGGTATGGACGGGGAAAACGCCCAAAATGTCTTTTCTCAAGGTTTGGGGATGTGAGGTGTATGTTAAGCGAACATTCACAAATAAACTCAATCCCAAATCAGATAAGTGTATCTTCGTGGGTTATCCCAAGGAAACCATGGGATACTATTTCTATATCCTAGATGAGAACAAAGTCTTTGTTGCTCGTAAAGGGGTGTTCTTGGAGGAGAAATTTCTTAACTCAGAAACTCCAAGAAAAGAAATAGAGCTTCAAGAAATTGAAGAGGAGGAGATTACACCACCACCGATAATTGAACCCGTGGTTTAACAAAGAATTGCTGAATCCCAACCCGAGTCAGTGGTTGAGGAAGAGGTACAAACACAAGACCTTCGCAGGTCTAGTAGGCCTCGTCATGAGCTAGATAGGTATCTGGGATTCCTAGTTACTCAAGACGAAGGGGATCTTTTAGAACCCACTACCTACCAAGATGCTGCCTCAGGTTTAGAATCTGAGAAATGGCTAGAAGCCATGAAGGCAGAGATGCAATCCATGTATGACAACCAGGTCTGGGAGTTAGTAGATTTGCCTCAACACAGTAAAGCTGTTGGGTGCAAATGGGTCTTCAAGAAAAAGACTGACATGGATGGAAAAGTGCATACTTTTAAAGCAAGGCTAGTGGCAAAAGGTTTCACACAAACTCATGGCGTTGACTATGATGAAACTTTTTCCCCAGTGGCAATGCTTAAAACTATTAGGATTCTTATGGCCATATCAGCATATTTTGACTATGAGATATGGCAGATGGATGTCAAAACCGCTTTCCTTAACGGGAAACTGACAGAGGATGTATATATGATACAGCCGGATGGTTTTGCAGATCCAAAGAACCCTAATAAAGTATGTAAATTGCTCAAATCCATTTATGGATTAAAACAAGCATCTAAGAGCTGGAACTTACACTTTGATGAACGTATCAAAGATTGTGGTTTCACCAAAAGTGAGTTCGAGTCGTGTGTTTACACTAAATTCAGTGGGAGCGCGGTAACCTTCCTAGTCATGTACGTAGATGACATACTATTAATAGGAAACAATATACCAGTGTTACAAGGAGTAAAATCCTGGTTAGGTAAATGTTTCCAGATGAAAGACTTGGGAGATGCTGCTTATATACTGGGTATAAAGATCTATAGGAATAGATCTAAGCGGCTTATCGGACTTAGTCTAAGTACGTATATTGACAAAGTCGTGAAAAGATTCAAGATGGATGAATCCAAGAAAGGATTTATTCCTATGCAATCTGGTGCGATTTTGAGAAAGGCTCAGTGTCCTGTGTCTAGTCAAGATCAGGACAAGATGAAATTGATACCATATGCCTCGGCAGTTGGTTCAATCATGTATGTCATGCTATGTACTAGACCCGATGTTGCCTATTCTATCAGTGTCACGAGTAGATATCAGGAAAATCCTGGTGAAGCCCATTGGGTAGCTGTCAAGAATATTCTCAAGTACTTGAGAAGGACGAAAGACATATTCCTAGTTTATGGAGGTTCGATGGATGAGCTCAGTGTAACTGGTTACACTGATGCTAGTTTCCAGATCGACAGGGACGACTTTAGGTCGTAGTCAGGATTTGTCATTACCCTAAACGGAGGAGCCATATCTTGGAAAAGTCAGAAGCAAGATACAATAGCAGATTCTACTACAGAAGCAGAGTATATTGCGACAAGTGATGCGGCAAAGGAAGCTGTCTAGCTGAAGAATTTTATCTCGGATCTTAGAGTTTTTGCCAGTATCTCTAGACCGATTGATATATTCTGTGACAACTCAGGGGCTGTGGCGCAAGCTAAAGAGTCTAGAGATCATCAGCGGACTAGGCACGTACTCAGGAAATATCACTTCATCCGAGAGATCAATGGAAGAGACGATATTAGATTGCAAAAGATACCGACGGACGACAGCGTTGCTGACCCGTTGACAAAGCCGCTAGCTAGAGCTAAGCATGAGAGGCATGCAAGTTCTATAGGAATGCAGTACTTAGAACATAGCAGCTAGTTCATGTTTTTTATTATTACTATAGATGTAACTTGAAACTCATTTATTATGTATCTACATTTCAGGGATTGAAATAGGAGGTATTTGCATAATTGTTTCTAGTTGTCTATTTTTTAGCATGTTTTAACCTATCCATGACAACTCAAGTGATGAATTGTCTAAATACCCGTAGCTACTTAATGTAGTGGGAGCTACATTAGGGAGGTAACGCTATTATGGATATTTGATGTTTTTATTCGGGGATGAATAAAAGCACAAGGTTGTGACCAAATATTCAAAGATGTTTATCAGGGGATAAATATTGGGGTGATCCGCATCGAGTTTACTTCATGGAGCATTAACATAAGTAAACTTGATAGGTTGTCCTTAGACCTGAGATATTTGGTTTGAGGCATGGTAACTTGTGTACTTTTAGCATGTTTAACGTCAAGCCGTAATAGGGTGATCATAAGGGGCATGTCTAGGTGCAGCGGAAGTTGTGTGCTCAAATTGCAAATAGTCAAGATGGGATTTGCACCTCCTACTTTTAGGAGAGATATTTCTGGGCCCCTCGACGGTTAAGACTACTGAAAATGCGTGGCCGCGCTCGGTTAGAATGATAGGTTTCATTCGGCAAACCGTAACTGCAGAGTGTCGAAATCAGAGTCGAGAAAATCTGAGTATTTGAAATAAGATCCCTGCTCCATGTCTAATACTCACATTACGGAATATTGCGATGCAAAAGGAAAAGCCTAGATAATCCAAGGTATGGATTATATCTCTAGATATAAGAGATCTTATAGCCTGGTTAACCTAAGCGTCTGGCTAGGGACCTCCTTAGGCCATAGGTGTACAAGGAGTGTTACTTATCTTGCACAAGTGGGAGTCTGTTAGATTGTGTGCAGAGATAGATAACACGTGTCATCGTGTCTAATGCTATAAGACACTAAAGGGTCACACTGCTACACACCCATTTAGAACCATCTGGATTTTACCAGATTATGTGTAAAGAATAATTAATTAGTTTAATTAATTATTAAGTAAGAGAAATAATAATAATAAGTTAATTATTGTTTAAAGGAGAGGTTAATATTAACAGAACCAATTAAATAATAGTTATTAATTAATTAGAAAGGTTAAGGGTATTTTCTGTAATTACTTAATAGTTTAATTAAAGCTGGGCTTTAATTAAACGGGTTTGGGCTTAATAAAGGTCTATTATATATAAACCTTATTAAACCTTAGAATCACATTAAGTTTTACAAGAAAAAGAAAATAACCCTCACAACTCTCCCCCCTCTCTCTCGTGATCGGCGCAAGAACCGAGGACCACCAAGGTGGTGGTCGACGGCGACGATACACACACACACACACGTGGAATCAAGGTCTGATTCAAGGTTAAATCATTTGACGGTCTAGCAGCCCGTTCGTGGTGGTGTAGTAGCGGTGTTTTACCTTCAGCATTCTAGATTCAATTTTGAGATTGGCTTGCTTTGAAAGGTATATTTTTTATCCTCTACTTGTTTTAGTTCTTGTATGAGTTAGAAGAGATCACTGGAGGGGGTTTTGTTTTTATTCTGCTGTGCATGTATGATATAATGTTTATGCCCCACAAAACCCTTCAGATAATACTGGAAAAAGCTATAAAAAACTTCGAGGAAGGAGTTCTGCTGGTTCATATTCAAGAACATCAAGCAATGGATTTTGCTCATTAATATGAAAAGACTTTAAGCAATGGGTTCTGCTGGTCTATATTAAAAAACATCAAGCAATTAATTATATCATAGTACTGCTCATTTTGAACAAGTAAAGTCTGATGAATTTGTTTTTACAAATATTCTTTTTTAAAGGCAGAAGCTTGATATTAAGAACTAAAAATGGATATACAATAACTACAAAACCAGCCTATGAGAAGGAGGTAGAACAGCAAACCAGCCTACTCGAGTAGCTCGAGCTCGACTCGGTTTATATCGAGTTGATTTCGAATATTTTTCGAGACAACCTCGAGTAGCTCACGAGCTGTCTTGACTTGATTACACCCCTATTCAGCAATTTGATATTAGATGCTCAAGATGGTGCCTGTGGTCTCTTGTATATGGGTTTATTGATGTTCATAAATGTTTGTAAGTAGATTGTGAAATATGCATTATTGATCTAAATTGACCAGTGAACATCTAATTCATCATTTGTAGCCTTGTAGGTTGAGGTCCAAGTGAGGAAAATTCATTGTGTAAACAGGGCTGCTCCTGTGCTCCCGAAAAAGTTGAGTGCCAAGTATCAAATGTATGACATCCTATTATTTTATAGACATATTTCTCTGTATTTGTGTGTATGTTTTAGTAAATGGCCCGCTCCCTGCAATGGATATTGGACCGGACCTTACTTTCTTATTACTGATTATGTGAACTATGAATCCCAAACTTATAGTATGATGCTCTTTTTAGGAGATGCAGAAGCCAACTTACTTGGTAAGTTTATATTAACTATCTAAGTATGTTTATATGTTTAAATCTAGGTTACAAATGTGTTTGTTCATATTTATGATGTTTTAATTAGTATGGTTTTTGAAGGAATAATATGCTCGTAGTTTTTTTTTTCAGTTTTTTTTTGTTTTTTCTTTCTTCCTATATTATGAAGCAATTAAGTTTTGTGGTGATTAATTGTATAGCTTGATGTGGCAAGACTTGTTTTGATAGTCAATCACTTGATACTACAATTTATTGCAAAGAGTTCTTAATAAGGGCTTGATTAAAAACACAATATCCATTTGATACTACAATTTATCTCAGATGGCTGGTATAAGAGGTCGTGGTGGTGGTTAAGGGAAGAGAAGTTGTAATGCTATGACTCCCGCATCTGAATTGCAAACAACTAATATGCCGAAACTGATTCCCAAACACCTATACCATGTCAAACATCCACCGAGGCTCGGAGAAGGCAAAGGTAAACTTTCGAACTCTAGCTACGAGCCTACGATATTCTATATGTTTATAAATTTGCTGAAATATGCTTAACTTCCTTGTAGTATGCAATCTCATTGCATCACTTTAACTTCCTTGGAGATCAAAGAACAAGTACAAAGTGAAGTAGCAAATAAAGTTGCATCTCATATTGATTCAATCGGGGGAGATTGATAAAAAATTGAAGGCGTAGGCGGATGCCAAAGAAGCAAATTTGAAAGCCGAAATAGAAAAGATGAGAAATGATCATGAGCACTACTACGCTTTGAACCACACTTAGATCTTGTTAGGGATAAACAAGCGGTAGAATGAAGGATTGCTAAGATAACTATGAAGAGATAGAGAGAGAATCTCGTTTCACCTTCAAAACAAACATAGTTTATTTCTTGTAAGTGTGGCAATCCTTACATTTCCTTGTCTAGCACAAGGCTTATATACCTGTAAGATATATTTACAATAAGCACCCTCAACTATTGTTGAACTCCTATTCTATTACAATAATGCAGTTCTAACAAGATGCTTGGTAATTACGTGTTTTTTTGTGATCCGTAAACTATTTATTGCCATTTGCCAAGCTTTTTGTAGATTGAGATGATTTGATGATATATATCAATTTGTAGTTGTCAAACTATTTATAGTTTGGAACCTTTAAATTTCGTTGTATTGGACAAATTGTAATTTGGTTCGACTTATTAAAATCAATGTATAGATATTTAGTTGATTGTTGCGTCAATATGTGTGTATAATTTGCCAATGGGATGTATAAATTTACCGACGGGCTTTCAACCACCTACGGGTTTCCGTTGGTAAAATACAAACGCAGCATAAGGTCTTGGCTACTCTATTTACCAACAGGTTATTTTGATCACCAACGGCGTTTCTGTTGGTAAAATACCAACGGCTATGAGGTTTTTGGCTACTAAAATTACCAACGGCTATTTTTAATCACCAACGGCTTTCCGTTGGTAAAATACCAACGGATTCGTTGGTAAATGAATTTACCCACAGGCATTTTTTCGACAGACCATTTCCGTTGGTAATCCCGTTGGTAAACCGAATTAATTAGCCTATTGGTATTGGCAGTTTTTCTAGTAGTGTAATGAATAATAATAAATATTCCAATCACGTCACAATAAAATATTAATTAAATAAAAGCACGCAATATAATCATACACCATATATATAAATTCCCGGAATGATTCAAAACTTGAATCTTAATATCAAAACTCAACTAGTTTTGTGTTAATCCCAATAATATAACCTGGACCTCAAACTTGGGTTTAAACTGGGCCTTTTTATCAATTATCACAATTTGGATAAAAAGAAAAAACACCGCCTAGGTTAAACGTCAATATTATCAATAATAATAAAGCTGGAAACTTGATTAAAAATTTCAAAAACTTTAAACTTTTGTTAAATTCAAGTTTCACACAATTTATATTATATATAAAGCGTATAAACTAGAAACTTTTCTTGGCTGAAAAATAAAAACTTTGACTTGTGGCCAAAAACAAGTTTCACCCATAATATATATATATATATATATATATATATAAAAGCAGATAAACTAAAAACTTTATTTGGTTAAAATCAGAACTTTGACTTTTGGCAAAACCAAGTTTCACGCAGAATATATATATAAACATATATAAACAGAAAAACTGAAAACTTTAATTAGTAAAAAGATCAGAACTTGATCTAAACCATAATACTATAATTTAAGCAATAAAGCTAGAAACTTTATTAGGTATAAGATCAGAAACTTGATCTAAACCATAATACTAGTTTCACACACACACACACACACATATATATATATATATATATATATATATATACAAACATGATAATATGATTAAAACTTGTCCCCTACCGAGCCTATAAGAGGCTCTGATACCACTGTTGGGATTACAGGGTACAACATGCATAACGGAAATATAACAGAATTCCCATCCCAAGATCACAACTGGATCTAGTGGAAAACAGGACAAATAATCATACTTAAACAAATAATATATATATAACAGTAAGGTATAGAAAATATGCCCTTGGACTACTATAGGGGATATACAGCTACTGTACCCTTGAACTGACTGCTGGACCGCCTTGTCAAATAATACCCAGAACGAAAAACGGTCCCGTGTGTTTAAATCACCAAAAGCCGCCGGCTTTTGGTGTGGTTCGACCGCCGCCGCAAAGGGGTGGCTTTGGCCTTGCGCCGTCGGTCGCTGGACACCGCCGCGTGACCGCCGCCTTCAACCACCGTTGACCGTCGTCGATAAGGTGGTGGTGGATTTCGGCCGAAGAAAGCGAAGGAAGAGAGAGTGTTGTTTTTCCTTTTTGTGTTAATTGTTATTAGGGTTAAGTATTTTCTAAGGCTTAATCCCTTAAATATATATTTAAGTGGATTAAGGCCATTGGACCTTAAAGCCCAGTCTGCGATCAACGACTTTGATCGTTTGACAAAACAAAACCTCTAGTTCGATTTATATAATTAACCAATTTTTAATTAATATTTTTCTAACCAAACATAATAATTAAACATACAACTGATATTTAATTTTTCCCTTAAATAATAAACGTCCATTTGTTATTTTTTCCGATAATTAATTACCTATTAATTGTCACTATACACACATTGTATTATTTCCTGGTTCAATAGTTGGGTGTGTAGCTGTATGACCCTTTAGTGACTTATAATGTTCATGAATATGATGACACGGTACACTATCCTAGCACACAATCCATCAGTTACTTCTACAAAAAGAAAGATGGTAAACTGGAATATAATACAAGTCAAAATCACGCCTCAACTAACCAACGAACCTAGATGACATAAAAAAGTTTCCAGCCTAATCAAAAGAATGCTCAACTGATCAAAGGCATGCTCATTTGATCAGTCTATGCTCGGCTAATCAAATGAATTCTTATGTTATCAATCTCTATGCTCAGCTAATCAATAGAAGTTGCTCAGTTAATCATATAGAGTGATTAGCTTATCATGCATAGCTAAAGTAGGTTAAGGGTACTTAGCAAATATTTTGTACACTAAATTGATCTTGGTCACTCAGCTGATAAGGCGATGATCATATGGTCTTCATCTTGTTTCTCTCTCAGCTAATCAAGTTGAAAGTGCTAGTTGATCAATCAAGTGCACTTAGCTAATGTGATCGGTTACTATCTAATATAGTAAATTACAAGTCTAATCTTAACAACACATGTTAAGATAAATTATAATCTAACTTAAACACTGGTTTTGTTAAAATCAAATCTTGTTTATTTCAATAAACATGTTTGATTAATTAGGTAAAAATGGTTATTTCCCTAACAAATAATCTACTCTATATTCACCAAATCTATAATCAAAGATCTCTAATATTATGTCAACCCAACTCATTAAAAGAGGTCATTTATTATACCCAAGATGCTTGTTAGAACTTTCTTTTTTATATGACCCATACTAGACCTTTCTTTTTTGCATGACATATACTTCATTTTAATAGTAATACTAATAATTATTATTATTATAGTAGTAATAACAGTAAAAAACCCTATTTTCTAAACAACTGTGTTATATAAGAATATCTAATAGAGCATGTCATGTTTTTAAAAATAGAAATCGGGTTTAAAAACCTTTGACTCTATTTTTATATCCTTAAAACCAATTTTATTTCAGGGGGTTGAAAGATATTTTGTAGTAGTTATTTTTTCTATAAAGACACTTTAAACTACATTGAAATATAATTTATGATTTGAATATTTTGGTGTTGTAACTTCATCCCTAATATATAGCTACCACCTGAAACATTTATGTGATTATGTAAGAGTTGTATTAAATACAGACAAAATTAAACAGACATATATTTTGGTCCTACACAACCAGTGATGATTAGTTATTTTGTTCACATTTTAACAGGAATAATTGCCTAGAGTACCAATATGTTGTATTAGATTAGTTTTAATGCTAGAAAATAACATACGTGTATCTTATGAAGTCGCATATTTTTAATCTCATTTAAATTCTAATGATCGATCGATGTCTCTATGTACATAAAAGTAGCAGCAAATCAGTAATGGAAAGTTGATTGTCGTACTTCATTAGCATATTACTTTCCATTTAAATTAAATATTAAAAAGCTCTCAAAAAATATTGCTAGGAAAGGGTAAAAAGTGTGAGAATAATCATCTGCTCGATCAATCATGAGTCCATGACATCTAGTCATCCACTCCCAATCTCATCCCCCACCCCCTCAAATAATTAAATATAAAAAGAAACAAAAAAGTAAAGAAAAAAGAAAAGAAAAAAAAAACCACCCGAATTGAATGTGATTCCACTTATATATATATATTTATCGTTCACAAGGCACCAAAACACAGATAAAGAGCAGCAGCTCCTCCCCTCTGATAACTAGAATCAAACCCAATATTAATCAGGGTTTCATAACATGATTCATGACGTTTCTTGCACCATAAGCTTAAATCTAAGCTTAGGAGATCATGATTTTCCAAGAAACCATCTCTTAGATCACCATGATCAAGATCAATATCTACGAGCTAAACTAGGAAAGAAATTTGTGTCCAAACTCGATCTGTCGCGGCCTGCTTTGACATTAGGGTTATGTCAAGATCAAGAAAATGGTTCGAGTATTAGGGCAGTTTCTTCTTTCTCAAACTCGACTAGTTCAAAGAGGGAGAGAGACTGTGGTAGTGAAGAAGTACTGGAGAAGGTTTTCTTGAAGGCAATAAACCATAATGATCAAGGTGAATTAGATGGTGGTTCAAGAAAGAAACTTAGATTGACAAAAGAACAATCTTTTGTGTTGGAAGAAAGCTTTAAAGAACATAGCATCCTTATTCCTGTAAGTAACTACCAATATTACTTATTATGGATGGTTTTTTGAACAACCAAAATCAATCTACTCTTAAGTAAGGGATATGATTTGTGTAAAACACTAGTTTTTTATAACCCAAAAGTATGATTTGCTGTCCTTGATCACTACCAAAGTTTCTATATTTTTTCATTTCATCTATATTTTAAAGAGTTGTGCACAAATAATCTATATTTTGTCACTAACATGACGTAGAAGTTTCTTTGTAGCTAAAAAAACTAGTACATCCTCTTGATCTAAAATTATATGCGAAAAGGATATATATATTGCTTTAGCACCTAAGTTATATACTGTAACACTTATATATCTGTTTAATAAAAAGTAATTTTGTCATTTTAGTATTTGATCGTTGAATAGGTATATATGTGAGTGTGACAACACTACTATATACCCTTTACCCGTATTATTTTGTGTTGCTACAAATCATGTGATGATGATCCTGTGGTAGGATGTACGTGTTGAAAGTCTCAGAAAATATACAAGTTGAATTTGTTGTATGGTGCAAATATCTTGATCAATGGCTAGCTAGCAGGAGTGTTAAATTTGCAACAGAAAGATCATTAGGTCGTCTATATCAGAGAATAATTTGGGAAACTTTACTAAAGCGTGAATTCTATTTTAGAATAAAAGGGAAAAAAAATATTGTTTTGCTATAAAGTCCAACTTTAGCGACAGAAATCCCATTTACCAAAGATTTTTATTACCTTATGTAGCTTTTTCTTGAATGTTTGTCTTTATAAACAGAAGCAAAAGCAAACCCTAGCAAAATGTCTTAATCTACCGCCACGACAAGTTGAGGTGTGGTTCCAAAATAGACGAGCAAGGTACCAAATCAAATCTCTTTAATCTCTTTAATTTTTTTAATAAATAAATAAGTATTATTTTAATTTAAATATTATTTTAATTATTTATTTATTAATAACTTCAATTACTTCATCAGGACAAAGCTTAAGCAAAATGAAGTGGACTGTGCATTACTAAAGAAGTGTTATAAGGCACTAACAAGTGATAACAGAAGGTTGAAAATGGAAATTCAACAACTCAAAGCAACGAAAACGACCGCCGGCGCATTGCCTTATTACACGCAGTTTCCGACAACCACCCACATCGTGTGTCCTTTTTGTGAACGAATCGTTTCCGATAAGGGGCGGCAGTAGCAGCGACGCGGCAAAGTTTTCCGAAACTCCGTTCACTCTAGCACCAAAGTCACAATCGCACCTTTTTAGTCAGCTTTGTTAGCTATTGTTTGTACGTATAAATTAAAAAGGCCATTTACTCAATTTTGTAAATTACAAGAAAAGGCAATCCCTCTTTTATTTATGTTAATTAATTTGTTCATGTATATTAAACAAGATAATTACTAATTACTAACTACTAAGTACTTTATTAATTACTAATGAAGTTGAACTGTGGTTAGAGCATGTTGTTTATGGCAATCGCATAGTGTTCGAGTTCACTGGTCGTGGGTCCGCGGTTAATCTCACACGCACACAACCCGTATAATAATTATACATGTTAAGGTATGTGATACAAATCCGTATACGTGAAAACAAGACACTATTCGCGTAACCTTTTCCAAAATGCGGGATGACGGATCATTCACGGGTTAGCAAGTCATAAACCGGCTAGTTGGTTTAGTTTTACTATTTTTCTTAATTGTTTGTCAAAATACATAATCTGGATGCAAAATACCAAGTACAGTTTAACCTAATAATTAACAAATTTTCTACAAGTGATAAAACATTGTTTATTTAATAGTGTCTAGTCTTAGTGGTACCAAAACGGCGAAAGAACAAAAATGAAACAATGTATTTGTTTCTGATTAGGTTTACATGAATTAAGAAATAATCAAACAACTTTCAAACGGTGTACATGTTGATTACCAAATCCAATTTGATAATTTTACATCATATGTACTACATTATAAAACATTTAACATTCTCTCTTTTAAAAATTTTAAAAATACTTAATTTTAAGTAGTATATGTTTTTATGCAAATAGTACAAATACTCAAAGCAATAGTTTTACTCAATCATTTCTCTAATTAACTCAACAAGTTATGGTAAGTAATATTTTAAACAACTCATTAAACATAATTAGATATGTTTTTTCTTTCTTTATTGTTTTTATAAAATTACTTTAAAAACAAATAAAAGAGTTGATGACAAAATATAGAAATAAATAAAATTGAAAAAGGAGAGAAAAGAAATTAAAGAAAATGTATATTTTGTTGAATAGAAGGTATCTATTACAATATTCCACAAATATAGTACCATTACATCATCGAAACAAGACATGTTGTCAAGCATAAACTATTTGTCGCCGCCGCATTGCGCGGGTACTATGCTATTAGTATATCAATAGCGTATTTCATAGACCCATCTAACTGATTATCGATTTCAAATTAAACCTGTTGGAAATTAGAAGGCTCCCACAGAGTCTAATAATGAAATAATAATATATCTTAGAAGAATCACTCAAGGTAGAACCATTTTACCATATGTGTAAATGTGTTGGAACAATTCCAACAAAATTCCTTAAATTAGATTAGATTTAAGGCAACTTCATTGATTTGTATTTCCAAATGGGAGAACCAAGTGTCAAATGTCAAAACTATCAAGCAGAAACATATTTTATTCTTATCATTTCTAAACATTTCATATATAACCAGAACAAATTTTAACGGAAGTAACTCAAGATATAAGCTATCTACAAGTACACAAATTAGTTTTTGCTTAGTAAGGATAATTAAATCTTAATAAGCTATTTGTGTATAACCCTGATTTTCAATACTTTTCTTAAACCATTTAAGACAAAGTTTACACAAATTATTCTTTACAAAATCAGAAGCATAAAAATCATTTATTAAATACAAATGTAGGTTAAAAATCCGCTTCTAAGCCACACTATAAAATTTCACCAAAAGTTCAATGAACATTTAACAAGTGTGACTTACGCTAAACATTGGTGTTACAATATGACAATCATGACAATTAACAAATAAGTACAAAAATACCAATCCAGAGCTACCAAAATGTCTTAAAAAAGAAAGAGATCTTCAAAGCATCTACCCACCTCACAAGGAAACAAGTATACGTATGGATACCAAACATTTAACACCACAAGTTAGCTATTGAATAGCTAGTGAGTATAACCAAAACATTTTATCTTTCAAAATCTAGTCATCATAGGTTAAAATACAAGTTTGGAATTTTACACCATAGAAAAAGTGCTCAAGGATGTGGTGGTAAACCCATTGAGCAATAGCATCTGCACTTGGTAACAAGCCATGGTGATACAGGCCCACATGGTGAATAAATCACATCTCCCTTCATAGTGGCGGAGTATAAAGCATTCCACCATACAACGATTATGTGAAATACCGGTGTCTACATCCCCAAGTCCATCCATGGCAAGTTCTAAGTTGCTTCCCCTCATTGCTCGTGAACCTCAAAACCCCGTTCGGTTGCATATTTGAACCACTTTTAGATCACACGGAGTATGCACACACACACACACAGGTTCACTCAAAGCAACATCAATGTATCTTTAATGCCACACATGCATCTCGTGGTTCGGTTCGGTGAAGCCTCTTGAACCGTATACATCTACTAGTGGCAAAGAAGCAATCTAATGTGAAACCATATAAGGTCAGTATTTAATTAATAAGATTATTAATTAAAGTCGAGGGTAGTTTTTGTACATGTTTCATAGTTATAGTTAAGATGGGCTTATCTTAACAGATATGGGTTTGATCTATTTTAAAAAGGGTATTTAAAATAGATTAAACCTATTTTATTGAAACATAAGCCTAATTGATAATTTAAGGGGCAAGGCAAAAAAAAACTCTCCCTCCCCTCTCTTGTTCGACGTCGACGGCGCACCACCACAACAGCACCGCCGATCGGCGGCGGTCATCGGCGCAAAACACACACATTCTCACGATTGTTTTTTCGTGAGGTTTCTCGTAAGCGGTCTAGCAGCTTGGTTCACGGGTGCAGTAGCTGTGGACTAACTTTAGCAATCCCAAGATCAAGAGGTAATTCTTTTTCTTTTGTTCTTGATTGTTCATATGAAACTCATTAGATCATTAGTAAGATCCTAACCCTTTTAGGGTTTAGGGGGACAATTCAGTTCCGCTTTAGGATTGAACCAGTAGAATCAAACCCAAGGTTAGACCAGTTTGTGTCTTAGGGTGGTTTGGTCGGATCAAAACCTTTCAGTGGTATCAGAGTCTCGGCTCTATGATCTATAGTTTCTAGTTTATCTGGTATTTAGTTGTTCTTGATCTCCAACTTATTCTTGTCAAAATCAAAAATCAAGAGGGATAAGAAAACAGTTTGTTTTTGTTATCCAGTTGTTAAAAGATTTAATCATATTGATCAGAAAGTTTGAACGGTTAAGGGATTACAACTTTTAATGAAACAAGTTTTTAATCAAGAAAATTAAACAGTTTGTTTAGTTGATAAAAACTAGTTAATTCATTTAATTAGTTTTTCTTCTTCATCTTGTTTCTCTATAAAAATCGAAAACCATAAAGATGATCAAAACAAGTTTTTTGTTTTTCATCTAGAATAAAAAGGGTTTTATTTTAATCAAGAAAGTTTAAACAAATTTTCATTTAAATAGTTAAAAAATAAATCTTTTTTACTAAAACCTGATCTTGACCAAGGATTTAAACAAGTTTTTTATTTAATGGTTAAAATCTAGTTTTTTAGGTTATTAATTATTAGTGGAACAAAGTTTTGGTCACATTAATAATTAATATTTTTGGTTTTTGATTAAATCCAGTCTTAATCATATTATTAAAAACTAGTTTGTTTTTAATAAGGTTAAAAGGATTAGTTTTTAAAAGTTTTTAATTTCTTGTTTTTTGATCGAAAAACCGAGAGCATGTCACCGGCGAAGTGAACGGCGTTTCTCGGTGGTCGACAGCGTGATCGACGGTGGTGGCTTGGTGGTGGGACGGTGGCGGTTGCAAGGGGTGTGCGACCAAAAAGGGTTTTCGGCCCAAAATTGGTTGCGGCCCAAGATAGCAGCCGGCCCAAAGGGTCCTCGGCCTAAAAGGGTTCGGCCCAAAGGGTGTCTGGCCCAGAGAGTCCTCGGCCCAAGTAGGTGGTTCGGCCCAAGTGGGTTCCGGCCCAAATAAGGTTTTTCGTTTAATTACAAAGTTATTAATTTTAAGTTTTAAAATTAATAAGTGATTTATATAAACTAGTAATTTGTATATTTAACTAGTTTAGTTAAAATATATAGTTTTGGATGTTTATTAATTACGGCTAGTAGAGACGTTATATATAAACTATAAAAGTAAGTTTATATAAAGAGAAACTAAACAAGATATTGTTATTTAAAATGGTGATCAATTTTGTCGTGTTTTAGTTTTTCGTAAAAACCGGTCAAAAACTCGACATAGTTATTATTCAAGACATGAATAAGTTAGTTTTTTCAAAGTTTATTGAAAAACTATTTTGGTCAAGTTAATTTAAATAACTTAGATAATTGTATTTCTCATATTTTGATTAATAGTTATTAGTCAAAAATGGTAGATGAGAATAGTTAAACAAATCAGATTTTTTGTTATATCGCTTTTATTATCGTTTATATATATAATTGTGTGGTTGTTGATATATTTTATATATATTGCGTTGTTAACTCGGATATTCTAGTTTTTTTAAATACTAGTCGAGTTAACCAGTTGTATTAGATAGTTTTGGTTAAAGTCTTTGCCAACTAGACCCGTGGTTGTGTTTTTATTTCTTTATTTATTTTTGGTTTTGGGGAGGCCTGCGTGCCATTTACAACTCCTTTTATATTATGTAATTGTAATAGAATAGGACTTTTATTTATTATTTTTGAGAAGACAAAAAAGACAAGAAGACCAAGAGCACGGAGTTGGAAGTTTTTCTACAAAACCGGAGACGTCAAATCCAGTGAGAGATTTGAAGATGGTCATCAAGACGAGATAGACTAGTTTTTTTTGTCCTTAGATTGACCATTAGGTTTCCATTGGCAAAGAATATACCTCTTTTATTATCTTCGTGGTTGTGTTCATTGCTTACTCTTATATGTGTGTGATGCTATATGAATAGGTTTAATAATAGACAATTATTAAACAGAGAAAAACCATGTTTTTATGACAAAATAGAGTACGACTTCAGTTTGTTAGTTGTATTAGTTAAATTTTTGCAAATTTAAAGTTTTGTCAAGATTATAAGTTTTTTTTTTTTAAACTTATAAAGCCATTTTGTGCACCTAGTATAGGTAAACATATAAATCATATTTTTAAAACAGTCGGTTTTAAAATGGTCTTTCAAAAACTGGAAAGTTAAGTTTTTCTTTTAAACTTAATTATAAAACCCAAGAAAAATCTTAGATCAGTGTGCTACCCATCTAATGGTACATCTTTGCTGTTAAACGTACTCGGGTGTCGGAAGTGCCCAAACCTGGGGCATCCGGGTTCAAACGTGTTTGTCCCAAGTGATTCAAGTATCAACAATGTAATGAAGATCAATGTAACATAATCTTGAAATGTAAAGAGAGAATGATAAACACCATGTAAAACACACACTTAATATTGAGATTATGCCAAAGACCTTACTAATGACAATTAGTCATTAGTATATATACCCCTAAGGGTATTCACAATATTGACCCTCTAGTTTGTATATTTAATACAAACTTCAACTAAAATGTAATCTTCTATTCTATACAATATTTATAACCTAACAATCTCCCCCTTTGTATAGAAATAGAAGATGTTTGTCTTTTCAGCATCATACGAACTCTAACAATCTCCACTTACAAATATGCAGATTTCTTGCTGCATTCTTTAAAACTTTAGGAGATAAGACTTGAATGATTTATGTTTGAATCTTCAGTCTTTGATTGGATATCTTCAGAATTTCTTCTCATCTTGACAGATTGACTCTTCAATTTTAAGAACAGTCTTCACTTTATGAACTTGATGAGAATTTGAATCTTGAAAGTACACAATAACATCCTTTTTCATCTGATTTTCAGATTTGCACCGGTAACCTAAGGTTATGCAACCTTTGGTTGTATGAATGGTTTAGCTTGAGGTGGTTTTTAGCAATTGCGATCTTGAGCATTTAAACAGTATGATTTAGGAAGAATATTTGTTCTCTCCCCCTTGAATGTAGCTCTAGATTTGATTTGATTTTTCAAAACTTCTTGAATTTTCAATACAGCACTTTCACTATTCTGAATTTGACCTCTTTCTCTTCTGTTGTTCTTTTCTTTGCTTCCCCTTGACTTGACATGAATAATCTTTTAGCTCTCTTAGTCTCCCCCTCAACAAACGAATCTCTTCTTGATCGATAACCTCAAAATCAACTGAATTAAGTATCAAAATTTCTCCCCCTCATGATGATCAGGATTCTTCATGAACATCATTTACATGAAATCTGTATTCGACTTGATTTTGACCTGAATATATTGAACACTTGCAGCTTTGAACCCTCATCATGAGATTCAGTTGAAGGATGGTGTCACCACAATGATATGGCAATGAAAGTATCAGAGACAGTCTTTAGGGCACTGTCTCAAAGTTCCCGTGGGGTAACACCGAGATCACATAGATTCTCATTAACACGATAGTTAGAAACTGTGTGACCTACTTTCAGCGTTGGCGTGATATTAGCACCGGTAGGATTTCCATCTAATCATCGTGAATATCACAAAGATATCACTCCAAGATGTTCCGGTAGTTACGAAAACTAGATATGCATTAAAGTTCCAACATGTGTCCTAAGAAATGAAATTTATATTCGAATAAGCTCTAGACTCGATAAGTGCATGAAAGAAGTCAGGGACCGGAGTAGCTGTCCTCCTTGATTCAATATCAACAATCTCCAAGTGAGATGTCAATAGAAATGTGCTAATTCTCCGTGTGAAGTTGAAACAACTATCTTTTAAGAGATAATTGAGTAGCTGGGTGGGGTTAGTGCATTGCATCACTGGGTCCATGATGTCTATTTTAATACCAAATCTCAACGAATGAGATCTAGTAGCATATGTGGCTACCCAGATGTATACTATTTGGTAAGGATCTTTCTTTTCTTTTGATCATGTCTCACCCACAGCTCACTAAATATTTATCAACTTCTCCCTCAAACTCACTTTCTTAATTGATGTATGTATCTCTTGGTGGATACATAAGGATACTTATTATCCCTTTCGTAACCGAGATGAGAAATCATGTGATATACAACAAAAGTAAATTTCAAGAAATTCATTGTGTCGAGAAGGATTGTCAAGGATGATTTAAACAATCAGAGAAATGAACGAATCAAGGAAATTTGACAAATGATGTCACAGAATGATTTAACAATAAGCTACTCATAATGTGTTGATCAGATGCACCCCATCTCCTGTTCCACCCCTCTCAGTTTCATTTCACCTCTGCACACCAATCAGTATCCCGTGATAACTGATTTTGCCCACCTAGTTTATCTAGTAAGTAACCCTTACTATCTCTTTCTAGATTATGGTGAGCTCCTAGGGCAGGTCCTTTCGGTTCTGGATAGACCATAGGAGTATAAATGCCTACACTCCCTCACTCATGGTGCCATTTCAATCACTTGAATAATATTTATCATGAATGAGCGGTTTCCAGAAAGAATGAAACATTTGAGAACGAAGGAAGGAATGATTTGAGATGGAAACGCGGAAATGAGAGGTGATCTTACGAAAGATCAACAAGGTGAATCAAGAAAGGTATTAGATATAAAGGCTGGTTGATTATTATTGTTTCTTATAGTACAAGGCTCGAGATGTAAAATGTCAACTCAATCACTGCTTTATACAACAATTAATGTGGATGCTCTTCTTGAAAAAATGAAATTTAATATTCAACTGTTGAATATTAAATGCAATGACAGCTGAATTTCTGACAGCTCAGTCTCGGTTGCGTGTCTCAGTCTCAAGCGCCTATAAACAATTTAAAAACCCCACTTGAGTTTGACTGCTGTGTCTCGATGTACACGCCTATTTATTTAAAACCGGACAATACACTACAGTTGTCCTCGAGACACACACTACACACAACACTCTTTCTGACCTCGGAATCCGGATATAAAACCAAATTCCGGATAAAATCTTCAAATTCCGAATAAATCAATTCCGAACACTATCAATTCCGAACACAATCCGAACACTATCAATTCCGAGCATTTTCAATTCGAAATACATCAATTCCGAACATTTTCAATTCCGAACACATCAATTCCGAGCATTTTCAATTCCGAACACATCAATTCCGAGCATTTTCAATTCCGAACAAATCAATTCCGAGCATTTTCAATTCCGAACACATCAATTCCGAGCATTTTCAATTCCGAACATTTTTCAAAAACTAACTTTTTATTCGGATTTCTTGTCAAAAACACACACAAACACCTTTTTCCACATACTAACTCAAAATTTTGAATCAAACAACCAAGAAATTCATCTTCTTCATCAAGAACTCACTCAAGAACATGAAGAACACGAAATTCAAGAACACATCAAAATCGATTTTTAACTTCAGATCTATATATCTCCACTTCCACAAACACTTTTTATGTACTCAAATCTTGAAAATAACCATCAAAACCCACGATTTTGACCAAAATTCGTCAAGAACACCCAAAAAACCCAGAAAATAAAAACTCAGATTTCTCACAAACGGTTTGGAGTTTTGACATGAAATTTTTACACAACATTCCCTTCATCATGGAGAAGAAGATTTTAAAAATGAGATCAATCGGAGCTCGTATGAATTTTTCACGAATTTTTGAATTTTTCAGCCCACTTTATCTCGAAAATTTTCAAAATTTCTTCAAAAATTTGATCAAAAACACTTCAAATCAATCCTAATCTGCTCTGATACCACTTGTTTGTCCCAAGTGATTCAGGTATCAACAATGTAATGAAGATCAATGTAACATAATCTTGAAATGTAAAGAGAGAATGATAAACACCATGTAAAACACACACTTAATATTGAGATTATGCCAAAGACCTTACTAATGACAATTAGTCATTAGTATATATACCCCTAAGGGTATTCACAATATTGACCCTCTAGTTTGTATATTTAATACAAACTTCAACTAAAATGTAATCTTCTATTCTATACAATATTTATAACCTAACAAAACCATTGCAGGAAAGGGTATGAAAGGTTCTGCGATAATCGGGAGTCCTGACCAGAATTCATATTGTCTTAGGTGGTGCGATCTATTTTGGTGATAATCGGGAGTCTCGGCCCAAAATGCACTAGAGTAGAGTTAAACATACTAGATTTTATCTAAGTACTCTACAAATTTCTAGGAGTCGTATCAGATAGGTACGATTGGTAAAGAGTGTTACCTACTAGAATTAGCATGACTTGGCGGGAAGTGCCGAAACCGTGCGTCAAGTATGTGAAATATGGGTCCTAGGTCTGATATATATTATTTAAGGGTTTATTAATATATGTTAGAAAAGTTTATTTGCAATTACTAATTAAACTGAGTTTTAATTTGTAGATGGCAACCAACATTACCAGCACTAACAACCTCTCACTTCGCTCTATCCTAGAGAAGGATAAGCTCACCGGACCAAACTTTCTCACATGGGAGCGAAATCTCCGGATCGTGCTAAAACACGAGAGAAAGTGGTACGTCCTAGAACAACCTCTAGAAAATCCCCCTGCCAACAACGCTAGGGCAGATGTCAGGGAGGCTTATCAAAAGCGCTCTAATGACGCCCTTGATGTTAGTTGCCTCATGCTTGCAACAATGAGTCCAGAGTTGCAGACAAGCATGATGGAGACTCCTGCTTATGACATGATCCGCCATTTAAGGGATATGTTCTAGGATCAAGCCCGCACAGAGCGTTATGACGCCACTAGGGCGTTTAACTCGTGCAAAATGGCAAAGGGGACGTCGTTCAGTGCCCATGTCATGAAAATGAAAGGGTATATGGACCACCTAGAGAGACTTGGGCACCCAGTACCATTGCATCTAGCAACGGATACGATACTCAACTTGTTGTCAGATGACTATAAGCCTTTTATAGTCAACTAAAACATGAACAACATGGAGAAATCTGTGGCGGAGCTGCATTCTATGCTTAAGACTGCAGAACAGAGTATCGGAACCAAGCCTTAGGACGTTCTCATAGTGGGCAATGGTGGAAGTAAGAAGAGAAAGGGGCACAACGGAAAGGGAAAGGGTAAAACCGAGCCCAGCCAGAATGCACCCAAGGCTAGTGAGAACAACAAGGGCAAGAAGTCAAAGCCAAACAAAGCAAGGACCAAGAATCGGTGCTTCAAGTGTGGCGAGATCGGACACTGGAAGAAAGATTGTTCGAAGGTTCACGAAGCAGGAGGCAAGACTGGCTCCTCAGGTATCATGTGATTAACTTCTTTGTCACTTTCCACTTGTAAAGTATTGATGAGTATTCTAATGTCTTGCAGTCGTTTATTGTAGAAGGTAATGGAAAGTGAAGCGGCCCGACATTAGAGATCCCACGTGCTTTTCGGATATTTAACAATTCAATTTTTTAGTTACTAAAATTTTTATTTAAAGCTTTGGATATTATTGTCATGTTTTCAACTTTTTGGTTGACATTATGGTTTAATTTTAAAATTTGAATTATTTTTAGTTTATATCCGTGCACGTATGTTTGTTGATAAATCAAGTTAGTCTAGTTGTGACTAAAGGTTACTAATAAGTCAAGTTTTGACTTAATAGGTGATTCATAGTGATCTTATGCAATAATTGTTGTAGTTACATGAATATTAATCTCACTATATAAATACTTAGATAAACAAGTCGTGTTTTTGAAATTAGAAAGCATTTCTAATTTACAAGTATTTAATGTTTTTATGAAAAATTATGTTCAAAGCATTGAACATGTTAAAATAAAAAATAATAGTTATTATTTCTAGATAAAAGATTTTGGATAAAACATTTAAGAAAATATAAAATGATTATAATAGTTTTATGATCAAGGCCCTTTTATACTAAGTGTTTTAAGTAAAGAATTTAAAATACATTTACAAGTGTTTTATACTTGTAATCGTGTTAGGTTTAATGAAACCACATTCCGTAATTGGAAAAATGGATATAGGAGAAATCCAAGTTTTTGGTTTCATAAAACAATTAAATTTCTTATAAAAACTAAGTTTAAAAGCAAATGTTTAAAACACTAGTTTTAGGCATATTAGTCAATGATTGACTAAGTCAAAAAAGGTGTTTTAAAGTGATGCACATTTTTCATAAAAGATAGTGGGAGCGTCTGACTAGTATATTTATCAAGTTATCTAACCAGTATGATAAATATAAGAATGGACTTTTAAAATATATAATTATCGGATGATTTTAGAAGTTTTCTAAAATAGTAAGTTCTTGAAAAATGACTAATCCGAGGAACGCGTGACTCATTGAGAGGTGCTCAATAAAGATGTCATTGCAAGATTTTAAGTCAAGTTATGACTTAAATAAAATTATATTTTTGAAATGGTTCAAAAGTCAGAATAATTAATATTGATAGTTGATTAACGTTAGAAATGATAAAATATGATATTTGATATCCTTAGTAATGAAATTGGATAAGTGTTAGTATACACTTGGAATCTAATCTCAAGTTTACAAGTATGTATAAGTAGTTTTATCACTTCAAAGTATGAATCTAGTAAGATTTAATACATCTACAAGTGTAATTAAAGTTTTAGTTATAAAGAGATTATTTTATAAACTCAGAAACTAAGGAGTTATTTCCAGTTCTCCAAGTTTAAGGAATTTATAAAATAAGAAAGTCTAGATTTGTTTTTGGTTGCAAAACAATTTCTAGCAAAACCAAGAAAGAGTACTTCAAGGTACTGGTCTTGAGTTTTTTAGGTTTATAATCATATTATTTTCTTTGTAATCCGTGATAAGTTACAATGTAAAATAATAAGTAATTTCAAATAAACACTGTGAATCGAGTCAATGAAATGGTAGAAATTATGCATCTTTATTCCAGGGTGGAATATGGAGGGTGCAGAAATTAGTTTCATTGTTCTTTACCATTTTGTATATATTGGTTCATCCAGGAATAAACTTGGTTTATTCAAAACATTATCCGTGACTACTTATCTTGGTAGGAACCTTGATAGGGTTATAAAGTCATCGTAATTTTGGGGTAGATTCGAAGGTGTAACGAATATAGCTGCAAAAGTTTTTGTGGACCAAAATTGGCGGATATTCGTTAGAGTTACGAATATTGGATTGACCCACCGTGAAAAATACTTCGTGGATTCGTGTCAAAAGTATTTATCACATATGTTATCCTCAAACCTGAGGTATTTGGTTTGGGATGCGGAAACAATTGTCTTCTTAATGCGTTCTAACGCGACACCGTAACAGGGTGGTCATAATGGCGTGTCTAGATTTAGTGGGAGCCGTATTGCCAAATGCATATATGCAAGAAGGTATTTGCACCTCCTTTTTAGAAGAGATATTTATGGGCCCTTGACTGATTAAAAACTGGTAAGTGCACGGCCGTGCCCAAACGAACTGATCTGTTCTTTGTCGTTTATCACGCAGTTTTGAAATCATGGATGTCATGAAATAATTTTTGAGATTTTGAGTTGACACTCTCCATGCTCATGCTCAAAATTGAAATATCGCGCTGCAAAGGGAAAAACCTAAAAAACATACCCATTCATAAACAGGTAGTTTATGATAGTTAATTCATGAATAGTTAGTTTATAATAGATTACTCGTTCATAAACAGTTGACTTATGAGAGTTTACTTTATCACTCGTTGCTTTGTGGTATAAGAGTTCTTATGACCTGGTTATCCTAAGTGTCTGGCTAGGGACCTCCTTAGGCTAGCAATGTACAGTAACTATTACTTATCTTGCACAAGTGGGAGTCAGTTGGATTATGTGCACAGATAATTAATGGGTACATTGTGTCCAATGTTATAAGAGACTAAAGGGTCTGCACACCCAATCTCGAACCGTTATGAAATTATATATCATAGGTGTGTAAATAATTAATAGTTAATTAATTATTACTTGAGGAAATTAATAATAAATAGTTCATTTATTATTTGGAGGTTAATTAATTAAAGGTTATTTAATTAATTGATCAATATTTAATTAATAAGATTATTAATTAAACTCGAGGGTAGTTTCTGTACATGTTTCATAGTTATAGTTAAGATGGGCTTATCTTAACAGATATGGGCTTGATCTATTTTAAAAAGGGTATTTAAAATATATTAAACCTATTTTATTGAAACATAAGCCTAATTGATAACTTAAGGGGCAAGGCAAAAAAAACTCTCTCCCTCCCCTCTCTTGTTCGACGTCGACGGCGCACCACCACAACACCACCGCCGATCGGCGGCGGTCATCGGTGCAACACACACACATTCTCGCGATTGTTTTTTCGTGAGGTTTCTCGTAAGCGGTCTAGCAGCTTCGTTCACGGGTGTAGTGGCTGTAGACTAACTTTAGCAATCCCAAGATCAAGAGGTAATTCTTTTTCTTTTGTTCTTGATTGTTCATATGAAACTCATTAGATCATTAGTAAGATCCTAACCCTTTTAGGGTTTAGGGGGTTGTGTTCAATTCAGTTCCGCTTTAGGATTGAACCAGTAGAATCAAACCCAGGGTTAGACCAGTTTGTGTCTTAGGGTGGTTTGGTAAGATCAAAACCCTTCAATAGAGCATTGGCATCACTTAATAATCTCATAAACATCCGACATCTTACAAATTGCATAAATTTCATAGCCAAACATGAATAAACAAAAGCATGATGACTCTACAATTTTTAAATACACGTATCTACAGGGTGTACTTACCTTAGAAAGTTGTGATGAAGATCACAATCAATAACAGAAATTACTCACTAAATGGTCAAACCTATAATCAAGAGTTCCAAAAGACCATCTTAGATATCTTATGGCAAAATGGATTCTCTAAGGCTTACATATTGCTAAAAGACTCAATCTTAAGAGCTTATGATCATTAGTTATTAAGTTTAGAGGAAGAAGTTTATTGAAAAGGTCAAAACACAAAGTCTTGATGCATAGGGGATCGCATCCTGATGGACTATCCATCGTGTCTCGATGAGCTTGATTGCATCGAGATGGGCTAATAATAACGTTGCGGTCACAATTGTTAAATCGCTAGAAATTTGGGCACTTAAGCATCAACATGGTTTCAGAGGCTTGCACCACAAAGTTCTCAAGGTGAATGAACATTACCCGGTCTCAAGGATATCGTGTCATGATAAACAAGTTGTCACTCCGCAATGCAGCTACGGATAGATTATGAGCATATTGAATTTGGAACTTGGCCAATTCTTTACAAAAACAATAATAATTCAATTGCAGTTCTAAAGAACTCTTTTAAGCATCAAAATATACCCAAAACTATCATAAACAATAGCTTAACATATCTTTAGGTGATTAAACCCTAACATGAACATTTTCACCCAAAAATGACACATTTGACTTATAAGTTCAACTTACAACAACATTGGGCCTTAATAACAACTACTAACACTGTTAAAACAAGCCTTACGAAGAGGTTCAGCGTGCTTCAACAAACGAACGTCCAGACACCACCGAAGCTTGATATTGATTGATTCCTACAAAACAAACCACCGTTAGTCTCGTCACGAGGAGGTTAACCTCGTGACCAACCTCCGGTGTGAGAATAAGTTATTTGTTCTAAGGGTTGAATATTAGAGAGGGAAAGTTTATTAGTAAAAAATAGAAGATGATCTTTACCTTTGTGAAGGACTTGCCTATATAACCTTTCTTCCGGCCGGTTATTATCCATCGGGTTATCCGAGGCACTCTGAAGTCTGTTTCTTTGTTATAGAGGTCGTTTGCTTAATTATGATCTTCCTCGGGATACAACGCTCGTCTTATACTCCAGGTTATGTTTACAGTGTCTGCATGTGTACAGTCTGAAAGTCAACCTTCGTCTGGTCGCTTTGACCTTCTGCATCAATATTTGTCTTTTACCCTTTTAAGTGTCTGATGTCTAATCCATGGTTTAAAGGTTCTGCTGGCTTTACTATGTCTAGTGCAACTGTTCCGGACGTTGTGTTTCGGATAGCCGAATGAAGGTCCGGCTATCCCTCAACAAGTCCCCCCAGTCTATAGTAATATTAATATAATATTAGTGTAGACTCTAGGTTAGATGTAGGCTATTGGTTCTGTAGCTGCGCCGCCTGACGCTACTTTCGGTCAGTTGATTAGACGATGCTTGGACAGGGTCATGAGTGGACGTTCCTTCATCCAACGGTTATAATAAAGTAACCGCTGGACACGTGTTTGTTTCTACTTGCACCTGACTTCTGCATTGAATGACTTTTTAAATATTTGAAATATAAAACCGTTTTCCCTTCATATCCTTTCCTTATTTCAGAAATAGCTTTCTCTTTCATCTTGCTCTCTCCATTTCCGGCGATTCCATGGCAGCCTGAGGGTATCTTTGTTTACTGCAACTACGTTTTCGTTCCCGTCGTTCAGCAGGTTAGACTTCTGAAACTTTTTGACTTGGTGAAATGCCTAAAAACGATCTTCACTATACATACTCTTCCATGAATGAAGAAACTCTGAGGGACTTTTGCTCGACCTACAACATTGGTCCTGAGTTTAATCCCATTGTACCTAAAAAGAAACAAAACATGGGTGATTTTCCGAAAGGGTATATGACGGTGTATACGAGGTGGTTTGATTTTGGAAACCTTCGATACCCTTTTCCTAAGTTTTTGGTTTCTGTTCTTGAGTATTACAAGGTTTATCTTTCACAAATATCTCCTCTCGGTATTATTAAGGTTACTTGTTTTGAGATTCACTGTCGAGCTCTTGGTAGTGAGCCTCCCCTTCTGGTATTTCGAAGGTTTTACAAACTAGGGAAAGCCGGTGACTGGTATACTTTTGAAAAACGCAAGTCTCCTGCTCCGGTATGTATCAGTGGTTATCCCTCATGTTTGAAAAATTGGAAAGAAAAATTCTTTTTCGTGAAATCCTCTTTAATTTCTCTTAGAATGGTTTGGTGAGTGCCAACCGATGATGTATCTGATCCTGTTCCTACCGATGAGGAAATAGATATGGATTTTTATAATAACCTTTTGAGGAATCCTTCAGTCGGTCGTACTTATGATGAGAGTGTTTTGGTGCTTGGAGGGATTAGCTGTCGTTGGGAGCATGCTAACAAAAGACCTTTGCTTCGTCATAATGGACAGGGTATGTGATAGTGAAGAGTGTCTTTCTATGTTTTTGTTTTTTTTCTATTATTGTTTCGGCTGTTGTTGTGATGTTCGTTTGAACTGTTGTTGCAGAGACGAGTTGTTTAGAATTTGCTTGCCTTGATGACGTTGAGGATCTGGAAGTGGAGTTAGTGGATTCTGATGTTAATTTGGTTGAGGAGAATAGGAAAAATCTAATATCTCCGGAGGGTACTGTTAGAAATATGCCCATTAATGCACGTACGCCATATGGACCGCTGCTGATGATGTATGGGCCTATTGGGTCATACACCGGGGTCTAACCTGACAGCAACTTAAGTTAAGGGACCAAATATGGCAAAAGACAAAAGTTGACATCGCAGGCTGCGTTAGCGCCGCTAACTCTTATGGGTTAGCGCCGCTAAGTCCTAGAGGTTAGCGCCGCTACGGCTGCATGTACTTTGTGTCAAACCACTGACAGGGCGCGTTAGCGCCGCTAACTATTTTGAGTTAGTGCCGCTAACTTATGGTTAGCGCCGCTAAACCCTACCAGTGACATTTGTCGAAACACCTCCTAAACCGGCCAATGCATGTGGATGTGTATATCTCGAGGCTTGGCCGGGTTCAAGGGGTAATATACGTTTCTGGAGCCAGAGAACAAGAGGTGTGAGAACTCTTTTGTTTACTTTTGGTTCTCTCCTTTTTCTCTCTAAGTATTATATACACTTCTTCTTCTTTGGTGCTACAAGAGACCAAGAGATGATTCAAGAGGGATAGCTCCAGAAGATTGGTCTCGTTTGTTGCTGTCCCGGAGTGGTTTTCATCGTGAAGAACCACAATGGCTTGCTAGCTCTTGTGGTTAGACGTGTTCCCGGGGTACTACCCATTAGCCGATCCGCATTTCTTTCTTGGAGCTCAACACAACGAGACATTCAGTTTTCTGGAGCTTAGGAGAAAGGTATAATCACCTTCTTCCTTCTTTTATTGTTGCATTACTATACATAGAGTTTGGTCCATGTGTGGGATTTCTTGTTTTATGCTTTGCTTGCTTGTACATTGGGCTTTGTTTGTTGTACTTTTGCTTCCGCTGTGTGCCCACGAAATCCCAACAGTGGTATCAGAGCTACCTCTATGTTAGATTTGCACTTGGTGGCTTGAAAAATCCCGAAATCGGAATGTTTGTTTTCTGTTCGAACAAGGTTAGCGGCGCTAACTTCGGGTTAGTGGCGCTAACTCATAAATGTTAGTGGCGCTAACGCGCTGTAACAGTTTTGGTTTCAAAGTTAAAATCAGTTTTGGTCTCGGGAAATTTTAGCCTTTTGTGATTCTGGAAATTTGTTCCAGATTATGTATTGGTAATTTTGTTACCAATTTGTCAAGTTTGGTTGTATGTGATAGATTTGAAATTGGTAACCTTGCTTTTGACCTTGTGGTTGACTTTGTGTGTTTGAATGCAAGTTGGTGATTTTATATCATATTATGGGCTGTAATATTTATTAATTCAGTTTGGTATGTAATAATATTGTGGCTTGCATGCCATTTCATTCATCCGTGTATTTGTACTAGATAAATAGGAAATTATTATGGCTTGTACGCCATTTCTATTTCTATTGTATGTTTTGTACAAATTGGATGAAGACACACATTTAGGAGTCGGAAGGAGATGGAGCATGTCCATAGAAGCCGGTGAAGTCCAATGGAGATAGCGGTTCTAGTGGGAGCTCGCATTGAAGACCTTCCGTCCCTTAGTTTGACCACGTTCTACCCGTTTTGGCTCACGGGAAGAACGCATAGGATTTATGGCAAGGGTTACCAATTTATTTCGTTTATATGCGTGTGATGTGATTTTATTTAATTATTGCATGGTTTGCTTTGGATTCGCATGCTAGAAAATTTTTCGAAATTAATAAAATCACAAGAGATTTGGTAAAAATGGTTTGCAACTCTCGCGCGCTCACATACAAGATTAACTCACCTAGTGGAAATAGGTTTTGTCACTAAACAAGTTAATCTGTAACCAAGGCGAAAACAAAAGCCCGTTTTTCATAAAACGTAAATCTTGCGCCATCCGTAGGTCGATACCACCCGAATCTAGATTTATGGGTTTTGGTTGTCGAGCTTAGCACGAGCCAACTCTCATAAAACTGTGTGGAAGGTGAGTGTGGTTAATTCACACTTTTGGTTGTCGAGCTTAGCACGAGCCAACTTTGGTGAATTTGATACCGTATGTCTTGACGGACGATTTACAATTGCAAATTAAAATCCTTGAGTGATTGTCGAGCTTAGCACGAGTCAACCAAGAATTTTAATTTGGAATTGGTGCAAGTAGGGATCAAACATGCCAAACGACCGATGGTTGTCGTAGGATCCCGCAAGTGTCTAAGAGTTGCAATAGAGATTGCAATCGGTAAGATGGTTATCGGCCTAAATAGCTCCATGAAGTGATCCGCGGCAACCCCATCATGAATTGGAGTGAAATATGGTTCTTAGCCCTTGTTAAAATATTTTTTCGAGACTATATGGGTAATTATTTTAACGAGGATTAAATCAAACTAACTAATTCGTGTACTCTATTTAATATAGGATGTCGAATCAAAACCACAACACGTCAAACTTTTCACTTCGTATGTTCCTACAAAGGGAGAAACTTACGGGAGTGAACTTTGTTGACTGGCTTAGGCAATTGAGGATTGTCCTACATGCCGAGTCTAAGTTTCACATCCTTGAGGAACCCCTTCCTGAACCACCTGCTATCAATGCGGAATGGACCATCCGATACGCGTATGAAAAGCGTGTTCGGGATACGCATGATGTTTATCAAGTATGAGCTCGGAACTGCGAAAGCAATTTGAGCACATGACTGTGTTTGACATGATTAACAAGCTGAAGGATGTTTTCCAACAGCAAGTTAGGCAAGAACATTATGAGTGTGTTAAAAGTCTAACCGGTTGTAAGATGCGGGAAGGCGGGAGTGTTAGTGCCCATGTTTTGAAGATGAAATCATACATGGACAAGATGGATAGGCTTGGTTTTCCTATAGGGAGGGAGCTTGGTGTGAGTTTCATACTTCAGTCTCTACCCGCATCATATGAAAAGTTTGTTGAGGACTATCATATGCATGGAAAGGAAATATCCATAGATGAATTGCATGGAATGTTGAAGGATGTTGAATCTAACATGTCCAAGCATACATCATCCTCATCCATTCTCATTCATGGTTCTAAGGAACAACATAGTATGAGGAAGAAGAAATCGATCCCATCAGAAGAAGTTGGAGTATCCAAGCTTGCTTCAAGTTTTGAGTCTATGGACATTGATGATGTGCCTAAGGAGGCTCAAAATGGGGTGGTTTGCTACTTCTGCGGTAGATTTGGGGATTGGGGCCGTCATGCCTGCCCTTCGTGCCGAGAGGATATAAAACTTCTCAGAAAAGAGAGAGTTAATTTTCCTACTTGAGGTACATTCATGATTATACTTCATTGATATTCCTTAATAAGCTGGGTTGTTTACCCGAGCTATAAGACTCACGTTTGTCACAAATTTGTTTTTGTTACAAAGTGTAGGTCTGTTCGTTGCAAGAAGGAAGAGCTTGAAGAACTGGATCTCTGAAGAAGAAATTTTGTTGATTATCTTCTACAAGAGAATTGGGAGTGTTGGTCTCGCCATTAATTCCGGATTAATTATTACTTTTGTATATACGCCCTGCGTAGCAAGACTCGCTTTATTGTATGTTCTTTTTGAAGATGATGGATATTTTTGTATCTTGTATTTTTATTTTGTAAACATTTTTCATATTAATAGTTTCGTTTCAATTTTGTTCCATGTCACTGCTTATGTGTTATTTTTGACCATTTATGGTGCTCAAATGCACATTTGATGACGATGGATATGACTTGGAATTGAAACATTTTGAAAAATTATTTTGAGATGTTTTATCAAAACTTATCCATATCATAGCATACATAAAGACTCGTTATGAGTAATAAGGATATCATGAATAGTTGATTCTTAAATCCAAAAGTGGTTTGGATACGTTAAGTATATGGCATAATCAAACTTGACCAAGTAAACAACATTTACATCGCTTAGATCCATGTGGTTAGGATCTTTGTAAAAGTTTAGCTTCGGGCTAAATAAAAGATGCAAATCTTGTTTATTGGACTAGGATGATTAAGAAATCTTTCACCAGTATTGGTAGGAGGGATTATAACTTGTTGGATTTTGATCACACTTGTGTGGATAATCCGTTCAAGTATGCCATGTATAGTGACACTAGTAAAATTCTCCATCACCATCTTTATGATAGTAGTTGGGAAAATGTTTAACTAGATAAGAGGTTAGTGTCTGAAACCTGGAGGTGTTCGGAAATAACCTTAAGAAATTGGGAATCAATAAGGGCATATAGATATCGATTCTTATATCTAGATAAGATGCTAAGTTTTAATTATCTATATTGATTTAAACATGAAATGAATCATGGGTTTATCCCATACTTTGTTTTCTCTAAGAAACACATTTTGTACATGGTGTTACTTTAAAGAAAAATTGGATATCTCTGTTGATGATATGGTAAAAGGCAGGCCTTAAACATGTATTCAATATGATTGGTATACATTATTTTATGAACCAAGTCCTCAATCTAAAACACGACATTATGGTCACTTAAGCATCCAATGAGATTATGACTAGAAAGAGTCCTTTGCTTGTCAATCTCATAACTTAAAATTATCCATTCTACATTTAGTGGGAGATGGATGAATTATAAGTTGATGCTTGTATATTTAAGTAGTTCATCTGAGTTTTGGATAATTGTTTCTTGAACTTATGGGAACCATGTTTGGTAGCTCAAAAGGAAGAGGACAATTTACAAAAGCATTCCAGTGGAAGAACGTAAAACTTAAATAAGAGACCTAATGTTGACACTAGCATTTAATCAGCATAGAGATGCTGGTAAAACCTGACAATATCCATTGCTTCTTTAAATCTGATGGAAATCAAGAAGGCTGTTTAGATACGAGGTTGTCATATTTTAGTAACAGCAGCTTGATGGTAAATCATTGTGATGTTACCATTCATTGGAAACATAGTGGGACCCTGTGTTCACTAGTGAATAGAAGAAGATAATAGTGTAACCCATTTGCTGCATCCAAGTATTTGACTTGGGTTAATCCCATACCTGAGGTATAATCCGAGAAGGGTGAAGGGACTAACATATATGCAATTATGGACAACTTCAAATACCGACTAGAGACAAAGTGTTTCATATTGTTTAAATATGGAAACATGTTCTAGTGGTTATGTTGAACATAACTTAGATAAAGTGAAATATTGTTGTCACCTTGCGGGAACAAGATTAGTTCACTTGGATGTAAGAGACCTGTATCCTTCATAGGATTAAGTTGAGGAAATGCTTAAGGCACTTTCCGAGGGTCTTATTCATCCATAATATCCAGATTAGGTCTGGATTATGTGAAACATTGTTGTCACTTTGGGAAAAGGAGTATGTTCACATGGAAATAAAAGACCAAGATCCTTCGCGAGATTAAGTTGAGGAAATGTTTGAAGCATATTCCGAGGTCTAATATATCCATAATATCCAAGTTATGTCCATGACTAAAGTCAGCAAAACTTGCATCTTGTGGCTGTAATCCTGCTTTGCAAGAAAGTCAAAGGAATGAGTTTCTAGAAAGCATAGATTGAGCCAGATACCCTTGTCAGGGCTAGTGGGAGCTTCTTGTGCTCCTAGTAAATTATGCTCAATGAAAATAATGTCCTAATTTAGGGTTGTTCTACAACCTAATGTTGGAATTATTGTTCTATGAGTATAAATAGAGAATATGGAATCAAGTGGAGTTTAGATTCAAGAATTACTGATGTATGTTCTTGATGTTCAACGTAAATAGAGTTGTCTTGAGTAAGTTATTCCTGCAAGCAAATCTATACTTGTGAAACTGTCGATTTTTAATCGAAGTTTAGAATATTCAAATATGTGGTGCAGATACGACATTGAGATTCAATGAGTGTCATTGACCCTATTGTATACTTTGGTAACATTAAGGGTATGTCGACTCTAATAAATGTGAGTGTCAGTAACTCTATTGTGAACTTCGGTTACATTAAGAGTATGTCGACTCTGATAATCATAAGTGTCATTAATCCTATTGTAGACTTCGGTAACATTAAGGATATGACGACTATGATAGCTTTGTATATGATCTCTTTGATAAACACTTTGCAAGTGGTTTAATAAGAGAATACAAAAGAGTACAAAGGGATATCGTGTAGATGATCCCATAATTAAGCCGTTGTCAAATACTAGTGATGAATTTCATACTAGGTATAATAGCATTGTTAATGCTTATGACTAGGCTCGAATATCATTTTAGTAAATGTTTGATTTACTTATAAGCTTTGGGAACGGTAAGCAGTACTGCTAACCGACGATTGTATCGATATATAGTGGGGACTATATATATACGCATGATGCGGTTACCTTCATTGGTCTTTACTGTGTTCCATCTTAGCATGTTTATCCACTTCCCAGAATGTTTAGACATTCTAAATTTCCACAGCCAGTCATTCTTCAAGGGAAGGAAGCTTGAAATAAGGCTGAGGTTAGGTGTTGGTTGTGCATTGATCAAGGATTGAATGCATGAAACGCAACAGTAACCTGTACTTGAAAGGAGTTTCAAGTGACTAGAAGACCCACACCCGAGTTCACTTCATGGATCATGGTCAAAAAGTGACTCGGAAGGATAATATCATTACGTCCTTCGACCCGAGATGTATGAATTGCTATAGCATGAAACTTTTGTACTTTAGCCATTTCAAAACGTAGTTCGTAACTGGCTACTATAAAGGGAATAGTTAAGTAAGATAAGGTTCACGCTATGGGGTTGTACAGTCAACGGAATTTGTTCCTCTGATATTAGTTTAGTGCCCTAGTAACATATGCCTACTAGATAGGGGTTTGGGTTATCTACCAACACATACCTTAGGTTTAAGCTTCATAAGCTCTCCTTTGTGTTATCTCCTCCTAGTATAAAGCATATTTTTTCTTCAAGTGTACAACTTAGTTGTAGTGGAAGCACATTGCATCCCCTCTTGGATGACTTGATTTCAGCTTTAGTAGAACTTTTCAACCTTCCATTTCCCTTTTGATTGAGATCTTTAAAGATCGGCACTATAACATAACACTCGAATTTCATCGGATCTTTTTCATAAAAGCTATATGTATCAACTCTAGCTCATACACTGACCTCATATCTCCACTCGTCACGTCAACAACACTTTTGAATGATTTTTGATAAGGAGCTGAAAACGATATTCGTGACCAAGTAGTCACATAATAAGGAACTAAGTTGTCAAAAGTGATTCATATAGTTATCTGATCCAAGTAAATGACCATTTAACACATTATTCTTGAACAATTTACAAGTATCAAAAGTCCTTGCAACTTCAAATTAAGTGTTATCTTCTAACGGTTTGATAAAGCCAATCCATCAACTTCAACATGTTGAATATACCACATTGAATCAGATCCTTTAAAAGGAATAGTTCATTGAGGTCTAACATCATAAGTGGAACTTCATTAGCATTATTGGTATGTCTCACGTAAACTTGCCAATCATAACTCTTGAGTTGGTTCAACAAGGTTCTTTTTCTAGAATGTATAAGTTTTTCTGTGATATTAAGAATGTTTCTCAAATCAAAATTTCATAACTATGTACCATTCTAGTTGCAACGACCCGAAATTCGAATATTTAATTTATAAGTATTGTATTTATTAGTTGTAATTATGAGGTATTAAATTAATGAGACGTTGAGGGTAAATATATAAGAGTTGGAAGTTTTTTAGGGGATTTGTTAAAAAGAGTAACTTTGAGGACTTGTGTTTAAACTAATTAAAATACTATTCCACTAGTTTTGAACGTGTGTGTGTGTGTGTGTGTGCTAGTGTGTGTTTCTGTGTTTACAGAGAAGCTAAGATAAAGTTGATTTTTTTGAGTTTTTATTTCAAATCATCCACAAGTAAATATCACATCACTGTTGTATGTTAATTTTTAGTTCGAATGACGAATGGGAGGTTTTTAGTATGAAACTAGGTTGTTGTAGTATGTTCGATGAAACCAAACAAATATTCAATAAATTGATTGATCATACGATGTTAAAAGATGAAATTGATGATTAGGGTGCTTTAGTAATCTGTTATCATGATTTTGATATAAGAAACGAGAACTAAAGCTATGTTTTTAGGATAAAAAATGAGTCAAGATTCATAGAATTGTGTAAGGAAGATTCATGATTCATTCATATGAATCTAAATCATAATTTGCGATTAAAGGGTGATTTTCGATTGAGGGTTGATTCGCCAATGGGCTCTAATCCCCTTTGTATGGTTTTCGATTCCAACGTTTTCGATTGAGACTTCGGCTTACAATGCTAGTGATTTTCGATTGCTAAATTACCATCGGATCAGTAGTAAATGATGTTTTCGACTGGGATTTATGATCCCTTGATTTGAGATTAGTTTATAAGTTTTCAATTGACCTATTTATGATTGAGGATTGTGATTGTGATTTACAATTAGGTGTTGTCATCACCATTTACAATTGGAACTTTACGATTGCATATAAAAGTTAAGGAAATTTTTTATTGGGAATTGTGATTGAGTTCTGGTTTTCAATTGGGACAATTTGCGATTGGTAGAACCTCAATTGGGGTGTTTTGCGATTGTACATTTTGCGATCTCTTGAATTGTGATTTAGGGACTTACAATTAGGAACTCCATTATAGGGTGTTCGGTGAGCTTGTTTACTTTCACGAGGACTCGTTAACGACTGCTTTACTAGACGGGTGAGTTCAATTATTTTCTAAACCAAGTACGAAGACAAAATTGTTTTGAAAGGATTTACAATTTATAGATGATTTCTAAAGATGTATACGACTGATTGAATTAAACAATTGTTTACGATGTATTTAATACATTATTTATGGATGCATTTTGATTGATAACTAGGTTTTAACTTGTCCGCGCTACGCGTCGGGATTAAACTATACTTTATTTACAGCAAAATTCACATACCTTATAAACCTACTTCCATATTGTAGCTCCAAAGTCCAAACACAAAGGTTGGTCACTTACCATGCTTGATTAAAGGCAAACACGGAAACGTTTTACATAAAATCTAAGATCATGTGCATCTATCGCGTAGAGGGTCGTGTGAGAGCCGTCCACGAGGGAGAGGACCATCGCCCCTCTTCGTGAGGGGGGGCTCATGGTCACGGCGGTGACCACCATCGCGAGGGTGAGCCACGTTTTTTCTTTTTTTTCCTTTCTTGTGGTGTGAAGCATGTGATGGATGCAGGGTTTGTGTAATGGGATGAGGGAATGGTGGGGGAATGATGTGACGCTGATATTGCAAACAAAAAATTATGTGAAGCATGTGATGGGTGTTGATGGTCTAATCCATCACGTATTTCCACAATTCCATTGATATATTTAATTAGAGGGATCACTTACACATGCATATATAACAACCTTTTACTATACATAACAAATAATGGTTGTTTGAATAATTATACTAGTGAAATTGTGAATAAAAATAATATATAGTGTGTTGGCATTAGTATATATATATATATGTCCTAGTTATTATGTATAAATCATCAACCATATACTTATGTCTCTGAGACGCTAAATTCTGTTGTGTTATTTTTCGTTTATCTTTCGTAGTTTACTACTTTAACTAAAGTATGAGAACTATAAGTAGAAATATTAGAGAGTAGATATTGTAAACATTTCCATGAAGTATCAAAACATCGAGAATTTCTTAAGTGTGTGTTTTAGTGTGTATTTTTCCTTCTTTTAACATTGATATATATATATATATATATATATATATATATATATATATATATATATATATATATATATATATATATATATATATATATATATATATATATATATATATATATATATATATATATATATATATATATATATCTAAGAGAATTTAGGTGTTGGATTCTTTCTTTTAATACTTGATACTTTGTTACTACAATTATGTAACATGTGTCATGTAGTTTAATTATAAAGTAAATTAATTAAAATAGCAAACACAACAATAAAAAAACCATAGCATAGACATACAATCATCTTTGGTTCAAATCATGAACGTATATAGTATATCGACAATCTAAGTAGGGACAAACTACGTGTTGTCTCTCATAATATGTTGTAGCTCTAGAACGCGATAGCTTAAATAACAGCAAAATACACGTATACTAAAGTATTAAAGCATTAAATCACATTTAACAAAAAAAATATATTTTTTCCTAATTATATATTAAACGACAGACAATTGATAATTATTTGATATTCGCATAATCCTATAGTAACTCCATTTGGAGCCCATAATTTTTATAAAAAAACTTCTTTAAATGTGGAGGCAAACCATATTAGGAATTAGGAAAATAATGAAAAGTATTGGAAAATTTTATATTCTATTACAATATTTTCCTACTTTATTATCCTACTTGCTATAAGTTGTAACAGATGTATTTAATTTATTACTTCTCTTTTCTTATTTTCACACTTCATTTTGACAAGTGCTTGGTCATAACATGATGAGTTAAAAAATATTATAAAAGGATATAGATTCTCTCTTCTCTAGAAAATTCTTTAAATTAGAGATAAGTTTTTATTTTTGAATAACATTTAAAAAAATTAGTAAATGTGTTTCGATCATGTTGATACATAATTTTTCAGTTTTGGAAAGGCTTTATAAACTGAAAGCTTTTACTTTTCTTGGAAGACAGATAAAGAAATATATTTTCTGCAGATATGTAGAATTCTAATAAACTAGATTATAACAACAATAACAAAAATACTCAATATCGTTAAAACTGGGTATGTGGGAAGTAAAATATAGACAATCATATCTCTACCCGTAAGTAGAGAGATGTTTTCTGATAAAGACCTTTTTGGCAACAAAAGCGATGAAAATAAATAAATAATAATAATAATAATTAAATTATAATAATAATAATAATAAAATGAACAAATACTATAGAATTTTGCTTAATAAGCAAACACCAAGCTAGTAGAAAATAATCTTAAACTTTGTCATGAAATATTGACATTCAACAGGTATTATATTATCGCGGAAATGATATGTGCATAATACATATTTGCCATACATAATAAAATTTGTAAGTTTAGAACATAATACTCTCAAATTTGTAGTTAAGAAAAAGTGAAAGTAAAATTTATAATTATAGTATGTAATAAAATTATGGTATATACAAATCACATTCCATATAAAAGGGAGATGATTTATAGACAAAAAATTTATTAGACATTATAATCATGATTTTTTTGTCTTTATAAACTATTATTCTCACCGGATCTTTAAAAAACATTATTGTCTAAACACAAGTTCTTTGTTATTTATGATAAAAATTTATTGTGCATAAATTATTTTTCAGATAAAAAAATGTTAATAAAGGACAAAACCGTAAATAGTTGATTGAAAATGATTAAAAACAAAATAAGAAATAATAATAATAAGTATAATGATTGATACAAAATAGTTCAGATCATGACTAGGAGTTTCTCGTTTTTCTTACAACACACATTAAATTATGATTATATTAATATTTGGTCGGTTAAAGAAGATTTAGATATGCTTGTGGTACTTCAAATTCAAAACATCACCCCACCAACAAACTTAATTGTTGCCGTGTTCATCATTATCATATAATATTTTACATGGATGGTGATTTGTATACGATCTTATTTTGTCACATACCGGTATATTTTATATTTACTAAAAAAAATATGTCTTTTATCCAAGTTTTATAAGAAGCGTGTTAATTTTTTTAGCATTGTTACACTTATAATTGTAAAAATAATTTAAAAATAAATATTTGCTAGAAAAAGAAAAAAATTTAACATTTATAGACGTGTACGTTTGATTTCAAAAATCCACACTTTTGAATGTGTAAATTTAGTAGTAAATAGATTATTATAAAAGTTCACACTAAAAAGCGTGGACTTTTGTAACTCTAGAATTATTTGCAAATTTTCTATGCTTAGAAGTGTGAAGTTCTAGATAATTTGTTCACACTAATAAAAGTGATTTTTGACATCAATTTTCACACATTTAAATGTAAAGATTTGGTAGAAATTTGTAACACCCAATTTTCACACATTTAAGTGTATTAATCTTAATAAGTGTATTAATCTTAATACACTTATTAAGATTAATACACTTAAAAAGTGTGGATAATCGACATGATTTTTACACATTTAAGTTCTAGAAATTTTCACACATTTTAATTTTCACACATTTAAGTGTATTAATCTTAATAAAAAAGTGTGGATAATCGACATGATTTTTGTAGTGATAATGTTTTATTCTATTAATAAAATATTGATAAATTATTAAACTAGTTTAGATATGTTGGGACTTTTAGGGTAGAACATGCATAGCAGAATAAAACTAAATCTCAATCCCAGAGATTATAACCGGAACAACTAGGGGAACGAAACAAATATATAATCATATTAAACAAATATATATATATATATATATATATATATATATATATATATATATATATATATATATATATATATATATATATATATATATATATATATAAACTATCGAGTAAAAGTTTAGATATATACCCTTGGACTGCTATAGGGGATACACAGCTACTGCACATGTGAACCCGGCTGTTAGACCGCCTAGATCAATACCCGTGAAAAACCGGTCACGTATGTGTGTGTGTGTGTGTCAAAGCCGCCGCCGCCTGCCCTATCGAGGGTTGCCGAAGACTCCAATCCGCTGCAAGGGACTTCTCGGCCGAAGGGGGTGTCGCCGGAAACAGCCGCAGGAAAGGGGTGTCGCCCGGTCGCTTGCCGCATGTCGCGACGTGAACCACCGCTGCCGGCGGTGGTTTGGTTCTCGGCCACCGATCGCAAAGAGAGAAGGGAGAGAGGGAGTGTTTGTTTTCTTAAGGCTTAAGTTAATTGTTATATTGAATCTAAAGCTTAATCCCCTTGTATATTATTAAGATGGATTAAGGCTTTTAACCCGGTCCAAGATTAAACTTTAATCTTATGTCTAAACAAACCCTCAAGTTGATTAATATTAATTAATTAACTAATTCATTAATAAACCAAACCTTTTAATAAAAAATTTAACTAATATTTAAACTCGCAAATAATAAATAACTATTTATTATTTATTTCCTTGATAATTAATTAACTATTAATTATCATCACACACAAAATATCATTATCTTGGTTCGATTTGGATGTACAGCTGTGTGACCCTTTAGTGACTCATAGCGCCCAAATACGATGACACGTGTACACTATCTACGCACACAATCCATCAGACTCCCACTTGTGCAAGATAGTTACACTCCCTTGTACGTCATGGGCCTAAGGAGGTCATTAGCCAGACACTTAGGTTAACCACGACTATAAGAACTCTTATATCCAGAGATTGTAATCACCACCTATAGTACCCGGCTTTTTCTTTTGCATCACGATATTCCGTAATTTGAATTTTAGACATGGAGCACGTGATCTATTCTAAAATCCATATTATTTTTCTTGACTCTGATCTCGACTAACTGCCGTAACGGATCTACCGAATGATACCTATCATTCCATCCGAGCACAGCCACGCAGTTCACTTATCTTAACCATCAAGGGGCCCTGGAATATCTTTTCCCATAAAGAGATGGTGCAAATTCCATCTTGACTGCTTGGATTTGAGCACACGGCTACCGCTGCGCCCAGACACGCCCCATATGGCCACCCAGTTACACATGACGTTAAGACCTTCCAAAGTACAGAAGTCCCCGTGCCCCAAACCAAATATCTCAAGTCTAATTAGGACAACCAATCAATCTTACTCATGACAAGGCTCCATGGAGTAGGCTTGATGCGGGTCACCTCCAATATTTGTAAACCTGAAAAATATCTATAAATACTTGGTCACAAACTTGTGCTTTTATTTTCTACACGAATAAATCAACAAGTTTTTATAATAGCATTATCTCCTCGAGGTAGCTTACACTACATCAAGTAGCTACGGAGAAATTTAGATATCAAAAGACTTATATATCATGGATGAGTTAAATATGCTAAGAATGGAAAATATTAAAACAATTACGTAAGAACCTCTTATTTCAATCACTATGAAATGTTAATACATAATCATAGATCCTAGTTTAATCCATGGGTGTAATCAATTACTGAAATTGGCTTCTAAGTCCTATATACTGCATCCCTATAGAACTAGCATGCCTCTCATGCATTTCTCTAGCTAGAGCCTTAGTCAACGGATCAGCTACATTGTAATCGGTCAGTATCTTGCATATCCTAACATCTCCCCTTCCGACTATCTCTTGGATGATGTGATACTTTCTTAGTACGCGCCTGGTCCACTACTGATCTCTTGGTTCTTTCGCTTCCTCTTTTGCATCATTTGCTACAATGTACTCAGCTTCTGTAGTGGAATCTGTTATCGTATCTTACTTCTGGATTTTCCAAGATATAGCTCCTCCATTTAAGGTAAATACAAACCTTGACTACGATTTAAAGTCATATTTGTTTGTCTAATCTCGTCCATACTTCCTCCAAAGACCAAGAACAAATCCTTTGTCCTTCTCATGTACTTGAGAATGTTCTTGACAGCCACCCAATGGGCCTCACCTGGATTCTGTTGATATCTACTCGTGGCGCTTATTGAGTAAGAAACATCGGTCCTAGTACAAAAAATGGTATACATGATCGATCCTATTTCCGAGGCGTAAGGAATCGATTTCATCCTCTTCTACTCTGCTAGAGAAGTAGGGCAATGTGCCTTGCTCGAAGGTACACCAGCTCTCATCGGGATGAAGCCTTTCTTGGATCCATCCATGTTAAATCGTTTCATGATTTTATCGATGTATGTACTTTGACAAAGTCCGATCAGCTGCCTAGATCTATCCCTATAGATCTTTATACCAAGTATATATGCGGTTTCTCCTAGATCCTTCATCTGGAAACACTTACCTAACCAGGATTTACTCCTTGTAATGCTGGTACATCATTTCGTATAAGCAGTATGTCATCCACATACAGGACCTGGAAGATTGCTATGCTCCCACTGAACTTTGTGTAAACACAGGACTGGAACTCACTTTTGGTGAAACCAAACTCCTTGATGCACTCATCAAAGTGCAAGTTCTAACTTCTAGATGCTTGATTCAATCAATAAAAGTATTTGAGTAGCTTGCACACCTTATTTGGATTCTTGGAATTTGTGTCATATACAAATCTTTTGTTAGTTTTCCGTAAAAGAAAGTGGTTTTGACATCCATTTTCCATATCTCATAATTGAAGTATGCAGATTTTTCC
Organism: Pulicaria dysenterica; assembly: GCA_947179395.2. Taxonomy (NCBI): domain Eukaryota; kingdom Viridiplantae; phylum Streptophyta; class Magnoliopsida; order Asterales; family Asteraceae; genus Pulicaria; species Pulicaria dysenterica. The sequence continues at coordinate 46,330,132 of OX359293.1, forward strand.
ATTATAATCTTAATAGACTTAAGCATGGCCACTGGTGAAAAAATCACATCATAATCTATTCCATGAGTTTTAGTGAAACATTTCGCAACCAGCCTTGCTTTAAAAGTATGCAGATTTCCTTCCATGTCTGTCTTCCTCTTCAACACCCACTTCCAACCAATAACTTTTTTGTGTTGTGGCAACTCTACTATCTCCCAAACAAGGTTTTCATACACGGATTGCATCTCTGCCTTCATGGCGTCTAGCCATTTATCAGACTCACTGCCTGACACAGCGTCCGTGTAGGATGAAGGTTCGTGAAGATCCTCTTCTTCCTAAGCAATGGGAAATCCAAGATATCTATCCGGCTCAGTCCGAATCCTACTGTACCTACAAAGGTCTTGTGTTTCAACTTCTTCTTTAACCACTGACTCGGGTTGGGTCTCAAAAGTCCTTTGTTGAATTACTGGTTCCAAAAATGGCGGAGGTGTATCTTGTTCCTCTTCAATTTCCTGAAGATCTATTTATTTTCTAGTTGTTTCTAAACTTAGAACTTATCTTTCAGAAAACTCCGGTCCGAGCAACAAAGATTTTGTTCTCTTCAGGATTGTAGAAATAGTATCCTAAGGTTTCTTTAGGATAATCCATGAAGATACATTTATCTTATTTGGGTTTGAGATTATCCGAGAACAGTCGTTTAATCAACGCCTCACAACTTCAAATCTTCATGAAAGACAATTTGGGCTTCTTACCCGTCCAAAGCTCGAATGCTGTCTTTCCGTCCCCCACGGACTATAATGGAACTCGGTTCAGCATGAAGGCATCTGTCTCAAGTACGTGACCCCAAAAAGATATCGGTAATGTGGTTTGATTCATCATTGACTGAACCATGTCAAGCAAGGTTCTAATCTTCCTTTCTGACACACCATTCCACTATGGCATATACGGAGGTGTAAGTTTTGAAACAATTCCACATTCTTTTAGATGATCATCAAACTCCTGACTCAGATATTCACCACCTCGATTAGATTGAAGCAGCTTGATCTTCTTGTCTAGATGGTTCTATACTTCATTTTGAAACCGTTTGAAGAAATCAAAACTTTCAGACTTGTGTCTCATAGGATACACAATCCATACCTATTGAAGTCGCCAGTAAAGGTAATGAAGTACCGGTATCCTCCTCTGGCTTCCTGATTGAAAGGAGCACACACATTTGTGTGTACTATCCCTAGCAGTTCCTTTGACCTCTCATTCAAATTGTTGAAGGCCTTCTTTGTCATCTTTCTGGATAACCAAGATTCGTAATTGTTTGTTCATTCTAGATCAAAAGACCCTATAACTCCATCATGATAGAGTTGCTCTATGCGTTTCTTGTTAATGTGTCCGAGCCGACAATGCCAAATGTAAGTCTAGTTCATAACATATTTTGACCTCTTACTTATATGATAGATTTCCTTGTCATCTGGTTGAATTAATGTATATAGACCATTTTGTGAACTTGCTTTAAAATAAAATAAATCATTCATAAAGTACAAAATTGTTTTTCTTACCGACTGATAGGTAAAACCACAGTCTATTAATAAATCATACGAAATTACATTCTTGATTAATCTAGGAACATAGTAACAATTTTCTAGTTCTATAATTAATCCCGAAGGTAGCCTGAGGCTATATGTTCCTACAACTTTAGCACCAACTATGGAGCCTTCGCCAACCCGTAGGTCCATATCACCCCTCCTTAGTTTCCTACTCCTCTTTAGTCTCTACAAGTATTGCAAATGGGATGACCACATCCGGTATCAAGTACCAATTATTCAAAAGAAGTAACTAAGTGATCTATCATAAAGAAACATGTATCATTAGGCGAGCCAATGTCCAACAAATTAATGTCGAGTGAGTGCTTGCATATATCATTGCTACCACAGTCTAGGCAACAAATACCCCCTAGCTCATCAATCTAGTCATCTTCCTCCATTGATTCAACATTTGTTGTACCAAGGATATCAGGTTGCATTTGGTCACCTATACACATTAGAAACTCGTGTATACCAACAATAGTTAGTTCCGGTCCTCAAAGCTCACTCAATACTTTCGTCTGATAGGATCTGTCAGAGTCCCGACCAAAAGCATGACAAGTTCTTGTTCATTGACTTGTGACTCAAAGATGATTAAGCAATCAAATAGCCTTCTCATATTAATGAGATGATGGCTCACTGATGGGTGTTCTTTCATCTTCTGTGAAAGAATCTCCTTCATTAGCAAAAAAAACATCCATGTCGTTCACTGTCTCTGAACCGCTCCTCTAAATCCTGCACGACCTCAAAAGAAGACTTACTTTTTAGCTCTCCCGAGAACTCGGATGTTGTAGAGAGTATCAGAATTGACATGACATCAGATTCATTAGATATATACTTATAAAATGTATCATACTCTTCAGTCAGGGCAGAGTAATTGGGTCATGCCTCAGGTGGCTTATCAACTGTGCACAACTTCCCTTGCGCTCTTAGGACATTCCTAAAGTGCAACCTTCAAACCGCATGGTTTGGACCTGAAAGCTTCCACTTACCCTTGATGTGACTAAGAGACTACTCAGGTGTATAAAACGGAATAAAAAATAATAACGACATCTATAGAAAAAGAAAGAAAACCGATTCAGTAATTAATTCCTCTAAAATATATTATAACCCTTAAACAAATTTATTTTAGACTAGGATCCATATTTTACACATGCCGGCGCACGGTTTGGGCACGACAACACCGACCCCGTGCTATTTTTGGTGGGTATTAAACCATACCGACCACGTCACATCAGGGAATCACCAAAATAGACTTCACCACCTAAGACAGGGTGAACTCTGGCCCGTCACATTAGGGAATCGCAAAGTCCTTCACCCCATCCCCACATCGGTTTGAATCCAAGTGTGCACGGTTTGGGTACGACAACATACCAAAGGTACCGGTAGCAGAAAGGTGTACCATTAGATAGGTAGACTACTTGTCTAAGATTTTAAAAGGGTTTGTATGTTTCAAAAACTTTTTTCAGTTTTTAGTTTCACAAAACTTTGTAAAACATTTTTCCTTTTAAGCGAAAAACTTTTCAACTTAAAAAATATAGTTTTAATATTTACGTGCACAATCTAAATTTAATAATATCACAACCACGCAATAAATAAATAATCCAAAAATACGCCTTTGACCAATACTTGTGCTTGATTGACTAATCAAGTACCTTATGGACAAAACCTTAAGTGGATCATACAACACACATGACACGGATCTCTGACGCTCCCACTGGCTCTAGCATCCATAGCGGTCTTCTCTTTTTGTCTTGCTTCTCGTCTCCGAAAAATTACATTTACGAATATCAAACTAACCTATACATTTTTGGAAAAATCTAGTGCCCTATTACAAAATATTTATAGGCACGCAAGCCAGCTAAAACTAGTACTTTTACAAAATTGAATAGGGGTTGTAAGTGGTACGCAGACCTCCCCACACCAGATAAAATAAATGCAATCAACCACAGCAAGATAAATAAAGCAACACAGTGATCCACTATGTCTAAGGTGTTGTCTTATAGGTAATAAATTACATCACGATATAAACATGATATTAATTAAATAAAGAAAACAACTTGATCATACATCATATTTACACAAAATATAACTTGGATGATTCAAGACTAGATTTAATAACAAAACCAACTAGTCTTGTGTTAATCCCCTAAACCTTAATCGGGCCTCGAAACAAGGCCTAAACTGTGCCTTTTTGTCATTTACCTCAAAGTGGGTAATTAACAAAATAACACCACCTAGGTTTATGTTAATATGATCTTAACATTAATAAAGCTTAAAACTTTATTTAACCACTGTTGAAATTTACAAAGAACAACATGCACAGAGGAATAAAACTAAATGTCAATCCAAGATATTACAATCAATTAGGGGAACTAAATAGATATATAATCATATTAAACAAATATATATAACCTATATAGCACGGATTTAGAAAATATACCCTTGGACTGCTATAGGGGATACACAGTTACTGCACTCGTGCACCCGGCTGCTGGACCGCCTAGATCAATACTCGTAAAAAACCGATTGCGTATCCGCCGCCGCGCCTGCCCTATCGATGGGTGTCGAAGACTCCAAGCCGTCGCAAGGGGCTTTTCGGCCGAAGGGGGTGTCGTCGGAAACAGCCGCCGCAAAGGGGAGCTGCCCAGTCGCTTCCCGCCTGTCGCGTCGCGAACAACCGCTGCTGGCGGTGGTTTGGTTCTCGGCCGCCGATCGCAAAGAGAGAAAGGAGAAAGGGAGTGTTTGTTTTCTGAAGGCAGTTAATTGTCATATCTAATCTACAAGCTTAATCCCCTTGTATATTATTTAAGATGGATTAAGGCTTTTAAGCCCGGTCCAAGATTAAACTTAATCTTATGTCAAAACAAACCCTCAAGTCTGATTAATATTAATTAATTAACTAATCAATTAATGAACCTTTAACCAAACCTTTAAATTAAATATTTAACTAATATTTAATCTCTCAACTAATACTTAGTTATATTGTAGTCACGGGCAAGATTTTGAATAATAATCTTTTATTCACGTATATTACCAAAACACACAAAATCTGTGAAGAGTAATGGGATTAATAATGTGCTATCCATATTCACCCTCCTGGAATAAAGTACAGTATTAATACTGATCCATCGTCTCAATTCACGGCGTCAATTTGTGTTACTATGTTAGTTCAAGTGTATTTATCACGGTTCACTACTTGAAACTACAACATCACTATGAACGGGAAAACAAGTATTCACTAACTAGTGCTCCCACTTGCTTTGCTAGACAAATTGTTTTCTGCAAACCTTAAAAAACAATGACTAGTTTTTCTAATTTTATCATATTCCCCAACTAGGAGAACTTGATTAACTCCTTGTTTCTGAATATATAAAATTATCCCATAACTATACTTAGTTATATTGTAGATAAATACTTTTCTTATGCAAGAAACAGATTAAAATAATAAACCTTTTGTTTAATCTAACTTGTAAACAAAAATTAGGTACTTAGTGTATAAACACTTACCTAATATACTGTTTATTATTTTTAACACTTAATTCTTTTAATATATTAATATTGGTGACATTAAATTTTAATATAATTATGACTTCCTGTGACTAGTCCTATTACTTGGACTTATTTTTGAATCCTCAAAAATTCCCGTCATTAAAATTCAATAAGCTAATAACTGCTGTGTTTATCCAAAACACTTAGTAGCTTCTACGCAAATATATTTTATCAAAACTTGATAAACATCTTGGCGCATGTCAATTGCTCCCACTGACTGTTATGAAAATTGTAAGACCCTCCTTACCGGCCTAGTAGGATTAAGGTAATTAAGTTGAATTACTTTAATTAATTGGTTGATTATTTGATTATGTGTTTAACTAGTTGAATTTTAATTAAAATGTGAAAATAATTAAATAATTGTAAGTATTATTAGTGGGGTTTGATGAGGTGTCGGTTTTGGACACCTAAACCCCCACCTTGCCACTTTCAATCTCATTCCATGCAAATAGAGAAAGTGTTTGTGTGTGTTTTGTGTGCTACGGCCGAGAACATCAAAAGAAGAAATAATTGAACTCAATTGTTGATTTGGATTGTGCAAACTGATATTCTGAAGTAATTTACATTATCAAAAGGTTAGAAATTCAGAATCATATGTTAATAGTTGTTTAATTTCGGATTTGATTATATATGTGTGAAAACCGATTGAATAATTGATTTGATGAATTGATGATTAAGTTGTATGCATGTTAGTAATTGTTATTAGTTATGATTAATTCATGCTTAGAATCAATTCTGGAAACCATAGATGTGTTGCATGCTTAAAAATCAGATTGAATAATGAAATTATGAACAAGTATGAATCTATCAGTATTCTTGAGTTTGAAGTGTAACACCCTCCTTACCGGCCTAGTAGGATTAAGGTAATTAAGTTGATTTACTTTAATTAACTGGTTGATTATTTGTTTTATGTGTTTAATTAATTTAATTAATTAAATTGTGTAAAATAATTAAAAAATTGTGTTTTGTGTGAGTGGGTTGTGAGGTGTCGGCTTTGACACCTACACACCACAAAGATTGCCACTTAATTGTCATTACATGCAAAGATTAGAAAGTGTTGTGTGTGTTTTGTGTGTCTCGGCCGAGAGAAAGAAAAAGAAGAAGAATTGGACTTTGTTGAATTTGATTGTGCAAACAAATTACTGAAGTATTCTGTATCATCATTGAGGTTAGAAATTCAGAATCATATGTCCATTGTTGATTAATTTCGGATTTATATGAATTTATGTGTGAAATCCAATTGAATGATTTGTATGATGAATTCGTGATCTAGGATGCATGTATGATAGTAATTGATGTTAGTTTGCTTAATACATGTTTAGAATTCATTTTTGAAAACTATAGATGAGTTGCATGTCTGAAATCAGATTGAAATTTGAAGTTATGCATGATTTTGAATGAATTGGATTCCCTAAATATGAATCAGTCGGATTTTGAGTATGAATGGCTCGGATTTGGTGAAATCCGACTGAATCAGTCGGAATTGGAGTTTGAATGGCTCGGAATTGTTGAAATCCGACTAAAGCTATCAGATTTGATAGGAATCCGAGTAAATTGGACTGTTTGCCTTAGCTGTACTCGGATTACCCTTTACTCGGATTCCGACTAATATCGGATTTGGATTCACTCATAATTCATGATTTTAAGTATGAAATCAGAGTTGTAAAATGACTAACACTTTACTCGGATTGTATGTTACTCGGATTATATGATTTGATCGGATTTGGCCTTTTCTCGGATTGTGTAATGCCTCGGAATCCGACTAAGATTGGAAGTTGCCTTCACTCGGATTTGTTGTGCTCGGATTTGGACACAATCGGAATTCAAATAATGCCTATACTCGGAATTGAACCTTTACTTGGAATTTGAATGATTAAGAGGAATCCGATTGAAGATCAACTCCTTGATGATTTGAAAGTAAACATGACTTATACATCAAGTGTGGCTTTTGCTTATAAAAGGATGTATGAATTGCCTAAGCTAAGGAGTTGGATAATATTTACTGAATTACAGGAAGTAAAGAGTAATAGTGAATTGTGGTATATTGATTGTATATACATGGGTTGATATGTACTTTTGATTGTATGTACATATGTGTTTAATTATAGTATTATGCTTATTGTGTGATTGATTAAGCAAATACTGACGGTTAGTTGTTTATCCAGGTGGAGACAAGACTCAGTAGTTGAGAATAGACTGAGTTACGTGAACTTTTGAAGATATCGGTGAGTGGATATATATCTTGGATGTATGAGATATATCATCTGATTGTTTGCTCTTTTACTGTATATATACATGTGGTTGTGAGATCAGCTTGGCGGTTGTTATTCAGCTGGGCCTATGTTTTGAGATATACAATATTAGTATTTGTCTTGATGAGCATTTGTTGTAATCAAGAAGTGCTATTATTGTTGTCTGTTGTAACTAGGCTATCGGTAAACCTTTGCTTTGGCCGGTATTTGATTGAAAGTCCCGCAAGACCACCGGTTCTCTTGTTTGTTTGAGCATTGTTGTTTGGGCTTTATGCCTTGTATGTTTGTGATATCTATTCTCTCACTTAGCTTTGTGCTAATCCCCCACTGTTGAACTCTTTTACAGGATATTCCTGGTCAGTGGAAGGTAGAGGTGTAACTGGAATTGTGGACTGATCATACTCTGATATTGAAAGTGTTTTAGTACAGAGCCTATTTTTATTAGTAACACTGTGGTAGTTTTGTAAAGTTAATTAGCAAAGTTGTACTTACAATATTATATATATGTAATTATGTTATTAGCTTCCGCGCGTATTACAAATTTGTGTTTTAGAAAATATAGTGTTACATGAAGCTATCGGAATTCATGTATGATTCAATCGGAATTAGTGAAAACCGATAAAATCTATAAGGATTGATAGGAATCCGAGAAAAGAAGACTGTTTGCCTTAGTTTTTATCGGGATTGATGTAAAACCGAGAAGAATGATCGGATTTGATAATTAACATTTGCTCGGAATCCTATTCTATCGGGATTGTGTATTTTCTCGGGATTCATTCTATCGGATTATGCCTTATCCATCGGAATTGATGTTTTCTCGGAATTGAAGTTTAATCGGATTGTTAATCCTCGGATTTGGTTTCTCTCGGATTGTGCATTGTATCGGAATTTCCTTTACTCGGATTTGCCTTTGCCCGGGATTGTTTTATCGGATTTCATGTTTTATCGGATTTGAACTTGTCTCGGATTTGGTTTCATCGGATTTGATTCTATCGGATTTGAACACAATCGGAATTCAAACAATACCTATGCTCGGAATTGGTGAATGTTGTGTTATGAAAGATCAACTCTTTGATGATTTGAAGATAAACATAAACTTGTTGCCTTGGCTTATGAAAGGAATGTATGAATTGCCTAAGCTAAGGAGTTGGATAAATTCACTGAATTACAGTAAGTAAAGAGTAATAGTGAATAATGGTATATGGTTTGAATATACATGATTTGATATGTACTTGTGATTGTATGTACATATGTGTTTGATTATAGTATTGTGCTTATTGTGTATTGATTAAGCAAATACTTATTGTTAGTTGTTTGTTCAGATGGAGACAAGACTCAGTAGTAAGAAAAGACTGAGTTACCTGAACTTTTGAAGATATCGGTGAGTGGATATATATCTTGGATGTATGAGATATATCACCTGATTGTTTGCTCTTTTAATGTATATATACATGTTGTTGTGAGATCAGCTTGGCGGATGTTATTCAGCTGGGTCTATGTTTAGAGATATACAGTATTAGTAATTGTCTTGATAAGCATTTGTTGTAATCAAAAAGTGCTATTATTGTTATCTGTTGTAACTAGGCTATCGGTAAACCTTTGCTTTGGCCGGCATTTGGTTGAAGGTCCCGCAAGACCGCCGGTTCTCTTATTTGTTTTAGCATTGTTTGTTTGGGCTTTATGCCTTGTATGTTTGTGATATCTATTCTCTCACTTAGCTTTGTGCTAATCCCCCACTGTTGAACTCTTTTTCAGGATATTCCTGGTATGTAGAAGATAGAGGTGAAACTGGAATTGTGGACTGATCATAACTTTGATATCTAGTTGTTTTTGTAAATAGCCTGTTTTGTGTAACACTGTAAATGTATTTTGTAAAGCAAACTAGTTAAAGTTGTATTTTACTCTAATATATTATATTAGTAAAGAGTTTTAGCTTCCGCGCGTATTTTAAAGTAGTGTTAGAAAGTACGGTGTTACAATTAATGGTATCAGAGCCCGGGTTTGAGGATTTGCATTGTTGAGTTGTGCAATACTCGAACCGAGGCTCTGATAAGTCCAATATTTCCATGGTGGGTAATTAGTAAGACAGCTGTAGAGAATATGATATGGTACTAACAGATTATAATCTGACAACTGGTGAGATGTTGTGTAGAACAGAATATGGCTGATAACAACGAGATCCCGGTATTTACCCCACAGTCCCCTAGAAGACAACATAACAATGTTTCATCTACTGCTGCGAATGAGCAGCACAGAGCGGGTACTTCTCATAATGGAGAGTCAGATAACCAAGATTATTTGTTACAGCTGGAAGATACTTTGCAGACTCAGAGGGATCGGATTCTTGAACTGGAGCAACAGTTAACCAAACCCAGTCTTCCCAACCAACCACCTCGGTTCAGATGCCTCCAGTAACAGCTTCCGTTACTTAACCGATACCACCACCTGTTTATACCATAACACCTGCAAGCACGGTGTCAACACCTTATGGATCCTTTCCATTTATCCAAATGCCACAAGGAGTGTCTACCCAACACCAGATACCACCGCAGAACTTCTTCATTCCGTGGTTTCCACAACAAGAAGCTTGGAACAAATGTCAATTCAAAGATTTTGTGGCGTGTGGAGCACCTGAGTATTCGGGAAACTCAAACCCGAATGTTACCTTAAACTGGTTGAAAGAAACTGTGAAGGCTTTGGAAGCCTGCAACTGTGAGAAAGCAGAGTGGGTCAAGTTTGCAACAAGACGGTTGAAAGATCAAGCTTTGACGTGGTGGGATTCTCTGACTACACATTTTCCTCGGGATGTTGTAAATGTCATTACCTGGGAGAAATTCCAGGATAAGTTCTGTGAGCAGTTCTGTAACGCTTTTGACATGGCAAAGATTCAACGAGAGTTCCTAGATTTGGCACAGACAAGTAATATGTCTGTGGATGAGCTGATCAACAAGTTTCAAGCGACTCTCAGATTTGCAAAGCAGTGGGTACCCGATGAACATTCTCAGGTTCAACACTTTGTGAAAGCTTTGTTACCAGAATATCGGGGTAACACTCGTCTGGCGACATCGCTTGTTCAGGCATTCACATTAGCAAGATCTGCAGAGTCTGATGCTAAAGATTGGGAGAAGATGAATAGAGGGTCATTCAGCAAGTTTGGTGGAGGTTCCAGTGGAAATCAAAGCAAGAGTAAGGGACAGAGCTATCAGGGTAAGTCAAATCAGAGGTCCAAGGGATCAGGATCTTCACAGAATAAGCCGTGGTGCCATAGTTGCAAATCTCGTCACAACGGACAGTGCACGCTGCAAACACGAAGATGTTTGAGGTGTGATGAGACAAGTCATGACATCGGTGCATGTAAGTTCAACACCTTTGTCTGCTGGAACTGCAAAGAAGAGGGGCATAGGGCTGGTGCGTGTCCTAAGTTGAAGACCGCGAGGACTGGGGCAGGGGTAAGTAACACCGGGGGATCGTCTTCTGCAGGTCAGAAGAGGAAGGCTGTACCTTCTGCTGAAGGTAGGGCTTTCAAGATGACTGCCAAGGAAGCTACTGGCAGTGATGATGTGATAACCGGTATGTTCATAGTTAACTCTATGCCTGCACGTGTTTTGTTTGACTCTGGTGCAAATAGATCGTTTATATCTATGACTTTGTGTGATAAACTGAAATTACCTGCTTCTGTGAACACTACTCCTTTAGTGGTAGAAGTAGCTGATGGTAATGTAGTACCTGTAACCACTTCTGTGACTGGAGATCAGATTAGTATTGATGGTACTAGTTTCCCTGTAGACTGTTTGGTGATGCCTATACCTGGATTTGATTTAGTATTAGGTATGGACTGGTTGAGTCACCATAGGGCTAGTATCCAATGTCATAAGAAATTTATAACTATTCCTTTGGCTGACGGGTCGCATGTCGTGGCTCGTGGGGATAGATCTCTATTTTCTCTTCCAGTTATCTCGTACATGAAGGCTAGAAAATCTTTAGCCAAAGGGTGTGCGTCCTTTCTGGCTTATGCTATTGATGTGAAGAAGGAGAAACGACCGGTTACCGATGTTCGTGTGGTTTCTGAGTATCCGGAGGTGTTCCCAGATGATTTGCCAGGGTTGCCACCCGTTCGTGATGTAGAGTATAAAATTGATATGATACCTGGTAGTACTCCAATTGCGAAAGCTCCGTACAAATTAGCTCCTTCAGAAATCAGAGAGATGATGACTCAGATACAAGAACTGTTAGACAAGGGGTTTATTCGTCCAAGCTCTTCGCCTTGGGGTGAACCGGTGTTGTTTGTGAAGAAGAAAGACGGGACTCTGCGCATGTGTATAGATTACAGGGATTTGAATAAGAGAACTATCAAGAACAAGTATCCGTTGCCGAGGATAGATGATTTGTTCGATCAACTTCAGGGAGCTTTGTACTTCTCCAAGATTGATTTGAGGTCGGGATACCATCAGGTAAGAGTAGCCGAGGAAGATATACCGAAGACAGCCTTTCGTACACGGTATGGTTACTATGAATTTCTCGTTATGCCGTTCGGTTTGACTAACGCTCCTGCAGTGTTTATGGATCTGATGAATCGAGTGTGTCGACCATTCTTGGATAAGTTCGTCATTGTGTTTATTGATGATATCCTGGTGTATTCTAAAACAGAGGATGAGCATGATCAGCATCTATGACAAGATTTGGAGACTTTAAAGCAACACAAATTGTATGCCATGTTGTCAAAGTGTGAGTTATGGTTGCGTGAAGTCAAATTTCTGGGTCATGTGATTTGTGAAGATGGTGTTAAGGTTGATCCGGCAAAGATAGAGGTTGTGATGAATTGGAACGCTCCTAAGACACCGACAGAGATCAAAAGTTTTCTTTGATTAGCAGGTTATTACAGGCGTTTTATTACAGACTTTTCAAAGCTTGCTGGTCCATTGACTAAACTAACCAGAAAGGATGTTCAGTTTCAATGGAGTGAGGCTCAGGAGAATGCTTTTCAGACTTTGAAGCAACTTCTGTGTCAGGCTCATGTTCTTGCGTTGCCTGAAGGATCTGAAGATTTCGTGGTTTATTGTGATGCTTCGCATGCTGGGTTAGGATGTGTACTGATGCAGAGGGGTAAAGTTATAGCTTATGCATCCAGACAGTTGAAACCCAACGAGAAGAACTATCCTACTCATGATTTGGAGTTAGCAGCAGTGGTCTTTGCCTTGAAGCTGTGGAGACATTATCTGTATGGTACAAAGTGTACAATTTGCACTGATCACAAGAGTCTGCAGTATGGGTTCACTCAGAAAGAACTGAATATGAGACAGCGCCGATGGTTAGAGTTGATAAAAGATTATGACTGTGACATTCAGTATCATCCGGGAAAAGCTAACGTGGTTGTTGATGCGCTTAGCAGGAAAGGTTCTGCAGATATACTAAAGTTCATGCGGTTAGAGATCAAATCAGATTTGATCGACCAGTTGATGGCCGCACGATTAGAAGCACTGAAGACAGAGAACTTGAAAGATGAGTTGATGGTTAAAAGACAGTATGAGCTGACAACTGATTTGCGTGGGTTGAAGATGTATCAGAATCGTGTTTGGGTGCCAAAGTTTGGTAATTTGCGGGAATTGATCTTGGCTGAAGCACATAAGTCCAGAATGACTAATCATCCTGGTAGCACTAAGATGTATCAAAGTATGAAGACTTTTTATTGGTGGCCTACTATGAAGTTAGATGTTGCACGATTTGTAGAGTCATGTCATATATGTGCACAAGTGAAAGCCGAACACCAGAAGCCGTACGGATCGTTGAGACAGTAAGCAATACCAGAGTGGAAGTGGGATCACATTACGATGGATTTTGTAACAAAACTTCCGAGAACTCAGAAGGGGAACGACATGATATGGGTTATTGTTGATAGATTAACCAAGAGTGCTCATTTTCTTGCTACTGCTGAGACTGCAAACTTGAGTAAGTTAGCCAAGCTATATATAGATGAGATTGTATCTAGACATGGAGTTCCTTTATCTATTGTGTCAGATAGGGATTCGAGGTTTGTGTCGAATTTCTGGAACAGACTACAACAAGAGTTGGGATCGAGAGTTAATCTAAGTACAACTTATCATCCGTAGACAGATGGTCAATCAGAGAGAACAATTCAGACTTTAGAAGATATGCTTCGGGCATGTGCGTTAGAGTTTGGAGGTTCTTGGGATTCGCATCTACCGTTGGTTGAGTTTGCTTACAATAATTCATACCACTCCGGTATCGGAATGCCGCCGTATGAGATGTTATATGGGCGACCATGCAGAACTCCTACTTGTTGGTTAGAGGCAGGAGAGAAACAGTTTGTTGGGCCAGATATTGTTCAGATCACAGCGGATATAGTTGCAGTGGCTCGGGAAAAGTTGAAAGCTGCAAGGGATCGACAAAAGATATATGCAGATCCGCGTCGTCGACCAGTGACTTTTGTTGAGGGAGAAAGAGTTTACTTAAAGGTTTCACCATGGAAGGGCGTGATACGCTTTGGGAAACGCGGAACGTTAGCTCCTCGATATATTGGTCCGTTCAGAATTCGTAAAGTAATGAATGATAAGACGGTGGTTTTGGATCTTCCTGATGAGTTAGCAGGTATTCATGACACGTTCAATGTTTGTTATCTGAGAAAGTGTAATGTAGAAGATCAGACTCAAGTGTTGCCGATACAAGATCTTCGTGTAGATTTCAACAAGAGGTTGATTGAGGAACCTGTTGAGTTACTGGATCTTAAGGTAACAAAACTGAGAAATAAACAAATATCAATGGTGTTGGTAAAGTGGAAGCACAGCTTGGGTTCTGACTTGACTTGGGAGACTGAAGAAGATATGAGGAGTCGATACCCAGCCTTGTTTGAGCGCGATCAGATTCCGAGGACGGAATCTTCTTAAGGGGGAAAGATTTGTAACACCCTCCTTACCGGCCTAGTAGGATTAAGGTAAATAAGTTGAATTACTTTAATTAATTGGTTGATTATTTGATTATGTGTTTAACTAGTTGAATTTTAATTAAAATGTGAAAATAATTAAATAATTGTAAGTATTATTAGTGGGGTTTGATGAGGTGTCGGTTTTGGACACCTAAACCCCAACCTTGCCACTTTCAATCTCATTCCATGCAAATAGAGAAAGTGTTTGTGTGTGTTTTGTGTGCTACGGCCGAGAACATCAATTGAACTCAATTGTTGATTTTGATTGTGCAAACTGATATTCTGAAGTAATTTACATTATCAAAAGGTTAGAAATTCAGAATCATATGTTAATAGTTGTTTCATTTCGGATTTGATTATATATGTGTGAAAACCGATTGAATAATTGATTTGATGAATTGATGATTAAGTTGTATGCATGTTAGTAATTGTTATTAGTTATGATTAATTCATGCTTAGAATCAATTCTGGAAACCATAGATGTGTTGCATGCTTAAAAATCAGATTGAATAATGAAATTATGAACAAGTATGAATCTATCAGTATTCTTGAGTTTGAAGCTATCGGAATTCATGTATGATTCAATCGGAATTAGTGAAAACCGATAAAATCTATAAGGATTGATAGGAATCCGAGAAAAGAAGACTGTTTGTCTTAGTTTTTATCGGGATTGATGTAAAACCGAGAAGAATGATCGGATTTGATAATTAACATTTGCTCGGAATCCTATTCTATCGGGATTGTGTATTTTCTCGGGATTCATTCTATCGGATTATGCCTTATCCATCGGAATTGATGTTTTCTCGGAATTGAAGTTTAATCGGATTGTTAATCCTCGGATTTGGTTTCTCTCGGATTGTGCATTGTATCGGAATTTCCTTTACTCGGATTTGCCTTTGCCCGGGATTGTTTTATCGGATTTCATGTTTTATCGGATTTGAACTTGTCTCGGATTTGGTTTCATCGGATTTGATTCTATCGGATTTGAACACAATCGGAATTCAAACAATACCTATGCTCGGAATTGGTGAATGTTGTGTTATGAAAGATCAACTCTTTGATGATTTGAAGATAAACATAAACTTGTTGCCTTGGCTTATGAAAGGAATGTATGAATTGCCTAAGCTAAGGAGTTGGATAAATTCACTGAATTACAGTAAGTAAAGAGTAATAGTGAATAATGGTATATGGTTTGAATATACATGATTTGATATGTACTTGTGATTGTATGTACATATGTGTTTGATTATAGTATTGTGCTTATTGTGTATTGATTAAGCAAATACTTATTGTTAGTTGTTTGTTCAGATGGAGACAAGACTCAGTAGTAAGAAAAGACTGAGTTACCTGAACTTTTGAAGATATCGGTGAGTGGATATATATCTTGGATGTATGAGATATATCACCTGATTGTTTGCTCTTTTAATGTATATATACATGTTGTTGTGAGATCAGCTTGGCGGATGTTATTCAGCTGGGCCTATGTTTAGAGATATACAGTATTAGTAATTGTCTTGATAAGCATTTGTTGTAATCAAGAAGTGCTATTATTGTTATCTGTTGTAACTAGGCTATCGGTAAACCTTTGCTTTGGCCGGCATTTGGTTGAAGGTCCCGCAAGACCGCCGGTTCTCTTGTTTGTTTGAGCATTGTTTGTTTAGGCTTTATGCCTTGTATGTTTGTGATATCTATTCTCTCACTTAGCTTTGTGCTAATCCCCCACTGTTGAACTCTTTTACAGGATATTTCTGGTATGTGGAAGATAGAGGTGAAACTAGAATTGTGGACTGATCATAACTCTGATATCTAGTTGTTTTTGTAAAGAACCTGTTTTGTGTAACACTGTAAATGTATTTTGTAAAGCAAACTAGTTAAAGTTGTATTTTACTCTAATATATTATATTAGTAATGTGTTTTAGCTTCCGCGCGTATTTCAAAGTAGTGTTAGAAAGTACGGTGTTACAAAAATATAGCATTACTTAAAATACCTTATTGACTTGGTGAAACTTGACACATGAGCCAAATACTGATTTTAAGTATAAATCTAAGACTTAGATTTAATAAGAATCTTAAAGTTGACGAAACTTTTATCTTGTATTTTCCTTATATCCACTATTTCCTTATTACGGAAATTGGTTTCTCGAAACTTTATATTCCGACAAGTATAAAATACTTGTTATTTATTCTTATTTAAAACATTTGAGTTTTATTGATTATAATATCTATTATAATCATACTAATAAATGTTTTATCCTTAAACACATACTTAGAAATAACCATCATTTCAAGTGTTTAATGCTAGTTCAAACCTTGAACTTGTTTTCATAGGTACTTATAATTATTTGATTAGATAAAGCTTCTAATCTACAATAGCAACTATGTTGATTCAAGTAATTCCACAAGTCTAGTTGAGCAATTAATATTAATATACAACTCAAATGGCAACACAAATGACAATAATTAATGCATAAGGATTAAGTGCTAATAAGTCAAAAACTTTGACTTGTTAGTCAACCTCTATTCAAAACTTGACTAGATAAAATCACAAACCACGTGCAAGGATATTTTACTAATAATTCATTAATATTTCAAGAAAACAGAAAATTCATTACATTTTAGAAATACGAAAAATGTTTAAAATAATAAGCTATGAATTATAAATATCCTTGTTTCTTCACGTAGTATCCTTTGCATTCTCCGGCATCCTTTGCTTCTACTGACCTATTGCGATAAACTATTGCAAAAAGTCAAACACCACTTATAAAATAAGTTAAAAGAAAATATTGAAGTTAGTCATCGAAGTTACCTGTGGCGTTTCCACCACCTTCGTGACGCTTCGGGCAGCTGACCTTGTAGTGGCCAATCTCACCGCACTTGAAGCACCGGTTCTCGACTCTTGCTTTGTTCGGTTTGAATTTCTTGCCCTTGCCCTTGCGTTTGCCATTTTCCTTGGCCTTGGGTGCAGATGGACCTGTCTCGGTTTTACCCTTGCCCCTTCCATTGCGCCCGTTCCTCTTGTTAACACCACCGTTATCCATCATGAGGATGTCCTTAGACTTAGTACCCATGTTAGACTCATCTATCTTGAGCATCGAATGAAACTCAGCTATGGATTTCTCCATGTTGTTCATGTTTTAGTTGACTATAAAAGGCTTATAGTCATCAGACAAGGAGTTGAGTATCATATCTGTTGCCAGCTGCAACCGTACCGGGTGTCCAAGCCTTTCCAGGTGGTGTTAGAATGTGTGCAAAGATAGATAACATGTATCATCGTGTCCAATACTATGTGACACTAAAGGATCACACTGCTACACACCCAATTAGAACCATCTGGATTTTACCATGTGTAAGAATAACTAATTAGTTAATTAATTATTGAGAGAAAGGAAAATAATAATTATTTATTAAAGGAGAAGTTAATATTTAGTTTAAATATTAACAGGACTAATTAATTAATAGTTATTAATTAATTAGAAAGGTTAAGGGTATTTTCTGTAATTACTTGATAGTTTAATTAAAGTTGGGCTTTAAATAAACGGGCTTGGGCTTTAATAAGGTCATATATATAAATACCTTATTAAACCTTAGAATCACATTAAGATAATTACAAGTTAGAAAATCAACCCTAATCCTCCCTCTCTCTCTCTATCGATTGGCACAAAGCCGAGAACCCCCTTGGGGTCGGCGACGACACACACACACACACAAGGGATCAAGTTTTGATCATTGGTAAAATCCTTGGCGGTCTATCAGCCTGTTCGAGGTGGTGCAGTAGCGGTGTTCTACCTTTAGCATTCTAGGATTGAAGTTTCAAGTTGAACTGCAAAGGTATAACTTTTAATCCTCTACTTCTCTTTTAGTTTCTGTACGAGTTAGATGAGATCACTGGAGGCATGTTATTATGATATGTTTTTATAACCTACAAAACCCTTCAGTGGTATCAGAGCCACTTCTAATCTCGTAGGGAACTAGGTAGGATTCTTTTTATCATGATGAATAGGTTTCTTTTATCAAGGATTGACTTTTTTTTATTATCCAAGTTTTTTGGAAATCAAGTTTGGTTTTTGAATGGATAATGAAATTGGTTATGATAAAAGAAGATAAGGTTTAAAGTTTAGATTTTAAATTTAAAATTGTTATTATTATATTTTTTTTGTTGTTTGCGATTTGGATGAGTTCGGCGGCAGGCCAGCAGCGTCGGCGGTGAGGTGGTGGTCGGGGGCCAGGTTTCCGGCGACGGCAGCGGTGGCGCAGGGGTGGCCCAGCGGCGGCTTAAACCTGCGGCCCAATCGGCCCAGTTGTGGTCGGTCCACCGAATTCTTATCGGCCCAGTTATGTAGCCCGAAGTCTTTTTAGGTTTAGGTTTGGGTAGCCTCAAACAGGTTTGAAACCTAAAAGTTTACTATAAGTTTATTTTATAAAACTTATGGTTAAAAATATTAATTTTAATCATGATTATTTTATTATGATCAAGTATTGGTTAAAATTAATTATTTTAGTATTCATTAATCGCATAACAATAATTAATATGTAATATGACAATTATTAAACCGGGTGATTTTAACCGTTAGTTAAAATCAAGATAATTCATCAGGATATGATAATTAGAATCAGTTGTTGATTGTATTAGTTTTTAATACTTGTTTGGGATGCCATAGCAGAGCCCTAGACCTTGTGGATTGTTTTTTTTATTGCACTTGTGGTTGTGATTATTGTTTGATTTATTCTATGGTGTGGGGAGGCCTGCGTGCCACTTACAACCCCTATTCTATTTTGTAAAAGTATTAGATTAGCAGGCCTGCGGGCCTTTGAAAATTTGTAATTTTTATTTCAAGCTTTTTAGAGTAGAATAGTGTAAATTAGAATAGATTTGAAGACAGTACAAAGGATCAGGGAGCAGGATTGGATGCTGGAGCAAGTGGGAGCTTCAGAGTGTCATGCCATGTGGGTTGTGTTTTTCCACTTAGGTTTTGACCGTCAGGTTTTTAGTGTGGCTCACGAAACCGACATTAGTTAAGGGCAAGGCTAAGGCATAGTTGTTTGTGGTTGTTTTATTTCTTTACATATTTTATATGCGTGGTTGTGATTCTCACGATGAAATAAAACAAGGATTTTAATAATAGTTAATTATTAAACAGTCGTTTTAAAGAATACTGGCAAAAAGTTTTTCTCGTCATAAACTTTTGAAAACCTTTTAAGGAAAAATCTTAGATCAGTGTGCTACCCACCTAATGGTACACCTTTCCTGTTAAACGGTACTCGGGTGTCGGAAGTGACCAAACCTTGGGCATTCGGGTTCAAACCATTGCGGGGGAGGGTGTGAAAGACTTTGCGATAATCGGGAGTCCTGGCCAGAGTTCACAATGTCTTAGGTGGTGCGATCTATTTTGGTGATAATCGGGAGTCCCGGCCCGAAAAGCACTAGAGGGACTAAACATGCACGGTTCTTGAAACCGATGTCCCGCGGATCTAGGAGTCGTGTCCAGATTAGATACGATTGGTATAGGTTTAACTACCAAAAATAGCATTGTCCCGGTGGGAAGTGCCCAAACCTTACATCAGGAAATGTGAAATATGGATCCTAGTCTAATAATTTATTTTAAAAAGGTAATAATTATTAGAATATATAATCAATACTGAATCGGTTTTTATCTTTTTCTTTTTCTGTAGATGTCTTTTTTATCTGTTATTCCATTTTATTCACCAAAGGAATCTCTAAGCCTCATCGTCGGCAAGTGGAAGCTTTCAGGTCCAAACTTTGCTGGTTGGAAGATGCATCTAAAGAATGTTTTGGATGCACAGGGAAAGCTTCACATCATAGAGACATTGCCTCCACGACGACCAGGGGTAGATGCCCAGGATAGTGAGTACGATGCGTACTATCAGTATCTGGCTGATGAATCTGTCGTTATGTCAATTATCGTTCTCACAGCTTCATCCGAGTTTACGGATGATCTCCAGGAGAAGTCATCTTATGAGGTCGTTCAGGGACTGGAGTGTAAGTTCAAGTACAGTGAACGAATATGTCGTATCTTGCTGATGAAGGAAATTCTTTCAGCAAAAATGAAAGAAAACCAGCCAATTAGCGATCATCTCATCAACATGAGAAGGCTCTTGGATTGCTATGAAAGTTTTGGGTCAAAATCAAAACCACATGAGCTAGTTATGCTCTTGTTTGGTTCCTTGTCGGAGTATTACAAGAGAAGGGTAATGTATGTCCTCGGTGATTTTGAGATGACCTTCGCGGGGTTGCACGAGATCCTTATGTGCATCAGCGATAAGTTGAATCCAAAGAAGCTAGAGTTAACAGTTGTAGACCCTATGCAGGAAGATGACTGGTTGGAAGAGCTTGGAGAAATTTGTTGCCCAGACTGTGGCAGCAAGGATTCATGCGAGCACTCACTCGACATAGATCAGCTGGACATTGGTTCGCCCAATGACTCAGGTATCTTTATGATAAATTGTCTTATTACTTCTTATGAATCATGGGTATTGGATACCGGATGTGGTCATCACATATGCAATCATTTACAGGGATTCAAGATAAGTAAGAACCTAAGACAGGGAGATATGGACCTGCGGGTAGGCGAACGCTCCTTGGTTGGTGCTGAAGCTGTAGGAACATATCGTCTTAGTTTGCCTTCGGGCATGGTCTTAGAACTATAACCTTGTTATTATGTTCCTAGACTTATTAAAAATGTTATCTCGTTTGATTTTCTTATAGACTATGGATTTAATTAGATTTTGAATGAAAATGTTATTTCATGTTTCAAAAATGATATTTTCTATTTTAAAATTATTCCAGAAAATGGTCTATATACGCTAAATCTAGATAACAATGACATCTATCGTATAAGTAAGAGATCCAAGAGTAACTTGAATCAGACTTACATCTGGCATTGTCGTTTAGGACATATAAACAAGAAACGCATAGAGAAGCTCCGAGATGACGGAATTATAGAGCCATTTGACTTGGAGTCATATGATGTTTGCGAATCTTGTATGTCCGGTAAAATGACAAAACAACCTTTCAACAGTGAGAATGAAAGGGCGAGTGAGCTACTAGGGATTATACACACAGATGTGTGTGGACCCTTTACTCCAGAAGCTAGAGGAGGATACCGGTATTTCATAACCTTTACTGACGACTTTAATAGGTTCGGTTATGTCTACCTCATGAGACTCAAATATGAAAGTTTTGACAAGTTCAAACAGTTTCAGAATGAGGTACAAAATCAGCTGGACAAGAAGATAAAGTTTCTTCGGTCGGACCGAGGTGGCGAATATCTGAGTCAGGAATTCGACGATCATTTGAAGGAATGTGGGATTGTTTCACAACTCACACCTCCGTATACACCTCAAATGAATGGTGTATCAGAAAGGAGGAATCGTACACTGCTTGACATGGTATGATCAATGATGAGTCGAAGTTCATTACCATTGTCGTTTTGGGGGCACGCACTAGAGACAGCGGTGTTCATGCTGAACCGGGTTCCGACCAAATCGGTTGAAAAGACACCGTTCGAGGTATGGACCGGGAAAAAGCCCAAAATGTCTTTTCTCAAGGTTTAGGGATGTTAGGTGTATGTTAAGCGAACATTCACGAATAAACTCAATCCCAAATCAGATAAGTATATCTTCGTGGGTTATCCCAAGGAAACCATGGGATACTATTTCTACAACCCAGATGACAACAAAGTCTTTGTTGCTCGTAAAGGGGTGTTCTTGGAGGAATAGTTTCTTAACTCAAAAACTCCAAGAAAAGAAATAGAGCTTCAAGAAATTGAAGAGGAAGAGATAACACCACCACCGATAATTGAACCCGTGGTTCAACAGAGTATTGTTGAATCTCAACCCGAGTCTGTGGTTGAGGAAGAAGTGCAAACACAAGACCTTCGCAGATCTAGTAGGTCTCGTCATGAGCCAGATAGGTATATGGGATTCCTAGTTGCTCAATACGAAGGGGATCTTTTAGAACCCACCACCTACCAAGATGCTGTTTCAGTTTTAGAATCTGAGAAATGGCTAGAAGCCATGATGGCAGAGATGCAATCCATGTATGACAACCAAGTTTGGAAGTTAGTAGATTTACCTCCACACAGCAAAGCTGTTGGGTGCAAATGGGTCTTCAAGAAGAAGACATACATGGATGGAAAGGTACATACCTTTAAAGCAAGACTAGTGGCAAAAGGTTTCACGCAAACTCATAGTGTTGACTATGATGAAACTTTTTCCCCAGTGGCAATGCTTAAGACCATTAGGATTCTTATGGCCATATCAGCATATTTTGACTATGAAATATGGCAGATGGATGTCAAAATCGCCTTCCTTAATGGGAAGTTGACTGAGGACGTATATATGATACAGCAGGATGGTTTTGCGGATCCAAATAACCCTCATAAAGTATGCAAGTTGCTTAAATCCATTTATGGACTAAAGCAAGCATCTAGGAGCTAGAACTTACACTTTGATGAGCGTATCAAAGAGTTTGGTTTTACCAAAAGTGAGTTCGAGTCATGTGTTTACACTAAATTCAGTGGGAGCGCGGTAACCTTCCTAGTCTTGTATGTGGATGACATACCTCTAATAGGAAACAACATACCAGTGTTACAAGGAGTAAAATCCTAGTTAGATAAATGTTTCCAGATGAAGGACTTGGGAGAAGCTGCTTATATACTGGGTATAAAGATCTATATGAATAGATCTAAGCGACTTATCGGACTTAGTCAAAGTACATATATTGACAAAGTTGTGAAAAGATTTAGGATGGATGAATCCAAGAAAGGATTTATTCCTATGCAATCTGGCGCGATTTTGAGCAAGGCTCAGTGTCCTGTGTCTAGTCAAGATCAGGACAAGATGAAATTGATACCATATGCCTCGGCAGTTGGTTCAATCATGTATGCCATGCTATGTACTAGGCCCGATGTTGCCTACTCTATCAATGTCACGAGTAGATATCAGCAAAATCCTGGTGAATCCCATTGGGTAGCTGTCAAGAATATTCTCAAGTACCTGAGAAGAACAAAAGACATATTCCTAGTTTATGGAGGTTCGATGGATGAGCTCAGTGTAACTGGTTACACTGATGCCAGTTTCCAGACCGACAGGGACGACTTTAGGTCGCAGTAAGGATTTGTCTTTACCCTAAACGGAGGAGCCATATCTTGGAAAAGTCAGAAGCAAGATACAATAGCAGATTCTACTATAGAAGCAGAGTATATTGCGGCAAGTGATGCGGCAAAGGAAGCTGTCTGGCTGAAGAATTTTATCTCAGATCTTAGAGTTGTTGCCAGTATCTCTAGACCGATCGATATATTCTGTGACAACTCAGGGGCTGTGGTGCAAGCTAAAGAGCCTAGAGATCATCAGCGGACTAGGCACGTACTCAGGAAATATCACCTCATCCGAGAGATCATTGGAAGAGATGATATTAGGTTGCAAAAGATACCGACGGACGACAACGTTGCTGACCCGTTGACAAAGCCGCTAGCTAGGGCTAAGCATGAGAGACATGAGAGTTCTATAGGAATGCAGTACTTAGAACATAGCAACTAGTTCATGTTTTTTATTATTACTATAGATGTAACTTGAAACTCTTTTATTATATATTTACATTTCATGGGATTGAAATAGGAGGTATTTACATAATTGTTTCTAGTTGTCTATTTTTAGCATGTTTAACCTATCCATGATAAGTCAAGTGATGAATTGTCTAAATACCCGTAGATACTTAATGTAGTGGGAGCTGCATTAGGGAGGTAACGCTATTATGGATAGTTGATGATTTATTCGGGGATGAATAAAAGCACAAGGTTGTGACCAAATATTCATAGATATCTATCAGGGGATAGATATTGGGAGTGATCCGCATCGAGTTTACTTCATGGAGCGTTATCATAAGTAAAACTTGATAGGTTGTCCTTAGACCTGAGATATTTGGTTTGGGGCATGGTAACTTCTGTACTTTAGCGTGTTCTAACGTCACGCCGTAACATGGTGATCATACGGGGCATGTCTAGGTGCAACGGAAGCCATGTGCTCAGATTGCAAATAGTCAAGATGGGATTTGCACCTCCTTTTTAGGAGAGATATTTCTAGGCCGCTCGACGATTACGACTACTGAAAATGCGTGGCCGCGCTCGGTTAGAATGATAGGTTTCATTCGGTAAACCGTAACTATAGAGTGTCGAGATCAGAGTATAGAAAATCTGAGTATTTAGAATAAGATCCCTGCTCCATGTCTAATACTCACATTAAGAAATATCGCGATGCAAAATGAAAAGCCTAGATAATCCAAGGGGTGGATTATATCTCTAGATATAAGAGATCTCATAGTCCGGTTAACCTAAGTGTCTGGCTGGGGACCTCCTTAGGTCAATGATGTACAAGGAGTGTTACTTATCTTGCACAAGTGGGAGTCTGTTAGATTGTGTGCAAAGATAGATAACATGTATCATCGTGTCCAATACTATGTGACACTAAAGGATCACACTGCTACACACCCAATTAGAACCATCTGGATTTTACCATGTGTAAGAATAACTAATTAGTTAATTAATTATTGAGAGAAAGGAAAATAATAATTATTTATTAAAGGAGAAGTTAATATTTAGTTTAAATATTAACAGGACCAATTAATTAATAGTTATTAATTAATTAGAAAAGTTAAGGTTGTTGGTCCCGAATGGATACTACAACAACAAATGTTTGTAGAAGGGGGGTTGAATACAAACTTTAGCAAATTAAAATTTAAGAGACACACGGTTTACTTTTATATAATTCTTATTGATGTTAATCAAGAATTACATGAACTAGATGCGGAAAATCTAAGTTCAATAAAAGGTGGAAACTAATTTTGTCTAACACATAGACAATGCTAATCTTAAACAACTAATGTCTAAGACGTTCAACACATGAACAAGTTTGTTACACTGAAAGTAAAATGCTAACTCTTCTAATTCTCAACTTATGAGATTTCAGTGCTTTTCAATGCATACTTAGCATGTTTCCATGCATGAGTATATATAAGCAAGGTGTGTCTGGGATGATGAAGAGAGAAGGAGACAAAGGTACTCGGTTTAATAATATTATAATAGATAAAGTTAGTGGGTGAAAAGTAAGTTAACTTTATACACAAAGTGTGTAAAGTGAACATACTTTTCAGTAATGAGTATACCCACTATCTATTATTATATTATTAAACTACTACCTTTATATCTTGGAAAAGTAAACTTCTCCTTTCATGCTTGTGCTTTAATCGACACCATGCTTTCTGAAGATGTGACTTTACCAAGTATGGAGTTTCCAGCCATACCTAACATCATATCTTCGAGATCTTCTTTTCAAGAGTATCTTTCTCCTTTTCCAGGGGATAAAGATCTATCCTTTTTGTTTCTTTGCGGATACAAAAAGTGCTAAGTACTTTTACAAAGAAAGATCTAAGGCATAATAAGAACAACACATGTTCTGCCTTTGACTAAAGAAAATATTACATAGAAACGCTATTAACTGAGATATACAATAAAGACTCAGCTAACGGACACTGAACTGCAATTGTAATTTTGCTCAGCTAAGGATAAGTGTGAAAGACTCAGCTGACTAGATTTGCTCAGCTGATCAAATTGCTCAGCTGATAATACAAATCAAAGTATAGCTAATAAACTGATCAAACTAAACTGTCAGCTGTTCCCAAGGGCTCAGCTGATCATTTGAGTATGATCAGCTCATAAAGAAAAGAGTGGATAAGTAGCAAATACCTTATCTGACAGATGGGAGGCATCAGCTGATAACTGTGATTGTGTCAGCTGATCCTTGACTGCTCAAGTGATCTTGAAATCTTCATCAGCTGATGGTTCTAGGCCATCAGCTGATCCAATGTGATTCCTCAGCTGATGCTCTTTGACTGATCTTTTCTTCTCAGCTGATCTTTCTGAAGCTGGTCCTTTGGCTGATACTCAGTGTTCAGCTGACACTATGATTCGTCAGCTGACATTTCTTACTTAGGAATTCTTTAAGTCTCGGATGAAAAACAACACATGTTTTTCATCAAACTAAGTCCAAAACTGAATATATGGTTTTGTTAACATCAAATCCTATTTTACTTAATAGATAGGTTTGATTTAGGTTTGATATTGCTATCTCCCCAACAATCTCCCCCTATTTGATGATGACAAAACCTTATCTGTTTTAAGAAGAATCAGTTTGACTCGAATTTGTAAAGATTAAACTTTAAGTGCAATTTGGTTACCTAGCTATCTGTTTTTGGTAACTCTTTAAAGTATGTTCCCTGATATTCTATTTTTGGGAATCTTTTCATTTATGAAGTACCATTGTTCTGTTTTTGTGGTATCTTTTCTATCCTTTTTCTGTTTTTAGGATTTTTGATCTTTTCTATATTTACACTATGTGAGCTATCTACTAAGAGTCATCTATACTAGCATTTTAGCTATGTAGTCCATGATCAAAGTTTCAAGCTTGATTACAGAACAAATTATTACATCAGAGTTTGTACAAAGAAATCTAACTATGAGTTAAACTAAGTACAGAAGTTGAACTATTCTAGGAATTGAAATTACATCTAATCTAGTTATGAAGTGTGATCTTCATTCCCACCAAGGTTCTTCTTTGATGTCTGGACGATGTTCAACTGGAATAGTAGCAATTAGTTCATCAGCTCTAGTCTCCATCAGACTTTCAAAGTGTTGACTTCCTGTCTGTCCTCTTGCCAGTCTTACAGCTTGAAAAATTAAAGCTCTTGGCGCTCTTCCTATGTCAGCTTCTCTTAGGAATCTCCAATCACCAGCTCTGTTCTTGAAGAACATCCCTTTTTCAGGCTCAGTTATGTACTTAAACATTTCTGGCTCAATGTTGGAGGGTAGAGCAGTGTTGAGACTTTCATAAGCAGAAAGATAAGGATAGTCAGGATTGACAATGATCTGTTCAATGGTGACAAAAGCTTTTGAATTCTTTTTGAAAGCATCTTCAATCAGATTGATGTGTTCAATGAACTGATCATGTATGAAGAGCCTATTGCAGATTGACATCCGAATCCAGTATTTAAATTTTGGCATGAACCTTTGAACAATTTCACTTTTGGACTTGAGGAGATGGTACAGAATCTCTATCATTTCAAAGAAGGAGAGTAGTTTGCAATGTTGAAGATAGGTATCTTCATAAGTCTTTATTTCATCTCTTCTCACTACTCTGAGATAAGGACCCTCATCAGTACCTTTGTATAGAGTAACCCTTGAGATGATGTCTTCACATCTTCTGTTTACCAAGTTTTCTTTGTTGTCTCTGAACTCCTTGGCTTGCCTTTCAGTTTGCTGAGCTAATCCTCCAAAGTTGAAGTTCAGCAGAGCTTGAATGGCTTCCTTATGAGTCTTTCCTCTCTTAGGAGCTTTCTTGTTGGAAGGGTCATCTTGTTGTGGTGTGTCCAGTACTTGATGTGATTGAGAGGTCATCATAATCAACTCTTCTTCTTGTAGCTCTCTTAACTCATCATCAGTAACACCAATAATTGCAGCAAGATCTTCAGGAGAAGTGAAGTCCCGATGTCTTTCCTTGGTTTTCAAAACTTCTTCTATAGAAGTACCAAGTACAGTAGCTAACTCACTGAGCTCTCTGAGACTCTCTTCTTCTTGTGTTAGCTCTTCCTCTCTTCTTTCTTCTTCTTCAATCTCCTCAGCAGTCATTATCTTCTTTCCTTTTCTTCTTGATGAACTGTTGGGAGTTGGTTGACTTGATTGAACTGGAGAGGAAGCTTGGACTGGTGGAGCTGTAGTGGAGGAGCTCTGCTTCTTTATGTTGAACATAGAGGACAGAGGCATTTCATCTTCATCATCATCATCAGAATCCTCAGATGGTAGTTCAATTGGAGAACAGGATTCACCTTGCTTTGATTTCTTTGTCCTTCTAGCCATTTGCTTTAGCCTTCTATTTGGCCTCTGCTCTTCTTGAGCAGGTTGCTCCCCCTCAGATTTATTCTCCCCCTCAACAGCTGATCCTATTTCATCTGGGGTTGATGCATCCTCTACTTGTAAAACTGACTTTGTCCTAACTGACTTCTCCCCCTTTTTGTCATCATCAGAGGAGGGAAAAACAGCAGGCTTGGCAGGGACATCAGGAGTGGTGAAAGAATAAGGAGTTGGGGTAGGTGTAGAGCTCTGTAAAGGGTGGTATGGTTGAGGATGAAGGTGAGGCAGTGGGTATGGGAGGCTGAGTGAAAGGTGAGGTTGAGTGTCTAAGGTGAGAGGGAATAGGATAGAAAGAAGGAATGGATGTTGAGATAAGAGGTTTTAGGCTGTTGATAGCTTCAGTGAGATAGGAGAATTCTCTCAGAGTATCACTGTGCCTTATCCTAGCACAAAAGCTGGACCGATTGACCTCAGTATCAATGTCTTTTAGGAGAGTGGGGACAGTTAGAAGAGATTCAGGAATGGTAATGGACATATCAGGGGGTGAGAGTCTAAGGGTTTTAAGTTGGGAAAGGAGATTGGAAATGGTATGGTTTAAGGTAGAAATGGTTTGGGCAGGTATAGGAGGGGAGGGTGTAGGAATAGGAGTAGAGATTTGGTTTAGAAGTTGATCTAGTTTGGTAAGAATAGGGGAAAGATCAATAGGGGCAGGGGTGGGGTGTGGTTTGGGTTGGTTGGCTTTAAGTGACTCAATCTCATTAGTTAGGTGAGAGATTTGAGTTTCTGTTTGAGTTTGGAAAGAGGTAAAGGAGGCTTGAAGACTATCCATCTTTTGAGAGATAGATAGTAAGCTTTGAAGGATTTGGGGTTAGGGTTCAGAATAAGTAGAGGAAATGGGTTGAGTTGGAATTGATTGAGAAATTGTGCTTAGAACTGGAATGGATTGTGGTCCCTCACGTAGACCTTGGTTTATAGGCCTAAGATCACTGGGAGCAGAAATGGTACCCTGTACCAATGGCTGGTTTATGTCACTAGTATTGACAGGTAGTGCACTAGTATGTGTAAGAATTGAAACAAAAACAGGTGCAAATATGTGAGTGTGAGTGAGGGTTGCACTCAAAGGGGTATCCCTTATTACAGTAGCAAGTTGTTGTGAACTTACTAAGGGAAAGGCTTGACACATAGGGGTTGTAGACACAGTATGACCTTGGGAAAAGGACTGTCTTTCAATGGTATCACCCTGTTGGGAGGGTGACCCAGATTGCAGCAATCCCATTTTTACAGATATGCCCTGTTGTGAGGATACATCTACTGGCAGTTGGGTTAAAGCAACATCCATAAGCTCCCCCTCAAAATAAGAGGTAGCTATAGGAGTTGAGGTCAGAGGTGCAGTGTGCATTTCCTCTGAGATAAGTGCAGTATGCACCATCTCTATTGACCTTGTTTCTATTTGGGTTGTAAAGGGAGTAGAACTAGTGACTGTTGGGAGTACACTAGAGCTTGGCTGTTGTGGGGGTGTTATAACTGGAGGAGATGATGGGTTCTCATTGGTGGGATCAACCAAATGAGTATCCTCAGAGAGTGAGAGTATACCTGAGATGTGCTGAGTCTTGCTGATCTCAATCAGTTGAATGAGATTGTCAGAAATTGTGTCTTTCTCAGCATCATCACCATCAGCTGCATCACCACTTTGTTGGTCTTGTGGAGTACTTGAGCTGGAAGGAACAGGGAAATGTGAGAGTGGCATCCCAATTTGAGAAGATGAGGAGGTGGTATCTTGAACATTTTCAGCATAAGGAATTCCAGCATCACCACCATGAAAGTCATCATCTCCCTCATCATGATCATTTTGACCACTGTCAGCACCATTGTCATTATCACCCTCAGCATCAGGATTAATAGGCTCATCCTGTGCTGGTTCATCAAACACATCTGCTCTAAACGTCAATTCTTCTTCCACTAAGGCTTCATCTGGAGCATGAGTCATAGACTCCTCAGAATGATCAGTGATGATATCAGGAGATTCAAAATCATCAGCCATTTGTCCCTCAATATTCTCAGCAACAACTTCCTCTTCATTTTCATTCTCCTCAGCAGCAACATCTATCAATTCTTGCATCTGAGCAGTTATAGCAGGACCTTGAAATTCCCTTATCAAATGGAAAGTTTTCTGACCCATTTGAGGGATGGTCATTGTGTGCAAGTGGGCAGCTAACCCAACATAGTGTTCCCTTTGAACATCTCTAAGTTCAATTAAACTTAGATACCTGATGTAAGGGACTAGGGTTCTGTTTGATTTCTTTGAAGTGCCCAGAGTGATCTTATCCACCATTTCAGAGAATATGACTTGTGCGAAGTCAATATTCCTCCCTGTGACCAAAGCATGAAGAATCATCAATTCAAACTGATTCATTTGGTCATGGCTGCCAGACTTGTGACCAAAACATCGAATGATTACACTGGCCAAATACTTCCATGGGTGTCCTAGAGCAGACAGTTTATACTGGCCATGGGAAACAGCACCTTGGTAGCCAATCAGGGGCAAAACCTCTAGAACTTGATCCATTGTATAAAAAGGTTGAAATGGGGCCATATGGGGTATGGAGATCGCTTGTCTAAGAGAATCAGTAGTGATGTTTATGTTGATGGTACCATTGAGGCAGGTGCAAGTGATTAAATCTTGATTAGCATGGTACCTTGCAGTGTACCACATCTCACCAACAATGTTTGGAAAGATGAACAGAGGATGAGCAGATAGACATGTGAACAGGGGATGGGCAGTTATGAAAGCCACCATAGGTTCGTATCCCTGGTTTGCTTTGCTCGAGGGAATATCAGTGTTTACGAGAAAGTTGTTTGGGCGTATGGTGATTTCAGAGTTGGGTGCGACATTTTCACCAGCAATGCGTTAGGAGAAGTTGCAGGGTTGAAGATCACCATGATTACAGAGTGAATGAAGTTTGAGCAACGAGAGTTTAGGGTTTGAAAGTTTGAGAGAGAAAGAGTGTTTGGGAATTTTGAAAGCGTAAGAAATGAATAACAGCTCGAAAACACCTTTAAATCTTCCTTGGAAACCTAAAATGTCACAGAAATATTTTGCAAAAAGTAACTGTCACTTCTGCAAAAAGGTAATAGACGGAATAGATATTAAATACACATACAATAAACGGACAAATAAACAAAATTAAATAACCTAGTAACACAATAAATACAAATGAGAAATTAATAAAATAAGTGTTGGGACACAATATTTTTGACTTTTGAAAATCATCAGCTGACAAACGAGAGTGTCAGCTGATCCATGTTGAGATAAAATAAGTGTCAGCTAATGAATGCACTTAGCTGAGCTTCTAAGTCTTAGCTGATGGTTTATCAGCTGAGGTATAGTGTCAGCTGATGATAGTCAGCTGACATAATTCTATTAGCTGATCTACCATAAGTAAAATATGTAGAAGCTTAGATAAGTACTTCATTTCACACACAAATAAAATTATTTTCTCACCCACAATTAACTACCTAAGAAGAGAATATATTACAAATTTAACATGCCAAGTTTGGATATTAGGAAGTTGAACCGAGACTCATCCAAAGGTTTTGTAAAAATGTCAGCTAATTGAACATCAGTGTTGATATAATGCATTGAAACTTTCTTTTTCTGCACATTATCTCTAAGAAAATGATGTCTGACTTCAATATGCTTAGTTTTTGAATGCAAAACAGGATTATTAGAGATAGATATAGCACTTGTGTTGTCACACAGAATTAGGGAGTTTTCAAACTGTAAGTCATAATCCAGTAGTTGATTTTGCAGCCATTGCAATTGAGCACAGCAGCTTCCAGCAGCAATGTATTATGCCTCAGCTGTAAAGGTTGAAACAGAGTTCTGTTTCTTGCTTGACCAGCTGACTAATCTTCCACCTAATAATTGACAACCCCCGGATGTACTCTTTCTGTCTAGTGTGCAACCTGCAAAGTCAGAATCAGTGTATCCAACTAACTCAAAATCAGAGTCTTTGGGGTACCAAAGACCTAGATTAGGAGTTCCTTTGAGATACCTGAAAAAAAATTTAACTGCAGCTAAGTGAGATTCTTTGGGATCTGCTTGGTATCTAGCACAAAGACATGTAGAAATCATAATATCTGGTCTACTAGCAGTTAGGTATAAAAGAGACCCTATCATACCTCTATAAGCTGTAATGTTCACTGATTTACCATCAGTGTCCTTTCCAAGCTTTAAGGCAGTGGACATGGGTGTTTTCATTGAAGAACAATTTTCAAACTCAAATTTATTAAGTAAGTCATTTACATACTTTGTTTGATGAATGAAAATTCCATCAACCTCTTGTTTAATTTGAAGACCTAGAAAATAGTTTAATTCACCCATCATACTCATTTGATAGTTATCAGACATGAGTTTGGAAAACTTATTGCAAAGATCAACATTTGTAGACCCAAATATTATATCATCTACATAAATATGTACAAGAATCACATCACCCTTGAAATTTCTTATAAATAAAGTGCTATCTATGCTTCCTCTTATAAATCCTTTATTGGTCAGAAAAGAAGAGAGGGTATAATACCAGGCTCTTGGGGCTTGCTTCAGACCATACAAAGCTTTGTTCAAGAAGTATACATGGTCTGGCTAGCTAGCATCCTCAAAACCAGGAGGTTGTTTGATATACACCTCTTCCTTCAATTCACCATTGAGTAAGACACTCTTAACATCCATTTGGAATACTTTGAATTCTTTGAAGGCAGCATAAGCAAGAAATAGTCTTATTGCTTCAAGTCTTGCAACAGGGGCAAAGGTTTCATCATAATCAATACCTTCTTCTTGACAATACCCCTGAGCAACTAATCTTGCCTTGTTTCTGATGATCAGCCCTTGTTCATCCATCTTGTTTCTGAACACCCACTTAGTGCCAATGATGGATTTGTCCTTTGGTCTTGGCACCAAGGTCCATACATTGTTCCTAGTGAATTCAGCCAATTCTTCTTGCATGGAATTTATCCAGTGAGGATCACTTAGAGCTTCATCTACCTTCTTTGGTTCAATCATAGAAACAAAACCTGTGTATAAACAGAAATTACAAACTTTTGATCTTGTTAGTACAGGTGCTTCTATGTTACCTATAAGATCAAAAGGAGTACACGAAGCATCGATGCGGTATTCCTACGTGGCGGTGTGGTACCGCAGCAAACACCACCCCGCCCATGGCGGTACCGAGCCGAAGCATCCATCCTCGGCATCTCCTCGCCGAGGGAGTGAGGTGAGAGAGAGAGGTGAGAGAAAAAGAGAAAAGAGGAGAGAGGAGAGAGAAAAGTGGAGAGGGGGTATTTTTTTTAAATTAAAAATTTTGAAGCGTTGAAGCATGAGTAGTACGGGGGGTTAAGCATGAGTGAAGCATTAGTGATGTGGTGCAGATGTGGCACGAAGCATGGAATGCTTCTCGGCGTGTACTCCCGATGCTCTAACCTGATCTTTAGGATGATCCTTGTGGTCTTTATAGGCATTTTGGATTAGGGAAGAGTTTGGATTGTTTTGGATTATGGGAGTTGAAATTCTTTGGTTTGGATCAGCTGATGAGACTTCTGGTTGATCAGCTGACAGAATTTCTTGGTTACAATCTTACGGGACTTCTACTGATGAGGGAATGTTTGATATGGAATTAGAGTCCATTGATGTTGAATCATGATTCTCATCATTCAGTAAAAGTGTGGGTTGATTCAGGATAGGATGTGCAGAGGTATTTTGTAGATTTAGAACAGGTTCATCTAAGTCATCTATGTCAGCTGATGAGATTGGATCAGCTGATGGGAGTGGATCAGCTGATACTGGAGTGTTGTCTTCAGTACGCAGCAAATCATTAAATTCCTTACCTATAGATGGATTAGTAGAACAGGATGCAACAAAGTCATTTTCATTAAAACTTACATTGATTGATTCTTCTATGACCTTTGTTCTGAGGTTGTAGATTCTGTAAGCTTTGGAAATCACAGAATATCCAATGAACACACCTTCATCAGCTTTTGGTGTAAATTTTTGCAATTGATCTTTCTGGTTCAGAATGAAACACTGACACCCAAATATGTGTAGAAAGCTGATGTTAGGCTTCCTTCCCTTGAGCACTTCATAAGGAGTCTTGTTGTGCCTCTTTATTATAAGGGATCTGTTCTGAGTAAAACATGCACAGCTGACAGCTTCAGCCCAGAAGTTGAATCCTAACCCACTCTCACACAGCATGGTTCTTGCAGCTTCAATCAAAGTTCTGTTTCTTCTTTCTGCTACACCATTCTGTTGTGGAGTTCTTGGAGCAGAGAAGTTTTGAGATATTCCTTTCTCATCATAGAAACCTTCAAGAGTTTGATTTCTAAATTCAGTTCCATGATCACTTCTAAGCATCCTTACCAGATTGCCATTGAGCACTTCCATCTTTCTAATGAAGCTTATAATTTCTTCAGCAGCCTCACTCTTTGCTTTTAGGAAGATGACCCAAGTGTATCTTGAGAATTCATCAACCATTACCAATGCATACTTACTTCCACCAATACTAGAAGTAGCAACAGGACCAAATAGATCCATATGCAACATGTAGAAAGGTTCAGTAATGGAGAAGGCTTGCTTAGATGGAAACGAAGTCTTGTGCTGCTTTCCCTTCTCACAAGCAGAGCAAGGTTTAGGCTTAACATACGTCAGTGAAGGTAGTCCTGACACTAGTTCACCCTTGCTCAACTTGTTAATGTTTTTGAAGTTTAAATGGGAAAGCCTTTTGTGCCATAACCAGTTTGTGTCAGTTACAGACTTGGTATACAAACAGGTTAACTTGGATGGATCACCAGAGGACATATCAAGAGTATATACATCCTTGGTTCTCTTTGCACAAATTATTGTTTTACCTTCTTGATCTAAAATGGAACCACCTGTCTTTGTAAAGAGGACTTTATGATCACTATCACATAACTGACTTATGCTGATGAGATTATACTTAAGTCCTTTAACATATGATACCTTGGATAAGGTTAGGTTTCCATTATGAAGTTCTCCGTAGCCTTTTGTTTGCCCACAATTGTTATCACCAAAGGTTACTCTTGGACCTTTTTCCTTCTTGTAGTTACTAAGCAAAGCTTTACAACCTGTCATGGTCCTTGAACATCCACTGTCAAGATACCATGTGTTCAGACCCTGCATAGTTGTGATTGAAAGAAGGTTAGTGACATTTGGGCATCCACATTTAAGTGGACCCCTGTGGATTGAACCTAGCCATCCACTTTATATTAGGTTGTTTATGAATGAGAGAAACAGATGTGTTATCATAATCAGTCCGTTGTCTTGAGTTACCTTAAAGAGAACAATTACTTGCCTTATGTTCTTTGCTCCCACATTTATAACATTTTTGATTTTTGGAGCTTTTAATATGTTTTGGTAATTGACTAAGAGTTGTCTTAACTGTTTTCTGATGACTATGGGTCATCAGCTGACAGATTTCACCATTCAGCTGTTGCAGCTGATTCTGTAAACTAATAAGATCTTTGTTTACAGTCACCTTAGGTTGACCCTTAGTTAAAATGAGTTTTTGATCAACTTTAGGTGTGGCAGACTTAGACTCTTTGTAAACAAAATGTCCTTTTCCCTTAGTTTCTCCTATTAAAAGAGTTTGAAGTGATGTTTGATCAGCTAAACAAACAGAAGAGGATCCATGATCAGCTGACAGGCTATCAGCTGAGCAGTTATCATCTACTTTTCGATCAGCTGATGTAACATCATTAGCTAAAGAATTTTCAGTCAGCTGATTTCCTAAATTTGATGTATCAGTTTTCAAGGTTTGACAACAGAATGTCTCTTTGGTATCAACAAATGATTCCATTCCTTTACTTACTTCCTTTACACTTAAATTTTCAGTGCTTTTGCTTTATGTTAATACAATAGAACTTGAACCAACTTTTGAAGAGGTTGAGTCTTTCAGCTGAGTACTTTTACTTTTGATAAATCTGTTAGTGATAATACTTTTTCCTTTTACGATCTTTTGAAAAGTAAGAGGTAAAATATCAGCTTTTTCTAAGATATTTATGTTCTTGCTAAAATCAACACAATTAGCAGCTTGGGAATAATTTCCACCAATAATAGCTTAAACTTGTTTTGGAATCTGCTCATTGACACACTGAGTGGTCTTTTCAGCAGAAACACACCAAGATCTAACTACTTTTTGAAGGTCATTAAACTTTATTGTTGCTTCATTGGTTTCTTTTACCAAGATCTGATTAAGAATCTTTTGATTAGCTAAATCATCTTCCAGTTTTGTCATTTGTTTAAGTTTCTCATCTTTAAGACTTAATCTCTCTTTTAGTGATTCTATTTCTAATTTTAGCTTCTTTTCTCTTTGAATATTTGACTGAAACTCAACACACAGATAATCAAACATAGTGTTCTTTTCATTATTTTCATAGTTAATAAATTTTCCAACCTGATACATAGAAGAGGGATCCCAGTCAGGAGAAGTACAAGCTTTAGCAGCTTTCTTCATGTCCTCATCAAAGGAACTTGTACTTGCTGTGCTAGCCATCAAACTGAACTAAGCTGTGAGGACCTCATCTTCATCACTTGAGAGATCTTCCTCAGCCCAATCTTCTTCTTCAGCAACTAGCACCCTGTTCTGAGCTTTCTTCTTTTTCTTGTCAAGGACAGCAGCAAGAAGCTTCTTATACTTGGCTTCATAATCAATCTTGCTGTCTGAGCTTGAGGAACCCTTAAAGCCTGTGTTTCCTTTGGACTTACATTCACTGGCATAGTGACCAGTCTTGCCACAAGAGAAACAACCTTCAGAAGCCTTTGGTTTTGACATGGCACTTTCTCCTTTGAAGGGTTTCCTTTCAAACCTCTTGACACCCTTTCTTTTCAAGAAAGGTTTGAACCTTTTAACCAACATGGCAGCCTGCTCAACAGTAGCTTCAATGCTGTCCATGTTCTCCAGAACTTCATCCCCATCAGCCACTTGCTCTTCATCAGAAGATTCCTCCTCTTTCTCCTCATCACTGGACTCATCCACAACTGCAGCAAAACTCCTAGATCTTGTATCCTTAGACACAAGGGCAGTAGATGGAGCTTTTGCAGCCTCCTTCATATCCTTGGTAGAGATCTTCCTTTGTTTCACTGATTGTTCATGATTCATAAGATTTCCATATAAACCAACCAGTGAAAGACCCTTGATTTTCTCACCATGTTTAAGCACAGTGATAAAATGATCCCAAGATTCTGGGAGAGAGTCTAGAAACTTGTTTACAAGTTCCTTATTGCTTTTGTGAACATCTACCCTTCTTAAGTCATTAATGAGGCAGTTGAACCTGCTGTAAGTCTGAGTGAGACTTTCACCTTTATGAGCAAAGAAGAACTCATATTCTCTAACCAGAAGGAGTTTCTTGTTCTCCTGCACTTCTTCAGTGCCTTCATATGCAACAGTCAAAGTGTCTAGCATCTCTTTTGTAGATTTACAGTTAAGAACTTGATGATAGACATCATTTGGTAGTGCAGAGACTAAGGCTGTTCTTGCTTTAACATCAAGATTAACAAGCCTTTTGTCTTCATTAGACCACTGATTTATAGGTTTTATAATCAGTCTTTCAACAGTAGGAGCTTCATCAGTTACTTCAGTTACTTGGATAGTTGAGGAAGGAACATGAAGACCTTCAGTAACAGTTTTAAGCATCACATCATCAAGGCTTGACATATAGAGAAGAACTCTACTCTTCCAGAGAGAGAAGTTCTCTCCATCAAATATAGGACACCTTGTGAGTGAACCATTGTTAGAAGAACCATTAGAGGCAGCAACAGAAGTAGCCATTTTGTAGTGTGGGGTAGAAGCAGTTGAAGAGTAAGCAAAACAGATCTTAGATATGGATTATCTAGCCTGCTCTGATACCAGTTGTTGGTCCCGAATGGATACTACAACAACAAATGTTTGTAGAAGGAGGGTTGAATACAAACTTTAGCAAATTAAAATTTAAGAGACACACGGTTTACTTTTATATAATTCTTATTGATGTTAATCAAGAATTACATGAACTAGATGCGGAAAATCTAAGTTCAATAAAAGGTGGCAACTAATTTTGTCTAACACATAGACAATGCTAATCTTAAACAACTAATGTCTAAGACGTTCAACACATGAACAAGTTTGTTACACTGAAAGTAAAATGCTAACTCTTCTAATTCTCAACTTATGAGATTTCAGTGCTTTTCAATGCATACTTAGCATGTTTCCATGCATGAGTATATATAAGCAAGGTGTGTCCGGGTTGATGAAGAGAGAAGGAGACAAAGGTACTCGGTTTAATAATATTATAATAGAAAAAGTTAGTGGGTGAAAAGTAAGTTAACTTTATACACAAAGTGTGTAAAGTGAACATACTTTTCAGTAATGAGTATGCCCACTATCTATTATTATATTATTAAACTACTACCTTTATATCTTGGAAAAGTAAACTTCTCCTTTCATGCTTGTGCTTTAATCGACACCATGCTTTCTGAAGATGTGACTTTACCAAGTATGGAGTTGTCAGCCATACTTAACATCATATCTTCGAGATCTTCTTTTCAAGAGTATCTTTCTCCTTTTCCAGGGGATAAAGATCTATCATTTTTGTTTCTTTGCAGATACAAAAAGTGCTAAGTACTTTTACAAAGAAAGATCTAAGGCATAATAAGAACAACACATGTTATGCCTTTGACTAAAGAAAATATTACATAGAAACGCTATTAACTGAGATATACAATAAAGACTCAACTAACGAACACTGAACTGCAATTGTAATTTTGCTCAGCTAAGGATAAGTGTGAAAGACTCAGCTGACTAGATTTGCTCAGCTGATCAAATTGCTCAGCTGATAATACAAATCAAAGTATAGCTAATAAACTGATCAAACTAAACTGTCAGCTGTTCCCAAGGGCTCACCTGATCATTTGAGTATGATCAGCTCATAAAGAAAAGAGTGGATAAGTAGCAAATACCTTATCTGACAAATGGGAGGCATCAGCTGATAACTGTGATTGTGTTAGCTGATCCTTGACTGCTCAGCTGATCTTGAAATCTTCATCAGCTGATGGTTCTAGGCCATCAGCTAATCCAGTGTGATTCCTCAGCTGATGCTCTTTGACTGATCTTTTCTTCTCAGCTGATCTTTCTGAAGCTGGTCCTTTGGCTGATACTCAGTGTTCAGCTGACACCATGATTCGTCAGCTGACATTTCTTACTTAGGAATTCTTTAAGTCTCGGATGAAAAACAACACATGTTTTTCATCAAACTAAGTCCAAAACTGAATATATG
The DNA here is from genome assembly GCA_947179395.2 of Pulicaria dysenterica. Taxonomy (NCBI): domain Eukaryota; kingdom Viridiplantae; phylum Streptophyta; class Magnoliopsida; order Asterales; family Asteraceae; genus Pulicaria; species Pulicaria dysenterica. The sequence goes on from OX359293.1 coordinate 46,369,670, forward strand.
GTTTTGTTAACATCAAATCCTATTTTACTTAATAGATAGGTTTGATTTAGGTTTGATATTGCTATCTCCCCAACAAAGGGTATTTTCTGTAATTACTTGATAGTTTAATTAAAGTTGGGCTTTAAATAAACGGGCTTGGGCTTTAATAAGGTCATATATATAAATACCTTATTAAACCTTAGAATCACATTAAAATAATTACAAGTTAGAAAATCAACCCTAATCCTACCTCTCTCTCTCTATCGATCGGTGCAAAGCCGAGAACCCCCTTGGGGTCGGCGATGACACACACACACACACACAAGGGATCAAGTTTTGATCATTAGTAAAATCCTTGGCGGTCTAGCAGCCTGTTCGAGGTGGTGCAGTAGCGGTGTTCTACCTTTAGCATTCTAGGATAGAAGTTTCAAGTTAAACTGCAAAGGTATAACTTTTAATCCTCTACTTCTCTTTTAGTTTCTGTACGAGTTAGATGAGATCACTGGAGGGTGTTTTGCTTTATTCCGATGTGCATGTTATTCTGATATGTTTTTATAACCTACAAAACCCTTCAGGTGGTCCATGTACCCTTTCATTTTCATGACGTGAGTAGTTACTGAAGTGCCTTTAGCCATCTTGCAAGTATTAAGAGGTTTCGTCACATCGTAGCGTTCTGAACAAGCCTTCTCTTGAAACATGTCCCTCAGCTGACGAATCATGACATAGGCTAATGTGTCTATCATGCTCGTCTGCAACTCTAGGCTCATCGTTGCGAGCATAAGGCAACTTACATCTAGCGTGTCATTGATACGCTTCTGGTAAACCTCCCTAACGTTAGCTCTTGTGTTATTGGCTGGGGCATTTCCCACCGGTTCTTCCAGGATGTACCACTTTCTCTTATGCCTGAGCACGATCCGAAGATTGCGCTCCCAGTTGAGAAAGTTAGGTCCGGTGAACTTATCCTTCTCAAGGATAGAACGGAGTGAGAGGTTGTTAGTGTTGGATACGTTTGCCATCTACAATTTCATTATATATAGTTCAATTAGTAACACATAATAAACTTTGCTAATACAAATTGATAAAAACCCTTAAATGATAAGTATTTACCCTAGGATCCATATTTCACACGTGTTGGTGCACGGTTTGGGCACGACAACACCAACCCCGTGCTATTTCTGGTAGGTAGGTTCCTTTACCAATCACATCTAACTTGATACGACTCCTAGACCTTGTAGAGATTTTTAGACAAAATATTTAAGTATGTTTATCTTTACACAAAGTGCATTTTGGGCCCGTCATATCAGGGAATCACCAAAGTAGACCGCACCACCTACGACGGGGTGAACTCTGCCCGTCACATCAAGGAATCGCAAAGTCTTTCACCCCCTCCCCACATCGGGTTAAACCCCGGTGTGCACGGTTTGGGCACGACAACACACCAAGGTACCGGTAGCAGGAAAGGTATACCACTAGATGGGTAGCACTACTAGTCTAAGATTTTAGTGGGTTTTATCCAAGTTTGAAAAACTTAATTCCGGTTTTGGAAAACAATTTTAAAACTATCTGTTTTAAAATCCGTATATCTTAGTATACCTTAAACTAGGTACACAATACATCTTATAATAAAATCATTTTGGAAAAAAAATGTTTTTAAAATGCTGATACGACAATCATAAAATATTTAATTTTATAAAACTATTTCGTATACCAATTTTATCATATATCGTGGTTTAACCTCTGATTAATAAAAAACCATTATTAACCTTTTTAATTTTATAGTCGCATAATATCATAAAATAAAGCACAACCACGCAGATAATAAACCGTTATAGTATTGCCAACTATGTCCTAAGGGGTTAACTAAGGACAAATTAATCTAAATAGATCCTGTGGTTGGATCTTACATATTGTCTCCTTGCTCCTACTGGCCTTGCCACATCCGGTCTTGGAAAAATACTCCGTCTTTGGTTTTGGTTACAACAATCTTAACTAGAATACATAAAATCCTATTCTATTACTTTTACATTGTAAAAAAAGGGGTTGTAAGTGGCACGCAGGCCTCCCCAAAACCAAAAATAAAGAAAAAAAATGCAACCACAGGTCTAAGTTGGCAAAACCTATAACTTACATGTCCAACCACAACAAGAATATACTGTTGACTTGTTTAAGTCAAGCATTTGTAGTTGACATGTAGAAACTACAAACGTGACTTAATAGTACTAATGCGACTTTAGTATACAAGTCAAACCCATTTATACAACAATATATAAATATTCAACCACTCATTTAATAATAATGTAAACAACATACATATATCATTGATCTATTAACTTTTTCTCCTTACCTCTTAATTAATTAAACTATTAATTAAGACGAGAAAACTTGACAAAGCTTGTCAAACCTTTTAATCAATTATTAAACTATTGGTATAATAACTATTATGCCAAATGTGTTTTACTCCAAAAACACCTAATTGATTAAAATTGTCATTTTTTACTTTGTTCAATAATAATACACTATCATGGCTAATTATTATATTTTTATCCAAAAATATAATAATCCTATATTTTAACTTAACTAGTTAAAAACTTTAACCATAATATATATATATATATATATATATATATATATATATATATATATATATATATATATATATATATATATATATATATATATATATATATATATATATATATATATATATATATATATAAATTGTAAGTCCGTAAAATTAATACATATATAATCTTGTATTATTTAATTATTCTGAATTACTCGTCTAAAATACAAACGGTATTTTCCAACGCGAGGCCTATGGACCAAAGACCCATTCTCGGTTACCCCTAACTAGGCCAAGAATCCTAACATATTTATGATTAATTTTATAAGCCCAAAAACAAACCAAAAAACTTGAGTTCTTAAATTAATCAAATTAATAATGAACTAAATAAAACCCTTTTTATTCCTTTTATTTTGGCCTTAATATAAAATGATCAAGAAATCAACCGGCCTGACCCGACCTGGGCCGAACCTTCCTAGGCTGCTGGGCCGTCCAACGGGGCCATGGTTTGGTCTTGGACCAGCAGTTGGGCCGAAAACAACTTGGGCCGCGACCACGCACTGGGTCGTACCGCGATGCCTTTTGGGCCGAGGACCAGCCGCAACTGGATTGCCCTCATTGGGCCATAACCGCCGATCCATCACCACTTCCGGGCTGCCTTAAATGGGCAGAAACTGCCGCCGCACTGGGCCGCCGCAACTGGGCTGCCGCCGACAGTCACGCGTTAGTCCCCGGTGACGATTTCCATTCACAAATAAAAATGGAATGAATACATGAACAATTATATATATATATATATATATATATATATATATATATATATATATATATATATATATATATATATATATATATATATATATTAAAAACTAGAAATTCTAATCAACTTAAAGTCCAAATTTTCCTTAAAACAAAACTTGTTTTAACATTTAAACTTTAAACAATTTTATCAACAACCTTGTTGAATAAGGATAAGAATATCAAAGTTTCAAAGTTCATCCTTTAATCAAAAACTAAACTAGTTTTGATTAAGAACTTCAAAAATTAATATGTTAAGTAAACTAGCTAACAATTCGATACATACATTAACATATATATACATGAACGGAAAAATAAACCTTTTATAGTTTTAATCTTTTAACCGGTTAAACCTAACTGGTTTAACTTATCTGATTTAAAAAATTAACAACCATAAAACTTTAATATTGAAAACTAACTGTTTGAACATTAAAATTGAGACTAACAAAAAAATGTTAATCCCTATATATCAACAAATACATATATGTAAACTTAAAAACTATTTATTGGTTTAATTCTTTAACCGGTTAAACCAAACTGTTTTAACCTTTCTGATTAAATACTAAAGCCATAAAACTATTCAATACTAACTATTTGAATAAACTGAGATTAACATGACCTTGTTAATCCCATATAATTTTTGAAACACGCACACACACACACACACACACACACACACACACACACACACACACACACACACACACATATATATATATATATATATATATATATATATATATATATATATATATAGATAATAACAAGAACAACAGATCATACAACCAACACACTGTGATAAACTGAGCCGAGGCTCTAATAATACTATTGGGTTTTAACAGGCATATCACATTCAATCTTTAGTTATTCTGATCTAGAACCTAACTGGTTTAGACCAACTCAGGATTGCAAACATAAACTATTATTATTCAAAAAGCGGAATTAAAATAATAACTAATCTTTAACTTATTTACAAGTTACATCATAATGCATTTAAGATTATCATCATACAAAACAAACATGTTCATACATACATATATAAATATTCGGTCGACATATATATATATATATATATATATATATATATATATATATATATATATATATATATATATATATATATATATATATATATATATATATATATACGGGATGAAACTTATACCTTTGTCTAGGGTTGCTCAAGATGGTCCACCCATAATGAGGCAATACAAGGACCTGCTAGAAGGTTAAACCACAAATCTTGATCAATCTTTCTTGATGATCAAAACACCAAATCGAAAACCCCCTTGAGGTAGGGTGTCGAGTTTGGCCGAATGAGGGAGAAAGAGAGGAGAGTGTTTTTATCTTGTTATATTGCGTTAAACCTAATCAAAGCAATCCTAATCCCTATTTAGAGATGATATCTAATAAGGATTAATTAGGAAACTTTGATTATTTTACCAATTTACTAATTATTATTAATACAAAATATATTATCTATATATTATATATTCGACCGAATATATATATATATATATATATATATATATATATATATATATATATATATATATATATATATATATATATATATATATATATATATATATTTGTTTTTCCTTAAAAATTAATTAGCAATAACCTTATCCAAGATAATAATTCAAAATATTAATCTTGAATATTATAAATTAATAATATATATATTTATTAACTAATAAATATATACCCTCTTGTTAATTAAATTAACTTGGTAATAAAAACTCTCCATACCCGTAATAACTAGTTTATAACCAATTGTTATAAAATCATTCTCCCATTTGTGATTATATTACTTCTTGGATTACATGCCCTCACAGGTGTGACTCTTGAGTTCCTTATGGCATTGGTCGTAAGATCAGGGTTCAACGGTTACAGACACAAATCCTATCAGAATATTCTTTGTCGCATTTAACTATTATCAATCATAATTTGACTATTATCAATAGAGATGATGATACCAAGCATCTTTTCCCCTACGAGTCAGTGGCCACCACCGTCGACGAAACTCAATAATTCAATCTCTATTCTCAACTATGATCATAATTTAAAGCATCATCTGTTCAAAAATATAATAGATAGCAAATTCCCAACATCAATTCATGCTTAAACGTACATCCAAAAGTTGTCTAATTTTCATGAGACGAACCCACCACTATACACGCTGCATGAACATGAATTAATCTCCAAAATACAATTTAAACCCTTGCAAAACAATTATAAACCATGTAAGATGCAATATTAAATGTGAAAATTTACTAGCTTGATAATCACAACAAAATCACCAAGATTCCCTTGTTTTCTTCCAGTTGGTTGAGAGCAATCTTTGCCTTCAAATACTGCCATGAACCACTATTAGCGGTTCCAAAGATGTTAGATAACCCTAATTAATCCTAATCCTTTTAATCCCCTCTTAATCCTTAATCCTTGATGTTTCTCAAGTTACATCCGAGCCATGCTTGTTTCTCCATTGAACTATAACCAGCTTCACCCGCCTTTTTCTCAATTGCTTCATCTGTCTATCAAGTATCACTAGTGGTTTCTCTACTAACCGTTTATTATTATCCACTCGAAGTTCATGTAGAGGTAGTAAACTCGGCTCCTCTGCTAGATACTTTCACATATAGCAGATGTGGAACACATTGTCAAAGCCCTCTAGCTCTGCCTGTAACTCTAACTTGTATGCCTGATCTCCAACCCTTTCAAGTACCTTGAATGGACCAATAAATCAAGGTCCAAGATTACCGCGTTTCCTGAACCGTATAATATCCTTCTACGGCAAGACTTTAAGCATAAATTTATCACCCACTTCAAATGTCTTCCGTCTATGCTTCTTATCAGAATACTCTTTTTGTCTTTCCCAATCTACATTTAACCGTTTGCGAGCAACTGCAACTTTGTCCGTTGTTATATGAATTATCTCTGGTCCAAAAAATTTCTTTTCTCCCGGTTCCAACCATTAAGTAGGGTACGGCACTCCCGTAGAGCATTTCATATGGTGCCATATCGATACTCGCATGGTAGGTGTTATTGTAGGCAAACTCCACTAGTGGGAATGAGTATCCCAACTACCACCATACTAAATCACGCAAGCTCTTAACATATCTTCGAGTGTTTGAATCGTTCTTTCACTTTTCCCATTCGTTTAAGGGTGATAAGCCGTACTCAAGTGTACCCTAGTACAAATCTTCTGCTAAAGCCGTGAAGCCAATCGATGGTCACGGTTAGAGGCAATAAATAATGGAACTCCATGCCTCGTGACCACTTCCCGCATGTATAGTTTAGCTAGGTATTCCAGCTTCTCATTTTCCTTTGCCGCTAAGAAGTAAGCACTTAGTTAACCCATTTACGATCACCCAAATTATATCATTACCGTGTTGGGTCTTTGGTAGTTTCATCACAAGATCCATCATAATTATGTCCAACTTCCACTCAAGGATCTCAAGTTGTTGGAGCTCCCCATAAGTTTTTGATGCACTCCTTGGTGATCTTGTGACATTGAAGAAGGAAGAATTTTATTGACAGTGTATGTAATGTCTTAGACACTAAGATGAAATTAGCTCAATTGAAGATGAACATTATGAGTAGAATTTCATGACATTATGGGTTAAACCCTAATGATAAGCGTTTAAAGAATAGATGTGTTTTGTAAACTTTGACTATCATCTCATAGATTATAACGTAAAGAAGTGATGTACTTCATAAAATGAAGATGAATCACAAATATGTTGCTTATCTTTAGCCCAAGGAGGGAGGCATATTATGTGATATAGTATAGAAAAGATAACTCTTGTTTACAGAAGGAACTATTCAAGCGACTGTGGTTGCGGGTTTGGATCAACAACATCATTATTAATAAGGTTTCCTATAGTGCATTCCCATGTAATTACTTTGAGTTGTGAGTTAGTCAGTTCTTTAGGACATGGACCTTACTGAATCCATTTGATTGAGTCTGTTCATTATTAGCCTCTTATCCATAAATGGCAGGCATATTTTGATAAGTTATCCTAGATAATAAAGCAATGTTTTATGTTCCTTGAAAAGGATGGGAACCTTCTTTAGAATTAGAACTTTCTTCAATGGAATAATAGATATTGTGACACTATTGGATTAGTGTGATTAGTCTAACTAAACCGGGTTTCTTGATGAACATATTTATGAAACCATTTTGCTGAGGAGGTTCATGTTGAGACGTGTAATGAAAGACATAAGTTTGAGTTGAAAATATTTAAGTCATATGAGCTCTTAAGTATTCAATTAAGAGTTGTAAAGTTGTATTAGCACTTATTTAGGTGCTTTGAGTAGACAGGAAGAATAAAATCAATTGGTGGATTCAAATTATATAATCCTGGAGACTGAAACTCTCTAGTGTTTATGATTCTTTGTGAAATTAAGAACATGATGAATTAAGTAAGTAGCCCATTGTTGGGTAAAAATTAAGAAAGTTTCTTGATGATTACATCTAGTTATGGTCTACTCATTGATCAAGAAGATTTATGGATATAGACCCCATTAAGATTATGAATAAATTAAGTACCAATGGAATAGGAGTTCCTATTAATATCCCTCTAAGATTAAGAATTAATTGAATTTTATGGTCATGTTGTTGAATTTAAAGGTGCTCCTCTAAAGTTAATTAGTTTTGTTGTTGCTGCTTTAAGTATAGATTGTGGTTAAATACCTAAGAAAGTGCTTTAAATTACTTAAGTTGTTGATACCTCAAATGCACTTTGTCTTTTAGAAGCTTAGAAGGAATTGACTTTGAAAATGAGGCTTTTATTCCGCGATTAGAAAATGATGTTTTATGGTATTGAAATAGAGATAAAACTCTTGTATCTTTATAATTGATGTCACTTATGATAGAGGAATTTACTTTTTAATTAATAGATGAACTGTGGTGCCGATAAACCACAAGAGTTGCTTTAGTATTTGATCATAAGTAAGTAGACAAGGCGAGGCCGGTAGCTTGTTATGGTCAAAATTTTGACTTTGGGGTTTGGATTGATATGAATATTAAGACGTGATATGAATTATGTAAATGATATGCAGGGATTCAAAACTAGTGCATTGATTATTGATGATTAATGTAAGTATACCACTAAATTAAAATATGGAATGGGTCGTTGTTGCCTATTTTGTAAAATTGTTAATTTATATTCACTTGTAAAACCAGGTTGTTTTCTAGCCTTGCAGACAAAGTTTCCATAAATCTGGTTCTCGTGGAAAAGGTAGAGCACTTATGTTTATGCATATAATTCTTACTTGTTACATTTAGCTGAGTTAGTGGTGGCTATGCTTATATTCTTTGACAAAAAGTGCACTTAAGTAAAATTACTCGTAAATGAGTTGGCATATAGTGTTACCAAAACACTTGAAGAATTTGATAGAGATTGGTGAGTTCACTTTTTAGTGTGAACAAAAAGTTAGTCATGAGATTTGGTGATTATGTTAGGATGAAGAGTCATAATCTGGGATCATAGTAATGAAACTTTCAAAGGTTCAAATAAAAGTTAATTGTGCATTTTCTAGTAATAAATCACTAGACCATTTGAAGGAGGTCTAGTTATGGAATTGCTTTTGTTTTAATAAAGAATAAGGATATAAATTATTTAAAGAATTAATTAAATGCAGTAACTAAAACTATAGTCTAAATTTAGTTGTGAGATCTCATTTTATTATAAAAGAAAGATTATGGGTTTATGAACAAGGTAGATACTATTAGGAAAGTTAATTGATCCTAGTTAGGATCTTAGTTTAATATGTGATAATACATAAGCTCATGGATTGATTCGATTCCGAGGATGGACTCTTTTAGAGGAGGGGGGAATTGTAATATTTTGAATTTTAAGATGTCATTAGTTTTGGTTAATGAGGTGTTTATATTGCTCGAAAGAAATTATGTTTGATACTTATGAAAGATCTGATGATGTATCATAAATAAATTGGAAAATAGATACTTACAAAAGTAATTATATTAATTTGATGTTATTTGCTCATGACGTACAATTGATAGTGCATAAAGTACAAGCTCAAACATTACTTTTGGGAGGCCCCATACCTTTTCCTGATTGGGGCTAACCAAATTATCCGAAGATGTGTTGATCAGGAAGAATCTAATAACATCTTAAATCATTGCCATATGGGCCGAACTGGAGGCCACAACGGACCAAGTTACACCGCAAAGAAAGTACTCGATTCAGGTTTCTATAGGCCCACGATTTTTAAAGACGCTCATCTATTGGTAGGAACTTGTGATGCATGCCAAAGAGTGGGTAACATTTTAACCTGAAATGAGATGCCTTAAACTGGCATCCAAGTCTGCGAGATTTTCGATGTTTGGGGAATCAATTTTATGGGACCCTTCCCACCTTCACACGGTTGCAAATATATTTTAGTAGATTAAAGCTATGATTTCTAGTAGTGCAGATTTTATAAGTTGATTATTATATATCTAAATTGGGTGAAACTTAGGGACTAAATGCGACAAGTTTGAAACTATAGGGGTTGAATGTGTAAAATGTAATTTTAAAATCCCTAACTCCATATTTGTGTACATGAGTGGAGCTGGAGAATGGATCATTCACTCCTAAAAACCATTGTATGGTGGAATGCATTGTGCTCCCTCAACTTGATGGGGAGATGTGTTTATCTCCTATATGGGCACGTGTTGACTATGGCTAGCTACCACGTGGATATACTATGACTCAATGGATAGACCCACATTCTTATGTGCTCTTTTGTGTATTTAATTATGTTATGTATATTGTCAAACTTGAGTTTTAAAAGACGATGACTTGATTTTATAAGATTAATGTTTTTGATGGAACTCAATAACTATATTCTTATAGCTAACATGGTGTATAAATGTTTTTGTATTCGCATGTAGACTGGTGGTCTTTGTGAGTTAGGTATAAGCTTTGGGCTTGTTTAGTTATGGTAATTTATGAACTTCCTACTTATTAGATTAATAGCCGTGAGATTGGCTTATGTAACAAGTAATGTTTGGATTTTAAAAATAAATGGTTAATAAGCACATGATTGAATAATGTATTTAATTAAATTTACTAAGACCTTTAAAGAAGTTTAATTTGATATATGTGTGATGTTTTCGCTTTAAGTAAAAGATTTTATATAAATTATGTTTTGATAATGAGTTTGAAAAGTTTAAATTTGTACTAAAATTCAGGTATTACATGTACGCATTGGCTCTTATTATATTATGATTAAGATTTCTAAATAAACTTACCAACATATCTCATTGTTCATGCCAAAAATTTGCCATCATGATCATTGAACAAAACTCTTTTAAAGCCTCTATATACAAAAATCCACAAGCCCATGTTAAGTTATTCAAGAACAAATGTACTATTTTCTACAAACACAGAAATCTCAACTTAAACTCGTTCATTTACGCATTGTATTTCATGTCATGCTGAAAATTGCCTCTCATAATATTAAATACCTTTCTAATATAATACACAAACAATAATGGTCTTAATTCAAAATCAGTCACTTTGTTATTATTATTTTGTTCTTAAGAGTTCCATCACATACATTAAACACACACAATGTGCTTTTCCTTGCCCTTTTTACATCATTTTTCATATATTATTTATGAAAATAAATTATGAATTCATGGGCACCACCAATGGAATATCACCTTTCTCAACCACAAACTTCTTGACAGTTTTCTTGGAATCTGTAACCACCACAACCTCGTACTCACCTGGGAATCCACGAAACTTAAATTCGCCCTGATCATCGACATGCCCGTGAGCATGTGACAGCCATTCTTTTTTGAGCTCAAGAAGTCGATTCCCAGCTTCGTTAATCTCACCTTCTGCATTCACCAAATGAGAATTTTCTCGACTCATAAACAACTCCCAGAAACCCCAAAGCATAATACCTTCAACAGCAGGATGAGCAAAAGCTTCCCGAAACATAACCTCTAAATCATCAGCTCTGATGTGCTCGTTAACCGAAGAAACATCAAGCTCCGTGAACCAAATCGGGAGTCCAAGAACGCCCAGTTTGTCAAGAGCCGAACAAACAACCGGACCAACCGGGCTATCTATATGTCCTTGAATCCCAATCCCGCCAACGGGTGCACCTTGTTGTTGCAAATCAAGAATCTGAGATGTGTATTTCTCGGGTGTTGATCTCGTATCACACCCATCCTCGACATGGTAATCATTCACAAACAATGTTGCTGATGGATCCAACTGGTTAGCAGTTTTGAACATGTTTGCTCGTGTATCTTGACCTAATCGGTCTTGGTAAAACGACCCATGAAGCATTTCATTGTTCACATCATAATGCTTGAACTTACCGTTATACCTAATCAGTAACCCCGTTATGCGATTCTGCACAGCCGTGGCTAGCTCGGTTTTATTCAAATTCTTAACCCAGTCTTGGACCGCGTTGTCAACCTCCCAAAAGATACAGTGACCACGAACCGCGATATTATTATCGTTGCAAATTTTAAGAAGTTCATCGGCATCTTTGTAGTTTAAGTTCCCTTTTTGTGCTTCAGTCCAGTACCACTTGAGCTCGTTACCGAACACAGCCCAGTTAAAATTTTTCACCAAAAATGCAACAAAATCTTCATTGTCGATATTTGATCGACTGATGCAGGATCCGATAGGGAAACTATTTTGACTTTGTTTGACTATTACCATTGTAGGATGCATATTGCTTGAGTCCGAAGGTGAGAATTTCAGAGTGATATCTCGTTTACGAATCTATAAGTCAAAACGAGGAAGTCAAACAATGGTAATATTTTTAGCTATATATTATTTGACTAGTTTGAATAACACTAATTATTGTATTTAGGATATATATATGAAATTCTTCCGACAATTAAAAACTCGGAAATATTTACCTGGTCGGTTTGTCGTTTTAAATGGCGGAATCTGGCTTGACGATCGACGGCAAAGATCTGAAGTCCGGCCACCATGAAACTGACTCCGGCGGCCGGACCTTGAATGTAAACCATAACTCTTGCTGGTTGTTTTTCGACTCTAAAAGACCCACAAACTTCATGCCACCGATTCGCATCGTTGATCTCAACTTGACCACCATTCACCCATTGGCTATCAACACCAAGAGCCACATTCACATTATGCGAACCGGTGGCTCCTGGACCAAGTCGAACCCAAGCCGATACTTGATAGGTTACAAAAAGTTTAACTTTGTCTGTAATAATCTGAGCCGGACCCATCCAGGTTTGGGTCCGGTTAGTGGTGTGTATACACCGGCCACTAAGCGGCTCATGCGGCCCGAGAGATTCTCGGGCAGCAGGCGGAAGTATATGAGGTGAACCAGTGACGATGTTTAACACGCAGTTACCAAGGGGGAACCACCCGTTTGTTCCATCACTCAGATTACTATTCGTGATTATGTTAACTCCATAATCGGGATTCTGTAGATTAAAAACATAAAATATTAAAATGTAATCCTTGTGGTAAAATATTGAAATAAATTTTTATGGGAAATTTTAAAAATTTTAAGAACCTCGATGATTGGCGGAGGTGATGGTGGTGTTTTCTCGGCATGCTTAACAATTAGACCGTCGAGGAGAATATCGGTGCCCGGCGGTGGACCTTCGAGATAAATTACCACCTTTGATGGTGAACCGTTTATGAGAAATTTGCCTTGTAAATTTACCCAATCTGAATCTATCGCTTGAGTGCTTCAATGTCAAACGAACGAACATAAACACAACTATATATAGTGAAATGTATATACGATAATTTTTACACGTTTACTTATGAACCGGTGGGTTTAGGCTAAGTGTAATTTCTAATATAATTCAATAAATAAAACCTCTTAAATATTTTATTTATTGAAATAAATTAAATATTATAAACATGACACACTTTAATAAATATAAAACCTCTTAAATCTTTTATACGTTTTAACCCAAACCCGTTTATCCCATCCAGTCCGATTCTAATAAAATTATAAATCTAAACATTCAATAGAGATTATGAAAAGAGGCTAACTTGGCAATGCCTATGTATTGTTCACGGGAATCCGGGGTTTGAACCCACAATGTAGCTCGAACACTCGAGCTAGTAACGTTATTGCCAAAGATTCTAACGAAAGCGCTAGCTTCGTAGACGAGTTTTCGTTGAACTTTTCCAGTAATATCTTGTTGAATTCCATTCCAGCTTTGTGTTCTTTCTGATGTGGATGCAAAGAACTTCCCTGATTTAGGGAGGATTTTGCCATTTCCTAAGGAATCATGAGTTGCAATCTTGCATCCCCTTCCTGACCAGTTGTTAACTCCATCCTCAAATTCAGGGTTCAATATAATGTTCCCATCTTCAGTATAACCACATGACACATCTTTACTCTACAAATCACATTACCATAATGTATAAAGTATGTCAAATATGATTAGGAATGATAATTTATTCAGGATAAAATAATTTAAATGGCTTGGCTGCGTTTAACATGAGAAAAATATTATATTTTTCGTTTCCTGTTTTTCTATAAAAAGTGGTGGAGTTTTCATTTTTTTTTAAACAGAAAACATTTTAGATGGAGAGGTGGAGGTGTTTGCTTTTTCAGAAAAAAATGAAAAACATATTTAGTTAAAGTCTTTTATTGAAAAAGTATGAGAGTTTGGGAACATGTGGAAAAATAAGCGAGCTTTCTATTTTCTTAAAAAAATGTGTAAATGAATATATTAAAAAAAATTCTAGAAAAATGAAGAATTTTTCTGAAAGTAAATGAAGTCTTATGTTTGGTCTACTTACATGATCCAAGATGGACACTGAGTCTATGAGAATGTTTACTCCGGGAGCCGGCCCTTCTATGTAAAACACAACGCGGTCGGGCTTATCTGACAACACGAATGTACCTTCCAAATTCTCCCATTTCTCTTTAGATAGAGTGATCCTGCAACAACAATGATTAGAAGTTTCGGTTTCGAACCATTTATTGAGTTAATTTGGGTTAAATTGTTGAGTACTAATTCTGTTTTTGCATTAATGATTTATATAAATGGATATATACTACCAAAAATATATCATTTATCCATGCTTCATAAAAAGCATGTAAAAATTTAAGTATTGTCACCTTTATAATTGTGAAAAATGGTTTTAAAAATAAAAATTGTTAGAAAAAGAAAAAACTTAACATTTATAGGCGTGTACATTTGCATTTGAAAGTCTACTTTTTTAAATGTGTGAATTTAGTAATAAGTAAATGATTATAGAAGTTCATATTTAAAAGCGTGGACTTTTGTAAATATAGAATTATTTTCAAATTTTCTACGCTAATTAGAAGTGTGAAAATTTAGATAATTTGTCCACACTAATACATGTAATTTTTTAATTCAATTTTCACACGTTCAAATGTAAAGATTTGGCAGAAATTAGTAACACCAAATTTCTCCACACTTGATCGTAATTTTCCATAGTTTTAAGTGTATTAATATTAATTAAAAAATTGTGGATAATCAGCATCTTTTTTGTAGTGATACTTGGTGACAAATTTCAACCTGAACTCATCTTTGACCCGTTATCCAACCACTTGACCCGTCCATACCGACAAAAAAAAAGGTAATGACATACCTTGCAATGCACAAATACTTGGTAGATAAGTGCTGGTATTCGAGTCTAAGGGTCGCAATGACATCAGCCTTGTCATGGAGCAGGCTCCCGGAAACTCCAACACGGGCAAAAACCGAGTAAGTGGGGCCCGAAGAGACTTTGCTTGTGATATCTTGTTCTAAGCCTTGCCACTTTTGGGTTCTATTTGTGACAACAGCATGATGTTTGCATGATTTTGGTGTATGTTCTTCAACAGGAGGTGAAATCAGAAAGGCATCACAGCAGTTTGCATGCCAAGAATGCAAACCCTTTGAGAAGTTGTGGTTATTTATGATGTTATAAGTATGGTTAATCTTTTCACTGCTCAACTCATTTGGTTTCTGTAGAAGAAGCACAATGTAAGCCAAAGAATCAAGTAATATTGCTTTTATTTTATGATCTAACGTTTTCATTATGTGGGACCCAAAAACAAGAAAGGAAGCTAACATTTGAATGCAAGTGTTGAATAGATTGGGTTGTCAAAAACAAGGTTAGGCTGCTAGTTATGGGTAACCTGCAGGTAAGGCTTACCTGCAGTCACATCAGTGCCACATCATTCTCCCTCCCTTACCTTTTTCCTTTACCCAATACCAAGTTATATCTTACCTTAAAACTATCCCTATTTTTTTATTAATATATTAAAATAAAAAAATATGTGTGTGATTGTGATTGGTTGAGAGGGGGTAGGGAGGGTGGGGTGGGGATGGAACGCGACGTCGAGCTCACGGACCCGAAGGCCGAACTCGAAGGCCATACCCGAAATCGAGTTTTGGTGTACCCGAACCAACTCGATGGAAGCCGATGGCTTCGGGTTACCCATAACGACCGGCCTTACTAAGATGGATTTGGTAAAGGGTCAAATATGAATTCAAGGGTTTTAATAAACTCTATAGAGTAGTTTGTCTTAGACCAGATCTAGAACCGTTCTCAACAGTGTAGCCATAAATCCTATTGTATTCATTGAAATCTGTTGACTTTGTGACTTTTGACCCATTTTGACCTTTTTTTTAATTTTGATCCGAAACCAACAACAACAAAAATAACAATATTCAATCCCACCAATGATAACAATTACAGGTTTTATAGTAATAGCAAGTATTCTACTTGTCAATGTTGGACTTTGTTTTTTTGTTCTACCTCTAGATGCAGTAACTGGTTTCTTCTCAGAGACTATACAAATTCATAAAAAATAAGGTTAAAAACTTAAAATTATTTCATTATACTCTCACTAGTTCGAAGAAGACATAGCTTAACTTTTTAAGTCTATCCTGTGATTTTCAGCTTTAAAACTAATTTTGCTTGGAAACCTTTTCACCAAAACTTAAAGCTTCCTTGAATAATCCTAGTAATTAGTTAAAGTAAAACTCATAATAAATTAATATTTCATAATATGCAAATTTCAAAACTGAGAAATTGCAAGTTTCCAAATCTAAAAGTTCATGGATATTCAAACTAGACAATATTCAAACTCTAAATTTAAACATAAATACTAGTTTCTTCATGGCAATCTTTCAACCCTGTAACCATTTTTGTTTGAATTCAATATATCTGACAATTATTCTCCAAAATTCAAAGGATTTTGCGGAAGATTTTGATATTGAAAGTACCTTAGTTGACTTTCAACAGTCAAACAGGAACCGGGATGAAATATAACACACACAAACACGCACCTGAGAGTGAATATCGTCATTCCCATTGATCATTGACAAGGTTGGGACCTCCATTGATACATTCTCCATAACCTCTTTCGATCGTCGCTTCAATCAAAACCAAAATAATTTATATTTTTAATAAAATGTCAAAAAATTATACAAATCAGAATCAAAATTTCTCTTAATAAAGATCAAATCACCTGTAAACTCTTGGTATTCTTGTAACGATTGAAGACAGTGACGAAACATGCTGACAGGTTTCCCATTTATAGACACAATATTTGATGAACGTTACGAAAACCCCACTATAGCCAAACAAGTTAAAACGACGTTTAACAAATTCCCATAAAAAGCATGATGATGGATGATAATTAATCAGGAAGAAAACCCAATTAAAATTTAATGCATTTGAGCATAATGGCTGATGGGTTTCCTTTGTCTTACAGTTAGGATTATAGGGTTTCACCATAGCTGCTGTGATTGTATGCTTGAATTGAAATAAAAGATTTGAATTTTTTAAAGATTTATTATAAGGGTTTTCTTTGCTTTTTGATTTTATGTTGTGGGATTGCTTTACTTTGATTAGATTCAGGACTTGAATTACAAGCAAACCAATTGCAATTTGAGTTAAAAGGTTCGAAGATTAGGTGAAGAATGGCTTTCTGTGAAAGAAGTGTCAGTCTAGCTTTTGTGAAGAGTGCGCCATAGATTTTATACGTTTCTTTCTTCCGATTTAGTCTGGACAGTCGCGACCACATCTAGTTGAATAAAATTGATTCTTACGTAATAAAAAGTGATCGTACATGATAAGTAACAATTTTTTGTGACCCGTTAATGATTAATTAATTGCTCATAAATAACTTATTAACGAGAAATAATTTTGACAAATCAAGTCTCTAGTTAATGACGGTCTAGCTATATGTAATTCAAGAATAGGTAAATATATTTATTATATGTGAGTTGGGCTTTCAGCCAATTATATCTTTTTTGCGCGTAGCCTTAATTAATAGTCTATTATCACTAGAGTTATTTTAAAATTCAATTAAGAGATATACACATGCTTAGGGATATTTTTAGGACGTATCTTGTTTGTTTGTGTGTATGTGAACCGTGAGAGAGCAACAAAATTGAGAGATTTTGTTTTCTTGGTTTCTGAAAGAGGTGATTTCAAGTCACAGGGTGCCAGTCAGATACCAAATTAACGGCCAGATCCTGGAGGAAGTTTCATACGTATATTGGAACAAGACTATATTTTATTACAGTGTATCACCTTCAGACAGATGGTCAAAGTGAGAGGACGATACAGACCTTAGAGGATATGTTGGAAGCTTGTGTGCTAGACTTCGGGGTAGCTGGGGTACTTAACTTCCTTTATCGGAATTCTCTTACAACAACAGTTACCAGACTAGTATTGGGATGCTTCCGTACAAGATGTTGTAGGAGATGGTGTAGGACACTAATATGTTGGGGAGAGGTGGGGTAGGAGAGCTTGGAAGCACAGAGGTGGTGCAAAAGACTACATAACACATACAAAAACTTCGGGAAAGGCTATGAGCAACACAGATTCGTTAGAAAAGTTACGCACATAAGAGGCGCTCAGAACTGGAATTTCATGTTAGTGACCATATGTTACTTAAAGTCTCACCGTGGAAAGGTATCATCGAAACAAGGAAAACTTATTCCGAGGTATATTGGGCCTTTCAAGGTATTAGCTCGAGTTGGGAAGGTAGCCTACCGATTCGGAGGAACCGTCGAGAATTCACAACACCTTTCACGTATCTCACCTACATAAGTTCTTAGCGGACGAGTCAACCTTCATACCTATGGAGATATAGTGGTAGATGAGAAGTTGAATTATGTGGAATGACCGGCCGCTATTATAGAAATAAAAGTGAAGATTTTGCAAAATAAGCATATTTCGTTGTTAAAGTGTAGTGGGAACATCGTCGCTGGTCTGAGTTGACCTAGGAACCTGAAGAATAGATGCTAAGGAACTACCCGGAGTTATTCGATTAAAGACTTTGAGGACGAAATCGAGTCTACAGGGAGGAGAGTTGTTTTAATCGTTCCCGGAATATTACATAATTATTATTGGTTGTAATATCATTTCTTTTAAATACCCAAGGGTTGAGATGGACAATTTAAACTATATGTTGGTTAGTTGCTTACTATATGATGTTTTGGGCCAAGTATTAAGCATAACTTTGTATTGGGCTTTATAAATTACCCTTAAGAGATTATGTTAGTCCATTAAGGGGTTATGGGAAAGTATTTAAATATCTTTGGGCACAAAACCCAAGGGTATTGTGCTAGCCGTCATTACCGATTCTGGTGGGAGCTGTGTGTGTGAGTGGTGCTCGGTCTAGAGGGAGAAGCGACAAACTTTGATCATCAGGATCAAGGGGAAAGTTCTTGGTTTAGTGTTCTCGATCATTATCTATTGTTTAGGGACTGTTTTGGTTGGATTTGTGAGCTTAGAATGTGTTTGTATGGCTATCAATATGGAGGTCCAAAACCGAGAACAAGGGAGGGATTTAGACTCATTGAAACATAATGGAAATGCAATAAAATTGTAATGATTTAGTGAAATGATGTTGGGAATTCCTAGAAACAAGAATCAAGCAAAATGATTAAGTTTTGAGAAAAAAAATCAAATTTGGAAGTTAACTGTAATTCTTTTTAGCATCAGCAATGTTCTTGGACAAGACAGCAATCACAAATCTCATTTGGTGAGGAATTGTAATTCATAATTAAGGAGAGAATCACAATAAACACTTATGTTTGTAGTAATGACTACACTTGAGAGCAAATCGCAAATTGATTAAAGGTGTGATCACAAATCACTTATAAACACATCAATCGCTAATTGGAACCAAGTGAATTGCAAATTGCATATTACAAATATGAACAACAAAATCCAACGTGGGTCAAATCGCAAATTACTTGTTAGTGTAGAATCACATAATTCAATGTCTTAAATGCTAATTATAGAATGTTAAAATCGTAAATCAATAGTATGTGACAATCACAATTAAGGAGTTGGAACTTGATCACAAATTACATATTAACTTATAATCTTAGAATTGCAAATTGGGGCCAAGAATGAGAATCACAAACTGGCCTGTAGGCCGAATCGCGAATATACTTAAGTGTCTTAGAATCGAAAATTGGACAAACACTCAGAATTGCAAATCATATGATTTATGTATGAAATGGTGGAATTATGAGAGTGAATGGAATATGACTGTAATTGTAGGTCTTGCCGGTAATTGACTGATTTTCAAATACTCGTGACGTGAACCGTAGTTAATGCATACACTACAAATCAGGTGAGTTTCACTAACTCTTATTTTATGATGTGTTCCGTGTATCTGTGTTAGATATGATTATGTGTTATGTATTAATTAATATGTTGTTTGTTGAACATTGAACATGAAAACCGAAGGGGTAACATCAAGGTCGAGTAGATCATCATGATCGATGTTTGTGTACATTGTGGCAAAGTGGGCCTTATGTGCAATTACGTGATGCTATGTGATGATCATAAGGTACGACTGATGTAATGCGCACTAAGTTGTTAGCTTACCCGTTGTTGTTTTATCTCTTTCAAGATCTTCGGGCAAGGACAAGGGAAAAGTTCTGGCATGACAACGATCTAGTAGAAATTAATGAGTTGTGTTCAATATAGTTTATAAAAAAATCATAGTCCTGAAATTCTAGTATTCAATCACATGTGATTCAATATACAATCACATGTGATTGTAAAATCATCACATGTTGATTACAAAAATGTCACTCCATCCAAAAATTTAAAATTCAATCTGAACCATTAATAAGGCTGATCCAAAAGCCAAGATTAACCCCTCGGGACTATGGATTAAATATGAACTATATTGAACATTTCTCAGAAATTAATATTGTTGAATTTAAGTGAAACATTTTTTAACTGTATTTTTCGGTTTTGAATCTTAACATTTATAAAGTTTGGATGATTGTATTCGCATTAATACATTATATATTGAATGATTGAGTTTATAATGATGATATTATATATTATAAAAAAAGTCGGGATGTTATAATATATTGAAATGAGATAAATAAAGATCATATAGTATATTTACGCTATTTTTCAAGCTAAGTAATATTTTATTTAATTTATATTTTATCTTATATTGGAATTGAGTTTGTATAATCTCTTTATATAAAGTCAAAATTGACTATTTATTATATCTATCCATCTATCTATATCTATATATAAAAGACATGTAAATTTTCTAAAAATAACCATAAATTGAGTCTTAATTAACCAATTACAACCTTCAATTTTAAAATTATTCTATTCTCAAAACAATTTTGGAAAAATTAAAAATAGTGGATTAAAAATCGTGGATATAAGAATTTGAATTCAATTTTAATCTATTGAGAGAAGGGGTTGTATGAAAATTGTGAGTGGGTTTTATAAAACATATGAGAGGGTTTTAAGAAAATATGAGGGGGTTTTATAAAAATTGTATACTAATGTAATTAATTATAAGTTATTTATAAATTATGTTGTGATACATTTTGTTTAGAGAAAACATAATTATATATTTACGACCGTCTCATTTTTATCTACTTTTTGGTATAAATTTTATAGTAATATGACACTTTTTTTAAATTAGTATATTCTCATCACAAATGTGATATTTTATTTACTGCATTATTTTTATTTGAAAATTTTAATATCTCAAATACACTTTCGAAATACCCGTGCATGCACGGGTCAATAAACTAGTATATAATCAATTTACAAACAAAATATACTATTCATTCCAATTTTCATTTTACCCCCTTAACAGGTTTTTATTTCCCCCCTTTAATATATATAAATTACATTTTACCTTCAAGTTTTAATTTTCTTCCATTAATATATTTTTCTTTTTCACCTTCAACTTTTGTAAGATTACATTTTACCTTATAACATAATATATATTTTCATTATCATTTTTTTATTACTACAACTATTAAATATGCATTTGATTACATTTACCTCATAACAGAATTTATAGTTTCATTATCAATTTTTTTAACATAATCTATATTTTCATTATTATTTTTTATTACTACAACTATTAAATATGCATTTGATTACATTTACCTCATAAAATAATTTATAGTTTCATTATCAATTTTTTTTACAAGTAATTAAAAGATAAACAAATCTTCGAAAAATGTAGACGTGTTGATATGTCAAACGAAATGGTCTTCAATTCAACTTTAAAAGCAATCAAAAGAGCGTAATAATCCAAGGTTAAAAAATATTGATAAATGAAATGAGATACGCAATCTCAAAAGTACATACTTACATATATTTTATTGCAAGCTATGATCTTATTTAAGAAACAATCGTGCCTCCAATAAGTTTCGACAACTAATTTTAGTTTAGTTAACTACTTGAGAAATTACAGTTTGCTAAAAAACAACTCTATTTTTTTATCTTCGTAGATCACATTATCAAACAAATAATATGTATGTATACTACCTTCGAGCAACCATCTTATCTATAAAACTAAATATAAATTAAAATTATATAAATTTGATCATTTAAATATCAACCCGGCGCAACGCGCGGGCATGATAGACCTTGTTTTGATCAAGTGACCGACTATAGTTAAATTATTTAAATTATGATATATACTAGAACTAAATCAAATCTGTATAAGATTAATGATTTTATTTTATAAACACATTCTCAACCATTACCATATTATCACAAAACTAATACAACAATTTTTTATTTATTTACTTATTTTAGTAAGGCTATGTTTTAATGTAGCCTATTTTTCCCCGAAATCGGTTTATATATTGTACTAGGTTTCAAGCCCATGTAAACACGAGTCAGAATGCAAAATCTTCGACATATGACTTTATATCACTATGTTTTAAGTAACATATAGCTTGTTAATCAAATATTAACATATAGGTTTACACATTATTCTTTTAATTAAATAAGCTTAAAAAGCCAAAAGTAGTTTATGTATTCAAACAACATAAATAAACAATCACAAGCACCATTTTAGATTAAAGCACTTATATTAAAATAAATTACAATAAAACCGGAAAGAGTAACTCAAAAAATATGTATAAATATATAAGAGAAGCTTTTTTTTAACTGCTTTCATTATCTCATTGTTAAGATCTCGACTTGATCACAGCCTCAAGGCGGAGGGCCTTGTTACAATAACACACTCAAGTTTTGCAGTCATACGAAAAAGACCAAGCTATACAAGCTTTACATATGATAAGCCATGAATAACTAAACAAAACAACAGCAACGGTCATGTAGCCATCTTCCTTAGTAGTGTAGCGCAGAAGCAGGAACAACCTTGCATCCGTCTTGATCAACATAGTAGCACGAACAGCCCTGCATCCGTCTTCCTCAGCATCGCAACACAATAAAAGGAACAGCACAATGTTTCTTTAAACATGCAACCTAAACTTCTAATTACTGACAGTACTTGTTTTCTCCCATCCAGTAATGTTATAGTGTACCAATAACCTATCAAGCAGTCCTTCTTAAGCAAGATAGCGCCATCTTAGTAGTCCTAAACAATTCATAATATGAATAAAGCCACCATATGACCAAGCTATACAAGCCTTACATATATTAATTTGGTAATTTCAATAATCTAAGCAGTAAATTCACAAATCAATCATAAAAATAATGATCATACAAATCAAAGTGATGGAAATGAGCCATCATGTAAGTTATTTGACATATAATTCTATATCTCTATGTTTTGAGTAAGCTAATATTTGTTAATCGAATGTTATTATATAGGTTTACAAAATCTATAGTGATTAATCTTCATAAATCTAGTCTTTGCGATCCGTGTCATAAACCTAGTCTTTGCAATCCCTTGTTAACCTATTTGAGATCTAATCAAAAACTTTGATTTGGATGTCTAGCAACACCTTAGTAGAAATAGACTTTTAGTTGACAAATATTAACTCATTCCTTGCCTTCCAAAATGTATATAATATGGCCCGTGGTGTGGGGCTTTCCAAATGGTATATCTCGACAGCCTCAAATCATAATAGTTTAGCATATCTTTAATGTCTGTTAAGCTCATCTTATCCATTACCCACCATCCTAGAATCATCTTTTAAACTTTACTTGAAACCCGCAATTAACTAAAACAATGTCTCTATTATAATAAACCGCAAGAAGAAAAGACGACCAAATGATGATTATACATGTTAGATAGTCATTTACCGAGATTTATAAGAGATCTATATATAATAAGTATGTTTAAAACACCAATATTTTAAATCATAAATAATGAAAGCAAATGAGCATTTAAACTCACTAATAAGAATTAAAACATAATAGTTGAATAAGATAAGTATAAACTAACAGGAGCCTTGATGCTTTATGATGCCGCTTTAGAGCTAAAATACGAAACTGCAAAGAGTAGGATGATAACATTTAAAATATAAATTCTAAACATGAAATAAGCAACTTCAAGAAAAAATTTCTATGGACCAAAACAAGTATGGTCAAAAGACTATTTGAGTGAATAAGGTAGTAGGCGATGAAGGGAACAACAATATAAAGGCTTTGATAATCTTCATAAACTACTGAAGAGTTAGATGTAAAGCCGATCAGCTGGAACGACGATTTTAAAACCCGACCGGCCCGACCGGTTAACCGAGAACCGGACATGCCTACAGTTTAAAACTGACCAGAAAATCGGATAAAAAATCCGACTGGTTATGTGAAAACCGGAAAAACCGGTTGAACCGGACTTACGACTGAACCGGAAGCAGATTACTCATTTCCAATCGTGAGTTTTTATGGGGTAGGACCTTACTAATTGGCTTCCAAGCTCCCTTTTTTATATACATGATTTTCCTTATGAAGTTTTCCTGCAGCTCCGATATGGGACAAAAGTTTCAACTCTTATTGTTATAACATTCTTTCTGATTGTATGTCACGTCAACTAACAACCCTCTCTAATTAACTTGAATTTCAAAATTAGAGTTCAATCCTACATGCCTCCTAGCATTCAATACATCCTAAGTTAGATAAAATATAGATTGATTCAAGGAAAGTATTTAATACCACATGTAAGATATCACCCATAAATAATTAAAACTAATTTAAAGATAATACCAACCAACAGTTTAAACAAATTACAAAAATATAATCGTTTACTTATCTAAAAGTTAAAATTAAATTTTAATTCATATTAAAATAAATGATTTAAATTCAATAATTAAAACTTTTATCTAGATCAATTATTAGGATAATCTAATATATTTTAAAATATTATAAAGAGTAAATATAATATTTGTAAAAAGATAGGTAAACTATGATATTTTAGGGTTTAAGGACAAACGAAATTATCAGTAGAATTTAAATTTAAAATAAGGGCAAATTGCGTGAAAATACAACAAACTATAGCGAAATTACAATTTTATACAACCAACTTCATTTTTTATTAAATAATACAAACAAGTTTCATTTTTGCGTCATTGTATGCAACTGGTACCCTGATTATCAGGTTACCGGTAATTTCTTTTATTTTTGAATTTTTTTAATTAGGATATTCATATGTTCTTGGTGTTCTTCAGTATCTTCATCAATCATCATCATGTGAACATAAATATACAACCACAAACAAATCGCATATAAAAATACAATCAAAATAACAAAACGAACTAAGAACCATTATCAAATAAGATGAACTCATCTGCTGCTTCTTCCAAATCGAAGTTCTTCAACAGATCGAAGACCTCACCGCCGATTCATCTGCTGCCGTCTTCACCGCCGTCCTCACCTCCGCTGCTGTCCGCCGATTCATCTGCCACTGCTGTCCCCCGATTCATCGCCGCCAGCCTCAGATATTCCTCCAAATCGAAGTTCTTTTTCAACAGATCTAGGGTTTTCTATTTAGCTGAAAGATCATCAAGATCGTCAACAGATCTAGGTTCTTCTTCATCAACAAATCTGGGTTCTTCATCATCAACAGACCTAGACCTGGGTTCTTCTTCAACAGACCTTTCATTTTTCATCTTCTTCATCATCAAGATCGTCACCGATTGCAGCCCCTGTGATGAAGCCCTAACCTTCGCAACCCTTGTGAAGAAATACCTTCAATCAAATTCAACCCCTGTGATGATTCCTAACCCGATTGCAGCCCTTGGATGATGATGATGGGGTGGAGGAGAGAAGGCGAGCGGATGAAGATGGGATCATGTGACAAACCCTCATTTGCTTCATCCATTTGTTGCCTTCATACATCTACATGTCTTCACTCGTTTGCAGATCTGGACATTATTAGGGTTTTGAGATTCACAATGTTCATAAGTATAAATTCATAAAAAGAACAATAAAAATAAAAAAATAAAAAGAAAATATAAAAACAGGTAAGTTACCTGCTATCACAGGTAATACAATGATCAAAATTTATAAGTTGCTTGTATTATTTGATAAAAAATAAAGTTGGTTGTATACAATGGTAATTTCGCTATAGTTTGTTGTATTTTCGCGCATTTTGCCCTTAAAATAAAGTCAAAATTAAATACAATTTTAACAAACAAAAGTCAAAATTGAATCTTAATTTTTATTAAAATGATTATCAAGATTTGATAATTAAAATATATATTCAAATTTAGAAGGATGATAATCACAGTCCTAATAAAAAACAAAATAGGTCATTTCAATTTTTAACAATAGAAATCATAATTAACTTTCTATACATTACATAGTTACCTTTTACATAGTTTTCAACTTTTCATACGTAAAACAAGATTATCATTTTCTAAAATAAAAATTAATATATTTTATTCTTTTTCACAACTCTTAAAACTATGATTATTAAAAGGGTTTAATTCATAAAAGTGTATCAAATTTTACACATTTTGTTATTGTATATATTGGACTTTCAAACTTACCGTTTAATGTATCAAACTTTTTGAAAGTTAACATTAAGTGTATTGTGTTACGTATTCTCCAGGTAACAGGTAATTTTTTTAATTTTTAATATTACACATCACTAAATAATTGTCATGTGTGTATATCTTCAAGAAATCAAAAAAAAAAAATGAAGAAGAGGAAGAATATTTGAAGAAGAACACAAACCTAGAAATCAAATCTGGAAATCGACCTTTGAACAAATGAACCCTAAACCAGAAATCAATTCTAGTAATTGATGAAAAATATGAAGAACATGTTTGAAGATGACATACATTAACTTACAACAAACTGAAATTGCAACAAACTAGAATTGCAAACAATCAAGAAGAACAAGAAATGAATTTAACCCACATCTTAAACATCAAGAAGAACAACAAACTAAATCTATTACTAACCCACCCTAAATCACCAAAAATCAAATTTGAACCAAAAGAATAAGAACCCTAAAACAGAATCGATTATTAACCCACATTTGGAACATAATCGAACAACATGATTTCGAATCACAAACAAGATGATTTTAACACTCACCTTCGATTCCATTCCGGTTTAGGGTTTTCGAATCGCCTGTTTGTGGAACGATCAAATCTGCGTCAATGGCAGATTTGATGTGAAATGGAGATGGATCCTCGATGGAATCGATTTTGAGATCTGCCTTTTTGAAACCATAACCCCAAAGCATATCTTGAAATCGGCAACGAAAACGAGAACTAAAACCCTAAATCGCATAACCCAAAGCAGATCTTGAACTCACACGAACCCTAATCAGATTACCATCGATTGTTTCAATGTTCTCCCGCTTCGTTCTGGAGAGATCTACATCGAATACCCAATTTACGAGATCTGAACTGAAGCAGATGAAACCCATGGAGAAGAAGACGCATCGTATGAAGATAACAAAATCGCAGATTGATGATGACGAGTTTGAAACCGTAGCAGATCTCGAACCACATGAGAAAAAGCAGATTTTCGATTGATGATGTTTGTTTATTTTTTTAAATACTTATTTATTATTATTATTATGGGAAAATGATCCGTAATGTTAACATCACATAACTTAGGTGATGTTACACTCGCAAACTATTTAAATGAGTAAATACTGAAATGACTAAACTACCCTTCATTAAAGTAGATTGTGAGTGTAACATCACCTACGTTGCGTAATGTTAACATTACGGATGATTTCCCCTATTATTATTATATTATTACTAATACTATTCTTTTGAAAAAAAATGAAGAAAAACATATCAGCATCCACATAAGAATCATGTTAGTATTATGTTATCTAAACTGGCGTCATGTCATACTATAACATAATACATAAAATGGAAAGTTTGAAAAAGTTAACCAAATTAAACGAAAAGTTTAAAAATTCAGTACATACAAATAACAATAGATGTATAGTTGAATACACTTTATAAATTAAACCCTTATTAAAATCCATAAATTTAGTAGCTAAAATGATATAATAAATTTTATTAAATTACTTTATTCTTTACATCAGAAGATATTAGATAGGTTAGATTTGTCGTCCCCTTCTCGAATCTAATTTGAATAATTAACATCAATCTAACCAGGTTTTCCCTACGGCGGCGCCAAAATTCAGATCAAATTACATTCTTACCCTCCACCTGAGATTTACAAACACTAAACAAAATCCAGATATTCCTCCATACCCTCTCCCAAAATAGTAATTTCCATCCCTATTTTAGTCAAACAACGTCTGCTCCCGTCGGTCCACCGTCGGCTATATTCCCCGCCCTAACTAAACACCAAGATTAAGCTCAAATTCCTAATTAACCTTCTCATTGCATGCAATTTGTGTTGTTAGTTACTCAAATCAATGGAGTCCCAGAAGAATTTGGATGAAAATGGTGGTGTGAAGGTATCAGATGTTAAATTAAGTGATGTTACTGCTACGAAGAAGAAGAAGGAGAAGAAGAATAGAATCGGAAAATCGTTGATTATGAAGAAATTAAGTTGTTTCAGATCATCGGACTTTGGTCATCCGACGGTGGAAGAAGTCGACGGCGACGGTAACGTTGATATGGAATCGGCTTCTAATGATAAACATCACTCTCCGACTCACCTTCTTGTCATGGTCAATGGCCTAATTGGGAGGTTAGTTGTTATCTATTTCCTTATTTTAATAATTTTTATTGTTGTTGCTTTTGAGTCTGCTCACAAATAGCTAAGATTGAAGCTGATATTCATGTTTGGATTTTCTAAACCTAGTGATCTGAAAATGCAGATTTGAGTAATATGAATCTGTTACAAAATTCCAAATGTATAGGCAGATAGATAAAAATGCTTATACTATTATAAAATATCCTCACCAAAGGGTATGGTCTTGGGTTCAAGTCGGAGGCGGAGAGGAGGCTGAAGGGTGCTTGGCCCCTCTCAATTAGCTCAATTTTTAATTCTATACATATTATTAGCTCAAGTCAACTGATTTGTAATCAAGCCACACCAATCAAAGTACACACCTTGTATAATGAATGATGAAGGCTGAAGAGGTGTTACGCAACATGCGACGTATGAGACCTAGTCGGCTATGATGTATGATTTGCGAGACATAATTTGACGGTTTCTTGATTTTATGCTTATGAACTATGATCGATTCCAAATAATCAAGCCTCCAAATCCGCCAAATTAGTCATTTGTTTGAGATTATGTTTTGATGATTTCATTTTTCTAGTTTTGTTCTTGGCTAGTCACTTGTGGATTCTATGCTTCTTTCATTTAATGAGTGCTTCCTAACAAAAACTCTGTATTTTGCGTTATGATAAGTAGGACCCCCGCTATATAATAATCTTAGCTCCACCCCTAGTTCATGTCCTAGTCAAGGTATAGATTTAGGAGTAGGTTAGGGTGTATGAATTCTACTACGGGATATGTTTATATAGACATATAGAATAAAGCAAAATTTAGTCAATGCAGCTAGCCATATAGTATGCTTGTATGTTTCACAAATTCATGATTCTATGCTGTATGTTTTCATAACAATTCTGAAAATCCTAATAATCCTGTAACTTGATATCTTACATTTTCTGCAGTGCTAAAAATTGGAGATTTGCTGCAAAACAATTTTTAAAGAAGTACCCCAATGATCTTATTGTTCACTGTAAGCATTTCTACCAATGTCCCTTTCATTAGCAAGTGTTTTGTTAATTTTTTTTCCTAGCATTTGCATTAGAGGTTATACAGTTTTTCAGGTTCATATTATCATATATGGCTTAGATATTCAAGGGAATAGTAAAAAGATGAGCAAAAAGATCATTTTTACTTCTGTAAACATGCTAACTTGGATCAAATTTATGATATTCGATCAAAGCGTCTCAAAGTCTAGGGACTCGTTGACTGAAAACTACAAGACACGCCAGTTACCGACTTTATAAAGTTATTAATTCGTGTAGATGGGATCATTTGTTTTGACAAGATAGTAACTTAATTGATGGAATTCTAACTAATCAAGTGTTCTTGAGCTCTGTCTGTTGTTTATCTTTCGCTCCTTGCATTTCTTTTCTGTGATATACTGTAACACCAGATGGTCTGGATTGATTTGGTATATACAGGCAGCAAATGTAACTCTGCATTGGCGACACTTGATGGTGTTGACGTTATGGGAAGCAGATTAGCAGATGAGGTTGGTGTTTTTCTCCATTTTCATAGTTTTTATAAATTCTATCATCATGAACTTTTAGGTCCAGTTTGTTTCATAGAATTCGAAGAAATATAATTGATTTCAGTTTCATTCTGCCCACCTATGGAATGGATTTTCCATTACTTGAGGGAATGTAAGCATTCTAACAAATGAGATTTCATTCAAAAACATATTTTACCAAACATAATACAACACGGAATTTGATTTCAATTCTATTCCATTCCTTAGAATTCTGTGAAACAAATTATGATTTAAAAAAATTGTGGGAATCTAAAGTGGAAGTGTCGGTTTTGCAGGTGATGTCTGTGATAGAACGTCATCCTCATCTTCAGAAGATATCTTTTATAGGTCACTCACTTGGTGGTTTAATAGCAAGATACGCGGTTGCGAAGCTGTACACACAAGTGTACACAAATCAACCTAACGATGTATCCTTAGAGCGTATTTCCAATGAGAAAATTGCGGGATTGGAGCCTATAAACTTTATTACTCTTGCATCTCCACATCTTGGTTCAAGAGGACATAGACAGGTAATCTATTTTTCTTCTTTCCAAAAGGAGTTTTTCCCAGTTAAGGCTGCTCCCAGGGGCGACGAGCCTTTGGCTCAGATGCCCGCGGTCTAACCGGTTTTACAAATTGTTGTTTCCGAAGCATCCCCTGGCCATCCTAATTGAAACCTAGTGGGATTTGAACCCTTGACCTCCCCTATGGGGAGCAAGTGGTTTACTCACTAGGCCATTAGGAGATGATTTAGTTTTATCACGCTGGCATGGGCATAAATATATTACTACTCATTGCTCCTTTTCCACTTAACGTGATATATTTGATATAGATTTAAGTAAACGGGTAAACGAAGAGGTTTTCCCTGTTCCGGTTACCCGGGGAGGGTGAGTCTTTGACTCAGATGTACGCGGCCTAACCGGGGTATCCCCGTGACCGTTTCCTTACCCTTCCCTGGCCACCCCCAAGATGTATACCTAGGTAGGTTCGAACCCGTGACCTCTTTGAGGACGGGACGCCTTACTACTAGGCCACCTTGATGGTGGTCTGATATAGATTTAAGTAATCTTATCATATTTCTAATACCGATTTCAGGTGCCGATGTTCTGTGGAGTTAAAAGCCTCGAAAACCTAGGGTACCACACATCAGGATTGCTTAGAAGAACCGGTAGACACGTGTATTTAAAAGATAAGTCTAGTGGAAAGCCGCCACTGTTGCTTCAGATGGCCACTGATACAGAAGACTTAAAGTTCATGTGAGTTTCTAAAGATTACTCTGCATGAATTCCTTGATGTCATTACTTTAAAAAAAAACAATTCATCTTTAGTTCTTGCTTGATTTTATAGATCGGCTTTGCAATCCTTCAAGCGCCATGTTCTTTATGCAAATGTTTATTCTGACCGTACGCCATTTCTACTAGAACTCCTACAATCTTTATATTTATTAAACACATAAACTGATGAAAAACTGTACTCAGATCTTGTGGGTTGGAGCACGTCATCAATTCGTCATCGAAGCGAGCTGCCTAAGGTGAAAGAGTAATGCATGGATATTGTGTAGTACTCCCTCCGTCCCATTTTTATTGTCCACTTTTGACTTTATAAAGTCTTCTTTTTTAACTTTGACCTTAAAAATATTTGTTTTTGTTATACAATATTTGATACAAAATATATGAATGCATTGTGTTTTAAATGTATTTCCATTGATATAAATTTTATAAGTGTTATATAGCATAAACAAAAATATTTAAGGTCAAAGTTTAAAAAGAAAGACTTTGAAAAGTCAAAAGTGAACAATAAAAATGAGACGGAGGTAGTATAATATTTGAATAGCGTCTGATTGTTTTTTTTTAGCGTAAAAATCTTGCAAGAAATAGCAGATATCCCCATATTTTGAAGGAAGGTACAGTAAATGCAACAAAACAAGAAGACAGTATAGACCCACAAGCCAATTTACAGAAGGCTAAAACAGCAACCATGGAGGGTATATAATTTATTATATAATAATATCTATTTTAACTATTATAAATAAGGTCAATTTGGGTTATGAGCTTTCTCAAGTTGGGAGAAACTTCACGAAAACGGTAATTTTTCGATTGCAGATACGATGATCAAGGGGTTAAGTAAAATAAGCTGGGAACGTGTTGATGTCAGCTTCAAAGGAAGTAAGCAGAGATACCTTGCACACAACACAATTCAGGCAAGTATAAGAATTGCAATATTTTGCACATGTTTCTTAGCCTTAGAATAACTCGAGTGTGTTCCTTTCGCTGCTTCCGTTACTATTATTATTATTCGGATTATAAGAAAATTCTCGGTCTCAGTTGCGTAGCGATTTATTCAGGTTACATCATCCTCTATCTTGCTTCTGATAGAAAATGAAAAGCCACTTCCACAAAGAGGGTTGCAACTATTAGAGAATAATGTAATTAGGGATTAGTATAGTTGGGTTTGGCCCATTAGGGTTTCACATTAGGGTTTCTAGTTTCTACCATACCCTTGTAATCTATAAATAGGCTTTAATATAATACAATATACATACAGGGTTTTCATTATTCTACAGCAACGTCTTTTGAGGTTTAAAGTGAAAAATGTGGTATCTTCATTGTGAAAAATGTGGTATCTTCATTCTCTATTTGTGGGCCCATAGCAGTTATTATCATATTATGACACCAACTGAATGACACCTATAAACACATCTGTATTTGAACCATTAACAACTCTTACAAACTGATGAACAACTAGTAACTGCTAAAGGCCAATTATCATCTTTAGAAGCTGATGAACGGTGTTGTTGAGAGTACCCTCTCGTCACTCAATACGTCAACTCTCTCACATACATCATATACTGGAGAGTGCAAGGATGATTCTCTTTGGACCATTTTGTATATCTAAATCGACCGTCTATGATGTGATGAATGTGAGTGTAGGACCTGCATTGGAAACCGTGACAGCGAAAATAGTAGTATGTGGAGTGCAACGATCCATACTACTTCTAAAAATGTTTTTACTGGAATTTGAACCATATGATGATATGAAGCTAGTCCAGTACAGACCATATTAATGCAATAATGCTGGTAGTCTGCTACATGATATCTGAATCCTTTTGTTATATGGGCACAGGTAAATACCCCTTGGATGAATTCTGATGGTGCAGACGTCATACAACATATGGTTGACAATTTTTTGGTCTAAACCGTAACGAAGAAAGATAACTAGCTCTTCGTGCAGACGGATCCCTATCATTTATTGAAGCTCATGTAAGTTTTTGTACTAGAACATCTGGCTATATATATATAACATCTGCCAAAATTTGAAAACATCACTATTGTTGTATAATTTAAATAATTTTTCCCCTTTGGCTAAAAAATATGTACATAGATACTCATAGATGACTAATACCTTGCGAAGGGGTTGTAATTGCAGTCTTATTTACAGCTTTCATAAGATGGTGTGTAATGTGTAAACCTCCATTAGAGCACTAGAAAACTCTAGTGTTGTCTTAGGTGTTGTTTGTTTTCGAAGACATTAATGTCTTATGTCTTATTTCATGTCTTCAAGAGAAGATGTGGTTCAGAAAGTCTTAAGTCTGAGAAAGTCTGTGAGAAAAAGATGTACTTTTTAGCTTTTCAAAATAAGCAAAAATAAGACAGAGTAAGATGTTATGTCTAAGAAAAAACAAACAAACTTATTAGAAACGTCTACGGCGTGCAAACGTTGCTTTGGTAAAACAAACAAGCTTATTGAAAAGGTCTACACGCCCGCAGACATTTCTTTAAATAAGACTTTACTTTATTACATAACAAGGTATGGTTGTTGAGCAAGGTAACATGTGAAAGAAATAGGTATTAGAGTAAAATATTTGATACTTAATGATTCAGAATGTATTTTAAGATGGAATGATTCAGCAGGGTTCTTTTCAGCACATTTTTCATTCAATGTTCACAATCAAATACACTAAATACTTAACGATTCAACATTCAACACTAAATTGTTTTATTTAGCTACAAACTAACAACCCATAGCTCTTACACTAGAGCATGATCATAGTAACGATATCGCTAATGGTTTCTTTTAAACCGAGTCCCAAACTTTGGAGCTATTGGATTTATGTGCACATATGTAATTACACCAGTGTCATGGTTTGTTTATCAGATGTAATACACAAATCTAACATTTTGACACCAAATCTTATAATATAAATTAAAGACTTAATATGAATAAAATTAATTAGACAATCGTAGCCATTATTTTAGTAAAAAAATTAGATTATCAAATCCAAACCATTCATTTTGATAAAATTGAAATACAATTTTGATGTTTCTTGGTTAAAATTGATTCAATTCTAACTTTAATTTGAATTAAAATTACTAAAGTATTTCATATGTGCTCGTATTGGTCTACCCAAATTTACAAATACTATATATATATATATATATGGAAGATTCAAATGAGAATAATAAATTAATTGAGAATGAGAGACTAAATCTTAGCCGTTAATTTTGTAAGTGGAATTCATGGATGGAGAGCGTGCGAGAATCGAGTGTGGCAGGGTGCATGTGAAGAATTCATAGGTGGGCAATGACATTGAAGGAGGGGAATTGGACGGCGAGGATTGAGTCTCTCATTCTCAATTAATTTAAGGTTCTTATTTGAACCTCCCAATATATATATATATATATATATATATATATATATATATATATATATATATATATATATATATATATATATATATATATAGAGAGAGAGAATTAGGTTCAAGTAAAAAATACCTTAAGGTAGTAAATGTAAGGTGAAATTTGGAGGTGACACGTGTCTTTTTAAACCAAAATTCGTGGAGGGGTAATTGAGACATTTACACTCACTTTCTCTCTCCTCTCTTGATTTTCGGTACCCTCCCACATCCCACCACGTTCTCTCTCTTAGCTTCATTTTCGTCTCCCTCACGTTTTCTCTCATACGCAGCCCTAGCCCTCTCCCTGCTTGCCGTCGTCATGCCTTCCCCGTCGCCTTGCTTTCCCCGTCGCCGCCCTACCGTCGTCATGGTATGTCCCCTTTCGCTGTTCGTTTTTCAGATCTATTCAGTCTCCGTTCGTGTTTGTGCATCAAGCCCATCGTCTTAGGGTTTTTCCGGTTCTGCTTCAACGCCGGTGACCACCGCCTTCGTTGTTAGGGTTTATGTGTATAAATCGATGGATGCAGTCATGATTCCCGCCGACTGTATGCATCCTCCACCTCGAAAACCGGATCGCCTCCCCCACAAAAACCCTTACCGCCGCCATCAACGTGAAGAGCACCGGATCGAAATAAAAACGCTGTTTTTTTGCCGTCGCTCGTTGTTTAGCTAGATCCGAATCAAACCAACACCGACTAGGGTTATTCTCGTTGATCATCGATTCAAGACCCTAAGTTTCAAGATTTATTGTGCATCGTTGCAATTTCTTTGAGGTGATTCAAGTTTATTTTTGTGAATTATTGTGTATCAAGTTTCAAGATTGAAGGCTGTACATCATTTTTTGTTAAACTTGTGAATTTCTTGTTCATCTGGAATTGGTATGAAGCCCGATTGTTCATCTCGAACTCGTTTTGAAATTTTATTAAAACTATTTTTGTGCATCTATGTATATGTTTATCATCGATTCAAGAGTGGTTCTGAAATTATATTGAAACTGTTTTTTGTGCATCTGTGTATCTGTTGATCATGGTTTTGAAGCCTGATTGTTATTCTGGAACTGTTTACAGAATCGTAGGGGATGGTAAACAAAAAGACTGTTTACAGGATTGTGCATCTTACGTTTATGGTTCTGTATTAATCAGTTTTGTATGTAGCAGATTCAAAGTTGTTCAGATAATATGGTTGATGTTATGTATCATCTGTTTTGTATTCATCAAAACTGTACATCAATTTATTTTCGATGATTTAATGCAGTGGGTGTGCATCAGAATAATTCTGGAGAGGATGTTTAAAATTTATTCCTAAACAACCAAATTGTGAAAAGACTATTATACCCTTTCTGTAATTTTTTTTAATTAAAATAAAAAGAAAAAATCCAATTTTATAGGAGCGGTTACAGGAAAAATGAATGACTGAGATTTCTCCTTACTCTTTGTACCTTAATTCTCTTTTTACAGGATCTCTACCCTATATATATATATATATATATATATATATATATATATATATATATATATATATATATATATATATATATGTTTTATAATATTTCAAAATATCATGTTTACCAAAATTCTTAGCTTTATCATTTAAAAGTATTTTATAATCATTCTAAGTTCTTTTTAATTATAAACAATGAAGACTTAACCTTTTTGCTGTAATTGTAACAATAATGATAGATGATTTGTATAAGGAATATAATCACGTTTTTTTATATCATGATCTCACGTTTCTACCATCACGTTGCCTCCCTATCGCCATCAACGTTTCCACCACTTGTCTGGGTGTTGACACCGTCTATCGCTAGTTTATTAAGTTCCATATCTTTCGCATTTATAATTATTTTATATTTTTATAATATACAAAATTTATTAATTCTATCATCAATTCGTGTATCACACAGACATATCTAAATCAGCATGTCTTTATCTTGCAATAGTTCTACACGGAATTAAATTTTTTAGATAATTAATTGGAAGGAAGAGTTGTTAATCATAAAATTGGATTGAAATAGAAGAAAAAATTTATTTATATGGTTAATAAATAATTGGAGGTAATTTGTATACAACAAAAATGGTCATGCATAACTACTATATATATGCATCATAAATTTGTAACATATACATTAACAGTTTGTACCTTATTCTGTATTGCTAAAAAATATTGTGTACGGATCACTCCCGTAAATAATAGACCATTAACGAATTGTTATGGTAACAAATTAGATAACTAATAATCAAATTGTTTTAGCCATGAGTATTAAAAGTTATCCGCTTAATGAATAATTATCAAAGGGCTGATATGCTCTTATGTTGTGATGAAACATAATCTATTATATTATTTCATAAACATAAAAGTGAGACTTACAAAGAAAGACCAACTCTCATGTTTATAGAGAATATACTGGGTTCATGATTGACCAAAAGTCCATAACATAAAGAATTTTAACCCTTTATTAAGAGATTTTTTACAATAATACAACGCAGCCAACAACCAAAGGTTAAAACTTAAAAGTGTAAAAATCTTCTAATATTAATAAAGGACTAATTTGAATCGAATTTATTATACAATTCTACTTTTGACTTTTTAATGTCTTTCTTTTTTAACTTTGACATTTATAATTTTTTTTGTGTTAATATTTGATACAAAATATATGAATGTATTGTGTTTTAAATGTATTTTCATTGATAAATTTTTTATCAAGAATTATATAACATAAACAAAAATATTTAAGGTTAAAGTTGAAAAAGAAATACTTTAAAAAGTCAAAACAGGACAATAAAAATGGGACGGATGTAGTATATTTATCCACTCTAATTTACAAATATCATATTTACCATCTATACCATTTATAAAATATCATTCAATTAAATTTTTAGTTTTATGATTTGAAAATATTTTTTAAACATTTCAAATTATTTTTAATAATAACTGTAAAACTTGACTTTATTGCTCCTATTTGTAACAATAATGATCAATTTGCTTGTACAAAAAAGACAAACACGTATCTTCGTATCATGATAACACGTCTTTGTCATCATGTCTGCCCCCTTCGCGTTAGTCTGGATGTTACACCGTATGTTGCTATTTTTTAATTTTTATTTCTTTCACGTATTATACTTATTCAATATTTTTATATGTTTTAGTTTTTTTATATTTAGTTAAGGGTTTTTTTTTTTGTTTTACCTCGGACATTAAAAATATTTGAGACGGCACGTCGGCACTGATGAGATTCAGTCCATAATGTAACCCAACAAGCACCTCGCTTCTTGATGTGCTTGTTAGTTGGATACATAAGAGTTTTGTTTGAAAAACTTAGATGGTGCTTTAGGCTTAAGACTTAAGCATTTGTTGGAAATAAAGCTTTTAAACTTCAGTTTGAGTATAAAGAAGGGTTATTGCATCTTACAACTAACTTTATATAAGTTAACATTGTATATAATAATAATAAAGGTTAATAAATACATTTAACTGTATAGTTTTCTAATATATGTAAATAACTTTTTCATGTTCTCATATTCAATTATTATTGTATACAATAAATTTTGTATAAGTTGTCTATGTATACAACTTGCATATAATTAGAAGTTTATGAAAGTTGATAACTTAGGCATGATAACAAAAAAAGAAACTCTTTATGTCATACTTATACAAAGTTCCTTGTAGTTTGGGACAATAATCCCTAAATTAAACGTTACAAGATGCAATTAAAGAAAGCAAGAAAACAACACAGATTTTATGTGGTTCATCTAAAGATGCTTTGACGTATGTTCACAACCGGGAATACTTCTATTACTTGACTATTTTCAAAGTGATACATTGGAACCCTAACTATGAATATCTATAACCGAATAACCCTTAGCAACTAATGGGCTAAGCCTATATTGAAGTAAATCCGTAAAAATCAAACATGCCCATACCACGGCATGGACCCCTCTAAATACCTATCCTATCAACTTCACCGTTCAAGTAGAAACATAAATCCATTCTAACATTTTAAGAACTCTTAACCTTTGAGATTGAGACCCGTTAAAAGTTTTCTTTCATAAAACAAACGAATCATAGGATTTCTCATTCGATTGTAAAGAAGTTTGAACTTTGGCTCATTAAGCTTTGCAGGCTAAGGGATCAAGGCCGAATAAAAGAAAGTTTCAATTCAATATTATACTACCATACATTTATAAGGAAAAGAAACATGTATATATTAAATACTTAATTCTCAACATTTTTAAACTAATCTTGCTTGGCAGGTTGGTTTTTATGTATTTTATAAATTGAAACCAAAGACCGAGTTCAAATCTCCGTGTCTGCATCTGTATATTGCTTTTCCTCCCTTTTTTTTTGCAAACCACTTATGAATTAACCACATGAATATGGTGCAAAGAGCAAACTTCAAATTGGAACTTCTTCTTACTTTTTTTTTCTTTTTTAAAATAAACCTTTCTTTTTAATATCTTTAAAAAATTTCTATTTTCAAGAACTATTTTTTCCTTCTTTAAATGTAAATCTTTTTTACTTTCGTTATTTTTTATATTATTTTTAATAAAAGATGTTTCTTAGGGAGTATATCTTTTCATATTCTATAGATTTATCTTTATAATTACTTTCTTTTTTCTAAATATTAATTTCTTAGTTTTTTTATGTTTTTATTGATTGCAATCATTCTAGTATTCATTTATCAATCATTTTTAGAGGATTACGTCTAAAATAAAGTAACTTATGTATGTTTATCTTTTCTTCCATAACTAATAACTTAATCCGATTTGGTTTTTGGTTTATTGCATTCCTTAAAGTGAATTTTATTATAACTAGCTAGAAAACTATACTCAATGTAAATACGAGCTCTAATTTAAAGATTAATAATGAATTCTTTTAAAACTCATTACAACACTATATACAATGATTGGCCTTTTTCATAGCAGCTTTGATTTTAAAGGCTAATTAATTTCTTTATAGTTTTGATTTCAGTGATTAATTTAATCAGATAATATAGAATTATTAAACAAAACATTTGTTCAAGATGATAGTAGTTTTATACAATAATTTATGCTACATTAAAAGATATTTTAAAACAATTTAAAGGCTAAGGGTTAAGTTATTTTAAAGAAGTTTACAAGATACCAAATTCAACTTGAACTTTGTGAGTAAGATTATTTAAAGATCAAATTTAATAGTTAAATCAAAAGAAGATTGACGATTTTACTTGAACAAACTTGAATATTTAGACCAAAATTTGAACAAGCACTTACACAAAAACCCACGAAAAAAAACCCAAATCTGGATCAGTCACACTTTGATATAATGGTGACATTTATAAACCCACGAAAAAACAATACAGATGATTATTTTTGTATCTAATTGTTCTTGATGTGTTCTTAATGTTCTTGATGTTAAATCGAAGCTTAAATCGAGATCAGAGAATGATTTTCTCAAAATACCTCTTATTAATGTGTCACTAATAAGTGATCAGTTTTATTAAACATTAATTTATTTTAATTAATTATCAGTTATCACGATACTTGCAATAAAAATAGTTTTTAACTAATCTCTCAAAATATTTATATCTATATGTGTGTATGACCACACTAAGGTACAAATTTAATATTTTTTGAATAGAAAAGGTAATACGTTGTGAAGTAAAAGTTCACAAAAAGTAAGAAATCATGGGAGCGATCGGCTTTACCCAAAAGTAACCAAAACAAATTGTCAAATTAAAAAGTTGATGGAATTTTTTTGAAAGAAAGTGAAAGCCCATTAATGAACCCCAACACAATTGTCTACCTACCATCCCCTCTCTCCTTTTGCCTAAGGTTTTATGAGGTTTGATTATTTCATCTACTATGTACATTTTATTTATATTAAAATTATTATAATTTTAAGGAAGATCAAGTTAAGATTAACAAGATAACTTTAAAACTTTGAAAGAACTGAAAATAGAAGAAGTGATAAAATTGTATAACTTATGAAATAGTATATAAAAGATATATTTTCTTCGTTACAGGATAAGGTATTTATATTACTAAATTCATTATTGATATGTTATGTTTCATTAGTTAGTAGACAATGCATTAATGATAAAGTAGATAATAGGTAAATTGTCTTGAAAATATATTCATCCACATATTTATATTTATAACAAAATTTTATTTTTATATAATAAGGAAGTTTTGACCTACGGAGAAAGTTACCGGTTAACTATATTCAGGTGATATTTTATTGGATATTTAAAAAATTATCTCCCACCGTAAAACATGCGTTGGATGTATACGAGCCGAGCTATATTAAACTCAATTCGTTAAAAGCTCAAAAGATGAGTCATAACAAGCTCTAGTCTAGATTAAAACTTATTTAATAAACGAGCTGGGCTCGAGCTCCAAAGAATGAGCTCGTTTAAGCTCACAACCTAAACGAGCTCCATATATAATATAATTTATATTATTTTTTATATTAATATATATCATTTAAATAAAAATATCAAAATAATACTCGAGCCTAAAAGAGCCGAGCCCGGGCTTCATAAATCTTATACAAACCGAGCTCGAGCTCAAATTATGAGTTCTAAACGAGCCGAGCTCGCACTCGAGCTTACAAAAAACCTAAACAAGCTCAGTTCGATAAGTGTCTGGCTCGACTCGTTTACATCCCTAGAGATATACGCTCTTCTCTCACACATTTTATCTTTTCTCTCTTACCTTTCTTCTAACCTTGAGAACCTTAGAAGAACTTACTGTCACGCCCATTGACGAACCTACAAATCAACGTAAGTGTGATGTTTATTGCACTACTACAAAAACTACTTTTAGCCCCTAGTTTTAGCCCCGGTTCTATAAAAAACGGGGCTGAAACCATCAAATGGACGCTGAAATTGTTAGTAGAGGATTCAACCCCGGTTTTTTATTAAATAACAGGGCTAAAAATTTCAAAACTTTTAACCCCGGTTTTTAATTAAGCAAGCGGGTGCAAAAATAGGAGTTAAAATAGCTTGCAAGGAATCAACCCCGGTTTCTTTTATAACAACTAGGACTAAAACTTTTACAACTTTTAACCCCGGTCTTAATATTAAATAACCGGGTCTAAAACTGTAAATACAATTTCGCCACTCAAATTTTCGTTTCCCCCATAGCCAAATTTATTACCTCTCTTTCTTGTTTCGTAACTCCAGCTCACCCCTCCCCTTCATCATTCTTTGGCTTACGACACACCACAGTCGCCAGCCTCCATTGACTTGACCGCCTCTCATGACAACACCACCGCCGCTAGCCTCTGCAGCCGCCGCTCATGACAACACCGCCGCCGCCGTCTTATGTCGACAACACCTTCACTGCTCCTTCAATCGAAGTGGTATATGGTAGGTTTTCTACTTTTCTTCTTAGCCTCCTGCAATTAAAGAAGGTTTTTGGTCTTTACGTTCTTATTTGATTATGGTTTTTGTTGCTAAAATCCTTTTTAGGGTTTAATTTGATTATCAATCTGATTTGACTATCCCTAAATCCCTAAATCCCCTTTTTAGGGTTTAATTTCAACCTTGTTGTTCGATAAATCGAAGTATATATTTGGTCCCTAAGGTTGTTGAAGGATTCAAATTGATAAAGTTTTTTTCGTAACTTCTTTGTCCAGATTTCATTATTTTTGTTCTTTCTTGATGAAGTTTTTGAATTGTAGAAGATCCAGTATAACTGAAGATTTCGGTTTTGTTTTCTTTGCTATTTAAAGGTTGTTAAAGTTTTCAACCTTCTTGATCCATATATTCAGATTTGGTTGTTGAATGACTACTTGTATCAAGTAAGATCTACTGCTTTAGTCATACATTCAGGATATATCTGAATCACAAGCTCCATTGGATTGCACGCACTTTTGACCTATCTGAGCAACATGTTTTCAGTTTGGAGTAGTATATAATCATGAAGATAAAAAAAAATCCAAACAGATGCAAATGCTTAAACAGTAGCATCCTCATGTGTTTATCTTGAGACCCAGTTTCCTTCCCTGATACTGTACCAGGACTTGTAAGTATTGGAATTACAAGTTGCTGAAGTGTGAAAATATTGCTAAACTCTTTATCACAAAAAATATCTTACTTTTAACAAGTGATAATAAGGGCTTCTCTTATAATTCCTGCTATCAAGGGTGATGCCAATTCTCATTACTATATCTTGACATATAGTGTTGGGTGTCATTT
This sequence comes from Pulicaria dysenterica, assembly GCA_947179395.2. Taxonomy (NCBI): domain Eukaryota; kingdom Viridiplantae; phylum Streptophyta; class Magnoliopsida; order Asterales; family Asteraceae; genus Pulicaria; species Pulicaria dysenterica. The sequence continues at coordinate 46,412,762 of OX359293.1, forward strand.
CAAATGGACAAAGATGACGATCTGCTTCTATAAATTCAGATGGTTCTGGAGGGAATTAGATCTTTAAGTTGTATATAATTTATCTCTACATTACTTTGGGCTAATTGGATTCCTTTTTGTTGTTCAAAGTTGTCACATACCAAATGTTTGATGAAATGCATGAAAGAACCAGTGAGATTATAAATGATCAAGTTGAATCGATAATTGTTTTTGTCTAATTTCGATTTTTATTCATGTATGGTTTTGTAGGTATGGTTATTCACACACACCTCAGTATTTAAAGGAAAAACCTGTTTCAGATTTGGTTAAACATCCAAAATTGATGACAAACACCAAAGTGGACTATTAGTAAGTTCATTCGAAATATAATCTGCATATCCTATTTTTATATTTGTTTTGGTGTAAAAATGTTTCATGGGTGAAAATTTTAACTGCTCAGCCTTCGATATGTCATCAACCTTCATTAGCCATAGAAGAGATGCAAAGAATTTGATATTATTCTCATCAAACAGAATCCTTTTCCTCCCCACGAGGTATTCCTTCATTTCAATCCATAACAACCATCTCCTTTGTTTGCAGATTGAAGGACTTGGTGGCATCTCAACAAATTGGATAAGACTTCAAAATGTTTATATGGTAATATCAACAGTTTATTTTTCTTTTTTTTCTTTAAGTTGCAACATGAATTCAAAAGTTGTTAGGTTCTTACAGTATTATGTATTTTTCAATTGCAATGATTTATATAGTATAAAGTTATTGTTATGTATTATTTGGGTTGATTTTTGTTTGTAATGACAGGAAATTAGGAAATTTATTGTATAAAACAATTTTTTTTTGTTTTTTAACTGATATTTAGCCCCGGTTTTTTAGCTAAACAACCGGGGTAGAAAGTATGTTTAAGCCTAGTTTGAAACCCTATTCACACCTGGTTTTTTAACCGGGGTTAAAGGGGTTTTTAGCCCTGGTTTTTTAACAGGGGTTAAAGGGGTACCTTTAGTCGCCCCCCATTCAGCCCCCCCTCAAAACCGGGGTTAAAAGCCTTAAAGAACTGGGGTTAAAAGTGTTTTTTGTACTAGTGTTGTGTTTTTTTAATATCGTGCAACGTATTACATAGATCAAATAATTTCTTGTATTTTAGAAACGTGGTTGAAGATGACGAGGACGGCTAGTCGTAATGCGAGGATGGTGGCGATAGAACGTATAGTTTTAATGGTGGTGATTGACGGTGGTGCATGGTAAAAACACACAGTGATAAATCATTAACTCCACCTTCAAATATTCAATAAATATTTGTAAATATGAAAAATGAAAAGTGAATATTAATAATGTTATAAAATTAAGATAAATTTGTATTTTTTATATGTTACTTTGCTCCTCATTTATGCAACTTTGTGTAATTGTAGAAGGGGGAGTTGAATACAAACTTTAGATTTTTAAAAATTAAAGACACACGATTATACTTTATATAATTCTTATTGAATGAATCAAGAACTACATGAATTGGATGCGAAAAATCCAAGTTCAATAAAGGTGACAACATGATGTATAACACATAGACAGAGCTTATCCTAACCAACTAATGTTTAGGATGTTCAACACATGAACAAGTTTGTTCTACACAAAATATTTGCTAACTCTAAATGTTTGTTCTTGCTTAAAAGCTTTGAACTTGCTTCTAAAAACTACACAGTTAAGTTCTTGTGTAGTTCTCAACAAACGAGATATTCAACGTACTTAAAATGTTGAAACATGCCAAAGTATATATGAGAGAGTTGGCGTCCGGTTCTTGCAAAGGAGGTAGGAGACAAAAGTATGTAGGATAATAATATTATATTAAATAAAGTTAGTAGATGAAAAGTAAAAACACTTTATACAAGCAATGTATAAAGTGAATGTACTTTTCTGTAAAAGTACATCCCACTAACAATATTATGATATTAAAACATATACCTTTTGCCTTGGAAGTTTAAGTTACTCCTTTCACACTTGCACTTTAAACGACACCATGTTTTTTTTTTCAGATTTGACTTTACCAAGTATGGAATTGTCTGCCATTCAGAGTGATGAGCTTATAAGAAATCGACCAAATGAAGTGTTGTTACTTAACTAGTGAAAGAAGTCCTCAGCTGATGAAAGTTGTAGGCTCAGCTTATCACATTCACTGCTCAGCTGATCGAAATTGTTCATCAGCTGATGATTGTAATCCCTCGGCTGATGCTTATAATCACTCAGCTGATGCTTATAATCCCTCAGCTGATGCTTCTATACTTATTTTTTCTTCTAGGCTGATCTTCTGAAGCTGATTCTTTGGCTGATACTTAGTGCTCAACTGATCCTCAGTTGATACTTTATACTTAGAGAATTATTTAAGTCATTTCCAAAACAACACATGTTTTGCTATATTCTAAGTCCAAACTGAATGTATGGTTTTGTCAACATCAAATCCTATTTATTACAATAGACAGGTTTGATTGTGGGTTGAAGTGATTATCTCCCCAACAATTTGTTACTAATAATGATAAATTGAAAAAATTTATGTAATTATATAATTTCTATAAAATTGTCGCATGTTACGTCTTAAAAAATATCATGACTTCGCCAAAACTCCAAAGTCTTGAGACTTGACCTCACCGACATGCCATGCCTTACATTATATAGAATAGTGAACACAACACTGTATGTAAGAGGTTTTTGTTAAAATAAGACTTTCAGTATAATATATATATATATATATATATATTACTGTTGTTCAAAATCTCTCTCAAATGTTGTACAATGCAGCTTGTTGGTCAAATCATCTTATCAGTTGAGATTTGATGAGACAAAGTTAAGTTTGTAAGATATGTTCTAAATACAACTTAAATAGAATTATGAAGCTTGATCAGACTGAGCACTTATAGTATTTCAGACAGAGCATAAGCTGAGCATATAGTTGATCAGCTTGGATTATATCTTAGTTAGTTTATCAATATGTTTGATAGGCTGTGTGTATTACCTAAGGTATAGGTTGAGTATTCAGCTTGATGCATTTCGAGCTGAGTGACTCAGCTTCTATACTGAGTCAGCTCAACAGAGTTGCTAAGTAAGTTATAGCTAACTCTTATGACTTCTAAGCATGAGTTAGTCATTATACATGTTAGTACATGTTTGATTTCGAGTTTGTTCTCGAAGGACTCAGCTTGATGAGTTTCAAGCTGAGTAACTCAGTGTGACAAAAGAAGTCAGTATAAGAGAATTAAAATATGTTTTAAATTCCTTTTACTCTCTATATCTAAGGCATGGATAAGAAGACTCCAGAATCAAGATTGAAGATTGAAGAATCAAGATAGAAGATTCAAGATTCAAGATTCCGAGTTATCCGTTAGTTTGTTAGCAGATTAGGATAAGTTCTAGTTTGTTAGGATCCGTAGGAACATGATATAAATACTTATCTCCTGATAAGTTTAGAGGAACATCATCTCACCTCAACCTAACCATCGTATGTGTTATGAGTCTTGATACACTGTTTGTAAGTTCAACGTGATCAAGAAATTCACAGATTTCCAACATTGTTCGTTTGTTCGATCTTCACGTCTGTTGTGAAGTTGGGTAAGTATTCAATCTGTGAATAAATCCTGTTTAGAGAGTTAGTTTGTATCTATAATCATAAGTTGATTATAGATAGCAAAGTTTGAGAGATTGAGAGATTTGATTTATATTAGGTGTTTACATATCAAGTGTTGCTTACTTGATAGTCACTGTAATCATCTTCTTATTAATGAAAACATTCGATTTCATGTGGTTTGATTTGTGTAACACTTTTTATTGATTTGTTCAATTTTCCACAGAAAGTGTATTCATTTCCCCTTCTACACATTACTTGCTTGTTGATACTCTTACCAAGGGACTAACAACTGGTATTAGAGCAGGCTGAACTATTCATAAGTTGAAGTTCAAGATTTTGAGAAAGTATAATATGTCGACAAGCAACAATTCATCAAACTTTCCTCAGATGGCTGCTAAAGGATGTTCCATATTTGATGGATCTGATTATCCTATGTGAAAATTTAGAGCCATGCTCTTCCTTAAGTCCATTGACATCAGAGTGTATGATGTCATAACTCGTGGACCAATCATCCCCAAGATTCCTGCTGCTGTCTTTTGACTATGATTACTTTTCTTGATTTGTACATCTCGTAAGCAGTTTTTCTAGAGGAAACTAAAATGTCAAATCCTATGTATGTCTCATTTGATGAAGACAGTATTGATCAAGATGAGAAAGGTAAAGCTGACTAGGTCAGTCTGAGTGAGCTTGAAAATCCAGAGGAAACCAAAATGTCAAATCCTATGTATGTCATAGATGATGAAAGTGATGAGAACGTATGTACATCTAAGAGATCATCACAAGCTCCAAAGGACTCTCAAGCTGAGAAAGATGATGAGTTCATTAATCCCTTTGGAACTGATACTACTCAGACTGAAGATCTTGGTGATCAACAGTTTGATGACAATGTTGTAATTAAGACGGAGGATGTAAGTTCACCTCAGAGTCCTCAATATCACTCAAGTCCAGAACCACAATCTCCTACTACAACTTTTAAGTTCATGCAAAGATCATCCTCAAGATCAAGTGATTGGTAATGTTCAAGAAAGAGTGATTACCATATCTAAGGCAACAACAAACTATGTTGCTTACTTTGGTTTTCTATCTCAAATGGAACCAAAGAAGACTGAAGAAGCCTTAGAGAATGAAGACCGGATTGAAGCTATGCAAGAGGAATTAAATGAATTTGAGAGAAACAAGGTATGGAGTCTTGTCCCAGCCCCCAAAGATCATACAATTATAGGCACTAAGTGGGTCTATAGAAACAAAATGGACAAGGATGGAGTGATTGTTAGGAACAAAGCCAGGCTGGTAGCACAAGGGTATAGACAAGAAGAAGAAATCGATTATGATGAGACGTTTGAAGCCATTAGGCTGTTGCTTTTGTAGTATATAAAGACTTCAAAGTCTATCAAATGGATGTGAAAAGTTCTTTCCTAAATGGAAAACTTCAGGAGGAAGTCTATGTGAAACAACCTCCTGGCTTTGTTAGTTCAAAGTATCCACATCATGTCTATAAGTTAGACAAGGTTTTGTATGGTCTTAAACAAGCTCCAAGAGCTTGGTATGATACACTGTCCAAATATCTACTATCAATGGACTTTACCAGAGGTAGTATTGATAAGACACTCTTCATTAAAAAGAGTAAAGGACAGGTGATTCTTGTACAAATCTATGTGGATGACATTATCTTTGGATCTACAAATGAATCTCTATGTGAATGGTTCTCCAAAGTTATGTCAAAAAGGTACAAGATGAGTATGATGGCTGAGATGACATATTTCCTAGGCTTGCATATTTAACAAAAGCCTGATGGAATATTCATTAATCAAAGCAGGTATGTTCTTGATTTGATAAAGAAATATGGTTTTGATTCTAGTTCAACCATGAAAACACGATGTCACCAGCTGTCAAGTTGAGCAAAGACTCAGATGGTAAGTCTGTAAGTCAGTCTACCTATAGAGGAATGATAGGTTCATTACTTTATTTGACAGCTAGTAGACCTGATATCATGTTTGCCACATGTGTTTGTGCAAGATATCAGGCATATCCTAAGGTATCACATCTTCAAGCTGTGAAAAGGATCTTTATGTACCTTAAAGGTACACCAAATCTAGGTCTTTGGTATCCAAAGGACTCTAGATTTGAGTTAGTTGGATTTTCAGATGCTGACTATGCTAGGTGCAAGTTAGGAAGAAAATCAACAACAGGAGGATGTCAAATGCTTGGAGGGAAGTTAGTAAGCTGGACTAGTAAGAAACAGAATTCAGTGGCTACTTCAACTGCCGAAGCTGAGTATGTTGTTGCAGGAAGCTGTTGTGCTCAAATCCCATGGATGCAATATCAGCTTCAAGACTTTGGTATGAATTTTAGGAAAACTCCTATCTTCTGTGATAACCAAAGTGCAATAGCCATCACATATAATCCAGTATTCCACTCAAGAACAAAGCATATAGAAATTAGACATCACTTCATAAGAGACATCGTGGAGAAAGGTAAAGTTGATATAAATTTTATCTCCACAGATGATCAATTAGCAGATATTTTTACCAAACCTCTTGATGAGAAAAGGTTTTCATATCTGCTAAGTAAATTGGGTATGCTCAACCCCTAGATAAGTTTCTAAAACTGAGTTTCAGCTTGACAAAGACTATGTGTCTTAAGCTGAGCGTACAGTTTATAGATATGTATTCATAAACTGTTCACTTGGTCAAGCTGAGTGATAAGTTTACACGTTTGGTCGGTTCCAAACATGTTTTAACTGCTAAGGTGGTTAAAATATTGATTTGAGTTTGTTGGTCCCTTGTATGATAGAGTAACAACAAGCAACAGTGTGTAGAAGGGGGGTTGAATACACTCTCTTCGGAAATTGAACAAATCAAAGAAAAGTGTCACACACAGTAAATCAAACCACAATCAATCAAATGCTTTTATTAACCAGAAGATTATAACAATGCTTTGAATAAGAAGATGATTACAATGACTATCAAGTAAGCAACTCTTGATATATAATCACCTAATATAAATCTCTCAATTCTCTCAAACTTAGATATCTATAATTAACATATAATTATAGATACTGACGACTCTCTAAACAGGATTTTCACAGATTGAATCAACACATGATTACTTACCAATATCACAACTGATGTGATTAATTCGAACACAAGAACTTCTCTGGCAATCTGTGATTAAATCTTGATACTGAATCAAGACTCGTAACACATACGATGAGGTGAGGTTTGGCTCTGCAACACTTAGTTGTAATAGTCTCTGAGTCATACCTCTAAACTTATCAAGAGATAAGTATTTATAATCCTGTTGCTACAGTTCCTAACAAACTAGACTTAGCCTAATTCGCTAACTAACTTTCGGATAAACCGGAATCTTGAATCTTGAATCTTCTTATCTTGAGTCTTCAATCTTCAATCTTGATTCTGGAGTCTTCTTATCCGCGCCGTAGATATAGAGAGAGATAAAGATGAATTTAAAACATATTTAAATTATCTTTAAACTGACTTCATTACTCGGACTGAGTTACTCAACTTGAAACTCATCAAGCTGAGTTCTTCGAGAACAAATCTGAATTCATACATGAATTAACACGTACATTGATAAACTCATCCTTAGAAGTCTAACTTAGTCGACTAAAACATATTTAGCAACTCTGTCGAGCTGACTCTGCTTTTGAGCTGAGTCACTCAGCTTGAAACACATCAAGCTGATTACTCGATATATACCTTATGTGACATACACAGATTATTAAACATATTAATAAACAAACTAAGGTATAATATAAACTGATCAACATATGCTCAGCTTACATTCAGCTTATACTCAGTCTGAATCACTCTAAGTGTTCAGTCTGACTAATCTTCATAATTCTGTTTAAGTTATATGTAGAACTCATCTTACAAACTTAACTTTGTCTCATCAAATTCAAACTGATGAGATCATTTTCCCAACAAACTCTCCCTATTTGATGATGACAAAACCATCAAACAGTTCTTAAGTTTGTTTAATAGAATTATGTTTTAAATCTTAAACTTATTAAGATTTTATTATTTGAACTGATCAAATATTTATTGAACATATCAATATTAATTGAACTTATCAATTTAAATTGGAACACACCAATTTTTAGTTGAACACACCAACTAATTATATAAATGAATAAGAACTTATCATTTATTCATTAAGCTGAACTTATCAGACTTATAGCTAGGAACACATCATAATACAGTTGAAAACTTTATATTTGTATTAATAGAACTGATCATAATACAAAAGTTGTTGATCACTTAGATAATGCACACATAGTTATTACAAAAACATTAGAACTAATCTAATATTTACAATAGAACTAATCTATTCTATCTGATGAACTCAGGATGTAAAAGCTCCCAGATGATGATCTCTTTATTGATCTCATCTAACAATCTTTCAGCTTCATCGTTTCCCTGAAGTTCCTTCTGTTGTACTCTAATGAGTTTGTTCAGTCTATACTTTATTAACTGATTTAACTCCTCACTACCACAACAGTTTCTTATTCTCAAGGCATCCTCAGCTTTTAGATAGCAAACCTCATTTAGCTTAATAAAACTGGGTTTACCTGCCTGATCCTTAAACATGAAGCCTTGAATAGGAGTGTTAATGCTTTGATTTTCTCTGAATTCTACTCCTACAGTCATGTCGAACAAATTTTCCCACTGCAGACCAGGAACTGGGACATACCTCAGTTCTTCAGCTCGAGCAATCAACTTGGAGACTTCAGATAGAATTTCTTGTTTGATCTGACTTCTTTTAAATTTCTTGAGCAGCATCATTATCCTTTGCCATTCAATGTAGCCCATCCTGTGAACATATCTTAGGTCCATTCCCACTGTTGATTTGTCACTAAGCTCAAAAGTGAGAATGACAGGTCCATTTGCTCTGCTCAAGGTCATTCCTCTGATCTCTTTGTTGTAGCTCCTTCTGAAGTACCATTCCTGCAGTTCTGCATCTGAGTATGGAATTTGATCAGGTCTTGGACCAGTATATACAGCTTCAGCTCGTGCCAAAGCTTCCTTTTCTTTTTATTTTTCTTGATCCCTGGCCTCTTTTTCTTTCCTTTTCCTAAGCTCATCAAGGGATATGCCCAGCTCAGCAGCTTCCTCTAGTTCAATCATTTCAATCATCTCCCTTGTAGCTTTTTCCTCTTTAGTTTAAGAAACACTGTCAGCTTCAGATTCATCTTCTATCACTTTTTGCTTTTTAGCTACAGGTTTCTCTTTGTTTATTTCTAACTCCCCTCAGTCTGAGTCTTCCTCTCTGCTCCTTTAGCTAGAACTAGAAGAGCTTCAGCTTCAGCTCGAACTAGCTCAGCTTCAGTATCAGCTTGAACCTTCTCCCCCTTTTTGTCATCATCAATAGGGTTTGAAGTCATTTGTTGTTGGAGTGCAGCAACTGCAGAGGCAATCTCTTGAACATCCTTTGTCAGCTTCTCAAGCCTTTGATAGATTTGACGTTTGTGCTTCTTCTGCTTGAGATGGAACAAACCAAACTGAGCAGCAACATATTCTTTCAACTGCTGGATGCCTGAGGAGGCAGTATCAGTGTGAGGAGAGTCTTTGGGTGCATCATACAAAGGTTGGTGTTTACCTTCAAATTCATTTGCACCAGAGTCTTGACCCTGTGATTCATCCTGGCTTGAGGATGAAACATTGACAGGTCGTGCACTAGAGTGTGAGAAATGAATAGAACGAATAGGGCTCAAGACGTGAAGTGTATGGGTTGGTGGTTGGATTTTGGGTATAGAGGGGGGTGATTGACCGTGGGGATTGGTCATATGTTCAATGTGACCTGAATGTGTCTGTTCAGGCACAGAAGTAGGTTCTCCCATGGCACGAATAAGTGTGGGTTGAGTAGACACCACACCCGGTTTAGGCTGTTGGGTTTGAATGAGCCGTGAGGTTGATACCTTAAGAGTAGGCGTCTCCCCCCTAACTCCTGCCAGAGGGATCAATGTGATCTCAGCTCCAGTGATGCCTTTAGGAGTGGCACCACCTTTGGCAGTTTTTCGTTGGTAGGTTTGGATATTCTCCCTAGCAGCAGTGGGCATACTAGGGGTGGCTTCAGATTTGGATTGTAATTGGAATGAAGGTGGAGGAGATGGGTTAGACTGAGTTGGTTCTACTGCAGTCTTATCTCCAAAAGTGGATGGAGAAAAGTGAGAAGAAAGATAAAGTGGAGAGGTTTTACTTGAAGCAACTTCTGTATGTGCTAGTTCAGCTTGAGCAGAGAGCTCAGCCTGAACCTTGGTGTCAGCTTGAGAAGCTCCCCCTTGATTCGATCCCTCATCTCCACTTGCAGATGAAACTCCCTCAGCTACCAAGAGCATTGGACCACTTAGACCCTCTTTCTCTGGGAAGATGTCATTGTTAAACATCTTTGGACTGAGAGTTGGAACATGGAACACATCCCATCCAGCTTCATATAAATCCCCCAACTCAGCTACAAGCACCAAGGACAAATACCTTATGAATGGTACATGGAGGTCCCTGGTGGTCTTCAGTACTTGGACTTTGAGCTCGTTGAATATGAGTTGTGCATAATCGATACGTCTATCAAAGAACATGTTGTATAGTAGCTGCATTTCGAACTCGTTAACTTGGTCCAAGCCTCCAACCTTGGTCCCCAGTGAACGTACCACTGTGGAAACCATGAAGCCCCAGCTGGTTGGGAAAGTGGCCTTCTTAATCACCACTTCAGTTTGAGGGTGACCCATTTGAGGTAGAACTGACCTCGCCACTTGTCTAGTCACGGTTGGCTCGAACACATCTTGAACAGGGAGTTGAAGAACATCTCTTAGCCGCTGAACCGTGAGGGCCACTGTTCTATCGCCATTAAGAACAGTGCCGGTTATCTCTCCTCTGTTCTGATTGAAGGTATATGTAAACCAGAACTCCAACAGGTGTTGGGGAACAATGTTGAGTGATGCACCACAGAAGGCGAATGCCACGGGGCATTTACGGATATAATCAATCCAAATTTCATATCCTCTGCCTTGTTTCCTCTGAGGAATCGCAAGACAGGCCCGTTGATTGTTGATTTTAATCACTGGCAGTCCATTGTTCTTAACAGTAGCACCTCTGACCATCCGCTCACCTAGAACAAGAGTGGTACTTTCCATCGTTGAATAGTTAGATTACACAGAGTAATCAAATTGTAACTCGCACTGAGCGATCGTCAATTGCGCACTGAGCGACTTAGGGTTTATTCGATGGAACAGAAATTTTCACTTAGCAAAGAAAGTGAAAGGTATTTTAGTATGTGAGAAGTCTGGATTGAAAGCGTAACTTCTCTAATTCGACTCTGATCGATATATATACCTTTCTGAGGAGAGATAAAAGTTACCGTTAGAAATTCCCCTTTTTATCCGTTACGCCGAAAAATTACAGCATGATGTAACAGTTAGAGGGTAGAACCACATCATTCTCCAACGGATACAAGTGTAAAATAATAATATTAACAAATAATAAGATTATAAACACTTTGTAAATATATCAATACACAATTGATATACGATACAAATTGAAACTGATTCAAAACGTATGGACAGAAAAATTAATAACACTTAGTAATTAATTCATAGATTGGACACACCAAGCTCAGTAAACATATTACTCAGTCTAAGTCAAGCACTCAGCTTGATTCAAGCACTCAGCTTGAGTGGAGCACTCAGCTTGATATTGATACTCAGCTTGAGTAGAGCACACAGCTCAGGCTCAATGACACTTAGTCATTTATGTTTAAGACTAACTTAAACATGTAATTTTAGCTACACTAAGTAGGTAAAATATGTTTGGAACTTACCAAACGTGTGAACCAATCACACAGTGTGAGTTAAGCACATAGCTCAGACTCAATGACACTTAGTCATGTTGTTCGAGACTAACTCAAACTAACATTTCAACCACACTGAGTAGTTGAATTATGTTTGGAACTGACCAAACGCGTGAACTCATTATTCAGTGTGACATATAGATCAGTTTATGAAAACTTATTTATAAACTGTGCACCCAGCTTAAGACACTTAGTCTCTGTCAAACTGAGAACCCAAATTTTAGACACTCAGCTAGGGGTTGAGCATACCCAATTTACTTAGCAGATACATAAACCTCTTTTCATCAAAGGGCTTAGTAAAGATATCTGCTAATTGGTCATCAGTGGAGATAAATTTAATGTCAACTTTACCTTTTTCCACGATGTCCCTTATGAAGTGATGTCTAATTTCAATATGCTTGGTTCTTGAGTGAAATACTGGATTGTAAGTGATGGCTATTGCACTTTGGTTATCACAGAAGATAGGAGTTTTCTTGAAACTCATCCCAAAGTCCTGAAGCTGATGCTGCATCCACAAGATTTGAGCACAACAGCTCCCTGCTGCAACATACTCATCTTCAGCAGTTGAAGTAGCCACTGAGTTCTGTTTCTTACTAGTCCAGCTTACTAATTTACCTCCAAGCAATTGACATCCTCCAGTGGTTGATTTTCTATCTAACTTGCACCCATCATAGTCAGCATCAGAAAAACCAACTAACTCAAATCCAGAGTCCTTTGGATACCAAAGTCCTAGGTTTGGTGTACCTTTAAGGTACCGAAAGATCCTTTTCACAGCTTGAAGATGTGATTCTTTAGGATCAGCCTGATATCTTGCACAAACACATGTAGCAAACATGATATCAGGTCTACTAGCTGTCAAATAGAGTAATGAACCTATCATTCCTCTATAGGTAGACTGACACACAGACTTACCATCTGAGTCTTTACTCAGCTTGACAGCTGGTGACATGGGGTGTTTTCATGGTTGAACTTGAATCAAAACCATATTTCTTTATCAAATCCAAAACATATTTTCTTTGATTAATGAAAATTCCATCAGGCTTTTGTTGAATTTGTAGGCCTAGGAAATATGTCATCTCACCCATCATACCCATCTTGTACTTTTGTGACATTATTTTGGAGAACCACTCACACAAAGATTCATTGGTTGAACCAAAAATAATATCATCCACATAGATTTGTACAAGAATCACCTGTCCCTTGCTTTTTTTGAAAAATAGTGTCTTATCTATACTACCTCTGGTGAAATCCATTGATAGTAGATAAGTGGACAGTGTATCATACCAAGCTCTTGGAGCTTGTTTAAGACCATACAAAGCCTTGTCCAACTTATAGACATGATGTGGAAACTTTGAACTGACAAAACCAGGAGGTTGTTTCACATAGACTTCCTCCTGAAGTTTTCCATTTAGGAAAGCACTCTTCACATCCATTTGATATACTTTGAAGTCTTTATATGTTGCATAAACCAGGAACAGCCTTATGGCTTCAATTCTAGCAACAGGGGCAAAGGTCTCATCATAATCGATTCCTTCATCTTGCTTATATCCTTGTGCTACCAGCCTGGCTTTGTTCCTAACTATCACTCCATCCTTGTCCATTTTATTTCTATAGACCCACTTAGTGCCTATAATTGTATGATCTTTGGGGGCAGAGACAAGGGTCCAGACTTTATTCCTCTCAAACTCATTTAATTCCTCTTGCATAACATCAATCCAATCCTCATCTGTTAGGGCTTCCTCAGTCTTCTTTGGTTCCATCTGAGACAGAAAACCAAAGTGAGCAGGATAGTTAGCTGTAGCCTTAGATCTGGTCATGATTTTCTTTTGGACATTTCCAATGATTTGATCTTGAGGATGATCTTTGAGGAATTTGAATGTGGTAGTTGGAGAGTCAGGTTCTGAATCTGAGTGATGTTGAGAACCTCGAGGTGAACTTATCTCCTCAGTCTCAACAGCAGCATTGTCAACAAACTGATTATCACTAAGATTCTCAGTGTGAGTGACTTCAGCTCCAAAAGGATTGACGAACTCATCATCTTTCTCAGCTTGAGAATCCTTTGAAGCTTGTGATGATTTCATTGATGAACACACATCATCATCACTATCATCTCCAATGACATACATAGGATTTGACATGTTGATTTCCCTTGGCCTTTCAAGCTCACTCAGACTAACGGAGTCAAATTGACTTTTCTCAGCTTGATCAATACTGTCTTCATCAAATGAAACATGAATTGATTCTTCAATGGCCTTTCTCCTAGAGTTATATACTCTGTATGATTTGGAGATTGAGGAATAACCAACAAATATTCCAGGATCAGCTTTGGGTTCCAACTTATGAAGCTGATCTCTTTGATTCAGCACATAGCATTTTGAACCAAAGATATGGAAATAACATATATTGGGCTTTCTAGACTTATACATTTCATATAAAGTCTTTCCATGTATTTTGACAATGATTGACCTATTCTGAGTATAGCAGGCTGTACTAACAGCTTCATCCCAGAAATAGAGTTTCAATCCTGCCTCACATAGCATTGTCCTTGCAGCCTCAATTAAGGTTCTATTTCTCCTTTCAGCAACTCCATTTTGTTGTGGAGTTCTGACATATGAGAAATTTTCTAATATTCCTTTTTGTTCACAGAAGCTTTCAAGGGTTGAGTTCCTGAACTCAGTCCCATGATCACTTCTTAGTTGTTTTACAGACAAACCTTTCTGCAACTCTTCCCTTTTGATGAAACTTATTATCTCCAGGGCAGCCTCACTTTTGGCTTTTAGGAATATTACCCAGGTGAATCGTGAGAACTCATCTATTATCACCAGAGTGTACTTCTTGCCACTTAGGCTTGGAGTACTTATGGGTCCAAACAGATCCATATGCAACATATGCAATGGGTCTGTTATTGAAAAATTTTGCTTTGATTTAAAGGACCCTTTATGGTGTTTCCCTTGTTTACAAGCTGAACACAATTTGTCTTTGACAAATGTGATTTTGGGTAATCCAGAGACTAACTCTTTATTGGACGGCATATTTATATTTTTAAAGTTCAAATGAGACAAACGTTTATGCCATAACCAACTCAGCTCAGGAACAGAATGGGAATACAAGCAGGTTTCATTATTGGGATCAGCAGAATTAAGATCAAGTAGATACACATCTCATTCTCTTTTAGCTATTAATACAGGCTTTCCCTTAGCATCATAAATCGTTCCTGCTTTCTTCCTAAAAGTTTCAACATTGTCCTCATCACACAATTGACTGATACTAATCAGGTTGTGTTTGAGGCCTTTGACATATGCAACTCTCTGGAAAGTGACTTTACCAGCTTGCATCTTCCCATAGCCTTTGGTTCTTCCATGGGAGTTGTCACCAAATGTTACTTTAGGACCTTCATCTTCCTGTAAATCACTAAGAAGTCCTTTCCATCCGGTCATGTGCCTTGAACATCCACTATCCAAGTACCATTTACTTGAACCCTGCACATGATATAAAAACTAAACACATTAGTTTTGCTTGGGAACCCACTTCTTGGTGGGTTCAGATGAGGAGCACTTAGCAGCTTCATCTTGTTGAAATGACTGCTCAGCTTGAGCAGGAACTGAATCCTGTGTAGGCTGATCAGTTTGTTCTTGCTCAGGCCTTGAGATTTCAGCATCACAGTCCTTAGCCTCATGACCTATACTTCTGCATTTGTAGCATCTCCTTCTTCCAATGATGACAGGAGGTAGAGTGTCTAACAATCCTTGTGAGAATTTACTTTCAGTTTTAGGATTGTATGTGGTGGATAACTTCTCAACTTTTTTTGCAAGCTGATTCACCTGGTGATCACTGACTTTGGACTTACCTTTGTCAGGTCTCTGTTTGTTATCCTGAGAAGATTGACAAACAACCTTCTTTTGCATGACTTTGGACTTACCTTTGTCATGCTTACTGGGCTCACCAGTTTCAACAGGTTTGGACTTACCACTGTTGATCTTCTTGGACTTACCAAGAACAACAACTTTGGACTTACCATTGTTGTGATTTGACCTCTGACTTACAGTGGTCTTCCTGTTCTTATAAATTCTCTCCGAGCCAGATAGAGAATTTTGTCTTTTGAAAGGATTTGGATTAAGCCTTTCTATGACTGAAGTTCTTTGAACAGGCTGAGTGCCTAATCTGTCCAACACAGACTTACCATGTTGTTTGGATGTTGAGCACTCATTACCATGATCTTTGGCCTTCACAAACATATTGAATTTTAGGCTTGGATCATGTCGTTTCTCTGAGGCTGACTTCTGAGACTCAATCAGTTGTCTATCATCCTCAGAATCTGTACTTGCTATCTCATCATCAGCTACATAAGCTGCTGTTTGATAGTCACCTCCAAGTACAACCTTCACCTGTTTAGGTATTTGTTGGTTTATGCACTGTTCAGCAAGCTTTGATGACTTACACCAAGACTCAGTGATCTTTTGAAGTTGATCAGCTTTGTCTTTTGCTTCCTGAAGTTCTTCACTAAGAAGTTTATTAATGTGCCTCTGACATTCAAGGTCACACTGTGCTTTCTTACCAACATCAATTAGAGATTTATTTTCCTTAATCTCATCATTCAGTTTTGCTATTTCAGCTTTGAGGTCATTTTGAGACTTAAGGCTGGTCTTGAAATCATTTAACAAATAATCAAACACAAGACCTTTCTCCTCATCTGTATAAGAGTAGAAATTACTGACCTTGTACATGGAAGCAGGATCCCAATCACTCAGTTTGCTGTTTTCCTCAGCTTCCTTCATGTCAGCTTCAAAGATTGATTCGGACTGACCATAATCAACCTTATCCAATTCTAGTTCTTCATCTTCTTGAGCCATTAGACATACATTATCATCTGAGGTGGATGATTCTGTATCCCAGGTTTCAGCATATAAACCTTTTCCACTGGGTTTGTCTTCAGGCTTTGATTTCTTGAGCTGAGTGTACTTCTTCTTGTACTTATCACCTCTATAAGCATTCTTATCAACAACAGATGTTGATTCTACCTTCTTAGATCTGCACTCAGCAGCTATATGTCCCTTTTTCTTATAGTTGAAGCACACAACATTCTTGGGATCAAAGGAACTCTTCCCTTTGCTCCTGTCAGATCTTCCTCTTCCCCTTTGAGCTTTTCTCAAACGTCTGGCTAACATGGCCATTTGCTCAGTGATGGTCTGAACATCATCAGTATCACTTGAGTCTGAGTCTGAGTGGTCAGCTTGAGATTCTGACTCAGTCTCAGATTCAACAACCATAGCTTTGGAACCTTTCTTATTCTTCTGTGCAACTAATGCAACTTCTGTTTTGTCCAAAGATTCTTTTAGTTGTTGTTGAGAAGTTCTTTTGTGTTCTATGATCTGTTCATGATTCAGCAAGAACCCATAGATGGACTGTAGGTTATACATGTGTAATGTTCCTCCAGCCCTTAGTGCAGTGGTTACTTCATTGAACCTTTCTGGAAACACATCCAGAAATTTCAGCACGAGCTCAGCTTCATCTCTCTTTACACCCACACTTAGTAGGTTATTTATCAAGCAGTGAAACCTTGTGAACAAATCTGCCAAGGTTTCATTCTTCTTTGAAAAGAAGTTTTCATACGATCTATTCAAGTGATTCTTCTTTTGCTGCTTGACCAGATCTGTGCCCTCATAAGTGACACTCAGCGTATCCTAGATATCCTTTGCAGTTTGACACTCAGTGACAGTACGCAGGATTTCATTAGTTAGGGAATTTGCTAGAACACTCTTTGCCTTGTCATCTAGATTGAAGAGTTTCCAATCTTCATCAGTCCAGGATGCAACAGGCTTTCTTGTTTCCTTCTCAGATTTGCCAGGAGACGTATCACTGACAGTAGAGGGAATCTTGGGGATTATTTGTCCTTTTGTGATGACTTCCGACATACGGTTGTCAATGGACTTTAGGAAGAGCATGGCTCTGAACTTCCACATAGGATAGTCAGATCCATCAAATATGGGACATCCTTTAGCAGAGATCTGAGGAAAGTTTGATGGAGTATTGCTTGTCGACATTTCAATCTTTCTCAGAATCTTGAACTATTCAACTGATGAAATCGTTCAGCCTGCTCTGATACCAGTTGTTGGTCCCTTGTATGAGAGAGTAACAACAAGAAACAGTGTGTAGAAGGGGGGTTGAATACACTTTCTGCGGAAATTGAACAAATCAAAGAAAAGTGTCACACACAGTAAATCAAACCACAATCAATCAAATGCTTTTATTAATCAGAAGATGATTACAATGCTTTGAATAAGAAGATGATTACAATGACTATCAAGTAAGCAACTCTTGATATATAATCACCTAATATAAATCTCTCAATTCTCTCAAACTTAGATATCTATAATTAACATATAATTATAGATACTGACGACTCTCTAAACAGGATTTTCACAGATTGAATCAACACATGATTACTTACCAATATCACAACTGATGTGATTAATTCGAACACACGAACTTCTCTGGCAATCTGTGATTAAATCTTGATACTGAATCAAGACTCGTAACACATACGATGAGGTGAGGCTTGGCTCTGCAACACTTAGTTGTAATCGTCTCTGAGTCGTACCTCTAAACTTATCAGGAGATAAGTATTTATAATCCTGTTGCTACGGTTCCTAACAAACTAGACTTAGCCTAATTCGCTAACTAACTTTCGGATAAACCGGAATCTTGAATCTTGAATCTTCTTATCTTGAGTCTTCAATCTTCAATCTTGATTCTGGAGTCTTCTTATCCGCGCCGTAGATATAGAGAGAGATAAAGATGAATTTAAAACATATTTAAATTATCTTTAAACTGACTTCATTTCTCGGACTGAGTCACTCAGCTTGAAACTCATCAAGCTGAGTTCTTCGAGAACAAATCTGAATTCATACATGAATTAACACGTACATTGATAAACTCATCCTTAGAAGTCTAACTTAGTCGACTAAAACATATTTAGCAACTCTGTCGAGCTGACTCTGCTTTCGAGCTGAGTCACTCAGCTTGAAACACATCAAGCTGATTACTCGATATATACCTTATGTAACATACACAGATTATTAAACATATTAATAAACAAACTAAGGTATAATATAAACTTATCAACATATGCTCAGCTTACATTCAGCTTATACTCAGTCTGAATCACTCTAAGTGTTCAGTCTGACTAATCTTCATAATTCTGTTTAAGTTATATGTAGAACTCATCTTACAAACTTAACTTTGTCTCATCAAATTCAAACTGATGATATCATTTTCTCAACAAACTCTCCCTATTTGATGATGACAAAACCATCAAACAGTTCTTAAGTTTGTTTAACAGAATTATGTTTTAAATCTTAAACTTATTAAGATTTTATTATTTGAGCATAAGCTGAGTATAAGCTGAGCATATACTTGATCAGCTTGGACTATATCTTAATTAGTTTATCAATATGTTTGATATGCTGTGTGTATTACCTAAGGTATAGGTTGAGTATTCAGCTTGACGCATTTCGAGCTGAGTGACTCAGCTTCTAAACTGAGTCAGCTCAACAGAGTTGCTAAGTAAGTTCTAGCTAACTCTTATGACTTCTAAGGATGAGTTAGTCATTATACATGTTAGTACATGTTTGATTTCGAGTTTGTTCTCGAATGACTCAGCTTGATAAGTTTCAAGCTGAGTAACTCAGTCTGACAAAAAAAGTCAGTTTAAGAGAATTTAAATTTGTTTTAAATTCCTTTTACTCTCTATATCAACGGCATGGATAAGAAGACTCCAGAATCAAGAGTGAAGATTCAAGATTCAAGATTCCAAGTTATCCGTTAGTTTGTCAGCAAATTAGGATAAATTCTAGTTTGTTAGGATCCGTAGGAACAGGATTAGAAATACTTATCTCCTGATAAGATTAGAATCCTTCTCCTTCCAGATACTTCCATCTATTATAATTTACAATTTATTACTTTAATAATAACTTAATATAATATACACAATGCATAGTTTGTGTATTTAATTTGATTTGTTTCAAATAAATTTTATGTCAATATTTGTATGCAGTAATCCAATAATTTTTACAAAACTGATAACCATATGTTAAAAACATACAAAAAATAGAACTTTTAATCATAAATAAATATGCAACAAAATAAACATGATAATTTTTGCAAAGTAAACTATTTTAATATAACTAGAATAGTACCCGCATAATGCTACGGTAACTAATAGTTTTTATACGATAACATGTTGCCTTATAAAATATAGGGTATGGTGTTCGACGAATTATTAATGCTCGGTAACATGTTTTTCATTTCTTTCTCTTTTTCAATCAACTCCTTTTTCATTATTAAAATAAATTTTAAAAGAAAATAACAAAACAGTTATTTTCTTTTTTTATGTGGATGGGAAAATGTAGATTTATGGAAGAGTATATATGCTTATTGATAAGTGTGAGAAGTGGGAGAAAGAGTGTGTTAATAAAAAGTAAACGTTATTTGAGGAGTATATTAATAATTATTGATTACTAAAAATTTAAAAAATTAAGTAAATTAGAAGATATATATATATATATATATATATATATATATATATATATATATATATATATATATATATAGAGAGAGAGAGAGAGGGGGGGGGGGGGAGAGTGTGTATGTGTGTGTTAAACGTATACTTTGAGAATGCTAGTGAAATATTCTATGGTAAATTGCACGAAAATACAATAAACTAATATTGTCATTGTATGTAATCAACTATATTTTTTACCTAAAAATACACACAACTTATAAATTTGGTTCATTATATGCAAGTTACCTATGACAATAAGTAACCTACTGGTAACCTGGCCAAAAATAAAAGTTCTTTGTTACTTAAAATACTAACAACTTTCAAATAGATTCATTGTATACAATTAGTAACCAGTAACCTATTAATTAGGTTACCAAATGTATACAATGAACCACATTTGTAAGTTGTGTTATTTTTAGGTACAAAATAAAGTTAGTTGCATACAATGACTATATTGGCATATTTTATTGTATTTTCATACAATTTACCCAATATTTTAATACTTTAACATATTTTCGACATTGCGCCTATTTAATCAAGTCATAAATTCGACTGAAGCGCTAAACTTGTAATTCTTTGTAACAAAATCAAAGTGTATTACTAAATTAAATGATAATTAAGCTTAATAAGCTGAATTTAATGGTTGAAATATAACATAAACTTGAAAACTTGAATTATTATCTTTAAATAATTACAATGATCAAAACATTTAATAAATTAAATATTGGTAATCACATAAATAAATAGAAAATATAAACCCGTAATAGCAAAACGTGGATATTCCAAATCTTATTATTAGGGAGATAACCACTTCAACCCATAATCAAATCTGTCTATTGTAATAAATAAGATTTAATGTTAACAAAATCATACATTCAATTTAGACTTATAATGTTGCAAAACATGTGTTGTTTTGTAAATGACTTAAAGAATAATCTAAGTATGAAGTATCAGCTGAAGAACAATCTTGATCAGTTGAGCAGTGTAAGAATTATATAAAGTATAATCGTCTGTCTTTAATTTTAAAAACCTAAAGTTCGTATTCAACCTCTCATTATACAAATATTTGTTATTATAGTATCCGTCCGGGACCAACACTTATCTATAAAACCCCAAGAGTTGTAGCTAAAAAAGTAACAAAGAAAAAAGTATTTTGAAAAATAAACGAATAATAAACATAAGTTTTTAAATTATGCGTTTTAAAGTAGTAACAATAAAATACTAGTGTTATAATTGTTTGTTATTTGGAAAAACTTCTTTCATAAATAACAGACATAAATTTTTGAATGTGTATATCGCATATTATAGACATAAAGTACATTTTATTAGATATTATACTTCTTGATTCTATTTTTTGTATTAAAAGAAACCTAAATGAATAGTAGATATTAATTTAATAAACAAGATTGAAAGTTTTGGAATGTTCTCCATAATATTTGGCTATGCGTTCAAGAAAGGTGTAGATTTAGTAATAGATTAGTGTGTGAGTGAGAATGAATTTTTAGGTGAAAATATAAGAAAAATCTTACCCATCAATTAGATGTTGATCTATTAGACATTTATACTAACGATCATAATTCACCGGTTGCAATTCATAGTTGGTGAATACAGACCATCCAATTTAAATCAAATAAAGACGAAAATCAAGTCTCTTATCCTTACCTAAATATTTATTCTCTTTTGAAACTCTCAATATATATATATATATATATATATATATATATATATATATATATATATATATAGGGTAAGGTTATATAAAGAACTTCTCTTAAACATATAACCTAAAGAACCTCCCTGATGATGATACGTGACACATTGTTTAGGAACAAAAAAGGAAATTAAAAAAAACTCACGGCAACGCAACTACAACTAGATTTAAAAAAGCACTCACTTATTTTAAATGATCATAACTCGTTCGTTTTTAAGAATTTTAACAAAAAAATTATATCATTAGATTCAATTTTTCGTCTTCTTTCAAGCAACACCGCGCTTGATATATTTCTGAAACTTTTTTTTTGAAATGCAAAGTTTGCATTTTGAGCTGAGTTAATTGTAAGTGCAAAATGCAAAAAATCCAAAAATACAAAATATAAACATGCAAATTATCCAGATGCTTCCAAAATGCAAAATTATGAAAATGCAAACCCAACATGATTCAATAAAAATGCAGACCAAGATGCAAAATTACATATTCAAACCCAAAATGCAAATCCGCATAACAACACTACATTCTGCCCAAAATTCAAACAAAATTTGTATTTTCAAAAAAAATTAAGAAAATATGGGAAGATTGGTCTTGTTTAAAGGAGGAATAAAAAGCTAAAATATTAGTATATATATATATTTTTTTTGGAAGGCAAAAGATTGGTATAATTTTTTTGTTTAAATTCACAAAACTTAAATAGTTATGACAATTTAAAGTTTTTGGTGATATTTTTTTAAAATCGTGGGTTTGTTGATGGATGGATTTTCCATGTTTGCCCTCTTCTTCCTATTTTAATACATGATAATTAAAGTTTTGCCATCGTTAAATTTCATCCATTGATTGTGATAATCCAATGATCAGATTAGTTCTTTGGGTTGTTTGTTTAACACATGGTTCTTTATTGATGCAATTTATATATATATATATATATATATATATATATATATATATATATATATATATGGGACGGTTCAAACGAAAACTGATTTTCGTACGAGAACTGCGAGAACCAATCGTAGCCGTTGATTTGATAAAGTGGAACTCATGTATGTGGAGCGTGGCGGATCAAGTGTGGCAGGGTGCATGTAAGGAATTCATGGGTGGGCAATGACATTGAAAGAGGGGGAATTGGACGACTCGGATTGGTTCTCGCAGTTATCGTACGAAAAACATTTCTCGTTTGAAATTTTCTCTCTCTCTCTCTCTCTCTCCCTCTCTCTCTCTCTATATATATATATGTCTATATATATATATATATATATATATATATATATATATATATATATATATATATATATATATATATATATATATAGGGAGAAGTTCATTTGAGAACCGTTGTTGATGCGAAATCCAATCTGAGCCGTCCAATTCCCCTTTCTTCAATGTCATTGCCTATCTATGAATTCCTTACATGCACCCTGCCACACTCTATCTCTCAACACTCTCCATCCATGAACTTCCCATATCCAAGGAACGGTTAAGATTGGTTCTCGCGGTTCTCGTACAACAGTTCTCGAATGAACCCTCCCATATATATATATATATATATGCAAAACCTAACATAACCCTAAAAGAGTTGTATCTCTTCACAATACAAACACGGGCCGTGTACCCCATTTCTACACGACCCCGTGTAAGCATACATGGCCGGTGTAGGTTAGGGCCATACACGGGCCGTGTATACTTAACTGGGTTGTGTAAACCCTACACGTCCTGGCTACACGGTGTTGGGAATTGGCTAAGGCATTGAAACTATTGAAGATGCAAAGTTAAAACTGTCAATGGATTTTGTGAAAACAATTCAAAACTGTTAGAAGGATTCTGATAAAACAGTCGAGGACTGTTAGCTGTAATACAAAGACAGTTGTAACTAACAGTTGCTGTAAGCTTTACAACTGTTAGTCCAAGAGATCAGAACTGTTAGTACAAAGTTTACAACTGTTAGAAGACCTTGAAGAGAAGACTGTTAGAAGAAGATCAGAACTGTTTCATTCAACAAACAGTTTCAGTTGAGCTATTTATGGAAAATGCTATCTTCTTGGATTTGAAGTATATCTTTAACAAAGTTCGAAGATTTTCAAGATTATCTCAGAAGATAGAAGATTACCTAACTGTCAACTTATCAAGGAGGATCAAGAGTCTATAAATACTCGATTAGAATATAGATCTCGATATCAGTATTGTTTTTGCATTCGTACGTAATTGTTAATTGCTTTCAGAAAGTGTTTTAGCCTCTAAGTTTCTTTTGAAAACTAAGAACAGATTGTGTTCTTCGTCTAACATAAGAAGTTAGATTTGAGGTGTAGGTGAATATTGTAATCATTGATTGGTTATCAATAAACATCGTTTTGGCAGTATTACTTTGTGTTTATTAATTGAATTGTTCTTGTGTTTAAAACCTTTTTAATCAATTGAGTGTGACTCCGCAACTTTTTAATTGATTGTGATCAAGATTATAGATTGTCTTTTTAACAACTCTGACTTTATTTCAAAAGATAATTCTTGTTATTTGATATTAAGTAATATCCGATCCTGACAAGTGGTATCAGAGCCTTATCATTAAGGTTCCATTGATCACCAGTTGAAGGTTTTTGCACCAATCTGCTGTGGTTCTTAATTTAGAGTTTTTCTAAAGTTTAATTGTGTTTTTCAATCACCATACTGCAATGGAGTCCGGTGGATCTTATGACAACACTGGATCTGGGTCCAACATTCGTGTTCCCATGCTCAAACCAACTGATTTTGAGATGTGGAAACTAAGAATCAAGCAGCATGTCCAATTAATGGACTTTGCTATTTGGGAAATCATAGAAAAGGACCCCATTACTACTGTTGATTTAGATGAAACAGGAAAACCAAAGAAGAAACCACCACCAAAAACTGATGTTGAAAAGAAAGAAAGGATGATTGAGATGAAAGCACTCAACATCCTTCAGATTGCTATCCCCAATGAGTATCAGCATCAATTCAAAAAGTTTGATGATGCTCATGAACTGTGGAATGCATTAGAGAAGAGGTTTGCTAGGAATGCTAGTTCCAAAAGGAATCAAAGAGATCTACTGAAACAAGCTTATGAGAACTTTACTAGTGGAAAGAATGAGAGTATTACTCAAATATTTGATAGGTTCTATAAGCTGGTGAGTCAATTGGAGAGTGCTAAGGTTAGACTAGAACAAGATGAGATCAATAGAAAGTTTCTTAGGTCCTTAGGTGAAGAGTGGACAGTCTATGCTGCACAATGGAGAACCAAAGATTCTCTAGAGGATATAGAGTTAGATGATCTTTACAACAGTTTGATTGTGTTTGAAGGAGAGATAGATGGAAAAAGAAAGTCTGTTACCCCTAGCCACAATGCTGCTTTTCTTTCATCCTCAGGTATGGACTCAAACCATTCTTTAACTAACTCTGTTGATGGTTGTGCAGGTACTAGTTCTGCTGTTGGACTAGATGTAAACACTCCTGATGCTATACTTGAAGCCTTTCTTGCTAGCCATGCACATTCAACCCTCACGAATGAGGATCTTGAACAAGTGCATCCTGATGATCTTGAGGAGATGGATCTCAAATGGCAGATGGCCATGATAACTGTCAGAGCCAAAAGGTTTATCAAAAGAACTGGAAGGCAGAACATGAACTTCAGATCTGATGGCAAAGCTAGGTTTGACAAGTCAAAAGTTAGATGTTTTAAATGTCAACAGTATGGTCACTTTGCCAGAGAGTGCAGATCAGGTGGACAAGGCCAGAATCAAGGACAACGGCCAACTCAAACCTCCTCAGCATTGGTATCACAAGAAGGACATGGGTTTGATTGGAGTGATCAAGCAGAGGAAGCCACTAACAACAAGGCATTGATGGCATTAACGGATTCCTCCATCAAACTGGATTCACCAGAATCAGAAGACATTCAGGTATCTTCTAAACTCTGTCCTGGTGAATGTAGAGCCATTGTTAAAAGGTTTAGAGAGCACAACAAAAAGGTATGTGCAGCTCTAAGTAGAATGGAGGAAAGAAGGTATGAAACTAGTGCTGTTATTGAAAGCTTTGAAAAGAAAATCAAAGATTATCAAGCTAATGAACTGCAAATGGGTTATGATAGAAAATATCATAAGTGGGAGAAGGAGCAGCTTCAAGAAGAGATTGATAGTTTAAAGAAAAAGCTAAGTGAAAAGGAAAGTAAGATTGATGAATTAACCAAGAAGTTGGAGGGTGTTGATATTGATCTGAGCATGTTCAAGGCCACAAATCTTAAACTTGAAACCTTGTTACAATCACAAATCAGAGACAAGGTGAAAACTGGTTTAGGATACAAACAGACCCCACCTCCATACAATCACAACTACATAACTCCCATGTCTGATGTAGCTGATAGGTATGTTAATGAATCATTACCAGAGGAACTGAAGTCAGCTGATCCACAATTTGAAAGTGAAGAGGAAGGAGTTGTGTATGCGGTGAGTGATGATAAGAATGAAGGAGTTGTGAAGAAGGAAGAGGTCATTCCATTGAAAATCACATCTGTTGTGAACCCATAGTCACAAAATCCTCTTTACAACCTGTGGTGTTTGTAAAAGCATCCACTGAACCCCTCACCAATGAGCCAAAACTGACCAAAGCTGTTCATTCTATAAGCAGTTCCACAACTGTTACAAACAGTCCCCACCTTTACACTAACAGTCCAAAAAGGAACACAAACAGTTCTAACCCAAACAGCTCTACTGTTAGTGTTAAGTCAAAAGGAAAAGTGAAGGTTGATGAAGCTGTGATTAAGAAGCCAAAGAAGGAAGCTTCAAAAGCAAAGTCTCAACCCAAATATGTGAAAAGGGATACTGAAGTGTCTATCTGCACATGCAAACAGCATGGTGTACAGAAATTTCCTCAGTCAGCACCAGTGAGAGGAAACCAAAGAAATAGGAACCAGTTCTGGTCACAAAGAACTGGTTTGCCTATTGTCAAAACTAAAAAGTGCTATATATGTGGGAGAACTAATCACTTGGCTAAAGATTGTTATTATAACCTACAAATCTATAGCACTCAGAAACCAAGTTCCAGAAAACAGACTAACAGTTCTAAGACTGTTAAGCCAAAACAGGTTAACAGTTCTACAACTGTTACATCCAAACCGGCTAACAGTTCTACATCTGTTAAGCCAAAATCAAAAACTGTTGGTCTGGCTTGGGTGAAATTGCAAAAACAAACAGTTTCTGAAGAGAGAAAAACTGTTAATCAATCTGAAAACCAATCTGAGTTAAAACATGCTTCAACTGTTTTACCAACTCCAAAAACTGTTTGTTCAAAAGACTCAACTGTTCATCATAACAGTTGGAAACCACATGTTATCACAAAATACTCTTCACACAAAATAGAGAAGTCTAATTTGGATGACATCAAGAAAACTCAATCTGTGTTTAAGTATTATGACTTGAATGGTGTACCCAAGACCTGCATGGCCTGGGTACTTCCTGCTACTTAATGATTTTTATTTGTGCAGAGCATTCATAGGGCCGATCATGGATCAATTTGGCATGTGGATAGTGGATGCTCAAGGCACATGACTGGAAATCCACATTGTTTGAAGGATTTCAGAAGAATCAATGGAGGATATGTAGCATTTGGAGGAAATGCTAAGGGAGGAAGAATCACAGGTAAAGGAGCTGTGGAGGCAGGTACACTTACATTTAATGATGTTTTCTTTGTTGAACAACTTAAATACAACCTGCTAAGTGTATCTCAAATCTGTGACAATGGAAACAAAGTCTTGTTTACAGACACTGAATGCATTATCCTATCAAAAGATTTTAAATTGGATGAAAAAGATGTTCTTTTAAGAACACCTAGAAAAGATAATGTATACTGTCTGGATACACAAAAGATTGCTAAGCAGAATGTATTAAGTTGTCTTCTCTCAAAGGCATCTCATGATGAGTCTGCCATTTGGCATAGAAGGATGTGTCACATGAACTTTAAAACCATGAATGTATTAGTTAAAAATAATCTGGTAAGAGGTTTGCCACAAAAGGAATTCTCATGTGATGATCATTGTGTAGCCTGTCTCAAAGGCAAGCAACACAAAACTTCTTATAAGCCCAAAGAAGTTTCTTCCATTACTGCACCTTTACAACTTTTGCATATGGATCTTTTTGGTCCAACATCTGTGGTTAGTATAGGTAAGAAAGCCTACTGTTTAGTTATAGTTGATGATTTCATTAGATTTACATGGGTTCAATTTCTTAGAACTAAAGATGAAACTGCTGAGTTAGTTAAGTCTCTTATTCTTAGGATTGAGAATCAATCTGATTTGAAGGTGAAAGTCATTAGATCTGATAATGGTTCTGAGTTTAAGAACTATGATTTAAACGGCTTTTGTGAGGAAAAAGGAATTTCAAGACAGTTTAGTGCTCCTAGGACTCCTCAACAGAATGGAGTGGCTGAGAGAAGGAATAGGACTTTGATTGAGGCTGCTAGATCCATGTTAGCTTATTCTAGGCTTCCAATGACTTTCTGGGCAGAAGCAGTGAACACTGCATGCTATGTTCAGAATAGAGTACAAGTTGTCAAGTCCAAAGGGAAAACTCCTTATGAGTTGTTCCTTAAACGAAAACCTTTAATCAACTTCTTCAAACCATTTGGTTGTCCATGCACTATCCTGAATACCAAATCACAATTAGGTAAGTTTGAGAGTAAAGCAGAAGAAAGATTCTTTGTAGGATATTCCACTCAGAGTAAAGCATACAGAGTATTTAACAATGTCACTAGGATCATAGAAGAGAGTATGAATGTCTCCTTCAATGAGAATAGGATCAATATTGCAGGTAATGGTCCTGATTGGTTATTTGATATTGATGCATTGTCTAAATCTCTTTCTTTTGAGTATTCTACAGAAACAGTTGCAGATTCACAAACTGTCTCAAACAGTTTTGAAACTGTTAGCTCAATTCCAACAACTGTTGGTGGAAACAAAGTTACTGAAGACTTTGTAGTGATTCCCTTGTTACAACAGGACTCTTCCAATGCTATTTGTCCAATAAATGATGCTGAACTTTCAAAGGACATGGAATCTCATGATCCTCAACAAAACACTGCTTCTGAACATCAAACAGTTGCAGATCAGGGATGCAACTCTTCTGGGAATGATAGTGAATCTGAGATTGATGTGTCAAATTTAGGGAATGTACTGACTGAAGAAAACATCCCTACATCAAGAATTCACAAGAATCATCCAATAGAACAGATCATTGGTGATCCAACCACTCCTGTTAGAACAAGAGCTATGCAGCAGAATGAAAACAGTGTTGTGGATCTCGAACAATTTGATGTAAATGCCTGCTTTCTATCTCAGATAGAACCAAAGAAAGCAGTAGAGGCATTAAAAGACCCTTCATGGGTGGAAGCAATGCAAGAAGAGCTCTTACAGTTTCAAATTCAGCAAGTTTGGAAGTTAGTTGAACTTCCAAGAGGCAAAAGAGCAATTGGCACCATGTAGGTGTTCCGAAATAAGAAAGATGAGAGAGGGATTGTAATCAAGAACAAGGCTAGACTTGTTGCACAGGGTTATACACAAGAGGAAGGAATAGACTATGATGATGTCTTTGCACCTGTTGCAAGGATAGAAGCAATTAGACTGTTCCTTGCCTTTGCAAGCTATAAAGGATTTAAGGTGTATCAAATGGATGTCAAGTCGGCTTTTCTCTATGGAACTATTGATGAGGAGGTATATGTGTGTCAACCACCTGGTTTTGAAGACTCAAAGTACCCTGATAGGGTATATAGGTTGGATAAAGCTTTGTATGGATTACATCAGGCTCCTAGAGCGTGGTATGAGACATTATCATCATATCTCCTTAAGAATGGATTTAAGAGAGGCACTATTGATAAGACACTATTTAAAAGATTGTTAAAACAGAAATTTTGCTTGTTCAAATCTATGTTGATGATATAATCTTTGGATCCACTGATGACAGTCTGTGCAAGGAGTTTGAAAGCATAATGAAAAGGAGATTTCAGATGAGTTCCATAGGAGAACTCACATTTTTCTTGGGATTACAAGTGAAGCAGAAGCCAACTGGCATATTTCTCAGTCAATCAAAGTATGTCAAAGACATTTTGGATAAGTTTGGCTATCAAGATGTGAAACTGGCAAGTACTCCAATGGAAACACACAAACAGTTGGGAGCAGATCCTGAGGGGGAGGAAGTAGACATACATTTGTATAGGTCTATGATAGGTTCTTTAATGTACTTAACTGCTTCTAGACCTGATATAATGTTTGTTGTGTGTGTTTGTGCCAGGTTTCAATGATGTCCAAAGATGTCACACTTATTTGCTGTAAAGAGAATTTTTAGATATCTCAAAGGCCAACCAAAACTGGGTCTTTGGTATCCTAAGGATTCACCTTTTGATTTGGTGGCATACTCTGATAGTGACTATGGTGGAGCTAATGTAGACAGAAAATCAACCTCTGGAGGATGTCAATTCTTTGGCTCAAGATTAGTCTTATGGCAGTGCAAGAAACAAACAACAGTTTCAACTTCAACAGCTGAGGCTGAATATATTGCTGCATCAAGCTGCTGTTCACAAGTGTTGTGGATTCAGAATCAGCTTCTGGATTATGGTTTGTCTTTCTTGCATACACCAATTTATGTTGATAACACAAGTGCTATTAGCATCGTCAATAATCCAGTGAAGCATTCTAAAACAAAACACATTGAAATCCTGTTTCACTTTATTAGAGATTGCAATGAGAAAAGGTTAATCCAAGTTATGAAAGTTCATACTGATGATCAGTTAGCTGATCTATTCACTAAAGCATTTGATGTGAGCAGGTTCAACTTTTTGATCTCAAACATTGGAATGATTAACCTGGACTAACAGTTGTTTGTCCCTCAATGTTTTCTCACTAACAGTTTGCAACTGTTAGTGTTGATATCTAACAACTGTTGGTTTAAGTGTTCAGTGAAGAGAAGAACTGTGTGTCCCATCAACAGTTTTGGAAGTATCTGGCTGCAAGTCCCACAAACAGTGTGGTCAAGGTTTGTTACTTTATTAAGAACAGTTTTCAACTGGTCAAGGTTTGTCACTTTACTGTGTCGTGTGTTGAATGGACATGACATGTCACTGCATGCTTAATTATTGGCCATTTTTTTCAACTACAACTTTGTCTATAAATTAGCTTGCATTCGCATTCCAAATAGCATAATTTTGTCTACAAATGGCTACTAACCATTTCATCTTGACCTTCAAAAAGATCAATGCTAAGCAGAGTTATGTGACCATTCCAGCTCCCTTTGTTAGGATGCATGAGATTTGGAAGTACTCCTCATGTATTCTTGACATGAATGGTGTTTGTGATGGTTTCACTTTAACCCAGCATCCAGACCCACGTAGGTCATACAAAATGACTGATCATGTTCGAATAAGAGGTGAATTTGAACATTATATTCATAGCAACAATTTACCTACCCCCTGTTGCTTGTTGTTTTAATTGAATCTGGAAGTCACTGACGACTCGGTTGTGTGGTTCAATGTCAAAAGGAATGATGTTGATAATGAAGTCATTGTACTTGATGATGATGAAGTTATTGTAATTGATGACTAGTCATGGTCGAATGAATGTACTTTGTAGTTCCTCTGTGTTAAATATGAATATAATGCATAATTTAATGATGTTTTGTCAGCTAATGGTTTTATTAATGATGTCTCAGCTGTTGATGTTAGCTGATATTCGCAAATGTTTGTTGTCAGCTGATGTTTGTTGACTGACAGTTGCACGTGTTCAACTAACTGTTTTTCAAAATTACAACTAACAATTTCCAACTGTTAGTGAATGGAGTGCACAACTGTTAGGCAACCTGCATGTTCTTCTAAGGGGGAGAATTTTTTTTAAGTAACAGTTGTACGTTCTTCTGATAACAGTTCTCAACTGTTCTCAACTGTTCGTTCATTTTTATCCATTAACTGTTAGCTTACTTAAGGGTGTTTTAGTCTTTGTAGAAACTGAGGATGTTTGAATTGAATTTAATATTCGAAACATATATAAGGCATTCCCTCGTCACAAGTTCATCCACGCTTTCTGAACTTCGATTATACGTAAACCCTAGAATTTTGCTTTCGACTTGCAATGGCTCCCCTTCCCTTCGTGAAAGAACACAACATGCTCGCATATCTTGCTAAACCTGATAACCTGACTGCTTTCCATGACATGTTCGATTACCTTTCAATGTCCAATCTCAACACTGCTCTCACCATAAATCCTACCATCTACACTTCCTATCTTGATCAATTATGGAAAAATGCGACGGTCAGAGAGGAAGCTGGTGTGCAATGGATTGATTCCACTGTTGCTGATATGAATGTGTCCGTCTCTGAGGATACCATCCGCCAACATCTACAACTGAATGATCGACATGGTGAGTATTCTGACTCTGTCTCTTTAGAATTTTTGCATGCCGAGTTAGTTAAACTTGGGTATGAGGGCCCTAGGGGAAAGGTACCTTCTACAAAGGTCAATTCTGCTCACACTGGAAGTTCATGATCCATACTCTCCAGCAGTGCATTAGCCCTAAGAGAACAGGCTGGAATGAGTTTGGGAGCAACATTTCTCTTGCACTCACCTGTCTAGCAAACAATAGATGCTTTAACTTTTCTAAACTGATATTTAATGATATGGTAAAGCATCTTAGGACCAAATATGGTCTCTTTTTTATGTACCCCAGATTTGTGCAAGTTTTGCTAAACTTTTTTGTTGCCAAATCTCCAAAAACACAAGAGGGTCATCATTCCCTCTGCTCATGTGGCCTCCACATTGAGCAAGTTGCTGATAAATGGCAAGAGCTTCTCTGGTGCCATAACTCCACCACTCTCTGCAATGGTGGAGTTTCTTTCAAGAAACAGAGCTGCTAGAGTTGAGCATGAAGCCCACAACATTGCTACACCACCAACTCTAGAACCCACAGCTCCTGATACTCATATAATCCATTCTGCCTACTTTTTGATAGAGCTACAACACAAGCCACTCCTCTGAAAACATTCCAAAAGCGAACAAGAACTGTTAGTGCTCCTTCCACCACAGGTATCGAATCCCAAACTGTTAGCCCTGCACAGGTGCATTCACCTGTGCAGAATATCGAAAGGGAACCATTCGTGTTGTCTCCCAGGCACAATGAGGAGGTGATCACTCCATTAGAGGGTGATCATGTGGTTTTTGAGGCTGACACTACTGTTTCATCCGCAAGGGATGAACATGATAGTTTAACATCATTAAGACCTCAACCACGGCAATAGAGGCTGGTAAAACAGCTTCTGGAAATCCCCAGTACCAAGAACAAAGGGGTACTGGTGTGGAATCTCTTTTGAGTGAACCACCAGTTATATCGGTCAATGACATGTTAACAGTGGCAACACTGTCTGACATTGAGGCTCGCATGAAACATAAAGCATTGACGGATCCAAATTTTGCACCATTCTTTGTGGCCTATATTCAAATGAAGAAGAAGATTTCATTACAGAATAAAAGGATTCTTCAGCAAGATCATCAAATCCAGGTTTTGACCAACAGTTTGAAGCACGCTAATGAGGTACTAAAGCTACACGATCAAGTACTACAACAGTTGACAACTGCTGCAAGACCCACTTCAACTGTTCCAATCAAAAAGGGGGAGAGTTCATTACTAACAGTTGCTGAAGTGCCAGAACAAACAGTTGCAGAGGATGAACAAACAGTTGCAGCGGATGAACTAACAGTTGCACCTAGTGAATCAACAGTTGAGGAGAAACTATCAGTGGTGGACAGAGTGCTGATCAATACGATGATTTTGTCTGGTGATTACCCTTCAACAGAGGTTTATAGATCATGGCCAAAGGTTAAACAAGACTATCTGGTAAAAATGGGAAGTGAAATGCTAATCTGCAGTGTCAATCAGATGAGACAGAAGATTGAGGATGGTTGGCTAGAGGGAAAGTCTGCAAAGCTTAAGCCACTTAAGCCAAAGCCTGGATTCAAAGGGATTAGTATTTCTGAGAGGGCTGGTGAAAAGCAACTGCAAGTTGTACAAGGAAAAGGAAAGGAGATAGTTGTTGCACTACCAAAGCTCAAATTAACCAAAGAACAGCAAGAAGTAAGAGATTTTGAGGTAGCTCAGAGGTTGTCAGCTGAACTTCAAGAACAAGAACAGACAGATTTTGAGATAGCAAAGAAGCTGGCTGATGAGTTCACTAAACAGATAGATGAAGAGGAAAAAGATCAAAAAGGTGTAAAGAGGAAAAGGATTGTGAAAAGAAAAGCACCTCCACCTCCAAAGAAAACAGTTGAGAAAAAGAAAGCTGAGATGGTTCAACTGATAGTGCAAGATCGACTAAGAACAGAACTTCAGCAAGGGATTGCCAAATTGGAGAAAGAACAATTGGGTCAGAAGTCTCACATAAAAGAATGTATATTTGAAGTTTTAAGGTATGATACTGGTAAGCAAGGAGTCACAGTTGTGAGAGAAATCGAGCCAATAGAGAGTTATTTAAATTTCTTTCTACTGGTGAACAATTTGACTAGAAGAGATCTACAGGATATGCATGTTTATGGAATTAGTCATTATGCAGATGCTGTGGAGATTGAGATTAGAGTTTTGATGAGGCATCTTGCGAGTATATGCAGTCCAAAAGAGATAATATCAGTTTTGATTACTGATGAGGTTTTTCCAATAATTTCAATAAAGGTGTATGCTAAAGCTAGAGTGTATCACATGGTTATGGAAAATGCTCAGTCTCAATGGTTTGATTTAGAGTTTGTAGAGCACAGTAAAGTAAAGCTTCAATACATGTCAAAGGCTAAATTCTATGGATCTGATAGAATAAAGGATGATCTGCTTAAGAGAATAAAAGAAAGACTGGAATTTTTCAAGTCTGTGTAATTCTCTTTCAATTTTGATTGAAACAGTTGACTATGCTTAATAATAGAAGTCATTCTTTGCATATGCTAAATTCATCTGAGGTTGAACCCTATGAATCGAAGAACTTAAAGGCATTGTTCAAATTCTTTAAGTTAGGGGGAGATTGTTGGGAATTGGCTAAGGCATTGAAACTGTTGAAGATGCAAAGTTAAAACTGTCAATGGATTTTGTGAAAACAATTCAAAACTGTTAGAAGGATTCTGATAAAACAGTCGAGGACTGTTAGCTGTAATACAAAGACAGTTGTAACTAATAGTTGCTGTAAGCTTTACAACTGTTAGTCCAAGAGATCAGAACTGTTAGTACAAAGTTTACAACTGTTAGAAGACCTTGAAGAGAAGACTGTTAGAAGAAGATCAGAACTGTTTCATTCAACAAACAGTTTCAGTTGAGCTATTTATGGAAAATGCTATCTTCTTGGATTTGAAGTATATCTTTAACAAAGTTCGAAGATTTTCAAGATTATCTCAGAAGATAGAAGATTACCTGACTGTCAACTTATCAAGGAGGATCAAGAGTCTATAAATACTCGATTAGAATATAGATCTCGATATCAGTATTGTTTTTGCATTCGTACGTAATTGTTAATTGCTTTCAGAAAGTGTTTTAGCCTCTAAGTTTCTTTTGAAAACTAAGAACAGATTGTGTTCTTCGTCTAACATAAGAAGTTAGATTTGAGGTGTAGGTGAATATTGTAATCATTGATTGGTTATCAATAAACATCGTTTTGGCAGTATTACTTTGTGTTTATTAATTGAATTGTTCTTGTGTTTAAAACCTTTTTAATCAATTGAGTGTGACTCCGCAACTTCTTAATTGATTGTGATCAAGATTATAGATTGTCTTTTTAACAACTCTGACTTTATTTCAAAAGATAATTCTTGTTATTTGATATTAAGTAATATCCGATCCTGACACACGGCGTTCCAAATGCTACAAGGGCCGTGTACCCTTCATACACAGCTTGTGTACATCATTCGAACAACTGTGTTTTTACCAAATTTTCATCAAATTCGACCTTGATGCTCCTAATAGTGTACTCCAGACACTAACAACAACCTATATGGTTGGTTTTGAGCAACAATATACCATTAAAGCATAAACTAACACATGCATGCTCAATCAAGCTTCAAATTACCTACCTAAGGGTTAATCAAGAATTCTAATACATAACCACATACCTTAAATCAGTAAACACCTTAATTCCTTCTTGATTTCAGCTAGAAATTTCGAGATACAAGCTGCCCAAATCTCTCCCTTGAAGCTTCTTCAAATGTGTGTGTGTGTGCAAATGTCTAAAAACTCTAATTCTAAAGTATATATATATATATATATATATATATATATATATATATATATATATATATATATATATATATATATATATATATATATATATATATATATATATATATATATATATATATATATATATATATATATATATATATATATATATATAGGGTGTGGTTAAACAAAGAACATCCCTTAAACAAAGAACCTAAAGAACCTCCTTGGTGATAACATGTGACACATTGTTTAGGGGCAAAAAAGGAAATTAAAAAAAAAAAATCGGCGCCTACAGCACCCCAAGGAAAAACTTATCAACAAACTTAAAAAAAAAACCCATTTACTTTAAATAATCATAACTCGTTCGTTCTTAACAATTTTAACATAAAAATTATACCGTTAGATTCAGTTTTTCGTCCTCTTCAAACAAGACCAGACTTGATATATTTCTGAAACTTTTTTTTTTTTGAAATGCAAAGTTTGCATTTTGAGTTGGGTTCATTCAAACTCAAAATGCAAAATCCGTAGTTTGCATTTTGAGCTGGGTTCATTCAAGCCCAAAATGCAAAATCCGTAGTTTGCATTTTGAGCTGGGTAATTCAAGCCTAAATGCAAAATCCGTAGTTTGCATTTTGAGCTGTGTAATTCAAGCCTAAATGCAAAATCCGTAGTTTACATTTTGAGCTGGGTAATTCAAGCCTAAATGCAAAACTCGTAGTTTGCATTTTGAGCTGGGTTCATTCAAGCCTAAATGCAAAATCCGTAGTTTACATTTTGAGCTGTGTTCATTCAAACCTAAATACAAAATGCAAAAAACGAAAACGTACATGCTGCCCAAATGCAAACAAAATTTTCATGTTAAAATTTTTTTAGAAAAATATGGGAAGTGTGATCTTGTTTGAAAGAGGATTAAAAAACTAAAAGATTGGTATAATTTTTTTGTTCAAATTCACAAAACTGAAAAAGTTATGACAATTTAAAATTTTAGGGGGTTTTTTTAAAAAAAAATCGAGGTTGTTAGGGGGGAATTTTCCATGTTTACCCTTTTCTTCCTTAATTAATACATAATAATTACAGTTTTGCCACCAATCAATCTCATCCATTGATTTTGATGATCCAAGGGTCCAGATTGGTTCTTTAGGTTCTTTGTTTAACACATGGTTCTTTATTGATTCAATTTCTATATATATATATATATATATATATATATATATATATATATATAGAGTGAGAGTTTCAAATGAGAACCTTAAATTAATTGAGAATGGGAGACTCAATCTCAGCCGTCCAATTCCCCTCCTTCAATGTCATTGCCCACCCATGAATTCCTTACATGCACCCTGCCACACTCGATTCCCTCACACTCTCCATCCATGAATTCCACTTACAAAATAAACGGCTAAGATTTAGTCTCCCATTCTCAATTAATTTATAATTCTCATTTGAATTTTTCCATATATATATATATATATATATATATATATATAGGGTAGTGATCCAGTAAAAAGAAAGTTATGGTACTTAATGTAAGGTGAAATCTCAGCCATCCAAAAATTTAAATCTGATCCTTGAAAATAGGTAGTTTTCTTTTTTTTAAATATAAAAAAAACTGTTAAGGGTATAATCGTCCACTAAAGTTTTAAAGTTTTTATTTTTCTTTTTATTTTTCCGCCAACTCTCTGATGCAAAGATACAACCATTTTACTGCAGAAAGTGCAAACATCTGATGCCCAGAAATAAATTGATTCACATATTACATTCAATACACAAGGTATAACCATTTGATGCACGAGATAAGAAAAATACATGGTAAACTGATGCATAAGACATCAAACGGCAGCGGCGGCGGTGGTGCACCGGCGGTGATGGTCGGTGATGCACTATCCCTCATTTCAACTTTAATTTATGAAAAGATGATGAATACAACACCAAACAGATTCACTAAGTTAACAAATAACCAGATTCACAAACTTATCAGATAACATAACCAATTGATTTTAACATCAGATACATCAAGTTTGATGCACAATAAAATTCACAAAAACTAGAAGTTACAGTAGGTCAACAGAAAAATCAATGGTATACAAACCCAAAAATTTGTTCAACAACTTACATAAGAAAATTAAAATATAAACAGCCGTCGAGTACACTACCTTGGACAAAATTTTCAAAGATGCGACCACCAGATGTGAGTACCCAGGGAACAGAGATCGATGCACAGTCAATCGAAGTCGATGAAATCTCCCGTTTGATACAGATCCGTCGACTATAAACCATCGCCATATCATGAATCTTTGATCGATGCACAGCAAAATCGATGAACTCGAGCCGTCGACTAAAGATCCGTCTCCATACAGATCTGTCTCCGTAAAGCCGTTGCTAGGGTAAGGGAGGTCAACGGTGGTGCTTTCAAGTCTGGTCGACGGCGGCAGTTTATTTTCGTGGCGGCGGCGATAACTAGGGTTTCGTGAGGGAAGGATGAGCAGATGAAGGCGACGGCGTAAACAAGGGTTTCGAGAGGATAAGGATGAGTAGATGCAGGCAGGCGACGGGAAATAAGAAGATATCGGCGACTTCACAGGGGGCGGCGTAGAAATGCACACAGGGCAGCGATGGCGGAGGGCAGCAACGGCGGAGGGCAGCGACGGTTTAGGGTTTTCGTGAGGGGAGGAGACGGCTTAGTGTTTTCGTTAGGTGAGGGGACGGGAGAGGTCTGATGATTTTGAACGTGGGTTTGAACATGGGGTAGGAGTGAGAATTTTTTATTTTTATTGAAAGTTCCTATCTTGCCCTTTTAATATATCTGCCACATGTAAGGCTCAGATTTCTCCTTACATTTTTTACCCTAACTTTTTTTTTACTTGAACCCAATTATATATATATATATATATATATATATATATATATATATATATATATAACTTTAACCATATGACATTATTAACCCCTATACTTAAAATCTAATTTGAAACTCGACATTTTTGGTCCTTTAACTTCATATATCATAACACATACAATTACTCTTTATATTAAAATCATAAAATATTAGCATTTATAAATAATATTGAAAATAAATCATTTCTAAACTTGGGGTGTTACAATTATGTATTAATTCATGGGGTAAAAAGACATATATACCCTCACATTAAAAGGAGTTAACTTCAATTTTCACGGCAGGGTTAAAATTGAACCAACATTGTTACAAATTGCTTAACATAGGAACACATAGTGTAATTTTTGAAGTTTAGTAACCAACGATGAAAAATTTGTAAATCACAGGAACCATTTATGCAATTAACTCTAAACTTTATTTTATATTTCATATAATTTAAATTTCACTTTTAATAAAACATAAAACAAGCAAAGTTGGATTAAGTGGTTATCACCCTTGCCTCTGGAGACAGAGGTCAAGGGTTCGAACTGAAATCATCCTCTCTACCATACGTAGAGGTATGAGTGTCTACATCTCAACCTCCCCCATACACCGTGCAAACGGTATTGTAATCCATAACTCGTGAAAGACGATATTGGTTGTTACTTTATTTAGTTTACTTTTAATAAAACATAAGTAGAAAGAAAAAAAAAAGAAAAAAACCTACAAGGCCCCTATTGACAGTAGTTTAAGTAGGAGGGTGTGGGCTATAAATCAAGACTTACGAGTCGTCTCTCTCTCTTTTCAGGAGTGTTTCCATATGTTGCTTTCTTTTCTTCCTGTCTTGCATCACCATCTGTATAACCACTTACACTCATACTCACAGTGAATGAGAATGAAATCAAGAAAAGATTGTGATTTCTGTTACCCATCATCATCATCTTCATCTTCCTCCTCTTTTTTCCATCTTCCATAATTATTATAATTATATCCATATAATTCTCTCTCCCTTTTCTCCCCAATTTCTCAAATGGAAACTTGTTCTTTTTCTCTCGGTATTCTTCAATCTTCTACTCTTTTCTTCCTTCTTTTCTTGATTTTAAACTCCGCCCATGCCAGATTTATCCCTCAAGGTTTGTGGGTCACCTTCTTTCTTGATACATTTTCTTTAAATCTCTCTCTCTCTCTCTCTCTCTCTCTCACACACACACACACACACACAATTTCTCTATGTCTCTATATATACTGTCAACATGATTAAAGTTGGTTTCCTTTGTTAAATGTGATTGCAGGTGGATCAAATTGGAAGCTAATAGACAAGAATACTCAGGTGAGGCTTCAAATAAAGCATGCCTGTCTTCTCTTTGGCTAACTGTTGTGTTTTAAAGTAAAAAAACCATCATTTCAAGATGCTTTACTATGTTGGATTTACTGTTAAATCTATATATATATTTAATGGCTCTCTTTCAATTAAACAAGAGCAATGATCTTCTAACACCACCTAATTATTAACAAGTTTAGGTTTTGAAGTACCAACTTTCTAGAAGACTTATGTTTAGCGTCAGATTTGAACTAGAAAGTTGACCTCAGAAGTCAAACAAATATACTAATGCTTCTTGATTTTGAGATTTGGGTAAAAAAGTATATTGGATTTGCAGAAAGCTTTTAGAAAAAATTGTTTCAAGAATTAGCCACCAGACTTGCCTCAGAAAAGGTTATACCTTGTTTTGTTTCACATGTAATTAGAAAGTTAGCATGTTGGACCACAAAAGTCAAAGAGCTTTATAATTTCATTCTTTTTGTTAAATGTAATTACTTTTGGAATGCATTTTGTGACACATTTAAGTTCTAGCATTAACACTTTGTATTAATTGCTATATGTGTCAATTTTGAAGTTGGAAATTAATTTTTTGACTTCAAATGTCAAAAGATCCATCTTTTGTTCTTCATGCTAAATATAGTATTGACTTTTTTATGAAGTCAATTAACATCAACTACTTTGTTTTTTTTTTTTGAATAAACTTCATTTTTAACTAATAAATCTTTATAAATAAGGTTAATAGCTAGCAATAGTTACAATCTTTTTCTTGCATTTGTGTATGTTTTGAATTAACTTTTTTTTCGACTTATGAGCTTATTAGAGTTTTGATAAGCTCGTACGCTAATATTTTAAGCTTATCTACTTTAAGTTTATATTTAATTGAAATTAATGGACTTATAAGCGGGAAAAAAATAACTCATTCACAATTCTTATAAAGTGATAAGCCAGAAAATAAGTTAATCCAAACACGACTTCATGAGTTCATGGTATTAGAATTTAACATTTTTAAAGATAAATTTTAGGATGTCTAACATGAAAAACTCTAAGGGTAGCCAAAATTATATGAACATTTTGCTTGAATTTGATGTAGATCATGGAGAGAAGAAGTCTTTTAATTGGATCACGACCACCAAGATGTGAAAAGAGTTATTGTAGAAATTGTGGTCATTGTGAAGCAGTACAAGTGCCAATTGTACCTAAATTCATTAGAACAACTCATCAAGCATATGGTACAAATACTAGAAGCATAGTTGATTCAAGAGGTGATGATATTTCTAACTACAAACCCATGTGTTGGAAATGCAAATGTGGAGATTTAATGTTCAATCCTTGATCCACAATACAAGTATCTTTTTTCTTTTTAAGGAGAAAAAGTCATTTTTCTTC
The DNA here is from genome assembly GCA_947179395.2 of Pulicaria dysenterica. Taxonomy (NCBI): domain Eukaryota; kingdom Viridiplantae; phylum Streptophyta; class Magnoliopsida; order Asterales; family Asteraceae; genus Pulicaria; species Pulicaria dysenterica. The sequence goes on from OX359293.1 coordinate 46,454,304, forward strand.
AATTTGTACATAGTATTTCATAATTAGTTCTTAGAATTTTCAATCAATTAAATATCTATTGTGTTCTTGAGGGAATTTTTGGGGAATATAATTGATTTTGCGTCATGTATATATGTAAATACTATAATGTAGGCTTGGAGGTTTAAAAATACTATTTATTATACATAAATAACTCTTTTTTTTGCTTAAAACACAAAAAATAAATAAAAAAATCAATGATAACTACTTGATAAAAAAAAGATATTTTTGTTGTAGGAAAGTGTTATTAAACAGTTAGATCCGGTCTTACTAAAAAGTATATATTTTTATATTTTTAAATTCAGTATTTATGTTATTTTGACCATTAATTATAAACATTAGGTGGTTTTAAAAGTTAAATTTCAAAGTTTAGATCATATCTAACATGTCACGTTTTGCTATTTTGTGTATCAATATTTTAATTTGTTCATATATATATTTGAATACATAAAAAATAAAAAAATGTATATAAGTTTAGTATATACAATACGTAGTTCAATATACACAGCTGAGACAATTTAAATTTTCCATACATATAATAGAAAATTTTAAATTATAACATTAGTAAAACGTTACAAGTTTAATAAATTTTTATAAACTAAACTTTATATTTAAAGATGAATATTTCTATTATCCAAAAATTAAGTTTTTATCATAAAGATAATTTGTACACAATATGTTTTACCGTGTGTAATAATAATGACTCTTTGACCTTTTCAAATCCAACAACTTATTTTTTTAAGAGTCTTGATCTTTCATGTTTGGTTAAACATGATCTGTTATGTTATTTTACAAATATGAGAATGGACTATATAAATGGGATTTATTATTGACTAAATAAAAAACTCACCCTCGTATTTATAAGAGAACATATTAAATCATGTTTAACACAAACATAATATATGATAATCCTTTTTCAATCATATATTTAATAGTACTAAGATTGAAACATATTATTTTGTTGAGTACGAAAAAAAATGTGGTGTGAAAATTCTCTTTATAAATTTGATAAAATAAGTGATTGTACAAAAAGTAAGGCATAAGTTACAAGTTATAAAGCAAAAACAAAGAAGCTGCAAAGTGTGGGGTAGAAGTGTAGTACAAAAGGAAGAGTGTGATGGAGAGAGATGGGGGAGGTCATGTGTGCATGTCAGTTTACGTATCCTGCAAGATTTTCTTTCTATTATTATTATTTTCTGTCAATTTTTTTAAAAAGAATTTCCTCGATTTGATAAATTTAAGGTGAGAAGTGTAAAAGTAAAATAATGAGATAGTGTACAAGTCAAGATGCACATGGTACAAGTGGGTTTACTAGGTCAAAGACATATCAACCACTACTGATTTTGTGCACATGATGGGGTTACTTGTACACTGCCCTCTTTGCAACCCATTTATCTCTCATGGGACCCACTCTTTGTTTATTTTAATATTTTAATGTCCTTATATTTTTTATACTAGTTATAAGCACTTAAATGTTTCTATATATATGTGACTTAGGTTGTAGCTACATACTTAGCTATGGTGTATATATATATATGTGTCTTATCGATTAAAGATTATGAGTTTAACTTTCGTTATGGATAGTGGTGTATATTTAGGAGTTGTTAAAAAAAACTTAAATGTTTTAATATGGTAATTACCTATTGAAAAAATGTTATGGGTTGAAGTCATATTGAGTACAAATTAGGTATATTTAGAAGCCGTAAAAAAACGTATTTCATGTCTTTCAGCATATACCCCTTAACTAACCATTATTTCTCTCTTTCATTTCACACTTACTAATAAACTCACTATCCTATAAATCAGTCTAGTTCGACACCTTGTTCTTAACTGAACTAGTAGACAGACGCCTCTGGACATTTCTCAAAAGAGTTAGATCCGCCTAATCAATGTAGTAGTTCAACTATTCCTTTGACAAACAGTGAAAGTTACAGGCAAAGACAGATGATCCGATTCTGTAGTCAACTACCTGGACTATTCAAAATAGAATAGACTGGATTAGCGAGATCCGTTTTCATCCGAACCCCATCTTGTTAAGCCCAAGAGGCACGAGCTATAGCTATATATTTGTCCCAAGTGATTCAGCTATCAAAGATGTAATGAAGATCAATGGATCATAATCATGAAATGTAGAGAGAGAGTCATTAACACCATGTAAAGCACACACTTAATCTTGAGATTATGCCAAAGACCTTGCTAATGACAATTAGTCATTAGTATATATATTCTATATAATATTTATAATCTAACAATCTCCCCCTTTGTATAGAAATTGAAGATGTTTGTCTTTTCAGCTTCATACAAACTCTAACAATCTCCTCTTACAAATATGCAGATTTCTTGCTGCATTCTTTAACGCTTTAGGAGAAAAGACTTGAACGATTTCTTTTTTTAATCTTCAGTCTTTGATTGGATGTCTTCAGAATGTCTTCTCATCTTGAAAGATAGACTCTTTAATTTTTAAGAATAATCTTCACTTTAAAACCTTGATGAGAACTTGAATCTTGAAAGTACACGACAACATCATTTTTCATCTGATTTTCGAATTTGCACCAGTAAACTAAGGATTTTCAACCTTTGGTTGTATGAACAGTTTAACTTGAAGTGGTTTTCAGCAAACGCGATCTCGAGCATTTAAACAGTATGATTTAGGAAGAATAACAGTTCTCTCCCCCTTGAATGTAGCTCTTGATCTTGATCTCACTTTCAGAAGTTTCAGAGTTTTTTAATAAACAATGTGTACGTTCTGAATGTTTATCTTCATCTCTTTTTCCAACACATCTTCATCTATTTTTTTTATTAGCTCCCCCTTGACTTGTCATTCATTAATTTTTCATTTAATATTTCTTTGTTTCCCCCTCAACATATGATCTTATCTTCAGCTGTACAATTTTGATAAATTCGGAGTTTTATGAAATTGAACTCTTCATTATCTTTAACTCTGTGAGTATCCGCTGAAAAATTCATCTTAAACTTGACTTGATATCTGTAATCTTTCAAAATCAACTGAATTTAAATTTCTTTACACTTTCTCCCCCTCATGATGATCATGATTCATCATGAACATCATGCATACAAAATTTGTAATCAGCTTGATTTTGACATGAATGTAATCGCATTGTGTGTAGAAATCCTCATCATGATAGTTTTGATAAAAAATCTTTGAAATTAGTACCATAAAGAAATGACATTGTGTTTAGGGTACAATCTCAAAGATAGTGTGGGTAAAAGTAACACTGAGATCACATAGATTCTCATTAACACAACAGTTAGAAACTGTGTGACCTACGTTCAGAACTGGCATAACGTTGATTCTGGTAGGATTTCCATCTAATCATCGTGAATATCACAAAAGATATCACTCCAAGATGTTCCGGTAGTTACAAAAACTAGATACACTTAATATTTCTACCATGTGTCCTAAGAAATAAAATTTATATTCAAATAAGCTCTAGACTCTATAAGTGCATGAAAGAAGTCGGGGACCGGAGTAGCTGTCCTCCTTGTTTCAATATCAACAATCTCCAAGTGAGATGTCAATAGAAATGTGTTAATTCTCTGTGTGAAGTTAAAACAATTATCTTTTAAGAGAAAATTGATTAGCTGGGTGGGGTTAGAGCATTGCATCACTGGGTCCATGATGTCTATTCCAATACCGAATCTCAACGAATGAGATCCAGTAACAGATGTGGCTACCCAGATGTATACTATTTGGGAAGGATCTTTTTTTTCTTTTGATCCTGTCTCAACCACAACTTTCTAAGTATTTTTTTCAACTTCTCCCTCAAACTCACTTTCCAAATTTATTTATGTATCTCTGTTTGTTGGATACATATGGATACTTGTGATAATTCAAAACCGGATGAAAAATCATGTGATGTACAACAAGAATGATTTTCAAGGAATTCACTGTTGAGAATGATTGTCAAGGATGATTTGAACAATCAGAGAATATGAAAAATCAAGGAAATTTGACAAATGATGTCACAAAGTGATTTAACAGTAAGCTCAAGATTATCTGTTGATCATATGCACCCCATCTCCTGTTCCACCCCTCTCAATTTCATTTTACCTCTGCACACCAATCAGTATCCCGTGATAATTGATTCTGCTCACCTAAATGACCTAGTAACTAACCCTTACTATCTCTTTCTAGATTATGGTGAGCTCCTAGGGCAGGTCCTTCTGGTTCTAGATAGACCATAGGAGTATAAATGCCTACACTCTTTTACTCATGGTGCATTGTGATCACTGAAATAATATCGCATGAACGAACGGTTCCAGAAATGATTTGAAACATATTGCATAGAAGGAAGGACTTTAGATGGAAACGCGGAAATGAAAGACGATCTTTCAAAAGATCAACTAATATATGAATCAAAAAAGGTATTAGAATGAACCAATGAGTGAATACCTTCTTGAACAAGTAAGAAGATATGAAAAGCAAAAATCTTTTTGAATTTTAAAATTTTATAATGTTTTTGGCTTTTCAATATTTGAATGTTTTTGGAGTTTTTCTAAAAAAGTTTTAAAGCAATAAAAACAAACTCCCCCTAAATTGATGCATGAAAATCGTTTGACATCAATTAGATGAAGATAAAATTTTGCTCCCCCTACAAATAACAATTCGGTTTAAAGAAAGTTATCATGAAATGATAAAACTGCACAAAATAAGCTTCTCGGACATTAGACTCGGGCTAATCGCTGAACAAAATGAAATTGGAATTGAAATTGCAGGAAAACTCCATTATCTATGAAAGATATGAGATTTAAAACCAATTCAACACACTGAACACAATGATCTTCACTGCAGACTGAATGATCTTCATTGTGCTCCAACAATGTCTCTCTTTGTTTACCTGCAAAACGGATTAACAAAAATTGGTACCCATTCTCTTTTGGTCCAGATTTGTTAGTAGCAGGTTTTGGCATCCATTTTTGTGTATTTGTTACAATAACAGGTTTATGGACCTTTTGGTTCAATGGTCCTGAATTCCACTGGGGAATTCCATTTGTAACAACAAAGTCTTGTTTAATGCGTGACGTCTTACAAATCTTCTCTTTTGACAGGCGGATTAGGTGTTTGGCTGAGTAAACCACGAATGGATACATGACGTCTGTTTTGAGCACAAACTCCTCTGTTGAACTTGGTTTTGAGAAAGATCGGCGTCTGTTCTTGTGATGAGAAGCCTGATTTGACTTATTAGCTCTATTCTCTTTCTTTGGAATCCTTGTTGTTGAGGTTGAATTTGACGAAAAATCATCGTTTATAACCTTCGGTATTCTGAATTCGGATACACTTGGTACAGGTGTAGAAGGTTTCTTCTTCTCAATCCAGGATGATTTCGTTGTCTTTGAAGTTGATGATTTTTCATCTGTAATCACAGAACAAGAAGAATTAGAAATACTTGATGCACAAGTATTCTGTTTATAATTGTAAGCAGCTTGCTTTTGTTTAGGGTTTTGTTTTGAAGATTGAGTTATTGCAGCTGAAGGTGATTTCACTTGATAGAAAGATCCAACAGATTAAGTGGTATTAGGATGATTCGTAGCAGTTGATGCATTGGTGAAATCTTAACCTGTTCGATCAGAACCCGCAACAGAAAAATAAGAATCAAATTGGCTACTACAATGTGAAACTGAATCAAAATTAAGAATGTCAACGGAAGTCTTATATAATTTTTTACTGACAGAAAATAAACAAAAGAACTGTTTTTTTGCTTTTTAAAATTTGTTTCGAAAAAAGAAAGAAATGAAGACATGCTATCAGGTAGAAATTATTCGATGAATACTATACCGTATATTCTAAAACACATGTTATTGGGTAGTAAATATACGTCGTCACATTATTACCATAGTACCGTGATACATTAACTGGCGTGCTCGTTTGTTTAAAGATGTAAATATGAAAGGAATTTAAGAGCGACGGTGTAGGAGTATCGAAAAAAAGAGTACCTGAATTAACTGTCCAATTCGGTTTCGTAGCACGTATGAAAATCGGGTTTTGGATATATGTTGGTCCCCTTGTGAGAAGATCAACAAGCAAGTAATGTGTAGAAGATGGGTTGAATACACTTTTTGCAAAAAGTTGAACAAATCAATAAAAAGTTAACACACATCAAACCACATGAAATCAAATGCTTTCTTTAATAAGAAGATGATTACAATAACAACCAAGTAAGCAACACTTGATATGTAAACACCTAATATAAATCAAATCTCTCAATCGCTCAAACTTTGCTATCTTTAATCAACTTATGATTATAGATACGAACCGACTCTCTAAATAGGATTTATTCACAGATTGAATACTTACCAACTTCCCAACAGAGGTGAAGATTCGAACACACGAACAACTGGCAATCTGTGAATTTCTTGATCACGTTGCACTTACAAACTGTGTATCAAGATTTGTAACACATACGATCAATAGGTTGAGGTGAGACGAGGTCCCTATAAACTTATCAGGAGATAAGTATTTAATATCCTGTTCCTACGGATCCTAACAAACTAGAACTTATCCTAATCTGCTAACAAATAACCCAGAATCTTGAATCTTGAATATTCTATCTTGAGTCTTCAATCTTCAATGTTGATTCTGGAATATTCTTATCCATGCCGTAGATATAGAGAGTAAAAGGAATTTAAAACATATTTAAATTCTCTTAAACTGACTTCTTTAGTCAGGCTGAGTTACTCAGCTTGAAACTCAACAAGCTAAGTCCTTCGAGGACAAACCCGAAAAAAAACATGTTGACTAACTCATCCTTAGAAGTCATAAGAGTTAGCTAGAACTTACTTAGCAACTCTGTTGAGCTGATTCAGTCTAAACGCTGAGTCACTCAGCTCGAAACGCATCAAGCTGAATACTTAACCTATATCTTTGGTGACATACACAGCTTATCAAACATAGTGATAATCTTACTAAGATATAGTCTAAGCTGATCAAATATATGCTCAGCTTATACTAAGTCTGAAACACTATAAGTGTTCAGTCTGATCAAGTTTCATAATTCTGTTTAAGTTATATTTAGAACATATCTTACAAACTTAACTTTGTCTCATCAAATTTCAACTGAAGATATCATTTGACCAACAAACTCCCCCTATTTGATGATGACAAAACCATCAAACAGTTCTTAAGTTTGTTGAACAAAATTATGTTTTAAATCTTAAACTTACAAAGATTTTAATTTTCTTGAACTTATCAAATATTAATTGAACTTATCAATTTTAATTGAACTTATCAATTATAAGTTGAACATACCAACCAATCATATTAATGAATAAGAACTAATCAATTATTCATTCAAGCTAAACTAATTAGACTAAGAATTATGAACATATCATAAACAGTTGAAAATATCAAACTAATACTTGTATTCATTGAACATATCAGAGTACAAAACTTTTGATCACCAAGATCATGCACACTTAGTGCTTACAAATTATTAGAACTAATCTAATAAGTACATATATAACTAATCTATTACAAAAATTATCTCTTGAACTCAGGGTGTAGAACCTCCCAAAGAATGATTTCTCTGTTTATCTCTTCTAGAAGGCATTCTGCTTCTACATCTCCTTTAAGTTCTTTTTGTTGCAATCTGATGATTTTATTCAGCTTATATTTCACAAAATGATTTGAGCTATCACCACAACACCTTCTTATATGTATGGCATCCTTAGCTTTCAGATAACATATTTCATTCAGCTTGATAAAGCTAGGATTGCCTGCCTGATCCTTAAACATGAATCCCTGAACATGTGTATCAATATCTTGATTCTCTTTGAACGTCACACCTTCAGGTATCTCAAATAGGCTCTCCTACTGTAGACCAGGAACTGGAACATACTTCAGCTCCTCAGCTCGAGAAATCAGCTTAGAGACTTCAGTTGTAATCTCTTGCTTGATTTGACTCTTCTTGAATTTCTTGAGCATCATCATTATTCTTTGCCATTCAAGGTAGCCCATCTTGTGAACATATCTCAGGTCCATTCACACTATTGATTTGTCATCAAATAGGAAGGTGAGAATGATGGCTCAATCTACTCTGCTCAGAGTCATGCTCTTGATTTCCTTGCTAGTGCTTCGTCTGAAGTAACAATCCTGAATATCTGCATCAGTGTATGGGATCGGATCAGGCCTTGGACCAGAATAATTGGCTTCATCTTGAGCTAAAGCTTTTCTTTCTTTCTCCCTTTCTTGGTTTCTCACTTCCTTCTCCTTTCTCTTCTTCAGCTCATCTACAGAGATCCCAAGCTTATCAGCTTCTTCTTGCTCGAGCATCTCAATCATCAGCCTTGTAGCTTTCTCTTCCTCTGTTTCAGAAACACTGTCAGCTTCAGATTCAGTATCTATCACTTTTTGTTTCTTAGCTGCAGGTTCCTCTTTTTCTAACTCCAGCTTCCTCTTAAACTGAGCTTGCCTCTCTGCTCCTCTTGCTAGCACTAGTAGAGCCTCAGCTTCAGCTTGAACCTTCTCCCCCTTTTTGTCATCATCAACAGTGTTCAAAGTATGTTTTTGTTGAAGGGCAGCAACTGCAGAGGCTATTTCTTTCACATCTTTAGTTAGCTTCTCAAGCCTCTGATATAGTTGGCATTTATGCTTCTTTTGCTTGAGATGGAACAAACCAAACTGAATTGCGATGTATGTTTTCAGCTCTTAAATACCTGAGGAGGCAACTTCATCTGGAGGAGACTGACTCCTGTCTTTAAACTCAACATGTTGATCTGTGGAATTGAAGGAGTCAAGAACATCAAGCGGTGAGTGTGTGGGTGCATCATCTGAGGGTTGGTGTATACCATCAAAATCATGTGCACCAGAGTTTGGACCCTGTAATTCACCTTGGTATTGAGATGAATCATTAACATGTCGTGCTTGTGAGTGTGAGAAGTAAAGAGAAGTAATGGGCTCCATACGTGATGTGTATGGGTTGGTGGTTGGCTTATTGGGTTAGAGGGGGGTGATTGACCCTGGGGATTGGTCATTATTTCAATGTAACTTGAGTGTGTCTGCTCAGTCACCACACCCTGTTTATGTTGTTGGGTTGAAATGAGCCTTGAGGTTGGCACCTTAAGAGTAGGCGTCTCCCCCTCAACTCCTTCCAGTAGAGGAGTCAATGTGACTTCAGCTCCACTGATACCTTTAGGTGTGGCACCACTTTTGGCAAATTTTCTGATATAGGTTTGGAGATTTACCTTGGCAACAGTGGGCACACCAAGGTTAGCTTCAGAGTGAAGTTTAAGATGGAGAGAAGGTGGAGGAGATGGGTTAGACTGAGTTGGGTGTACTTCAGTCTGAAGGGTTTTTATATGACCAAACCACCCTATGACACAAACTGGCCAAGTCCTGGGTTTGATTAAACTGGTTCAATCCTAAAGCGGAAACAGACTGAACGCAACCCTCTAAACCCCAAAAGGGTTAGGATCTTTCTAATGATCAAAACAGTTTCTCTACAACAATCCAGATAAAAGGTTAGGAATTCTCTGAGAGGTTCTTACAACACTTTCCGAGGGTCTGTTACATCAAGCGTATCCTTCTAAAGTCTACAAACGAAAAGGTGTCCACTGATGGACTTATATTTATATGCATCTCAAAGTTCAATACTTGCTTCAATATGAAAATCAATAGTTTAAGTTTTCAATAAACAAGAATAAAACATGAATGAATGTCAGGGCTAGTGGGAGCGTTGTTGTAATTCAATATTTGTACGCACATACAACGTAATGGAGATAATGTCATGACCTTAATTTAAAATATAAGTTAAGGAATTATGCATCCATAACGACTATAGAATATACAAAACCAGTTTAGGGGATCAAGAAATATTGAGATATGTTCTTGGTGCTCTATACAAGAAGAAGCTAGGAGTAAATTATTAATGAAGTGCTGTCTTCTGAATAGAGTGGGATAACTGCCAATTTTAATCGGAGATTACGATCCTACAAAATTTGGTGTTGTTGATCAAAAATTGTTCTTAAAGCATCGCTAACCCTATTGGGATCTTTTTGAAACAATGAGGGTATGATGACTTTCAAATAAGAACTAAAATCCTAAGCATCATTTACCTTATTGGGCTTTTGAGACAATGAATGTATGATGGCTTGGAGTTCGAGCTTCATTTACCTGATTGGGATCTTCTGAAACAATGAAGGTAAAATGGCTTGAACGAAGGACCATAATCTCTCCAACGCATACTTTATGAGTGATTGGTTGAGGAAGAGATATGGTCACTGGCAGAGAACACACGGATAGCTTTAAGGCAGATCCGTTAACTAAGTTGTTGTTACAGGCTAGCGATGATTGTCATACTATGCCTAGGTGAACAAGGCTTGAGTTTGTTTTAGTTATAAGGTTGATACATATATTTTTTTGGGGAACGTTAAGTAGTATTGTATTTCATACTATATCGATTATTAAATGGGGATTTAATAATGCGCCGAGGGCGGATATTTTTATGAATCCTTACTGTGTTCCATCTTAGCATGTTTAATACTTCCCAGAATGCTTTTTTCATTCTAAATGTCCACAGTCGGTCATTCTTCGTGGGGAGGAAGTTTGAGATAAGGCTGAAGGAAGTGGTTGGTCGCTATCTAATAATGGATTAGATAAAAGAGACGCAACACTTCGCCTGTGCTTGCAATGGTCAAGTGACTGGATGACCCGCACCTGAGATTACTTCATGGTTTCTGTCACGAGTAACTCTGGATGATAATATCATTTCGTCCTTAGACCGGAGTTACATGTGTTCCAAAGCATGGTCCAGCTTTGTAGTCAAAGGGGTATGTTATAAAGGGAGCTTTTGGGTTAAGTATGGGGTATGTGGCGGAGCAATGTAGTCAAAGGGATTCGTTCCTCTAGTTTTAGAGAGATATCCATGGGCCCCTCGATGATTGAGAGCTGATGTAAAATGCATGGCCATGCTCAAAGTTGCAATGATATATGATCGGTTGCAACTAGGTTTTGGGTCACCATCAATCGAGATCGAGAAACATAATCGTGAACGATCTGGAGATTGACATTTAAACCATGTCTCGTGTTCACACGGATATCGTGAACGAAAGGATGATTGATCACTTATCTATAAGGCCATATCAAACCTATAGGGTTGTGATTTGGTACTTGTCTTTGGATGACATAACTCGCGTTGACTTGGGTGGCAGAGATACCTTGCTAGAGGTCGCTCTCTGTCTGTGTTACTTATCGATATGTTGTGTCATGTGCAAGTGGGAGTTTGTTGGATTATGCCCACTGACACACGCGGATTAGTAATACTACCGATGATACACGAGCCTATTGGGTCACATGCCAAGTATTGATCCCGACAACCCGCAACAGGAAGAGAGAAATAAATATTCTGGAAACGGTGTTTCCGTTACTTGACTTTTTTGGCTCAAGTAATTGACTTATGGTACATCAAGGAATGAGATACACGACTTTCTTGCCTGGCATATCAGTTGTAGAAGGTGATAAAAGTCTTTGGATGTATTTCACATGTCATAAGTTGAATTATTGATCAAGTATCAAAAGTGAATTCTCTCTCTCACTCAAGAACACTTGCATACACTCTTATAAGGGTTCTTGGTTGTTCTTGATCTTTTTCAGAAAATCATAAGTGTGTTTAGTGATTTTATGGAAGTTGTGATTTGTTCCAAAGAGTGATTTTAAGTCTTGAAGATCACAAATTGGCATACTAGCATTTGGGGATCAAACAAACTTGGTGTGAACTATCAATAAAGAGTTGCTCTCTTGTGACTTAGAGTTTATCCCAACTTGAAGATCTCAGAAGCTGGAGCATGGTATAATTCCTTATTCCATCTCTTCCTTTTACATGTTGCATTTTATAGTTATAGAGTTCTTGGTCCATTTTGGGTTTCAAGCCTTTTATGCTTCATATTCTTGAGCTATGCTTCCGCTCTTGTGTTCATGAAACCCCAACAAAGATGATGACTTGTACAGTGCTCGGGTACTTCGGAGGAGGTGTCAAGGCAAGTGGGAGCAATGCATCATGAAGGCAAATCCGAGTTCTTCTTATCCTTAGGATTGACCTAGGATTAGTTGGCAAAACTATAGGTTTTTATCTGCGTGGTTGTGTTTATGCTTACTCATGTATGTGTGTGATGCTAAATAAACAAGTTTCATAATAGGCAATTATTAAACAGAGAAAAACCACGGTTTATGACAAACTAGAATACGACTTCAGTTTGTTAGTCATATTAGTTAAATTTTTATAAATTTAAAGTTTTGTCAAAATTATATGTTTGGAACTTATGATGCCGTTTTGTGCACCTAGTGTAGGTACACATGTAAATCGTATTTTTAAAACAGATAGTTTTAAAACTTTTTTTTAACTGGAAAGTTAAGTTTTTCTTTTAAACTTAATTATAAAACCCAAGAAAACCTTAGATCAGTGTGCTACCCATCTAATGGTACACCTTTCCTGTTAAACGGTACTCAGGTGTTGCAAGTGCCCAAACCTTGGGCATCTAGGTTCAAACCATTGCGGCAAAGGGTATGAAAGATTCTGCGATAATCGGGAGACCCGGCCAGAATTTATACTGTCTTAGGTGGTGCGATCTATTTTGGTGATAATCGGGAGTCCCGGCCCAAAATGCACTAGAGTAGAGTTAAACATACTAGACTGGGTCTAAGTGCTCTACGAGGTTCTAGGAGTCGTATCAGCTAGGTACGATTGGTACAGGGTGTTACCTACCTGAAATAGCATGACTTGGCGGGAAGTGACCAAACCTTGCGTCAAGTATATGAAATATGGGTCCTAGGTCTGATATATATTATTTAAGGGTTTGATGATATATGTTAGAAAAGTTTTTATTTGTAGATGGCAACCAACATTACCAAAACTAACAACCTCTCTCTTCGCTCTATCCTAGAGAAGGATAAGCTCACCGGACCAAACTTTCTCACATGGGAGAGAAAGTGGTACACCCTAGAACAACCTCTGGGAAATCTTCCTGCCAACAATGCTAGGGCAGACGTCAGGGAGGCTTATCAGAAGCGCTCCAATGACGCCCTGGATGTTAGTTGCCTCATGCTTGCAACGATGATTCCGGAGTTGCATTCAAGCATGATGGAGACTCCTGCTTACGACATGATCCACCAGCTAAGGGACATGTTCCAGGAGCAAGCCCGCACGGAGCGTTATGATGCCACTATAGCATTTCACTCGTGCAAGATGGTAAAGGGGACGTCGGTCAGTACCCATGTCATGAAAATGAAAGGGTATATGGACCACCTAGAGAGACTTGGGCACCCAGTACCGTTGCAGCTAGCAACGGATACGATACTCAATTCGTTGCCAGACGACTATAAGCCTTTTATAGTCAACTACAACATGAACAACATGGAGAAATCCGTGGCGGAGCTGCATTCTATGCTTAAGACTGCAGAGCAGAGTATCGGGACCAAGTCTAAGGACGTTCTCATGATGGGAAATGGTGGTAATAAGAAGTGGAAGGGGAGCAACGGAAAGGGAAAGGGTAGGACCCAGCCCAGCCAGAATGCACCCAGGGCTAGTGATAACAACAAGGGCAAGAAGCCAAAGCCGAACAAGGCAAGAACCGAGAATCGGTGCTTTAGGTGCGGCGGGACCGGATACTGGAAGAGAGATTGTCCGAAGGCTCACGAAGCAGGAGGCAAGTCTGGCTCCTCAGGTATCGTGTGACTAGCTTCTTTGTCACTTTCCACTTGTAAAGTTTATACGAGCATTCTAATATCTTGCAATCGTTTATTGCAGGAGGTGATGGAAAGTGAAGCGGCTCAGCATTCAAGATCCTACGTGTTTTTTTCGGATATTTAATAATTCTTTTTCTAGTTATTAAACTTTTTATTCAAAGTTTCGGATTTGATTGGTTTGTTGCAAACTATTGGTTGACATTTTGGTTTAAATTTTTGAAATTTGAATTTTTCGACTGACATCCGTGCATATATGTTTTTTAAATGAATCAAGTTAGTACAGTTGCGACTAAAGGTTACTAATAAGTCAAGTTTAGACTTAATAGGTCATTCATAGTGATCTTATGCAGTAATTGTTGTAATCACATTGATCTCATTATATAAATACTTAAATAAGCAAGTAGTGTTTATGAAATTAGAAAGTCTTTCTAATTTACAAGTATTTAAGGATTTTTATGAAAAATGAATGTTCAAAACATTGAACATGATTAGATAAGAAATAATAGTTATTATTTCTAGATGAAAGTTTTTGGATAAAACATTTAAGGAAGTATAAGGTGATTATAATAGTTATTATGATCAAGGTTGTTTTATAATAAATGTTTTAAGCAAAGAAATTTAAAATACCTTTACAAGTGTTTCATACTTGTAATCGTGTTTTGGGTTTAATGAAACCGCTTTCCGTAATTGGAACGGTGGATATATGAGAGATCCAAGTTCTGGTTTCATAAAACGATTAAATTTCTCACAAAAACTGGTTTTAAGAGCAAGTGTTTAAAATATAAGTTTTAGGCATGTTAGTCAAAGATTGACCGAGTCTAAAAGGGTGTTTTAAGGTAATGCACTTTTTCATAAAAGATAGTGGGAGCACCTGACTAGTGTATTTATCAAGTTATCAAGGTTGATCTAACTAGTATGATAAATACAAGTAAGAACTTTTAAAGTATATAATTGTCGGACGATTTTAGAAGTGGTCTAAAATAAAAGGTTCTTGAAAAGGAATTAATCCGAGGAACGCTCGACTTATTGAAAAATTCTCAATAAGGATGTCATTGCGAGTTTTTAAGTCAAGTTATGACTTAAATAGAATTATATATGATTAAAAAGGGTTCAAAAGTCAAAATAATTAATTTTGGTAGTTGATTAACGTTAGAGATGATAAAATATGATATTTTTCGATATCCTTAGTAATGATATTAGATAAGTGTTAGTGTATACTGGGGATCTAATCTCAAGTTTACAAGTATAAGTAAATGGATTTATTGTTTCAAAAGGGGTATGAATCTAGTGAGATTTAATACATCTATAGGTGTAATTAAAGTTTTAATTACAAGAGAATTATTTTATAAACTCAGAAACTTTGGAGTTATTTCCGGTTCTCCAAGTTTAAGGAATTTATAAAATAAGTAAGACTAGAATTGTTTTAGGTTGCAAAACGACTTCTAGCAAAAACCAAGAAAGAGTACTTCAAGGTACTAGTATTGAGTTTTTGGGTTTATAGGCATATTATTTTCTTTGTAATCCGTGATAAATTACAATGTAAAATAATAAGTAATTCAAATAAACGCTGTAAATTGAGTCAATGAAATGGTAGAAATTATGCATCTTTATTCCAGGGTGGAATATGGAGGGTGCGGAAATTAGTTTCATTGTTCTTCACCATTTTGTATGTTTTAGTTTAAGCGGAATAAACTTGATTTATTCAAAACATTATCCGTGACTACTTATCTTGGTGGGAACCTTGATAGGGTTGTAAAGTCATCGTAATTTTGGAGTAGATTCGAAGGTTTATCGAATATAGGTGCAAAAGGTTTTTGCGGACCAAAATTGACAAATATTCGTTAGGGTTACGAATATTGGATTGACCCACCGTGAAAAATACTTCGTGGATTTGTGTCAAAAGTATTTATCACATAGGTTATCCTTAAACCTGAGGTATTTGGTTTGGGATGCGGTAACTATTGTCTCGTTAGTGCGTCCTAACTGCACGCCGTAACAGGGTGGCTATAAGGGGCGTATCTAGATTCAGTGGGAGCCGTATTGCCAAATTCAAATATGCAAGAAGGTATTTGCACATCCTTTTTAGGAGAGATATTTCTGGGGCCCTTGACTGACTAAAAGCTGGTAAGTGCACGGCCGTGCCCAAACTAATTGATCTGTTCTTTGTCGTTTATCATGCAGTTTTTGAAATCAAGTATGTCATGAAATAATTCTTGAGATTTTGAGTTGACTCTCTTCATGCTTATGCTCAAAATTGAAATATCGTGTTGCAAGGGACAAACCTAATAACCATATCCTTTCATAAACAGGTAGTTTATGATAGTTAGTTCATTAACAGTTAGTTTATGATAGATTGCTCATAAACAGTTGTTTTATGAGAGTTTACTTTATCACACATTACTTTGGGGTATAATAGTTCTTATAACCTGGTTATCCTAAGTGTCTGGCTAGGGACCTCCTTAGGCTAACAATGTACAGTAACTATTACTTATTTTGTACAAGTGGGAGTCTGTTAGATTATGTGCAGTGAGAATTAATGGGTACATTGTATCCAATGTTATAAGAGACTAAAGGGTCACACTGTTACACGCATAGTTAGAACAGTTTGGAATTTACCAATATCTGTGTGAAAATAATTAATCAGTGAAATTAATTATTTGAGAAAATAAATAAATAATAAATAGTTATTTATTATTTAAAGGAACATTAAATATTAAGTTTAATATTTAACAGACCAGTTAATTAATGGTTAATTAATTAACTAGTAAAGTCCAGGGGGTCAAAGTGTAAGGAATGAAACTTTAATTAAAGTCATGAGCTTTAATTAAATAGGATTGGGCTTAGATAAGGTTTAAAAGTATTTAAACCTAGAAAGGACTCATTATTCATAAGTGATTTAATCTTGAATCAAGAAAAACCTTGGCCTCCTCCCTTCATCTTCTCTGCGTCGATCTCAACACAACACCCGAGGGTGTTTCGGTTTCTTTCTGCGTCGACGGCAACAAGAAGGCAAAAGCCTTTCGGCTTTAGCGATTTACGCAATACACACACGCACGTTTTGTGTGTAGGTCGGTTAATTCCTGCAGCAGTCTAGCAGCTAGTTCATTGATGGTGCAGTAGTGGTGGACTATCTTTAGCAATCCCAAGATTCAATAGGTATTGTTTTCTAACCTTTTATCTGGATTGTAGATAAGAAACTGATATGATCATTAGAAAGATCCTAACCCTTTTAGGGTTTAGGGGGTTGTGTTAAATCCAGTTCCGCTTTAGGATTGAACCAGTAGTATCAAACCCAGGTTTGACCAGTTTGTGTCTTAGGGTGGTTTGGTCAGATCAAAACCCTTCAGAAAGAAGAATAAAAAGGGCAAGTTGGATCTTCAATTGTAACAGCTGAATTAAGTGTTTGAATCTGTTCTTGAGTACCTTGTAAGTAAGTATTCTCCTTATAAAGCCTAGTTCTTGAGTTCTTAAGAGAAATGGACCTTTTGATGCTTGAATTGGGTATTAACTAGTTAAGTAAGGTACATGTATGTTAGTAAGTATATATGGATGCTAAGGAAGGTATATAAAGGTCAAAATCTGTATTTCAGATGTTTAAAACGAATAAGAAGTGAAAGAATGCAGTTGTTGTGCGAACTGAGCAATGTAGTCTGTGAAACCGCCAATGCTTGAGGGCGCAAGCAGTAATGCTTGCGGGCGTAAGAAGTATTTAACTGAGTCCTTGCGGCCGTAAGTGAGGGTGCTTGCGAGCACAAGTGTGTGTCCAAGGTTTACCATATACGGATGAAGGAAATATACTTGCGGGTGCAAGCACATAGCTTACAGCTGTAAGCAAGTAAGGAACCATGTTTGCGGAAGCAAGGGGATGCTCTTGCAGCCATAAGCTATGTTGGGTTGGAAGGATCTCTTGCGTGCATAAGGGGAACCCTTGCGGCCGTATGGGTGGTTTGTATAGGGGCTTTCGGGCGTAAGCATGTTTGCTTGCGGGCGCAAGCAGTTGTCCAGGTTTTAGATGGACTAATTAACGATGTAAGCTTAATGTAGAACCGAGCGCAGTGATCATTAAGTGTTAACCGAACTTAAACGTGTTATGATAGGTGCGATAGTAGAACCGGAAGACGCTAGACGTTAAGTTGCTTCCTGTAAGTTAAGGTGAGTACCGGTTTCCCATGAGGCTTATTAAATAGGGCTAACTGTTGTTTGTTTGATATGTTATCCATGTTTTCACATGTACGCACACAAGGTATGTTATGATATGATATGCTATGCTATGTTGTTTTTGATGACTAAAGTTGTACTGACGGTAACAATACTTGCAATATGAGTCATGCAATAACTGTATGCCATGATAAAGTTGTACTCGTATGTCCTGTTCATCAAGTATGAGCAGATGATGTTGTTATTGTTGTTATGCAAGCATACTATTGGATCCTGATTGGATCAGTTTTGTATTGATGGAAAAACGTACAGACACTCGTTGGGACTGTTTAACAATCCATTGTTGGCTTGTTGGTTGAGGTTAGCCGGGGGCTTGATCCCTTGAGATGGATAATTCAGGATCAACGGGGGGCTCGGGGGCCATACCGAGTTCCGGGGTTCTGCAGGACCACCGTTCCTTGACATTGTTGGATGAGTCGTTGTGGCTCCAAAACGTGCTGGGTGGACTGCTTTTTCGCTCTCCCCACCAGCACGGTTGGTTGTGGTTGATTCCCCAGTTAGGGTCGTTGAGCTGGACTAGCTATCTCGCGAGATATGACTCTTTCTTACATGTCAGCACAGCGTTATGTGGTAGGATAGCCTTGCGTGCTGTTCCTATATAGTGTTAGTCCCATATAACAAGTGGTTCAAGTATAATATGTAGGATATATATGAAGGTTTGTATGTAGAACTAGAGAGAATATGGTTTACACCATAGAAAACACATAGTTCATTATTTCATTATGCCCAAAACCTTCCCTATTACAATAGGTCATATCCCTATATATACCCCATGGGTATATTACATTTAAACTTCTATTTCTATACAATATTATGAATTTACATTCTCCCCCTTTGTATTGAAATAGGAGTGTACACGCCAATAATCTAAGTTTTCCTTAGATTATATAAGCATTTTTGGATGTAGCGTCCCACCAAATACATCAGTCTGGAACAATGCTTTATCCTGAGCTTTTGACAGCGGAAGCATAAACACTTTTGATGTGTTGGGAAGAATCTTCTTTTTGTCTCCCCCAACAATGTAGCTCAGATTGCTCCCATGTCTTCATATGATAGATCTTTACTCCCCCTAGACATGACATAGACTGATGATCTCTTCCCCATGAGTAAACACAATGATTTTATCAATAAGTTTCAAACTCCCCCTCAACAACTGAATCAACAATGTAAAACTTCTTGACTTTTTATCTCCCCCTCATGATGATTATAATACCTTATGAGCATCATGCATAAAAGACATCACCATGAGATTCAGTTGTAACAAACAAAGACAAGTGGTGGGGAAAATCCTACACTTCAAGTCAAAATAATCATCAGAAATTCCGTGACTTGAATAGATACTTGAACCACTCTTGATCGTTGAGGAGTGGTAGTGATTTGATCTGAACTCTTGAAGATTTATAGCTCTGTGTTGGATATAATCTGATATTGGAGAATAATGTTGGCAAGTAAGTCTCCCAATACCGTGTAATCAGCCTTGACCAAATCACTGCAAGATACAAAGATTTTGAAATACATACGGGTGCAAATGAACTTGGGAACACATAAAAGGGAAGGTGACTTTGATATAATAATCAGTGAGTCGAATTCATCCTTATTCAAGAGCACCAAACGACAGATAAAAAGCTAGCAAGCGCGCATGAAAAACAAAATCCTCTCAAAAACCTGAAGTAATTTGATGTTGGTCAATTCTTCAAATAATTTCACCAACAATGAGATCTGGGTTTTCAAATATGACTGATAAATAATAACCAAGATTCAAAAGAAACAAGGAATGGATGGCCAGAATCTTGTTTTAAGACCAAAAATTGGTGACACTAAGAAAGAAGACCCAAAAATCAGTTAAGAAAGAGCCGGATGACTAGACATAAGGGACTACACATTCCAATACACGGTATCAATGACCATCCCTCAAGTTATGCCCGAATCTAGAAACATCAGAAAGATAACTGAAACTTTGAGAACTTCTGACTCAGCCAAAAAATCCAAACACTTGACTTAGGAATCAAGGTGACAAGATAATTCAGTCACAACAACGACGACGGGGGTTCGGGGGGCAGCGCCCCTGATAGCGGGGTCCAAGGGGTGGCAACCCCTGGCGGGGTCCAAGGGGCAGAGCCCCTGGCTGGGTCAAGCTGAATACCGATAAAAATTAAAAAAATGAAGAATAATGCTGTGGCAAAAATGATCAGAAATCTTAAAAATTTGAAAAATGAGTGTAAATCCGAGTGATCTTGAATACCGATAAAATTGATAATTCCGAGCACTGAGAGAATTCCGATAAAATAGAGAATTCCGAGAAAATAGAAAATACCGAGAAATTAGAGAATACCGAGAAAATATAGCAATACCGAGAAAATATAGCAATACCGAGAAAACAGAGAATCCGAGGAAATCAAGGATTCCGAGAAAAACTGAGGATCTTCAAAAACAGAGAATCCGAGATAATCAAGGATTCCGAGAAAAAAACTCCAAATCCGATACAATTTTCTCGGATTATAGCAATTCCGATAAATTTCTTCTCGGTATTTGACAATTCCGACCAAATTATTCTCGGTATTTAGCAATTCCGACACATTTCTTCTCGGTATTTGACAATTCCGACCAAAATCTTCTCGGATTTCAGCAATACCGACAAATTCAAAGGGCAATCCCGACACCTTCAAACCTGGAATTCCGACAGCTTCAAGATCTTACCCGCTCAGATTCAAAAATCTCGAATTTTGTCCAAATCTGATTATTTCTTGTCCAGATCACTTTGCCTACCCCCGATTTACACTTCTCAATCAATAATAATAAAAAACAACGATCAAATAAGCCAAATCGATCAAATTTCTTTAAGAACTTCCAAAACTCAAAAACTCAAAAATCTTCAATTTGGCCACTGATTTGTTACCAAATTAACTCCTTTTTTATTAACGAGTGTTTCCTTGATCTATGCGACCCTAATCCAATCAATTAACACTAAAAAATTCCATTTGATCTAGACTTTGATCTCAAACCCGAAAATACCCCTTTTTCTTCAAATCTTCAAAAAATCTCGAAATTGTATGATGAATTCAGTATCAAATCACACTCCTTAGGCTCTGATACCACTTGTTATACGGGACTAACAAGTGATATCAGAGCCTAAGGAGTGTGCATGCTTGTTAATACTTATGTGCAACTTATGCTCACTAGCTAGTGTAGCTAATATAGTGTGATTTCCCCTTTTTCGTAGGTTAAGATTAGTTGGCTTGGCGAGACGGGGTTGCTTGATGGTAGTTGTATGTATATCTTTTGTGGAACAGTGTGTTGTTACTTTACTGTGATCCGATGGTCGGTTGGTAGTTAAAGTAACAACGGTTGATTTTGGACTTGGCACATTTTGATGTATCTCATACTTTCCGAGTCGGATAAGACACTTATTACTTTGCAATCGTTGACTTAATTCCGCTGCACGCTTTTGGTAAATATGCTTAAAAAGTTTAAATTATCATTGATTTTAAGCTTGTGAAACGCGTTGTTACATGGTTTACTAACGTATGATGTCAATAGGGCTTATCAACGATGATGAAGAAAGCTCGCGTCCATTAAGGAGACGGAGGGGACAAGATCAAGTTAGAGACCGTGAGCTGCACACGACCGACTTGTTGCAGATTATTTTGCGGAAAACTGCAACTACAATGACAAGATGTTTAGGAGACGTTTCCGCAGGAGCATACGACTATTCACATGGATGGTCACGTATCTTGAGGAATGATACACATTTTTTCTACAGGGCTATGATGCTAGAGGTAGGAAAGGGTTATCTCCTTTGCAGAAGTGTACCTCAGCAATTCAGCAAATGGCGTATGGGATATCCACTGACTAGGGGTGTTCAAAATAATCTGAATCCGAACATCCGAATCAACTTTCTGATAATCCTTTCCAAAATTATCCGAAAATTCGGATATCCGAATTTTCCGATTCGGATAATAGTTTTGAAGTTTCAGATATTTTGGATATCCGATATCCAAAAATTATTTTTTTTATTTTTATATTGCTTATTTCTTTAGTTTTCTTAACATATATAGTGTTATATATACATGTATTTGTACATTTTGAAACATACTTGAGCTATTTTTGGTGATTAAAGTTTAAAATATGGTTATTTAGTAATTATATATTTTTTAAAAATTATATAAAAATATATTTTTTGAAATTATCGGATATTTCGGATATCCGAATCCAGAATATTGGATATCGAAATTTCGGATTCGGATACCAAAATCCACCATCCGAAAAATTCGGATATCTAAAAATCCGGATATCCAAAATTCGGATATCCAAAAATCCGGATATCCAAAATTCGGATATCCAAAAATTCGGATATCCGAAAATGAACACCTCTACCACTGACGGATTTGATGAGTACCTAAAGATGGCAGAATCAACTACACGACTATGCTTACAAAACTTCTACAAATGCATCATCTCTCTTTATGGTAAGCGATAGTTACCTAAACCTTCTTACCATGATATTCAACTTTTATACGCCGCACATGAGGCTAGACACGAGTTTCTCGGAATGTTATGAAGCATAGATTGTATGCATTGGGGTTAGGATAACTGCCCAAACGCATGGCGAGGCAGTACATGAGAGGTGATCATCAACGATCGACTTTGATCTTAGAGGTAGTGGCATCACAAGATCTTTGGATTTTGCATGCATTTTTCAGGTTGGCCGGTTCCAACAACCATCTCAATGTGCTAAACCAGTCACCGTCATTTAACGACGTATATAACAGGAGAGAACTACAGTGCCCGTTTACAATACAAACACGGATACCATCTTGCAGATGGGATGTACCCTGAATGAGCTACATTTTTTAAAACATTCAAAACCACTATTGATCAAAGACGAATAAAATTTAGTGCCGTGCAAGAAGCGACAAGAAAAGACGTGGAAAGGGTTTTTGGTGTGCTTAAACAACAATGACACATTATACAAAGACCGTCAAGAATGTGGCACCCACATATAATATGTAGAGTAATGTATGCTTGTATCATATTACACATTATGATATTGGAAGACGAATGTAACATGATTTGTCCATTCGACGAAAACGTTAATCAAGAAAACAAGGAAGAGGACGTAGAGATTAGCGTTCAACAATATGACGCTAACATCCGAGAAGTCCGAAACACAAAACGCATCACAACCTTTAACGGCTTTCAAGACACAACGACAACGATAACTAGTAGTTTTTTTAAATTTATGTAATTATATTTTTTTTATGTAAGGTGAAATCTTAGTTTGATTTATAAATCATAATATTTTATAATTATAGTGTCTAGCAATTTATTTATAAAAATTAAATTATGTTAATTAATAATAATTGAAACAAAAAATAAAAAATAAATATACTGTAGAAAAGATAGAGAGTTGATGTGGTAGTTAGAGAAGATTGAAAGTAGAATATGATATGGATGTTGATGTGGTAGTGAAAAACTACATACAAATATGGGTTGGATGCTGATGGTCTTGATTTTCTTTAAACAACGAAATTATTTTAGTAGACCGGGTCCATAATGACATCTAAATTGGTAGCATGCGAATCACAAACCATACGTCATGAGGGAATAAACCCTCTTCTATTATCACTTATGAGGAATAATACACATACTTTCTTTTAAAAAAACCACCATCCTAAAGCTCGATTCCGAAACTTTGAGAATATTATAAATCCCAGGTTTTAGTTAAACAAAAGACAATGGTCTTGGTGTATTACTAAATTGGTTTCTTTTGCAACTATCATTTACTCATGACTTGCACGTGACCCATATCGTTCTCGCCTCTCGGTCCTCTAGCTACGAAAGGCCAGTCTCTCCCTCACTCGTCACTCTCACCGTCATCACCGCCACCCTTAACGCTGCCGCTTCAAAAATTTCTCTCTTGTTTAGTAGCGTGCAGATTCCTCTTG
Organism: Pulicaria dysenterica; assembly: GCA_947179395.2. Classification (NCBI taxonomy): domain Eukaryota; kingdom Viridiplantae; phylum Streptophyta; class Magnoliopsida; order Asterales; family Asteraceae; genus Pulicaria; species Pulicaria dysenterica. The sequence continues at coordinate 46,478,181 of OX359293.1, forward strand.
GAAACTTCATATCGGTGAACAGCGCGATCGCATTCTCCCCAGAGAGAGGTATTTTTAAAAACCTAGGTCATGTTCTTTTTACCATTGGTTTCTACACAATCGCAGTGTGTTGTTTCTTTTGTTTGTTCTTTTTACCTTTGATACTGTTTATATGGTTAAATTAGTACTGTCTTCCTTGATTATGAATTCTGTTGTGATATGAAAACGGAAATCTGTTTTCTTGGAGTTAGGGTTATATTGGGTACTCTTGGAAATAGATATTAACTCAATACTTGCTACAAGAATAATTTTTAGCAGAGTAGTTAATGGTTGTGTTCCAGCTCACTGAATTGTAAGAGAAGCTAAGTATGTATGATTTCACTTATTTTGGGAATACTCCCAGATTGTATTTTTTACAGTTATTTAAGGCTTGTAATTTACATCCTTTGGTGAAAATACTCAAGTTTCTAACCAACATGGGCACCACTTGGATGAGCCAATAAGTCATATGCTTTAAGTCCTTTTTGAACTTGTAAAAAGTTTATCTAACAGTCCACAGATATCACTGGAAGAGTCTGATCTCTATTCTTACAACGTGTTCAAAGTAAAGCAGATAACCTTACCATCATCGTGAACTAATATTTCAGTTTCGACTTGAACTGCTTAATTCTTCATACCTCATAATAATCGTTTAGTTGCTTGGAATCATGACTATAAATATGTGTACTAAGTAAGGATATACGTCTTGCGTGAATATGTAAATTGTGTTAGTGTGAGAATGATAGAGACCGATTCGAGATGCTCAATCTCCCAAGAATTATAGTCTAAGAAACAAGACAAATTAAAACAATTTTCTTCTTCATTCCTTAACTTAAGCAGAAACATTTTAATAATATATAAAAATAAACATGAAATGCATCCTAAACTTACGGCCACGAAATTAAAACATGGGCAACATGGAAACTAACAAGGACATGGGTACCTAATTCTAAGCATGCAGACACATACTAGGTCCATCCACTAGTGTTGCTTGAATGCTTGTAACATAGGCTTGGAAGCTTGTACTTCCACTTGAGGTGTGTTTGTGACTAGAGTCTTGGGGTCATGAATGGTGATGATGGCTTTGAACGGGTGTTGTTGGCATGCATTATGGTGACGAGTAGAGCCAATTTGTCCGCTATGATAGCAAAACACTCTTCAAGGCCCGGTGGATAACAACGACGAGGAGCCATGGTGAGTTCGGGAATGAAAGCACCAATTGATAGAGACCGGATTTGAGATGGTCAATCTCCCAAAAATTATAGATTATGAAACAAGAACAATTATAACAATTTTCTTCTTCATTCCTTGAGCAGAAACATTACAATAATATATAGCAATAAACATGAAATGCATCCTAAACTTAGGCTACAAAATTGAAACATGGGCAACTTGGAAAATAACAAGGACATGGGTAACTAATTCTAAACATGCAGGCACATAACTAGCTCCTTCCACTAGGGTTGCTTGAATGCTTCTAACATAGACTTGGAAGCTTGTACTTCCACTTGAGAAATAGCAATTGTGGGTATGTATCAATGTAGGCTTGGAAGCTTGTACTTCCACTTGAGAAATAGCATTGGTATGTATCAAACAATATCCTATTAAATCCATTTTATCTATAATAGTTAAGTGTCCTTGCCATTTAACTTTTGGGATAGAGAGAAAGAGACGTTGATTTTTATTTAATTTCTAGCACATTGCTATTGTGAACAGTCATCCTGATTTATCTTTTTTTTTATTGCTAGGATTTGATAGTTCTGTAGATATGTCGTCTCAATTAACGCCTTCCAAAAGGCAACATGAGCAGAGCCCTGAAGAAGCTAATGGAAAAGGGAAGTTGCAGAAATCCGTGTATTTTACTTCCCAAAATACATCATTCAAAATCACTCCAGGAAGCATTGTTTTTCGAGTCCTTTGTCCTGCAAATAAAATTGGAAGTGTTATTGGAAAAGGTGGCAACAAAATATCACAAATACGCCAGGAATCTGGTGCAAAAGTCAGGGTTGAAGAAGTTGTCCCTGGCTGCAATGAACGAGTAATTGTCATTGCAGAATCCGGGAGTGATAATGGAACTTCTAATGAAGTTAAAGACATTAATGATGCAAATAAAGAAACTAAAGAAATAAAAGAAAATCAAGAAGCAGAAGATACTAATGATGCAGGAAAACACGAGTCTGATGCAGGTGAAGATTTACAAACTGAAAAGGATGCTTCTTCTTTGCAGAAGGCTCTGATGCTTGTGTTTGAAAGAATGGTTGAAGGAGAACCAGAGACTAATGAAGGAGATGAAGAACATAACAAAGATTCTACAACGTTTGTTATTAGGTTACTCGTACTTTCTCCTCAAGTGGGACCCCTTTTGGGGAAATCTGGCAGTGTGATCAAACAGTTGGCGTCAGAAAGCGGGGCCCAAATTCGGGTTCTTCCTAGAGACAAACTGCCCTCATGCGCATCTACTTCTGATGAGTTGGTTCAGGTACTTTTTTTTCGGTCAATTTGTTCAAAAAAGTCAAAATCAACCAAGATTCATTTTTTATGTATTTTTTTCGTAGATTTCTGGAGAAGTAAATGCCGTTAGAAAAGGACTCCAATCTGTTTCGCAGCAGCTTTTAGATCATCCACCTCGTGATAATGATTCTTTCTCTGCCAATAATACCAGCTCTCATTCTTTTGGTGGTTCCCTTTCTAGACAAGATGCATACCCTCCTGCAGGGCCTCGTGATGGTGGAATTGGTGCTTTTGGGGGGCGTTTTGGTCCTTTCACAGACATGCTAACTTACCGCTTGATATGCTCTGATGAGAAAGTGGGAGGTGTAATTGGAAAAGGTGGAACTATTGTGAAGGCACTTAAACACGAGACTGGATGTGACATTAGAGTTCTTGAAAAAATGCCCGAATCAGATGACCGTGTTATTGTCATATCTGGACCTGCGGTATTAACGGAGACTTATAATTATTTATTTATATTATATATTTATATTTATGTTTGTGTTTCTATAATTAATTTAGTTTATTAATGCAGCACCCAGATGAACGTATATGTGCTCCCCAAGATGCAGTTCTTCGTGTACAAACAAGGATTTTTAGGGCTGCACCTGAGACCAAAGCTGTGACTGCAAAAGTCATAGTATCTGCACATCAAATTGGATGTATTCTTGGAAAGGGTGGTGCAGTTATATCTGAAATGAGAAAGTCAACTGGTGCTTATATTCGTATATTAGGGAAGGATCAAACCCCACAATATGCTGCTGAAAATGAAGAAGTGGTTCAGGTTTGCCTTCTACTTCTTGACCTAACCAGGATCATGGTTTCTGAATTTACAATAGGGGTGTAAACGAGTCGAATCAAGCTCGAGCTCGGCTCGAAATTTTATGTTAAGCTCGAGCTCGGCTCGATAGCTCGACGAGCTTTCACACTTGAAGCTCGAGCTCGGCTCGACAAGGTACATTATTAGCTCGAGCTCGGCTCGAAATAATATAAAAGTTTTAAATTCAAAATCCAAATTATTCAAAATATAGATAAAATCTGAAATTAATGATTTTTAGTAATTACTTATTATAAATAGTAGGTATATAAAGTAGATTTGTTTCAATAAGTACTCCTTTTTAATATGTTTTAATATTAGCCCATCATATATACATATTACATATATAAATACACATATACTATACAATGCTCGAGAAGCTCGATAAGGACTTGAGCCGAGCTCTTAGAAGCTCGAGCTTGTTTTTTGGGCTCGAATCCGAACTCGAGCTCGATAAAGTTCGACTTGAACAAGCCGAGCTCGAATTCGAGCTCGAGTTACTCGATAAAAGCTCGACTCGTTTACACCATTTACAATGAATGTTTAGGAATATATTAATTTCGATTGAATTATCTCCTCTGTATCTGGCATTCTGGCTGATTGGTAATCGGGAATCTCAATTGAGCAGATAATGTTAAAGCATTCTTAAACATTTACAGATAAATGGTGATTATGATGCTGTACATGAGGCTCTTTTGCAAATAACAACTTGTTTGCGGAATCATTATTTTCGAGATGCATTTCCCGGTTTTCAAGATCATGGCCCACCATTTCCGCCTTTCATGGGAAGGAGGGAACTTTCGCCACCTGGAAGGTACCCCCCTTTTAACCGGTTTGATGCGGGTCCCCCTCCTCATGGTGGGTTTCATCCACATGATGATCGACCACCATTTATGCATGATAGACCTGATTTGCCCCATCCAATGTCTGAAAGAATGCCATCTTCAGCACCTTGGGGTCCTCAGGTATCACTCCCTTTCGTTTTTTTTATTGGTGCTATTTGTTCTCGGAAGATCTAATTTGATTGACAATTTTAGGGGTGTTTTAAAGACCTGAAACTGAAAAACCAGCGAATTGTTACTAATTCTTAGGCTAGATCAATTGAACTGAGGGCTGTTTGATTCCAAAGCTTGAATGGTTCAAAGATACTGAATGACCATAGTTCTGAATGATTAAGACTGTCAGATAATTTCTCTGAATACCCAATCTGAATACGACTTTTTTTAAAATAATTTTCGTCTTTTTACAATCTTATTTCAGGGCATTGAAGGTGGACCTATAGGCTATCCCGACTTTGGAGGAGTCCCCCAAAGGAGAATGGGTGGATTTGGGGGGTGTGTACCATCCATGTCTACTTCATTTATTCTTCTTCTTATTTTTTTTTATTTTTTTTTATATTTGCAAAGCTGTCTATTTCAATTAATTACAGTTGTCTAATATCAAATTTACTTGCTAAGTTCTTTTTATTTGTATAAATGTAGAGGAAACCACCAAGCGATAATCACAAACACCACCGTGGAAGTCGTCGTTCCTCGTACTGTTGTTCCGGCTATATATGGAGAGGATGGTGGATGTCTGAAACAAATTCGTGAGGTATGTAATAATAGATTTAACCAAATTTTTTTTACTGATTTCTAATGTTTTAAAAACTTTTTTAATGTTATGATTAATTGGCAATAATGAAGGGATTAAATGGGATAAGAGTAAGACATGTATGTTGTGATTTGGTTTCAGATTTCTGATGCGAAAATCACTATAACTGACCCGAAACCTGGGGCAAAAGAAACTCTGATAATAATATCTGGCACCCCAGAGCAAGCTCATGCTGCACAGAGTCTTATTCAAGCTTTTGTGATCTGCGAGACGGAAAGTTCTTCATGATTCGTTGTGGTTTCGCCTACAACTTGCCAGTGATGGTTGTCATGCGTTTCCGTAGAACTGAAATGAGGTTTTCCCTTTTTTTTCACCACATTATATATCGAGTCGAATATGTTAGATTCGGATTTGTTGATTTTGTATTTAGCATGTTCTTCTAGTTTTTTAACTTTGAAGTTTTAATCTTTTATTTTGTTAGTTATCTATTTATTTTCGGTATTTATGTCGGTTTTCGAGCGCTTAATGCGTGTGATTTTACTTGGAAAAGTGATAGGTTTTTGATGCCTTGCTTTCACAAAGGTAAATGTAGTGCCCATAAAACAACCATCATGAGTGGATCTTACAAAATTGATGAATGGGTTGATATTAGGGATGTAAACGAGCCGAGCCGAACCCGACACTTATTGAGCCGGACTCGTTTAGGATTTTTTAAGCTCGAGCTTGGCTCGTTTAGAGCTTTTAATGTTGAGCTCGAGCTCGGTTCGCTTACGTTTTAGAGCTTTTAATGTAGGCTTGGCTATTATTTTGATAGTTTTATTATAATGATATATGTATAAATATTAAAATTAAACATATAAAATATAAATTATATTATATATTGATAGTTTAAACAAGCCCACCCTTTGGAACTCGAGCTCGACTTGTTTATTAAATAAGCTTTAAAGTTGAAACTAGGCTTGAGCTCGAACTTGTTAAAGCTCGGCTCGTTTCGAGCTTTTAACGATTCGAGCTCGAATAGCTTACGAGTAGCTCGACACATTTACATCCGTAGACCCTAGCCGATATGGGTAATGCTTTATCTGGCAAACGGGTCTAAAGTTTTTAATCTTAATGAGTAGTAACTATTGAATCGTTTTCTCCAATATGTTTTTTTATAAGTCGACTTGAGTTCGTTTGTAGGTCGACAGAACTTGACCCGACACTTAACCCGCAACAAAAACACAGCCAAATTGCAAGAGATTTGTAAGAAGCAAGTTCTTATACATACTGCAAAGTGCAAACATAAGCAAAAACTAATATTACCACTTCTTTTTATATGTTCATTTATTACATAAGTTTATTCTGTCTTGAAGGGTTGATATTTCTTGAGATCACTCAATAACCCCTGTACAGAACCAATGGCTGCAACCAAAGAAACCACCAGACAAGTGTAGCTCAAGACCTTTAGCCACACCCAAGTGAATGAATACTTGGGTATCTTAACCCTAGCGATATACATCTCTATCGGGAAATAAACGGTTAAAGGGTAAAACGAACCCGCTCCTATCAACCCTAGAAAGCTATTGAAAAACGGGAATATCATCGCTACCAATGCGGTTAACGTCACGTATGTTGTTCTCCACACCAACCTAAACATGTTGACGCAGTACTCCCCAAAAAAGGGCACGTTTATTGGATGTTCTGTAGTTATAAACTTGCTCTCGGGCCATCGTTGCCTACATTTCTTCTCAACAAACCCGAATATCGGTTGACAAAACACCTGAAATTTCACCTTTTTAGTATTAGATACAAATATACCCTCTTCGGACTCGGTTTAATATCCTAGGCTCTATTTTTTCCTTTCAGCCCCGTTCCCCTACCATGTTTTATTATCCAAAACAACAAGGTTTTGTCATGGTTTAAATTTAGGGCAAACGGCTGAGAAAGGTAACATATATATGAAAATTTGTCAATAAAGGTAACATGTAATTTTTTGTGCCAGGAAAGGATTATAAATTTTTAAATTGTTATAAAACAAGGATTGTAAATTTCAATTTTGCATAAAAGGATATTATAAATTTCAATTTGTTATTAAAAAGAGTATCATGACATACTAAAAATTGGTCAAGATTCCCTTTTTTGTTAGAAAATCAAAATTTATGATCATTTATTGACCACAAAATCTGGATGTTATCTTTATTGACAAATTTCGATATTTAGGTTACATTTCTCGGCAATTTGTTTGTTTAAATTACATTCGGAAAAAAATCAGTACCTGATAAGCACCAATAAGATGGATGGCAACGCAGATGTTTGCAAAGTCGATGAGCCAAAACGGTTCAAAGAAACCGAAATCCGTCAAGAAGTTCCCTGGTGCGTTGTTACCGAATGCCGCATAGCCGAGGCAGCCGCAAAGCATGTAAAACATAGTAGTAGTTGAAACCCCAACAAGTGATGCTCTTTTCATCATCTTGTTTTCTGGTGGATATGATTTGAGTGTATCCTGTAATAATATGTGTAACACATGTAAACAAACATGTACTATAAAACCATTTAATTTTGGTTAAATGTATATTACAAATGCCCAATTTAAATTTCTTAAATTTTGTGGCTAAATCAAACCTAAATAAATGAATAATTCACCCAACATAAAAGCAAGTGGTCATACTCTAGACACACATATGCAAGTGATAATATTCTACCAGGACCATGCTACAAAGTTGACAAAATATAGAGTAGGGCTTTTAAGAGAGTCTAGTTGTGCTATGATACATGTGGTTTAACTCTTTCTACCATCATTTCTAGTACTCCTTAACTCCTACAATTTTTCAGTAAAAGGTCGTTTATACCGGATCAACCCTGTGCTCGGGATACTATGGATCCGAACCGACCCTTCCTCAAAGACCGGTCTGTAGACAATGATCGTTTGTCTTGGATACCTGAGTAAGGGGTTTGAATGAGACTCGAGACCATTTTAGCAAAGTCTACCATACCAGACCCACCAAATATTTGTGGTGGGGGAATATACCGGACCCAAGGTGGTTTACCTTGGGAAGGATCGAACCTATGACTTCTGGACACTAAGCCACCTTACCACTATCATATTATTGGAATTAAACCCGAGACTATTTCAATAAAGTCAAACGGTAATAATTGTACTTAAATCTCTTTTAAAACTTTTTAGACCACATATAAGAGTTACAATTGTTTGTTTTTTAGATAGGAGGATTTACATCCTCTCCTTTAAATTTTGCCTTCAAAGGAATATCATTTTGAAGTTAAATTGCACCTTTAAGATGTGACAAAACACAAACCAACATTTTATATTGAAATCACATCAAATCATTTGATAATGATTTCAAAAAAGTCCACATCAATTAGGTAACAGCATAACAAATTTGTAATGACTTAGTTTTGCAATCCCCTCTATGAGAATAAGATAAAACTTATGATGTGTCCGAATATAAAACAATTAAAAAGAATAAATCTAAAAAATATAAGAAATTGTAACATAATTAGAAAGGTATTAGTGTAATTTTATATGTAAAATAGTTTTCAACTAGTTTTAAAAACTACTTCAAGAAACTTTTTATTTTAGAATTTTTTATTTAAAAGAAACTTTCGGTTTTTCTATCTGAACATGACTTGTAACGTCTTTTTTCAAAGCAAAAACCTATCAGCTTTAAAAAGTTCTAAAAAACTATGTACCAAATACACCTGATCATATATATAATTTAAACAGCAGAACACACATCCTTCTAATCCTACTTCTAAACCTATACCTTATTTTCACAAGAAAACTTAAACCCACAATTATAAAAAAACACTTAATACACACAATATATCATATATTACTTAAGTTTTTTAATACTAAGGTTTACTAATATAAAAAGGTAATAAAAGTAGTATTGACTATGCCACCTTTTTCCAAAAAGGTTGGCTTCTCAAAGTGTACGTGCTTTTATCCCCATTTAACTTCTTTGATAACTCCAAACACGTTTGATGGCCTATAACCATCATTATTTGAGGTCCATGAATTCATGGTCCAAAAGAATCTTTACCATTTTCTTACACTTAACATCCTCTTCAAAGAAAACAAAACTTCATTGTCACTACAAAGAAGACAGATGTATCATATATATTACGAGTCATATAAAATGTCTTTTATTAAACCCTAACAGCATTAAGAGATGTTAATATGTTTCTTTGTGTATAAGGTTGACAATTCAAGTCTTGTCCTGAATATAAGATTTAGTTTAGACATGTATGTGTTTTTCGTTCAAAAAATTTGTATATAAGAGTGTCTGCTACGCGTTTTAAACTTTTAATATAAATCTTAGGAATATACAGTTAGACACGTAGGTTGTTTTTCTAGCTCATGTGTGCACCTGGTATGATGTAACGTGTATATCTTTTGAAAGTTTTGACCCGAATTTGATCTCGACACCAAAATGAGCTATTACTTTAATTAAGACCCCAATCAATCATTAGTTACTTATGCAAGAATGAACCAAACATTGCTAGTGACAGGTCTTAAAAGGTTTGGTTTGAACATTATTATTAGTGTTTTGTGATGGGAGCAAATATATATGCATGCACATGGTTGGCATAGAATTAGGATTTGTGAATTGTGGATGATAATGACATTGTTTTAATTTGAAGGACTGATTATGACATATATAGATACTTTTGGACTTGTTATGTAATATAAAAAGATGAAATTTAGATACGAGGAAGACGAAGACATTGCAACACCTGTCAATGAAGTTCCATAACACAGACTTGTGTCCTTGTCGGACCTTATTTTATTTTTTATGATAATTCGTACCTAATAGAAAAAACTTATATACAATAATATATTATTAATTTATATTATATGCTAGTAAATACTTTTCTCTGTTGCCTGTACATAAATTTTGTTGTGTATATGAGGTTCCTTTTTTTCAAAGAAATGTTATATTATATGTTTTCATTAAATCATTATTTTAGTTATGGGTTTAGTTATCAAAATGCATCCGGCTTGTTAAGTTTTCTTATGGTGTGTATCAGATTTTATTATTTTTTATTGTGTATTGAACATATAATTTGTTATTATTATGTGTATTAAACTTTTTATTGTATGTACAAAATTTATACGTTTTATTCTTTTTATGTATACAAAATATATACTATAGAAACAAATTAAAAGTTTGACACACACAATATAAACTTTTAATATTTGATACATAAAATAGCAAAATGTGACAAGTTGAATACAAATTAATAAACTAAACCTTTTATAATCATTAATTTCAATAATTTAAATTATTACAAAGTTAATTATTTACTATACATATTACTCTTTTTAAAATTGTTTAATTTTTTAATTAGGCATACCATTATGCATGTGTACAAAATATTCCTTAATAAAAATAAAAAAAATTGATGAGTCACTACTTGATTCTTCAGGATGTCGTGTACTCGTGGTGATTTTTACTCAAGGGTTTTCCTCTTTATATAATTATATATTTTTTAGCAAAAAGACAAATAGATAAATTAATAAAATACAAAATATATAAAATAATAGTAAAGATAAAAACCTGAATTTCAATAAGAACAGTCGAATAAGCATAGGCGAAAGCAATGTCTCCAATCGCTTGAAATGTTCGCCACACCTTCTCAGAACTCGACAAATGCGGCCCTACTACTGTACCTGTTAATGTGGTCGTTGTATGCACCCCTCCTATACATTCAATTAATATTTATAAATATATACACATATGTACATATATAATTATTAAAATAATCTTCTAACATACAATATAGAGTGTGATGATCCATATACAATAAAAAGTATTCATACAAAACGATCAACTCCTCTATCTATAAGTTAATTAATGTTCAATGGCAGTTTGAGTATTATAGATAAACTATAATACTGATATAGAGATATAGCTTGACAAGTATATATAGAAAATACGGGTTTTAGATACAAAAAATTGAATAGTGAGTTTACCTGCGAGTTTAGCGACGGAGAGGCCGAGGCCGATGAGAGAGTAAGCGAAAGACATAACCGCGGCTACGATCGATAGCCAAGATAATTTATGAAAATTTGGTATTTGACTTAGCAATATCTGAATTAGTGCAAACAAAGCCATGTATGGATAATTGGATGGTTTACAATGTGCTTCATGCCCCTTCTCGTGAAAGCAATTTGACTTCTTCACAGCACTGTAATGGATTAATTCACAAAATAAACAATTTAATATATTGAATTATTAATGCTTTAGTTAATAATATTGAATTATTAATGCTTAAATTAATATATAGAATGCAAACTATAAAATATTAAGATATAAATGACATAATTCTATTTATATATTTCAAAATCTAACAATGATGACTTCATTACTAAAAAAAATAGATTTTTTTGACCGACAAACCGAAAGAAATTGGTTGGTAACGATCGTTTGTGAGTCTTTATTATATACGTACACGTTAAGATATTGATTGTATATTTTCGACTGACAAAACCGTTAAAAATCCGTCTGAAATGGTGTTTTCAAATGTGTTGCGTGAGTAAAATACCTAAAATTTATATACGATAGATAGTATTAAAATTTTTCTAATGGACAAAATCGTTGAAAATCCGTCTATAACGGTTTTTGAAAAATATTTTATAAGAGAAATACCTAAAAAATATATACAGTATATAAAATGCTACAAAATATTGTTTAAATGAGAGATGGTTTACATACAACTATATATTGTTATTAGGACAAAAAGAATTGATTAGACAATTATACCCTTGAATATGTGTATACAACTGATTAATAATAAGCTTATGCGAGTATCAATATAGCAATATTATGTATAATAAAACATTATTATATATAAATAACCTTCATTCTCAAATGGGTATGTAACTATAACTTACACTATGCTTATAGAAGCAGTGATTGTGTAACCAATTGTAACTCCAACCAGATTCACATACTGAGCAATCCCACAAAGCTGAACCTTCCTCCCTCCTATCAAAACACAAATTGACCCCACTTGAGTATAAGAATCATCCAAAACACATAACAAACAAAGATCATTATTAAAGAAACTTCAAGATTTAGTTAGATTTCACACACCTAAACTGGCTTGAACCACATCCATATAGGTGTAATTTCGCTTGCCGGAAACTGGGTCGGGTGCCCGGTAAGCATCAGCAAGTAGAGTTGAAGTGAAGTAAGTGATGAAAGAGAAAATCATGAGAGTTGTTGGACCAGCAATCCAACCCAACTGAGCAATTGCCCATGCAAGAGATAACACTCCAGACCCAATCACTGCAGTTATAATGTGAGCGCTAGCAGAAAACCATGTCCCTAAAAAACAAAAAAAAGAAAAAACATAATGGTTAAAAAACGGAGGGTGTTTCTTATTCAGGTTACCTGTGAGTGTCGAGTTTTAAGCTCAAATATATGCGACTTAACCGATATACCCATGGTTAAGTTGTTTTAGAAACATTGCTCTATCAGGTAGGCTATTAAAAAAGCGCACCAATTTATCAACTTTATAATCTTTAACTAGATTCGACAATCAAGATTTTTTTTTTTTTGAGATCGACGCGAAGTTGATTACCGGTGCGTTTCTCGCGACCGTCGTCATCGAGGTTCTTCGGGGTGGTCGAGCCGTTGCTGATATGGAGAGTTGAGGGTTTGTTCATGGCTGGCTTCGTTTAGGTGTTTGCCACTTTGGAGATGAGAAATGGTTTCAAGAAAGTGAAGGGTGGAATGGGTTTTAAAGGGAGAAAAAAGGGCAAAAATGTCAACCATCAATTAATGTGCATGAAATAAAGTATTTTGATTATTGTTCTTTATTTATTATTTATGTTTTTGAAAAAGGTCGTCAAAGTATAAATTTGTTTCCAAATCAATGTTTGATTATAGTTGATGATAATTACCTTTAATTTTTTTGAATAATGATGTTAGCAAATTTTGTAATACAAAACTTGTTTCTAGTTTAATTTTAAAGTATTCTCTAATTATATGTTTCAATTTCACTTAGAACAAATATCTATAGTTATTAAATTTTGGTTTAATAAATATATTTATTATATCAAAATTATAAATATGAGAATAGTAACTCGTTAAAAGTACAAAAGTCTAAACACACTATTATATTTGTAGCTAATTATTAAATTCAATTTTTGGCTTTTATTAATTTATGACAAACCGTAACTATTTTATTTCTACTTATTTGATATATTTAATGTATTTTTGCAATTAATTTTGGGACAGCTCTACATCACAAGCTCCTAAATTTCATGATGCATGAATGCTTAAAGAGGGTTGGAGGGAAACAAACCATTTATATCTCATGGGAAATTGGGATGATTGATTTAAGGTCAAATCATTAACCTTAAAAACAATTATAAATTACATTAACGGTAAAGATTCATATATTTTATTCTAAAGATTATTAATGGGAGGTGATCCTCACACAACAAATTTTAGTCATGCACAACAATGTACAAGCAGTTACTACACATAGTACAGGTTGATACTGCATAACATTGTTGTGTATGAACCACTTTTGTTGTGTGAGGATCACCTCCCATTATTAATACACTAGTCTATATGTTTAAAATTTTTATTGGTTATAAAGTTTATTTTTTATGTTTTTAATATAATTTTGACGTCATTAAATTACTAAAACTAGTATATAAATTCATAGACTAGGATGTACTGTATATGTATAAGCATCCTTATAAGCACATCTGGTAAGGCGCCCCCTTCCTCACAAGAGGTTGGGGGATCAAATCCTGCTGCATGTAGTGGGTTGGGGTTTTTCTCTTAGGGGGTTTCCTCCATGGAGTGAAAGTGTGGTGTTCGAACCTTGGTTAAAGCCAAATAACGAGGGGTTGTTGAAAACCCGTCACCAAACAATTTGAACCCACACTGGAGAGGCGGGGAAGTGTCCCCATTAATTTGCCTGTAAAAAAAACCCTTATATTAATTCATCTTTCACAGAGATTAAAGCGGATTCTATTTAAGTTTAGTTTATTTAAATACTAGTATTTATATATTTAAGTTTAGTTTATTTAAATACTAGTTTTTATATATTTAAGTTTAGTTTATTTAAATATTAGTATTTATATATTTAAGTTTAGTTTATTTAAATACTAGTTTTTATATATTTAAGTTTAGTTTATTTAAATACTAGTTTTTATATATTTAAGTTTAGTTTATTTAAATACTAGTTTTTATATATTTAAGCTATTCATAACTTAGTTATTCATTCTAATCGTAATACTAGTAGATATAACCCGGAGAGTGGTGTCTAGAATAGTCACGATCGGCTTGTGGTTGTTGGATTTTCCGAAAGGTTTTAAACCGAAAGGATCCTGCCCCCCGACTGACCTGCCTGACCACTCTTTGCTTGGTAGTCAAACGTATTACTTTATAATCAATAACTATAGTTTGAATACTTGAATTAAGTACATGATCTTAGTTAAATATAGTTTACATTACTTGAACTTAGTTTATTCTAATATGAACTTTAAAAAATTATACTAAATGCTTAGTGCAACAAGCCGCTGCGGTTGAGAGTCAAACTCAAGTTGATGGTCAAACATGGCGTTTCGATGCTGCTTTAGCTAGAGAATTAAGCATGCAGTTAACAATGCAAGAAGCATTACCATTTGACTTCTTCTCCCGCCCAAGAGTCACAAGGTTTATCAAAAAAGCACTACAACCTCATTATTGCGCTGTAAGTCGAAGAACTCTTAAACGTAATGCTATGGCAAAATGGAAAATAATATATCAAGACTTAAAGGAATTTTTTACTAGATTCGATGGTAGAGTTTCCATAACCACCGACATTTGGTCCGCTCCACATACAACCCATTATTCATTTATTTGTGTTACGATACATTGGATAGACCCTAAAACATGGTTTATGCAAAAACGCATTATTGCTTTTGAAAACTTTCCTCACCCGCATGGAGGTGAACAAATTTACGATATTTTATTAAGGATTTTTAATGGTTTTGGAATTAAAGAAAAAATACTTTCAATCACCTTAGATAATGCAAGCAACAATACAAATGCTATGGGACGATTGAAACGAGTTTTAAACCTAGTATGTGACGGGGAATTTTTACATGTACGTTGTTGTTGTCATATTTTCAACCTCGCGGTCCAAAAAGGTTTGGAGTCTATGGAAACTCGTCTTTTGAAATTTAAATATTTAAATGAGGCAATTTTTAAAAGCGGACCCGTTGCGTTCGAAAAATATGAGCATTTTTGTAGAACAAAAAGAAGAAGATGTTTGAGACCTCTCTTAGATATGCCCGTGAGATGGAACTCGACTTATAAAATGATAGGGCGTTTGATACAAAATAAAGATTTACTTACCGAATATCATCGAGAACACCTACCCCAATTTTATGAAGTCATTACGGAAACTGATTGGACTATTTTAGAAGAATTACACACCGGTTTGGGAGTTTTGTATCAAGCCACATTGATGCTATCACAAACATATTTTCCAACATCTCACTCCGCTATGATAGGTGTTTGTGAAATTTTGAGAACATTACACTCTTTTGGTTCTTTGGATGAAACATGGGATAGATTACCAACGAAATGTGTGTAAGTCTTACAAAATATTTTAAAGAGTTTCCAAATTTTTTTTTGATTGCTTCGGCATTAAACCCTCTTGTTAATTTTAAGGGTGTAACGGAATCTTTAACTACTATCGGGGAAGCATTGGGTCAATCTCCGGATGAGATTACGATAAGTATATCAAATTTTGAAAATTATGTTAAACGCTTATATACTATTTATGATAATGAATGTGCACCACGGGGAGAAGTTGCTTCCACCCCGAGGTCTTCGACTTCACAAACATCGGCTACTCGGCCAAACAATACTTTTAGCATTGGATCGTCTTGGTTTAATAATATATCTCAATCGAAACGTACACGAGTTCAATCGTCTTTAGACGAACTTTCCATATATAAAGAAACTGATTACACTAATTATATTGGCACCGAAGATTTTACAAAATTTGATGTATTAAAATGGTGGCAAGAAAGAGAAAACGTTGGTCAATTTAAGATCCTAACCCGTATGGCTAGGGACGTACTAACCGTCCAAGCTAGTAGCGTAGCTTCGGAATGTTGTTTTTCTCTTAGTGGCAGGATTTTAAGCGCACGGCGGTGTATGTTGAAGGCCGAGTCGGTGCAAATGGCCGTGATGCTTAAGGATTACTATGATTCTTTGGAAAGATGTCAAAACGATGCGGATCTCGAAGAAGGCATAACTAATTTGGAGGAAGCGATTCTCGAAGACGATTACAATAGAGACTTCCAATCGGGAACATCAAACACTAACACCGAAGCTGAAAGTGAAGAACCCGAACCCGGCGAAGAATACGTTGATGACACTCAAAATAGAATGAACGCAGGTTCATCATCCAACGTCCAATCGAACGATTTCGCCTATTATGGGCATGGGCCATATGCCAACGATAGTTACAACTATTGGAATATCAATTCCGACTATCCATTTCAGTAGTTGTCTCTTTATATTTTGTGACGTTATTTCTTTCGAACAATATGTATTTTTCGGGTCTCTAACTTGGGGTGATGGCCATG
The DNA here is from genome assembly GCA_947179395.2 of Pulicaria dysenterica. NCBI lineage: Eukaryota > Viridiplantae > Streptophyta > Magnoliopsida > Asterales > Asteraceae > Pulicaria > Pulicaria dysenterica. The sequence continues at coordinate 46,494,710 of OX359293.1, forward strand.
CCGAAGCTCAATTGCTAGAGTCCCCTTTTCTTGTTAAAAATATAATTCAAGTTCCAACAATATGTAATTTTATTTCGTAATTGTATCGTAATGTTATTTATATGTTTTTATTAACTTGCAATTATATATGTTTATACTTTATATTTTATAACTTGCAATTTTTTTTTAAAATTTACAAGTCACTTTTTTTTTCAAACAAAAAAACAAACCGAAAACTAAAAAAAAAAAAACCCCGACCGAAAAACTAAAAAAACCCGGCCGAAAAACGGAATTAAAAAACCCGGAAATGTCTAAACCGAACCGGAAAATACCCGACCGAAAAACGGACCGGTCCAGGACCGAAGTCGGACCGGTCCGGACTTGGACCGGTCCGGAAGTGGTCTAGGACCGCCCGAGGACCGAATTTATCGAAATGGTCTTACGCGAAGACCGGTCCGCCGAGGACCGGACCGGCCAGGGACCGACCCGGTCCGGACCGGACCGGACCGGCGTGGTCCAGGACCGGTCCAGGACCGTTTTTGCCCATGTCTATCACCACCTATTAAAAAAAATGAAATTTATCGTCCATGTTTCTAGTTTTTTTCTCTCAAAAACACCTAAAACTAGAAATTTGTTGATCGACTTACTATTTTTGTAAGAAAATAGAAAATTCACTTACTTATGAGTTTTGTTTAATAAAGTCTATATAATAAATACAGTTTTGAAATTTTAATATTCAATCGATTCAGTGTACAAATTACATGTGATTGTAAAAAGATCATATGTTAATTACAAAAATGCCACTCAGCCCAATATTTTAAAATTCAATCTGGACTATTAACGGGGCTGATTCAAAGACTAAGATTAGTCTATCAAAACAATAAAATAAGTATGAACTATATTGATCATTTCTCCTTACTTTTTCCATATTTTTATAAACTCATACTTTCTCAAAAAAATTTCTAAGAAATTATCTTACTCATACATATTTTCCATTTTTTTCTAGAAGATAAAATCTCCACCTATTAATATTTTTTCCATTTTATTTCCATAATTTTTTTATAGAAAAAAGACAAAACTTCTTCATTAAACGCAAAACTTTCTATTTTATCCTCTTACATATTAATGAATTGATAACATTTGTAAGATTAGTTCTATTTACTCATCTCGTTAGTTAATTTTAATACATGACTATAATATGAAAAAGTTCATTTAAGAACCTTTTTTATTGCGAGAACCGTGAGAATCAATCCGAGTCGTCAAATTCCCTCTCCTTTAATATCATCACATACCCATGAATTAATCACATGCACTCTACTACAGTTGATCCCCCACATTTTACATTCATGAATTCCACTTATCAAATTAACGGCTAAGATTGGTTCTCGCGATACTCACACTTAAATCGGTTCTCAAATAAACATTCCCTACATCAACCTACTATATCTGAAATCGTATCGTCAAATATTACTGATATATGCATAGTTTGGTTTATCGGTTAAACCTAAAATCTTGATCAAATTAATATCTATCATTTAATATTCTAATTAAGAACCGACCAAATTCTTGTGTCAAGTTTAACTGACAATACCGATCTAACCGGTTTGGTTTGACCGGATTAATGCATTATTTAAACCATTTTTTTAATATTAACTCAGAAAATATGTAATCTTTAGTGTAGTAATGTGTAACCTTTTATTAAGCAATAATATAATATAATATATACGTCTTTGTGAATAATAAACTTTACTTGTATATTGCATAACTACTAATTAAGGAGTTGTATAAATATATGAAAACAAAACAAACTTTTATTCCCTCAATAACTAGATAATTGCATGAGATCTTTATTGTCACTTAAGTATAAAATCACTTGTTGGAGTTCAAGTAAACAATGTATTTGATATGGATTAACCATTTAAATACTAGCTTTTATTTGGATCAAACCAAAACTAACCTCATCATTGAACTCTCTCTTGACGGCGGCCGAACCCCTCTTCATCTATTTTTTATTTTAGTGTACGTGGTAAGGGTGATCAAGTGTTGATCTTTGTGGCTCGTGATGATTGGAGATGATTGTTTGCCTCACATTGGTTGCAGTTCAATGAAGTTATCTGTAAGGATCTGTGGAGGTGTTTCATATGGTCACTTGATCTCCTCCAAAGAACCCTAAAGTTTTAAGGTATATCCTCTATATCTATTTTAAGAAAGTTTGTACGTATTTGGTTTTAATCTTGATCCATGACTCCTATTGTGGAATAAGTCATAGCTTATCATTTTATACGTTGTGTTTGTTTTAGTGTCTTTCGACACATTAGACCCGAGAATGAGTTCTTGGATCACCCAATGATTCCCATCAAGAATTGTGTGTGGGAAACATCTATTGCTTCCTCTTCTATATTGGACCTTTAGTACTAATAAGACTCAGACTTAGTCGAAATCAATTGTATATTGAACGCTTGTGTTTAATTTCACTTGGAAGTACAATCGTGTGAGTTTGACCATGTAAATGGACTTTCATGGAATATATTTTAGACTCGTTAATTTATCAACTTAGTGTGTCGGGAAGATCTATTGCTTCTTAACTCAAAACATGTCAATATTGTTAGTCTCATATTGAGTACGCAACAATAAATATTTGTAGAAGGGGGAGTGTGTTGAATACAAACTTAAGCTATTTTGAATTTAATGTGTACACAATTCCTTTTAATATAATTTTTATTGATGTAATCAAGAATTACATGTACATGGAAACGAAAATTCCAAATACAATAAAAGATGACAACAAATTTGTTTAACACATAAACTAGCTTCTCAAAGACAAAAAATGTCTAAGAGGTTAACACATGAACAAATTTTCTATAGTATGCTAACTCTCAAAATTTGCTTTCCTTTAAAGCTTGAGCTTGTTCTTTGAGTGTTTTCAAGTGAGAGTGCAACGAATGGTAAGCTGGATGATAAATGTTGATGGAGGTGTACGAAGTAAGGTGGTATCGGAAAATAATATTTCATTCATAAAGTTAGTGGTGAAAAAATATTATAATTTTAATCGTGTTTCTAATAAAATAATAATATTTTTAAATAGCACACCCCACTAATAATATTTTAATATTATTCTTCACACCTTTTTGCCTTGTAATTTTATCAACTGTCATATCTTTTGAGATTTGACTTTTCTAAACATGTTGTCGACAATGCTTTAGTACTTGATTATCTTCAAAATATTTATCCGAAGATAACTTTAACCTTTTACACAAATTAAAGTAATATTCTTTTTATTCCACTTCGTAGTACAAAAAATTGCATTTACTTTTACAAAATAGAGGATATAAGGTTGTGATGAACAACACATGTTTGGCCTTTTGACTTAAATAAAATTCTCAACCTAAGTCTTTGATACTCAACATAACAAAGAAATGCTTAGCTAATAACAAATTGCTTGGTTGATTAAAAGATGCTTAACTAACCAAATTGTGTTTAGCCTTAGATAATTAAACTTATCAACTTTTATGTTCAGCTCACTAATAAGTTCTAATAAGTTAGTTGATCATTTAAAGTGATTAGCTTATTATGTAAAAGTATAGTGTGTAGAATGTACTTAGGTGATGATTCGAGGCACTTAGCTAATCTTTTGGTTCCTTAGCTGATGGTCTTGATCACTTGATAGAATTGTTCATTCAGCTGATAGAGTAAAACAACATCAGCTGATGGTCTTCAACTTAGTCTTTCCTCAGCTGATCTTAGAAGAAGACTTTAGCTGATCCATCCCGTACTTAGCTTATCTCATGTAAGACTCAATTCTCTTTTACAAACATAACACATTTTCACATTATAGATCATAACTAACGAAATATATAAGAACAACTACCAAGTAAAATTCGCATATTAACTTGTTCTAAAACATTTTCAAGATCATTATTATTCAAAAGATCATCACATTATAATTACTAACAACTACCCATTATCAAGCAGCCGGGGGCTTAACCCTTATCACCTCCTGAACCACTTGTAAAAATGAAACAATAATAAACATGTAAGCATCACGCGTAGTGAGCATACTAAATTAATTTTTACCGTAACATATACAAATTTGAACTTCCAAAACCATAATTGTAACATTATACCACCTCAAAGCGGTGCAATTGTAACCCCATAATTTGTATTAGGAAGCCAATAGCATATGTATTGGACTTCCCTCCGTAATTCACTTGGTACTAAGTTTTATCTCCATAATCTAGTTTACTCCATATTCAATTGTGCTCCATAATTTATATCATATAACAACAATAGCACATATATAACTAACAACACAAATCAATATACACATACAGTAAAATAAAAAATAGTATACTCACACTGTTGGATTAGTAATATGATATAAAGTCTCTAATTTTGTAGTGTCACATATGTAGCTTTTTCCCTTGCTTAATTTTTATCCAATTACTCTAATTTTAATATATATATATATATACTTAGGATCAATTACTCTAATTTTAATATATATATATATATATATATATATATATATATATATATATATATATATATATATATATATATATATATATATACTTAGGATCAACTTAGTCCTACCTCTTAACCATAGTCCTAAAGTCCAATTATGGACCTTCAGATAGGATGAATCAATGGTTTAGAATTAATCTAAAATTTTGGTAGTTATTAAAATATTTAACAAATATTATCCATTCAAAGGGTATTTCTGGAAGAAAATAAACACACCCTTTTTCTTCTCCGTCTCTCATCTAAGACCAAGGTGCTGTTTGTTTTTTCAAAACAGATATGTTTTCCTCTGATGTCTAAAGACATGCAGACATTTAAAGAATAGACTGTTTGTTTTTGCAATAAAAAAAGAGCTTTGTAGATCTTTTTACATCTATTTCCAGCAGAGATGTATCATCCTCAGTTTTAAATAGGCATTCTCACATGTATATCTGTTACACATCCTTGTCCTTGGTTCTATTTCTATAATCATATTATTATATAATACACATATACATATACATACATAAATAAATACATAATATATACATACACAAATATACATACATACATATACATACATAAAAATATATACATGCATACATACACACACACACACACACACACATATATATATATATATATATATATACACACACACACACACATACATACGTGTGTGTATATATATACACACACATACCTACAATCATACATACATATATATGTCTATTAACATATAATATATACACAAGATAAACACCCACACACATAAATATATATATATACATACATATATACACACATATACATATGTATATATATATATATATATATATATATATATATATATATGTATATATATGCATACCTACAATCATACATACATATATATGTCGATGTATATATAATATATACACGGGATAAACACCCATCCACCCACAAACAAACAAACACACACACACACACACACACACTGTAACACCGGGTTTCACGAGCTTAAAATTAGAGTAAATTAAAACTTTATTTACACCAAAGGTTTGCAGCGGAATAAACCACTGATTACATATTAAGTATTGCTTGTCAACTTGGCGATCAAAAACCACGAATCAAGCCAAGTACCAAAATTAAGCCAGTGTTACTACTACGCACCGGCCATCGTTATACAGTATCAGAGCTAATAAACTACTAGTGTTCCAAAAGATATATACAATAACACTACCCACAGCAACCCGCCTCTCCAGGCCATCTGTTCACTAACCTGCGAAAAGGGAAATATCACGAAACATTAGCTACACTAGCTAGTGAGTACAAGTATCACATAAGCACCAATAAGCATGCTATCACGTCACAATAAGACACACCATGCTAAGCTATCACATAGCGGTGTGTCGACCTGTCAGCAGGATTATATCTCGCGGGGTTGCAAATCCCGCTCAACGAATCCAACTGAGAAATCAGCAACACCAATCCATGCTGGTGGGGAAGCGAAGAGCAACCCCCTGAGCACGTTGCGGAGCCACCTGGGCTCAAATTAGGCCTTAGTTACAAACCAAGACCCCACTGTTTGTCAAGGAACGGCGGCCTGCAGAACCTTTACCCCAGAAAATCACTCGTGGGAACCGCTAATCACTGAATAACACTCAAGGGACCCAGCCGCATCGGCGACTGACCTCAACTACTGCGTCTGTCCGGACAGGAATCATAAACACGTTTGACCCATAGGGTCCACAGTACGCATGCGTATCACATATCACAATTTATATCACATGGTATCACTTATAACACTGTATCACTATATCACATAGCACACAACACAGGCACACAATAGCCCTACTTACTGAGTCTTATGGGAAACCGGTACTCACCTCGATATCACAAGAGGCAGATATGGATCAGGGAATCCCAAGAACACACTGAATCGTCCGAATCACCTAACACATAAGGTTCAGGCTTGGTTATCACTTACACGTAACACACAGAGTTTAAAACACAGTTACACAAGTTGTCTAGACTGGACCCCTGCTTGCGATCGCAAGCATAAGCCTTGCGGTCGCAAGGAACCTTTTAGACAAGCCATGCGATCGCAAGGATACCTCATGCGATAGCAAAGGTCCTTTTTCCCCAAACGCATGCTTCCGATCGCAAGGGATACCCCCCTTTGATCGCAAACATGATTCTAGGCTTGGTTACGATCGCAAGTTACGTACCTACGATCGCAAACCTTATTTCCTTCGCTCGTAAGCGGTAACCATCAGAAAATAGACCCATACGATCGCATGGACATACCATGCGATCGCATAGGACATATACAAGACTTACGGTCAAAAACCTAACATATGCGGTCACATCACACATTTACGCGACGCGACCTTTAAAAATTTACGCGGCGCGGAATTAACAAACACCCTTACGATCGCAAGGCTTAACCGTTGCGGTCGCAAGGATGACAAAACCCCTTGCGATCGCAAGCACCTTGCCATGCGATCGCAAGGACCCTCGTTACAGCAGACCCACGACCCTGTTTCGCACAGCAACTGTAAATTCGCATTTTTAACATCAAAACTTGATTGAAACGAGTTTCAATCATTTATACAGGTTGATTAACATCCTTAGGCACTTGTGAACACATTTGACACAATTTAAAACTTGAACACACAACAAACACCATTAAAATGGTGTTTCTCCTACTTGAACACCAAACTAGGTTTTTACTTCAAGAACACACTTACAAGTATGAAAAAGGCAGCAACTAGATACTTTAATCAGTTAGTAAACTCCTCCTTGCAACTGATTTATTGATTTGTTCTTCAAAATCACCAAAATATATGGGTTCTTGAGTTTGTACGTGAAGGGAAATGTATTTGTGTGAGTTTCACATTGACCCAGGGGATAAGGGTGGAGAAACCGACCCTGGGGTCTTTAATTAAGACACGGGGTATTTTGTTCCCCTTTTTAACTCACAACTTTACACACGCCATCCCGTTTTAACCAACGGGGATATCTACGGAATCATTTTGCGAAACCGTATAACACGACATCACTTTTAGACACGTTTGACACTACTCACACAATCATATTAATTAACACGAGACACGTTAGTCACGCAAAAAACTTAATTTAATTCACTTTACGTCATTGTACAAACACTAAAGCACAAAGTACAACCCTACACTGCTAGGCCCTTTATCAGGGTGTTACAAATCTACCCCCCTTAAGAAGATTCCGTCCTCGTAATCTGATCACTCACGAACAGGTGGGGATATCGAGCTCGCATATCGCCTTCGGTTTCCCAGGTCATATTCGAACCTAGGTTATATTTCCATTTCACGAGAACGAGCTTGATCACTTTCTTACGCAGCTTTTTAGTCTTTGAGCCGAGAATCTCAACAGGTTCCTAAACGAGGTGCTTTGAAGCATCAACTCTCAGCTCCTGCAGTGGCAAAATCTGACTCTCATCCACTTTACACTTGCGTAAGTAAAACACGTTAAAGGTATTATGAATACCCGCAAGTTCTGGAGGTAACTCTATAGACACAGCTTGATCATTGACTTTGCGTAGGATCTTAAACGGTCCTATGAAATGCGGACTCAATTTACCTTTACGGCCAAAACGGATAACACCCTTCCACGGAGAGACTTTCAGGAAAACCCGATCGCCCTCACTAAACACAACTGGCCGACGTCTCGGGTCAGCGTACACTTTCTGTCGATCACGAGCGGCTTTCAGCTTTTCACGTGCCACTCTCACTTTATCAGCTGTAATTTGCACTATTTCAGGTCTGGCGAACTGCTTCTCGCCAGGTTCTAGCCAACACGTGGGAGTACGACAACGTCTCCCGTATAACATCTCGAATGGAGGCATCCCAATACTGGAATGGTATGAGTTGTTATAAGCAAACTCAATCAACGGCAGATGTGAATCCCACGCTCCACCGAACTCAAGTACACATGCGCGAAGCATATCCTCCAGGGTTTTAATAGTTCTCTCTGACTGGCCGTCTTTCTGAGGAGGTACGCCGTGCTCAAGTGAACACGAGTGCGAAGCTCACGTTGTAAACTCTGCCAAAAATTCGAAGTAAACCGCGGATCGCGATCTGACACAATAGAACACGGCACTCCATGGCGCGACACCACTTCAGCAATATACAACTTTGCTAATTTATCCAACGAGGTAGACTCGCTGATAGCCAGAAAATGAGCACTTTTGGTCAAACGGTCAACTATGACCCAAACCGCATCGTGCCCTCTGAGCGTTTTTGGCAAATTTGTTACGACATCCATCGTAATATTATCCCACTTCCACTCAGGAATTTCGAGTTGCTGAAGATTACCGTATGGCTTCTGGTGCTCAGTTTTCACTTGCGCACATATTTGACACTTCTCCACGTAGGAAGCAATGTCTCGCTTTAAAGTAGGCCGCCAATATAAAGCTTTCAGATCATGGTACATTTTGGTGCTGCCCGGATGAACAGACAGTCGAGACTGATGAGCCTCTTGCAGAATCAATTCATGATTTCCCCCGTACAGAGGCACCCAAACACGAGACTGAAAAGTCTTTAGCCCACGGCTATCATCTGCAAGCAGATCTTTCTGCTTCCGCATCACTTCTGCTTTCAAGTTCCCGTCACGTAAGGCAACATATTGTGTTTCCTTTAATCTCGCAAGAATATCAAGAACCACCACAAGTTTCATGAATTTCGCCTCAGCCGACGAGCTTTTGCGACTAAAAGCATCCGCCACCACATTGGCCTTACCAGGATGATAACGGATCTCACAGTCGTAGTCTTTAATCAATTCGAGCCAACGCCGCTGCCTCATATTGAGCTCTTTCTGTGTAAACACATATTGCAGACTCTTGTGATCCGTACAGATCACACACTTGGTACCGTACAGATAATGCCGCCACAGCTTCAGAGCAAACACAACAGCAGCTAGCTCAAAATCATGAGTCGGATAGTTACCTTCATGTAGCTTTAACTGTCGAGACGCATATGCTATCACTTTATCACGCTGCATTAACACGTAGCCAAGCCCCAAATAAAAAGCATCACAATAAACGACGAAGTCATCAGACCCGTCGGGCAAAGAAAGAATCGGAGCTTCACACAATAGCCGTTTCAGAGATTGAAACGCTTGTTCTTGCGCCTCCGACCACACGAAAGAAACGTCTTTCCGAGTAAGCTTAGTCAAGGGACCTGCAAGTTTAGAAAAATCACGGATAAACCGCCTATAATATCCAGCTAGGCCGAGAAAACTACGAACTTCAGAAGGTATTCGGGGAACTCCCCAGTTCATCACTGCATCGACTTTCGCCGGATCCACTTTAACACCATCCCTGCAGATCACATGACCAAGGAAATGCACTTCACGAAGCCAGAACTCGCACTTTGAAAACTTTGCATAAAGCTTCTCTCGCTTGAGAGTTTCAAGAACTTGCCGTAAATGCAACTCGTGCTCGGCTTCACTTCGGGAATACACAAGAATATCATCGATAAACATAATTACGGATTTATCCAAGAAAGGACGACAAATCCGATTCATCATATCCATAAACACAGCAGGCGCGTTGGTTAAGCCAAACGGCATAACCAAAAACTCATAGTGGCCATATCGAGTGCGGAAAGCAGTTTTAGGAATATCATCTTCACTGACCCGCACCTGGTGGTAACCCGACCGAAGATCAATCTTAGAGAAGCAAGTCGCTTCCTGTAACTGATCGAACAAATCATCAATACGCGAAAGATGGTATTTATTCTTTACCGTTCGCTTATTCAGCTCCCGGTAATCGATACACATACCCATAGTTCCATCCTTCTTCTTCACAAATAACACAGGAGCACCCCACGGGGACGAACTTGGACGAATGAAGCCCTTGTCAAGTAACTCCTCTAACTGAGTCATCATCTCTCGCACCTCTGAAGGAGGAAGACGGTATGGAGCTTTAGCTACAGACGTAGCCCCTGAAACAAGATCAATCTTATACTCTACATCTCTTACCGGCGGCAAACCCGGCAATTCGTCTGGAAACACCTCCGGATAATCTGACACTACCGGAATATCTTTGACCACTTGCTTTTCTAGCTTTTCATCAATCACGTGAGCTAGATAAAACTCGCAACCTTTAAAAATCGATTTCTTAGCTTTCAACACAGAAATAAGAGGAATGTCAGACTCTCGACGTTCCCCTCGGGAATCTCCACGTTCAGACCACTGAGCCAATCTATACCAACGACCGCATCAAAGCCCGCAATTGGCATGAGAAGAAAAGAGATAGGGAAACTATTCCCGTCCACGTCAAGGTTAACACAGGGAACACTATCCGTAACCAAAACTACCTTACCACTAGCAATTTCAACTTTAATCGGCTCAGGTAACACAGATATAGGCAATTGCAGTTTATCACGAAAAGCCACAGATATAAAAGAATGGGTAGATCTAGAATCAAATAACACACATGCTGGAACATAATTTACAAGAAAAGTACCAATGATCACGTCTCCAGCAGCTTTAGCTTCCTCAGTTGTCATCTTAAAAACCCCGACCCTTGGCGCGAGGAGCGCCATCTTTCTTAGGTTGAGCAGAGGACCCACCAGCTCCAGCTCCCGTATCACCCCTCTGTCTCTTCGGGCACTCTGTAATCCTGTGCCCTGGCTTTTGACACTTAAAACAAACATTCTCTTTGAACGAGCACTCTGTAGCTGCGTTCCCCTTCTTACCGCATCTCATACATCTGGTAGTAGCCTTCGAGCAGTCACCCGAATGGTAAGTACGGCACAAAGAACACGAAGGATTATCAAACCTCGGTTTCTTACTCGAATCCACTTTCACACCAGCAGCAGATTTCCCTTTTGAAGTACTAGCCTTTGAATACTGCTGAAACTTCCTCTTCTGACCCTCCACAGCCTGATCACCCTTACACTGGTGACGATCACCATCAATCTGTCGGGCTATCTCAAACGCCCGATCCAAAGAAACTGCAGCTCTCACATGAGCTCGATCCTCTAGCGGTAGCATATTCACAAACTTCCACATTTTCGCCCTCTCATCAGTCACAAGGTGTGGTATAAACCTTACCTTATCAGTAAAGGCATGGATAAGGTCCTCCACCGGTTTGTCTCCCTTACGGAGAGCATTGAACTCGTTCTCCATCCTCTCCAAATCATAATCGGTACAGTACTTCCTCTTCACTTTCTCAGCAAACTGCTCCCAAGTCAGAGTAGCGATCACCTCTTTACTCACTGTGTCCTTCACGGTGTCCCACCAATCTAAAGCTTTACCTTTCAACATACAAACCGCATACTTGACACGGTTCTCATATTCACAGTCACAGGACTCGAACACTTGATCGGTCTCACGCAGCCAGCGGATAGTCTCTGAGGGATTATCACTACCCTCATACACTTTAGGCCCGCAAGACTTGAATTTCTTGAAAGAGCACTGCTCGCTTTGCTTGCCCTTAATAGCTTCCCTCAGTAGCTCCCTAGTCGAGCTAAGCTCCTCCTCAAGTAACAAAATATAAGCCTCAGAATCTCTTCCCTGCCTTGAGCCCTGAGTGTCTCGCCAAGAAGACTCCTCTTGGGTTTCAGCACGATGATGTGAGGCTTCATCCTCCATCTCCTTCAGAGCTTCCTCAGTGTTAGCACGTCGTTCAGACATTCTACTCACTCACTTTCTATACACAAGGGGCGAACACGTTTAGTACACTTAATCACAATTTACTAACACATAAGTTAGTTCACATTGAGCAATAAACACATAACGCTCACACTCAGCCCCAATTACCCCTCTAGGAACACTTAACGATGGTCAAGCCCGAGTTTGAGATCGAATACTTTCATAAGTACCCGATTCCCTCAAACTAAGGCTCTGATACCTAATTGTAACACCGGGTTTCACGAGCTTAAAATTAGAGTAAATTAAAACTTTATTTACACCAAAGGTTTGCAGCGGAATAAACCACTGATTACATATTAAGTATTGCTTGTCAACTTGGCGATCAAAAACCACGAATCAAGCCAAGTACCAAAATTAAGCCAGTGTTACTACTACGCACCGACCATCGTTATACAGTATCAGAGCTAATAAACTTCTAGTGTTCCAAAAGATATATACAATAACACTACCCACAGCAACCCGCCTCGTCAGGCCATCTGATCACTAACCTGCGAAAAGGGAAATATCACGAAACATTAGCTACACTAGCTAGTGAGTACAAGTATCACATAAGCACCAATAAGCATGCTATCACGTCACAATAAGGCACACCATGCTAAGCTATCAGATAGCGGTGTGCCGACCTGTTAGCAGGATTATATCTCGCGGGGTTGCAAATCCCGCTCAACGAATCCAACTGACAAATCAGCAACACCAATCCATGCTGGTGGGGAAGCGAAGAGCAACCCCCTGAGAACGTTGCGGAGCCACCTGGGCTCAAATTAGGCCTTAGTTACAAACCAAGACCCCACTGTTTGTCAAGGAACGGCGGCCTGCAAAACCTTTACCCCAGAAAATCACTCGTGGGAACCGCTAATCACTGAATAACACTCAAGGGACCCAGCCGCATCGGCGACTGACCTCAACCACTGCGTCTGTCCAGACATGAATCATAAACACGTTTGATCCATAGGGTCCACAGTACGCATGCGTATCACATATCACAATTTATATCACATGGTATCACTTATAATACTGTATCACTATGTCACATAGCACACAACACAGGCACACAATAGCCCTACTTACTGAGTCTTATGAGAAACCGGTACTCACCTCGATATCACAAGAGGCAGATATGGATCCGGGAATCCGAAGAACACACTGAATCGTCTGAATCACCTAACACATAAGGTTCAGGCTTGGTTATCACTTACACGTAACACACACAGTTTAAAACACAGTTACACAAGTTGTCTAGACTGGACCCCTGTTTGCGATCGCAAGCATAAGCCTTGCGGTCGCAAGGAACCTTTTAGACAAGCCATGCGATCACAAGGATACCTCATGCGATCGCAAAGGTCCTTTTTCCCCAAACGCATGCTTCTGATCGCAAGGGATACCCCCCTTTGATCGCAAACATGATTCTAGGCTTGGTTACGATCGCAAGTTACGTACCTACGATCGCAAACCTTATTTCCTTCGCTCGTAAGCGGTAACCACAACAAAATAGACCCATACAATCGCATGGACATACCATGTGATCGCATAGCACATATACAAGACTTACGGTAAAAAACCTAACACATGCGATCACATTACACATTTACGCGACGCGACCTTTAAAAATTTACGCGGTACGGAATTAACAAACACCCTTACGATCGCAAGGCTTAACCCTTGCGGTCGCAAGGATGACAACACCCCTTGCGACCGCAAGCACCTTGCCATGCGATCGCAAGGACACTCGTTACAGCAGACCCACGACCCTGTTTCGCACAACAACTGTATATTCGCATTTTTAACATCAAAACTTGATTGAAACCAGATTCAATCATTTATACAGGTTGATTAACATCCTTAGGCACTTGTGAAAACATTTGACACAATTTAAAACTTGAACACACAACAAACACCATTAAAATGGTGTTTCTCCTACTTGAACACCAAACTAGGTTTTTACTTCAAGAACACACTTACAAGTATGAAAAAGGCAGCAGCTAGATACTTTAATCAGTTAGTAAACTCCTCCTTGCAACTGATTTATTGATTTGTTCTTCAAAATCACCAAAATATATGGGTTCTTGAGTTTGTACGTGAAGGGAAATGTATTTGTGTGAGTTTCACATTGACCCAGGGGATAAGGGTGGAGAAACCGACCCTGGGGTCTTTAATTAAGACACGGGGTATTTTGTTCCCCTTTTTAACCACCAACTTTACACACGCCATCCCGTTTTAACCAACGGTGATATCTACGGAATCATTTTACGAAACCGTATAACACGACATCACTTTTAGACACGTTTGACACTATTCACACAATCACATTAATTAACACGAGACACGTTAGTCACGCAAAACACTTAATTTAATTCACTTTACGTCATTGTACAAACACTAAAGCACAAAGTACAACCCTACACTTCTAGGCCCTTTATCAGGGTGTTACACACACACACACACACATACATATATATATATATATATATATATATATATATATACATACATATATATATATATATAACAAGTGTCTTGAAGTTTTGCTCAAATCAAGTATTTAAAATTCAAGTTGTTTTTTATAATTGTACTAAAATGTATGAATTTTCTCATGTGTTTATTTAAAAGTTTACTTTGTAACATGACATTATTTCAGACAATTCCTTAAGTTTACAAAACAAACAGTCTTATTGGTGCAGACTGCAGAAAATTAGTCCACATCTATTTCTGTAGAGATGAAAATAGACGGTAACAAACATTAGACATTTTATCTCTACAAAAACAAACAACACCCAAATCTCAATCTCCACCATTTTCTTTCTTCTCTCCACCAAACCTTCATTTTCTCTCCACCAAACCTTCATCTTCTCTCCACCATTTTCTATCTTATCTTCACTATTTTATTTCTTCTTGCCACCATATTTTTTCTTCTCTCCATCATATTCTTTCTTCTTTCCATCTTTTCCACTATCTTCTGTCCAGCGCACTTTCCTCCGAGTCCTCATCCGTGAGTCCTCAGCCATCCTTTCCTGTGACTTCGGTGAATAGATCCTCAGCCGTGAGTCCTATGGTCGATGACAAGGACCTGCAGATGAAAATGATATTTCATCGAATTTTTGCATTCCACGAGCCATGAGTCCTCAGTCGTGATCCTCAGCCGCGAGTCTTATGGTCTACGACAAGGATCTGTAATCCACGAGTTTAGTCATCGAACTTTTGCATTTCATAAGCACCTGCAGATGAAAAATGATAATTTCTTATTGACATTGAGAGTAACAGTGAGTTTATGTTGATGTCATTTTGATTTGTGGTTTTGCAATTTGAAAGTAAATGTTGAAAATCTAAGCATTTGTGTAAATACGTAATTGGGTTTCATCCTTTTCCTTTACAACAACATACAGACAAATTTATCATTTTGTTTCAATCTACACAATAGTTTGTAAACATTTACCCCATATTTTGATGTTAAATGATGATTACAATTGTTTTCAATCTTATCATTTTGACATAGTTTTTTTTAATAAAACCATGTTTATCATTTTTGTTCAATGAACATGTCTGTCTCATAGTACTTACATCATTTTGATGCTTGAATATGACTGTGTATCCTATGTTTATCATTTTGAAGCATAAACCATAATCATTTTTCTTTATTTGCATAATATACAAAACATCAGTCACTGAAAATACAAAACATCAGCTTGATATGTATAATATCAGTATGAAAATGATACAAATATTGTAATTATGCTTCATATTGAACTTACATCATTATAATACTTTAAATATGTATGTCTAGCCATGTTTATCATTTTAAATCAATTTACATGACTGTGTGATGGTACTTACATCATTTTCATACTTTGAATATGTCTGTATAGCACTTTTTAATCAATTTCATTCTCGTATTCCATCAAATCTTTGTAAATTCATCATTTTCATACCTTAAATATGTCTATATATTCCTTTTTTATACTTTTGTCCTACTTTGAATATGACTGTGTAACCAATATTTTATCATTTTAATTTTTAAAACATTATTTTAATTTAAAACAGCATGAATTAGACAATCAAGTTTATCATTTTGTTATATCTTTATTTGCGTTGCATTTTGGTTATCTTTCTTATCTTGATTGCAGTTTTTATTTATCATTTTCATCTGGGTTGCATGTTGGTTATCTTTTTATTTCTTTTATGATATGTTCATTGTAGTTAATGGTGAGTTGTATCTGATATATGAAAATGATGAAATTCTTGTGTATTGACATTGAGAGTAATGGTGAGGTGTGTCTGATATATGATAATGATGAGATTCTTGTGTTCATTTAGTTTATGTTGATGTCATTTTGATTTTACATCATTTTCAAACATATTTTCTTTTTTAGGTTTGTATTCAACTGTCATTATGTACATTCGCATTTGGTTATTAAGAAAACTGTCTGTTTTTATCTATCATGATGATATGTTCTGCTTATCATTTTTGTTTCTTAACAAACTGTGTTATATATAACTATTAGTTGTTTCATCATTTTGATTATTATCTTCATTTTGGTAGCATTTTGGTATAATCTTCATATGTGTATTTTGCATTTTGATTCTCTTTATTTCACTAGTTCCTTTCTTTCTTTTATTAGTCACTTGTATTTTTGCTTCTTGCATCTTCAAACAAACATATCCAAATCATGTTGAGATTGGTTTTAAATTAAAGAGAATTTAAAAAGGAGTAGAATGGTATAATTTTTTTTGCTTAAATTAAAACGGATGAGTTATGGTTAATATAAGATTTGAGGAGTGTTTTTAAAAAAAAAATGGTTTGCTGGAAGGAAACATGATTCTTGGTGTATATTTTTAAGTTTCATTGTTGCCCTTTCTCTCACCACCACATGCCAGCACCATATGAAGACTTTAAGGACTATGTTTAAGAGTTAGACTATATAGATCCTTACAATATATATATATGACTTTTATAACATCCTCAAACTGGGCCTAGTTGTTTCATACTCTGGGTGAGTATTTTAATAATTGTTTATATGTATTATTTTGATCGCATACGTTTATGATACCAATTTTGTTTTTAAATAAGGATTTCAAATATTACCTCATTAGTTGTTAACTACTGAAGAATGACCGTTTAATTGAATAACTGTATGTTAGGAAGCAGTATGTTATACTATATTTTATATTGTTATTATATGTTAGCTTTGGCCGACTTTGGAGTTTTAAAAGAAGACTTCATGTGTAAGTTATTCTATTTTAAGTATGTGTGTGTACTAAGGTGTTATGAGAGAGAACAAGAACAACTTGCTTACTTGAATTCTTCCATCTTGTGATTTTGTGTTTGCTAATTCAAACTCAAGGTAGAAGCATGATTCTTGGTTACTTATTAACATAATATAAGGTGTTACCATGTTAAAAAATCACAGATTTTCCATCGACGATTTCTTGATAGAACTCGAAATTTGGATGCTACGTGTTTAAAGTTTTAAAATGGTTATAAGTTGTTCTTGATATATGCCAACATGATATATCATGTTTCTTGTTGATTATTGATGTGTTTATGAATTAAAAAGTGTTTCTAATTGGGTTTTAGAAAGCTGAATTTCTAGAAATTAACATGCTTGTTCATAAGTTTCATGATGAAGATATAAGAATTTAGTTTAAATATTTGAAAAAGATGATGATGAGGTGTAGCTTTGAAATAAGCAATCTTATCTTATTGTTGACTTTGGTGACCTTTTTGTTACTGCCAATCGAAAGATTATAGATCAGCTCGAAAAACATATTGTGTGTGCATGTGTGTGTGTACGAATATATATATATATATATATATATATATATATATATATATAGATGGTTCAAAGGAGGGATGAATCCATTCGAAGACATGGTTCGAAGGAGGGATGGATCCGCTCGAAGACCCCATTCGAAGATGAGCCATTCGAAGGCTGACCCGCTCGAAGTCCCTAGCCGTTCGAAAGACTTCTCTATTTGTAGGTTTCTGTTTGACACCTAGTCCATTTGAAGTGATAGCATGTTCGAAGCCCACAAGCTTGGTTCGAATCCCAGTAAGCAGCAGTTCGAAGCCCAATTCGGTTTAGGCCCATTCGAAGGAAAAACGGCCGGACGCGCCGCGTCCGCGCCATACGTTTTTGGTTTTCTTGAGTTTAATTGATGTTCTTCTTGTTGCATGCTGAGTATAAATTGTTTTATGAGATTCTAATTTGATATTAGTGATTAATATGGATATAAATATATTTGTGCACATATTTATGATTTGAGGACTGATTTTGGTGTTATTATTGTGTTTCGAGGAAACCCAAAGACTCAGTGATTACACGACTGAGTGGAACAAAGTTTGAAACCGAGGTGAGTGGATGTTAACTCGCGGGTGGTATTAGTAGTAACTATTATGGTTGCATGGATTAGCATGATTTGATGCTTTGATAAACCGTTTAGTCTGATATTGAGTGTTTGTCTGGATATATGTTGATTGTGCAATCGAGTCCATGCTATGTGTATCAAGGTATGAATTTGTGCACATGATGTTTGTGGCAGAGGTCAGCTAAGCTTGGGATTGGGCTTGGTTAGTTTTCTTTTGGTTTAGCAGTTCTATATCTTCCGATGCATTTGTTGCAACGGAAGGGGTTTAACTGTGCCAATAGCAGATGGCTTTCGGTAGAACTATGCTTCGGCAGGCTTTTGGTTGTAGGTTCGGGTTCCTCTGATATTTGTGGTTACCTAGTTGTTGTTGTGATCGTTGTGGTTCTGCTACTGTTGTTTGTGGCTTGATTTCTATTCACTTAGCTTTGTGCTAATTCCCCACCCTAACTTTCTGTTGCAGGTTTTTGGCGAGCACACTAGGTTGCTGATGTTTGATTGTATAGGGAAAGTTTGACCGTCGCTCTGACATTATGTTTTTGAAACGATGAGCCATCTTTGTGAACTCTTTTGTAACATGAAATAATATACTGTGTTGTTATATAGTATGGATTTCAGTTTGTGGGTGTTGTTATCTTTATTGTTTTATATTGCAATGCCTTCGCCGTGAGTTAAAAAAATGTCTTGTGTTTTGCGGTATTACAAGTTTGGTATCAGAGCCCTGGTTTGGTATGCGAGCATGGCTAGAGTGTTCAATTCCCAAATCTTGGCTCGAGTTGGGTCAAACATTCCTTGTGTGGGGGAATTAGAATGTTTGGATTTGTTGTGTCATGTGGTTAGTATGTGTGTACTAACGGTTTTTCTAATGAGTTGTGAGGTGATGTGGTTATTACATATATGGTAGATAAAGAGATCCCGACTGAAACTCCTGTGACCCTTGCACAAGCTGGAACTTCTTCAATACCTGTTTTGGAGACCCCTATTTAAATCAGTGCGTCGGGTACAGAAACATAACTAGATCATACTTAGTACATGTACAAGTTAGAAAGTTGATTTTAACGGAAGCTCATAAATTCAGACTGTCTGTACATCCTGGAAGCACCAAAATGTATAACGATCTCAAGGTGTTGTATTGATGGCCTACAATGAAAACTAATGTGGCACAATTCGTGGAATCATGGCATATTTGTGCACAAGTGAAAGTAGAGAACTAGAAACCCTATGATTCACTTAAAAAGTTAGAAATACCTGAGTAGAAGTGAGAACATAACGATAGATTTTGTAACTAAACTTCCATGAACCTAGGCTTACAAATTCTACAAAAGCCTGATGGAATACTCATTAATCAAAGCAAGTATGTTCTTGATTTGATAAAGAAATATGGTTTTTATTCTAGTTCAACCATGAAACCACCCATGTCACCAGCTATCAAGCTGAGTAAAGACTCAGATGGTAAGTTTGTATGTCAGTCTACCTATAGAGGAATGATAGGTTCATTACTCTATTTGACAGCTAGTAGACCAGATATCATGTTTGATACATGTGTTTGTGCTAGATATCAGGCAGATCCTAAAGAATCACATCTTCAAGCTGTGAAAATGATCTTTAGGTACCGTAAAGGTACACCAAATCTAGGTCTTTGGTATCTAAAGGACTCTGGATTTGAGTTAGTTGGTTTTTCAGATGCTGAATATGCTGGGTGCAAGTTAGATAAAAAATAAACAACAGGAGGATGTCAAATGCTTGGAGGGAAGTTAGTAAGCTGGACTAGTAAGAAACAGAACTCAGTGGCTACTTCAACTGTTGAAGCTGAGTATGTTGCAGCAGGAAGCTGTTGTGCTCAAATCCTGTGGATGCAATATCAGCTTCAAGACTTTGGTATGAATTTTAGGAAAACTCCTATCTTCTGTGATAACCAAAGTGCTATAGCCATCACTTACAATCCAGTCTTCCACTCAAGAACCAAGCATATTGAAATTAGACATCACTTCATTAGGACATAGTGGAAAAAGGTAAAGTTAAAATCAAATTTATCTCCACTGATGACCAATTAGCAGACATATTTACAAAACCACTTGATGAAAAGAGGTTTATGTATCTGCTAAGTGAATTAGGTATGCTCAACCCCTAGCTAAGTGTCTAGAATTTGAGTTTTAGTTTGACAAAGACTAAGTGTCTTAAACTGAGTGTACAATGTATAAATAAGTTTTCATAAACTGAATACCTTGTCAAGCTGAATGATGAGTTCACACGTTTGGTAAGTCCCAAACATATTTTAACTACTTAGTGTTGTTAAAATATGAATCTGAGTAAGTCTCAAATAAAAATGACTAAGTGTCATTAAGCCTGAGTTGTGTGCTATACTCAACCTGAGTATCAATCTCAAGCTGAGTGCTCCAATCAAGCTGAGTGCTTGACTTACGCTGAATGATAAGTTTACTCAGCTTGGTGTGTCCAAACCATATTTTAATTACTATGTGTTATTAATTCTTGAATCATTGTGTATTGGAGTTGGTCTCAAATCACGTTTTATACTGATTACGTATTGGTATAATCCAACAGTGTAAATAATGTCTTTGAAGTCAAGGATATTATTTTACATACTTATCCGTTGTGAGTTGATGTGTTTCTACTCTATTACTGTTACATCAAGCCGAAATTTCGTTAGAGTAACGGATAAATAGGGATTTACAACGGTAACTTTTCTCTCTCCTCAAAAAGGTATATGTAACACTGTACTTTTAAACATATAATTAAATTGCATGTGGAAGCTAAATACATATAATTAACTTAATTATATAATAGATTCAAAAGATTATCTTGTTTTATATATCAAATCTTTTACAGTGTTAAACCAAAACAGACTCTGAATTAAAACTTTGACATCAGAGTGAGGTCTGTCCATATTCCCAGTCCCAAGCTTCAAAGCTCACCAAGTTAATCTGCAAAACAGTCTAGTGGGGAATTAGCACAAAGCTAAGTGAGGGAACCAATATATAATCAAATACAAGGCAAACATGCCTAAACCCAAATAGCTCATGAATCCCAAGAGAACTGCCGGTGTTGCAAGCACCTACAACCAAGGTCGGCCAAAACCAAGGTTTACCGATAGCCCTGCTAACAGTGATAACAGTACCAGCCTTCTTGTGTACAACAAATGCACCTCAAGATCTGGTACGGTACACCCCCAAGCAACAAGCCCAGCATCATGCTGATCTCTAAATAACATGTATATACAATCCAAACAAGAGCATTCCAAATAGGATATTAAATCCTGTATATCAAAAGATATAAATCCACTCACCAAAGTCTTCAAAACTCTGGTACACTCAAGTGACTAACTTCACTGAGTCTTCTCAGTTCCTGAGAATAAAATAACCCAAGTCAGTATTTGATTCATAATACTGATCCAAAATAAGTATCATATATACTTACATATTCCCATGTATTCATATATAAATTAATAGATATATAATACATGTATATCCCAAATCCAATTTCTCACAAATAAACAATCAAATGCGATTGACTAATCACATGCGCTTGACCCAGTTTGAATCGCATACGATTGATCCGATGTGATTCAAGTCTTGTAAGAACTTCCAAGTTAAATCCCAATATAAATCGAATACAATTCCTTGTGAATCGCATGCGATAGATCCATGCGAATCGCATGCGATTGATACTATGTAATTCCATGCGATTCAAACACAAAACACGAATAAATTTCTAAGTCAAATCCAATGCGATTCATTCACATGCGATTGGTCAATGCTATTCGAATCCGATAGAGTTATGGAATTTTCCAAGTTAAATCCAATGCGATTCATCCCAATGCAATTTGTCCTATAAATCTAATACGATTCAACCCAATATGGTTCCATGCGATTCAATTTCAATGCGATTCTATGTTTTACAACCCAATCAAATGCGATCCAAAGTGTTAAGGACATATTCAATCCACTATCCAATGCGATTCAATGTAACCAAATGCGATCCACACCTCATGCGATTCAAGTCATGCGATTCAAATCCAGTAAAGGAAATTCTAAGTATAAATGTTCAATGCAATTCATATTCCAGTGTGATCCATGCGATTTAAACTCAAAGAACTTGGATTTCATTAAATTCCGATTACTTCAATCCCCTAATTCCGACTCATTCATACATTCATCCGAAAATTCCATTTCGATCCAGATTAATACTTTTCATAACATGCATGTTCTAAAATTATTAAAACATAGAAATGGCATATAAACAGGATCATTCTAACATGGATTCACCTACATGCATAATATGTTTATCACGATCGATCAAGCATGGCATGCAGCTCAAAACCGAAATCAAATAACAATTAGCAACAAGAATCAAATAGTCTAACCTTGTGATGCTTTGAACACTAGAGATATCAATCAAGATTAGAAGATCAAAATCGGCTTTCCTTCTTCTTCTTCAACCGAGAGCACACACACATTCAAGTTTTACACATTTGCATGTAAATGAGAGTGAGAATGACTATCCCTCTCTTTAATCGGTTAACCCACATAACAAAGAGGTTAGTGGCAATCTAGGGGAAATAGGGTGGTGACTAATCACCCTCATTCTCGGCCACCTCAAAACCCACCGCCGCACTAACCATTATTTAATTAATTAACATATAATCATTTAATTCACAAATTAAATAATTAAATCATAAAAGAATTAAACCACATAATAAACTTAAATTTCAACTTAAGTTTGATTAATTACCTTAATTAATCTAGGTCGGGAAAGTGGGTGTTACAAATCTCCCCCCCTTAAGAAGATTCCGTCGTCGGAATCTCATCGCTCTCAAACAGAGAAGGGTAACGATTACGCATATCTGCTTCAGTCTCCCAAGTTAAATCCGATCCCAAACTGTGCTTCCATTTAACCAAAACCAATGGTATCTGCTTCTTTCTCAACTTTGTAACCTTTCGATCTAACAGTTCAACTGGTTCTTCTACAAGTTTCTGATTAATATCAACCCGAAGATCCTGAATAGGTAGAACCTGTGTCTGATCCTCTACATTACACTTGCGAAGATAACACACATTAAAAGTGTCATGAATTCCCGCCAACTCATCAGGTAGGTCTAAAACCACAGTCTGATCATTAACAACTCTTCGGATTCTAAAAGGACCAATATAACGAGGAGCTAACTTCCCACGTTTACCGAATCTGATTACACCTTTCCAAGGTGATACTTTCAAGTAAACCATTTCCCCCTCGACAAACGATACCGGTCGACGTCGCGGATCAGCATACATTTTCTGTCTATCCCTAGCAGCTTTTAACTTTTCCTGAGCAATAGTAACCTTATCAGCTGTCATCTGTACTATTTCTGGTCCTGCAAATTGCTTTTCCCCAGCTTCTAACCAACAAGTAGGAGTTCTGCAAGGTCGACCATACAACATCTCATACGGAGGCATACCAATACTACTATGATAGGAATTGTTATAAGCAAATTCCACCAAAGGCAGATGTGAATCCCATGATCCTCCGAATTCTAACACGCAAGCCCGAAGCATATCTTCCAAAGTCTGGATAGTTCTCTCTGTCTGACCATCTGTTTGCGGGTGATATGCCGTACTCAAATTTACCCTGGATCCCAATTCCTGTTGTAATCTGTTCCAGAAGTTAGATACAAACCTCGAGTCTCTGTCTGAAACAATAGATAGAGGCACCCCATGTCTAGAAACTATCTCATCTACATACAGTTGAGCCAGTTTGCTTAAAGAAGCAGTTTCAGCTGTAGCCAAGAAGTGTGCACTCTTAGTCAATCTGTCGACAATAACCCAAATCATATCATGTCCTTTCTGTGTTCGTGGCAGTTTCGTTACAAAATCCATCGTTATGTGATCCCATTTCCACTCAGGTATTTCCAACTGTTTCAACGATCCGTACGGTTTCTGATGTTCAGCTTTAACTTGTGCACAAATGTGGCACATCCCTACAAACTTGGCTATATCTGTTTTCATTGTAGGCCACCAATAACGAGTTTTTAAATCATGGTACATCTTCGTGCTACCCGGATGTATTGATAGTCTGGACTTGTGAGCTTCGTTCAGTATTAACTCCCTTAAATTTCCAAACTTAGGTACCCAAACACGTGTATGATAAATCCTCAAACCACACGAATCAACAGTTAACTCTTGCTGACGTTTAATCATCAGTTCATCCTTTAAATTCTCATCTTTCAAAGCTTCTAACTGTGCAACTACCAATTGATCCACTAAGTCAGACTTAATCTCCAATCGCATAAATTGTACAGTCTCCGCAGATCATTTTCGGCTGAGTGCATCAGCAACTACATTCGCTTTACCCGGATGATACTGAATATCACAATCGTAGTCTTTGATCAATTCTAACCAACGACACTGTCTCATGTTTAATTCTTTCTGCGTAAACACATATTGAAGACTTTTGTGATCGGTGCAGATAGTACATTTAGTTCCATACAGATAATGCCTCCACAGTTTCAATGCAAACACAACAGCTGCTAATTCCAAATCGTGAGTTGGGTAATTTCGTTCATTTGGTTTCAACTGTCTAGAAGCATACGCAATCACTTTACCCCTCTGCATTAGAACACAACCCAAACCGGCGTGAGAGGCATCACAATACACCACAAAATCTTCGGAACCCTCAGGCAACGAAAGAACAGGCGCTTGGCACAACAACTGTTTCAGAGTCTGAAAAGCATTCTCTTGAGCTGCACTCCATAAGAACGGAATATCCTTTCGAGTTAACTTAGTTAACGGTTCAGCCAACTTAGAAAAGACTTTTATAAATCTTCGGTAATAACCTGCCAATCCCAGAAAACTCTTTATCTCAGTAGGTGTTTTCGGTGCACTCCAATTCATTACTGCCTCAATCTTGGACGGATCCACTTTGATACCTTCTTGACAAATCACATGTCCCAAAAATTGAACTTCACGTAACCAAAATTCGCACTTCGAAAGCTTGGCATATAACTTGTGTTGTTTCAGAATCCCCAAAACCTGTCTTAAGTGCTGATCATGCTCATCTTCAGTCTTTGAATACACCAAAATATCATCGATAAACACAATGACAAATTTGTCTAGGAAAGGTCTACACACACGATTCATCAAATCCATAAATATGGCAGGAGCATTTGTTAAACCAAATGGCATTACTAGGAACTCGTAATGACCATACCTAGTACGAAAAGCAGTCTTTGGGATATCTTCCTCTGCTACCCTGACTTGATGATAACCCGATCTCAGATCAATTTTAGAGAAATAGGAAGCCCCTTGTAGCTGATCAAACAGATCATCAATTCTCGGCAAAGGATACTTATTCTTGATAGTCCTCTTGTTAAGATCTCTATAGTCAATACACATACGAAAAGTTCCATCCTTCTTCTTAACAAACAAAACTGGTGCACCCCACGGCGAAGAACTCGGTCGGATAAACCCCTTATAAAGTAACTCTTGAATCTGTGTCATCATCTCTCGGATCTCAGAAGGAGCCAGATGATACGGAGCTTTCGCAATCGGTGAAGTACCAGGAATCAGATCGATCTTGTATTCAACATCCCGAACAGGAGGCAATCCCGGTAAATCATCTGGAAACACATCCGGATACTCTGACACAACCCGAACATCGGTAACCGCTTTCTTCTCTTTCTTCGCATCTATCGCGTAGGCCAGGAAAGACGCACACCCCTTAGCTAGAGATTTTCTAGCTTTCATGAACGAGACGATTGGAAAAGAAGAAGAAGAAGATCTATCCCCACGAGCCACGATATGTGACCCGTCAGCCAAAGGAATAGTAATCAGTTTCTTGTGACACTGGATACTAGCCCTATGGTGACTTAACCAATCCATGCCTAATACTAAGTCAAACCCCGGAATAGGCATTATTAAACAATCTACAGGCAGACTAGTACCATCAATATCTATTGAAACCCCAGTCACAGAAGAAGTTACAGGTACTAACTTACCATCAGCTACCTCTACCTCTAAAAGAGAAGCAATAACAGTAATAGGTAGTTGCAGTTTGTCACACAAAGTTACAGACATGAAAGATCTATTGGCACCCGAATCAAATAACACACGAGCAAGCATAGTGTTCACAATAAACATACCCGTGATAACATCACTGTTTTCTGTAGCTTCTGTAACTGTCATCTTAAAAGCTCTACCTTCTGCAGAAGGTGTTGTTTTCCGCTTTTGACCTGCAGACGATCCCCCGACAGTTGCTACCCCCTGCCCCGTCCCCTCTGACCTCTGCTTTGTGCAAGCCCCAGCTCTATGACCTTCCTCATGGCAGTTCCAACAGACGTTTGTTTTGAACCTACAAGCAGACGGTTCATGGCCAAATCCACCACAACGCAAACATCTTTTTGTCTGAGCTGTACAAGGACCGGTATGGCTGGAGTTACATGGTTTACACCATGGCTTATTCTGATACGAACCCGAACCCTTTGACCTCTGATCATTCCGATTCTGGTTACCCTGTCCTTTACCCTTGTTGCCACTTTGATTTCCACCAAATTTCTGAGACGATCCTTTCTCACGGTTCATCCTCTCTCTTGCTTTCACATCACCCTCAGCAGCACGAGCAAGTGTAAAAGCCTGTACCAATGAAGTTGCCATTCGTGTGTTACCCCGATATTCAGGCAATAGAGCTTGGACAAAATGATCTATTTGTGATGGCTCATCCGGAACCCACTGCTTGGCAAACCTTAACTTCTCATTGAATTTCACGATTAACTCATCAACTGACATCTTGTCGTCTTGTGCTAAATCCATGAATTCCCGTTTCACCTTGGACAAATCATAAGTGTTACAAAACTGTTCACAAAACTTAGCTTGGAATTGCTCCCAAGTTATAGAGTTGATAACATCCCGAGATAAGTGGGCTGTTAGAGAATCCCACCAAGTGGTAGCTTGCCCTTTCAATCTCTTCGTAGCAAATTTAACCCTATCAGATTCCTCGCAGTTGCAAGTATCTAAAGCCTTAACTGTTTCCCGCAACCAGTTCAAAGTATCGGTAGGATTAGAACTTCCAAAATATTCAGGCGGTTGGCAATCCATGAAATCTTTGAATTGAGCCTTGGATTTAAAACCTCCCTGATTAGGGTACCAAGGTACAAAGAAATTATGTTGCGGTTGGTACTGTTGTTGGGGTTGGTAAGGTTGGGACATAGGAGGCATAGACACAAATGGTAAAGTTCCAAACGGTGTTAACACCGTGTTATAAGGTGCAACTGAGTAAACAGGTGGTGGTATGGATTGAGTAAACACTGCCGACTCCCGAGGCATCTGGATTGTCCGAGTCGGTTGTGATGACTGTGTCTGAAGTTGTTGCTGCTCCAATTCTTGTACCCTATCCCTTAAAGACTGTAAAGTATCTTCTAACTGCAACACATATTCCTGTTGCTCAGATTCACCATTGTGAGAAGTTCCTGCCCTGTTATGCTGTTCATTTGCTGCAGTAGAGGATTGATTGTTGTTCCTTCTGGGGGACGTAGGGGTAGTTGTCGGATTCACGTTATCAGCCATTATCTATGCTATACACAACATCTCACCAATTGTTAGATATAATCCGTTAGTTAAAACACATTAACTACTCTCAATGCTATTCTACTAATTACCCACCCTGGGAATACTGGACTGACCAGAGCCTTGGTTTAAGTATTGCACAACTAAATTTATGCAAATCCTCAAACCAATGCTCTGATACCAACTTGTAACACTGTACTTTTAAACATATAATTAAATTGCATGCGGAAGCTAAATACATATAATTAACTTAATTACATAATAGATACAAAAGATTATCTTGTTTTATATATCAAATCTTTTAAAGTGGTAAACCAAAACAGGCTCTTAATTAAAACTTTGACATCAGAGTGAGGTCTGTCCATATTCCCAGTCCCAAGCTTCAAAGCTCACCAAGTTAATCTGCAAAACAGTCTAGTGGAGAATTAGCATAAAGCTAAGTGAGGGAACCAATATATAATCAAATACAAGGCAAACATGCCTAAACCCAAATAGCTCATGAATCCCAAGAGAACCGGCGGTGTTGCAAGCACCTACAACCAAGGTCGGCCAAAACCAAGGTTTACCGATAGCCCTGCTAACAGTGATAACAGTACCAGCCTTCTTGTGTACAACAAATGCACCTCAAGATCTGGTACGGTACACCCCAAGCAACAAGCCCAGCATCATGCTGATCTCTAAATAACATGTATATACAATCCAAACAAGAGCATTCCAAATAGGATATTAAATCCTGTATATCAAAAGATATAAATCCACTCACCAAAGTCTTCAAAACTCTGGTACACTCAAGTGACTAACTTCACTGAGTCTTCTCAGTTCCTGAGAATAAAATAACCCAAGTCAGTATTTGATTCATAATACTGATCCACAATAAGTATCATATATACTTACATATTCCCATGTATTCATATATAAATTAATAGATTTATAATACATGTATATCCCAAATCCAATTTCTCACAAATAAACAATCAAATGCGATTGACTAATCACATGCACTTGACCCAGTTTGAATCGCATACGATTGATCCGATGCGATTCAAGTCTTGTAAGAACTTCCAAGTTAAATCCCAATATAAATCGAATACAATTCCTTGTGAATCGCATGCGATAGATCCATGCGAATCGCATGCGATTGAGACTATGTAATTCCATGCGATTCAAACACAAAACACGAATAAGTTTCTAAGTCAAATCCAATGCGATTCATTCACATGCGATTGGTCAATGCTATTCGAATCCGATAGAGTTAGGGAATTTTCCAAGTTAAATCCAATGCGATTCATCCCAATGCAATTGGTCCTATAAATCTAATACGATTCAACCCAATATGGTTCCATGCGATTCAATTTCAATGCGATTCCAAGTTTTACAACCCAATCAAATGCGATCCAAAGTGTTAAGGACATATTCAATCCACTATCCAATGCGATTCAATGTAACCAAATGCGATCCACATCTCATGCGATTCAAGTCATGCGATTCAAATACAGTAAAGGAAATTCTAAGTATAAATGTTCAATGCAATTCATATTCCAGTGTGATCCATGCGATTTAAACTCAAAGAACTTGGATTTCATTAAATTCCGATTACTTCAATCCCCTAATTCCGACTCATTCATACATTCATCCGAAAATTCCATTTCGATCCAGATTAATACTTTTCATAACATGCATGTTCTAAAATTATTAAAACATAGAAATGGCATATAAACAGGATCATTCTAACATGGATTCACCTACATGCATAATATGTTTATCACGATCGATCAAGCATGGCATGCAGCTCAAAACCGAAATCAAATAACAATTAGCAACAAGAATCAAATAGTCTAACCTTGTGATGCTTTGAACACTAGAGATATCAATCAAGATTAGAAGATCAAAATCGGCTTTCCTTCTTCTTCTTCAACCGAGAGCACACACACATTCAAGTTTTACACATTTGCATGTAAATGAGAGTGATAATGACTATCCCTCTCTTTAATCGGTTAACCCACATAACAAAGAGGTTAGTGGCAATCTAGGGGAAATAGGGTGGTGACTAATCACCCTCATTCTCGGCCACCTCAAAACCCACCGCCCCACTAACCATTATTTAATTAATTAAC
Source organism: Pulicaria dysenterica (assembly GCA_947179395.2). Taxonomy (NCBI): domain Eukaryota; kingdom Viridiplantae; phylum Streptophyta; class Magnoliopsida; order Asterales; family Asteraceae; genus Pulicaria; species Pulicaria dysenterica. Next base: position 46,524,888 of record OX359293.1, read on the forward strand.
ATATAATCATTTAATTCACAAATTAAATAATTAAATCACAAAAGAATTAAACCACATAATAAACTTAAATTTCAACTTAAGTTTGATTAATTACCTTAATTAATCTAGTTCGGGGAAGTGGGTGTTACAGTATATATATCGGTTGTAACCGAAATTCAGACGTTTGCGCTTACTTAAGTTATGAAATTCTCTCTATACCTTCTACAACCACTAGTTACTCAGTGCAATTCTTCGTCTCATCGATCACGAAACCCTAAATCGCTCAGTGCAAATTCAAAATTTACTTAGTGTGAATTAACAAAATCAACGATGGACGGAACTATTCTCAAGCTAGGTGATTGAATGGTAAGGGGTGCTGCTTTCAAACATAATGGATTGCCATTGATCAAAACCAATATTCAACGAACGTGCCTAGCAATCCCTGGACGCAAGAGAAACAGGGGATACGAACCGTGGGTGGATTACATCCACAAATGCCCACTAGCATTCGTTTTCATTGGAGCACCAATACATGTGGTTCCTCAGTATCTACTGGAGTTTTGGTATGCGTGTGTCTATGACCAAAACAACGGCGAAATTCGGGGCACGGTGCTGAACGTAGAGAGGACCATTGCTCTTACAACGCAAAGGCTATGGGAGGTTCTTCAACTTCCTCAATCTGATGAGTTCGAGCCTACTGTGACGAGGCTGGTGGCTAGGTCAGTCCTACCCAGAATGGGTCACCCATGAACAGAGGGTGTTGTTAAAAAGGCCACCTTTCCAACCGGATGGGGTTTCATGGTATCCACGGTGATTCGTTCAATGGGTACCAAGGTTGGAGGACTGGACCAAGTTAATGAGTTCGAGATGCAGCTGCTCTACAACATGTACTACGCGCGAAACTTGGATTACGCACAGCTCATCTTCAATGAACTCAAGGTCCAAGTGATGAAGACCACAAGGGATCTTCATGTACCATTCATAAGGTACCTCTCCTTGGCATTTGAAGCCGAGCTAGGGACAGCACTATACGAAGCTGATCAGGATGTGTTCCTGGCACAAACACTCAGCTCAAAGACGTTTAATAATGACATATTTTCAGAGCATGCTAGTGATCCTATGCGTTGGATAGCCGAGGAAGCTTCATCAGAAAGTGAAGCAGAGGGATCGAATCAAGGGGAGCAGCACAAGCTGATCAAGAGGTTCAGACTGAGCACTCTGCTCAGGCTGAGCCAACCAATATTCAAGCTGCTACTCTAAGATCTCTCCACTTTCTCCTTCTTCTCATTATTCTCCATCCACATTTGGAGACAAGACTGCAGTAAACCCAATTCATTCTAACCCATCTCCTCCACCTTCTTTCCATCAAAAATCCCACTCTGAAGCCAACCTTGGTGTGCCAACTGCTGCCAAGGTAAACTTCCAAACCTATAATAGAAAAACTGCCAAAAGTGGTACCACACCTAAATGTATCACTAGAGCTGAAGTCACACTGACTCCTCCACCGGCAGGAGTTGAGGGGGAGACACCTACTCTTCAGGTGTCAACCTTACGACTTATTTCAATCCTAAAGCCTAAACTGGGTATGGTGACTACTCATTCCACACTCTCCAGAGCCATAGGAGAGCCCACTGCTGTGCTTGAGCAGACACACTCAGGTTACATTGAAATAATGACCAATCCCCAGTGTCAATCACCCCCTCTCACCCAATGAGCCAACAACCAACCCACCAGCACGACCTGTCAATGATTCATCTACATACCAAGGTGAATTAAAGGGTCCAAGCTCTGGTGCACATGATTTTGAGGGTATAAAACAACCCTTAAATGATGTACCCAAGCCCCAACCTTCTCAAGACTTGGATGATCTACTAAAATTCATTAAAGGTCAATTTGACACGTTGCATCTCAAGAGAAGATAGACAAAGAAGCATATGTTGCTGATCCTAGGTTCTCTGGATGACGAGGTGCTAAAATTTAAATCTGCAGTGGCTGCCTTATCATAAAAACAGACTTCGAACCCTATTGATGATGACAAAAAGGGAGAGACGGTTCAAGAGGCTGAAGCTGAGTTTGTCCAGACTGAAGTTTTGTTACTACTAGCTAAGGAAGCAGCTCAGATTGAGGGGGAGAAAGAAAAGAAGATAGAAATTGAAACTGAGCTGACTAAAAAAGCAAAAGGGAAAAGACCTGTAGTAGTCAGTTCAGATGATTCAGAACCCCCCAAGCAGAAAAGAAGGAACATGATTCTTAGTGAATCAGCCTCAGATGAAGACTCTGCAGACAATATGACATTAAAAGAAAGAGCTTCTCTGTTGACAGTAAGAAGGATGGAGCAACAGGATGCTGACTAGCTTGGGATGTCTATCAATAAACTAAGAAGAAGGCAAATGAACGTACAAGCTGAGTTAGCACATGAGAAAGAAGCAAGGGAACAGGCATGGGCTGAACAGATCAGAAAGTAGAATGAGGAACTAGCAAAACTCAGACTACCTATTGTGCCTAAGGAGGAAGAAGTAGAAGAACTTCCTGTTGGGAACCAACAAGAGAAGGGAGATATAACTCAGTGTTATACAAGGACATAGTTCTCCTCTCAAATCAAATCACTCAAGCTGAGCTCAGTCCAAGGGATCGTCATTCTAGAGTTCATCTTAAGAAATGGTGAAACACCTTCCCTGGAGCTTGTTGGTCCCTTGTATGAGAATAACAACAAGCAACAGGTGTGTAGAAGAGGGGTTGAATACACTTTTTGCGGAAATTGAACAAATCAAATAAAAGTGTCACACACAGTGAATCAAACCACAATCAATTGAATGATTTTATAAAGAACATGATTACAATGCTTTGAATAAGAAGATGATTACACTAACTATCAACTAAGCAACTCTTGATATATAACCACCTAATATAAATCTCTCAATCTCTCAAACTTAGCTATCTATAATCAACTTATGATTATAGATACTGATGACTCTCTAAACAGGATTTACACAGATTGATAACTTACCAATATCACAACTAATGTGATTATTCGAACACACGAACAACTTGGCAATCTGTGAGTTTCTTGATCACGTTGAACTGACAAACAGTAATCAAGATTCGTAACACATACGGTGAGATGAGATTTTGGCTTTGCAACACTTAGTCGTTTTCTTGAGTCGTAGTCGTAATCGTACCTCAAAACTTATCAGGAGATAAGTATTTATAATCCTGTTGCTACGGTTCCTAACAAACTGGACTAATCCTAATTTGCTAACTAACTATCGGATAACTCGGAATCTTGAATCTTGAATCTTCTTATCTTGAGTCTTCAATCTTCAATCTTGATTCTGAAGTCTTCTTATCCTTCCCGTAGATATAGAGAGTTAAAAACAGAATTTAAAACACATTTAAATTCTTTTAAACTGACTTCTTTAGTCAGGATGAGTTACTCAGCTTGAAACTCATGAAGCTGAGTTCTTTGAGAACACACTCGAAAACAAACATGGACTAACATGTATAGTTCTTAACTCATCCTCAGAAGTCCAGAAAAGTAACTAAAACATATTTAGTAACTTCTATTGATCTGACTCAGTATCCACGCTGAGTCGCTCAGCTTGAAACTTATCAAGCTGAATACTCAATATATATCTTAGGTGACATACATAGCTTATCAAACACATTGATAATCTTACTAAGATATAACTTAAGCTGATCAAACATATGTATAGCTTACACTTAACTTATACTCAGTCTGAATCACTATGAGTGTTCAGTCTGACTAAGCTTTAGAATTCTGTTTAAGTTATATGTAGAACACATCTTACAAACTTAACTTTGTCTCATCAAATCTAAACTAATGAGATCATCTTCCCAACAAACTCCCCCTATTTGATGATGCAAAACCATCAAACAGTTAATAAGTTTGTTTAACAGAATTATGTTTTAAATCTTAAACTTATTAAGATTTTTATATCTGAACTAATCAAATATTGATTGAACATATCAATTTTAAGTGAACTTATCAATTATATGTGGAACAAACCAACGTTTAGTTGAACACACCAACCAAACTTATCAATGAATAAGAACTTATCATTTATTCAGTTAAGCTGAACTTATCAGACTTATAAATATGAACACATCACAACACAGTTGAACATATCAAACTTATACTTGTATTAATTGAACATATCATAATACAAAATGATTGATCACTTAGATCATGCACACTATGTGCTTACAAAAATATTAGAACTAATCTAATATTTATATTAGAACTAATCTATTTATCTTTTGAACTCAGGATGTAGAACCTCCCAAAGAATGATTTCTCTGTTAATTTCTTCTAGGAGGCTTTCAGCTTCTGCATCCCCTCTGAGTTCTCTCTGTTGCATTCTGATGATCTTATTCAACTTATACTTTACAAAATGATTTGAGCTATCACCACAGCAACTTCTTATATGTATGGCATCCCTAGCTTTTAGATAACATATCTCACTCAGCTTGATAAAGCTGGGATTGCCTGCCTGATCCTTAAACATGAATCCCTGAACAGGTGTATCAATACCTTGGTTTTCTTTAAACTCTACACCTTCAGGTATCTCGAATAAGCTCTCCCACTGCAGACCAGGAACTGGAACATATCTCAATTCCTCAACTCTGTTAATCAGCTTAGAAACTTCAGTAAGGATCTCTTGCTTGATTTGGCTTTTTTGGAACTTCTTGAGCATCATTAATATTCTTTGCCATTCTATGTAGCTCATCCTGTGAACATATCTCAGGTCCATCCCCATTGTAGATTTATCTTCGAATTCAAAGTTGAGGATGATGGCTCCATCAATTCTGCTCAAGGTCATTCCTTTGATATCTTTACCGAAGCTCCTTCTGAAATAGCATTCTTGAATTTCTGCATCTGTGTATGGGATAGGATCAGGTCTTGGACCAGTGTAAGTAGCTTCAGCTTGTGCCAAAGCTTTTCTTTCTTTTTCTTTTTCTTGGTCTTTTACTTCCTTCTCTTTTTTCTTTCTCAGCTCTTCAAGAGAAATACCTAACTCATTGGCTTCCTCCTGTTCGAGCATTTCAATCATAAGCCTTGTGGCTTTATCCTCTTCTGTTTCTTCCTCAGTCTCAGAAACACTGTCAGCTTCAGGTTCAGATTCTTCTACCTTTTGTCTTTTAGCTGCAGGTTCCTTTTTATTTATTTCTAACTCCCCCTCAGCCTGAGTCTTCCTCTCTGCTCCTTTAGCTAGTACTAGTAGAGCTTCAGCTTCAGCTCGAACTAGCTCAGCTTCATTATCAGCTTGAACCTTCTCCCCCTTTTGTCATCATCAATAGGGTCGAAGTATTTTGTGGTTGGAGTGCAACAAATGGAGACAATCTCTTGAACATCCTTTGTCAGCTTCTTAAGCCTCTGAAAGATTTGGTGTTTATGCTTCTTCTGCTTGAGATAGAATAAACCAAAGTGAGCAGCAATATACTCTTTCAGCTGTTGGATGCCTGAGGAGGCAGTGTCAGTGTGAGGAGAGTCTTTGGGTGCATCATCCAAAGGTTGTTGTCTTCAAATTCATTTTCACCAGAGTCTGGATCCTGTGAATCACCTCGGTTTGAAGATGAAACATTGACAGGTCGTGCGATAGGGTATGAGAAGTGAAGAGAAGTAATGGGGCTCGAAACGTGAAGTGTATGAGTTGGTGGTTGGCTTATTGGTTTAGAGGGGGGTGATTGACCCTGGGGATTGGTCATGTATTCAATGTTACCTAAGTGTGTCTGCTTAGGCACAGTAGTGGGCTCTCCAATGGCACTGGAGAGTGTGGGCTAAGTAGACACCACACCCGGGTTAGGCTGTTGGATTGTAATGAGCCTCGAGGTTGACACCTTAAGAGAAGGCGTCTCCCCCTCAACTCCTGCCGGTGGAGGGATCAATGTGATCTCAGCTCCAGTGTTGCCTTTAGGAGTGGCACCACCTATGGTAGTTTTACGTGTGTAGGTTCAGATATTTTCCCTAGCAGCAGTGGGCATACTAGGGGTGGCTTCAGAGTGGGATTGTAAATGGAATGAAGGTGGAGGAGATGGGTTAGACTGGGTTGGGCTTACCAAAGCCTTATCTCCAAAAACGGATGGAGAATAGTGAGAAGAAAGAGAAAGTGGAGAGGTCTGACCAGAAGCAGCTTCAATGGTTGTTGGTTCAGCTTGAGCAAAGTGCTCAGCTTGAACCTCCGTGTCAGCTTGGGAATCTCCCCCTTGAGGTGATCCCTCATCTCCACTTGCAGATGAAACTCCCTCTGCCACCAAGAGCATTGTACCACTCAGACCCTCTTGCTCAGGGAAGATGTCATTGTTAAACATCTTGGGGCTGAGTGTTGGGGTAGGGAACACATCCCATCCAGTTTCATAGAGATCTCCCAACTCAGCTTGAATCACCAAGGACAAGTACCTAATGAATGGCACATGGAGGTCCCTGGTGGTTTTCATTACTTATACTTTGAGCTCGTTGAAGATGAGCTATGCATAGTCTATACGTCTATCGAAGAACATGTTGTACAACAACTGCATTTCGAACTCGTTAACTTGGTCCAAGCCACCAACTTTAGTCCCCAGTGAGGTAGAACTGACCTCGCCACTTGTGGAGATGAGGGATCACCTCAAGGGGGAGCTGACCTCGCCACTTGTCTAGTCACGGTGGGCTCGAACACATCTTGAATAGGGAGTTGAAGAACATCCCTTAGCCGTTGAACCGTGAGGGCCACTGTTCTATCGCCATTGAGAACAGTGCTTGTGATCTCTCCTCTTTTCTGGTTGAAGGTGCATGTGTACCAGAACTCCAAAAGGTGCTCTGGAGAGATGTTACCAGGTGCTCCAGTGAAGGCAAATGCTAAAGGGCATTTCCGAATGTAGGCGACCCAGATTTCATATCCTCTGTCGTGTTTCCTCGGAGGAATAGCAAGACAGGCACGCTGATTGTTGATTTTGATCAGTGGTAATCCATTGTTTTTTAACGCAGCACCCCTGACCATTCGATCACCGAGAATGAGAATGGTTCCTTCCATCGTTGAAATTTCAGATTACACAAATACTATTAACACTGTTGTATTATACAAATACCAAATTAGTATAATACGCGATTTGAGACTTACTCAAATACGCAAAAGCACATGAATCAATAACACTTAGTAATTAAAACATGGTTTTGGACACACCAAGTCTGAGTAAACTGATTACTCAGTTTATGTCAAGCATTTAGCTTGATTCAAGCACTCAGCTTGAGTTGAGTACTCAGCTTGAGATGAGCACTCAGCTTGAGATTAGTACTCAGCTTGAGTAGAGCACACAGCTCAGGCTTAATGACACTCAGTCATGTCTGTTTAAGACTGACTTAAACATGTAATTTAGCTACACTAAGTAGTTAAATATGTTTGGAACTTACCAAACGTGTGAACCAATCACACAGTTTGAGTTAAGCACATAGCTCAGACTCAATGACACTTAGTCATTTATGTTTGAGACTCACTCAACCTATATAAGAACTACACTAAGTAGTTAAAGTATGTTTGTAAATCACCAAAAGTGTGAACTCATCATTCAGCTTGACTTGTTATACAGTTTATGAAAACTTATTTATAAACTGTGCACTCAGCTTAAGACACTTAGTCTTTGTCAAACTGAAAAACTCAGATTCTAGACACTTAGCTAGGGGTTGAGCATACCCAATTCACTTTGAAGATACACAAACCTCTTTTCATCAAGGGGTTTAGTGAAAATATCTGCTAATTGGTCATCAGTAGAAATAAATTTAATTTCAACTTTGCCTTTTTCCACGATGTCCCTAATGAAGTGATGTCGAATTTCAATGTGCTTGGTTCTTGAGTGGAAGACTGGATTGTAAGTGATGGCTATTGCACTTTGGTTATCACAGAAGATAGGACTTTTCTTGAAACTTATGCCAAAGTCTTGAAGCTGATGCTGCATCCATAGGATTTGAGCACAACAGCTTCCTGCTGCAGCATACTCAACTTCAGTAGTTGAAGTGGCCACTGAGTTCTGTTTCTTACTAGTCCAGCTGACTAACTTCCCTCCAAGCATTTGACATCCTCCAGTAGTTGATTTTCTGTCCAACTTGCACCCAACATAGTCAGCATCTGAAAAACCAACTAACTCAAATCCAGAGTCCTTTGGATACCAAAGACCTAGATTTGGTGTACCTTTGAGGTACCTAAAGATCCTTTTCAAAGCTTGAAGATGTGATTCTTTAGGATATGCCTGATATCTTGCACAAACACATGTTGCAAACATGATATCAGGTCTACTAGCTGTCAAATATAGCAATGAACCTATCATTCATCTATAGGTAGACTGACACACAAACTTACCATCTGAGTCATTACTTAGCTTGACAGCTGGTGACATGGGTGTTTTCATGGTTGAACTTGAATCAAAACCATATTTCTTTATCAAATCAAGAACATACTTGCTTTGATTGATGAATATTCCATCAGGCTTTTGTTGAATTTGTAAGCCTAGGAAGTATGTCATCTCACCCATCATACTCATCTTGTACTTTTGTGACATTATTTTAGAGAACCACTCACACAGAGATTCATTGGTAGAACCAAAGATAATGTCATCCACATAGATTTGTACAAGAATCACCTGTCCTTTACTCTTTTTAATAAAGAGTGTCTTATCTATACTACCTCTGGTGAAATCCATTGATAGTAGATAAGTGGACAGAGTATCATACCAAGCTCTTGGAGCTTGTTTAAGACCATACAAAGCCTTGTCCAACTTATAGACATGATATGGAAACTTTGAACTTACAAAGCCAGGAGTTTGTTTCACATAGACTTCCTCCTGATGTTTTCCATTAAGGAAGGCACTCTTCACATCCATCTGATAGACTTTGAAGTCTTTATATGCTGCATACGCTAGGAACAGCCTTATGGCCTCAATTCTAGCAACAGGGGCAAAGGTCTCATCATAATCAATTCCTTCCTCTTGCTTATACCCTTGTGCTACCAGCCTGACTTTGTTCCTAACTATCACTCCATCCTTGTCCATTTTATTTCCATAGACCCACTTATTGCCTATAATTGAATGATCTTTAGGGGTAGGGACAAGTTTACAGACTTTGTTTCTCTCAAATTCATTCAGTTCCTCTTGCATAACATCAATCCAATCCTCATCCTCTAAGGCTTCCTCAGTCTTCTTTGGTTTCATTTGAGATAGGAAACCAAAGTAAGCAACATAGTTAGCTGTAGCCTTAGATCTGGTCATAACTCTTTCTTGGACATTTCCAATGATTTGATCTTGAGGATGATCTTTGAGGAATTTAAACGTTGTAGTTGGAGAGTCTGGTTCTGAATCTGAGTGATGTTGAGAACTCTGAGGTGAATACACATCCTCAGTCTCAACAGCAGCATTGTCAATAGACTGATGATCACTGAGATTCTCAGTCTGAGTGACTTCAGCTCCAAAGGGGTTGATGAACTCATCATCTTTCTCAGCTTGAGAATCCCTTGGAGTTTGTGATGATTTCTTTGATGAACACACATCACCATCACTATCATCTCCTACGACATACATAGGATTTGATAAGTTGGTTTCCTTAGGCCTTTCAAGCTCACTCAGATTGACCAAGTCAGCTTGGCTCTTATCAGCTTGATCAAAACAGTCTTCATCAAAAGAGACATGAATTGATTCTTCTATGGCCTTTCTCCTTGTATTATATATTCTATAAGACTTGGAGATTGAGGAATAAGCAACGAATATTCCAGGATCAGCTTTGGGTTCCAACTTATGAAGTTGATCTGCCCCCCCCCCCCACACACACACACTTTTGTCACTGTAGGGACAAGTGTAGTGGTTAGTGGTGGTGGTGGTGGTTGGGGCGATAAGAACAAGAACATAAAGATAAAAAAATATGAAATCCACCAAAAAATGTAGTGGTCAGTGGTGGCGTTGTTCTTGAAAATTAGAAAACCCTAATTATTCTTTTTCTTGTTCTTGGAGATTTGAAAACCCAAATTTTTGTATGTGTGTGTGTTTTTTTTGTTTGAAAATACGTGTGTGTGTATGGTATGGTGGGTATGTGTTCAAAATGGTGGTTGTGACCGGAGGTGGTTGGCCGGAGGTGGTTGAATGGATAGGGGTGGTGGGTATGTGTTAAAATGAATAAATGTTAAAGATAAATGAGGAGAGAGAGAGAGAGAGAGAGAAAGAGAGAGATAGAGAGAGAGAGAGAGAGAAGATAAATGCATTAAATAAAAGTTAAAATAAAAGAATAAAATAAAAACAAAAGGGTAAAACTGTCATTTTACCTTGTTTTAACGGAGTTGACTAACAGTCAACGTTAGAAAGGACCAAACCGGCTACAAAATGATTCATAAAGGACCATCTACACCACTTTTAAACTTAAAAGACCAAACTGACAGTTTTCCTTAAGTTAAAGGACGATTTGGACAATTAACTCTAGTATATATAAACAAAACCAGATATGATTAATAGATTATACACATATAGTCACTTACAATATTAAATAAACAATTCTCAGAGAAATTGAAGATTACACGTATATATTTCAGATGTTGTGAGGATACGTCTACCCCAATATGCTCCCCCATCACAAATGTTTGGTAGGTCTGATAGGGGAGATTTTATGAAAAATAGTCTCGGGTTTAATCCCGACTCCTTACTCTGGCAGTCAAGACACATGATTATTTCCCTTAAGGCCGGTCCTTGGGGAAGGGTCGGTAAGGATCCAAAAGGATCCCAGCCGCAGGGTTAGCTCGGCGTAAACAATCTTTTTGTGGAAGTATGTCCCAATCTGCATTGCACCAAGACAAAAAAGAGAAAAAAACTAGAAAATGTAAGATTAAACTATTGTCTATATGATTCAATGTATTCTCAAGAATATAGGACCAAAACTTTGTGGTAACGAATAGATGCCATATAAGTTCTATTTTTGTTTGTAGATCTTTAAGAATATAGGTACTTAAAGCCTCTATAGTTATCTACTTATCTAGAAAATGAATCACATATAGTACCGTTACCGATATTTTAAAAGCTACGTGTAATTCGGTAAAAATAGATCTTAAAACAATATTTTTCAGTACTAAATAATAATTATTTTAGAAAAAAATAGGTGTTGTGTTCTTTTAAACATCAGCATAAATGAGTATATATAGAAAACAGACCATGTTCGTGGGCACCTCTTAAACTCACCGGATGACATAATACAGATTTAAAGTGTTCGATGTACACATTTGTATGTAGATTTTAACTAAAAGAGCTTTTTAACTAAAAGAGCTTTAGAATCAAATTTCGAATACACGTAAACGAACTTCTAAAAGACAACAAATCATTCTCTTTATCGAATGGGAATTCGATTGCGCAATTGAAATACCGAGGATTAGCTTAAGATGACGAATAAAAACCGAAAAAAGCTACATGAACAAGTCTAGATTTCTAAGATTCACATCAAGAACTCAAATTGTTAAATTGTTATTTCTAAGAATTCACATTTTTTTTGTTGGTGGTTAGTGTGGACACTTGTTAAATTGTTAAATTCTGGTAACCAAAAGATGCCATATAAGTTCTATTTTTGTTTGTAGATCTTTAAGAATATAAGTACTTAAAGCCTCTATAGTTATCTACTTATCTAGAAAATGAATCACATTTAGTACCGGTCCCGAGATTTTAAAAGCTACGTGCAATTCGGTAAAAATAGATCTTAAAACAATATTTTTCAGTAATAAATAATAATTATCAAATAAAAATAGCTGTTGTGTTCTTTTAAACATCAGCATAAATGAGTATATATAGAAAACAGACCATGCTCGTGGGCACCTCTTAAACTTACCGGATGACCTAATACAGATTTAAAGTGTTCGAGGTACACATTTGTATGTAGATTTTAACTAAAAAAGCTTTAGATTCAAATTACGAATACACGTAAACGAACTTCTAAAAGACAACAGATCATTCTCTTTATCGAATGGGAATTCGATTGCGCAATTGAAATACCGAGGATTAGCTTAACATGACGAATAAAAACCGAAAAAAGCTACATGAACAAGTCTAGATTTCTAAGATTCACATCAAGAACTCAAATTGTTAAATTGTTATTTATAAGAATTCACATTTTTTTGTTGGTGGTTAGTGTGGACACTTGTTTATGTTTTAAAGAAGGTAGATAATTTGTACACAACAAAGCTTTGTCATACACAGTCATGACATTTTTGTCCTTAGAAATTTATAAACTATTGTTTTCATTCACATGTTTAAGCGCGTTATTGTCCAAAAATATATTTTTAGTTTCACATACATAAACGCGCTAAACGTGTAGAAGACGATAGCTATTTCAAGCAAACCAAGTTCATTTTTGTCATAAAATGACACGATACAACGGCTATTGTCAATTCCTTCAACTTATGATTGTAACAAATCCTTTGTGTTATGGGTTAGATAAATGTTATTGTCAAGAATATGGGACCAACTTTATTGACTCGAATCAATGCTCTTTTAAGTTCTTTTTGCGTTCACCATTTTCCACATTATATACAGATACAGAAGATATATAGTGAACTTGACCACATCTCGAGAATTCAATTTTCTACGAGAAGAATCGTACTTATAAGATGTACTATTTCAAGGCCACATCTCGAGAATCGAGTACTCGATTTGACTAGTCAATCATGTTGAGATGATCATGACCAGAACAAGGATGCTATCTATGTATGAAATGATGAAAAGCCACATGTAAACATGGTATGGTATTTGAAGATGACAATTAAAGACTAGTACAGATTCATGGGCTAAAACTTATGGGCCAAGCACTCTTTATTCCTTGGGCTAACAGTCTCCTCCAACACAATAGAAGCCACGATTAGGCGTAGGGGAGAGATAGTAGTAGCATACGACCATATAAACTGAAAAACCGACGAACCGGACCAGGACAGGTGTGGACCGGGCCTGGTCGGTCGGGTTTTCGGTCCTTGCTTTTTATATATTTCAGGTTTCGATCCGGTCTTTATCGTCTGGTCCGGTTTTGTTAGATAAAGTGTATAAACAACCAATAGACTGAAAAAAACTGACGAACCGAACCGGACCGGACCGAGACTGTCGGTTCGGTCTCTGTTCCTAAGTTTTTTATAGATTTGGGTTTCGGTCCGGTCTGGTTTTTGAGCTGATCTCACACCTAATGACGTGTAATGTGATGGAATTTGATTCTCTTGTGGGATCATCAGTTTGTTCAATTGACAACTACCACCTCAAGGATTGCTTTCGCAAAAGGTTATTGATGTGTGATGTGACGTCATGACATGGATATGTCTCAAGCTCCTATGACGAGGCAGAGACGTTTTTCTAAGACATGACTTAAGAAAACAATTTTTTATGTAATTTATACAAACACACATACACCAATTCATAAATACAAAGAAAAAAAGATATATAACTATAGATTTATGTCAAATTAAATATCAAGTTCACAAAGTGTTATCTTTCAAAAAAATAAAGATCACAAAAGGCTTAGTCGTTGAGTTTACTTATTTTCGATTTATTCATCTATCGTAACTAAATAACACCATTTAACCGGTCCATGATGACACGTGGGAGTAGTCTCCTTTTAAGTCGGAGATATTTCGGAAAGCCGTCTCATATCTACGCGTAGAGACATGACTGTCTACATTTTACCTTTCTATATCATACTCTGGTGAGATTGAGTATTATCGTTATTGTATATAACCCCACCCTACAACAATTCTAGACAATAACACCTAATAAATGTTGATTCTTTATGAATTCCAATGTCACAAGCGCGTCATGGGTCAACCTGTCGAACCACCCGCTTATACACAAGCGTATTTTCAAATTACAGCTTTTGAGAGTTTTTGTAATAAAGTTCATTTGCTTTAAAAATAAAAAGATTTGTTGAGTTTTGTTGATTTTATGTTGATACCTTATTCACATTTCATCATAAAAAAGCTTAAAAAATTTAAAGAACGTGTCAATAACTGGTTGAAAGGGCCGGTTCGAACGGAAACCCGGCCAGTTCGATACACATCAAAAAACGGCATCCTTTTGATAATTGTTGAACTGCTCTCCAGACTGGTTCATGGGTTAACCCAGGTTTTTAAAACATTGCTAATTACATATATAACGGGTCAAATTGTACAAATTTGTTAAAGAATGAAACAAGTCAAGTAGGTAGAATGGTAAAAACTTACATGTTACCAGACCCAGTTAACATTATTGACAACAATCAATAAGTCGATTATTCTTTATGAAGATTTACATAAAACCAGTATTTACCGAATAGCGATTCATATCACCGACGTCCCAGTTTCTGAACAAGTCGATTCTCAATCTCCATGCGCTTTTTAACCAAAACGCCATATTTAGCAACGAGATCACTATCATTGGCGGTCACAGCCAGCTTACATCCAAGAGCCGTCTTCTCCAGCTTATCTTTGTACATGCAAGAAATCGGTAAAAAACTGCCCTTTTCATAACACAACTGCCCATGAGCTGCCCGTAATGCAGCTCCTAAAGAAGCCGAATCTATACAAAAAAAAAATGTTTAAAACCGTTGAGGGCATATCAGTCTTTTCACATACAACCGAATCAAAAGACTTACCTGTCCTTTGAACTGTGTAGACATTGCAACCAAAAATGGATGCCATTGAGCTCAAAATGGCATGGTTTGCAGATGCCCCGCCCGTTGCTATGATTCGTTCTGGTGGAGACGGCATTCCACATTTTTCAATATGACCTCTCATTGATAGAAATTGTCCTTCAATCAATGCCCGGATCTGTATGTTTTCAGAAAACGTTAGAGGTGGCAAAATGGGTCGGTTCGGGTTACGGGTCAAAACAGGTAGAAAGTTTTTAGGAACAAGTCGGGTCGGGTTGTGTTGACCAAGAATACCTCGGGTATGTTAGGTATGGAGCTTTTTGAAGCTTATTGGAGCTGATAGCTTTTTGTTTTGAAAGAAAAAGCTACAAGTCATGTTCGGATGAAAAAGCTAGAAGCTTTTTTTTAAACAAAAAAATTCTAAAACGAAAAGGTTCTTGAAGTAGCTTTTAAGACTAGCTGGGAGCTTTTTATATACCAAATTACCTAAATACCCTCTTTAATTATTTTATAATTCATCCTATTTTCATTATTTGTCCTTTTTTGTCATTTTACACTATTAAACTCCAGCTACCAGCTAATTTTCCAAACACATATATAAATAAAATAAATAGCTTCCAGCTCCAGCTACCAGCTACTTCTGCCAAACATACCCCTCAAGTATGATTATAAAAGGTATATTATACGATGAATAATCTAACATTTGAATAATGATGATTGAAAAGGCTTCAAGAAAACAAACTTTAGCCGACTTTTGACCCGTTTCCTCTTAAGCTAATGTTTTTTATTTTACCCGTTAGATATTAAACATAACCTCGGTAGGAGGATCAAATTCTTTCACGTCGTGTTTAATCACACCGTCTATGATTCTCCCTTCAAAATTCTCAAGGGTATGTCGATGGACACCGACTTATGCAAAACAAATTCAAGGTTAAAATCAACAAAACGGGAAAAAAAAGGCGAAAAAATCTAAGAAACAATAAAGCCGAGGACTAATTTACCAGGAAGGGGAGGAAGTATTTCATGATCCTTGTAAAAGAAACCCATCTTTCCACCTGAAATATATTTGTTATGCATAGAACCTTCTAAGTCACTTTATTCATGAATATAATAATAGGGGAAGGTTCAAATGAGAATGAGAAATTAAATGAGAATGGGAGACTCAATCTCAGCCGTTCATTTTGTAAGTGGAATTCATGGATGGAGAGTGTGGGGGATAGAGTGTGGCAGAGTGCATGTGATGAATTCATGGGTGGGCAATCACATTGAAAGAGGGGGGATTGAGTCTCCCATTCTCATTTAATATAAGGTTCTCATTTGAACCTTCCACTATAGTTTAATAATCTTGAATAATATATTTCTTGTAAGCAGATAACGGACCGTTTAAAGGTGGCGATTGCTGCAGAAACCGGTTAAAGATTTCCCACGATCCATCAGCACATCGGTCACGTATATCTATCATGATTACAACCATATGTAAATTACGAGCATATTTTATTATATAACGTGTAATGTAGATTGTTTTTACTAGATGTGGTCAGCACCTTCACGGGTAAGAGACCCGTTTTTGTAAACCAACATCAACATATAACCTTCGATATCAACAGGGTTTGGAAAAACGTTCCCTTCGAGAGTAGGTTTGTGGGTTTTGGTGATCCCAAATACCTGGAAATCATGAAAGTAATAGAGTAAAATTACTTATTCATATCTAGATTCTATAAAGTTTAACTTACAGTATCACTAGTGCCAAGACTGATTGCAAGATCCCCTGGTGTATTGAGAGTCAATCCTGCAAAGGTATAGGTATTAATATTATAATATCCGTTTTGAACGGAACAAGGAACAGAAGTACAAGATTTGACAATCATATTCAAACTTTCTACAAGATTTGACAATAAAAAGTAAAAGTTCCATTCTTTCTAGATCTAAAGACGAGCAAAAGTACGTTTTTTGACTTAGAAAAGTCAAACCTCGTCATTTTTTGGAACAAAGGATGCACTGCTAAAGTCCTTGATTTAAGTTCTATGAGTCAAATGCACACTCAAATTTGCAAAAGTCAAACAAAATACTACTAGCTTATAATTTTCAAAAGTCGAGCATGGACTCTTTAAGAGCCCAAGGATGAACCTGAGTACAAGATCCGACTTTCAAAAGTCAAAATTGGGATTGACTAATTTGGACATTTAGAAGTCAAATATAGGCTTAATTTTGGTCTACAGGACAAAATCAAGTACAAGGTTTGATTTTCAAAGGCCAAATATGGCTTGTTTACTTGAACCTATAATGAAACAAAGATTCACCTGCCAAGCTGTTAGGATTATCACCAGACCACTGAACAACTAAACACTTCTTGTTGAAACCAAACCTAAAAGAAAAGGATACAAAGACGATCAGAAAGGAAATGACTAAAATACCCTTAAACCCCGAAAACTATATAACAATTCACTAACCTCTCAACAAAATATGGAGCAACTAAACCAGCAACAGCATGTGCAGGTGCCAAATTTCCAAGTTTTTCCTCCAAACCTGGTGCTGTGGCCTGTGATCAACATCAGCTTCCATCACCAGTCAAATTTATTTGTGTAGTGTAAATTTCGATTATTTTAGCCAGTGCTACCACCCATTTTACCCATTTCAATTGGTGTCACCACCTATTTGAAATCTTGGATCCGCCCCTATATAACATACAAGTCTTCAAACACAATATACAATTAATGAATACAAACCTCCATAGCTAGCTTAGACCAAGCCTTTTCCTTGATATCCATCAAATTCATGCCAGCCCCATCAGTATGATCAATACAAGCATACCCTCCAATGAGAATAGATGTCATAAATGAGCTGACCAGCGAGATTCGCGCAGTATCATGATAAACCAGAGGTTCAGTTTCATAAATTCTTCGAATTTGAGGGGCTGTACATCTTTCATGAGCCCGAGAGCCAGTGAGTTTTGACAACTCCAATGCACCTCCAAGAGCTTTCTCAATGGCATTACATTGTTCTGTTGTACTATTATCCATCCATATTGGTGATTCTTTGGTTGAAAAAAGATTCCCAAATTGATCAACTAAAGGCTGCTTAGGATCCAAAGATGTCAAAATGTCTAAACTACCCTTCTTCCAGTACACACTACCATGTTGTTGTGCACTGCCAGAAACAGCAGTGATCTTATCTAGTTTTTGGGAATTTTGCAATCTTTGTAAAATGAGATCCAATGCTTCCACCCACATTAGAGTTGGGGAAACAATTCTGCCATTAATGGATGGATCTCTGTAAACACCATCTTTGGTTTTGTAATGTGGCAATTCATTATCAAAATTGACAGCTTCTGTGTACACAATGTTGAGATTTGAATCCAATACTGTTGCCTTCAATGACCTAAAATTGAACAAGATTTTAGATATGAAAGACTAACTTTCGATCATATATCAACACCCAGTTCAGAAAACTCTAAAATACATTTGGCTTCATCGAAAGATTCAAAGATTAAGTAAAACCCTAGTTCAGAAAATGGTAATTTTGCTTTCAATTAAGTTAAAGTGACGAAAAAACCAATTGAACTCACTGAGTAGAATTATCAAGGCCGAGAAACAGCGCATCATCAGGGAGATGGATGTCTTCCATGAAGAGTTCGGAAAGAAGACCTGAAAACCAGAGTGTAACCTCGTGCGTTCGTGTCAGATTGTTTTCATATTAACCCAATTTCAATTAAATTTATTTTAATATTCGGTTCAGTTCGTATCATTTAATTTGTGTTCGGTTTTAGTCATTTTTTGTGCCGACTTATTTTTTGAAGAAAAAAAGCAAGTTGTGTTTTTGGTAAAAAAAACTTGATTTTCGGGTCAAGTTGTGTATAATTTGAGAAAAAATTACATATAAACTTTCTTATGTTAATTTTAATAAACTTTTATTACCTATTTTAGTTTTCTACTTGTTCAAATAGCAAGCATTAAAAAACAAAAGTAAATAGATTTAAAAAATAAATCAAATAAAATTTATAATATAAGTTTTAAAATTTAAGCATACGGCTAAAAATCCTTTAACATACGAATACACGATTACAACTAATTAAATATTTTTGAAATGACTGTAAAATGTTCGAAAAAAAAGTTCTTAAGAATTACAAATTGTTCCAATATATCATATTTTTAATTGTCTTGGTGACAATGTGTTTTGCACCTTTAAACACTTTTGCCGCCTCATTTACCGTCAGACTTGGTTCAAATAGTTAATCAAAGTCCACTTTGTTCAAATAGGTCATAATTTGTGCAGATAAGCTAAACATGCTCAAGGTTGACATATCACAATCATACTTTGTTCAAATCAGTGAATCATGGTCAATATTGATTTCAATCATTTGTTTGTTTAAATAAGGTCAATCAAAGTCACATTTGGTTCATATAGGTCATAACTTATTCACGTAAGTCAAACATTGTTAACATTAATCTATCAAAGTCATATTTTATTCAATTAAATGAATCATAATTAACACTGAGTTAATCATGGCAAGACTTTCTTAAATAGGTTAATCAAAGTGAGACATGGTTTCAGTATGTCATAATTTGTTCCAATAAGTCAATCATGGTCACAATTGATCAACCATATGTAGCATCCTGGTTCCGGATCTAGTAATATAATCTTAGTATTTTCAGTAGATTATATTATTATTAGAAGTGTGATTTTATCACATTATAATAATGTGAAAAGCTATAAACCAATGGTTGTCTATTTTATGACTATTGAGATTAGTAGTGTTTTAATTATAATATAAGTTTTAAGTAATATTACTCCTATAATAAAGGAGATAAGGATTTATTTACATTATGAGAATAATAATATGGTTATGTGGCGAAGATGAGAAGTTTTATTACTTAAAAGAAAGTTTAGTGGTGAAGTTACAAATAATGAAACTTGGAGGGCCTTTTGTGTAAATTTGTTAGAATAGTCAAAAAGGGGTGAAACCCCCACCATCTTCTTCATTTTTCAGCTAGAATATCATCTTAGAGAGAGAGAGAGAGTAGAGAGAGAAAGCTTGAAATCTTGAAGACGTATGGATGCATGTTCAAATTAGTTGCACATTTGAAGGTTTTAGCTTAAATCCTACCCATTGTGGCTTGTTTTGCTTGAAGAATTGAGTTTGGCAGAATTATCACACATCAAAGTGAGTTCTAACTCTATTTTTATGAATGATTTTAGTGTTCTTTAAAGCTTATTGATGAATCCATGATTGGATACCTTTGAATTGAGTTTTATTGGATCAAAACCCACTTGCATGTATTTGTTCTTAAAGTTTTGATGAAATGGTAACAAATTGTGGGTTTAGTCATGTTAGAAATGTCATTTAAAAGCTTTAGAACCTGATTAAGAAGAAATATGAGCTTTAGTATCGAATTTGAGTGAGTTTGGATGACTTTGTAAAAATCCCGTAAGCCACTCTCCACAGGGCAGAAACTTTTAACAGTTTTCAAAAAATCATTAAAAATCAATAAAAATCGTTAGAGGTCATATGTGAAGGGTTTTGTAGGGTATAAAACATACAATAATCATACGCAGCAGAATAAAATCAAAACCCCCTCCAGTGATCTCATCTAACTCGTACAGGAAACTAAACAAGTAGTAGAGGATAAAAGTTATACCATTTAGTAACAATCTTGAAACTTTATTCCAGAAAGCTAAAGGTAGAACACCGCTACTGCACCACCATGAACAGGCTGCTAGACCGCCATAAGATATCACCAAAACGATCACGCAAAAACCTATGCGTGTGTGTGTGTTATTCGACGAGACCGAGAACCCCCTTGGAATGCCTTCGAGTTCGACGCAGAGGGAGAGAGGGAAGAAGGCTAGGGTTTCTTATTGCAATTAGTAATCTCTTATGTGATTCCAAGGCTTAAAAAGTTATTTATATTATAAACCTTATTAAGGCACAAGCCCATTTAATTAAAGCCCAACTTTAATTAAAGTATTACTTAATTGCAGAAAACACCCTTTGACCTTTCTAATTTATTAATAACTATTAATTAATTGGTCCAATTAATATTTAAACTAAATATTAATTTCTCCTTTAAAATAATAAATAACTATTATTATTTTTCCCTTTAATAATTAATTAACTATTTAATTATTCCACACACATAACTTGGTAAATTCCAAATGGTTCTAATTGGGTGTGTAGCAGTGTGATCCTTTAGTGTCTCATAACATTGGACACGATGTCACGTGTTATCTATCTCTGCACATAATCTAACAGACTCCCACTTGTGCAAGATAAGTAACACTCCTTGTACACCGTTGGCCTAAGGAAGTCCCTAGCCAGACACTTAGGTTAACCAGGCTATAAGATCTCTTACATCTAGAGATATAATCCATACCTTGGATTACACAGACTTTTCCTTTTGCATCGCGATATTCCGTAATGTCAGTATTAGACATGGACAGGGATCTTATTCTAAATACTCATATTTTTTCGACTCTGATTTCGACACTCTGCAGTTACAGTTTACCGAATGAAACCTATTATTCTACCCGAGCGCGGCCATGCATTTTCAGTAGTCTCAATCGTCGAGGGGCCCTGAAATATCTATCCTAAAAAGGAGGTGCAAATTCCATCTTGACTATTTGCAATTTGGGCACACGGCTTCCACTGCACCTAGACATGCCCCTTATGATCACCCTGTTATGCTATGATGTTAGAACACGCTAAAGTACACAAGTTACCATGCCCCAAACCAAATATCTCAGGTCTAAGGACAACCTATCAAGTTTACTTATGATGGTGCTCCATGAAGTAAACTCGATGCGGATCACTCCCAATATTTATCCCTCCTGATAAATATCTACGAATATTTGGTCACAACCTTGTGCTTTTATTCAACCCCGAATAAATCATCAAATATCCATAATAGCATTATCTCCCTAATGTAGCTCCCACTACATTAAGTAGCTACGGGCATTTAGACAATTCATAACTTGAATTTGTCATGGATTAGTTAAAACATGCTAAAAATAGACAACAAGAAACAATTATGTAAATACCTCCTATTTCAATCCCATGAAATGTAAATACATAATAAAAGAGTTTCAAGTTACATCTATAGTAATAATCAAAAACTTGAACTAGCTGCTATATTCTAGGTACTGCATCCTTATAGAATTCGCATGTCTCTCATGCTTAGCTCTAGCTAGCGGCTTCGTCAACGGGTCAGCAACGTTGTCGTCCATCGGTATCTTTTGCAGTATAATATCTCCTCTTCCAATAATCTTTCGGATTAGGTGATATTTTCTGAGTACATGCCTAGTCTGCTGATGATCTCTTGGCTCTTTAGCTTGTGCCACAGCCCCTGAGTTATCACATAATATATCAATCGGCCTAGAGATACTTGCAACAACTCTAAGATCCGAGATAAAATTCTTCAGCCATACAGCTTCCTTTGTCGCATCACTTGCTGCAATATACTCTGCCTCTGTAGTCGAATCTGCTATTGTATCTTGCTTCTGACTTTTCCAAGATATAGCTCCTCCGTTTAGGGTAAAGACAAATCCTGATTGCGACCTAAAGTTGTCTATGTCGGTTTGGAAACTAGCATCAGTGTAACCAGTTACACTAAGCTCATCCATTGAACCTCCATAAACTAGGAACATGTCTTTTGTCCTTCTCAGATACTTGAGAATGTTCTTGACAACTACCCAATGGGCTTCACCCGGATTTTGCTGGTATCTACTCGTGACACTTATGGAATAGGTAACATCGGGCCTAGTACATAGCATGGCATACATAATTGATCCAATTGCCGAGGCATATGGAATCAATTTTATCTTGTCCTGATCTTGACTAGATACAGAACACTGAGCCTTGCTCAAAACCGTGCTAGATTGCATTGGAATAAACCCGTTCTTGGATCCATCCATCTTGAATCTTTTCAAGATTTTGTCGATGTATGTACTTTGACTAAGTCCAATAAGCCGCTTAGATCTATTTCTACAGATCTTGATACCAAGTATATAAGCAGCTTCTCCCAAGTCTTTTATCTGGAAACATTTACCTAACCAGGATTTAACTTCCTGTAATACTGGTATACTGTTTCCTATTAACAGTATATCATCCACATAGAAGACTAGGAAGGTTACCGCGCTCCCACTGAATTTAGTGTAAACACATGACTCGAAATCACTTTTGGTAAAACCAAACTCTTTGATGCGTTCATCAAAGTGTAAGTTCCAGCTCCAAGATGCCTGCTTCAACCCGTAAACGGATTTTAGCAGCTTGCATACTTTATTAGGATTGTTTGGATCCGCAAAACCATCCGGTTGTATCATATATACGTCCTCTATCAACTTCCCGTTAAGGAAGTCGGTTTTGACACCCATTTGCCATATCTCGTAGTCAAAATATGTTGATATGGCCATAAGAATTCTAATGGTCTTAAGCATTGCCACTAGGGAAAAAGTTTCATCATAGTCAACACCATGAGTTTGCGTGAAACCTTTTGCCACTAGCCTAGCTTTAAAGGTTTGCACCTTTCCATCCATGTCGGTCTTCTTCTTGAAGACCCATTTGCACCCAATAGCTTTGCTGTGTTGAGGCAAATCCACTAACTTCCAAACTTGGTTGTCATACATGGATTGCATCTCTACCTTCATGGCTACTAGCCATTTTTTCAGATTCTAAACCTGAAACAACATCTTGGTAGGTAGTGGGTTCTGATAGATCCCCTTCGTCTTGAGCGACTAGGAATCCTAGATACCTATCTGGCTCATGACGAGGCCTACTAGACCTGCGAAGGTCTTGTGTTTGCACTTCTTCATCAACCACAGACTTGGGTTGGGATTCAACAATTCTTGGTTGATTTACAGGTTCGATTATCGGTGGTGGTGTTATCTCTTCTTATTCAATCTCTTGAAGCTATATTTCTTTTCTTGGAATTTCTAAATTTAGAAACTTCTCTTTCCAGAACACCCCCTTATGAGCAACAAAAACTTTGTTCTCGTCTGGGTTGTAGAAATAGTATTCCATGGTTTCCTTGGGATAACCCACGAAGATAAACTTATCTAATTCGGGATTGAGTTTATCCGTGAATGTTCGCTTAACATACACCTCACATCCCTAAACCTTGAGAAAAGACATTTTGGGCTTTTTCACCGTCCATATCTCGAACGGTGTATTTTCCACCGATTTCGTCGGAACCTGGTTCAGTATAAACACCGCTGTCTCGAGTGCGTGTCCCCAAAACGACAATGGTAATGAACTTCGACTCATCATTGATCGTACCATGTCAAATAGTGTAAGATTCCTCCTTTCTGACACACCATTCATCTGAGGTGTATACGGAGGTGTGAGTTGTGAAACAATCCCACATTTCTTCAAGTGATAGTCGAATTCCTGACTCAGATATTCACCACCTCGGTCAGACCGAAACAACTTTATCTTCTTGTCCAGCTGATTTTGTACTTCATTCTGAAACTGTTTGAACTTGTCAAAACTTTCAGATTTAAGTCTCATAAGATAGACATAACCGAACATACTGAAGTCGTCAGTAAAGGTAATGAAGTACCGGTGTGCTCCTCTAGCCTCTTGAGT
Organism: Pulicaria dysenterica; assembly: GCA_947179395.2. Classification (NCBI taxonomy): domain Eukaryota; kingdom Viridiplantae; phylum Streptophyta; class Magnoliopsida; order Asterales; family Asteraceae; genus Pulicaria; species Pulicaria dysenterica. Next base: position 46,549,058 of record OX359293.1, read on the forward strand.
AAAGGGTCCACACACATCTGTGTGTATAATCCCTAGTTGCTCACTTGCCCTTTCATTCTCACTGTTGAATGGTTGCTTTGTCATTTTACCGGACAAACAAGATTCGCAGATATCATATGACTCTAAGTCAAATGGTTCTAGAATTCCTTCATCTCGGAGTTTCTCTATGCGTTTCTCATTTATGTGTCCTAAACGACAATGCCAGAGGTAAGTCTGATTCAAGTTACTCTTGGATCTCTTACTTATGTGATATATGTCTTTGTCATTCTTATCTAGATTTAGCGTGTATAGACCATTTTGAGGAATAGCTTTAAAATAGAAAACATCATTTTTGAAACAAGAAATAATTTTACTATTCAAAACGTAGTTGAAACCATAGTCTATTAGCAAATCAAATGAGATAACATTCTTCATAAGTCTAGGAACATAGTAACAAGGTTCTAGTTCTAAGACCATGCCCGAAGGCAAACTAAGACAATATGTCCCTTCAGCTTCAGCACCAACCATGGAGCCTTCGCCTACCCGCAGGTCCATATCTCCTTGTCTTAGCTTCCTACTTTTCTTGAATCCCTGCAAATGATTGAAAATGTGATGGCCACTATTCATTATCCAATACCCATGATTCATAAGAAGTAATAAGACAATCTATCATAAAGATACCCGAGTCATTGGGCGAACCAATGTCCAGCTGATCTATGCCAAGTGAGTGCTCGCATGAATCCTTACTGCCATAGTCTGGGCAACAAATCTCTCCAAGCTCTTCCAACCAGTCATTCTCTAGCATATGGTCTACTATTGTTGTCTTTAGCTTCTTTGGATCTAGATCATCGCTAATGCACATAAGGATCTCGTGCAGACTTGCGAAAGTCATATCAAAGCCTCCAATGATACCCATTACCTTGGTCTGATAATGGTCAAATAAGGAACCAAACATAAGCATAACTAGCTCATGTTGCTTTGATTCCAATCCAAGGATCACATAGCAATCTAAAATTCTTCTCATATTGATAAGATGATCACTAATAGGTTGGTTTTCTTTCATTTTCTGTGAAAGTATTTCTTTCATTAGCAAGAAATGACATACCCGTTCACTATTCTTGAACCTTTCCTCTAATGCTTGAACAACCTCAAAAGATGACTTCTCCCGGAGATCATCCGTAAACTCGGATGAAGCTGAGAGAACGAGAATTGACATAACATCAGATTCATCAGCCAGATATTGATAGTAAGCATCATACGTACTATCCTGGGCATCTACCCCTGGTCGTCCTAGAGGTAAAGTGTCTATGATGAATATCTTTCCCTGTGCATCTAATACATTCTTAATATGCATCTTCCAAACATCAAATTTTGGACCTAAAAGCTTCCACTTGCCTATGATAAGGCTTAGAAATTCCTCGGGTGAGTAAAACGGAATAATAGATAAAATAGACATCTACAGAAAAAGAAAACATAAAACCGATTCAGTAATATGATTATATTTTCTAATACTTATTACCTTTTAAAAATAACTTATTAGACTAGGATCCATATTTCACATTTCCCGATGCAAGGTTTGGGCACTTTCCACCGGGACAATGCTATTTCTGGTAGGTAAACCTATACCAATCGTATCCTACCTAGACACAACTCCTAGATCCGCCGGACATCGGCTACAAGAACCGTGCATGTTTTAGTACCTCTAGCATTTTGGGCCGGGACTCCCGATTATCAACAAAATAGATCGCACCACCTAAGACAGTGTGAACTCTGGCCGGGACTCCCGATTATCGCAGCGTCTTACACCCTTCCCTGCAATGGTTTGAACCCGAATGCCTAAGGTTTGATCACTTCCAACACCCGAGTACCATTTAATAGGAAAGGTGTACCATTAGGTGGGTAGCACACTGATCTAAGATTTTTCTAAAAGGATTACAAAGTTTTTAACCAGAAATTTTTTTGGCAGTTTTCTTTGTAAAAACAATGTTTAATAATAGCTATCATTAAAACCCTGTTTTATTTCATCGTGTAAATCACAACCAAGCATATAAAAAATGTAAAGAAATAAAACAACACAAAATATCTATGCCTTAGCCTTGCCCTTAACTAATGTCGGTTTCGTGAGCTACAGGAAAAACCCGACGGTCCAAAACCTAAGTTGAAAACAACACACATGGCATGAAACTCTGAACCTCCCACTGGCTCCGGCATCCAATTCTGCTCCTTGCTCTTTGCTCCTTGTATTAGCTTCAAATCTATTCTATATGTCTATTCTAAAATCTAAAAACTAGAAATAATAAAAATTACAAAATAATCAAAGGCCCGCAGGCCCGCTAATCTAGTACTTTTACATAATAGAATAGAGGTTGTAAGTGGCACGCAAGCCTCCCCACACCATAGAATAGAAAAACCAATCACAACCACAAGTGTAGTAATTAAAAAACAATCCACAAGGTCTAAGGCTCGGCTATGGCATCCCAAACATGTACTAAACTAATACATCCAAAAACTGATCTCTAATTATCACAACCTAATGAATTATCTTGAATTTAACCAACTGTTAAAATCACCTCGTTTAATAATAATTGTTATATATATTAATTGTTGTTAAGCGATTAAAGAATACTAAAACAATTAATTTCAATCAATACTTGATTATTATAAAAAAATAATCATGACTAAAATTAAAAAATTTAATTACAAGATTAAAATATAATCTTTTAGAAACTTTTACGTTTAATCTTGTTTGGTGTTACCCAAAACTAACCTAAAAAACATTGGGCCTCAAAACTGGGCCGAAGGAAAAAAACGGTGGACCGACCACCGACTTGGGCCGATCGAACCTGGGCCGCAGGCTGCAGGCCGCCGCCGGGCCGCCCCCATGCCCCCACTGCCGTTTGCTGAAAACCTTGCCGCCGACCACCACCTTGCCGCCGACGCTGCTGGTGGCAGCGAATAGGGCAGTCGACGCAGACAACCAGCCGAAGCCAATCGCCGACGCCTCCATCGCTGGTGGTGTCCCGTCGTGAGCCGCCACCGATTACGGTGGACTTAACGCCGCCGATCTCCAAATCGCAAAACAAAAAAAAAACAATAATAACAACAATTTAAAATTAAACCTTAAACCTTTTTATCCAAACCAATCATTATCCATTTTAAAATCAAAACTTGATTTCAAAAATACTTGGATAAACCAAAAGATTAAACCTTTGATAAAAAGAAAACTATTCATCATGATAAATAGAAACCTAACAAGTTCCCTACGAGATTAGAAGTGGATCTGATACCACTGAAGAGTTTTGTAGGGTATAAAACATACAATAATCATACCGCAGCAGAATAAAATCAAAACCCCCTCCAGTGATCTCATCTAACTCGTACAGGAAACTAAACAAGAAGTAGAGGATAAAAGTTATACATTTAGTAACAATCTTGAAACTTTATTCTAGAAAGCTAAAGGTAGAACACCGTTACTGCACCACGACGAACAGGCTGCTAGACCGCCACAGGATATCACCAAAACGATCATGAAAAAACCTATGCGTGTGTGTTATTCGACGAGGCCGAGAACCCCCTTGGGATGCCTTCGAGTTCGACGCAGAGGGGGAGAGGGAAGGAGGCTAGGGTTTCTTGTTGCAATTAGTAATCTCTTATGTGATTCCAAAGCTTAAAAGGTTATTTATATTATAAACCTTATTAAGGCCCAAGCCCGTTTAATTAAAGCCCAGCTTTAATTAAACTATTACTTAATTGTAGAAAGCACCCTTTGACCTTTCTAATTAATTAATAACTATTATTTAATTGGTCCAATTAATATTTAAACTAAATATTAATTTCTCCTTTAAAATAAAAAATAACTATTATTATTTTTCCCTTTAATAATTAATTAACTAATTAATTATTCCACAGACATGACTTGCTATATTCCAATCTAATGGGTGTGTAGCAGTGTGATCCTTTAGTGTCTCATAGCATTGGACACGATGCCATGTGTTATCTATTTCTTCACATAATCTAACAATATGATATATCATTGGAAAGCTCTGGATGTATAGTTTCTTTCTTATGTTGGACACAAAATCTGATTCGGACCCTAAGATGGGTAAACATACGAAATACTATAGAAGGGTCAAGCTGAAAGTATACATTTTTGTATACAAGTTAAGATTTTAGATAATTTGGGCTATAAGCCTCTTTATGGAGACTTGGGAATCCTTAATGTCAAGTTTTAGTTAATGTGAAGGTCTCTTATGCCACTTGATGACTTAATCAAGTGTGTTGCTCGGTTGACTAGTATGAGTTGAGTTTAACTAAGTAACTATTGTTCTTATACTTGTTTAGGCTTATACGTTTACTATGGCTTGGATGTGGTTGTGAGTATTTGGGTGTTGATTCTCATCACACCAAAAGGTGAGTACGCTGATTCACTTAATGTACTATGTGAATATGTGCCTATATATTGTGCTATGTATGTGAAAGATAACCCATGTTTTGTTGGTTTAGCCTTCGTGGCGGGATACAGTCTTTATGGCTGTTGTTTTAGCCTTCGTGGCAGGATACGGTCTATATGGCTGTTGGTTTAGCCTTCGTGGCGGGATACGGCCTCATGGCTGTTGGTTTAGCCTTCGTGGCGGGATACGGCCTGTGGCTGTTGGTTTAGCCTTCGTGGCGGGATGCGGCCTTTATGGCGGTTGGTTTAGATTTCGTGGCAGGATACGACCTTTATGGTGGTTGGATATTATGTTGAGTAAATGATAATGTGAAGCATATACGTGTGTACAATTTGTACGTATGTGGTATATTTTGTGATATTTGTGTGCTCACTAAGCCTTGTGCTTAATCAATGTTGTTTTTACCTTTTTCAGATACTCCCGCCTTTTTGGGGAAAGATAAGGGAAAAACTCCAGCTTGAATTGATGGCCAAACTTCCGCGTGCGCCTTTATTTGTTAAATCTTATAAATGATTTTGATGAAGTACACCATAACGGTGTGATACATGTTTAAAGATTACATTTATTAACTAATTTATAGCTTATATACTCAAAGAAATTATGGTTTCTGGTTTACTTAATGAAGGACCATCTAGATCTGGTGGTACAAAGTAAAAGTTATCTTTTGAAGTAAAACAAGTTTTAGTAATATCTATTATAAAATTTATTGCTTTATCATTACAACAAATTTTTGAATTTTATTTTTTAAAAAAAAGGGCATTACAAGTTGGTATCAGAGCCAAGGTTTTAGGGATTCAGGCAAATCTGAGTGAGAAGTCTGGACTTAAACCATGGATTTTGAGAAAAATGTGGCTATCAGGCGAAGCTTGGATGTGTAGTGAGCACACTTATTGATGATGGAATGATGAAATGCTTGGCTTATTAATGTATATTATGTGATATATCTGGTTAGACTACCATGCTATGTCAATATTGTATGGTAAAATCAATGTGTGATTGTTTATGTAATGTGGTTAGAGTATTACGAATTGATGATTGAATATTTGATGTATTAATATGTGACGTGTACTAGCAAAGTGTTAGTACTAGTCTAGTAAATGCGAATAACTAGACTAATATGGGATTATGTGATTGTTCATGTGTGGGAAAGATAGCTTCCATTATAAAAAAATTGTTTAGTGTTGGATACCTTACCTACACTTGTGAACCATAAAACTTAGTGATAAAGTTTGAGTAAATATGTATAGTATGTTTGAGATAGTAATAGGATCCGTACTATAACAAACACATGGTACATGTTAAACTCAACCACATCACAAAAGGATCTTGTGAATCAAGTAAAGGGTAATACGTAGATGTAATAGGCTGCCTTAGCTATTAGGGGCCTAGAAGAGAGCATTTTTAGGTGAAAAGCATACCAATTGTTTACAACTTTCCTAGAATGACATGAGTAAGATACCTATTTATATCCTGCTTTATAAGGTGAAGTCATGATGTTGTAGACCCCAAGTAGGTATTTGTAAACCTATAGACAGGGAGGAAGCTAGTGTAACTAACGAGGTGGACCCTTGTCCTCCTATTGTTAGACCAGTTGTATCAACCATGCTAGAACGTGCTGTGAATTTGGAGCCAGAACTTCGGGCATAGAGGAGGTGAGACAGGTTTATACTGAGCCCCCAATGTAGGAGATTGTAGTTAGGAAAGTAAATTAAGTCTTCTTTGAGACAATTACTACTATTTTGGAGCAAATGAAGGTTGATGATTCTTAGGCAACAAGGAAGGTGAATACCTATCTGATTGTCCTCTTTGTATAGTAAGAAAGGACAAAGGGGTGTGTATAAATAGACATTACAACGTATTAACCACTGAATCTTCGAGCAAATCCAAAACCTCTTTGTCAGCTAAAAGTGGATAGTTGAGGTTGAAAGTGACTACTGCTCCAGTTATGGTACATGTGATTGCACGTGTAGTATTTCATTATGGTACTACTAATGATTGGTGGGAACTACTCATATAAATGAAATAAGCTGTGAATATCGAGGCGGTGAAATAAGAATAGTTTTCTTGATTGTTCAAGTAGTACACACATTATGTACAGGTAGACAAACCCACAGAGGATGATTTTTGAAGTAAATATAAGGATTGAGCTCAGATAACTCCCAAACTTTGGGTACAACCTTTTTTCTGTTTTGAGAGAGCATTAGAAACGTAATAAAAAGAATAGGATCTAGTCGGGTTCATTAGCAATTAGAAATAAGAAGATGATAGGGTTCGAGGTTAAAAAAAGAATGGAAAAGAATATGATGCCTCCGGTGCTAAAAAGTGGAAAATTTCATGCTGAGTACTACTGAAGCATGCCAAAACAACTGTTAAAGTTGAGGCAGGCCAAAACATCTTGGTAAAGTTTGTAATTTCACACTGAAAGTCTTTTCCTACTACTCGCTTCTGGACGATGGTAAATTAATTGCCATTGTCTAATTGGAACCATTAAGCATGTTATTATTTTAATTAGCTTTGCATGAACGATCAAGCGAAGGGAAAGAAGACCCAAAACCCCTGAAGCTTGGGGAATAGATTTTGAGTACACCATCAAAGAGAGGAAGTGGAGTCTAAATTGATTACATGCACATTCCATTATTAGTTTTGTGTCTGGTTTAGTATTGTTTAATGCAAGAGCGAGTAGATTTTGAATACATCTTCTTTAATGACAGCTACGACTCATCTATGTCGAGATGTCTAGAAAATTCCTTTGGAAGAAGAAATGGTGGGTGATAATGATAAATTGTAACTAGTGTGTGTAAGAACAACGTCTGAGATATGAAAAATATTAGTTATCTAGTTGATTCGATTTTTGTCTGGATCAAGGATTTAAAAGTGATTGGTAGAATGGTTTGGATGGGTTGATACAATGCCATCATCTAGCGCGGCTAGAAACTTTTAGAGGTTAACCTCAAGTATGGGAAAACTTGCCGTTTTGGGCGATAACCAGAAAAGAGGTTAACTGGTAAGTAAAACTCGTAAAACCTCCTACGTGATGTTACATCCTTTTTAGCATATGTCATGAATATGATAAGGAAATAATAATGGCTGAACTCCTGTAGATGTTTTAGTTGTACGAGAGTTTGCTTATGCATTTTAGAAGACTTGCTTACTATTCCTTATGATAGCAAACGAAATTATGAAGTAATCTTATTATGGGTGCTTTACCTATTGTTATGGCCCGAACTGGTTGACTCCTCCAGAGATCCAAGTACGGTTGGAAGGATGGGTTAAGCAGACCCAACATACTTATTTGAGAAACATTAAGATTGTTTGTTAAAAGAGTGTTGGAACATTTAGCAATGTTAGTGGGTATTATCCAATCAAGTGTGCAATGAGATACAACTTATATTAAATTGATGTGAGAAACAAATTAACTATTTCTAGATAAAACTATGGGATGTGATAAATGATACTCACCTTTGAGTAATCACAAGATGAGTAGAAGCGATGATTATATGGAAGTGGACGAGAAGGCGATAATGGCTAGTAATGTAGTGGGACTCACTAAAAGAAATTTTTATTTCTTGTGAATATATATATAGTTGTGCAATGGATTTTGTCTATGTTAGATTATGTGCAGAGATAGATAACATGTGTCATCGTGTCCAATACTATGTGACACTAAAGGATCACACTGCTACACACCCGTTTAGAACCATTTGGATTTTTACCAAGTTGTAAGTGTGTGGAATAATTAATTAGTTAATTAATTATTGAGAGGAAAATAATAATAGTTATTTATTATTTTGAAAGGAAAATTAATATTTAAGTTTAAATATTAATTGGACCAATTATTTAATAGTTATTAATTAATTAGAAAGGTCAAGGGTATTTATATGAAATTAGGTGAAAGTTTAATATAAGCTGAGCTTTAATTAAACGGGCTTGGGCCTTAATAAGATTTATAATATAAATAACCTTTTAAGGTTTAAGGAATCATAAGATAATCACAAGTTGCAAAAAGAAACCCTAGCCTCTCCCCTTTCTCTCTCTCTGCGTCGAACACAAGGAGGCCCCAATGGGGTTCTCGGCCTTGGTCGAACACACACACACACACACGCGGAGGGCTTGCGTGATCGAGTTTTTGGTGATATCCTGCGGCGGTCTAGCAGCCTGTTCGAGGTGGTGCAGTAGCGGTGTTCTACCTTTAGCCATATGGATTGAAGTTTCAAGTTTTTGCTGAAAGGTATAATCTTTAATCCTTATTCTTTGTTTAGTTTCCTATACGAGTTAGATGAGATCACTGGAGGGGGGTTTTTGTTTATCTCCATTGCGTATGTTTTTTATGCCCTACAAAACCCTTCAGTCTAGTGAGGACTAAAGTATGTGTTATGACAAGCTTTACCTGACTTTGAGATGTTATTTAATATAATTTGCAAGACTTATTGCTTGTATTGGTTATATAAGTACCTAGTATGGTGACTAGGCTTTTGATGGTTTGTGATGATATATCATAATGTGATGCAAGGGATATTGCATGGAATTGGTTCCTAATATACATTATGGTTTATAGTACTTGTAGCGTAGGTAGTGTGATGAAAGACCTAGCAGATGGCTAGGCGTACGACCTCACAAGTGGTCAGGCTTAAGACTCAGCAGATGGTTGTGCATGATGGGTGAAAGTAACATATTCTAGCATATAAATATGCGTACATATCTAGTATAATGGGTGAGTTTGATCAAATGGATGACCTTTCTCAGAATGCTAGCCGACGATATGTATCTATTTATGTAAGTTAATGTGTTATTGACTGATCATTTGTTTTGGAAACAATCGTAGATCACCCCTCTGCCATAATTTAGTGATATGTGAAGAAGATGTTGTGAGATTTTTGAACAGTTGCATATGTGAGTGTAACTTGATGTGGCTGAGAACCAAATCCTTCGAATGAGATAATGATGAATTAGTAACAGATTATACGATAAAATACATTACCATCTTCGTAAAGCAAAGTAGTTGTTGAGACATAAAATTAGAAAAGTCAATTGTATGCATTTCAGGGTTGAAATCTTGGGAATGATGACAACTATTTTACGACCAAGAGCTTTTTGTTGTCTATGGGCGGATATAGATATCGTGTATGGCTTGTGTAAAAAAAATTCTATCTATTATAGTACTACAAAGATGCATAAAGAATGTTAAAACAAGTAATTGGTGGAGAAGAATAAAGAGAAAATTGTTACAAGATATATTTAAAAAAATTAACCTCTTTCCAGGATAGAATTGAACATCCGAAACATTAGGGAAGCTACAACTTTTGTGAAGGGTTTTGAACCTGACCAAACCACCATATGACTCAAACTGGTCAATCCTGGGTTTGATTCCACTGGTTCAATCCTAAAAGCGAAACTGGACTGAACACAGCCCTCTAAACCCCAAAAAGGGTTAGGATCTTTAAACTAACTTGATCAACATAGTTTCTTGCAAAACAATCCATAGATAAGGTTATAAGATTATACCTGAACAAAAACCTTTAGGATTGTTAAAGATAGTCCACCACTACTGCACCTCCGATTGAACTGGCTGCTAGACCGCTCCTGGATCACCAAGCCTTCAAACCGTGAAGACCTCTTGTGTGTATGCCTGCGTCGATCAACACAAGGCCAAAAACCGAGAACACCTTGTGTTCCTCTTGGCTTGCGATCGTCGAGAGAGAGAGAGAGACAAAGAGAGAGAGAGAGTTTGGTCGAGAGAGATCGACGAGAGAGAGAGTGCGAGATCGATAGGGTGAGGGAGAGAGGTGGCTAGGTTTAATCCTTTGTCTCATGTTCTTAATCCTTAAGCCTTTAAGGATATATTTATAAGGATTCGATTGGACCTAAGCCCGTTTAATTAAAAGCCCACTGGTTTTAATTAAACTTTCAATCTCTTCACTTTGACCCCCTGGACTATACTAGTTAATTAATTAACTATTAATTAACTTAGTCCATTAAATATTAAAACTTAATATTTAATTCTTCTTAAATAATAAATAACTATTTATTATTTATTTCCTTTCTAATAATTAATACAAACTGATTAATTATTTATTTCTCTCTTTTCAATAATTAATACTACTGATTAATTATTTCGTCTTTCTCTTTAATAATTAATCTAACTGATTAATTATTTCCTTCTTCTCTTTAATAATTAATCTATCTGATTAATTATTTCCACACAGACAAAAGGTGAAATCCAACTGTTCTGAATTAGGTGTGTAGCAGTGTGACCCTTTAGTCTCTTATAACATTGGATACAACATGCCTATTAATTATCTCTGTACATAATCTAACAGACTCCCACTTGTGCAAAATAAGTAATAGTTACTGCACATTGTTAGCCTAAGGAGGTCCTAGCCAGACACTTAGGATGACCAGGTTATAAGAACTCTTATACCCCAAAACGATTTGTGATAAAACTTCATAAGCAACCTGCTTAGAAGTGACTTGTTATAAACTAACTGTTTATAAACTAAACTATCATAAACTCCCTGTTCATGAATGAGTACGTTTTTATATATACAAACTTGCATATATATAGGATTGTCCCTTGCAACACGATATTTCAATTTTGAGCATGAGCATGGAAAAAGTCAACTCAGAGACTCAAGAATTTGTTCATGACATACTTGATTTCGAAACTGCGTGATAAACGACAAAGAACATATCAGTTCGTTTGGGCATGGCCGTGCACTTACCAGTTTCTCTAATCATTCAAGGGGCCCGGAAACATCTCTCCTAAAAATGAGGTGCAATTACCATCTTGCATATTTGCATTTGGCAATACGGCTCCCATTGAATCTAGACACGCCCCTTATGACCATCCTGTTACGGCGTGGCGTTAGAACGCGCTAAGAAGACAACAGTTACCGCATCCCAAACCAAATACCTCAGGCTTGAGGATAACCTATGTGATAAATACTTTTGACACGAATCCACCAAGTATTTTTCACAGTGGGTCCATCCAATATTTGTAACCCTAACGAATATCCGTCAATTTTGGTGCGCAAAAACCGTTCGCAGCTTCGATATACTTTCGAATCTACCCCAAAATTACGATGACTTTATAGCCCTATCATAGTTCCCACCACGATAAGTAGTCACGGATGATGTTTTGAATAAACCTAGTTTATTCCTGGATAAGCCAAAACATACAAAATTGTGAAGAACAATGAAACTAATTTCTACACCCTTCCATATTCCACCCTGAAATAAAGATGCATAATTTCTACCATTTCACTGACTCGATTCACTGTGTCTACCTGAATTACTTATTATTTTATATTTGTAGCTTATCACGGATTACATGGAAAATAATATGATCATAAACCTTAAAACACAAGACTAGTACCATGAAGTACTATTTCTTGGTTTTGCTAGAAATCGTTCTTGCAACCTAAGAAGAAATCTAGACTTACTTATTTTATAAAATTCCTTAAACTTGGAGAACTGGAAATAACTCCAAAGTTTCTGATTTTACAAAATAACCTCCCTGTAATTAAAAAACTTTAATTACATTTGTAGATATAATAAATCTTACTAGATTTATATCCTTTTTGAAATGATAAATCCTCTTACACCTACTTGTAAGAAACTTGAAACTAGATTCCCGGTGTATACCAACACTAATCTAATATCATTACTAAGAATGTTAAAGAACATCCTATTTTATCATTTCTAACGTTAACCAACCAACAATATTAAGCTGACTTACTGAACATTTTAGAACGTATATAATTTCTATTTAAGTCATAACTTGACTTAAAAAAAAACTTGCAATGATATCTTTATTGAATAACTCTCAATAAGTCATGCATTCCTTGGATTAGTTCTTTCTCAAGAACTTACTGTTTTAGATAACTTCTAAATCATCCAATAATTATATACTTTAAAAGTTCAAACTTGTATTTATCACACTGGTTAAAAAATAACCTTTTATTAACCCTGATAAATACACAAGTCAGGTGCTCCCACTATCTTTTATGAAAAAGTGCATTCTTTAAAAATATCTTTTTAGGCCTTAGTCAATCCTTGACTACCATACCTAAGACTTGTGTTCCAAACATATGTTTTAAAGAACTTAGTTTTTGTAAGAAATTTGTTTTATGAAACCAATAACTTGGATTTCCCATATATCCATCTTTCTAATTACGGAAAGTGGTTTCATTAAACTTACCATGATCACAAGTATGAAACACTCATAATGGTATCTTAAATATCTTTCCTTAAAACATTTAGTATAAAACTCCCTTGATTATAATAATCATTTTTATACTTTCTTAAATGTTTTATCAAAAACTATTTTACCCAGAAATAATGACTATTATTTCCATATGTTCAAGACTTTGAACATTCACTTTTCATAAAATCTTAAATACTTGTTGAATTAGAAAAACTATCTAATCTTATAAACAAAACTTGTTTATACAAGTATTTACATAGTAGAACCGGCATTTATGTAACTACAACAAATCATAGCATAAGATTATTATGAATCACCAATCAAGTCAAGACTTGACATATTGGCACTCTTTTAGTCACAACTGGACCAATCATGATTCATATAATAAGAACACATGCACGGATATGAACCAAATATTATAATTTCCATAAACTTAAAAGTATCCATAAACAATATAAAATTTGTTCAAATAAACTTAAAAAGTTTAAATAACTAGGAAATATAAATAATATCCGTATGCTGCACGTAGGATCTCTTTATGCTGGGCCGCATCACTTTCCATTTCCTCCTGCAATAAACGATTGCAAGATGTTAGAATACTTGTAAAACTTTACAAGTAGGAAAGTGACAAAGAAGCTAATCACGCAATACCTGAGGAGCCAGACTTGCCTCCTGCCTCGTGACCTTTCGGACAATCTCGTTTCCAATGTCCGGCCTCGCCGCACCTGAAGCACCGATTCTCGGTCCTTGCCTTGTTTGGCTTCGGCTTCTTGCCCTTGTTGTCATTATTAGCCCTGGGTGCACTCTGGCTGGGCTGGGCCTTGCCCTTTCCCTTTCCGTTGTGCCCCTTCCTCTTCTTACCTCCACCATGTACCACCATAAGAATGTCCTTAGACTTGGTCCCGATACTCTGCTCAGCTATCTTGAGCATGTAGTGCAACTCAGCCACGGATTTCTCCATGTTATTCATGTTGTAGTTGACTATAAAAGGCTTATAGTCATCTGACAACGAGTTGAGTATCGTATCCATTGCTAGCTGCAACGGTACTGGGTGCCCAAGTCTCTCTAGGTGGTCCATGTAACCTTTCATTTTCATGACATGGTCACTGACTAAGGTCCCCTTAGCCATCTTGCACAAGTTAAATGCCCTAGTGGCATCATAATGCTCCGTACGGGCTTGCTCCTAGAACATGTCCCTTTGCTGGCGGATCATGTCATATGCAGGAGTTTCCATCATGCTTGATTGCAACTCTGGACTCATAGTTGCAAACATGAGGCAGCTAACATCCAAGGCGTCATTGGAGCGCTTCTGAAAAGCCTCCCTAACCTCTGCCCTGGCATTGCTGGAAGGGGGATTTCCTAGAGGTTGTTCTAGGACATACCACTTTCTCTCGTGCCTCAGCACGATCCGGAGATTTCTCTCCCAAGTGACAAAGTTGGACCCGGTGAGCTTATCCTTCTCAAGGATAGAGCGGAGAGAGAGGTTATTAGTATTGGTAACGTTGGTTGCCATCTACAAATTAAAACCCCGTTTAATTAGTAATTGCAAATACAATTTCCAACATATATTATTAAACCCATAAACAATATATATTAGACCTAGGACCCATATTTCACATACTTGACGCAAGGTTTGGGCACTTCCCGCCAAGTCATGCTATTTCTGGTAGGTAACACCCTGTAACAATCGTACCTAACTGATACGACTCCTAGAACCTCGTAGAGCACTTAGACCCAGTCTAGTATGTTTAACTCTACTCTAGTGCTTTTTGGGCCGGGACTCCCGATTATCACCAAAATAGATCGCACCACCTAAGACAGCATGAATTCTGGCCGGGACTCCCGATTATCGCAGAATCTTTCATGCCCTTTCCCGCAATGGTTTGAACCCGGATGCCCAAGGTTTGGGCACTTCCGACACCCGAGTACCGTTTAACAGTCAAGGTGTACCATTAGGTGGGTAGCACACTAATCTAAGATTTTTCTTGGGTTTTAATTAAGTTCAAAGAAAAAACTTAATTTTCCAGTTTTTGAAAAACCATTTTAAAACTAACTGTTTTAAAAATACACTATTTACATGTATACCTTAACTAGATGCACAAAACGGCCTTTATAAGTTTCAAACTTATAAACTTGAGAAAACTTTTAAATTTATAAAAATTTAATTAATACGACTACCAGACTGAAGTCATATTCTAGTTTATCATAGAACGTGGTTTTTCACTGTTTAATAACAACCTGTTATTAAACCCCTTTTTATTTACCATCACATACATTTCATATGGAAATATGAAAAAACAGTAAATAAAAACACAACCACGCAGATAATAATAAGCAGATAAAACCTATAGTTTTGCCAACTAATTCTAAGGTCAAACCTAAGGACAAAATGACTTGGATTCGCCTTCTTGATGTGCTGCTCCCACTAGCCTTGACACCTCCCCGAAGTATCCGTGCTCCGTGTGAAAAACACCATTTACCTTGTCACCTTCTTGAAGTCCATCTTGGTCAAGGGTTAAACTATTACTAGTCTATTACAAATACAACATTGAATGGGGTTGAAAATGGCACGCAGGCCTCCCCGAACCAGTACAATATTACAATTAAAAAGGGATTGTAATTGTCACACAAGCCTTCCCAAAAACCAAAATAAAAGAAGAAATGAAAAACGAGTCCTATGTCGGCAAAACTATAGCTATATGAATCACAACCAAGCAATTTATATATAAGCACTATATATATAAAAGTCAACCACGCAGTTATAGTAAATAAACAAAAAATGTGCTGTTAAGCACACAACCTGATTTGTTTAAACTATTCTCATTTATCCTTTTGATTAATACCTATTAACCAAAAAGGAGAATTATGATCTTCTAATTTATTTGACCAAACTAGGTTTTCAACAAGAATTAAAAACTTGATCTCATTCAAAACTTTGAATGATATCTTCACGTCGAGTTTTATTACTAGTTTTCCAAAAACTTAAAACCGACAACCTTTGGTCAATTAAATAATTATCTTGTTTAATTCTCCATTTTATTATATAAACTTTATCCTTTTAGAATTTATTTATTTAAAAATGACTTAAACTAGCCATAATAAATAAATATCTAAAATATATATTTTAACTAAGCTAATTAAAATATATAATACTAGTTTATATAACACCTTTATTAATTTTATAAATTAAAATTAATAATCCTTTCGTATTAATCCGGAAAAACTATCTTGGGCCAACATCTCCCGTCAACCCGTGTAACCCACTGGGCCGAGACCCTCTTGGGCCGAGAACCGATTCGACCAAAAACTACTTGGGTCGAAACCCTGCTGGACCGTGATCCTCCTTCGGCATAGACCCACATGGATCGTGATCCACCCTGGGCTGAGGAACACCTTGGGCCGAAGCCCTTTGGGCCGTGGCGTACTGGGTCAAAGTCACTTGGGCCGAAGCCCACTCTGACCCTTAGCGCCGCTAAGTCCTGTTAGCGCCGCTAAGTCCTGTTAGCGCCGCTAAAACCATTTTAGCGCCGCTAACGGTCACGGTAATGGTTTCGGTTCCCGTTTTCTGATTAATACAGTAATATTTTAAATCATTTTTAATCTATTAAAACTAACTGTTTTAATATACTGATTAAACACTGGATTTAATTCAAAAACCAAAAACTATTAATTATTAATATCAACAAAAAACTTGTTTTATTAATAATTAATTATCCTAAAACTTGATTTCAACCTTTTTAAACAAAAGTTCAAAAACTGGTTAAAGTCTAGTTTTAGATAAAAGTTTATCCTTTTTAACCGTTTAAACACAAACCTGGTTTAAACCTAACTGGTTAAAATCAAACCTTTTGTGAACTAGATAAAAACATAAAACTTGTTTTTATCCCTTATGGTTTTCGAAAACTTCAAGGAGAAGGAACAAGATGAAGAAGATTATATAACTATTAAACAAATCAAAAACTGGATTAACTAGGTTCAATTAATTAAAACAAACTGTTTAATTTATCTTAATCCAAAACTTGCTCTTATCCAAAAATCACAATCCTTTTTAACCGTTTAAACCAACTGTTTAAACTTTTTGATTAATAGGATTAAATTTCTTAAAACTGGATAACAGAAACAAACTGTTTTGTTGTCCTTGGTGATTTTTGAAAATGTCTAGAGCAAATAGGTGATCAAGAATCAAATCTTAATCCCAGAAACAGATAAAAACTAGAAACTATGGATCATAGAGCCGAGGCTCTGATACCACTATAGGGTTTTAAACCTGACCAAACCACCATATGACTCAAACTGGTCAATCCTGGGTTTGATTCCACTGGTTCAATCCTAAAAGCGGAACTGGATTGAACACAACCCTCTAAACCCCAAAAAGGGTTAGGATCTTTAAACTAACTTGATCAACATAGTTTCTTGCAAAACAATCCATAGATAAGGTTATAAGATTATACCTGAACAAAAACCTTTAGGATTGCTAAAGATAGTCCACCACTGCACCTCCGATTGAACTGGCTGCTAGACCGCTCCTGGATCACCAAGCCTTCAAACCGCGAAGACCTCTTGTGTGAATGCCTGCGTCGATCAACACAAGGCCAAAAACCGAGAACACCTTGTGTTCCTCTTGGCTTGCGATCGTCGAGAGAGTGAGAGAGTTCGGTCGAGAGAGAGATCGACGAGAGAGAGTGCGAGATCGATAGAGTGAGGGAGAGAGGTGGCTAGGTTTAATCCTTTGTCTCATGTTCTTAATCCTTAAGCCTTTAAGGATATATTTATAAGGATTAGATTGGACCTAATCCCGTTTAATTAAAAGCCCACTGGTTTTAATTAAACTTTCAATCTCTTCACTTTGACCCCCTGGACAGTACTAGTTAATTAATTAACTTAGTCCATTAAATATTAAAATTTAATATTTAATTCTCCTTAAATAATAAATAACTATTTATTATTTATTTCCTTTCTAATAATTAATACAAACTGATTAATTATTTATTTCTCTCTTTTCAATAATTAATACTACTGATTAATTATTTCGTCTTTCTCTTTAATAATTAATCTAACTGATTAATTATTTCCTTCTTCTCTTTAATAATTAATGTATCTGATTAATTATTTCCACACAGACAAAAGGTGAAATCCAACTGTTCTGAATTGGGTGTGTAGCAGTGTGACCCTTTAGTCTCTTATAACATTGGATACAACATGCCTATTAATTATCTCTGCACATAATCTAACATTTTGCACATTCTTAAGTGAAACTAAAAAGATATTGCAATTAATATTATCATGGAGCTTTCCAAGACCCCGTTTTGATGTTACCCGGGTGATTGTTAATGTGTCGGAGAATAGTGCCTTTTTATTTCCAATTCGATATTAACATTTCTTCAAATTGATGACTAAGTTATCATAAAATCGGAGATTGTGGAACAAGAAGCGCTTTTGTTTGTGAAGTTTGATAGTGATGGTAGGTTCATCTTCTGATTTAGTAGGAAATTCTACAAAGATTTGGGCACTAATTGCATTTTAGCTTGATGTACTACTCATAAACTATCACATAATGTGGATGGACAATTCAAACGCATGAGGTTATGTCATTTGTGTGTGTGGTTGATAGAAATAATAATATGGAAAAATATGGTAAATTCATTTGGAGCAAAGTTGCTTAATTGTTCTTGGTAGTACTGATGTGGTTCAGCAAACAATAGAAAAGATTCAACAAATCAGAGAATGATTGCAGGCTGCTCAAAGCCGGCAAAAGAGCTATGCGGATAATAGATGATCATTCTTGGAATTTCAAGTAGGGACCATGTGATGTTAAAGGTATCTCCTTGGAAAGGTATTATCCGATTCAGAAAACAAGGTAAGCTCAGTCCAAGATTTGTTGGACCCCTGAGGATCATTGCGCGTGTTGGAAAAGTTGCTTATAGATTTGTTATACCTGAAGAATTATGTAGAATTCATAACACCTTCCATGTGTCTCAACTTAGGAAGTGTTTAGCTGACGAATCAACCTATCTAGAATGATTTTAATGTTCTTTAAAGCTTATTGATGAATCCATGATTGGATACCTTTGAATTGAGTTTTATTGGATCAAAACCCACTTGCATGTATTTGTTCTTAAAGTTTTGATGAAATGGTAACAAATTGTGGGTTTATTCATGTTAGAATGTCATTTGAAAGCTTTAGAACCTGATTAAGAAGAAATATGAGCTTTAGTATCGAATTTGAGTGAGTTTGGATGACTTTGTAAAAATCCCGTAAGCCACTCTACATAGGGCAGAAACTTTTAACAGTTTTCGAAAAATCATTAAAAATCAAGAAAACCGTTAGAGGTCATATGATATATCGTTGGAAAGCTCTGGATGTATAGTTTCTTTCTTATGTTGGACACAAAAGCTGATTCGGACCCTAAGATGTGTAAACATACGAAATACTATAGAAGGGTCAAGCTGGAAGTATACATTTTTGTATACAAGTTAAGATTTAAGATAATTTGGGCTATAAGCCACTTTATGGAGACTTGGGAAGCCTTAATGTCAAGTTTTAGTTAATGTGAGGGTCACTTATGCCACTTGATGACTTAATCAAGTGTGTTTCTCGGTTGACAAGAATGAGTTGAGTTTGCTAAGTAACTATTATTCTTATGCTTGTTTAGGCTTATACATTTACTATGGCTTGGATTTGGTTGTGAGTATTTGGGTATTGATTCTCATCACACCAAAAGGTGAGTACACTGATTCACTTAATGTACTATGTGAATATGTGTCTATATATTGTGCTATGTATGTGAAAGATAACCCATGTTTTGTTGGTTTAGCCTTCGTAGCGGGATACGGTCTTTTTCGCTGTTGGTTTAGCCTTCGTGGCGGGATACAGCCTTATGGCTGTTGGTTTAGCCTTCTTGGCGGGATACGGCCTTTATGACTGGTGGTTTAGCCTTCATAACAGGATACAGCCTTTATGGTTGTTGGATATTATGTGGAGTAAATGATAATGTGAAGCATATACGTGTGTACAATTTGTACGTATGTGGTATATTTTGTGATATTTGGTTGCTCACTAAGACTTGTGCTTAATTAGTGTTGTTTTTACCTTTTTTCAGATACTCCCGCCTTCTTTCGGAAAGATAAGGGAAAAACTCATGGCCAAACTTCCGCGTGCGCCTCTACTTGTTAAATCTTATAAATGATTTTGATGAAGTACACCATAACGGTGTGATACATGTTTAAAGATTTTATTTATTAACTATTTTATAGCTTATATACTTTAAGAAATTATGGTTTTTGGTTTACTTAATGAAGGACCATCTAGATCTGGAGGTACAAAGTAAAACTTATCCTTTGAAGTAAAACAAGTTTTAGTGATATTTATTATAAAATTTATTGCTTTATCATTATAACAAATATTTGAATTTTATTTTTCAAAAAAAAAAAAAAAATGGGCGTTACACCATATTCATACTTTTGCTTAATTACGTGAATCATGCATAGTCAACATTAAATAAATCATGGTTAAACTTGGTTCAAAGAGGTCAATCAATGTTACATTTGTTTTAATAGGCCATGATTTGATTAAATAAGTCAATCACATTTTGTTAAATGGGTAAATCGTTGTCAACAAAGACGTAAATCATGACCAACATATCTATCTGCGCACTACTTTCTTCAAAGAGAGGATTACAATCAGTATTACAAACATACTTGAAACCAAGTATCTCAACCATTGCCAACACTAATAACTTATGATTGATAAATAATTTTCATTTAATATATACTTTAATAGAGCTCATAATATGAAAAGGCATATAAAATATGATTAGCATATTATTTTAAATTAATATAAAAAATCCTTTATAAACGGAAATTTCAATCTCAAATTTCTATATTCTGCACCACCAAATGCTTACCTTTGTGTACTTGTAAGTATATATAAACGGAAATTTGCTGAACTCAACTACTTTAATCTTAAACAGAAGCATCTACCTCAAATGCTTACAGTTTCGTGTCGTGTTAGGTCTTTCCAGCCCCAATTGGGGGTGGGGATGATTGTAAAGGAAAATGGGAAAACAATTAGAGAGTGGCAGAGATGAAAGAAAAATGAAATTGAGTATTATCTTGTGTTATTGAGGTTGAACCAAAAGAGAGGAAATGAAGGAGATTTTCTTTGGTTTTCAATTATCCCATCTTTTGGTTCATTTCCTTCCCACTCTTGAATAAAAATTCAAGAAGATACAATTTTAGTAGTTTCCATTTCTACCCTCTGTTTCCTTCTAAAAAGTAATTCATCTAAGAGATTAGGAGACAATTTTTTCATTTTTCTCTTTTAAAATGTTGCTTTTTTATAGATAAGCACACATTCATCTAACCTACATCTATGTCCTTATAACACTTAAACCTTCTATGTTGCTTTTTATTTAATGCTATTTATATGATTATTATTTGATGGTGACTTGATATCTAATTGGACCACGAGGTAAGAAGTAACAATATTAGTTTTAAAATTTTATATGTTAGTGGTACCAAATGATTCGTTTTAACACGAGGGTCCCGAATGATACTTCGTTGCTTGTTAATGACTTGAGTAGGTTCACTTTAATTAGGTTCCTGTACACCACATAACTGTATTCTACACTGTATGGGTGTTTAATTAATCCAGCATCCTACTTATATGTTCTTTGACTATGTGAAGTCAAAGTTTTGTGGGTTATTGTCCGTGTGCATATTTCTTTGTGAGGAAGAAAGCTAAAAACAACTGATTCCAACCCTTTAATCTATGTTTTGTGTGGATTTTTGCTGAATCAAAGTAAGTTTATGTCTCTTAGATTGCTCTTCAGATCTCTTCACTTGTTCTTGTCAAAAACATGCTTCTTTGATTTCTAGGGTTGATGATTAAGTTAGGTTTATGCTTAATCCGAATTGGTTTCATATTTATATAGGTTCAGGGAACTTTATATACTGATTTAGGATAGAAAACATGTTGATTTCTGTATGTTTGATGAAGTTGAGGTTCTAACTTATTAATGGTGGTTTTGATGAGTTTGAATTCAAGAATTGATTACCTTAATGTGTTTCAATGTTATATTACATGTTGATAGTAGTTTATATGTGTTTTGGATATATTTTGATTGCATTTAAACTGCTGCAATCGAGTTTATTGATGGATTCTTGCTGCTGGAAATCGAACAGGGAACAACCGATTACTGTGCCTGCAGGGTTTAAACCCGAGGCGTTTGCTGTTGTAACATGTATTTTATGTTATTTTGGTACATTAAACCTAACGGGTTGGTTTTGACCCGTTAGTGAGTTAAATATTAATATATGAACTTTGAACGTGTTATGTTAGTTGTTACACGGTTTTTATAACATGTAAGACTATCTTACATGAGTATGAGTGTTTTCCATTTTGACTATATGTGTTTTGCGCAACGGTTAAGTTTTGACCCATTTGCTATTTAACTTGATTCTTGGGATTAATTGAGATTTAAATTACTAATCTATTTGTATTTTGTTCTCAGGGGATCCGAAGCCTCAGTGACATTATACAACTGAGCTTGGTGTTTGGAGGACATAGGTGAGTGGACTATTAACTCACAAACTGTATTAGTTGTAACGGTTTTGGTTGCAAAGGGTTATACTGTTTTATGCTTTGATAGAGTGTAGAGTTTAGTAATTGATCTGCTGGTGCTATGATATGCTTGCATATACTTTGTAATTGTGAATAGCTGTACGTTGACCAGGGTTGTTTGGATGGGGTCAGCCATGTCAGGTAAGCTGGGCTTATTTTGTCATCGACTAACCAGTACTTGATCTTTTGATGCATTTGTTGCATCTTAAGGGATTTACTGTGTGAGAACGACAAGTGGGCTATCGGTAAACCTATGCTAGGTTAGCATTTGGTTGTAGGTTCGGTTGAACCGCCGGTCCTCTGAGATACGTGTTTATCTGTTGTAGTATCATTGCTTGTTGTTCTAATGTTTTTCGTTTGTTACACTTTCTTTCAATTATCTTTGAGCTAATCCCCCACATTAAACTTCGTTTTGCAGGTCGTGGTAAGTTTTGCTGGTTGCTGGGAGTTTGTGTTTGTCTTTTGGGAAAGTCTGACAACACTCTGATATATTTTTTATTAAATAGCCTGTTTGTAATTACGTAACACTGGCCATTGATATACTGACCTGTTGTGTCAATCGTTGATTATTTTATAATACCTATGTGAATAGGTTATGTTTGTTTATTCGCTTCCGAAGTGAAAATCTTTTAAAAAAATATAAAAAAATAGCAGTGTTACAATTTGGTATCAGAGCCTCGGTTTGGGTTTGTGTGCACTTTTGTGTATTCAATTCCCAAATCTTGGCTCGAGTCTGGTCAGACATTACTTGTGTGTGTGTGTGGGGATTAGGGTGAATGCAAGTTTATTGTTAGTAGTTGTGGTTTGTATACTGTGTACTAACAGTTTATCTAATAAGTGTTGAGGTGTTGTGATTGAAATAGATATGGTTGATAATGAGAACTTGACTAATGCCCCTTCGACCCCAAGAAGAGCTCGTACTTCCTTTGTAGGTCCTTCAAAGATTCCTACATCAGCTAGTATTGTAGTTATAGGTGCTGATACTGATAAAGAGGAATATGTTTATTAGTTAGAGGAGCAGTTGCAGGAGCTTAGAGGAGAGGTATGGGAGTTTCGGAAACAGAAACATGTATAGACTTCTCAAGCAAAGATTTCTCTAGTGATTTCGACTCAGTCTAAGATTCCTCCAGTATCAGTATCTATTTTCTCTACATCTCAGCCGACTCAGCCTCAGTATTATTATCCAGTCACATCACAGGGGTCTTATCAGTATCCTATGTTTGGGTTTCCACCTTAATTGGGACCCCAAAAGTGTCAGTACAAAGATTTCAGGGATTGTAAACCAAAGGAGTACTACGGGAGCACAGATCCTGCTGAAACTTTAAACTGGTTGAGAGAGACTACTAAAGTTTTGGATACTTACAATTGTGAGGAGGAGCTGAGGGTTACTTTTGCCACCAGGATGCTCAAAGGGGATGCTATGGTTTGGTGGGATTCGTTGACAGCTCACCTCACTAAAGCATAGATGGATTCTATTACCTGGGAGTAGTTTCAGAGTAAAGTCTGTGAGAAGTATTGTGGTGAATTTGAGATGACAAATATCAGAAAGGAGTTTATGGATTTGCATATGACTGAGTAGATGTCAGTTTATGAGTTGATCAGATAGTTTAACCAGAAGATGAGGTTTGTGAAACAGTGGGTACCAGATGAGTCTACACACGTACAACACTTTACTGGAGCATTGTTACCGGAGTACAGGGGTACCGCTCGATTGGCTAGCACGCTGACACAGACTTTCACCTTAGCTAAATTGTTAGAGGTGATGTTAAGGCACGTGAACAGATGAACAGGGATAAAGATACCTTGCAGAAATCGAAGACTGAGCAGATGGTTTACAGTAGAAAAAGAAATGGCAGGGGAACTAGGAACAGGGTAAGCAGAACCCTAAACCAACTACTGGTGGTTCGAGTCAGAGGCCATAGTGGTGCAGAAGATGCAGGTCTTCTCACACCAAACCTTGTACACTCCAGACCTTGCGATTTATCAAATGTGGTGCCTTGGGGCACGAGGTGAAAGATTGTAAATTTCCTTGTAATGTATGCTGGAATTGTCATAAAGAGGGTGGGTAACCGGTCAGGCGAGTGTCCTTTTGCGAAGAAGACGGGGTCAGGGTCAGGGTCAGGGGCAGTGGCAGTTGGGGGATCATCATCATCATTAGGCCAAAAGAGAAAGAACCCTCCTCCACCCGAGGGTAGAGCTTTTCGTATGTCAGTAGATGATGCTACTGCCACCGATGATGTCATCACTGTTATGTTTTTGATAAACTCTGTACCTTCGCGTGTGTTGTTTGATTCGGGGGCTAATCGCTCCTTATTTTGGTGGCTTTCTGTGATTAATTGAAACTGTCTACTTCAAATGTTACTGCTCCATTAGAAGTAGAGATAGCTGATGGTAAAACGTTCCAGTCATAACGGTTGTTTCTGGAGCTGAAATTGACATTGATGGTAGTTTTTTTCCAGTCTCTTTCTTGTTAATGCCTATAACTGGATTTGATGTTGTTTTGGGTATGGACTGGTTGAGCCAGAATAGGGCTAGCATTAAATGTCATAAGAAGTTGATTTCTTTTCCTTTATCTGGCGGGTCACACGTAGTGGCTTGCAGAGAGAGGCTTCATTCTGCTCTCCCTATTATCTTGTTTATGAAGGCTAGAAAATCTCTTGCTAAAGGGTGTAAATCTTTCTTGGCTTATGCTATTGATGTCAAAAAGGAGAAGCAGATTGTTTTTGATATCCGGGTGATTTCAGAATAGTCGGAAGTGTTTCCTGATGAATTACCTGGGTTGTCTCCGGTTCGTGAGATAGAATACAGAATTGATCTAATTCCAGGTTCGAGTCCAGTGGCTTGAGCTCCTTACAAGTTGGCTCCTTCTGAAATCGGAGAAATGATGACTCAATTTCAGGATTTGTTAGACATGGGTTTTATTCGTCCTAGTTCTTTTCCGTGGTGTGCACCGGTTTTATTTGTGAAAAAGAAAGACGGTACTCTGCATATGTGTATTGACTACCGGGAACTGAATAAGAGGACAGTTAGAAATAAATAACCTCTACCCAGAATTGATGATTTGTTTGATCAGCTGCAGGGTGCTTCTTATTTTTCTAAAATTGATTTGCGATCGGGTTATCACCAGGTACGTGTTTCAAATGCTGATATTCCTAAAACCGCGTTCCGTACCAGGTATGGTCATTATGAGTTTTTAGTTATGCCTTTTAGTTTAACTAACGCCACTGCTGTATTCATGGATTTAATGAACCGGATTCGTTATCCGTTTTTGGATAAATTTGTGATTGTATTTATCGATAACATCCTAGTCTATTCTAAAACATAGTATGAGCACGAGCTCCATTTGAGGCAAGTTTTGGAAACTTTAAAACGGGAGCATCTTTTTGCGAAATTTTCTAAATGTGAATTTTGGATGCGGGAGGTTCAGTTTTTGGGGCATGTTATCTGTAAAGATGGGGTTAAAGTTGATCCAGCTAAAGTTGAAGCGGTTATGAACTGGAATGCTCCTAAATCACTATCTGAGATTAAAAGTTTTCTACGATTGGTGTGTTATTAGCGCAGATTTATTAAAGATTTTTCGAAAATTGCGAGTTTTATATAACAAAAATAACCCGTAAAGATGTGCCATTTAAGTGGAATGATGAATAGGAGACAACTTTTCAGACTTTGAAACAGCTACTGTGCCAGGCTCCTATTCTAACACTACCGGACTGTTCTGATGATTTTATAGTGTACTGCGACACTTCCTTTGCAGGTTTGGGTTGTGTTTTAATGCAGCGTGATCGGGTTATTGCTTATGCTTCATGGTAACTGAAACCACCCGAGAAGAATTATCCAACCCATGGCTTAGAACTTGCAGCTGTAGTCATTGCGTTGAAGCTGTGGAGGCACTACTTATACGGTACAAGATGTGTTATCTGTACTGATCATAAGAGTCTGCAGTATGTATTTTCCTAGAAAGAGCTTAATATGCGACAGAGACGGTGGTTAGAACTCATCAAAGATTATGATTGCAAGATTTGATACCATCCGGGGAAAGCAAATGTTGTAGCAGATGCTTTGAGCCGCAAGGGAGCCTGTGACAGTTCCGATTTATGCGTGTTGAGATCGTTTCTGACTTAGTGGATTGACTTAAATCTGCTTAGGTGGAGGCCTTGAAAGATGAGAATCTGAAGTCAGAGATCATGATTAAGAGAAAAGATAAGTTAGTTGATGATTCATGAGGATTAAAGACTTATCAGTCTCGTGTTTGGGTGCCATTGCTTGGGGAGCTTCGGGGTTTGATTTTGTCAGAGGCTCACAAGTCAAAATTGTATGTTCATCCTGGTAGCACTAAAATGTAAAACGATTTTAAAGTGCTGTATTGGTGGCCTACGATGATGAAAGATGTTGCACAGTTGTGGAATCTTGTCAACAAGCACGAGAAATCCTACCTGTCTTTGAGACAGCTGGAGATACCAGAGTGGAAATGGGAGCATATTACGATGGATTTTATATCCAAACTTCCATGTACTCAAAAGAATCATGATAAGATTTGGGTGATTGTTGACCGTCTAACGAAGAGTGCTCATTTTTTTGCCACCAGTGAGACAGCTTCACTCAGCAGACTGGCTCAGTTGTACATCGATGAGATTGTATCATGGCACGGTATTCCTCTCTCTATTGTTTCTGATAGGGATTCCAGATTTGTTTCTAACTTCTGGAGGAGTTTACAGCGGGAATTGGGGACGCGTGTTAATTTGAGTACAGCTTACCATCCTCAGATAGACGGACAGACTGAACGAACCATTTAGACACTTAAGGATATGCTACACGCCTGCTTGTTAGAGTATGGTGGGTCTTGGGATTCTCCGTGTACAAGATCTGAAAGTTGATTCGAAAAAGCGGTTAGTAGAGGAACCTGTTGAAATAGTTGATCGCAAAGTGATAAAGCTTCGTAAGAAAGAGAGTTTTGATTAAATGGAAGCACAATTTGGGTTCTGATCTGATGTGAGAGACGGAGGCAGACATGAGGAACCGCTACCCTAACCTATTTGAGCGCGATGAGATTCCGGGTACGCAATCTTCTTTAGGGCGGAGATTTGTAACACCCGCGTTTAGGGCCCGGTCGTTTCGTGGCGGTGATAAGTGTTTATATTATTTGTTTATATTTATATATTAGTTGTTTATATTTAATAATTTATTTATTGCTATTTATATGATTATTATTTGATGATGACTTGATATCTAATTGGACCGCGAGGTAAGAAGTACAAATATTAGTTTTAATAATTTATATGTTAGTGGTACCAAATGATTCGTTTTTACACGAGGGTCCCGAATGATACTTCGTTGCTTCTTAATGACTTGAGTAGGTTCGCTTTAATTAGGTTCCTGTACGCCACATAACTCTATTCTACATTGTATGGGTGTATAATTAATCCACCAGCCGACTTATATGTTCTTTCACTATGTGAAGTCAAAGTTTTGTGAGTTATTGTCCCTATGCATATTTCTTTGTGAGGAAGAAAGCTAAAAACAACTGATTCCAACCCTTTAATCTATGTTTTGTGTGGATTTTTGCTGAATCAGAGTAAGTTTATGTTTCCTAGATTGGTCTTCATGATCTCTTTACTTGTTCTTGTCAAAAACATGCTTCTTTGATTTCTAGGGTTGATAATTAAGTTGGGTTATGTTTAATCCGAATTGGTTTCATGTTTATATAAGTTTAGGGAACTTTATATACTGATTTAGGATAGAATACATGTTGATTTCTGTATGTTTGATGAAGTTTAGGTTATAACTCATTAATGATGGTTTTGATGAGTTTGAATTCAAGAATTGATGACCTTAATGTCTTTCAATGTTATATTACATGTTGATAGTAGTTTATATGTGTTTTGGATATATTTTGATTGCATTTTAACTGTTGCAATCGAGTTTATTAATGGATTCTTGCTGCTGGAAATCGAACAGAGAACAACAGATTACTGTGCCTGCTGCGCAGGGAACGCGATGCGTTCGAGGGTTTAAACTCGATGCGTTTGCTGCTGTGACATGTTTTCTTCGTTTGTTGACCTGCTTTGACCCGTAGGCTGATGTACGTTGTTAGTATCAGTAATATGTATGTTTATATGATATATATGAGTGGTTTTTGAGGGTGAATCATGCTAAGAAAGGCCTAGAATTAATTATGTTAATTTTGATATTAAACGCCTACTTTAAATTTATAAAATGAACTTATATGGCTAGTGTGTGTGTTGCGTTGATTCCTGTTATGAATAAACAAGCGGTAGAATGAAGGATTGCTAAGATAACTATGAAGAGGTAGAGAGAGAATCTCATTTCACCTTCAAAACACACATAGTTTATTTCTTGTAAGTGTGGCAATCCTTACATTTCCTTGTCTAGCACAAGGCTTATATACCTATAAGGTATATTTACAATAAGCACCCTCAACTATTGTTGAACTCCTATTCTATTACAATAATACAGTTCTAACAATCTCCCCCTTTGGAATGGAATAGGAGTTGTAGAATAAAATGAATAGGTGTCTTGATCTTTTCAGCATCTTGAGGGTCTTGTGCTTATTGTCTTGTATCGCTCCGGTAACCTAAGGCATTGATCGCCTTCGGTTATATAATCAATTTAGCATATAGAGATTTTCAGCATGTGGATCATTGAGCATTGATAGCATCAGCGGAAGCATAAAAGGATTCATCAACAGGAGAGAATATGTTTCTTACTCCCCCTAGAATCACAAACGGGGAACCCTCCCCCTACAATGTTGCTCTTGATCCTTGACAAAATTTGGGGCGAGAATACTTGCTCTTTCTTCTGAGTAGTTCTCCCCCTAGACTGAATACCTGCTAAAGTATGTCTCAAGCAGTAACCAACTGAATAAATCTTTATATCTCCCCCTCATGATGTCCAAAGTCTACTGGTCATCATGAAAAATGTTCAGTTGTGAAGTATCAGTCTATTAACTTCTACCACTTGTGAGCCAAAATGGATCGTTGAGGAGTGAATGTAGATCAGAAGTGAATACATCAACCATATCAGAAATCTGAGAAGTCTCGTACAAGATTATCAACCTAGTCCGGTCACAACAAGGAACAAAGAGAACGAAAGACAAGTGGATGCAAACGAACTTGGAACGGATAAGGATTCTATAGAATGATATGAGCATTAAGGAACACAGGGAGCTTGAACTAATATTCAAGGGAATTCAACCTGTACAACTATAGAAGGGTGACTCTGAAAGCATAACGTGAACAGGGAGTCGGATACATCCTTATTCGAAAGCACACACAAATCTACCAAACTCTTCGAAAACATGAAGTAAACGGATGTTGGTTAAGACAATCAAGTAACGATACACGAATTCTGAAATATAAGAATGACAAAATAGAATTCAGAACTGACTGATAAAAGACTACCAAGATTCTAAAGAAATAATGAATGGATGGCTAAAATCTGATTTTGAGACCAGATATTGGTGACACTAAGAAAGAAGAACCGAAAATCAGTTAGGAAAGGGCAAGATGACTAGACATAGGGTATTAGGAATTAAGTACATGGCAATGACCAAAAGCTAACCCAAATCTAGAAACATCAGAATGATAACTGAAACTTTGAGAAATCCTGACTCAGTCAAAAAATCCAAACACTTGACTTAGAAACCAAGGTGGCAACTTAAATCAGTCCGAACGACGACGGGGGTTCGGGGGCAGCGCCCCTGATAGCGGGGTCCAAGGGGCAGAGCCCATGGCTGGGGTCGAGCTGCCAGGTCAGCTTGAAATTTTTTGAAAATGAAAAATATTGCTATATCAGAAAATGCATTTCGGATGAAAATTTTGAAATATTGGGTGAAAAATGCAAGTCTGAAAAACCTGTTTGAATCACATGCGATTGGATCCACGCGAATCGCATGCGAT
This sequence comes from Pulicaria dysenterica, assembly GCA_947179395.2. NCBI lineage: Eukaryota > Viridiplantae > Streptophyta > Magnoliopsida > Asterales > Asteraceae > Pulicaria > Pulicaria dysenterica. The sequence continues at coordinate 46,579,229 of OX359293.1, forward strand.
TGGATATGAGCGAATCGCATGCGATTGTATCCAAGTGATTGGATCTGCGATTAAATCTAGTTGAATCGCGTGCAAATGGTTCAGATTGAATCGCGTGCGAATGGGTCAGATTGAATCGCGTGCGAATGGTTCAGATTGAATCGCGTGCGAATGGTTAAGGTTGAATCGCGTGCGATTGGATATGCGATTGATTCGCATGCGATTGAATCGCATGCGATTGACTAGATGCGGCTGATAGAGACCCAATACTTAACCAAATTCAGCTCAATCGCATGCGATTGCCCTTGAGTGCAGCTGATAGCGATTCAATCGCATGCGATTGGGTCCTTTGTGGCTGATAGAGAACTTGCACTTAGCCAAATTCAACTGATCGCATGTGATAGCCATGGATGCGGCTGATAGGGTCTGAGATGTCACTTTCAGATATGTTGACCTTACTCTGAATAGTGTCTACCCACTTGTACCTGATGTGATCTTGACTTGTGAAGGTTCCACACTTAAACACCCATACCAGCACTTGATTTCACACACAAACACCAAATTTTTGGTGTTTTTATCCTTTTTGAAATCAAAATCTCAGATCTACTTTCTTCTTCATTTTTCCAACTGTTCTTGATAAAATTTTAGAATCTTCAAAACCCGGTCAGATTAAAATCGATTTTCTTGTGGTTGATTCAAATAACATTTTCGACCATTTCCCCTTTAAATTTCGAACCAAGCCCACGTAAAAATGATGCCTTCGTAGATGAAGCAATAAATTCAAGGCATGAACAATAAACTCGAGAAAACTTCGATTTTTCTACCTTTTCGTGTATAGAACAGTTGAGTTTTACCTTTTTCGATCAAAGAATAGTAGATGTTGCTCGATTCTCCAACGATAACCCCTATTTTCAGATCATAAACGAGATTTTTGAGATGAAAACAGTATGATCAGCCCCTTTTTCTTCAATGAACAACCCCTTTGATCTTCAAACTTCGATTTGTTGATGATAACACCCGATAGATCTTCACTCCTTTGGCTCAGATACCACTTGTTATGAATAAACAAGCGGTAGAATGAAGGATTGCTAAGATAACTATGAAGAGGTAGAGAGAGAATCTCATTTCACCTTCAAAACACACATAGTTTATTTCTTGTAAGTGTGGCAATCCTTACATTTCCTTGTCTAGCACAAGGCTTATATACCTATAAGGTATATTTACAATAAGCACCCTCAACTATTGTTGAACTCCTATTCTATTACAATAATACAGTTCTAACAATTCCAATATGTTATATATTATATATAGTGATCTTAAAGTGTTGAACATGTATTTTATGTTAGTTTGGTACATTAAACCTAACGGGTTGGTTTTGACCCGTTAGTGAGTTAAAAATTAATATATGAACTTTGAACGTGTTATGTTAGTTGTTACACGGTTTTTATAACATGTAAGACTATCTTACAGGAGTATGAGTGTTTTCCATGTTGATTATATGTGTTTTGCGCAACGGTTAAGTTTTGACCCGTTTGCTATTTAACTTGATTCTTGGGATTAATTGAGATTTAAATTACTAATCTATTTGTATTTTGTTCTCAGGGGATCCGAAGCCTCAGTGACATTAGACAACTGAGCTTTGTGTTTGGAGGACACAGGTGAGTGGACTATTAACTCACGAACTGTATTAGTTGTAACGGTTTTGGTTGCAACGGGTTATACTGTTTTATGCTTTGATAGACTGTAGAGTCTAGTAATTGATTTGCTGGTGCTTTGATATGCTTGCATATACTTTGTAATTGTGAATAGCTTGTTTGGATGGGGTCAACCATGTCAGGTATGTTGGGCTTATTTTGTCATCGACTAACCAGTACTTGATCTTTGGATGCATTTGTTGCATCTTAAGAGATTTACTGTGTGAGAATGACAAGCTGGCTATCGGTAAACCTATGCTAGGCTAGCATTTGGTCGTAGGTTCGGTTGAACCGCCGGTCCTCTGAGATACTTGTTTATCTGTTGTAGTATCATTGCTTGTTGTTCTGATGTTTTTCGTTTGTTAAACTTTCATTCAATTAGCTTTGAGCTAATCCCCTATATTAAACTTCATTTTACAGGTCGTGGTATGTTTTGCTGGTTGCTGGGAGTTTGTGTTTGTCTTTTTGGAAAGTTTGACAACACTCTGATATATTTTTGATTAAAGAGCCTGTTTGTAATTATGTAACACTGGCCTTTCATATACTGACCTGTTGTGTCAGTCGTTGATTATTTTATAATACCTATGTGAATAGGTTATGTTTGTTTATTCGCTTCCGCAGTGAAAACCTTCTAAAATAAATAGCAGTGTTACAAATATAAATACTAAGGAAGATACAACCACCTTGAGCTAAAAAAAGCTAATCTGCCAAAAATACAGGAAAGGATAAAAGGCAGGTATATTGGAGCTAAAATACAAGATGTGATAGGCATGTGATAGGCACCGATAATAATTAGTTTCCTTTATTCCCCCTCAAGATGGAGCATATAAGCTGTGAATGCCCAACTTATCTAGCAAAAAATGTAAACGCTGAGTGCCTAAAGCTTTCGTCAATAAATCAGCAACTTGGAGAGAGGTTTCAACATAAAGTGGTAAAATTTCTTGAGACTCTACTCTCTCTTGAAAGTAGCAGTCCATTTCGACGTGTTTTGTTCGTTCATGATAAACCGATTATAAGCTATGTGTCAAGCTGCTTGATTTTCACAAAACAAAGATGCATGACTAACCTGTTGTGTGTCTAGGTCTTGTAGCAACCATCTCATCCACAAGACCTTACTAACTGTTTTCGCCATTGATCGATATTCTTCCTCGGCAGAGGAGCGCGAGACAACTGATTGCTTCTTGGTTTTCCACAAAACTGGAGCTCCACCTAAGACTAATAAGTATCCGGTTCGTGATCGTCTTGTGTAAGAACACCCTAACCAGTCAGCATCGCAATAGGCAACGAGATTCTTCCTCCCACCTTTGAAAAAAATATACCTTGACCTGGTGTTGTTTTGAGGTACCGTAAGATTCTGATTGCTGCATCCATGTGTCGTTGTGGATCTGAGACAAACTGACTTAATATGTTCACTGAGTAGGTTATGTTGGGTCTCGTTACTTGTAAGTGCTGTAGTCTCCCAATGAGGTGGTGGTATTTATTGGCATCAACTAGTGGGTTGTCCTCAATTCTGTCCAGCTTCAAATTCTGCTCCATGGGAAAGGTGTTGGGTCGGAAACCTTTCAAACCACTATCCTTAAGGATGTATAATGTATACTTTTGTTGGCTCAAAATTATATCGTCAGGTGTTCGAGTGACTTCAATTCCAAGAATCATTTTGGTACCAATTACGTGACGCTTGGCGCAACCCGTATAGTGACTTCCTTAATCGGCAGACTCTTGTATCTCCTTACTTTAAGAAGCCTTGAGGAACCTTCATGTAGACTTCTTCGTTCATATCTCCATGTAGAAACGCGTTATTCACATCAAGTTGGTGTATGATCCAATCTTTCTTGGTGGCTACAGCTAACAGGCTTCTGGTAGTAACGATCTTCGCCACCGGGGAAAAAGTATTATGAATATCAACACCCTCTAGTTGTGTGAAGCCTTAGGCGACATGATATATGCGTTTTTATGCATGTTTTACATGCCAAAATACCCCGTACTTAGCCCAAATCCAAGGTGATTCTTGCTATAATTGATCTAATATGCTTAACATTCACCATGCAGGTTTTCAAGAGCTTTAAGTGAGAAAAATGGGCGAAACAAGGGAAGAATAGAAGAAAAATGAAGATTGGTGAAAAAGACCTTCCTACGGCCGCAGAAGATATTCCCTACGGCCGTAGGAGGTTTTGTTTCTAGAAGGAATTACGTCGGCCTACGGTCGTAGAAGGATGTTCCTACGGCCGTAGGAGTACCTTATCCGCAACCACCATTTTCTGACACCTGTTTGTGTGTGTCGGGTGACCAGCCACCCTACGGCAGCAGAGGATTCCTCCTACGGCCGTAGGAGTTCCCGGTTCAGAGTGTCTATAAATTACTGTTGGTCCCTTGTATGAGAATAACAACAAGCAACAGGTGTGTAGAAGGGGGGTTGAATACACTTTCTGCGGAAATTGAACAAATCAAATAAAAGTGTTACACAAAGTAAATCAAACCACAATCAATCGAATGCTTTTATTAAGAAGATGATTACAATGCTTTGAATAAGAAGATGATTACAATAACTATCAAGTAAGCAACTATTGATATATAACCACCTAATATAAATCTCTCAATCTCTCAAAGTTAGCTATCTATAATCAACTTATGATTATTGATACTGACGACTCTCTAAACAAGATTTACACAGATTGATAACTTACCAATATTACAACTAATGTGATTATTCGAACACACGAACAACTTGGCAATCTGTGAGTTTCTTGATCACGTTGAACTGACAAACAGTAATCAAGATTCGTAACACATACGGTGAGGTAAGGTTTGGCTCTGCAACACTTAGTTGTTTTCTTGAGTCGTAGTCGTACTCGTAGTCGTACCTCAAAACTTATCAGGAGATAAGTATTTATAATCCTGTTGCTACGGTTTCTAACAAACTGGACTAATCCTAATTTGCTAACTAACTATCGGATAACTCGGAATCTTGAATCTTGAATCTTCTTATCTTGAGTCTTAAATCTTCAATCTTGATTCTGACGTCTTCTTATCCTTCCCGTAGATATAGAGAGTTAAAATAGAATTTAAAACACATTTAAATTCTTTTAAACTGACTTCTTTAGTCAGGCTGGGTTACTCAGCTTGAAACTCATCAAGCTGAGTTCTTCGAGAATACACTCGAAAACAAACATGAACTAACATGTATAGTTCATAACTCATCCTTAGAAGTCTAAAGAAATAACTAAAACATATTTAGCAACACTATTGAGTTGACTCAGTCTTCACGCTGAGTAGCTCAGCTTGAAACTCATCAAGCTGAAACTCAATATGTATATCTTAGTTTACGCACACAGCTTATCAAACATATTGATAATCTTACTAAGATATAGTCTAAGCTGGTCGAACATATGCTCAGCTTATATTCAGCCTATACTCAGTCTGAATCACTAAAAGTGTTCAGTCTGACTAAGCTTCATAATTCTGTTTCAGTTGTATGTAGAACACATCTTACAAACTTAACTTTGTCTCATCAAATCTTAACTGATAAGATCATTTTCCCAACAAACTCCCCCTATTTGATGATGACAAAACCATCAAACAGTTTGTAAGTTTGTTTAACAGAATTATGTCTTAAGTCTTAAACTTATTAAGATTTTTATATTTGAACTGATCAAATATTAATTGAACATATCAATTTTAATTGAACTTATCAATTTAAATTGGATCATACCAGTTTTTAGTTGAACACACCAACCAATTACATTAATGAATAAGAACTTATCAATTATTCATTTAAGCCGAACTTATCAAACTTATTAATATGAACACATCGCAACACAGTTGAACATATCAAACTTTATACTTGTATTAATTGAACTTATCATAATACAAAATGTTGATGACATAGATGATGCACACATAATGCTTACAAAAATTAGAACTAATCTAATTTCCAATAGAACTAATCTATTCAGGATGCAACTCTTCAAACTCGTTGATCTCCTTGTTGATTTCTTCAAGGATTTCTTGCAGATTAGGTAAGTGTTGAAGCTGATCCTTTTGAGATCTGATTGCTCTGTTTATTCTGTATCTGAACTTTGCAGTTTGTTTAGTCATTTCTACAATTTGTCTCAGAGCAAACACTTGAGATACCCCACATGTGTAAATACTAGCATCAGACTGGAAGCATTGTTCACCGTTTCTATCCAGGTACATGAATCCTTTCTCAGGCTCTTCCACATAAGTGTTTTCTTTAAACTTCAAGCCTTCAGGGAGAAAAAGACTGTACGTATATAGATTTTCTAGTCCAGCTGGCTTTGTTTTCTTCTTCTTTCCAACTTTATGAAAAGAAGTTAGTAGGGTAGCTATCTCAGACCTGGGTATGAGTTTCAACGAATCAGCTCTTGCAAGTAGCCTTAGCAGCTCATCTTTAACTTGATTTCTGGCAGAGAACTTTTCCATCTGCTTAATAAGTATGACAACTTGCTTCCACTCTTCATAACCCAGTTTATGCATTTGATTCAGCTCTAGAGATGACGTCTTACCATTTCTAAAGACAAACTCTAGAATGATGATTCCTTGAGCTGAGCTCAACTGTAATGAGGTTATTTGAGAAGAGAAGAATGTTCGTGTATAACAATAAATTATATTTTCCTCCTCTTGTTGATCTTGAACAGGAGGTTCTTCTTCCTCTTCCTCCTTAGGCACAATTAACAGATTTAGTTTAGCTAAATCCTCATTATGCTTTCTGATTTGTTCAGCCCAAGCTCTTTCTCTTCTCTCTTTCTCATCTGCTAACTCAGCTTGAACATCCATTTGTCTTCTTCTTAGCTCATCGACAGATATCCCAAGCTGGTCAGCTTCCTCTTGTTCTAATCTTCTAACTGCCATCAGTGAAGCTCTCTCTTGTAATGTCATTTTATCTACAGAGTCTTCATCTGAGGGTGATGATTCACTTAGAACCACTTTCCTTCTTTTCTGTTGAGGGGCTTCTGATTCATCTGAGCTGACTACTACTGATATTTTGCATTTTGCTTTCTCAGTCAGCTCAGGTTCTTTCTCTGTTTCTTTCTCCCCCTCAATCTGATCTGCTCCCTCTGCCAATAGTAGTAAAACTTCAGCTTTAACTGTCTCAGCTTTAGTTTCTTGATTCTTCTCCCCCTTTTTGTCATCATCAATAGGGGTCGAAGTCTTTTGTTTTTGTAAGGCAGCAACAGAAGATTTTAACATTAGCACCTCCTCATCCAGATTATCAAGGATCATCAGCATATCTTTCTTTGCTTTCTTCCCAAGCTGGTCAGCTTCCTCTTGTTCTAATCTTCTAACTGCCATCAGTGAAGCTCTCTCTTGTAATGTCATTTTATCTACAGAGTCTTCATATGAGGCTGATGATTCACTTAGAATCACTTTCCTTCTTTTCTGTTGAGGGGCTTCTGATTCATCTGAGCTGACTACTACTGATATTTTGCATTTTGCTTTCTCAGTCAGCTCAGGTTCTTTCTCTGTTTCTTTCTCCCCCTCAATCTGATCTGCTCCCTCTGCCAATAGTAGTAAAACTTCAGCTTTAACTGTCTCAGCTTTAGCTTCTTGATTCTTCTCCCCCTTTTTGTCATCATCAATAGGGGTCGAAGTCTTTTGTTTTTGTAAGGCAGCAACAGAAGATTTTAACATTAGCACCTCCTCATCCAGATTATCAAGGATCATAAGCATATCTTTCTTTGCTTTCTTCCTTTTGAGGTGCAATGTATCGAACTGACTTTTGAAGAATGTTAGCAAATTATCCAAGTCAGCTTGAGTAGGTTGGAACTTGGGTTCATAGTACAAGGGTTGGTGTGGACCCTCAAACTCATTTGCACCAGAGTTTGGACCCTGTGAATCACCTTGGTTTGGAGATAAAACATTGACAGGTCTTGCGATAGGGTGTGATAAGTGAAGAGAAGTAATGGGGCTCGAAATGTGAAGTGTATGGGTTGGATGATTAGTTTGGAGGGGGGTGATTGACCCTGGGGATTGGTCATATATTCAATGTTACCTAAGTGTGTTTGCTTAGGCACAGTAACAGGCTCTCCCATGGCACTGGAGAGTGTGGGCTGAGTAGACACCACACCCGGGTAAGGCTATTGGGTTGTAATGAGCCTCCAGGTTGACACCTTGAGAGAAGGCGTTTCCCTCTCAACTCCTGCCGGTGGAGGGATCAATGTGATCTCAGCTCCAGTGATGCCTTTAGGAGTGGCACCACCTATGACAGTTTTACGTGTGTAGGTTTGGATATTCTCCCTAACAGCAGTGGGCAAGCTAGGGGTGGCTTCAGAGTGGGATTGTAAATGGAATGAAGGTGGAGGAGATGGGTTAGACTGAGTTGGGCTTACTGCAGTCTTGTCTCCAAAAGTGGATGGAGAAAAATAAGAAGAAAGAAAAAGTGGAGAGGTCTTACCAGAAGCAGCTTCAGAATGTACTGGTTCAGCCTGATCAGAGTGCTCAGCTTGAACTTCGGTGTCAGCTTGAGAAGCTCCCCCTTGACTGGATCCCTCTTCTCCACTTGTAGATGAAGCTCCCTCAGCAACCAGTAGCATGGGCTCACTCAGACCCTCTTGCTCCGGGAAGATGTCGTTGTTGAATATCTTGGGACTGAGTGTAGGAAACAGGAACACATCCTGAAAGCTTCATAGAGTCCTGTCCCTAGCTCGCCTTCAAATGCCAAGGACAGGTACCTAATGAAAGGCACATGAAGATCCCTTGTGGTCTTCATCACTTGGACCCTGAGCTCGTTGAAGATGAGCTGTGCATAGTCTAAGTTCCGAGCAAAGTATATATTGTACAGCAGCTGCATCTCGAACTCATTAACTTGGTCCAATCCTCCAACCTTAGTACCAAGTGAACGGATCACTGTGGACACCATGAAACCCCAACTGGTTGGAAAGGTGGCCTTCTTGATGACACCCTCTGTTTGTGGGTGTCCCATTCTAGGTAGGACAGACCTAGCCACCTGTCTCGTCACCGCAGGCTCGAACACATCGGATTGAGGGAGTTGAAGAACTTCCCTTAGCCTATCGACGGTGAGAGTAATGGTCCTCTCCCCATTCAGCACTGTGCCTCGGATTGAGGCAGTGGTTTAGTCGTAGACACACTTATACCAAAACTCGAGTAGATGCTGAGGAACCATATGTAGAGGTGCTCCAGTGAAAGCGAAGGACAATGGGCATTTTTGAATGTAATTGACCCATGGTTCGTATCCTCTGTTAAGCTTGCGTTGAGGGATTGCAAGACAAGCACGCTGATTGTTGATTTTGATCAGCGGCAATCCGTTGTTCTTGAACACATCACCTCTTACTATTCTGTCACTTAGAAGCAGAACAGTTCCTTCCATCGTTGAAATTTGAAGATTACACTGAGTAACTTTACTGTATGCGCACTGAGCAAATGAAGTCGCACGAAGCGATGTAGGGTTTCGAAGGCGATGGAACAGAGAATTGCACTTAGAAAATTTGTTGAAAGGTGTATAGGCAGATGAGAGGTTTAGAGATGAGAAGTGTAAGCGTAAACCTCTAAATTTCAGTTATAATTGTTATATATACCTATCTGAGGAGAGAGAAAAGTTACCGTTGGATTCCCCTTTTTATCCGTTACGCCGGAAAATTTTACGGCTTGATATAACAGTGAGAGGGTAGAAACACATCATCTTCCAACGGATACAAGTGTAGAATAATATTATTAACTCATAATAAGATTATAAACACTGTTTAAATATATCAATACACAATTGATATACGATGCGAATTGAAACTTACTCAAATACGCTTTGACCTATGAATTAAAAACACTAAGTAACTAATTCATATCTTGGACACACCAAGCTGAGTAAACATATTACTCAGTCTATGTCAAGCACACAACTTGATTCAAGCACTCAGCTTGAGTTGATCACTTAGCTTGAGATTAGTACTCAGCTTAAGTTTAAGCACTTAGCTTGAGATTGGTACTCAGCTTGTGTTTAAGCACTCAACTTGAGATTGGTACTCAGCTTGAGTTTAAGCACTTAGCTCGATTTTGAGCACTCAACTCAATTTTGAACAATTAGTTCAGAATCAGTGACACTTAGTCATACATGTTTGAGACTAACTTAAACGTATTTTTAACTACACTGAGTAGTTGAAATATGTTTGGAACTTACCAAACTTGTGAACCAATCACACAACTTGAGTTAAGCACATAGCTCAGACCCAATGACACTTAGTAATGTACGTTTGAAACTAACTCAAACTTACATTTTAACCACAATGAGTAGTTAAGAGATGTTTGGAACTGACCAAACGTATGAACTCATCATTCAGCTTGACTATTTAATCAGTTTAAGAAAACATATTTATAAACCGTGCACTCAGCTTAAGACACTTAGTCTTTATCAAACTAAAAAACTCAGATTCTAGACACTTAGCTAGGGATTGAGCTTACCCAATTCACTTAGCAGATACACAAACCTCTTTTCATCAAGGGGTTTAGTGAAAATATCTGCAAGTTGATCATCAGTGGAGATAAATTTAATATCAACTTTACCTTTTTCCACGATGTCCTTTATGAAGTGATACCGAATTTAAATGTGCTTAGTTCTTGAGTGGAAGACTGGATTGTAAGTGATGGCTATTGCACTTTGGTTATCACAGAAGATAGGAGTTTTCTTGAAACTCATGCCAAAGTCTTAAAGCTGATGCTGCATCCACAGGATTTAAGCACAACAGCTTCCTGTTGCAACATATTCAGCTTCAACAGTGAAGTAGCTACTGAGTTCTGTTTCTTACTAGTCCAGCTTACTAACTTCCCTCCAAGCAATTGACATCCTCCAGTTGTTGATTTTCTATCTAACTTGCACCCAGCATAGTCAGCATCAGAGAAACCAACTAACTCAAATCCAGAGTCTTTTGGATACCAAAGACCTAGATTTGGTGTACCTTTAAGGTACCTAAAGATCCTTTTCACAACTTGAAGATGTGATTCTTTAAGATTTGCCTGATATCTTGCACAAACACATGTTGCAAACATGATATCAGGTCTACTAGCTGTCAAATAGAGCAATGAACCTATCATTTCTCTATAGGTAGACTGACATACAGACTTACCATCTGAGTCTTTACTCAGCTTGACAGCTGGTGACATGGGTGTTTTCATGGTTGAACTTGAATTAAAACCATATTTCTTTATCAAATCAAGAACATACTTGCTTTGGTTGATGAATATTCCATCAGGCTTTTGTTGAATTTGTAAGCCTAGGAAGTATGTCATCTCACCCATCATGCTCATCTTGTACTTTTGTGACATTATTTTAGAAAACCACTCACACAGAGATTCATTGGTAGAAACAAAGATAATGTCATCCACATAGATTTGTACAAGAATCACCTGTCCTTTACTTTTTTTAATAAAGAGTGTCTTATCTATACTTCCTCTGGTGAAATCCATGGATAGTAGATAAGTGGACAGTGTATCATACCAAGCTCTTGGAGCTTGTTTAAGACCATACAAAGCTTTGTCCAACTTATAGACATGATGTGGAAACTTTGAACTAACAAAGCCAGGAGGTTGTTTCACATAGACTTCCTCCTGAAGTTTTCCATTTAGGAAATCATTTTTCACATCCATTTGATAGACTTTGAAGTCTTTGTATGCTACATAAGCTAGAAACAACCTTATGGCTTCAATTCTAGCAATAGGGGCAAAGGTCTCATCATAATCAATTCCTTCCTCTTGCTTATACCCTTGTGCTATCAGCCTGGCTTTGTTCCTAACTATCACTCCTTCCTTGTCCATTTTATTTCTATAGACCCACTTAGTGCCTATAATAGAATGATTTTTGGGGGCAGGGACAAGTTTACAGACTTTGTTTCTCTCAAATTCATTCAGTTCCTCTTGCATAGCATCAATTCAATCCTCATCCTCTAAGGCTTCCTCAGTCTTCTTTGGTTCCATTTGAGATAGGAAACCAAAGTGAGCAGCATAGTTAGCTGTAGCCTTAGATCTGGTTATAACTTTTTCTTGGACATTTCCAATGATCTGATCTTGAGGATGATCTTTGAGGAATTTAAACGTTGTAGTTGAAGAGTCTGGTTCTGAATCTGAGTGAAGTTGAGAACTCTAAGGTGAACACACATCCTCAGTCTCAACAGCAGCATTGTCAACAAACTGATGATCACTGAGATTCTCAGTCTGAGTGACTTCAGCTCCAAAGGGCTTGATGAACTCATCATCTTTCTCAGTTTGAGAATCCCTTGGAATTTGTGATGATTTCTTTGATGAACACACATCACCATCACTATCATCTCCTACGACATACATAGGATTTGATAAGTTGGTTTCCTTAGGCCTTTCAAGCTCACTCAGACTGACCAAGTCAGCTTGACTCTTATCAACTTGATCAAAACAGTCTTCATCAAAAGAGACATGAATTGATTCTTCTATGGCCTTTCTCCTTGTATTATATATCCTATAAGACTTGGAGATTAAGGAATAACCAACGAATATTCCAAGATCAGCTTTAGGTTCCAACTTATGGAGCTGATCTCTTTGATTTAGCACATAGCATTTTGAACCAAAGATATGGAAATAACCTATATTGGGCTTTCTAGACTTATACATCTCATATGATGTCTTTCCTTGTCTTTTGACAATGATTGGCCTAAATAGAGTATAACAGGCTGTACTAACAGCTTCATCCCAGAAATAGAGTTTCAATCCTGCCTCACATAGCATTGTTCTAGCAGCCTCAATCAAGGTTCTATTTCTCCTTTCAGTAACCCCATTTTGTTGTGGAGTTCTGACAGATGAGAAATTTTGTAATATCCCTTTTTGTTCATAGAAGTTTTCAAGAGTTGAGTTCCTGAACTCAGTCCCACGATCACTTCTGAGTTGCTTTACATACAAACCTTTCTACAACTCTTCCTGTTTGATAAAACTGATTATCTCCAGGGCAGCCTCACTTTTGGCTTTAAGGAATATTACCCAGGTAAATCTTGAGAACTCATCTACTATCACCAGTGTGTACTTCTTGCCACTTAGGCTTGGAGTACTTATGGGTCCAAACAAGTCCATATGCAACATATGCAATTGATCTGTTATTGAAAAATTTTGCTTTGATTTAAAGGACCCTTTATGGTGCTTCCCTTGTTCACAAGCTGAGCACAATTTGTCTTTGACAAATGTGATCTATGGTAATCTAAAGACTAACTCTTTATTGGATAGCATATTTATATATTTGAAGTTTAAATGAGATAAACGTTTATACAACAACCAACTCAGTTTAGGAACAGATTGGGAATATAAGCAGGTTTCATTATAGGGATCAGCAGAATTTAGATCAAGTAGATACACATCTTTTTCTCTTTTAGCTATTAATACAGGCTTTCCCTTAGCATTATAAATTGTTCCTGCTTTCTTCCTAAAAGTAACAACATTATCTTCATCACACAATTGACTGATACTAATCAGGTTGTGTTTGAGGCCTTTGACATATGCAACCCTCTGGAAAGTAACCTTGCCAGCTTGCATCTTCCCATAACCTTTAGTTATTCCATGGGAGTTGTCACCAAATGTTACTTTAGGACCTTCATCTTCTTGGAAATCACTAAGAAGTCCTTTTCACCCAGTCATATGACTTGAGCATCCACTATCCAAGTACCATTTACTTGAACCCTGCACATGAAATGAAAACTAAACACATTAGTTTTGTTTGGGAACCCACTTCTTGGTGGGTTCATATGAGGAGCACTTAGCATCTTCATCTGGTTGAACTGACTGGCAGTTTGAGCAAGAGCTGAGTCCTGTGTAGGCTGATCAGCTTGTTCTTGTTCAGGCCTTGAGATTTCTGCATCGCAGTCCTTAGCCTCATGACCTCTACTTCTACACTTGTAGCATCTCCTTCTTCCAATGATTACAGGAGGTAGAGTGTCTAATAATCCTTGTGAGAACTTGCTCTCAGTATTAGGATTATATGTGGTGGATAACTTTTCAACTTTCTTTGCAAGTTGATTCACATGATGATACTGACTTTGGACTTACCTTTGTCAGGTCTTTGTTTGTTATCCTTTTGATTAGAAGTTTGACTAACAACCTTATTTTCCATGACTTTGGACTTACCTTTGCCATGGTGACTGGACTCACCAGTTTCAACAGGTTTGGACTTACCACTGTTGATCGTCTTGGACTTACCAAGATCTACAACTTTGGACTTACCATTGTTGTGATTTGACCTCTGACTTACAGTGGTTTTCCTATTCTTGTAACTTCTCTCCGAGCCAGATAGAGAATGTTGTCTTTTGAAAGGATTTGGATAAAGCCTTTCTATGACTGAAGTTCTTTGAATAGGCTGAGTGCTTAATCTGTCCAGCACAGACTTACCATGCTGTTTGGATGTTGAGCACTATTCTCCATAATCTTTAGCGTTTACAAACATATTGTATTTAAGGTTTTGACCATGTTTCTTCTCTGAGGCTGACTTCTGAGACTCAATCAGTAGTCTATCCTTCTCAGAGTCTATACTTGCTATCTCATCATCAGCTACATAAGCTGCTGTTCTATAGTCACCCCTAAGTACAACTTTTACCTGTTTAGGAATTTATTGGTTTATGCACTTTTCAGCAAGCTTTGATGACTTACACCAAGACTCAGTAACCTTTTGAAGCTGGTCAGCTTTGTCTTTAGCATCCTGAAGTTCTTCACTTAGAAGTTTGTTGATGTGTCTTTGACATTCAAGATCACATTGTGCTTTCTTACCATCTTCAATGAGAGATTAATTTTCCTTAATATCATCTTTCAATTTAGCTATCTCAGCTTTGAGGTCATTTTGAGACTTAAGGCTGGTCTTGAAATCATTCAGCAGATAATCAAAAGCAAGACCCTTTTCTTCATCAATGTAAGAGTAGAAATTACTGACCTTATACATGGAAGCAGGATCCCAATCACTGAGCTTGCTGTTTTCCTCAGCTTCCTTCATGTCAGCTTCAAAGATTGATTCGGACTGACCATAATCAACCTCATCTAATTCTAACTCTTCTTCTTCTTGAGCCATAAGACATATATCATCATCTGAGGTGGATGATTCTGTATCCCAGGTTTCAACATATAACCCTTTTGCAATGGGTTTGTCTTCTGGCTTTCCTTTCTTGAGCTGAGTATATTTCTTCTTGTATTTATCAGCTCTGTAAGCATTCTTATCAACAACTGATGTTGATTCCACCTTCTTTGATCTGCACTCAGCAGCAATATGTCCTTTCTTCTGACAGTTGAAGCACACAACATTCTTGGGATCAAAGGAACTCTTCCCTTTGCCCCTGTCAGATATTCCTCTTCCCCATTGAGCTGTTCTCAAACGTCTAGCTAACATTGCCATTTGCTCAGTGATATTCTAAACATCATCAGTATCACTTGAGTCTGAGTCTGAGCGGTCAACTTGAGATTCTGACTCAGTCTCAGATTCAACAACCAGTGTCTTGGAACTTTTCTTCTTTTTCTGTGCAACCAATGCCACTTCATTCTTATCCAAACACTCCTTGAGTTGTTGTTGAGAAGTTCTCTTGTGTTCAGTGATATGTTCATGATTTAGCAAGAACCCATATATGGACTGTAGGTTGTACACATGTAGTGTTCCTCCAGCCCTCAGTGCTGTAGTTACATCGTTAAACCTTTCTGGTAACACCCATAAATTGCAGCACAGGTTCAACTTCATCTTTCTTTACACCCACACTTAGTAGCTCATTTATCAAGCAGTGAAACCTTGTGAACAAATCAGACAGGGTTTCATTCTTCTTTGAGAAGAAGTTTTCGTAGGATCTATTCAAATGATTCTTCTTCTGCTGCTTGACCAGATCTGTGCCCTCATATGTAACACTTAGTGTGTCTCATATATCTTTTGCAGATTGACACCCAGTCACAGTACGCAAGATTTCATTAGTTAGGGCATTTGCTAGAACACTTTTAGCCTTATCATCCAGATTGAAGAGTTTCCAATCTTCATCAGTCCAAGATGCAATAGGCTTTCTTGTATCCTTTTCAGTTCTGCCAAGAGACGTATCACTGACAGTAGCAGGAATCTTGGGGATGATAGGTCCTTTTGTAATGACATCGAACATACAAATGTCAATGGACTTGAGGAATAGCATGGCTCTGAACTTCCACATAGGATAGTCAGAACCATCAAATATGGGACAACCTTTGGCAGACATCTATGGAAAGTTTGAAGAATTGTTGCTTGTAGACATTATAAACTTTCTCAGAATCTTGAACTTTCAACTTATGAAATCGTTCAGCATACCAGTTGTTGGTCACTTGTATGAGAATAACAACAAGCAACAGGTGTGTAGAAGGGGGGATGAATACACTTTCTGCGAAAATTGAACAAATCAAATAAAAGTGTTACACAAAGTAAATCAAACCACAATCAATCGAATGCTTTTATTAAGAAGATGATTACAATGCTTTGAATAAGAAGATGATTACAATAACTATCAAGTAAGCAACTCTTGATATATAACCAACTAATATAAATCTCTCAATATCTCAAACTTAGCTATCTATAATCAACTTATGATTATAGATACTGACGACTCTCTAAACAGGATTTACACAGATTGATAACTTACCAATATCACAACTAATGTGATTATTCGAACACACGAACAACTTGGAAATCTGTGAGTTTCTTGATCACGTTGAACTGACAAACAGTAATCAAGATTCGTAACACATACGGTGAGGTGAGGTTTGGCTCTGCAACACTTAGTTGTTTTCTTGAGTCGTAGTCGTACTCGTAGTGGTACCTCAAAACTTATCAGGATATAAGTATTTATAATCCTGTTGCTACGGTTCCTAACAAACTGGACTAATCCTAATTAACTAACTATCGGATAACTCGGAATCTTGAATCTTGAATCTTCTTATCTTGAGTCTTCAATCTTCAATCTTGATTCTGGCGTCTTCTTATCCTTCCCGTAGATATAGAGAGTTAAAACAGAATTTAAAACACATTTAAATTCTTTTAAACTGACTTCTTTAGTCAGGCTGAGTTACTCAGCTTGAAACTCATGAAACTGAGTTCTTCGAGAACACTCTCGAAAACAAACATGAACTAACATGTATAGTTTATAACTCATCCTTAGAAGTCTAAAGAATTAACTAAAACATATTTAGCAACACTATTGAGCTGACTCAGTCTTCACGCTGAGTCGCTCAGCTTGAAACTCACCAAGCTGAAACTCAATATGTATATCTTAGTTTACGCACACAGCTTGAAACTCACCAAGCTTGTCAAATCAAAACCACACCACGTCGAACTTTTCACTACGTATGTTCCTACAAAGGGAGAAACTCACGGGAGTGAACTTTGTTGACTGGTTTAGGCAATTAAGGATTGTCCTACGTGCCGAGTCTAAGTTGCACATCCTTGAGGAACCCCTTCGTGAACCACCTGCTATCAATGCGGAATGGACCATCCGATACGCGTATGAAAAGCGTGTTCGGGATACGCACGATGTTGCTAGCCTCATGTTATCAAGTATGAGCTCGGAACTGCGAAAGCAATTTGAGCACTTGACTGTGTATGACATGATTAACAAGCTGAAGGATATATTCCAACAGCAAGTTAGGCAAGAACATTATGAGTGTGTTAAAAGTCTAGCTGGTTGTAAGATGCGGGAAGGCGGGAGTGTTTGTGCCCATGTTTTGAAGATGAAATCATACATGGACCAGATGGATAGGCTTGGTTTTCCTATAGGGAGGGAGCTCGGTGTGAACTTCATACTTCAGTCTCTACCTGCATCATATGAGAAGTTTGTAATGGACTATCATATGCATGGAAAGGAAATATCTATAGATGAATTGCATGGAATGTTGAAGGTTGTTGAAAATAACATGTCCACGCATACATCATCCTCATCCACTCCTATACATGGTTCTAAGGAATGACTTTTATCCAAGAAGAAGAAATCGATCCCATCGAATGAAGAAGTTGGAGTATCTAAGCTTACTTCAAGTTTTGAGTTTATGGACATTGATGATGTGCCTAAAGAGACTCAACAAGGGATGGTATGCTACTTCTGCGGTAGATTTGGGGATTGGGGCCGTCATGCCTGCCCTTCGTGCCGAGAGGATATAAAACTTCTCAGACAAGAGAGAGTTAATTTTCCTACTTGAGGTACATTCATGATTATACTTCATTGCTATTCCTTAATAAGCTGGGTTGTTTACCTGAGCTATAAGACTCACATTTGTCACAAATTTGTTTTTGTCACAAAGTGTAGGTCTATTCGTTGCAAGAAGGAAGAGCTTGAAGAACTGGATCTCTTAAGGAGAAATTTTGTTGATTGTCTTCTACAAGAGAATTGGGAGTGTTGGTCTCGCCATTATTTCCGGATTAATTTATTACTTTTGTATGTACGCCCTGCGTGGCAAGACTAGCTTAATTGTATGTTCTTTCGAAGATGATGGATATTTTGTATCTTGTATTTTGTTTAAAAGATTTTTCATTCTGATGGTTTCATTTCAATTTTGTTCCATGTCAATGCTTATGTGTTATTTTTTTACCATTTATGGTGCATAATTACACATTTGATGACGATGGATTTAACTTGGAATTGAAACATTTTGAAAAATTATTTTGAGATGTTTTTATCAAAACCTATCCATGTCGGTGCATACATAAAGGCTCGTTATAAGTAATAAGGTAATAATGAAATAATTGATTCTTAGATCCAAAAGTGGTTTGGATACATTGAGTATATGGCATAATCAAACTTGACCAAGTAAACAACATTTACATCACTTAGATCCATGAGGTTAGGATCTTTGTAAAAGTTTAGCCTCGGGCTAAATGAAAGATATAAATATTGTTTATTGGACTAGGGTGATTATGAAATCTTTCTCCAGTATTGGTAGGAAGGATTATAACTTGTTGGATTTAATTACACTTCTGTGGATAATCCGTTCAAGTAAGCCATATAGAATGACACTAGTAAAATTCTCCATCACCATCTTTGAGATAGTTGTTGAGAGAATGTTTAACTAGTTGAAAGGTTTGTGTCTGAAACCCGTAGGTGTTCGGAAATAACCATAAGAAATTGAGAATCAAGAAGGGCATATAGATATCGATTCTTAGATCTAGGTAAGATGCTAAGTTTCTATTATCTATATTGGTTTAAACATGAAATGAATCATGGGTTTATCCCATAATTCGTTTTCACTAAAGAAACACATTTGTACATGGTGTTACTTTAAATAAAAACCGGATATCTTTGTTGATGATCTGGTAAAAGGCAGGCCTTTAATATGTATTCAATGTGATTGGTATACATTAATTTTATGAACCAAGTCCTCAATCTAAAACTCCAACATTGTGGTCACTTAAGCATCCAATGAGATTTTGACTAGAAAGAGTTCTTTGCTTGTCAATCTCACAACTTAAAATTATCCATTCTACACTTAGTGGGAGATGGATAAATTATAAGTTGATGCTTGTATATTTAAGTAGTTCGTCCAAGTTTTGGATAATTGTTTCTTGAACTTATGAGAACCATATTTGGTTGCTCTAAAGGGAAAGAACAATTTACAAAAGCATTCCAGTGGAAGAACGTAAAACTTAAATGAGAGACCTAATGTTGACACTAGCTTTTAATCAACATAGAGATGCTGGTAAAACCTGACAATATCCATTGCTTCTTTATATCTGATGGAAATCAAGAAGGTTGTTATAGATATGATGTTGTCATGTCAGAGTAACAGCAGCTTGATGGTAAATCATTGTGATGTTACCATTCATCAGAAGCATAGTGGGACCCTGAGTTCACTAGCGAATATAAGAAGGGAATGGTATACATAGATGTAATCTATTTGCTGCATCCAAGTACTTGACTTGGGTTAATCCCACACCTAAGGTGTAATACGAGAAGGGTGAAGGGACTAACATATATGTAAATATGGACAAGTTCAAATACCGACTAGAGACAAAGTGTTTCATGTTGTTTAAATATGGAAACATGTTCTAGTGGTTATGTTGAAGATAACTTAGATAAAGTGAAATATTGTTATCACCTTGCGGGAACAAGATTAGTTCACTTGGATGTAAGAGACCTGTATCCTTCCTAGGATTAAGTTGAGGAAATGCTTAAGGCACTTTCCGAGGGTCTTATTCATCCGTAATATCTAGATTAGGTCTGGATTATGTGAAACATTGTTGTCGCTTTGGGGAAACGAGTATGTTCACATGGAAATAAAAGATTAAGATCCTTCGCGGGATTTAGTTGAGGAAATGTTTGAAGCATGTTCCGAGGTCTTATATATCCATTATGTTCAAGTTCTATCCATGACTAAAGTCAGCAAAACTTGCATCTTGTGGCTATAATCCTGCTTTGCGAGAAAGTCAAAGGAATGAGTTTTCTAGAAAGCATAGATTGAGCCAGATACCCTTTTCAGGGCTAGTGGTAGCTTCATGTGCTCCTAGTAAAATATACTCAATAAAGAAAATGTCCTAATTTAGTGTTGTTTTACAACCTAATGTTGGAATTATTGTTCTATGAGTATAAATAGAAAATATGGAATCAAGTGAAGTTTAGATTCAAGAAATACTGATGTATGTTCTTGATGTTCGACGAAAATAGAGTTGTCTTGAGTAAGTTATTACTGCAAGCAAATCTATACTTGTGAAACTGTCGATTTTTAATCGAAGTTTAGAATATTCAAATATGTGGTGCGGATACGACATTGAGATTCAATGAGTGTCATTGACCCTATTGTGTACTTTGGTAACATTGAGGGTATGTCGACTCTAATAAACGAGAGTGTCAGTAACTATGTTGTGAACTTCGGTTACATTGAGAGTATGACGACTCTGATAATAATATGTGTCATTAATCCTATTGTAGACTTCGGTAACATTGAGGATATGATGATTATGATAACCTTGTATATGATCTCCTTGATAAACACTTTGCAAGTGGTTTAATAAGAGAATACAAAAGAGTACAAAGGGATATCATGTAGATGATCCCATGATTAAGCCGTTGTCAAATACTAGTGATGAATTTCATACTAGGTATAATAGCATTGTTAATGCTTATGACTGGGCTCGAATATCATTTTAGTAAATGTTTGATTTACTTATTAGCTTTGGGAATGGTAAGCAGTACTGCTAACCAATGATTGTATCGATATATAGTGGGGACTATATATACACATGATGCGGTTACCTTCATTGGTCTTTACTGTGTTCCATCTTAGCATGTTTAACCACTTACCAGAATGTTTATACATTCTAAATTTCCACAGCCAGTCATTCTTCAAGGGAAGGAAGCTTGAATTAAGGCTGAGGTTAGGTGTTGGTTAGGCATTAATCAAGGATTGAATGCATGAAACACAACAATAACCTGTGCTTGAAAGGAGTTTCAAGTAACTGGAAGACCCGCACCCGAGTTCACTTCATGGATTATGGTCATAGAGTGACTCGGAAGGATAATATCGTTACGTCCTTCGACCCGAGATGTATGAATTGCTATAGCATGAAACTTTCTTGCTTTAACCATTTCAAAACGTAGTTCGTAACTGGCTACTATAAAGGGAATAGTTAAGTAAGATAAGGTTCACGCTATGGGGTTGTACAGTCAACGGAATTTGTTCGTCTGATATGAGAGATATCCCTGGGCCCCTCGATGATTGGGCGCTGACACCAAAATAAGCATGGCCATGCGCAAAGGAATATTGATTGAGAATCAGATATGTCCTTAAATTTTGGTCACCACCAATCAAGATCGAGTAACATAATCGTGAACGATCTGGAGATTGACGTATCAATCCATGTCTCGTGTTCACAAGGATATCGCGAACAAAAGGAGTATTGATCACTTGTCAAATAGGACCTCTATGTTCTTTTAGTAGGTAATGGTTTTCTGCATAGAAGCGAAACCCATACTGACTTGGGGGCATTGATGCTTTTGCTAGAGGCCGCTCTTTGTCTGTGGTTACATGGGTATGGTGCATTATGTGCAAGTGGGAGTTTGTTAGAAATATGCCCATTAATGCACGTACGCCATATGGACTACTGCTGATGATGTATGGGCCTATTGGGTCATACACCGGGGTCTAACCTGACAACAACTTAAGTTAAGGGACCAAATATGGCAAAAGACAAAAATTGACATCGCAGGCGGCGTTAGCGCCACTAACTTTAAGGGGTTAGCGCCGCTAAGTCCTAGAGGTTAGCGCCACTATGACTGCATGTACTTTGTGTCAAATCGCTGACAGGGCGCGTTAGCGCCGCTAACTATTTTGGGTTAGCGCCGCTAACCCTGCCAGTGCCATTTGTCAAATCCACCTCCTAAACTAGCCAATGCATGTGGGTATCCATATCTCGAGACTTGGCCGGATTAAGTGGGGTTATTTTGAGTCTGGAAGCATATGAAAAGGGAGAGAGGAGCTCATTTGTTTTTTGGGGCTCTCCATCTCTTTTTCTCTCTAACACATATACACTCTTCTTTGGTGCTACAAAGACCAAGTGAGAGTTCAAGAGAGATTGCTCCAGCTTGGTCTCGGTTTGATGCTGTCCCGGAGTGTTTTTCATGGTGAAGAAACACAATGGCTAGCTAGCTCATGTGGTTTGACGTGTTCCCGGGGTACTACCCATTAGTCGATCCGCATTTTGTTCTTGGAGCTTCAACACCACAAGACAATCAGATTACTGGAGCTTAGGAGCAAGGTATAACCACCTCTTTCCTTTACAAGTTGCATTTTTATACATAGAGTTTGGTCCATGTTTGGGATTTCGGTTTTATGCTTTGATTGCTTGTACCATGGGCTGTTTTTGTTGTACATTCGCTTCCGCTGCGTGCCCACGAGATCCCAACAATAGGGGTACACATTTCTGTAACGCACTGTTAGAGAACGTTCTTAAATGATATGGTGTTACTCATCGATTCTCTACTGCGTATCATCCTCAAACCAGCGGACAAGTTGAAGTTACCAACCATGGTCTTAAATAAATTTCCGGAAAGAATCGGTGGTAACAGCCCAAAAGATTGGGCAAAGAAACTAGACGACACACTTTGGGCATTTCGCACTGCTATCAAGACACCTATTGGTACAACACCATATAGGTTGGTTTATGGAAAATCCTGTCGTCTACCTATTGAACTTGAGCACAAAGCTTACTGGGCTTTGAAAGCCGCTAATTTTGTCTCAAAAAGTTCAGCCGACAATCGTTTCTTTCAGCTAAGTGAGCTTGATGAATTACGTTTCCAAGCATATGATAATTCCATGATGTACAAGGAAAAGACGAAAGCTTTCCATGACTCCCGCCTTAAGGACAAGAAATTCCAGGCTCGTGATCGTGTGCTCTTGTACAACTCTCGTCTACGTCTTTTCCCAGGTAAGTTGAAGTCCAGATGGACGGGTCCATATAATGTACACACTGTTTTTCCTCACGGTGCTGTTGACATCACAAACTCCGAGGGAGTAACTTTCAAAGTCAACGGTCACCGACTTAAGAAGTATATTAGTCTCCCGATCCAAGAGAAGCCCCACGAAGTTCTGGAACTTCACTCCGCTACACCTTAGCAGGGTGAGTTTGGTCTTTTACCGGCGATACCTAAAAGAATTGGATATGCTTTCTTCCGAATCTCGCGCTCACCTTTCTTGTATTTCCCTCTGTACTCAATTGCCTTCTGACATTTAGCGTGATATAGTCATGAGACTTGAAAAACACGTGAGGAGAAATAAAAATTTTTCCAGATTTCACAGAGGCACTTCTATCTATGCGGCTAAGAGGCGTGCAAAACATGTAGGGAAATGTTGGAAATGCGGTGCTCTATTGAATGAGGGTGCTTATAGGAATATGTCAACGATATCTCAGTCAGAATTTGCTAGTGCTCTTCGAGAAGATCCCATTAAGCTAAAAGCCAAGGGGGTCTTGCGTCCTAAAAGTAATGCTGGTGCAATGAATGATGAGTTGGTGAGTCTCCGACTAAGCAAGCTCGAGCCTAAGCCCCGTTAGAAATCCCTAAGTCATGCCTATGTTCATACCGTATCACTCCTCATGTTTTCTCTTTTCAATTCTCATTCGGTCTGGAGAGACAGGAAATTATTCCGCATTTCACACCGTACTAATAGTGTGTTACCTGTACATACAATCTATTTGTCGGATGCCACTTTCCAGGTTTCCGTTTCTCTTTCGTGCATTTCTATTTCTGTTTCCGTTGTTTCCTTTTCGTTAGTATTTTCTGCTAATCTAGATGCTGATTTCAATTCCATGCTGCTTAACTCCTTCCCATACATTTTCCAGAGGCATATAGAGAGTAGAGTGTGCCAAAATGTTGTTCAAATTGAAATTCTGATGAAAAAATGGTTCTGATTGAAATTAGTGCTCTACGGCAGCAGGATATATTTCATACGACCGTATGGGTGTTTTCAAAAGCCTTACGGCCGTTGCTCTTGGTTCCAACAGCCGTAGGTAGTTTCCTATAAAAACAATTAGATCAGATCTCATACGCACTTTTACACTCTCTCTCTTCTACGCTCTCTCTCTCTCAATCGCGATTTCCAAGCTCCGACGGGTTTCCGACTCTATCTCCTTCGATCTCCGGCCATTTTCGAAAAACAAGGTATCAAAATACTCCCCCCACTCATGCGTTCCTATTACTGCTTTAATTTCATTATTGTTGCCTATATGTCGATCGATCGAACAAACCCTAGTCGCCCATATGTATTCTGTTCGTAACTTTCCTACGGCCGTATGGAATTCCTTCTATGGCCGTAGAAAGTCTAATTCAGGTTTTATTAATTAATGCTCCTACGACCGTAGGAACCAACACCGACGGCCGTAGGACCCCATGTTTCAACTGTTTTTCAAATTTATTCATTTTTTGGACATTTTCAACACTCGGGGATCTATAGCATACCAAATCAAAACCCGTATCGATCGATAGGATGTCTAGCACCATCTTGCGCGTGTCTTACTTAGACTTATATTCATTTCAGGATGTGTAGACGTCCGTGCAGACAGGCTTCGCCTGAGCCTCGTATAGACCCACGCCATTTTCCACGATTAGTCGATCCAGACAGAGTTCCGGTCGAGCGGCCAGCTGACGCCGCACTCCATCCCTATATCCGTTTCGATCGCGAGGAGGATCGCATCGACCGAGATAATCTCAGAGCACGCGCTGATAGTCATGGTTTCGAGCCCATCAGGTATCTTGTTTGGGATGACTTGGCTACCCTACATATCAGAGGCCGAGCGCAGGCCGCTTGTGGTCCACATTGGGGGCGGTTATTTAGCTTGCAAGGGGCAGTCTACCACGAGCTTGCACTGGAGTTCTTCTCCACTATCCATTTGGTTACCCCGCTCACGGACTTTGAGCAGGAGGACTCCCTGACCTTTGGCCTATTGGGGGCATAGAGGAAGCTTTCTCTACGGCAGTTTGCCGTCTACATGGGGCTTTACACGCATGAGGAGTTAGACACCCCGGCATTTACTGAGGGTATTACTCACTGGCCCGAGGGTGTTACTGGTATTTCCTTTTGGCAGGAGGTTGGCACGGGTGCCTACAACACCGCCAGCGTGCCGAAGAGCACGAAGCTCCGGGATCCACTGCACCGTATTCTGCACAGAGCCATTGTGCATAGCATGACAGTTCGCAACGCTTCCTCTAGGTCTGTTACTTTCACTAATCTTTTTTATTTAGATAACATGGTTCACCTGCAGTCCTGCCAGCTTGCTCTATGCCTGGCCCGATTTCTTTTCCAGATCAGTACCACCTGTGTTTCACAAGCTATATATGGTGGGGGGAACGTGACTATCTTAGCTGAGGCTATGGGCCTCCTGATCTCGCTTGCTCTTCCCGTGCAGCTCCGATTGATTTGGCAGTCCTACAGCGCATGAAGGTCACTGCTAGGATCGAGAACCGGATGCGACTGACAATTCCGGATGGTTCGTTATGGGAGCCACCGAGAGTGGTAGAGGAGGAGGCAGTAGGTGGAGGAGAGGCAGGAGGAGGAGAAGCGACAGGAGGAGGAGGTGCCAGAGGTGCCCCTGAGCAGGGACCTCCTGAGTTTACGATTGAGGATTTATTCCCCACCTTGCCTCAGCAGCCAGCCCATACTTACACGAGAGATTATCGGGCTAGGCTAAGGAGGTTGGAGAGATCAGTCAGTACATGATTAGCATGATGCAACTCATCGCGGCCGACACTTTGACTTCTTCACAGCAGATTCCACGGCCGCTAGCTTATCCGCAGAGGCTCCAGGACGTCACTGATGAAGCCGGGGCTTCACACCCGCCTCCGCCGTAGTTATTATTCTGGGATAGTTTAGTAGTTATCTTTTTATGTATTGTTCTAGATTAGTTTGGCTATACAATTTTGGTTGTTAGCAGTACATGCCACTTTTTGATGTGTTTGATGTTCTTGTAATTGTTTTTGTCTATTTGTATGACATCAAAACACTTGTGATTATTTCGGATATATATTTATTAGCTTTTAGTTCCTATTGCTTGCCATAACTTGTGATTTATTTTTGTCCTCTCTATGTTTCACTTTTGGTTGAGTTGTTGTTTTGCAAGGATTTTTCGTGATATCTTAGCAGCTCAACTTAAGTGTGGGGAGGAAGCCAACGCCTTCAAAATTTTGCAATTTCAGGACACACTTTCTGTTCAGGGAGTTCTTAAAGCTCTTTTCTCGCACTTTTATGCTTATTATTAGTACATGGGGGACAATGTACACTTTTAAGTGTGGGGAGAGATTATTACACGCCTGCTATATCTTGTCATGTTGCAAACTCTTGTATGCTAACTATGCTTTAAACCTTAGAATTGAATTTAGGAGTAAATTTTTCGCAAAATTATATCATTTTCGACATGTCTATATCTTCTCGCATGATACACTTTAAACAAGTGACATTTCAGCATTTGTGAAGTAGATTTTGCGCAAATACTTGAGTTTTAACAATTATTTTACTTCAATTGCACAAACCACACCCGATATGCATTCCTGAGCATTTGAGCCACTACATTTCATTTCTTACATGATTAGCTCATGGAAGTACCAACTTATTTGCTGATTTTTGCTTTGATTGTAGAACTTGTTCACTAGTATACATGTCGAGATTATTAACTAAATTGTTGCAATTAGATGATAGAAGCACTAGGAAACCTAAATTCAGCCTATATACTTTTTTTTTTAGCCAATTTTTATATATTTTCCCCTAGTTAACCAATTTGAGCCTTAGCTTTTCATTTCATTAACTATGTTTATCCCGTTTTAGTCTATTTTATTTTTAAGTTTTCAGAGTCAGTTTGACCCGTTTCATGCTGCTTACTTTTGTTTTATTTGTTCTGTCATTTCGCATGCAGCTGAGTTATCTGAGAAAATCCAAAAAAACAAAATCAGAAAAGAGATAAAAACAAAAAAAAATTAGAAAATGAGAAAAAATGAGAGATTCAGTTACTTGATGAACTGTATTCTCACCAAAAATACTATGTATTTTCTGTGTACATTCAATAATATCAACCTAAACGGTTTTAAACCCGAACAAAGTCTTCTTGATAACTGCATATGTTTTTGTTAAATGATGGAGATTTGATCTGTGATCAAGTTTATGCTAATCTTTGCTTCAATGTAGCACACATGCACTTATACACATACCCAAATACACATTGAGTGCTAGAGTGATCACCGGTGAGGTATGAAGTCAGATGCTTGTCATAATTCATTTATGCGTGTAAAACCTGCTTTTTATGGAAGTCTGTTTTCGTTGCTGTGTTTAACTGTCTGTTATGCTTTTGGATCTATTTTGTGTCGGAATGATACATGTTTGCATTAATTTGCTGCCTTTAGAAATTCTTCGGTTTTAGCTATTGCATTAGAGTTTGCTTGAGGACAAGCAAAACTTAAGTGTGGGGAGATTGATATATGCATTTTTATGTATGTTTTACATGCCAAAATACCCCGTACTTAGCCCAAATCGAAGGTGATTCTTGCTATAATTGATCTAATTTTCTTAACATTCACCATGGAGGTTTTCAAGAGCTTTAAGTGAGATAAATGGGCGAACAAGGGAAGAATAGAAGAAAAATGAAGATTGGTGAAAAAGACCTTCCTACGGCCGCAGAAGATATTCCCTACGACCGTATGAGGTTTTGTTTCTAGAAGGAATTATGTCAGCCTATGGCCGTAGAAGGATGTTCTTACGGCCGCAGGAGTACCTTATCCGCAGCCACCATTTTTCTGACACCTGTTTGCGTGTGTCGGGTGACCAGCCACCCTACGGCCGCAGAGGATTCCTCCTACGGCCGTAGGAGCTCCCATTTCAGAATGTCTATAAATAGCCATCAATTTATTTGCAAGAGATATATACGATTCCCAGAAGCTGAACATCTGGTTCCAGAGGTTAACCATCTCAACATAACACCTCCAAACACTCTCCCCATGCCCCTATAACGCTCGAGGAACCTTTCTTGGTGATCCTAAGGAGGAGAGGTTGGATTTGAAGGCTTGAAACAACATCTTGGAGCTTGGATTCATTAGTTTTATCATTGCTAGCTTGGGTATACTCTTTCCATTTCTGATTTCAGTCATGTACCCATGTATTCTAGATGTTGTAGTACTAATATTGATGTATATGGATAACTAAACTCATTTCACTTGGGCCAAGATGATTCTTTGCTAGTTATGACATTATATTTAACCTTTATGTTGACTTGATTCAATTATGCATGTTTAATCTTGAATACAATTGTGTTTCATCAACTTAGTATGTATAATCTGGTCATGTTCATGTGTAAGAGTATGTTAGGATAACTTCTTCATGTTTAAGCATGTGGATATTCAATGATGATGTTTGGATCTCATTAATGTCATGTTAAGTTTGTTATTAGAAATGATACATCCTTGCATGATTGTCTTTAGAAATCATTGTTGGAATATATTTCGAATCATTTCAAGTTCATCCATTGTTGGTCATTTTATTCATATATTGGTTTTATGCAAGCTTTTTGATATCCGATGAAATCTAGTCATTTGGAGTATTTATGGGTCAAACATGCTACTAATGATTAAAGGATTCACAAAGATGTTTGTTGGTATGTTTAGATGGTGAAATGAACACACATGTATGCCTTTATTATGCTGGTCTTGGTGTTCAATGTGCATATCACATGATTCATGTTTTAAGAAGTGTTGGCTATACTAGAAATGGTAGGTTTAACATATTCATATCTTTAGTAATCATGTGGATAAATATTAAAATCCCTTAATTATGAGGTTTGAGTTTAAAGGAGTTTGTGACACCATTGTACCAATTTGCATGTGTTTATGATCTGAGATTAAAGTCTAGATTGTAATTTGTTGTTGAATGCCTTTATGTTAGATCTGACTGTCCTGTCGTACTGGTTCCTACGGCCGCAGGAAGAAATTCTTACAGCCACAGGAAAGTACAGCCTTCTACGGCCGCAGGATATATGTCCTACGGCCGCAGAAGGCATTTTTATCACAGTATGTTGTTTTTTCTTGTTTTAACCATTTTAACTGCTTTGACACCTTTTTGGGTTCTGAGGACTACTGGACATGTCATTTGAAAAGATGTTTGTCTTTGTAGTCTAATTTTGATGCGATCTGGTGGATCTGTAGTTGAATTCTGATATGCCATTGCTTGCCTGATCATGTTTGATTGTTGAGTCTGAGTCTTGATAACTCGAGTGATGATTCTTGCATGATAATGTGATTTTGTTGAGTATTAGAACAACATTCTATGCGCTCAATCTATTCAAGTCTTCATATTAGGATTTGTATTGCAGTATTGATATGTATTATATGAGTACAATCGTGAATATAGTAGAGAGAGTAGCACAAAACACCTTAAAGTGTGTTAGTATTTTCCAAATTGTGCAAAGTTACAATAAAGGAAAGCTTACAAGGTATTAATACTAGTAAGCTAAAACATAGATTTTATAAAAAATATTGTCTAGATCTAAATCATAATTACAGATCTAACAATGTCCCCCTTGATTTGATCTAGACGATGTTTGGTTCACCTAGAATTCTTTGCCATCTACGAAGAGTAGCTCTTTCTTGCATTGACTTCTATCTTTTCCATAACATCAGTCATGCTTACTCTTGCAGATTGATCAAAGTCATCCTTGAGGCTGAAGTTGTGCTCTCTGATCTTGATTAGCCAGACTCTGAGTGAACCATCTGAATAAGCATTTAGTTCATTGATCCTCATAAAGAACTTCTCCATTTTACTGTTGAATAATACAATACCATCATCTGTTTCTCCAGTCTGATCATCCTTCCAAATAGTTTGAAACATTTCAAGCTCTTCAATTCTAGGATGAGAGGTGTTCGGCTTCAAGACGTTGATCTTTGCTTTGTCTGCCTCAGCACCAAGTTGGAGATCAGTTCTTTCAGCAAGTCTGATTCTTTGTTTCATAAAATCCAACAAGATCTTGTAGCCTGCATTGTTAGCACAAGAGCTATTTTTCTTGGCCTCAAGTACTTCTTCCATATATTTAACATCTTCAAAGCTTAGGTGATTCAAGTCTACTTGGCTGAATCCATAGGTTTTCTGATCTAATCTTAGAACATGAAAGTACACCCAGATCACATTAAGAAATTTACTAAAAGAGCACTTGACTTTAGTTATTGGATGCTTCGATGCTACTTCTTCCCTTGAGAGCCCAAGCCAGTTCAATAATACTCTTTTACCGGCTTCAGTAACTTCTGTGACTCCCAGCAGATTAACAGGTAATTCATCTTTTAGTTGATCAGTGTAAATCTCTAGGATCTTTTCTTCCAGGAAGGCAACAGCAACATCAGAATAATTCCAATTTCTGTTTGTCTTGTTCAAGGCCTTTATAGTCAGTACCACCCTTTTTTTGACATCTCTCATGCTTGATGTTAAGATTGGATCCGGATTGTAACCTTTCGGTATTTTCCATTCAGCACCCCGCTTCAGTTTTCTTAACCTCTTCTGTTTCTCTCGTTCCCTCAACAGATCTCTTGCAGTTTTTCTAAATTTGCCCGAAGATGGAGGAAACAAGTCAGCCACTTCTCTGTTTATCCTCAGCACATTTGCTATGTTGAATAGCTCCCGAGTAGGAACTTCATCTACCTCAAGCTTTTCAACCCTCAGTGTTGTTACAACCCTAGCTTCTTTGATCTTATCAATCTGTTGTTGTAGAGTTAAATCACCTATACCAGCCTCATTTTCAAAAGAACCGTATACATCTATACCATGTTCAACATCTTTTATGAAATCAAACGTATCATTTACATCTTGCAGAATCTCATCATCACTTTCATCAATCAGTTGTATCTTTTTCTTACCTTTTCCTTTTTCTCTACCTCTGCCTCTCTTTGGTGTTGATGTTTGCTTTCTTTGAGAAGACATAGCAGATAAAGTTGAGAAAATAGATGTCACAGGCACAATTGCAGCACGTTTCTCCCCCTCACGACGGTCTTGATCTTTGTCACGATCGTCATGTTTTCGTTTAGTTCCATGTGCTTGGGTTTGACAAGTTTCAAGAGAGACCTTTATAGCAGCATTAAGATCAGCCTCCTCCTCAGTAAGATTCTCCCCCTGAACAACTGCCTGACCCTCAACATCCTTCACCGGATCAATAGAATCCATCCTTTTATGAAAAGCAACGCCGAAAGCTGCCATGCTATCTCTCATTTCCTTTTTAAAACTTTCAAAGTCTGATCTCTTGAATTCATTTCTGAGCAAATCAACAAGAGTATCATCTTCTTCATTGTTGTCTGGTCTAGCCATCAGCTTCACATACAATTGAGTTTTCAAATCTTCCACGGAAACATCAGTCCCTTGATTAGCCAGCAGCCGATCTAACTTGTTGTGAATTGAAGCATTTTCCTTTTGAATTTCATCAAACCTTGAGTTAGCCGCAAGCAACTTTTCATTAACCGTATCAATCTTAGAATTAAGATCCTTATGCATCAACTCCATTTTAGTTTGAACTTCAGATAATGCAGTAGCAAGGTCAGCCTTAGAAACAAATTCTGAGGCAACGTGAGTAATAATTGGAGGTGTAACAAAACCTGGATCACTTAGATTACCCGTTGAGACTTCAACAACTGGTGGAACAAATCCTTCAGATGTAGAGCCACCCACATTCACAGCTGGACCGGTGTTGACTGTGGTGGGATTTCCATCTAATCCTTGAAGGATACTATCAGTAGTGCCTTCTATAGATGTTCTGGTAGTGTCTTTTAAGAGATCACTGGGTGTTACGAATGTGTCATTGATATTTGAAATGAAAGTGTGTGCAATGTGCATATCAAAGTGAACGTCGGAAACCTGGGGATAAGTGGTTCCTTTTTCAATACCTACTGCCTCCAAATGAGACTTCGGTAGTTCATGTGCTATGTCCCCGTGAGAAAGTGAAACAATTTCCTGTTGAGAGGAAATTGAGTGGCTAGGTGGGGTGAGTGCATGCTCTGCTGGGATGACATAGTCTTTTTCAATACTAAGACGGACTATGTCAGACCCGATGGTAAGTGTGGTTTCCCGGCTTTTTGTGGCTGGAGAACTCTCAGCACTCATCTGTTCTTTTCTCACACTCTCACCCTCTTTTTCTTTTAAGCTCTCCACTTCATCTACATATGCCTTAGCAACAGAAACAATGTTTGCATTCAAGCTACCAGTCTCAAGATCATCAACATCAAACATATCATCATGTTCAAACACTGGTGCTTCTTTATTTGTACCCTAAGGTGTAATAATCATAGTTTCAACATTAAGCTCTACACCCTGATCTGGTATTTCCTGAGACTGAGATTGGGATTTTGTAATAAAAAATTCTAAAGGTATTTCATCATCCAGAACTCCCTCACCTACAATCTCACCTTCCTCAACCACTTCTTTACCCCTCTCAGAATTTTTACTCGTCTCACCCCCGTTAGTGTCACCCGAAGACGACTGACCACTAGATTCTAAACTCTCAGGTTCTACAGCTCTCGGGGTAGGATCAGCAGGTTCTTGCCGATCCGGAAGAGCAACATTGTTTTCACTCACATATACCTCTACAACTGGATCATGAAGATCCATCAACATTATCAGCTCAGCAGGCATAACATAAGCCTGAATATCAAAGGTACTTTCAATCTTATACAACTTTTGCATTATGTATACTGTAGGCTTTGGATCATCATAATCAATTCCTTCTTGCTGATTATACCCCTTAGCAACTAGCCTTGCCTTGTTCCGCACTACTACTCCATCCGAGTCTTTCTTGTTTTTGAATATCCATTTAGTTCCCACTATCGACCTTCCTTCAGGTTTGGGAACTAAAAGCAAGACTATCAATCGTTCAAATTGATTCAGCTCGTCTTGCTTGGCAAGAATCCAGTCTGGATTGGCTAAAGCCTCAGATACTCGAGTTGGCTCAATCATACTCAGAAAGTTTAGATTTAGACATTCATTGGGTTTCGCAGAGCGAGTTCGAACACCGGCGTTCAAACTGCCTATGACTTGAGTTTCGGGGTGACTTCTTAACCAGACAGGTTAGGGGGAACGGACCTGAATGAAGTCATCAAGTTGTGGGACATCCGTTGCAAAAGGATTCACCATCTCAGGTTCGGAAAACAAATTAACATTGTCATTTGTTGCAGCAGGATAAGGAGTCGGTTGAACAAATAATGGATTGTTTGTAGCTTCAAACTCGGAACTCACCTGATCAGTGTCCCGTGCAACAGACGGAGTAGTAAGTGTGACAGATTCTTCTTGTTGTACAGGGTCAACCCTATTTACAATAACAGAAGAAGTATCATTAGATTTGAAAAACTCAAACATAAAATCCAAATTGATATCTTCATTCTGAATGAAACAGGATTGTTGGAATTTGAAGGTTTAGCTGTCAAAGAATTTAAATTTACTAAATCATCGAACG
Organism: Pulicaria dysenterica; assembly: GCA_947179395.2. Taxonomy (NCBI): domain Eukaryota; kingdom Viridiplantae; phylum Streptophyta; class Magnoliopsida; order Asterales; family Asteraceae; genus Pulicaria; species Pulicaria dysenterica. Next base: position 46,612,799 of record OX359293.1, read on the forward strand.
TAACATTTATGCTTTCGAAAATAACGATAGTTCTCCGATTTAGAATTCTGAAAGCCTTTTTGTCAGTGGAATACCCCAAAAAGATTCCCTCGTCAGCTTTTGGATCAAACTTAGACAGTTTGTCCGATTCATTCAGAACGAAGCACCTATTACCAAACACATGGAAGTATTTGATATTAGGCATTACTCCGTTACACATCTCGTAAGGAGTTTTATTGAAACGACGGTGAATTAGGGATCTGTTTTGGGTGTAGCAGACAGTATTAACAGCCTCAGCCCAGTATGATGGTGGCAGCTTGGAATATTGCAGCATCGTTCTAGCAGTTTCAACTAGTGTTCTATTCTTTTTTTCCACAACCCCATTTTGTTCTGGAGTGTAGGCTGCTGAAAACTGATGTGAAATACCTTCAGAATCTAAATAGGAATCCAGAGTCCAATCTTAAATTCTGTTCCATTATCAGTTCTAATCGCTTTCACAGGTTGTCCTTTCTGAGTCTTGTGCTTAGTAAGAAATAGTATAATTTGCCGTGGCACTTCAGACTTATGACTGATGAACCGAACCTATGTGTAGCGCGAGTAGTCATCTACCATCACCTGAATATATTGCTTGGAATTTCTGGACTCAACCTTCATTTTTCCACAGAGGTCCATATGAATCAGTTGCAGTGGAGCTATAGTTGTTGAAATCTGCACAACCTTATGAGGTACTCTTTTTAACTTTCCCAACTCACAGTCCTGTTAGAATATGCCCACTGATGCGTGTATGCCATTTGAATCAATACCGATGATGTATGGGCCTATTGGGTCATACACCGGGGTCAAATCTGACAGCAACTTAAGTAAAGGGATCATAAATGACAAAAGAGAAAAGTTGACTTCGCAGGCTAAGTTAGCGCCGCTAACCATTAGGTGTTAGCGCCGCTAACATTTATGGGTTAGAGTCGCTACAGCTGCATGGGATTTACGTCAAGTCATCTGACAAGCCGCGTTAGCGCCGCTAACTTTTACATGTTAGCGCCGCTAAGTTTAGTTAGCGCCGCTAACTCCAAACGGCACCTTTTTGTCAAATCACCTCAAATGTTGGCCAATGCATGTAGGTTGAGTAAAATCGATCTTGGCCGGCTGTGGGAGACTAAGTGTCGTCCAGAGATTTATAAAAGGGATATAAACTCTTCTCTTTAGCACTCTTAGCCACATAAACATTTGAGAGAACTCATAAGTGCTTCAAGAAACTTAGTGAGTTCAAGAGAGAGTGAGTTCCAGAAATCGATCCAAGCTTTGTAAGTTGCTGTTCCTTAAGTGATTTTCGGATAGGAAGAATCACCAAGGCTTGCTAGATCAAGGGATTTGACGTGTTGCCGGGGTACCACTCAATAGCCGATTTGTTCAAGCCAAAGGTGAAGCAAGCTCATCATCTTCATCAAATTTCTGGAGCTTAGGAGCTGGTATAATCTCCTTAACTCTCTCTCTTTGTTGCATTTCGTTTCATAGAGATTGATCCTTGTTTAGGGTTTTACGATTTGTGCTTTATATACTTGTACTATGGGCTTTTTGTGTTGTACATTGCTTCAGTTGCGTGCCCTAGAAACCCCAACAGTGGTATCAGAGCCACCTCTATGAGAGTTATGCACATGGTGGCTTTGAAAACCTGAAATCGAAATTGTTTGTTTTATGTCGAACAGAGGTTAGCGGCGCTAACTTTTTCACGGCGCTAGCGTCGCTGAGTCAATTTTTTGTTCTTGTTTAAAAACATATTTTGGTCTCGGGTTTTGGCCTTGTTTTTGGCTTTTGGAAATTTTAATCTTGTTATTATGATGTTTAAATTCTAGTAGCATATATATATTTGTTTGGTTGTATGTGTATATTCAAGATTGGTAACCTTGCCTAGCCCATTTGGTTTATTTTGTGTGTTTGGATGCATGATGGTTGTATTATTATTCTTAAGATAAATTTGTAATAATAACGTGGCTTGCATGCCATTTCATTAATCCATGTAATTGTAATAGATAAATAGGTATTTTATGGCTTGTATGCCATTTTATTCTATTGTATGTATTTTTATGATGGATGATGACACACATGATGGGTCAAAAGATATGGAGTTTGGAGCCCATGAAGCCGATGAAGTCCAATGGAGATGGCGGGATTAGTGGGAGCTCGCATCGAAGACTTTGTCCCTAGAATTGACTAAGTTCTTCCCGTTCGGCTCACGGGAAGAACGCATAGGTTTTATGGCAAGGGTTACCAATTTTAGTATTTTATGCGTGTGATGTGATTTTTGTATGCATGGATTATGTAGGATTCACATGCTAGATAATTTTTTGAAAATTAACAAAATCACAAGAGATTTGATAAAAATGGTTTACAACTCTCTCGCGCGCTCACATATAAGATTAACCCACCTAGTGAAAATAGGTTTTAGTCACAAAAAAGTTAATCTAAAACCAAACCGGAAACAAAAGCCCGTCTTTCCTCAAAACGTAAATCACGCACCATCCATAAGACGATACCACCCGAATCTAGTCTTATGGGATTTGGTTGTCGAACTTAGCACGAGCCAATTCCCATAAAACTGAGTGGAAGGTGAGTGTGGCAAAATTCACAATTTTGGTTGTCGAGCTTAGCACGAGCCAACTTTGGTGAGTTTGTTACCGTATGTCTTGATGGACGATTTGCAATTTTAGGTTTGAAATCTTGGTTAAATGTCGAGCTTAGCACGAGTTAACCAAAATTTCAAGATTTAAAATTGGTGCAAAAAGGGATCAAACATGCCAAACGACCATTGGATGTCGTAGGATCCCGCAAGGCGCTAAGGATTGCAATAGAGATTGCAATTGGCAAGATGGTTGCCGACCTAAATAATTTTATCATGTGATCCGCGGTAACCCCGTCACATGGTGGGATGAAATATGGTTCTTAGCCTTGTTAAAGTTAATTCTTTATGGGTAAATTAATTTAACAAGATAAAACATATGCAACAAACTAACTTAAGTCTACTTTGCAATTTTAGATGGCATCACAAAGCGCAAACACCACCACCACAAACGTTTCTCTACGAGTTTTCCTTGAGAAGGAGAAACTCGATGGTAGCAACTTCATGGATTGGTATAGGCAGCTTAAGCTTGTCCTACGCTATGAAGGGAAGATGCACACCATAGAGGAACCCTTACCCGAGGCACCTCCAAGCGGTGCAACGAGGGTAATCCGTGTGGCGTATGAGAAACGCCTCAAGGAGACTGAGGAGATTACATGCCTCATGTTGAGCACTATGAGTACCGATTTGCAAAAGCAAATGGACCACTTGGGTGCTCACTACCTGATCGTGCAGCTGCGGGATATGTTTCAACAGCAGGCGAGGCAGGAGAGGTATGGATGCTTCAAGTCCGCTCTCGCTTGCAAGCTTCAAGATGGAGGGAACGTGAGCGCTCATGTTTTGCGTATGAAAGCAAACATTGAGCGCATGGAAAAGCTAGGATTTACCATCGGGAGGGAGATGGCGGTCGACTTGATCCTCTAATCCCTGCCCAGTGCATATGATCAATTCACTATGAGTTATCATATGCATAGCATGGATAAATCCTTGATGGAGCTACATGGTATGCTCAAGACTGCCGAAGCGAGCATGACCAAGAGCAAACCATCCTCCTCCTCCACTCCCGTTCTAGCCATCCGGGAAGGCCGCATAACCAAAAAGAAGGCCGCCCCTTCCAGGATAAGGAAGGGTAAGGGAAAGGTTGGCGCAGCCAAGTCTGCCCCGGCCTCCGAAGGCAAGGGTAAGGGGAAGATTCCCCAAGCCAAGACTCCGGAGGACGCGGAGTGCTTCTTTTGTGGGGGCAAGGGCCATTACCGCCGAAGTTGTCCTAACTACTTGGAGGGACTCAATAAGCTCAAGACTATGAGCATATCGGGCCCGGAATCTTCATGTACGTTCATGATAGAACTCCATAATACTTCTACTTCTAAAGGCTGGGTCTTGGATACCAGCTATGGCACTCACATATGTAATATGGTGCAGGTGCTAAAGGCAAGTAGGGACTTGGAGCGGGGAGAGCTGGATCTTGTGATGGGAAATTCAGAGATTGTCCCAGTGAAAGCTAAAGGAGAAGTAGAGCTTTCGTTCAAGACCGGCTACTCTATTTTATTAAAAAATGTATGTTATTCGCCCCATGTGGCAAGAAACATTATATCTTTTCATGCCTTGTATGACGATGGTTACTACTTTCATTTTGATAATGGTTCTATTATATGCTTGAAAGATAATCTTGTTTATTTTAAGGCTTTACCATGTCATGACATTTATGAGGCAAGTGCATACATTAAATCAATAAAATCTATCATGAACATTGATTCTAGTTCCAAAGATGGTTTGGATAAGTATTCCTTGTGGCATGGTCGTCTTGGCCATATAAACAAGACTCGCATCACGAAGTTCCAAGCGGACGGGATCTTGGAATCGTTTGCCAAGGGTCGAATGATGTATGTGATTCTTGTTTATTAGGCTAGATGACAAAGGCACCCTTCACGGTGACTAGTGAGAGGGGTAAAGACCTCTTAGACATCATCCATACGGATGTATGTGGGCCTTTCAAACATGTTACAAGGAATAACTCGAGATACTTCGTAACCTTTATAGATGATTATAGTAGGTACGGATATGTCTATCTTGTTAAGCACAAGAATGAAACCTTTGAGGTGTTCAAGACATTCCAAAACGAAGTTGAGAATCAATTGAGCAAAACAATAAAGATACTTCGATCTGATAGAGGTGGAGAGTATCTAAGTACCGAGTTCATCGATCATCTAATGAATTGTGGAATCATTTCACAATTAACACCTCCAAGGACTCCATAATTAAATGGGGTCGCTGAGAGGAGGAACCGGACTTTACTAGATATGGTAAGGTCCAGGATGAGTCGAACGGAGGTACCTATTAGTTTCTGGGGATATGCCCTAGAAACGGCGGTAAGGATCCTTAACCTTGCACCAACCAAGAAAGTATCAAAAACACCTTATGAAATGTGGCATAATAAGAAGCCGACACTTTCATACCTACGAGTTTGGGGTTGTCAAGCCTACGTAAGATGTGAGACAGAGGACAAACTTGAACCTCGATCGGAAAGGTGTTACTTTATTGGATATCCTCCTGCCAGTGTTGGATATATATTTTATAAACCTTCTGAGAAAAAAGTTTTTGTTGCTCGAAGGGCATTTTTCTTGGAAAGAGAATTGCTTTCCAAACAAAGAGGCAACAAGGAAATTGATCTTGAGGAAGTTCAAGGATCAACCAATAAAGAACTTGAGGTTGGCACTAGCACTCAACCTAGGACGGTTGAAACTGAGCAAGAGAATGCTGCAATACCTGACACTAGTTCATTGCTTACTCCAAGGCGTTCCAGTAGAACTCGTTTCGAACTAGAGAGATATGGATTTTACATTTCTGAGGGCAACGAGTTAGTAGTGGACTCTGATGAACCCACTAACTACAAGGAAGCTATGGCGGGCCCTGAGTCTGCACATTGGAAGGAAGCGATGGAAAGTGAGATGCAATCCATGTCAGATAACCAAGTTTGGGAACTGGTTGATCCTTCACCCGGGGTTAGGCCCGTAGGGTGTAAATGGGTCTTCAAGAAGAAGACCGGCATGGATGGAACCTTGGATACTTTCAATGCCCGACTGGTGGCAAAGGGTTTCACTCAAACACCTGGTGTTGATTATGATGAAACTTTTTCTCCAGTGGCAATGTTGAAATCAATCCGAATACTCCTGGCCATTGCTGCATTTTATGATTATGAAATATGGAAAATGGATGTTAAAACCGCCTTCCTTAACGGGAAGCTTTCTGAAGAGGTGTATATGACACAACCTGATGGTTTTGAACATCCAGAGTATCCGAACAAGGTTTGTAAGCTAAAGAAGTCCATTTATGGACTCAAGCAAGCATCTCGCAGTTGGAATCTATGCTTTGATGAGAAAATCAAGGAATTTGGATTTTTGAAAAGCAAAGAAGAACCATGTGTATATGTCAGGGCTAGTGGGAGCACTATTGTCTTCTTAGTCCTATATGTGGATGACATATTGCTCATTGGAAACCATATTCAAGCCTTAAAAGTGTAAAAGCTTGGCTCGGGAATTGTTTCTCAATGAAGGACTTAGGCGATGCGAGTTATATTCTGTGAATCAAGATCTATAGTGATAGATCTAGAAAGCTGCTCTGGCTTTCTCAAAGTGCATACATAGATAAGGTCGTGAGACGCTTTAAAATGGAGGAATCCAAGAGAGGAAACCTCCCTATGGCACAAGGCTTGATGTTGAGCAAGACTCGATGTCCTACCTCCCAAGAGGAGATAGAAGTAATGAAGCGAGTACCATATGCTTCGGCTGTGGGATCGATCATGTACGCCATGTTATGCACTCGTCCTGATGTGTCATGTGCTTTGAGCATGACTAGTAGATATCAGGCGAATCCCGGGGAGCCTCATTGGAAAGCTGTAAAGAATATTCTTATGTACCTTAGGCGTACAAAAGAAATGTTCTTGGTTTATGGTGGGGAAGAAGAGCTAAGAGTAAAGGGTTACTCGGACGCTAGCTTCCAAACGGATAGGGATGACTGCCGATCTCAATCGGGGTTTGTATTCCTGTTAAATGGTGGTGCTGTCAGCTGGAGGAGCTCGAAACAAGACACGGTGGCTGATTCGACTATCGAGTCGGAATACATTGCGGCAAGTGAAGCTGCTAAAGAAGCCATGTGGATGAAGAAATTCATCCAAGATTTACAAGTGGTTCCGAGCATCACTAACCCTATTGAGATATTCTGTGACAATGAGGGTGCAGTGGCTTTGGCGAAGGAACCAAGAGCTCACAAGAGAACAAGACATATTTTGCGCAAATACCACTTCATACGGGAAGTAGTTGAGAGTGGTCAAATCGTCATAAGCAGAGTAGCATCGGATGGAAACCTTGCGGATCCATTCACGAAGCCGTTATCACAGGCAGCTCATGATTCTCACACTAGTGCTATAGGTGTAAGATTTGCCAGCGATTTGGTTTGAGTTATGTATTTAGTTTGTTTGATATGTAAACTTTATTTTATATTTTGGGAACGATATAGACAGTATTGTAACTTATGCTTGTTTCGATATATAATAGAGATTATATATGTGTATGATACGGTTACATTCATAAGACTCTACTGTGTTCCATCTTAGCATGTTTAATTACTTCCGGAAATATTTTATATTCCAAAACTTTCCACGGTCAGTCAATCTTGTGGAAGGAAGATTGAATTAAGACTGAGATAAGCATGTGACCTTGAATTCAATATGGTCGAATTAAGGGGCAATGTCTATCTGTACTTGAAAAGAGTTTCAAGTGATTGGAAGACCCGCACCCAAGTATACTCCATGGATTACAGTCACGAGTAACTTGGGATGGTAATATCTTACGTCCTTAGACCTGAGATGTATGAACCGCTATATCATACTTCTTTCTTACTTTAGCATTTTTCAAAAGCAGTTCGTAACTGGCTGTGATAAAGGAAATGACTAGATAAGTTAAGGGGGATAGTTTAGGGTTATACAGTCGAAAAGGGATTTGTTTCTCTGATATGAGAGATATCACTGGGCCCCTCAATGATTAGGAGCTGACACCAAAAATTCTGCATGGCCATGCGCAAGTAATATTGATTTAGAATCAGATATGTCCTTAACTTTTGGTCACCGCCAATCAAGATCGAGAAACACAATCGTGAACGATCTGGAGATTGACACTCAATCCATGTCTCGTGTTCACATTGATATCGTGAACAAAAGGATGTTTAAGATCACTTATCTATAGGACCTTTCTTTGCGAACAGGTTTCATTCGGATAACGAAACCCACACTGACTTGGGGGCAATGATGTTTTTGCTAGAGACCGCTCATTGTCTGTGATTTGTTAGAAATGGTGCATCATGTGCTAGTGGGAGTTTGTTAGAATATGCCCACTGATGCGTGTACGCCATTTGAATCAATACCGATGATGTATGGGCCTATTCGGTCCTACACCGGGGTCAAATCTGACAGCAACTTAAGTAAAGGGATAAAAAATGACAAAAGAGAAAAGTTGACTTCGCAGGCTAAGTTAGTGCCGCTAACCATAAGGTGTTAGCGCCGCTAACATTTATGGGTTAGAGTCGCTACAGCTGCATAGGCTTTACGTCAAGTCATCTGACAAGCCGCGTTAGCGCCGCTAACTTTTACATGTTAGCGCCGCTAAGTTTAGTTAGCGCCGCTAACTCTAAACGGCACCTTTTTGTCAAATCACCTCAAATGTTGGCCAATGCATGTAGGTTGAGTAAAATCGATCTTGGCCGGCTGTGGGAGACTAAGTGTCGTCCAGAGGTTTATAAAAGGGATATAAACTCTTCTCTTAAGCACTCTTAGCCACATAAACATTTGAGAGAACTCATAAGTGCTTCAAGAAACTTAGTGAGTTCAAGAGAGAGTGAGTTCCAGAAATCCATCCAAGCTTTGTAAGTTGCTGTTCCTTAAGTGATTTTCGGATAGGAAGAATCACCAAGGCTTGCTAGCTCAAGGGATTTGACGTGTTGCCGGGGTACCACTCAATAGCCGATTCGTTCAAGCCAAATGAGAAGCAAGCTCATCATCTTCATCAAATTTCTGGAGCTTAGGAGCTGGTATAATCTCCTTAACTCTCTCTCTTTGTTGCATTTTGTTTCATAGAGATTGATCCTTGTTTGGGGTTTTACGATTTGTGCTTTATATACTTGTACTATGGGCTTTTTGTGTTGTACATTGCTTCCGTTGCGTGCCCTAGAAACCCCAACAAGTCCTTGCACATATGTTCATTTTCAAATTTATGTTTTGGAAGACCTCTGACCAAATTCCCGTTGACAAGCTTGTTTATGTTTTTGAAATTTAAATGAGACAGCTTCCTATGCCACGACCAGTTCAAATCTGAGGCAACTTTTGAGAGCAGACAGACAGATGAACTTGATGCTTTTCCAGACAAGTCTATTGTGTAAAGATCAGACTTTTTGTTGCCGCCTAGAATTTATGTCCCTTCCTCAGTTCTCAATGAGCAAGATTTCTTCTTGAACAGTACCTCCATGCCCTTGTCACAGAACCGACCTATGCTAAACAAGTTGTGTCCTAACCCCTCAACATATGACACCTTTTCAATTCTCACATTACCTGTCTCTAGTACCCCATGCCCGAGGATGGGTGCAACTTGGTCATTCCCAAACTTGACGTTACCAGAATATTTTCCCACAAAGTGTTTGAGAAGACCTTTGTCGCCGGTCACAGAGACAGGGGAAATCACAGGTTTATTTATAACAGATTCAGTTTTCTTGACATGTTTAATTTGCCATTTCTTGATTTGCCATTTTTTTTTAATTTGTTCTCGGAGGGCTATGGATGGTTTGTTTTGTGAATGTGCAACAAAATTGTTTGATTTGATTGATGTTCTTTTAACACTTCTGTTCGGCGTTTGCACATGTCTGTTGACATTGTGAGCAGTGTGGTGAACAAGTTGTGCTATTTGATGTTTGTTTGAATGTGCTTTGTGTGATGATTTAGTGTGATGTGATTTGTGAACAACTTTTGAAACTGGTTTGTTGTTCCTTTTCAAAGATTGAGATTGTGAAGAAACTGATTTAGTTGTTGATTGTGCAACCGGTTGTTTGGATTTATTCAGAAAAATTTGTCGCAGCGACCGATTGAGTTTCTCCACTTTAATCTTTTGCAATTGTGCTCTTCTCTCAGAATCAGCTACCATGCGTATTTCTTCAAGATGTTTTTCCCATTGACAGGGCAGCATTGCTAACCTCTGATGTGCGTATTTGCGAAGGAAAAATCGCAGTTCATTATTGATCCATTGATGAATAATATAACCACTACGAGTAACAAACCAAGTAAAAATCATATTATCTTCAGGATTTTTCCAGTTTGGAACAGATTTAAATCCTCTTAGCATTCGCTCTTGGTGGTATGAGCAAGCATTCACACAATGTCCTTGAACACAACCAATACTCGCACAAAAAGTTTCAACTTTTACCGTTGATTGTTTAGGAGTATCAGTTTTTGGTTTCCAGTTCAAAACATAATTACAATTTGAAAAACAAACTTTCTTATGAATAGAATAGAACAGAAAGATGGAAAAAAGGCTTTCTTGAGCGTGTTGGTTTTGTTTGTCTCTTGTCCTCAAATCTCGGCTTCACAGATGATTTTTGTACCTCCTTCTTCTTCTCCGATGGTTGTGCCTCAATCTTCACAATTCTTCTCACTTCCTGTTTTGCATGAGTTCCTGAGGAACCTTGGCATTTTGATTTATCTGGTTTAGAAGAAATATTAGAAGAATTGTTAGTTTTATTAAGAATGTTTGAAGACACAGAAGAAGATGATGCAGATGTAGAAGGCTTGGTGCCTGAAGTAGACCCTTTCTCTCGGACGCTGTTTGAATCACATAATTGATTACATTTGTGGGCCACGAATTCTCTACAAGCTTTTGGGCAAGTAGGAATCTTAACACTCTAGCCAAGGTCTATTTCTACGAGAAGCCGTTTGATTTTCTCATCTCTCAATTGTTTCTCGATTTCGTAAGAAATGAGTTGAGGAACAAGAATTTGTGCACAGTCCAAATTTTCTGAGTTAGAAACATTTGGTTTTTCAGCTTGATTCAATTTTCTTTTCAAATCATCACATAATTGAATTATGACTTTCTCATGATTTTTGACCTTGTGTTGTGCTTTTGCCAATTGTTCAGAAAATTCTTGAACATGTTGAATTAAAACATCATTTTCAAATTGCATTTGTGTCACAAAATCAGAGTTAATGTTATCAACATGATCAGCGGAAGACTGTGTGTGAAACAACTTTTCTTGCAAAATTAGATTATCAATCTCAAGCATGATGTTATTAATTATGCAGTGTGTTTACGGAATTTTCTGTCGACGTTGTAATTCCATATAGGGAATATACACGCGTGGTGCATAAGAAGTGACTGTTTTGCTTAGGCGCTTGAAAAATTAAATTTTCAGAGTGAAAAACATATTTATTTTTGAAAGGTGATCCGTCAGTTGCTACGTATTATGCATTCAATGAGTCATAATTGAACGATTGTTGACATTTTGTGGTGGTTTTTCTTTTGAATGCCTCTTCTCTTTTCACTTCTTCTTCAGCAACAAAAATCATCTTTTCAGTTAAACCACGATTCATTCTCTCAGCCTGATATAATTGTGTGCAATTGATTTTCTTAAAGAAATCACTATCATCATACCCTAAGCCTTTGTACTTATTTCTTGTATCAGGTGTCAGACTTTTGAAAATTGTATGACGAGTACTGGGTTTCTTTCTAAAAGCTTCTTCAAGATGTTGCACTTTTGTTTGCAAATTCAGTTTTTCTTCCAAAATCAGATTTAGATTGATTTGTGTACCCAGCTTTGCAGCATTCAAGTCATGAACTTTTCTTTGTGTGTCTTCCTGAATTTGACTTAACTCGTCTTCTTTTTGTTTGATTATTTCTTGAAGTTGATTAAGTTTGGACATGTGCTCAGATGAGACGGCTTGGTTCATTTTAAAATGGAGATTTTGAGCTTGCAATTTTTGGTTTTTAGCAGTTAAAGTTTGAACCTGATTGATTAATATCATGATATGATCAGCTGAGATATTAGAGTTATTGAGATGTACCTTCTCAGAAGTAGACTCAGACTCTGTTGAAAGGGAACTGGTGCTGGAAGGACCTTCTTCAGTTTCATTCTCGCTCTCATATTCGCTTTCAGGACCAGACTCATCAAACTTCGTCATGAAACCTGTATCAGCTCCACCAATCACTGCATCTTCAGCAGAAGCTTCACAATCAGCAAACACAGAACCAGCATCCTCATCCTCACTTTCTCCATAACTTTCAAGGACTCAAACTCTTCCACCTGAGCCATCAACACAAACTGAGCATGAACCTCAGTATCCTCATCAGATTCATCGGTATCGGACAGAAACTGATCCTCTTCAGCAAGAAGAACTGTTCCACTATTCCGTTTCTTGATCAAGTTGAGCTTTGCCTTGTAATACTCAGAATCCTTCACTTTCGGCTTTTCACAATCTTTGATAACATGTCTAGTGCTACCACAGTTGTAGCATTTCTTGGGCTGTGTAGACTGAATCTTCCTTTCATAACGTTTCTCCAAGTTTACCCCATCATTTCTCTGATATTTGTCATCTCTTTTCCGAGATCCAAAAGTGAATCTCTGATGGTTGTTTGTTTTAGAGTTGGTAAACTGGTTTTACAGCATGTTTGTGAGATAAGCCACAGCCTGCATCACTTTTTCGTTATCAGCCGGTTCATCAGAATCTGACTCAGAAGTTTCTGATTCTTGGATTTGCTTCAACTTCAAGGATTTACCTAAGGATCTGCTTTTTCTTTCCTTGACCACTAAGGCAAGTGGATTAATGTTTTCCTTCTGAGAACCCATACCAACCTCATCCTAGTACTGATTGAGCTCCTCAAATATCATGTGGTGGGTGACTTTATTTAGAACATTTTGGTTCATTTGGCGATAGATAGTCACTTGAGTTCTCCACTCAGGTCCTAGAGAATTAAGGAACCTAGTGTTCTTTGTCAAGTCTTAATAGTTGTCAAGCTTTTGGTTCCTCAAGTCATTAAGCAGTTTACAAAACCTGCTGTAAGTATCCACCAAGGTCTCAACATCCCGAGAGTGGAAGTGATCAAAAGCATTCATAAGAGTTGTTTCCTTTATCCAAACCCTAGATTCAGTACCCTCCATCTGTTTCTGTATCTCATCCCAAATCTCTTTTCTAGTATTTAACCCATTTACCTTGATGTAGAATTCTGTAGACAAGCCATGCTTCAAATAGTATTTTGCTTTCTGATCTACAGTTGCCCTTAGCTTGTCCTCAGCTGAATATTCTGCATGAGTCTTGAGACGATGTACTTCTGGAATCGGAGGATTGTTGGTAGGATCAGCCTCATGATCAATTCTAAAAATTCCATTTCCCTCTTGGATACACAGTTTCATCAACTCTCCATACTTTTCATTATTTTCAATGAAATCCATAAATCTTCCTTTCCACACATTATATTCTCCACGGTACAGTACCGGAGATTTTGTGTCTTGACCGAATGAAAGGGTTTCATTGTATGTACTCATTCTTCGATCTTGCTATGAAAGGCTTCTTAAAATTTCAAAAACTTTTTAAGTGTTGAATTCCGACTGGTGAATTCCGATTAGCCCAAGTAAATTCCGAGTGAATTTAAAAATCCGATTAAAGTGATTATGTTTGATAAATTCCGAGTGAATTATCAAATCCGAATGTTTCAAATTCCTATTAAACTTGAATTCCAGTTAAAAATTCAATTCCGAGAACTTTGAATTCCTTGTAAACTTGAATTCATGTCAAAATGTCAATTCCGAGAAAACAATTTCTATTGAATTGTTTATTCGGAGTGAAATTACAATTCCGGTCAACAATTGGATTCCGGTCAGGCCTTCAATTTGATCAATCCGATCAAAAATTAGTCGGAACTGTTATATTCCGAGTAAAAATTAGCCCGGAATGTGAGAGTTTCTTTCAAAAATGGAAGGAATTAGGTAATTACTATCAAAACTTTACTCGGAATGAGTAATTTTCAGTCTGTTTTTCACGGAATTAAAGAATTCCTATCAGATTTTTTCACGGAATTGATGAATTCTGGTTGATTCAAAGCCAATTCCTACTGATTCAAGCTGAGGATTCCGACTGCTTCATCTTTTCGATCTGAAATTCGATTTTTCAACTGAAACTGTTCCAATTGTTCTACAATCTTCCAGATATGTTCGAAAATCTCAAATGACCAATCCTAATCCATAATATCTAATACTTTAACACAAGAAATCGAATTTTGGGAGATTTTTCTTCAAGAACTTCGCAAACCTCAAATTGACATATCTCCAAATCTGTTGTTTAATTCAATCAAATGCCAATCAACGAGTGTTTTGTAGATGATTTCCTTCCCAAAGAACCACAAATCAGCAAATTTAATCCATTAGAACTCCAACTTTTAATCCAAAGCTGTAGGTTGCTTTTTCTTCAAAAACCTTCTAAAATCCGATCAAATCTTCACTGTTTGATGTTGTTCTTGCTTGAATCAATCCAGAAACCAATCAGAGTTGACTCTGATACCAATTGATAGGTATTATATGAGTACAATCGTGAATATAGTAGAGAGGGTATGCACAAAACACCTTAAAGTGTGTGTTAGTATATTCCAAAGAATGCAAAGTTACAATAAAGAAAAGCTTACAAGGTATTTATACTAGTAAGCTAAAACATAGATTTTATACAAAATATTGTCTAGATCTAAATCATAATTACAGATCTAACAAGTATTACCATGATTAGTCTAGATGATTCGAAAGCCTGAGTGAATCTGTTATCCTGCTATCTGCCTTCGGTGTTAGTCCGTTTTAGTTGTTTTGTGGATTAGTTTATCTTGTTACTTGCTTTTATTTTAATCTGCTGATCAAACAACAATGAGGCTTAAGTATTGGTAGCTTCCTGTCCTCGTGGAACGATATCCGGTCTTACCGAGTCTGTATTACTATTGACCAGGTTACACTTGCCTGAGTCGTGTGTAGTATCTGCTTAGTAACATCATTTTTATAAATTTAAAACGAGGTTGTGTCACAAGATTTTATTACCCCGAATAAACTAGCAGTCTGCCGCACACCACGACAAGTCGCGCTTTGTATCTTTCAATTTCTCCATTAGGGTTATATTTTATTTTGTAAACCCACTTCGAGTCAATAGCATGCTTTCCGTTAGGCAGCTCTTCAAGAGTCCATGTGCCATTCTCTTCAAGGGTTTTTATTTCCTTTCGCATGGCTTTTCTCCATTTAGCATCCTGCACTGCTTGTTGAAAACTTTTTGGCTCATCATTTGAGTTAATGGCCTCCAAAAAAGCCTTATGTGAGTCTGAAAATTTTTCATAGGAGATAAAATGTGCTAGAGGATGTACCTTCGAGGACCTTTGTTCGGACGTGGGTTGTGCATGGGTTACCGACTGGGGCAATTTAACTATGAAATCATTCAGATGCTTTGGTTGGGACTGGTTTCTTTTTTCTCTATGAATTCCCATCGGCTGAGTTCTACGCTGTGTTGCATTTTCAACATCAACGGGTGCATCAACATTTTTTTGTTGAATCACATCTTCGTTATCTTGGTCATATACAGTTTCACCTAGGTGTTCTGCTCCTCTTTGTTCTTCTAATTCAGCTGTGTTGAATGACTCATGACTATCTTCCTTTCTTTCATGTTCTTGAATTGCCTCATCTTCTCTCGGTATTTGTAAAAAAAAAACAAATTCTTCCTTTTGGCTATTTCTTTCTAGACCTTTTGTTATTGCAAATAGGTAGATGCTTTTAGCAAATCTAACATCCCTTGAAACAACAATTTTTCTATCTTTCATATCATAGACCCGGTATCCCTTATTGCCTTGTGGATAGCGTAGAAATATGCCCGGTCTTCCCCTCATCTCGAACTTATCCCCTCTTGTCTCGTTGTTCCTACTGTAGACAGGCAACCAAAAAGTTGCACGTGATCATAATTGGGTTTTTGGTTAAAAATTACCTCATATGGCGTATTGTGTTTGATTGTTTTGGAAGGTAATCTGTTAGTGATATATGTTGTTGTGAGAATGCATTCTCCCCATAACTTGGTAGATAGACCAGCTTCAAACATCAAAGCTCGAGCCATTTCAAGTAAATGTCGATGTTTTCGTTTCAACACTCCATTTTGTTGTGGAGTGTGAGGACACATTGTTTCCAACAAGAGTCCATCTTTTGCATAAAAATCCATCATCGAACCTGATGTGAATTCACCACCATTATTGGTTCTTATTCTTTTGACATTCTTGCTGAATTGAGTTTTCACAATTTTGCAAAAATCTATTAAGCAACTCCTTGCTTCAAACTTATGCTTGAGTAGGAAGGCCCACACCGCCCTACTTAAATCATCAACAATCGTTAGGAAGTAACAAGCTCCCGAAAGTGAGGGTGTTTGATATTAACCCCAAATGTCACAATGTAATAAATCAAAACAATTATTCGTTTTTATTGAAGTAATTTGGAAAGGCAACTTAGTGTGCTTAGCCTTTACACATGAATCACAAATAGTATTCTTTAACTTGCTAGAAACATCTTCTAAAAATTCAATATGACGTACCTTTGACTCGGAAGCGTGATCAAGTCTCTTGTGCCATGTCTCGATATCAGTCGTTGTCATCATAGCTTTCTTTTCATTTACCACCGTGCCCATTCAGTAAAGACCCCTTTCATATTTACCCACGTCAATCAGGCTCCTTGAGTGTAAGTCCTGCATAAAAAAAAGTCAGGTTGAGTTTATGACACATTGCAAATCTTTGCATAGTCATCTAACACATAGCAAATTGCATTTAAACTTTGGAATATGTAGGACTCTTTTAATTTTTATTTCATTTTGTAGTGTTCAATCTCCTCTCCCTTCAACGGCTATGGGTTCCCCATTAGTTATGGTAACTGGACTTTCATTTTTACACTTCATCATGTTCTCGAGCAATCTACGTACTATGCGTAGTTGCCCTATGTCAATGATCCAATCACCATTTGATTCAACCTTAGTCGAGCCTTCATCCTCAGTAAGATGCCCGAGTAATTTATGATATTGATCTCTCGTTAGTCCTGTTGGAATATGCCAACAGACACACACGAGTTGGTATCACTGCCGATGAGGCATAGGCCTATTGGGCCACACACCAAGTATTGATTCGGGCAACACCTTTCAAAGATAGAGAGAGAGAGAGAGAGAAACACCAAAAATGGTATTGGTGGTCCTGTGCACGGTCGTAGTTACTATTTGTATGGCCGTACTGAGCTGCGAATGGCCGTACTTCTTACAAGTACGGCCGTACTTCAGTTTCAGGGCACATGATGTGCTTATTGGGAAAAAACACGGCCGTGCTTCCTGAGGTACGGTCGTGCTTCGCGCTGTAACAACCACTTTTATTGGTCTTATAAGGCTAATTTAAGTGTGCTATTATCACATTGATTCCAGAGATGTTATGTACGTTTCTAGGCTGCTTTAGGTGGTTTATATAATGTGCCACATGCTTTGGAAGTCAAGGTTAGCCACTTGATTGATATAGCAACATACATTTTTCTCTAACACACTTGGAAGACTTCTTGTGAGGCTTCAAATTGGTGTTTATCATTGGTAGTGTTCTTGGTGGCGTCCAAGCATAGCTAGCACGTGGGAACCAACGGTGCTTGGTGTGGATACCGATAGAGGAGCACTCGGTTGTGTTCTTGAATCCATCATCATCAAAGGAGCAAGAAGACTAGACTACTTGTTGGTATAATCTCTTGTCCTTGTTATTCTCTTTTAGTTGCTTTGTCATGTATAGAGTTTGGTCCATTAGGTGTGTATTGGTTGGCATCATGCTTTTAGAAAAATTGTTTTACACGTTTATTACTTCCACTGCGTTTTCCAGATGACATGTGACAACCGTCACCAAATCATAAAAAGGTTTATCCCATATACTTTAAGTTTAAAATTCGATAAGTCCTCGATGATTTAGAATTACCTTTCGTAGCGTAAGTATATAAATAAAAGTCCTAGTTCTTGTAAAAAAAAAAAATACTTTACGTCTTACCTAAAAATCTTATTACATGTTTAAATGTCCATTATAATTATAAATAAGTAGCTAGTACATTTTATGTACACTATTATTAAAATGTAATGTAATAATAAACATATTAAAGATGTTTATCTTACATTATATTTATAATAATAATAATAATAATAATTATAATAATAATAATAAATATAATATTATAATAATAAAAAGTCAAATTCATCATTTTTCCAACTTACACACTCAACCACCACCATCATCACCCTTACCACCCTACCCCCCCCCTTTCGGCCGTAGCCCCCCCCCCCCCCCCCCCCCTTCTCTTCTTTTGCCTATAAATACCAACACCACCCTTCTCATTTCTTCACCCATTTCACTTCTCATTTCTCAAACTGTCTACACTCTCACTCTCTCAAATTCTATCTTCAAGTTCTCAAGAAGATCAATAGGAAGGAGCCACTCTTTCTTCAAGTAGTTTACTAACTTGAAGGTATAATCACTACCCTTACTACTAGTTCTTGTACACTTGTAGTCCCTTGGGAAAATCCACCATATTCATCATCTTCTTCTCTTAACCTCTTCTTGAACACAAGAATATCAACATATAAACTCATGCATGCAATCCGATTTAAAGGTCTTTGTACTACCGTTTGAAGTATGGATTTAATCCTACCAAATGTTGTAAGGCAATAAGCATGCATGTGATTAGATCATATAAACACATGCATGCAATCCGATTAAAGGACTTTGTACTACCATTTGAAGTATGGATTTAATCCTACCAAATGTTGTAAGGCAATAAGCATGCATGTGGTTAGATCTTACAAACACATGCATGTAACATCCGATTAAAGGACTTTGTACTACCATTTGATGTATGGAGTTAATCCTACCAAATGTTGTAAGGAAAGAAACATGCATGTGGTTAACCTCATTCTTCGTATTGAAAAAGATTGGTGAAAATGGTGGGTAATAATCAAGGATTGCAAATTTACAAAGACTTACAATGTTTAACCTTGCATGCAAGTATCTACTTATGATAAGTATAAAAGTTCTTAATAATTTCAAAAATCATGTATAAATATATATATATTTACGATTATGCATGTATGTGTGTTTGATTTTAAAAACTATAAAATATGCTATTATGTAGTAATATATAAACAAAAGATATACTTTTATTATATATATTTATGCATTCTTATTAAAGAAGATAACTCTATAATGTAATCATACATATTCAAAGTTAGTCATAAATACATATAATAATGTTGTGTGTCCTTATTTTCTTTAAAAATTACTATATATATATATATATATATATTCATTTCATTAATGTACATATAATTATATCGTAAGACAAGTTTTACATAAATAATGCATATATATATATATGAGTGTTGCATGTTTTCAAAAACCAACTATATATTGATATATATATATATTCGCATATATAATATCTATATGTATAAGATAAATATAAATAGAGTTTAATGATAATAACTACAATTGAGAATTATCTAGACTTTAAAATACTTCAAATATTAACATAATACATTTATAAAGAGTTGTACTCTAATAAGGACCTTACGGTGGACATTTAACATAATAGGATAAAGGTGTTGACAAATTTAAGGAACTAGTAGGACTTCCTATTACTTACCAAGTTTCACGAAAGGTGAGTGTTCACAACCCCTTTTTAAATACCTTTACTCAAATATTTGGGGTGAAAGCATGATTACATAAATGTTTTATTTATTGCCATCATAAATATTTTAAATTACGCATGTATGGTAGTATTATAGTTGCTGATGTACTTGGGTTTTAATACATTATCCATTAACTACCACTAAAGGGGCCTATGGTACTTGTAGATAGCGCTATTTGGGGTCGACATCTCCCACTTATGGTTGACGAACTATAGGTGTACTTTACCTATTTCCAACGTCATATAATTTGGGCGTTGGGGTTAAATAAATATAATATCAAGGCAGTATGTCGAAAGGATTGGAAAAATGGCTCAAGCTTAGTAAAACATCCCATGTATACTCAAAAACCACGCGTATAAATTGGGCAATAAACTGCGGTTGGATTAAAGTCTCCATCCTTACAGAAATTAGTTTGGTTCAAAACCCCAACATTATACTTTATTACTATTGCATTAAAATTTCATTTTGTGCATATAAACCTGTGTCCTCACCAACTCTCGTAGTTGACCTCTCTTTTACTCATGCCTTTCAGGTAACCTTCGCTAGGTCTTAGAGCACGTTAGAGCATATCATGTGTGGATTTCATGAAACGAATTTCCAATCGGCTACTTTTATTTTTATATCAAAGACAATATTCCATTATCAGTACTGTATTTGGATAATTGTATTTTGATTTTATCTTAATTATTCTGTTATGGTTGGAAATTTTCTGTTACCTTGTGCTATGAGACCTATTGCTGTGACATCTCGTGTTTCCGCTTTAGCGGGGTGTGACAGAAGTGGTATCAGAGCCGAATGTTATAGAGAATTGTAGTTTTCCTTATGGGGGGAAAACTCAAACTATATCCGAATGTTTTCAAAAGACAACATTTTTCCTAAAACTTTTAACTTAAAGCATTTTAATAATGTGACTAAGTTGAGTCTTCCATTATATTACTTTAATTAAACAAAGCTTGATCACCTATGTTTAATTCAACTAAGTGTGATGAAATATTCAGGTTAGTCATAATAGAACTATGCTTGGACAAAACTTCTTTTTATAGTAAGCATGATTGTGTGTGTACTCTATGCATAAACCTTTATTAGACACTCACCATAGTACACTAGTAACTAAGTAGATCGTGATCGCAGATCAAAATGTCAACTGAGTATACCCCAGGACCAGAATATAGCCGTGAGTCGGAGCCTACAGAGAACACTCAAGAGCACTAACTATCGGACGAAGAGCAAGAAGTGTCAAGCGGACAAAGACCACCGAAACCCTATGAACTACCACCCGGGTTTCTAGAACTCAAATACAAACCGCCAGCCCCACGCACTAGGCAAACAGCTCGCAAGACCACAGGATTACCCCCGTGCATCGCACCCCCACAGAGCATATCATGTGTGGATTTCATGAAACGAATTTCCAATCGGCTACTTTTATTTTTATATCAAAGACAATATTCCATTATCAGTACTGTATTTGGATAATTGTATTTTGATTTTATCTTACTTATTCTGTTATGGTTGGAAATTTTATGTTACCTTGTGCTATGAGACCTATTGCTGTGACATCTCGTGTTTCCGCTTTAGCGGGGTGTGACAGAAGTGGTATCAGAGCCGAAGGTTATAGAGAATTGTAGTTTTGACTTTTTTGAATCAGTCTTGGATCTGATTGAAATCCCACTATATTTTGGTTCCTATATTTATATGTTTTGTATAGCTTGGCATGAAGTACATAGAAACATATACTTGTAGGAGTATATATGAATATGTGATTTTAAACTTGGTCTTGGAATCACTAATGCATATCTACTAGGATTGTCTTTGTGCCTTGAGTGTTTTTTCACAATCTTGATAAAAAATATATGTTTGACATGTGTGGCACATTATGTTTGTTTATTATTTATTATTCTTGCATGGATGTTTAGGAATCAAAAGCTAGATAGTTTTTGATAAATTACTAAAATGCAAAGATTTGTAAAAGTGGTTTACAATTTTCCGTGCGTAGAGAATTAACAAATAATATAAAATGGTATTATATTATAAGTGGATAAAAAATTGGTATTTATCACTTGACTTGTTAATTCGCAAAATGGTCAAAAATTGGTTTTAACCTGAAAAACTAAAACCCGTTTTTCAAAAGTAAGTTACGCGCCACCCGTAAGACGACACCACCCGAATCTATCAAAACATGGATGATTATCGAGCTTTAGCACGAGTAATTTCTTGTGGAGATGTGTGGAAGGTGAGTTTCGCAACTTGTAATATTGGTTGTCTAGCTTTAGCACGAGCCAATGATTGGTCAAGAGTACCAATGTGTGTCTTGACGGAAGACTTACAAATTCATTGTGATACATAAGTGGCGTCAAGCATAAACCGAGTCATTTAAGAGGAACAAGTGAAATGGTGCGGGAAGGGATCAAACATGCAAAATGACATAATGGATGTCAATGGATCCCGCAAGGATCTAGGAGTTGCAAAATGGTTATCGGTAAAATGGTTACCTACCTATATATCTTGCTTCGTGATTCGCGGTAAACCCGTCATGAGGTAGAGTGAAATTTGGTTTCTACCCTTGTTTAAATAACTGGTTTTTCTAAAACTATTAGGGTATTTATTTTCACGAGGACTATATCGAATTAACTAAATCGTGTACTCTAAATTGTAGATGGAAAACGATAACAACACCACCCCGAACTTATCGCTCCGTTCGTTCCTTGAGAGGGAGAAACTCATTGGTGTGAACTTTGTTGATTGGCATTGGCAATTGCGAATTGTCCGTCGCCGTGAATCAAAGTTGCACATCCTCAAGGAACCCCTTCCAAAGGCGTCTGCTACAAACGCGAGTTGGGCCGATAGATACGCTTTCGAAAAGTGTGTCAAAGATACAAAAGAGGTTTCTCTTTTCATGTTATCGACTATGAGCTGCGAGCTGCAAAATCAACTCTAGCATATGAGTGCACATGACATGATTAACCAATTGAAGGACATGTTCTGACAAGAGGTTAGAGAGGAACGCTATGAATGTGTCAAGGCCCTTGTCGGTTGCCGGATGCAGGAGGGTGAGAAAGTTAGTGTTCACGTCTTTCGTATGAAGACGTACATTGACCAAATGGAGAGGTTAGGATTTCCCATTGGGAGGGAGCTTGCGGTGAATATGATTTTCTAGTCCCAGCCCGCGTGCTATGATAAGTTTGTTAAAGACTTCCATAAGCACAAAATGGTGGAATCCTTAAAGGAATTGCATGGCATGCTGAAGACCTTTGAGTCTAATATGTCCAAGCCTAAGAACGCCTCGTTCGTTCCCACCCTGCTATTTAAGGAACGGAAAAAACCTAGAAGAAGGACACGACTCCTCAGGGAGAAGTTTGCTACTTCTGTGGTGAGTATGGAAATTGGCCGCGCCACACTTGTGGTGAGTGCTTGAAGGAGTGGAAGCTTCTTATGAGGCAGGGGAATAAATCCTCATCTTCAGGTACATTCATGGTTAACTCCATTGCTTTTCTACTTCTTATTACTAGGTTTTATGAAATACTAGCTATAACACTCACTTTTGTTACAAAAATGGTTTGTTTGAAAGTGTAGGTGTTAAACGAAAGTAGATAAATAAAGCATGGAGAAATGGACTTCAAGATGGGAAACTTGGAAGTTGTCTCTTTGAAGAAATGGGAGTTCGGATCTCGCCATTCCATCTAGCTAATTTATTACCTTATTATATGTATATATATTATCGGTCCTGCGTGGCGAAAGAAATATTATATCTATTATGCATTGGTTGACGATGGATGTTTCTTTGAATTTTAAATATATTTATTTCTGGAAATTTCTTTATTTCAAAGTTTATCCATGTCATGGCATTTATAAGATTTTGCTTAAAAGTAATAAATAATCATGAATGATATGTTTGAGTCCAAAAATGGTTTAGATTAGTTGTCCTCATTACAAGATCGACTTAGCCATATAAAACAATAATTGCTTCACCAATGTCCATGTGATTTAGGATCTTGGGTACATTTGGTCTTGGATCAAATGTTGAGTGCTAGATTTTTTTTATTAAGCTAAATGACTTAGACATCCTTCACCGGCGTTTGGGAGAGGAAGGGTAGCTTGTTGAATTCGGTCACACTTATGTGTGTTAATTCATTCAAGCGATCCATGAGGATAACTACATATACTTCGTTACCTTTACCCGTGGTGGTAATAGGGATGGTATGTTTGAAACCTTTGAGGTGTTCAAGGTTTACAAAAACGAGGCATATGGTCAAATGGACAAAGTGACTAAGATACTTGAATCTTGTGAAGATGTTAAGTTTTGGTCCCTTGGTGAGAATAACAACAAGCAACAGATGTGTAGAAGGGGGGTTGAATGCACTTTCTGCGGAAATTGAACAAATCAAAATAAAGTGTTACACATAGTAAATCAAACCACAGTCGAATAATTTACTTTTTATTAATAAGAAGATGATTACAGACTCTATCAAGTAAGTAACTCTTGATATGTAAACACCTAATATAATTATCTCAATCTTTCAAACTTTGCTATCTGTAATCAACTTATGATTATAGATACCGGACGACTCTCTAAACAGGATTTAATCACAGATTGAAAACATACCAATTTCACAACTAATGTGAATATTCGAACACACGAATAACTTGGCAATCTGTGAGTATCTTGATCACTGACAAACGGTGAATCAAGACTCGTAACACATACGATCAATAGGATGAGGTGAAACTGAGTTTGGCTCTGTAACTCGTTGAATAGTAGTCGTCATACCTCAAAACTTATCATGAGATAAATATTTATAATTCTGTTCCTACGGATCCTAACAGACTAGAACTAATCCTAATTTGCTAACTAACAAACGGATAACTCAGAATCTTGAATCTTGAATCTTCTTATCTTGAGTCTTCAATCTTCAATCTTGATTCTGGAGTCTTCTTATCCTTGCCGTAGATATAGAGAGTTAAAAGATAAATTTAAAACACATTTAAATTCTCTTAAACTGACTTCTTGCTCGAACTGAGTTACTCAGCTTGAAACTCATCAAGTTGAGTTCTTCGAGAACCTACTTGAAAATAAACATGAACTGACACGTATATTAATTAACTCATTCTTAGAAGTCCCAAGAGTTAACTAGAACTTATTTAGCAACTCCGTTGAGCTGACTCAGTATATACGCTGAGTCACTTAACTTGAAACACATCAGGCTGAAAGCTCAATATATATATCTTAGGTGACATACACAGCTTATCACACATAGTGATAATCTTACTAAGATATAGTATAAGGTGATCGAACATATGCTCAGCTTATATTCAGCTTAGGCTCAGTCTGAAACACTATAAGTGTTCAGTCTGATCAAGCCTCATAATTTTGTTTATCTTTAGAACACATCTTACAAATTTAACTTTGTCTAATCAAATCTTAACTGATGAGATCATTTTCCCAACAAACTCCCCCTACTTGATGATGATAAAACCATCAAACAGTTCTTAAGTTTGTTTAACAGAATTATGTTTTTACATTAAACTTATTAAGATTTTATTTTTGAACTAATCTAATATTAATTACACTTATCAATTGTAATTGAACTTATCAATTATAAGTGGAACATACCAACTTTAAGTTGAACAAACCAACCAAACACATTAATGAATAAGAACTAATCAGCTATTCATTCAAGCAGTACTTATCAGACTAATAATTATGAACATATCATAACACAGTTGAACATATCAAACTCATACTTGTATTAATTGAACATATCATAATATAAAAGTTATGATCACTCAGATCATGCACACTTAGTGCTTACAAAATTAGAACTAATCTAATTTATACAATAGAACTAATCTATTATCATATTAACTCAGGATGTAGAAGTTCCCAGTTAATGATTTCTTTGGTAATTTCATATAGCAACTTCTCAGCATCTACATTCCCTTTGAGTCCCTTCTGTTGGACTTTGATGATCTTGTTCAGCTTGTACTTAACAAATTGGTTTGAACTATCATCACCACAGCAGCTTCGAATGTGTAAGGCATCCTTAGTTTTTAAATAGCAAATTTCATTCAGCTTGATAAAACTAGGTTTGCCTGCCTGATCCTTAAACATTAATCCGTGAACAGGTGCATCAATACTCTGATTTTCTTTAAATTCTACACCTTCAGAAACTTCAAATAGTTTCTCCCATTGCAGACCAGGAACCGGAACATATCTCAGCTCCTCCACTCTATTTATTAGCTTAGAAACTTCAGTAATGATCTCTTGCTTGATTTGGCTTAGTTTAAACTTCTTGAGTATCATCATTATCCTTTTCCATTCTATGTAGCCCATCGTGTGAATAAATCGCAGGTCCACCCCCATTGTAGACTTATCATCAAATTCAAAGTTGAGGATGATGGCTCCATCAATTCTGCTCAAGGTCATGCCTTTGATCTTTTCACTGACGCTCCTTCTAAAATAACATTCTTAAATCTCTGCATCAGTGTATGGGTAAGGATCAGGTCTTAGACCAGTATAATCAGCTTCAGCTTAAGCCAAAGCTTTTCTCTCTTTTTCTTTTTCTTGGTCCCTTACTTCCTTTTCTTTTCTCTTCTCTAACTTTGCTACAGAGATCCCATGCTCATTTGCCTCTTCTTGCTCGAGCATCTTTATTAACTCTCTTGTAGCTTTTTCTTCTTCTGTCTCTTCCTCAGTCTCAAAAACCCTGTCAGCTTCAGATTCAGATTCTGTCACCTTTTTCTTCTTGTCTGCAGGTTCCTATTCTTCTAGTTCCAGCTCCCCCTCAATCTGAGCTTGCTACTCTGCTCCTTTCGCTATTTCCAATAAAGCTTCAGCTTGCACTAACTCAGCATCAACTTGAACCTTCTCCCCCTATTTGTCATCATCAATAGGGGTTGAAGTCTTTTGTTGTTGGAGTGCAGCAACGGCAGAGGCAATCTCTTGAACATCTTTAGTTAGCTTCTTAACTCTTTGATAGATCTGGCGTCTGTGCTTCTTCTGCTTGAGATGGAACAAACCAAATTTAGCAGCAACATATTGCTTCAGCTGTTCAATGCCTGAGGAGGCAGATGCTTCTGGATGAGATTGACTTCTATTTTTAAACTCACAATGTATATCCTGTGAATTGTAAGAGTCAAAAACATTAAGTGGTGATTGTTTGGGTGCATCATCCAAGGGTTGGTATTTACCCTCAAACTCATTTGCACCAGAGTTTGGACCCTGTGAGTCATCATGGTATGGAGATGACACATTGACAAGTCGTGCAAATGAGTATGAGAAGTGAAGAGAAGTAATTGGGCTAGAAACGTGAAGTGTATGGATACGTGGTTGGCTTATTGGTTTGGAGGGGGGTGATTGACCCTGGGGATTGGTCATTTCTTCAATGTTTCCTAAGTGTGTCTGCTTAGGCACAGTAACAGGCTCTCCCATGGCACTGGAGAGTGTGGGCTGAGTAGACACCACACCAGGTTTAGGCTTTAGGGTTGAAATGAGCTTCGAGGTTGACACCTTAAGAGTAGGCGTCTCCCCCTCAACTCCTTCATAGGGAGGGATCAGTGTGATCTCAGCTCCAATGATTCCTATAGGAGTGGCACCACCTTTAGCAGTTTTTCTAGTGTAGGTTTGGATTTTCTCTGTAGCAGTAGTGGGCATACTAGGGGTGGCTAGACATTGGAGTTGAATGAAAGGTGGAGGAGATGGGTTAGACTGGGTTGGGTTTACCACAGCCTTGTCTACAAATGTAGATGGAGAATAATGAGAAAAAAGAGAAAGTAAAGAGGTCTTACCAGAGGCAGCTTGTGAGTGGCTGGTTCAGCCTGAACAGAGTGCTCATCTCAAACCTCTGTGTCAGTTTGAGAAGCTCCCCCTTGATTTGATCCCTCTGCTTCACTTTCTGATGAAGCTGCCTCAGCTATCGCACGCATGGGATTACTCAGACCCTCTTGATCTGGGAAGATGTCATTATTGAACATCT
Organism: Pulicaria dysenterica; assembly: GCA_947179395.2. Classification (NCBI taxonomy): domain Eukaryota; kingdom Viridiplantae; phylum Streptophyta; class Magnoliopsida; order Asterales; family Asteraceae; genus Pulicaria; species Pulicaria dysenterica. The sequence goes on from OX359293.1 coordinate 46,640,142, forward strand.
TAGAGCTGAGTGTAGGAGTCAAGAACACATCCTGATCAGCTTCATACAGTGTTATCCCCAGCTTGGCTTCAAATGCCAAGGACAGGTACCTTATAAATGGTACATGAAGATCCCTTGTGGTCTTCATCACTTGGACCTTGAGTTCGTTGAAGATGAGTTGTGCGTAATCCAAGTTCCTTGCAAAATACATATTGTACAATAGCTGCATCTCAAACTCATTTACCTGGTCCAATCCTCCAACCTTGGTACATAGTGAACGAATCACTGTAGACACCATAAAACCCCAACTGGTTGGAAAGGTGGCCTTTTTTATAACACCCTCTGTTTGTGGGTGACCCATTCTGGGTAGGACAGACCTAGCCACCTGCCTCGTCACAGTAGGCTCGAACTCATCATGAACATGGAGTTGTAGAACTTCCCTTAGCCTGTTCACTGTAAGAGCAATAGTCCTCTCTCCATTCAGCATCGTGCCTTGAATTTCATCATTTTTTTGGTCGTAGACACACGTGTACCAAAGATCTAGTAGATGCTGAGGAACCACATGAATAGGTGCTCCAGTAAAAATGAATGCCAATGGGCATTTGCGGATGTAATCCACCCATGGTTCGTATCCCCTGTTATGCTTGCGTCCAGGGATTGCAAGGCACGCACGTTGATTATTAAGTTTAATCACGGGCAATCCATTATTTTTTAACGCAGCACCCCTTACCATCCTATCACCCAGATTGAGAATGATGCCGTCCATCGTTGAGTTTGAAAGATTACACTAAGTAACTTATTGAGCTTGCACTAAGCAAAATGAAATCGCACTGAGCTTTTGTTAAATCGCACTAAGCAATTTAGGGTTTTGAATGTGAACGGTTGATTGCACGTAGCAAAGATGTGGTAGTAGAAGGTATAGAATAGTAGAAGTTTAGTAAGCGTAAACCTTTGTAAGTCAGTTATGATCGATATATATATATATATACCTTTCCGAGGAGAGAGAAAAGTTACCGTTGGAATTCCTTTTTATCCGTTACGCCGGAGAAATTACGGCTTGATGTAACAGTAATAGGGTAGAAACACACCATAATCCTACAGATAAATGTGTAAACTAATATTCTTGACTTACAAAAATATTATAAACACTGTTGTATCATACCAATACACAATTGGTATACGATGCGATTTGAGACTGACTCAAATACACATTGATATATGAATTAATGACACGTAGTAATTAAATCATAGTTTGGACACACCAAGATGAGTAAACTAATCACTCAGCCTAAGTCAAGCACTCAGCTTGAAATGAGCACTCAGCTTGAGATTAAAACTCAGCTTGAGTGGAGCACACAACTCATAATCAATGACACTTAGTCATATTCGTTTGAGACTGACTCAAACTTACATTTTAACTACACTGAGTAGTTAAAGTATGTTTGGAACATACCAAACGTGTGAACCAATCACACAACTTGAGTTAAGCATATAGCTCAGACTCAATGACACTTAGTCATTTCTGTTTAAGACTAACTCAAACATGTGAACTCATTATTCAGCTTGACAGTTTTGTTAGTTTATGAAAACTTATTTATAAACTGTGCACTCAGCTTAAGACACTTAGTCTTTGTCAAACTGAAACTCAAATTCTAGACACACAACTATGGGTTGAGCATACCCAATTCACTTAGCAGATACATAAACCTCTTTTCATCAAGTGGTTTAGTAAAGATATCTGCTAATTGGTCATCAGTGGAGATAAATTTAATGTCAACTTTATCTTTTTCCACGATGTCCACTTTGGTTATCACAGAAGATAGGAGTTTTCTTGAAACTCGTACCAAAGTCCTGAAGCTGATGTTGCATCCATAGGATTTGAGCACAACAGCTTCCTGCTGCAACATATTCAGCTTCAGCAGTTGAAGTAGCCACTGAGTTCTGTTTCTTACTAGTCCAGCTTACTAACTTCCCTCCAAGCAATTGACATCCTCCAGTTGTTGATTTTCTATCTAACTTGCACCCAGCATAGTCAGCATCAGAGAAACCAACTAACTCAAATCCAGAGTCTTTTGGATACCAAAGACCTAGATTTGGTGTACCTTTAAGGTACCTAAAGATCCTTTTCACAACTTGAAGATGTGATTCTTTAAGATTTGCCTGATATCTTGCACAAACACATGTTGCAAACATGATATCAGGTCTACTAGCTGTAAAATAGAGTAATGAACCAATCATTCCTCTATAGGTAGACTAACATACAGACTTACCACCTGAGTCTTTACTCAGCTTGACAGCTGGTGACATGAGTGTTTTCATGGTTGAACTTGAATCAAAACCATATTTCTTTATCAAATCAAGAACATACTTGATTTGATTGATGAATATTCCATCAAGCTTTTGTTGAATTTGTAAGCCTAGGAAGTATGTCATCTCACCCATCATGCTCATCTTGTAATTTTGTGACATAATTTTGGAGAACCGTTCACACAGAGATTCATTTGTAGAACCAAAAATAATGTCATCCACATAGATTTGTACAGGAGTCATCTGTCCTTTATTCTTTTTAATAAAGAGTGTCTTATCTATACTACCTCTGGTGAAATCCATTGATAGCAGATAGTTGTACAGTGTATCATACCAAGCTCGTGGAGCTTGTTTAAGACCATACAAAGCCTTTTCTAACTTATAAACATGATGTGAAAACTTTGAACTAACAAAGCCAGGAGGTTGTTTCACATAGACTTCCTCCTGAAGTTTTCCATTTAGGAAAGCACTCTTCACGTCCATTTGATAGACTTTGAAGTCTTTATATGCTGCATAAGCTAAGAACAGCCTTATAGCTTCAATTCTAGCAACAGGGGCAAAGGTCTCATAATAATCGATTCCTTCTTCTTGCTTATACCCTTGTGCTACCAGCCTGGCTTTGTTCCTAACTGTCACTTCATCCTTGTCCATTTTGACCCACTTAGTGCCTATAATTGTGTGATCTTTGGGGGCAGGGACAAGGCTCCAGACCTTATTTCTCTCAAACTCATTTAATTCCTCTTGCATAGCTTCAATCCAATCCTAATCCACTAAGGCTTCTTCAGTATTCTTTGGTTCCATTTGGGATAGGAAACCAAAGTAAGCAGCATAGTTAGTTGTAGCCTTTGATCTGGTCATAACCCTTTCTTGGACATTTCCAATGATTTGATCTTGAGGATGATCTTTGAGGAATTTAAATGTTGTAGTTGGACAATCTGGTTCTGGATCTGAGTGATGTTGAGAACTTTGAGGTGAACTGTCTCAGTCTCAACAGCAGCATTGTCAACAAACTGATGATCACTGAGATCTTCAGTCTGAGTGACTTCAGCTCCAAAGGGATTGACGAAATCATCATCCTTCTCAGCTTGAGAGTCCTTTGGAGCTTGTGATGATTTCTTTGATGGACACACATCGTCATCACTATCATCTCCTATGACATACATAGAATTTGACATACTGGTTTCCTCAGGCTTTTCAAGCTCACTCAGACTAACCAAGTCAGCTTGTTTTTTCTCAGCTTGATCAAGACTGTCTTCATCAAATGAGACATGAATTGATTCTTCTATACACTTTCTCCCAGTGTTATACACTACATAAGACTTGGAGATTGAGGAATAACCAACAAATATTCCAGGATCAGCTTTGGGTTCTAACTTATGAAGCCGATCTCTTAGATTCAGCACATAGCATTTTGAACCAAAGACATGGAAATAACCTATATTGGGATTTCTAGATTTATACATTTCATATGCAGTCTTGCCATGTGTTTTGACAATGATTAATCTATTTTAGGTATAACAGGTTGTACTGACAGCTTCATCCCAGAAATAGAGTTTCAATCCTGCCTCACATAGCATAGTTCTAGCAGCCTTAATTAAGGTTCTATTTCTTCTCTCAGCAACTCCATTTTGTTGAGGAGTTCTAACATATGAGAAATTTTGTAATATTCCCTTTTGTTCACAATAGCTTTCAAGGGTTGAGTTTCTGAACTCAGTCCCATGATCATTTATGAGTTGCTTTACATACTTACCTTTCTGCAACTCTTTCTATTTGATAAAACTTATTATCTCCAGGGCAGCTTCACTTTTGGCTTTTAGGAATATTACCCAGGTGAATCCTGAGAACTCATCTACTATCACCAGTGTGTACTTTTTGCCACTTAGGCTAGGATTACTTATGGTTCCAAACAGATCCATATGCAACATATGCAGTGGGTTAGTTATTGAAAAATTTTGCTTTGATTTAAATGACCCTTTATGATGTTTCCCTTGTTCACAAGCTAAACACAATTTGTCCTTGACAAATGTGATCTTTGGTAATCCAGAGACTACCTCTTTATTGGATAGCATATTTATATTTTTGAAATTTAAATGCGATAATCGTTTATGCCACAACCAACTCAGCTTAGGAACAGATTGGGAATACAAGAAGGTTTCAGTATTATATATAGTTCATGCTTTCTTCCTAAAAGTAACTATATTGTCTTTATCACACAACTTGCTGATACTGATTAGATTGTGTTTAAGACCCTTGACATATGCAACCTTCTGGAAAGTCACCTTACCAGCATGCATCTTCCCATAGCCTTTATTTCTTCCATGTGAGTTGTCACCAAAAGTTACTTTAGGACCTTCATCTTCCTGGAAATAACTAAGAAGTCCTTTTCACCCAGTCATGTGCCTTGAACATCCACTATACAAGTACCATTTACTTGAACCCTGCACATGATATGAAAACTAAACATATTAGTTTTTTTGGGAACCCACTTCTTGGTGGGTTTAGATGATGAGCATTTAGCATCTTCATCTTGTTGAACTGACTGTTCAGCTTGAGCAGGAGCTGAGTCCTGTGTAGGCTGATCAGCCTGTTCTTGTTCAGGCTTTGAGATTTCAACATCACAGTCCTTAGCCTCATGACCTCTACTTCTGCACTTGTAGCATCTCCTTCTTCCAATGATTACAGCAGGTAGAGTGTCTAATAATCCTTGTGAGAACTTGCTCTCAGTCTTAGGATTATATGTAGTGGATAACTTTTCAACTTTCTTTGCAAGTTGATTTACTTGATACTCACTGACTTTGGACTTACCTTTGTCAGATATTTGTTTGTTATCCTTTTGATTTGAAGCTTGACCAACAAACTTCTTTTCCATGACCTTGGACTTACCTTTGTCATGCTTTCTTGACTCACCAGTTTCAATAGGTTTGGACTTACCACTGTTGACTTCCTTGGACTTACCAAGATCCACAACTTTGGACTTACCATTGTTATGATTTGACCTCTGACTTGTAGTGGTCTTCCTATTCTTGTCACTTCTCTCTGATCCAGATAGAGAGTGTTGTCTTTTGAAAGGATTTGGATTAAGCCTTTCTATGACTGAAGTTCTTTGAATAGGCTGAGTGTCTAATCTTTCCAGCACAGACTTACCATGTTGTTTGGATGTTGAGCACTCATTGCCATGATCTTTGGCCTTTACAAACATATTGTATTTAAGGTTTTGACCATGTTTCTTCTCTGAGGCTGACTTCTGAGACTCAATCAGTTGTCTATCCTCCTCAGAGTATGTACTTGCTATCTCATCCTCATTAGCTGCATAGGCTGCGGATTGATAGTCACCTCTAAGTACAACTTGTACCTGTTTAAGAATTTGTTGGTTGATGCACTTTTCAGCAAGCCTTGATGACTTACACCAAGATTCAGTGACCTTTTGAAGTTGGTCAGCTTTATCTTTGGCTTCCTGAAGTTCTTTACTTAGAAGTTTATTTATGTGTCTTTGACATTCAAGATCACACTGTGCTTTCTTACCAACATCAATGGGATATTAATTTTCCTTAATCTCATTCTTCAGTTTAGCTATCTCAGCTTTGAGGTCCTTTTGAGACTTAAGTCCGGTCTTGAAATCATTTAACAAATAATCAAAGGCAAGACCCTTTTCTTCATCGGTGTAAGAGTTGAAATTACTAACCTTGTACATGGAAGCAGGATCCCAATCACTAAGCTTGCTGTTTTCCTCAGCTTCCTTCATGTTAGCTTCAAAAGTTGACTCGGACAAACCATAATCAACTTCATTAATTTCAAACTCTTCATCTTCTTGATCCATTAGACAAACATCATCATCTGAGGTAGATGATTCTATATCCCAGGTTTCAGCGTAAAGTCCTTTGTCTTTTGGCTTTACTTTCTTGAGCTGAGTATATTTCTTTTTATACTTATTAGCCCTGTAAGCATTCTTATCAGCAACTAATGCTGATTCTTCCTTTTTTAATCTGCACTCAGTAGTAATATGTCCCTTCTTCTGACAGTTGAAGCACACAGCCTTCTTGGGATCAAAGGAACTCTTCCTTTTGCCCCTGTCATATCTTCCTCTTCCCCGTTGATCTATTCTCAAACGTCTAGCTAACATGGCAATCTGCTCAGTGATAGTCTGAACATCATCAGTATCACCTGAGTCTGAGTCTGAGTGGTCAGCTTGAGATTCTGACTCAGTCTCAGAATAAACAACCAAGGCCTTGGAACCTTTCTTCTTTTTCTGTGCAACTAATGCAATATCAGCTTTATCCAAAGAATCCTTAAGTTGTTGTTGAGAAGTTATCTTGTGCTCTGTGATCTGTTCATGATTGAGCAAGAACCCGTAGATGGACTGTAGGTTATACATATGTAATGTTCCTCCAGCCCTCAGTGTTGTGGTTACTTCATTGAACCTTTCTAGTAACACATCCAGAAATTTCAGCACAAGTTCAGCTTCATCTTTCTTAACACCCACACTTAGCAGGTCATTTATCAAGCAGTGAAACCTTTTGAACAAATCAAGAAAGGTTTCATTCTTTTTTGAAAAGAAATTTTCATATGATCTATTCAGGTGACTCTTCTTTTGCTGCTTGACCAGATCAGTGCCCTCACATGTAATACTTAGCGTATCCCAGATCTCTTTTGCAGTTTGACACCCAGTCACTGTATGCAAGATCTCCTTGGTCAGGGCATTCACCATAACACTCTTTGCCTTGTCATCCAGATTGAACAGTTTCCAGTCTACATCTATCCAGGATGCAACAGGCTTCCTTACTTCTTTTTCACTTATGTTTTTTTTATCAGCGGACGTATCACTTTTAACAGCATAAATCTTGGGGATGATTGGTACTTTAGTAATGACATCGGACATACGATTGTCAATGGACTTGAGGAATAGCATGGCTCTGAATTTCCACATAAGATACTCAGATCCATCAAAGATGGGACAACCCTTGGCAGACATCTGAGGAAAGTTTGATGAATTGTTGCTTGTAGACATTGCGAACTTTCTCAGAATCTAGAAATTTCAACGTATGAAATTGTTCAGCCTGCTCTGTTACCATTTGTTGGTCCCTTGGTCAGAATAACAAAAAGCAACAGATGTGTAGATGGGGGGGGGGGGGTTGAATACACTTTCTGCGGAAATTGACCAAATCAAAATAAAGTGTTACACATAGTAAATCAAACCACATTCGAATGCTTTGCTTTTCATTAATAAGAAGATGATTACAGACTCTATCAAGTAAGTAACTCTTGATATGTAAACACCTAATATAAATCTCTCGGTCTTTCAAACTTTGCTATCTATAATCAATTTATGATTATAGATACCGGACGACTCTCTAAACAGAATTTAATCACAGAAAGAAAACTTACCAATTTCACAACTAATGTGAATATTCAAACACACGAATAACTTGGCAATCTGTGCGTATCTTGATCGCTGACAAACGGTGAATCAAGACTCGTAACACATACGATCAATAGGTTGAGGTGAAACTGAGTTTGGCTCTATAACTCGTTGAATAGTAGTCGTCGTACCTCAAAACTTATTGGGAGATAAGTATTTATAATCCTATTCCTACGGATCCTAACAAACTAGAACTAATCCTAATTTGCTAACTAACGGATAACTCGGAATCTTGAATCTTCTTATCTTGAGTCTTCAATCTTCAATCTTGATTATGGAGTCTTCTTATCCTTGCCGTAGATATAGAGAGTTAAAAGATAAATCTAAAACACATTTTAATTCTCTTAAACTGACTTCTTGCTCGGACTGAGTTACTCAGCTTGAAACTCATCAACCTGAGTTCTTCGAGAACAAACATGAACTAACACGTATATTAATTAACTCATCCTTAGAAGTCCGAAGAGTTAACTATAATTTATTTAGCAACTCTGTTGAGCTGACTCAGTATATACGCTGAGTCACTCAACTTGAAACACATCAGGCTGAAAGCTCAATATATATCTTAGGTGACATACACAGCTTATCACACATAGTGATAATCTTACTAAGATATAGTATAAGCTGATTGAACATATGCTCAGCTTATATTCAGCTTAGGCTCAGTCTGAAACACTATAAGTGTTTAGTCTGATCAAGCCTCGTAATTCTGTTTAAGTTATCTTTAGAACACATCTTACAAACTTAACTATGTCTCATCAAATCTTAACTGATGAGATCATTTTCCCAACATTATGTACCTTAATTTTGAACTTGATAACAATCATAAAGAATTATGAGACTTGTCTTACTATTCTTTCCTCCTTGGGCACATTGGCATATGGAGGCACGTAATGGAGGAACCGGACATTCTTGGATATGGGACAATTATTGGTGGGTTGTAAGTTCATACCCAAAGTTTTGGAAATACTTGAAAGTGATGGACAATGTTTTAAATATAGAACCAACAAAGATGGTCTTGTATGCACCTTAGGAGATAGGACTAGAAAGAGTGTCTTTGCTTGTATATCTCAAAGCCTAGATTATCTAGCCTACGTTTGGACGTGAGGTAGAGGAATCCGGGATCTATAGGTGCTGCTTCATTCGGCTCTCTTGTTGAGAAAAAGAGATATCCATTTCATAAACTCTCGAGGATAAGTTTTGTTGCTTGATCAAAAATGGAAACTTGATATATATGGGAGCCAGTGTGAGGAAAGCAAGCCTTGAATGGAAAAACCTGATGTTGGCATTAGCTATCAATCAGTGATGATTGTAACTCAGCATGGCTATGCTGGAGTACTTGGCATTATGCCATCACTCTTCCTGTATTTGATAGGAATCGCCATAAGGCAGGATAGATATACTTCTATATCTAGAGGAAGACGATTCAAATTGTGGGTTTTGTTGAATTTATCAACTATGGGAAGCCGTAGTGGGCCTAGAGTCTGCTAGGAAGAGAAAGATGTTGAGAATGGGATGCAATCCATGTCGGATATCCATGTAATGGACTTGGATGATCCAACACCTTGGTGTAACCTAGAGGGTGTACATGGGTCTTGGGGTACAAAGACCAACATGGATATAGTTGTGGACAACTTCAAATACCGACTAGTGGTAAAATGTTCCATTGTGATTGACCATGTGGATGGTATCACAAGGAAAATTTTCTCTAGTGGTAATGTTGAAGGTAACTCAGATACTCACGGATATCACTACCTTGTCATGGCTATGAGATGTGGCAGTAAAATGTAAAGACCGTATTCCTTAATGGGAATTTTTGAGGAAGTGTTTCAACACTCTCCGAGAGTCTTGTACATTGAAAGTATCCTCATAATGTCTACAAATTCAAGAGGCCTATTCGTGGGGTTATAGAAAGCATCTCAAGGTTTAGATCTTTGTTTGATGAGAAAAAAATAGTCTTTTGAGTTTTCAAGAAGAAAAGATGAAACTTAAATGAATGCCAGAGCTAGTGGGAGTGTTAGTATTTCTAGTATTGTGTATCTATCTTAGTGAAGACAATGTCTTAAACTGGCGGTTTACAAACTTGGTTTAGGGATCGTTGCTTGATAAGAAGATGCAGCAGATACAAATGGAACTTATGGACTTCAAGAAATATTGAGGTATGTTCTTGATGTTCAGTAGGTGAAAGTGGCTTGGAGTAAAATGATTACTCTAATGCTAGCTTCTATACTAGTAGGGATAGTCGCCGATGTTGATCGGGGCTAGTAACCTTGCCAGGTAGTGTTGTTGTTGTGTTGTCAAATGGAATGATTCTTTAAGCATCATTGACCCTCTTGGGTTCTTCTGAAACAATTAGGGTATGATGGATTGTGTATGAGGACCATAGTCTTGAACATCGTGATCCTATTGGGTCCTTTTGGGAAAATGAGGGTACGATGGTTCATAGACATGCATCATAGCCTTGAGCATCGTGATCCTATTGGGCTATTTTGAGACAATAAGGGTATGATGGTTCATAGGCATGAACCATAGTCTTGGGAATCATGACTCTATTCGGACCTTTACGAGACCAATGAGACTATCATGTCTCGTGGACAAACACCATAGTCGTAAGCTATGTTGATTCAATTGTGTTCTTCTAGAACAAATTAGAATACAAAGGCTTAGACATTGGACCATGATCTCGCCGACGCACACTCTATAAGTGATTGGTCGTGAGGAGAGATATGGTGGTTATAAGAGTACACACGAATAGCTTTTAGCTCATCCGTTAACTAAGCTATTGTCGCAAGCTAGTGAAAATTCGTCATACTAGGCTTGCAATCACTTAGCGTGCAAGGAGACTTTGGCTTGAGTTTGTTTTTGCTAAATTTGATAAGCATGTGTGTTGGGAACATTAAGAAAAGTGTGCTTTTGGTTGTATCGATTATCAAATGGGGACTTGGTAATGGGCGTGGAGCGGGTACTTTCATTAGCCTTTATTGTGTTCCATCTTAGCTTGTTTTACCGCTTCCTTGAATAAAATGTTTAATTTAAATCTCCATGATTGGTCGTTCTTATTAAGGGAGGAAGAAGTGAATTAAGATCGAGGCAAGTTGTTCGTAAATGTATTCATTTTGGATTGAATACATGGTTACGGAACACTTAACCTGTACTTGATAATGGATCAAGTGACTGGAGGACCCACACCTGAGTTTACTCAATGGAAAAGGTCACGAGTAAATCAGGATGATAATATTATTTATTCTTCTACCGAAGATACTTGTGTTTCCTAAGTATTAGTTTGGTCTTGTGTAGATTGCTTTCTAACGCGGTTCGTAACTAGCCTTTATAAGAGAGGTTTTCAGGCAAGGTTTTGCTAGTATGATGGAACGATGTAGTTGAAGGTATTCGTTCCTCTTTTGAGAGATATCCACGGGCCCCTCTTTGACTATATTGATGACACCAAAATGCGTGGCTATGCTCGAGTTAAAATTGATAATGGATCAATTTTGCAACTTCTTTGTTTGTCATAGTCTTGATTGAGAAACAGAATCGTGGATGATGTGGAGGTTGACCGTGTTCCATGCCTTGCATTCACACGGGATATCGTGAATGAAGGGATGAATGATCACTTATTTATCGGACCATTCTTTGCAGGTTGGTACTTGTCATGGATGACATACCCTATGCTAACTTGGGGGCACAGATGCCTTCTTAGAGGCCAATCTATGTTGGTAACACCTTTCGTGGGTGTGTCATGTGCAAGTGGGAGTTTTTTGGATTATGCCCACTAACACACACGAGTTGGTATCACTTCTGATGAGGCATAGGCCTATTGGGTCACACGCCAAGTATTGATTAGGGAAATACCTTTGAACGAGAGAGAGAAAAACACCAAAAATGTTATTAGTGGTCCACTGCAAGGTCGTACTTACTGTTTGTACGGCCGTACTGAGCTGGGTACGGCTGTGCTTCCTACAGCCTCTGCCGTAATTCAGTGTCAGGGCATAGGGTGTGCTTATTGGGAAAAAAACATGGCCGTGCTTCCTGAGGTACGGCCGTGCTTCGCATTGTAAGAACCACTTTTATTGGTCTTTTAAGGCTAATTTTAAGTGTTCTATTATGACCATTAATTCCAGAGGTGATATGTACATTTCTAGGCTACTTTATAGGGTCTATATAATGTGCCACATGCTTTGGAAGTCAAGGTTAGCCACTTAATTAATATAGCAACATACATTTCTCTCTAACACACTTGGAAGACTTCTTATGAGTCTACAAGTTGGTGATTATCATTGGTGGTGTTCTTGGTGGTGTTGAAGCATAGCTAGCACGTAGGAATCAATGGTGCTTGGTGTGGATACCGATAGAGGAGAACTTCGTTGTGTTCTTGAATCCATCATCATCAAAGGAGCAAGAAGACTAGACTACTTGTTGGTATAATCTCTTGTCCTTGTTATTCTCTTTTAGTTGCTTTGTCATGTATAGAGTTTGGTCCATTGGGTGTGTATTGGTTAGCATCAGGCTTTTAGAAAAATTGTTTTACAAGTTTATTACTACAGCTGCATTTTCTAGATGCCACCGATACCCAACAAGTCCCGGTATTGGGCTCGAACCATTATCTACGCAAGCAGCCTTCCGTTTTCCCTTTTCTCTTTTTGTCTTGCCCGGCCACCACTCCGGATAGCCAATCCTCTTGAAGAAGCCGTCCCTATTATGACCACTTCTCCCATAAAAGTTGCATTGTTTTATTTCCTCTATGTTATTATGCTTTGCTTCCTTGTGCGTGTTTTTAATACGATGTTGGCAGGAGTCAGTAGCATTATCCCATCGACTTGAAATGAAAGTTTGGAATGCAATGGATTTGTTACTCAGTTTTTTTTAGTATAGATAGCCCTTTGTTGTTCGTCTTTAGCCACGATATGATACGCCATCCCTAGAGTGGGTGTGGGCTTCATGGCAAGGATTTGAGTCCTTATGGTTGAGAAACCGTTGTCCTGACCCATCAAAAATTCATACAGTCTCTCCTTCTCTTTGGATTCATTAAGTTTTCTTCCAATATTTCATGTGCAGGTTCCACATGTGCACCGGGAGATGGGTGATACAGATTGTATTTCATCCCATAGGCTTTGAAGGTTAGTGTAATAAGCTGATACGGAGGCTCCCGGCCGAGTGATTGTAAGGGACTGTTTTAATTCAACGGCTCGGGCATCGTTCACATGCATTTGTCTCGGATAATCCGAGGCGTGGATGTAGTAAGGGGAGTTAGGCTCAGTAACAACTCCTATTTCCTTTGATTTTTCTCCGGCCATGGTTGTAGTCATTGTTGGGTTTCCATGAATACAGTAGCGGAAGCATAGCTCAAGAATATGAAGCATAAAGGGCTTGAAACCCCAAGAATGGACCAAGAACTCTATAACCAGAAAATGCAACATGTAAAAGGAAGAGATGGAATAAGGAATTATACCATGCTCCAGCTTCTGAAATCTTCAAGTTAGGATGAACTCTAAGTCACAAGAGAGCAACTCTCTATTGATAGTCCACACAAAGTTTGTTTGATCCCCAAATGCTAGTATGCCAAGTGGTGATCTTCAAGACTTGAAATCACTCTTTGGAATAACACACAACTACCATAAAATCACTAAACACACTTATGATTTTCTGGAGATACACAAGAATACTCAAGAACACTTAGAAAAGTGTATGCAAGTGTTCTTGAATGAGAGAGAGAGAATTTCCTTTTGATCCTTGATCAAAATAATTGAACTTGTGACATATGAAAGACCTCCAAGACTTTTATTACCCATTTTAGCAAATAAGCAAGCCAACAAAGTCGTGCACAATCATTCCTTGATGTCCCATAAGTCAATTACTTGAACCAAGCAATAACCAAAAGTCAAGTTTCTGTCAGACGGTTTCCGCGGCGCGTAAACCAAAAGGTTACGCGGCACGGAAACACCGTTTCTAAAATATTAATATCTCTCTTCTAGTTGTGTGTTGTTGGGATCAATCCTTGGTGTGTGACCCAATAGGCTCGTGTATCATCAATTGCATTACTAATATACGTGTGTCAGTGGGCATACTCCAACAAACTCCAACTTGCACATGACACAACATATCGATAAGTAACACAGACACAGAGCGGCCTCTAGCAAAGCATCTCTGCCACCTAAGTCAACGCGAGTTATGTCATCCCAAGACAAGTACCAAATCACAACCCTATAGGTTTGATATGGCCCTAGTGATAAGTGATCAATCATCCTTTCTTTTGCGATATCCGTGTGAACACGAGACATCGTTAGATGTCAATCTCTAAATCGTTCACGATTATGTTTCTCGATCTTAATTGATGGTGACCCAAAATCTAGTTGCAATCGATCATATATCATTGCAGCTTGAGCATGGCCATGCATTTTACGTCAGCTCTCAATCATGGAGGGGCGCATGGATATCTCTCTAAAACTAGAGGAACGAATCCCTTTGACTACATTGCTCCGCCACATATCCCATACTTTACCCAAAAGCTCCCATTATAACAGCCAGTTACGAACTGTGTTAGAAAGCAATCAAAGCAGAGCTGGACCATGCTTTGGAACGTATCTCCGGTCTAAGGACGAAATGATATTATCATCCTGAGTTACTCGTGACAGAAACCATGAAGTAATCTCAGGTGCGGGTCATCCAGTCACTTGACCATTGCAAGCACAGGCAAAGTGTTGCGTCTCTTTTATCTAATCCATTATTAGATAGCGACCAACCACTTCCCTCAGTCTTATCTGAAACTTCCTCCCCATGAAGAATGACCGACTGTAGACATTTAGAATGAAAAAGCATTCTGGGAAGTATTAAACATGCTAAGATGGAACACAGTAAGGATTCATGAAAATATCCGCCTCAGCGCATTATTAAATCCGCATTTAATAATCGATATAGTATGAAGTACAATACTGCTTAACGTTCCCCAAAGAAATATATGTATCAAACTTATAACTAAAACAAACTCAAGCCTTGTTCACCTAGGCCTAGTATGACAATCATCACTAGCCTGTAACAACAGTTTAGTTAACGGATCCGCCATAAAACTATCTGTGTATTCTCTGCCAGTGACCATATCTCTTCCTCAACCGATCACTCATAAAGTATGCGTTAGAGAGATTATGGTCCTTCGTTCAAGCCATTTTACCTACATTGTTTCAGAAGATCCCAATAAGGTAAATGAAGCTCGAACTCCAAGCCATCATACCTTCATTGTCTCAAAAGCCCAATAAGGTAAATGATGCTTGGGGTTTTAGTTCTTATATGAAAGCCATCATACCCTCATTGTCTCAATAAAAATCCCAATAGGGTTAGCGATGCTTTAAGAACAATTTTTGATCAACAACACCAAATTTTTGTAGGATCGTAATCTCCGATTAAAATCGGCAGTTATCCCACTCTTTTCAGAAGACAGCACTTGAGTAATTATTTACTCCTTGCTTCTTCTTGTATAGAGCACCAAGAACATATATCAATATTTCTTAATCCCCAAAACTGGTTTTGTAATTCTATAGTCGTTATGGATGCATAATTCCTTAACTTATCTTTTAAAGTAAGGTCAGGACATTATCTCTATTACGTTGTATGTGAGTACAAATATAAAATTACAACAACGCTCCCACTAGCCCTGACATTCATCCATGTTTCCTTTTTGCTTATTGAAAACTCAAACTATTGATTTTCATATTGAAGCAAGTATTTGAACTTTGAGATGCATATATATATATATATATATATATATATATATATATATATAAGTCCATAGTGGACTTCTTTTCGTTTGTAGACTCTAGAATGATACGCTTGATGTAACAGACCCTCGGAAAGTGTTGTCAGCACTTCCTCAGAGAATTCCTATTAAGGAATGTGGATAATCCAGACTTCGTGATGAACTAGCAAAGACATTCTTTCTAGTCTCATCATCTAAGGTGCGTTTTTAACCATCTTTGTTGGTATGAGATTAAGAACATTGCCAACCACTTTCATAATATAGTCCATCAAAGACGGACCATATCTAAAATGTCCGATTCCTCCACTTGGCGACTCATTTCACAATGTGTCCTAGGAGGAATGAATTATGAGATTACATCATAATTCTTATGAAGATCATTTAAAATCTAGAACTAAAGCACTCAACATCTCTATTAGATTTGAGTATTGTAGTCCTTTTGCCCTCTTATTCATATACTTTGCCTCAGGTGTGTTTTGAACACATCTCAAGGTTTTAGACGCTTGTCTAACAAGTTAGACATTCCCATCCCTTCTACCTTCATTGGTAAAGGTAACAAAGTATCCATAGTTATCCCTCACGATTTACTTGAATGATCTTCACATAAATGTGAACGAAACTCAACAAGCCTTCATTCCTCTCACATACACAAGTGAAGTATGTCCAAGTCATCTTAGCCTAATAAACAGGATTTGCACTCAACAATTGATACAAGATCAAAAGATCCCAAGTTCCTAACCACATGGTGCTTGGTGATGCAAGTCTTGTTTTTATGGTTAAATTGACTATTGTCATAAGAGTAACTTATATAAACCATTCATGATCATTCTATTACTTGTTAAGCAAATGCCGCAACATGGATGAACTTTGAAATAAACCACAAAAAATACATAATTCAAAGCAATATCCATCATTATCAACACCATAATAGATTTATAGTTTCTTGCCACGCAGGGCATAAAACATAGATCTTGTAAAGTTATTAGTCTAGCTGGAAGGAGTGGCAAGATCCTGTCTTCCAATCCTTTTCAATAGGGGACAGCCATCTTGTTTCCCATTATGAAGTCCAGCTCTCCATATCTTATATTTCTACTTCTTACCTACACTTTGCAACAATCAAGATTGTAACAAACGTGAGTATTGTGGCCAGTATCCAAAACTTGCCTCTAGAATTATCAGATCAGTGGAGTTTGGTCATGAATGTACCTGAAGCCGAGGAACCACCTCTTCTCATTTTGTGTGTCCTTAGCTCTTCCAGGCACTTAGGTAGGTGTGGTGACGACAATTTCCAATCTTCCCACAAAAGTAGCAAACTTCCCCATTAGGAGTCCCATCAAGAGGCGCAATCTCGTTGCCCTCAGACTCCATGGTTATAGTAAGCTTAGTCAGACTCCATGCCGTGAAGCTCCATAAAGGATTTGACCATACCATGCATGTGATAATTCACAATGAATTGCTCATATGATGGTGGAAGGGATCGTAGGATAATATCTACCGTCATCTCCCTTTCAATGGTAAATCCTAACCTTTCCAAGCGCTCCACAAGTGCTTTCATTGTAAGCACGTGAATGTTTATGTTCTCACCATCCTGCAGCCGGCAACCAAGTAGGTCATTCAAACACCCAAACCGTTCTTGCCTCGCTTGTTGTTGGAACATGTCCTTCAACTCAAGCATTATCTCATAAGCACTCAGATGCACCAATTGTATTTGCAATTTGGGGATCATCATGCTTAACATGAGGCAAGAGACCTCGTTGGTGTCCTTGACGCGTTTATCATACGCATCATGAACAGTCTTACTCGCGTTGGTAGCAGGGTCTTCCGGAAGGGGCTTCTCAATGGTGTGTAACTTGTCTTCGCGTCGTAGGACAATATTCAATTGCCTAGACCAATCCATAAAGTTACTTCCATCGAGTTTCTCCTTCTTAAGAAACATACGTAGAGTAAATTCGGTGTTGTTGATGTTTATCGATATCATCTATAAACGCAGAGTAGTTTTAGTTAGTTTGATAAACCTTGTTAGAATAATTACCCCATGTGTTCAAAAATCAACTATTTTGACAAGGGCTAAGAACCCTATTTCACCTTGCACCATGACGGGTTTTCCGCGGATCACGTGGCAAAGCTATTTAGGCCGGCAACCATTGACCGATTGCAATCCATTATTGCAACTCTTAGTTCCTTGCGGGATCCTACTAGACAACTATTGTTTCTAGTTTGGCATGTTTGATCCCTCCACACCAACTTCAAACTAAGATTTTGAATAACTCGGCTAGAGCTCGACAATCATCCAAAATGTTATTTTGAAATCGTAAATCAACCATCAAGGTACACGGTGGTACTCTTGCCCAATGATCGACTCGGCTAGAGCTCGACAATTGACCTTGCGAGTTGCCACGCGCGCCTTCAACACAGCATATACAAGGGTCAACTCGGCTAGAGCTCGACAATCAACCTTTGCACTGCTAGATTCGGACGGTGTCATCTTATGGGTGGTGTGCAATTTACATTTAGAAAACGGGATTTAGTTTTCCGGTTATAAAACCATTTTGAGTTTGATTAACAAAAGTGACAATAACCAAAGTTTTCACTAATCGGATACTAAACCAATTTTATATCCGTCTTGTTAATCAAGTATACGCGCGAGAGTTTGTTAAACCATTGCTAAAAACTCTTTTGTTTTATTATTTGTCAAAAATTGTCCAGCAAGTAATCCTATAATCCATGCATAAACAATAAATAATAAAACAACCACACACATACAATAAGATTGTTAACCATGCCCCTAAAACCTATGCGTTTTCCCGTGAGCCACTACGGAAAAACGAAGTCATCTAAGGACATTTCCTTGACTTGGATATGCTCCCACTAAACCCGCTACCTGCTTTGGGCCTCTCGGTTTCGTATTTGCCAAGACGTCACTCCTTGACTCCCGATGGTTGCATCCATATTAATTTTACATAGAAAATGAAATAAATGGCTTACAAGCCACAAATCCTATTTTCTAGTACAAAATACATAACATGGAACTTAAATAGCATGCAAGCCATAAAATAATTTACATACCAAATAAATTAGATAAATTAATTATTACATACCATGTGACATATAGTCACCAAATGAATGAATAACTAATTTAATTCAACCAAACATCCACAAGGTCTAGGGCATATATTAGTTACCAACATCACATGAACAACATGGTGTGCCACACAAAACCATGTAAACTTATGTATCTTGATTAAGATTATTTCTAAAAACTCAATGCACTAAATAATCCCATGTATATATGCATTAGTAACAACAAACCAGTTTTTCGATTTCGGGTTTTGCAGGCCACCATGTGCATTTTTAGTATAGAGGTGGCTCTGATCCCACTGTTGGGTTTCCATGAATACAGTAGCGGAAGCATAGCTCAAGAATATGAAGCATAAAGGGCTTGAAACCCCAAGAATGGACCAAGAACTCTATAACCTGAAAATGCAACATGTAAAAGGAAGAGATGGAATAAGGAATTATACCATGCTCTAGCTTCTGAAATCTTCAAGTTAGGATGAACTCTAAGTCACAAGAGAGCAACTCTCTATTGATAGTCCACACAAAGTTTGTTTGATCCCCAAATGCTAGTATGCCAAGTTGTGATCTTCAAGACTTGAAATCACTCTTTGGAATAACCCACAACTACCATAAAATCACTAAACACACTTATGATTTTCTGGAGATACACAAGAACACTCAAGAACACTTAGAAAAGTGTATGCAAGTGTTCTTGAATGAGAGAGAGAGAATTTCCTTTTGATCCTTGATCAAAATAATTGAACTTGTGACATATGAAAGACCTCCAAGACTTTTATTACCCATTTCAGCACATAAGCAAGCCAACAAAGTCGTGCACAATCATTCCTTGATGTCCCATAAGTCAATTACTTGAACCAAGCATTAACCAAAAGTCAAGTTTCTGTCAGACGGTTTCCGTTGCACGTAAACAAAAAGGTTACGCGGCGCGGAAACACCGTTTCCAGAATATTAATTTCTCTCTTCTAGTTGCGTGTTGTCGGATCAATCCTTGGCGTGTGACCCAATAGGCTCGTGTATCATCAGTAGCATTACTAATATACGTGTGTCAGTGAGCATACTCCAACAGTCACTGATTAGGTTATTTCAGTTGCACGTAAAAAAATCCTGCTCTGATACCATAAAGAATATTATAGTCGAATGAATTGTTCTTTGAATATCAAGATAATAATCTTAAATAACATTATGTGCTTCATACATGAAATTAAAATAATTGTCAATATATTGCACACATTGATCACTTACTTGATTCAACCATACATGCTACATTCATTGTATCATCTTGAAAAGATGAAAATCATAAGTGGGCCTAGATGCACTAAAATACTCATGAAAGAATAAACAAATGTTGATCTATAAAATTTTGGTCTAAACATTGATTAAACCTTCATGTTCTGCATAATAAAAATTAATAAATATCAATTAGTTATAAATAAACTAATATTGAGATAAACACTACAATCTAGAGCGAAGAAAATTTTGATATTCATCTTAAGATTAGGTTTGTGGATTTTGGTTGTCCCCAACATAATTTGCACATTTTAAGGGTAAGTCACAAACCAAAAAGAAAATCTCATATATATTTGTTCACACCCTCACTTACTATCATTAGCATAAATACAAGATAACGATTCCTAAGTCTCTCATGATGCCAAATTGAGTATATTTGATCTTTCGTAAATTGAGTTTATACATGTACTTTTGTATATTTTGCACTTGTGCTTTGCTTTGTATATCTTTTATCAAGTGCTAGATCAAAGGGATCATAAATCAAGGGGGGAGCTCTGATCAAATATGAAGAATCATTTTAGAGGAAGCATCAACATAAGGGGGATTATGTACTAAGGAGGAGCTTCTATCATGGGATATTGTTTCTTTTTGATTTAACAAAAGGGGAAGAAGAATTTAGATATGCAACATTGTTAACATGAATAATTTTGTGTAGCAATCTTATTAGATGTTGCATATTTTGTCATCATCGAAAATGGGAGAGCTTGTTAGTGTATACATGGTCACACATTGAGAAATTCACTCCTTGTTTTGATGATGATAAAAATATGAACATGTGATACTATGGCTTAACAACATTATTCATATGTTCATATGCTACATTCTTAAGATGTTAACAAAAATCAAATTTATGATCAAGTGAAGAACAAACATAGTGTAGACTTTAAATCAACAAGCAAAGAATAAAACAAGCTCAAAAAAAACATGTGATACTACCCTACGGTCGACCGTGAGTAAGCCGTCGCTGCACAACCCTCAAATTAAAAAAATCGTCCTTCTTGAAATCAACTGATCTCAAACTCGACAATTGAAGATGACATATTAAAAGGCGATTATTACAAATAAGAGCTTACAAATATTTTTTACAAAAGAATACTTTATCCAAATTTTTATAAATATGTCACACATATATTTTATAAAAATATTTCAAACGTTTATTAATTTGTCTTGTATGTAATAGAAGACAAACTATAATAAAACAAATAAATTCTGATTATGGCAAAAATTAAATATGACTTTGCATTGAAATGCCACAACATCAAAACTAGAAAAGCATTTTCTATATGTGGTAAATATCCAACATCATTTTTGCAAATCTTCCAAACCCTTCAAATTTGCATAAAGATTTCAAACTCTTTTGGTAGGTCAACTTGGGACTTTTCTAGATGTTTTCTCCAGTGAGTTTTTATGGCAAAAAGTGTTTGAGTAATGGTACAAAAAAATCACTAACATTCATATTCAAAATATCAAAAGTTGTGCACTGGCATGTCACGGAAGATGCACGGTCGACCGTGGGGATCCGGACAAAATTTGCTTTTACCCTTTTGTGGATATTTAAAAAAGCTTGCAACTTCATTTTTTCAAGCCTTGAAACACTGAAAAGTAATACCTTAATATTAGATTTTGTGAGCTCATATTTTATACAAAAAGATCATCTTCAAGGGAAAAGCTTTCAAGAGCAAATCTACATCTCATTCTATCATTTCATTTGTATAGTTGTGTGAGGATAAACTCTAGCCAATAAATTAGAGTGAAGTGTGAGGATTAACTCTATACAACAAATTAGAGTGAAGTATGAGGATTAACTCTAGCTAATATAATTAGAGTGAAGTTAGACACATCTTAGCCTTGTTTGTAAGAGAGAATATTATTTCTTGTAAGCTAAAGAGAGAAGTTATTAAATGTTTATCTCTACGTTCAAAGAGAGAAGTTCTAGTGGACTAAACTCTTGGTGGATGATGCCAAGTAGTGGATGTATTGCAAGTTTATTAACACTTGCATAGACCACTGTAAATATCTTGTCTACTACTTGGCGATATCTCTCTATCTCTCTATCTCTTTATTTATTGCATATTTGTTGTGTTGTTATATAAATTTCAAGAACAATCTTTAAAACACAACTTACTAACCTTTTATAAGAAAAAAAGTGGTAAACTAAGTAAAAGAACCTATTCAACCCCCTCTAGGTTCCTACAATTGGTATCAGAGCAAGTTGCTCTAAAATTTTTGTAAAAATTGTTTTGAGATACAATTTGCTTTATAAATTTTTGAGAAAACAATTTTTTACAAAAATACATGAGTTAGATCCATGGACTTAAATTATAACCTAAGATTGAGGGTTTATATTGACACTTTACCCATGTTTATTGATTATACATATTTGAGTTGGAAAACCTACATGACGAGTTTCTTAAGATCAATAGATTATGACAAGGGTGATTTCATTGAAAGTGATTTTGATGAAAATGAATTTAAAAGAGAGTCTCTAAATAAAAAAACATTGATCTTTATTCAAAATTCTTTTAAGAGAAGTAAATATAAATATATGTACTCTTACACTTCTGCCAAGAGATTATGGAAAGATATAAATAAACTTGAGGAGCTTGAGGCAAGAAGAAATGAAGAAAAAGAGACATCAAGAGAACATGTTTGCGTCAAAGCTTTTGAAGAAAATGGGGTATCTTTCATCAATAACTTTAGTAGTAAAGATAGCTCATATAACTTTTATGATGAGCTACAAGATAAATATGATATGTTACTTGATATTAGTTCAAAACTCATTAACAAGACCAATGATTTGAAAATTGTTAAAATGATAATTTTAAACTCAAAGCTCTTAATGAAATTTTGGTCAAGGAAATAAATGAGTTAAGAGAATCTAATATAATGTCACAAGGTTGCTCTACTTGTGTTAAATTCAAAGAAAAAAATATTATTTTAAAAGAAAAACTTAAGAAGTGCAATTCTTGTGTTACTTTAACCTACAGAGTAAAAGAATTTGAAAATGAGTTGTTAAAAATACAAAATGATAAAACCATGTTATCAAATTTTGAAACAAGTTCAACTATGTTGGATGAAATTCTTAGAGTTCAAAAAATCGTCAAGTGACGAGGGAGGTCTTGGGTTTTCAAATGAAATAAAAAAACATATCAACAAACCTATTAGAACTAATAAAACTTGTGAAAGAAAGGAGAAAAGAAAAAATGCCGGAGTCTCATGGTTGTGGTCATGCTATCAGCTCATGGTCTGGCCACGGTCGATGCCATGGTCATGCCGTCAGCACGCTGGAAAAATCAATCTTTTAAAAATTTCAATTTTAACTTTAGTTCTCATACTCAGCCACTAAAGATAACAAGTATTGAACAAATAAGAAAATTTTATACACCAACATCAAAACATGGCATAGGTTTCAAGAACTCAAAATTACATGCAAATCCTAAACAACGTTCTCATGTTTCTAAAAAGAAAATCTTTTCAAAACCAAAACATTATAAAAAAACCCATCAAATCTTTGAACACATGGCATTATGGAGAATTCAAAAAAACTCAAAGATGGATTAGAATAGGTGTTTTTTATACTAACAATCCCGGACACATGAAAATATGGGTATCACACATATGAAATATGTTTGAGTTGTAGGTTGCATTTGAGGTTCAATATCATTCATGATGCAACTTGAAATCTTGTATGGATCAAAGACATGGATAAATTATCAAGAACAATGCTTTTGAAGAACACTTGTGAAACACAATCAAGATAAGTTTATCTTTCTCTTCTCAAACCTTTATATGTTGATATCTATGTGTTGAAAGTTTCATGAGAACATATGTGAAGCTATTTGACATGTTTAAATGTGTTTATTGTATCTAGGGCTTAATTAAAACTTGGCTTGTTATAAAGATAAATAAAGGGTAGCAAAAGCATTAAATACATAAGATGATATGTTGTATATCATAAAAGGCTTTATCAAATAATAAAACATATGTATATATGTAAATGGTTATATAAATACACACACACACACACACACACACACACATATATATATATATATATATATATATATATATATATATATATATATCAAATAATAAAACATATGTATATATGTAAATGGTTATATAAATACACACACACACACACATATATATATATATATATATATATATATATATATATATATATATATATATATATATATATATATAACCTAAAAGGTATAAATTAATATCATAAATTTTTCATGGCTTATTAAATATGTGCAAAAGTGCTTAAGATCACACTTAGTACTAGAATAGTATGATGAAATCTTAGGAATTTTATGGACTTGGAAATTTTATAAAACACATCATTTTAAGTTGAAGACTTGGTGATCGTTCAAATATATATATATATATATATATATATATATATATATATGTGTGTGTGTGTGTGTGTGTGTGTGTGTGTATCACCAAGACGTTATTGATATGTGTAACTATTAAAAAATTTCTAAGATATTCTAATATAAATGTGTGTGAAAATAATCATTGAAAAGTATTGATATAAAATTAACTTAAGCTTAAATGACTAATATTGCATGACAAGGTAATTATAATCAAACATGTAGTAAAATAAGAAGGGAAAAACTTGTATCAAAGTATACTATGTACACCATGATGATCATAATTCCATTAATTAAAATCATACAAATTTAACTTCAAGTCTTTTTGGATATATGCATGACAAACGTCAAACTCTCTTCAAAATCATTATATGTCAAATTGTGAAAACTGATAGTTGATTAGTTGTCAAAATAATTATTGATGTATGGTTTCATGAGATAAAGTTAAAATACAAACTACATCTAAACAATTTTGTTTTGAAAGTGAGAAATATTGTGCTTAAAGTTAATATTGCGTATTGATGAACAATATTTCAAAATTGATATACCATGTTTATGTTTATCACATTGCCTTAAATGATTATATGCAATGCTTGAATTTCTTTCTAAACATGTGTTGACTAAAGGCTTTAAATGAAAAAATTTTGTTGCTTCAAACTCGTGGATTTTATTGTCATATATTTTGTTTGGGTTTAAGTGATTAAACAAGTAAATTGGAATTTATCATTCACATAAGTAACATTATCTTAAAATCTAATAGATATCATAGTACAAATTAAGACAACTTACTTTAATAATTCCTAAATATAACGTTAAGTCTTTGATAAAATTGTGCTCATAAGTATATAAATGCTTTATAATTAGCAAGGATATATTAAAGAAACATGCCTCACATACACAAAAAAGTTACATAATTCTTTAGATGAAAACATGACAAAACTAAAGTTTTGAACTCATGGTCCATACCATAGGTACACCATCAACAATGTGGCTTAAAAATAAAAGTATTATATATGAAAAAACAAAGTGATTGAAAGAAACTTTCCACGGTTGATTCACGGTCGACCCACGATTGATCCCATGGTTAGGCCATGAGAATCATGTCATCTTTTGATTGATATTAAATTATGAAATTTCAAGTATTGTGAAAGTTATGTTCAAGTTATATATATATATATATATATATATATATATATATATATATATAAATGTTCATGACCCACCACTAAATCACTTCATCACCTATTACTATAAGAACTTATACAATATTGTATGAACATCATTGTAAACAACCAAACAAAAGCATGTTCATATTATTAAATTGTAATGCCTAAACCTTTATGCATTAAATGAATTATAACACCTTGGTTTATTGCAACAAAATGCTAACATGCAACTTCTTATGATGTTAAAGTTTGAATATCTTGTGTTGAACCCATTTTAAGAACGTCATTCAAAAAGTCAAGATTTATAGTAAAGGTGATAAACGGATTAAATTTGTAAAGTCACATAATGACTATTATAATAGTGAGTAATATCTATATATATATATATATATATATATATATATATATATATATATATATATATATATATATATCATAAGCAAACAAGTTAAAATGAAGTAAAGATAAAATATCATAATATAAGTACACACATGCATATATCTTATACACTTCATAATTCTTAATTCGAAGTTATCGCACACTAAAGGTTGAGTTATGACATAAGATTTTGAAGAATCATTTTGGTCCAACATTTCATATGTTATTTTTAAAAGAACTCATTAAGTAATTGCATGTATGAAGAAACAAAGTTAATTTACACATACCTTGTGCCTAAATTTTATATCTTACATGGTTTGCAAAACTAAAATGCTACAATGCAAATTATATATGGTGTTTATAATATCTTGTCTTCGTACATCGACTTGAATTATATAAATAAGATAGGTCACCAAGATAACAATATATGCTTAATTATAATGCATTGGTTCATGTTTGACATATCCTTATTCTTCAAGTTATCATATTACATATATGAAATTCTTACATGAAATATTGTTAACATATGTAACATTATGATATGTCATACATGCTCATCAATTCTTAAATAAATAGATGATATTGTTTGACATATAGTATGTTTGTGATTAGATCTAGACAATACTTTTGTAATAGAATAGTATTTGTGGTTAAGGTATATATACCTTGTAACCTTTTATCCAATGTAACCTTTGAGATTTTGAAATAGAAAAACACACACTTAAAGGTGTCATTGGCATATTCTCTCTACTTGCATATTTGAATTCATCACTATACACTCAATCTTGACTTTCAATTGGTATCAGAGCCAACTCTGATTGGTTTCTAAAGGATCACAAGCAAGATCATCAACTGATTGGTGAAAATTTGATTGAAATTTTGAGATTTTCAAGAACTTCATCTTTTACGAGCTTGATTCTGATTTTGAAGAATTAATGGATTAGAATTGTTGAGTTTGTGTTCATTGGTAAGGAATTGAACAATAAAACACTCGAAAATCAAATTTGGATCATTACAAACAACAGAATTGAAGTTATGATTGATTGAAGCGTTTTCGAGTTCTTGAGAAATTCTGTTGATAAATTGATTTGTAGTGTTAGACATCAAGGAATTATGATTTAGAAGAGTTATTCGGAGTATTTCGAACTGTTCTGAACAATCTCAAATCAATTGGAAAGTATTTGACCAAGAATTCGATTTTCAGATCTAAAAGTTGATGTTATCGGATTGTGCTTGTTGAATTAATCGGATTGTGCTTGTTGAGTCGATTGGATTCTCTAATTCCGATTGATTTTTATCGGATTTCAACCAATTCCGATAGAATTGTTCTCAGATTACCTCAATTCCGATAGATTTTTATCGGATTCCGATAGATTTTTTATCGGATTTGGATTTTGTCGGATTTGTTTAATCGGATTTGCATTTTATCGGTTTTTGATTCATCGGATTTCAAGGTTATCGGATTTCAAGCTTCATTGGATTTCAAGTATCAATCGGATTTCAAAGTTTATCGGATTTCAAGCTTTATCGGATTTCTAAGTTCATCGGATTTCAAGTATCAATCGGATTTCAAAGTTTTTCGGATTTCAAACTTTATCGGGTTTCAAAGTTTTATCGGAATTCACACTTTGTCAAATTTTCACAATACAAGAAACTTTTCAGAGAAACGATCTCAACATGAGTGCTTATAGTGAAACGTTTTCATTTGGTTCTGACACTAAATCTCCCGTACTGTATCGAGGAGAATACAATGTATGGAAAGGGAGGTTTATGGATTTTATTGAAAATAACAAAAAATATGGAGAGTATATGAAGTTAAGCATCAAGGAAGGAAATGGTATCTTCATGTTTCATCAGCCAGCTGATTCAACCAACAATCCCCCACTTCGTGAAATTAATCGTCTTAAAACTCCTGCAGAATATACAGCTGATGAAAAGCTTCGAGCAACAGCAGATCAAAAGGCAAAGTATTATTTGAAGCATGGTTTATCTGCAGAGTTTTATATTAAGATCAATGGACTTGATACAGCCAAAGAAATTTGGGATGAGATTGCAAGACAAATGGAAGGGACTGAGTCCGGGGTTTGGATTAAGGAAACTGCACTAGTAAATGCATTTGATCACTTCCGTTCTAAGGAAGGTGAAACATTGTTTGATACCTACAGCAGATTCTGCAAGCTACTTAATGATCTCAGAAATCAAAAGCTTGATACTTATTCTGATCTTACAAAAAATACCAGGTTCATGAATTCACTTGGACCTGAGTGGAGAACTCAAGTGACCATCTATCGACAAATGAACCAAAAGGTTCTCAATAAGTTCACTCATCATATGATCTTTGAAGAATTGAACCAATATCAAGATGAGGTTGGTATGAGTTCTCAAAAGGAGAATGTTGATCTTTTGGCATTAGTTGTGAATGACAGAAGAGGCAGATCTTCAAGCAGAACTTTGAAACTTAAGCAAATACAAGAATCTGAATCTTTTGAGACTGATACTGAGGAGCCAGTAGATAATAAAAAAGTTATGCAGGCAGTTGCTTACCTCACCAACATGTTACAAAATCAGTTTTCAAAGTTCAAAACCAACAATCGTCAGAGATACACTTCAGGATCTCGAAGAAGAGATAATAATGTTCAAAGAAGTGACAGTGCAAATCTGGAAAAGAGGTATGAAAGGAAGATTCAAGCTTCACAATCCAAGAAGTGTTATAATTATGGAAGCACAGGGCATGTTATCAAAGACTGCGAAAAGCCAAAGGTGAAAGACTCGGAATATTACAAAGCTAAGTTGAATCTTATCAAGAAGAGGAACAGTGGTACAGTACTACTAGCAGAGGAAGATCAGTTCCTGTCTGATACTGATGATTCAGATGAAAATGATGATGTTCATGCTCAATTTGTTCTCATGGCTAATGTTGAAGAATTTGAATTTTTGGAGTCTGATGGTGAGAGTGAAGATGAGATTGATGGATCGGAGTTTGCTGAAGACATAACTGTGGTTGAAGATGCAGAGATAGGAGATGCAGATACTGGATTCATGGCTAAGTTTGATGAATCAGATCAAGAGAGTGAGTATGAAAGTGATGATGAAGCTGAAATAGCACCTTCCAGCTCCAGTTCTCTCTCAACTGAGTCAGAGTCTACAGCTGAGAAGGTATCTCTTGATAACTCTCATATCTCTGCAGCTTAAATCATGGCACTTGCTGATAAAATTCAGTTTTTAACTACTAAGAATCAAAAGCTGCAAACACAAAACATTAATCTTAAAATGAATCAAGCCGTCAATTCTGAACACACGACACATCTTAGTCAACTTCAGGAGTTAATTAAACAAAAAGAGGATGAATTGAATCAGATACATGAGCACACAGAAAGACAGGTTCATGATCTAAATGCGGCTAAGTTGAGTGCTGAAATCAATTTTAATTTGATTTTGAAAGAAAAACAAATTTTGGAAACGAAAGTTAACAATCTTGAAGAAGTTGTTCGTAAGAAACCCACAACTCGCCATACAATTTTCAAGAATTTAACTCCAGATCTTCGAAAGTACTACAAGGGTTTAGGGTATGATGAAAGTGACTTTTTCAAGAAAATCAATTGTACACAACTTTATCAGGCAGAAAGGATGAGTTGCGGACTAACTGAAAAGATGGTTTTTGTTGCTGCTGAGGAAGTTAAACAAGAAGAAGATTTCAAGAGAAAAACCACAACAAAATGCCAAAAACCATTTAATTATGATTCACTGAATGCCTCGTATGAAACCACTGAAGGTTCTTCATTCACGAATAAATCTGTTTTCCATGCTGAAACTCTACTTTTTCCAAATCAAGAACAACATGTCACATCATATGCACCACGCTTGTACATTCCTCACATGGAATTGCAGCGTAGACAGGAAATTCTTGAAACAAACTGCATAGTTAACAACATCATTTTATAAATTGAAAATCTAATGTTGAAAGAAAAGGTGTCTCACTTACAGTCTTTCGCTGTTCATTGTAATAAATCTAACTCTGAAGTGATGAATCAACTGAGATTTGAAAATGATGTTTTAACTAATCAAATTCAAGAATTTTCTGAGGAATTGGAACGAACAAAGAAGGAAGTTGAGCTTCATAAAAGAACCATCATTCAGTTGAGTGCGAATTTAAAAAGAAAAGTAATTGAATCTCAAAAATCAGATGTTTCTAATTTAGAACATTATGATTGTGCACATCTGGTAATTCCTCAACTCATTATCTATGAATTGGAAACTCAACTTCGTGATGAAAAAATCAAACGGCTTTTGGAAGAAGTGGAACGTGGCTGGGGTGTTGCAATTCCTACTTGACCAAAGGCTTGTAGAGACTATATTTCACACAAATGCAATCAGTTTTGTGATTCAACAAGTATTCGTGAAAAAGGGTCTACATCAGGCACCAAACCTTCATCATCTGCATCATCTTCTTATAGAATTTCTTTCCATAAGAAATCTAACTAATCTTCTTCTGAATCAGATAAAAACAAAATTGTTTTCCAAACGGAAGTGACAAAGGAGAAGAAAGCAAAAATTTCACAAGTCAAGAAGAAGCCGGATGTTGGTCAACCACTCAAGCAGACAACAGTCAAGGACAAGAGTCAAATCACAAAACATCATTTTAGAAACCGAAATATTATTCCTACTTTTTGTTCAATCCCTCATAAACGTTGTGTGAATAATTGTGCATCTAGTTTCATTTCGCAGAAAAAGACTGATATTGTTTCAAACAGCCAAAATCGTGTTCCAAAATCACAAGTTGTTGAAAAAGAAATTTTTTGTGCTAGTACTGGTTGTGTTGAGGGTCATTGTATAAATGCTTGTACATATCATCAAGATCGAATGTTACGTGGTTACAAATCTGTTCCAAACTGGAGAAATCCTGAGAAAGATATGATCCTTACTTGGTTTGTTAATAGTAAGGGTTATATAATTCACCAATGGATTAAGAAAAGTGAACTGCGATTTTTCCTTCGCAAATATGCACATCGAAGGTTACCTATGTTTTTTGGTGAATGGGAAAAACATCTTGAGGAAATGCGCATGGTAGCTGAATCTGTGAGGAAAGCAAAAATACAACAGATTGAAGTGGAGAAACTCAATCATTCGCTACGTCAAATATTTTTGAATAAATCTAAACCTCAGGTTGCAAAGTCACCAAATAAATCTGTTTCTCACAAACCAGTTCACAATTCTTACAATTCAGTTAACAAACTAGTTCAAAATTCTTCCAAATCACAATCATCAGTTCATAAACCAACTTTGAATAACATATTTCAAAACAAATCAATGCATAAAAACAAATTTGTTGTTCATTCACATAACAAGCCAACCAACGCCCCTCGTGCGACAAATCAACAAACATGGAAACCTAGGAAATGGCAAATAAAACAACAAAAGAAATCTGAATCTTTGATTGTTGATCATGTTATTCCTTCTGTTTCTATCTCTAACATACCTCATCCCATTTCACAATGGGTAAGGTGTTCACCCCTTGTTTCTATGTGCAGAAGAGTAATCTTTGGTACATGGACTCCGGGTGTACCAAACATATGACTGGGGATAAGGGTCTTCTCAAACATTTCTTGGGCAAATATTCTGGAAATGTAAAGTTTGGGAATGACCAAGTAGCACCAATTCTCGGCCACGGAGTGTTGGAAACAGGGAATGTTAGAATAGAAAAGGTTTCTTATGTTGAGGAACTTGGTCACAACTTATTTTCAATAGGAAAATTCTGTGATAAGGGTATGGAGGTTCTTTTCAAAAAGAAGTCTTGCTCTTTGAGAACTGAGGAAGGAACTGAGCTTTTGGGCGGTAACAGAAAGTCAAATCTGTATACTAATGACTTGTCTGACAAAGGATCTAGTTCTTCTGTTTGCCTGCTATCAAAAGCTGCATCAGATTTGAACTGGTCATGGCATAGGAAATCGTCCCATTTGAACTTCAAAAATATTAATAAATTGGTGAATGGGAATTTGGTTAGAGGCATCCCTAAACTTAGGTTTGAAAAAGAGCATCTGTGCAAAGATTGTGAGCTAGGGAAGCTTAAGCGGGTACCACACAAGGTTGTTCAAGTTTCAACAACATCAGCTCCTTTGCAGTTGATACATATGGATATTTGTGGGCCTATGCGGGTATAGTCCAGAAATGGGAAAAAATATATTTTCTGGTAATGGTAGATGACTATTAATGGTACACAAGGGTTAAGTTTGTCTCTCACAAGTCTGAAGTGCCTCAACAGATTATTCTGTTTCTGAAAAAGCACAAGACTCAACAAGGACAACCTGTAAAAGCAATTCGTACTAATAATGGCACAAAATTCAAGAATAGAACTCTAGATTTTTATCTTGATTCTAAAGGCATTTCCCATCAGTTCTCTGCAGCATACACTCCGGAGCAAAACGGAGTTGTGGAAAGGAAAAATAGAACTTTAGTTGAAGCTGCAAGAACTATGCTACAGTACTCACAGTTGTCACCATCTTACTGGGCTGAGGCTGTCAATACCGCTTGCTATACCCAAAACAGATCCCTAATTCACCGTCGTTTCAATAAAACTCCTTATGAACTGTGCAACGGCATTGTGCCTAATATCAAATACTTTCATGTATTTGGTAATAGGTGCTTTGTTCTAAATGAATCAGATAAACTGTCCAAGTTTGATCCAAAAGCAGACGAAGGAATTTTTTTGGGGTACTCTAATGACAAAAAGGCTTTTCGAATTCTAAATCGGAGAACTAACGTTGTTGTCGAAAGCATCAATGTGACGTTTGATGATTTAGTAAACTTAAATTCTTTGAAAGCCAAACCTGCAAACAATAAAAATCTTGTTTCCCACTCAAATAAATCAGAAATTTCCAACATTCAGAATAAAGATATAAATCTGGATTTCATGTTTGAATTTTTCAAAACTGATGAATCTTTTTCTTGTAATGTGAATAGGGTTGAATCATTTCAAACACAACCTGAAGAATCTGTAACGTTAACAACTCCGTCTATTGCACGTGACACTGATCAGGAGAATTCTGAGTTTGAAGCTACAAACAATCCATTTGCAACCGATGACACTGTCAATCCGTTTGCTGAACCTGAAATGGTAAATCCATTTGCAACAGAACCACAACCAATTGATGACTTCATTCAGGTAAGGACCCCCGAGCCTGTATGGTTAAGAAGTCACCCTGACACTCAAGTCATTGGCAATTTGAATGTTGGTGTTCAAACTCGTGCCGTAATTGCAAATGAATGTCTCAATATGAATTTTCTAAGTATGATAGAGCCAACACGAGTATCAGAAGCTTTAGAAGATCCAGACTGGATTCTTACTATACAAGACGAGCTGAATCAGTTTGACCGTTTGGAAGTCAGGCGGTTAGTACCCAAACCTGAAGGTAAAGCAATTGTGGGGACTAAGTGGATCTTCAAAAATAAGAAAGACTTTGATGGAGTAGTTGTGAGAAACAAGGCTAGGCTAGTGGCTAAGGGGTACAATCAGCAAGAAGGAATCGACTATGATGAGACCTTTGCCCCTGTAGCCCGTTTGGAAGCGATCAGATTATTTTTAGCCTATGTTGCCTTCAAGAATTTCAAGGTTTTCCAAATGGACGTTAAAACCGCATTCCTCAATGGTAAACTCAAAGAGGAAGTCTATGTTGGTCAACCTGAAGGTTTTGTGGATTCCAAACGCCCGCAGCATGTATATCTACTGGACAAAGCTTTGTATAGATTAAAACAAGCCCCGAGAGCTTGGTATGATGAATTGTCAGATTACTTGTTGAGCAAGGGCTATACAAAAGGAACTACAGACACAACACTATTCAAAAAGCAGATTTGTTCAGAGTATATTCTTGTACAGATTTATGTAGATGACATTATTTTTGGTTCAACTAGCCCAAAGTATGGTGATGATTTTGCTAATACCATGAAACAGAGATTTGAAATGAGCATGATGGGAGAAGTTAACTTCTTCCTTGGATTGCAAATTTCTCAATTTGACCATGGGATTTTTATAAATCAGTTAAAATATATAAAAGATTTATTAAAACGTTTTGACATGACTGATTGTTCTCCACTTTCAACTCCCATGGGAATTAAAACTAAATTGTTTGATGACCCTGATGGCAAATCAGTAGATTTAAAAACTTTTCATGGTATGATAGGATCCTTATTATACTTAACAGCTAGTAGGCCAGATATAATGTTTGCTACTTGTCTCTGTGCCAGATTTCAAGCCAATCCTAAAGAGTCTCATTTGTTAGCAGTGAAAAGAATATTAAGATATCTTAAGGGTACTCCACATCTAGGTTTGTGGTATCCTAGAGATTCTGATTTTGAACTAATTGGATACTCGGATCCTGATTATGCAGGATGTATGCTGGACAGAAAAAGTACATCTGGAAGTGCACATTTTCTGGGAGATAGACTAGTATGCTGGGCATCAAAGAAACAAATCTGCGTGTCAACTTCCACCGCGGAGGCTGAATATGTTACTGCTGCCAGCTGCTGCTCTCAAAGTCTGTGGATTCGTACACAACTATCGGATTTTGGATTGGAATATTCTCACATACCGCCGATGTGTGACTCTCAGAGTGCTATAGCCATTTCATGCAATCCTGTGCATCACTCTAAAACAAAACATACAGACATTCGGTATCATTTTCTCAAAGATTATGTTGAAAAAGGTTTGATAGAATTAAAGTATGTTAATACTGAAAATCAACTTGCTGACATTTTCACCAAACCGTTGGATGAAAATCGTTTTAATACTTTTGTTTCAAAATTGGGCATGTTGAATTTGAGTATTTGACTGTACTTTTATTCTATTAATTACATTCTGCACAGTTAAGTGTTTAGGGTCGGGGGTGTCTGTTCTGAGTTGAGAAGTTATGAACTACGGATGGTTCATACTTGTAGGGGGAGACTCATTTGTATTACTGTTTTTGTTTTATAATTCTGAAAAAAATCCAAACACATTTGCAAAATTATAAAATAACAAAAAGATTTTTTTTTCATTCATTGGTCAAGTAAGTAATTTCATCGGAATCCGAGAAGTTGCACAACATATTCAACATTCCGATACTTTTATCGGAATCTGAGTATTTGGATAATACATTCAACCTTCTGATAAGTTTTTATCGGAATCCGATAAGTGTTGTGGGCCTACAAGTCATGAACAATCGGATTCTTGACTTTTTCTCGGATTTCAGTTCAAACCTTGACCTCTTCTCTCTGTTTCATCAAGATTTCCAAAGGCTTTGGATTTCTTCAAGTTTCTAACTTTTGGTTTGGTTTTCAATTGTGAATCTCATGGTACACCTCGATTTCTCTGTAGTGTATTACATCTCTATGTATGTTTGAATTAGTAGGCCGAAAACCCTGTTTTGTCGCTGATCTAATCTTCTGATTTTTGTGCTTATTTCTTGTTATTCAATGTGTTTGTGGCTTGGGTATATTTAATTAAACATGTTACATGTCTTACTACTGTTACATTACTTCTATTGCCTCTGTTTAAGATGGATTTGAGTGAAGTTTCGTCTGATTTGCGTACCTGGGTTACGGGCTGTACATTGTGTATTTAGCATGTCTAATGAACATTGATGGGGATACATGTTTTGTTAATAATGCTTAGAAGGACAAATGCTACAATCGACTTGAATTTGTTTGTTGAAATTTTTTTAAACTTTACAAGTCTGATTTTGGATGGGTGATTCAATGGTATGATTCTATCGGATTGTTTGATACTTTTGATCGGATTCCGATACTTTTGATCGGATTCCGAGACTTTTGATTGGATTCCGAGACTTTTGATCGGATTCCGAGAATTTTGATCGGATTCCGAGAATTTGATCAGATTCCGAGAATTTTGAGTTTTAATCGGAATCCTACTCTACAGAAATTTTATCGGATTTTTCCTAAGTGTTTATCGGATTCTTCAAATCCGGTAAAACACTTAGAAAATTTTGAAATTTTTTTAAATTTTTCAAAATGTGAATTTTTCAAAACAGAAAAGGAAACAACTTTTCTGTGTGTTCATCTTCCAGCCTCCGTTGAACCTATCATCTCCAATGATGAAATTGTTTTCAAATCCAATAACATTTCTATGTCCCTATCTCCTGATTCTTCCGAATCTAAGTTCTTCAATCTCATAAACTTTCTCCGTCATTGCCCGATCAACTATGCTCTAACCGCCCAAATTCCCATGTTTGAAGAGCATCTTTGTGAATTTTGGATGACTGCTACTGTCATTGATGAGACCTCTGAATTTTGGAGTCACAAACCAAAAAGAAAATCTCATATATATTTGTTCACACCCACACTTACTATCTTTAGCATAAATACAAGATAATGATTCCTAAGTCTCTCATGATGCCAAATTGAGTATATTTGATCTTTCCTAAAGTGAGTTTATACATATACTTTTGTATATTTTGCACTTGTGTTTTGCTTTGTATATCTTTTATCAAATGCTAGATTAAAGGGATCATAAATCAAGGGAGAGCTCTGATCAAATATGAAGCATCATTTTAGAGGAAGCATCAACATAAGGGGGAGTATGTACTAAGGAGGAGCTTCTATCATGGGATAATGTTTCTTTTTGATTTGACAAAAGGGGGAGAAGAATGTA
The DNA here is from genome assembly GCA_947179395.2 of Pulicaria dysenterica. Taxonomy (NCBI): domain Eukaryota; kingdom Viridiplantae; phylum Streptophyta; class Magnoliopsida; order Asterales; family Asteraceae; genus Pulicaria; species Pulicaria dysenterica. The sequence goes on from OX359293.1 coordinate 46,676,521, forward strand.
GATATGCAACATTGTTAACATGAATAATTTTGTGTAGAAATCTTATTAGAGCATATTTTTTCATCATAAAAAATGGGGGAGATTGTTAGTGTATACATGGTCACACATTGAGAAATGCACTCCTTCTTTTGATGATGATAAAACTATGAAATTGTGATACTATTGCTTAACAACATTATTCATATGTTCATATGCTACATTCTTATGATGTTAACAAAAATCAAATTGATGATTAAGTGAAGAACTAACATAGTGAAGACTTCAAATCGACAAGAAAAGAAGAAAACAAGCTTAAAAGAAACATTCAACTCTCACGTTCTACCCCACGGTCGACCATGAGTAAGTCGTCGCTGCACAACCCTAAAATTTCAAAAATTGTCCTTCTTGAAATCAACCGATCTCAAACTCAACAATTAAAGATAACATATTAAAAGGCGATTAATACAAATAAGAGCTTACAAATAATTTTGACAAAAGAATATTTTATCCAAATTTTTATAAATATGTCACACACATATTTTATAAAAATACCTCAAACATTTATTAATTTGTCTTGTATGTAATATAAGCCAAACTATAATAAAACAAATAAATTCCTATTGTGGCAAAAGTTAAACATTGATTTTGCATTGAAATGCCACAACACAAAAACTAGAAAAGTATCTTCTATATGTGGTAAATATCCAACATCATTTTTGCAAATCTTCCCAATCTTCCAAATTTGCATAAAGATTTTAAACTCTTTTGGTAGGTCAACTTGAGACTTTTCTAGATGGTTTCTCAAGTGATTTTTATGCCAAAGTATTTGAGTATGGTACAAAACAATCTCTAACGTTCATATTCAAATTATCAAAAGTTGTGCACACTATGCATCGACCGTGGGGATCCGGACAAAATTTTCTTTTACCCTTTTGTGGCTATTTAAAAAAGCTTGAAACTAAATTTTTTCAAGCCTTGAAACACTGAAAAGTCATACCTTAATATTATATCTTATGAGCTCATATTTTATACAAAAAGATCATCTTCAAGGTCAAGATCAAGAGAAAAAGGGAAAAGCTTTCAAGAGCAAATCTACATCTTATTCTATCATTTCATTTGTATAGTTGTGTGAGGATTTACTCTAGCCAAAAAATTAGAATGAAGTGTGAGGATTAACTCTAGCCAACAAATTAGAGTGAAGTGTGAGGATTAACTCTAACCAATATAATTAGAGTGAAGTTAGGCACATCTTAGCCTTGTTTACAAGATAGAAGATTATTTATTGTAAGCTAAAGAGAGAAGTTGTAAAGGTTTATCTATACCTTTAAAGAGAGAAGTTCTAGTAGACCAAACTGTTGGTGGGTGATGCCAAGGAGTGAATATAGTGCACGTTTGTTAACAGTTGCATGAACCACTATAAATCTCTTGTCTACTACTTGGTGATATCTCTCTATCTCTATTATTTTTATTTATTGTATATATTTGTTGGTTGTCATATAAACTTCAAGATCAATCGTTATAACACAACTTACTAACTTTTTATAAGAAAAAATGGTAAACTAAGTAAAAGAACCTATTCACCCCCTCTAGGTTCCTACAAAATTGATCTGGGTATGAACAATCAGTTATTTCAGTAATCGGTTATTGTGTATGAACAATTTAACCATCAAACAACCATTGAATGAAAAAAATCCATTGAAGTATTGTAGAGCCATCGGTGGAAACCTTAATCATAAAGTTTCTTTACTATCAGATGCTAAGCACCCTTCAAACGAAACTGTAAGAAACCTTTGAATTGCATAACAGACTTCGAAGTCTAATTTTGTTGATGCTTCGAGTCTTTTTAGAGCTGCTTGTGTTGATAGATTATCTGAAATGAACACTCTATTCCTTGCAGGTCTGTATGTGTAGTTGTTTCCTTTTGGGAGAGAAGCAAATATTTTGCATCTGACTGTAGGAGAATCACTGTGGGATGCTATATTCCCTGCTGTTAGAATAAATTTTTCTCCAAGTTTATCAAGATGAGTTTCTATTTTTGGGTTTAGTTTAAACTCGAGATAATTAATCATACCATTATGGTAAAATTGAAGGATCTCTGCTTAAGATAAATTTGAAGTGTTCAAATTAACATGTAAACATAATGGTCTTGTAGTGTGATTGATTTGAGTGTTGTCATGATCATCAGAGTGTCTTCTTTGTATAACTGTACGTAACTCCTTTGTATTTGCTTTATCAAAAGCAATGTGTATGATCTTTTGTTGTAATTCTTGTAGAACTAAACGAAACTCTGTACATATTTTTTCGGAAATAATATGTTCGACTTCTTTAAATTTTTCTATGACCGGTTTCAAAGTTTGTCTCCAAGGGAGATCTAAGATTCTTGCTTTGAAGCAGTCAAAGCTTCTTTCCAGTTTTGTGTTTGTCTCTTTCCTTTCTTTGACAATCTGTTGAAGCTGTGTATTCTTAGCTTCAAGAACTGCTATTTTCTGTTTAAGCATGTTGTTTTCAATCTGGGCTTATATATACTGTGTATCTTTTCTAGATTCATAAGTTGTTCTTGTAACTTGGCAATAACTTCTTCCTGAGTCTTGATCATTTGTTCAGGATTTGTTTTTGCCATGTCTGAAAAAGTTTTTACCTCTTCTGGTTCTATGTAAAAATTGTTTAAACCAAAACGATCTCTTGCTATTTCCATAGCATCTGAAAAATTATAAAAACCTTTATAAATTACGTTAGGACAATTTATATATTTTGTAACCGTTTCCCATTTATTAAAAAATACCTAGTTTTGTCCCCCTAAAAATTACGTAATGAGAAACATTTGTTTTTGTTTTTCAGGGTATTTTTTACTCTATTCATAAAAGTAAATGCTTAAAGCATTTAAAACTTGTACTTTGAATTAGAAAGCTTGTGGCATAGTTTGAACATGCCAAAGGTTATCTACAAACACTGTTGTTTTTCTGTTAAAGTCATGCCTATAATAGGTCTAAATTTTTTATTCTCATCATGGTATACTTTTAAAGCATAGTTTCCATAGTTAAAGAGTGAATTAGCCTTTCTTTGTGTATTATGTGTATTTGTTGCTCCAAGCTGTGTATAGTAAGTGTTTGTAGGACTATTTTTGGTTGTCTTTGATCGGAGCCCATACCTTCTTGGAGGTTTATAAAATTATGAAAACTATGGTTGTATAAAACAATCGAGTCCTGGCATTGATAACTGCTGTAGAAAGTTGTGGACTTTCTAGTTTGTGAAATCTGTGTATTAATGGCCGATTGCATCAACTTTTTCTTTCCTTTATCTTTACTATCCATCTGCAGAAAATAGTTTATTAAGATTTCTTGAAAGCATATCTTCTATGCCATTATTTTTTCCTTTTATTTGTTCAAATTTTATTTTGTATCCGCTTCCTTGTATAATATTTTGTAGATTAACCCACCTCGTTCTGTTTACTTTTTGACTTTGATCATTCTTAATAAAGCGTACAATGACTTCACAGTCTGTTGTAACTAAGAATTCTTCATGTAAGAAGATTTTGAATTTTTCTAAATCATTTATTAAGGCTTGAATTTCAAAATCTAAACTCGTCCAATTCATACCAGCTTTGTTAAAATTTCCACTCGCATAAGAACATATTTTTTCTGTATCTTTATGACTATATTTATAAGGTTTGCAAAGTAAAACGGCTCCCCATCCTTCTTTGCAACCGTCTACTTCAATAATTATATAATCCGTAACTAATTGTAATTCTAATGGCTTAATGTTTTTTTGCTGCTTCTTTTATTATTTTTACTAATTTAATGTCTTTTGAATTAAAATGCCGTTGCCCACTCTTTGTTGTTTTGTGTTGGGGAGATAACAATATCAAACCTAAATCAAACATGTCTATTAAATAATATAGGATTTGATGTTAACAAAACCACATATTCAGTTTTGGACTTAGATAAATGAAAAACATGTGTTGTTTTTCATATTAGACTTAAAGAAATCTGTAAGTAAGAAATGTCAGCTGACGGACCAAAGTGTCAGCTGAACACTGAGTATCAACTAAAGGACAATCTTCAGGAAGATCAGCTGAGAGAAAAAGATCAGTCAAGAAGCATCAGCTGAGGATCTACAAAGGATCAGCTGATGCTCCAAAACCATCAGCTGAGGAAAGTTTCAAGATTAGTTGAGCTATCAAGGATCAGCTGACACAATCACATTGATCAGCTGATGCCTCTCATCTATCAGATAAGGTAGCTATTACTTATCCAATCTTTTCTGTATAAGCGGATCATACTCAAATGGTTAGCTGAGCCCTTGGGATCAGCTGATTGTTTAGTTTGACTAGTTTATTAATTTTATTATGATTTGTGTTATTAGCTGATAAATTCAATCAGCTGAGCAAATCTAGTTAGCTGAGTCTTTCACATTTATCCTTAGCTGAGCAAAATTACATTTGCAGTTCAGTGTCTGTTTGCTGAGTAATTATTCTATAACTCAGATAATAGCTTTTCTATGTAATATTTTCTTTAGTCAAAGGCAGAACATGTGTTGTTCTTATTATGCCTTAGATCTTTCTTTGTAAAAGTACTTAGCACTTTTTGTATCTGCAAAGAGACAAAAAAAAGGATAGATCTTTATCCCCTGAAAAAGGAGAAAGAAACTTTTGAAGAGAAGATCTCGAAGATATGCTGCTTCAACTAAGTATGGCTGGCAACTCTATACTTGGTAAAGTCAAATCTTCAGAAAGCATGATGTTGATTAAAGCACAAGCATGGGAAGAGAAGTTTACTCTCCCAAGACATAAAGGTATTACTTTAATAATATAATAATATATAGTGAGTAAACACCTTACTGAAAAGTATATTTACTTTACACACTTTGCGTGTAAAGTTAACTTACCTTTCACCCACTACCTTTATCTATTATAATATTATTAAACCAAGTACATTTGTCTCCTTCTCTCTTTATCAACCCGGACACCACTTTGCTTATATATATACTTATGCATGGAAACATGCTAAGTAGGTGAATAGATAGAGTTGAACACTAAAATCTCATCTGTTGAGAATTAGAAGAGTTAGCATTTTTATTTTCAGTGTAAGAAACTTGTTCATGTGTTGAACATCTTAGACATCAGTTGTTTAAGATTAGCATAGTCTATGTGTTAGACAAATTTAGCTGCCACCTTTTATTGAATTTAGATTTTCCGCATCTAGTTCATGTAATTCTTGATTCACATCAATAAGATTTATATAAAAGTAAACCGTGTGTCTCTTAAATTTTTATTTGCTAAAGTTTGTTTTCAACCCCCCCCCCCCCCCCTTCTACAAACATTTGTTGTTGTAGTACCCATTCGGGACCAACAACTGGTATCAGAACAGGCTAGATAACTCATATCTAAGATCTATTTTGCTTACTCTTCAACTGCTTCTACCCCACACTACAAAATGGCCACTCCTGTTGCTGCTTCTAACGGTTCTTCCAACAATGGCTCACTCACAAGGTGTCCAACGTTTGATGCAGAAAACTTTTCTCTCTGGAAGAGTAGAGTTCTTCTCTATATGTCAAGCCTAGATGATGTGATGCTCAAGACTGTTACTGAAGGTCCTTATGTTCCTTCCTCAACAATTCAAGTTACTGAAGCAACTGACGAAGTTCCTGCTGTTGAAAGACTGATCATAAAGCCTATAAATCAGTGGTCTGATGAAGACAAAAGGCTTGTTAATCTTGATGTGAAAGCAAGTACAGTCTTAGTCTCTGCACTACCAAATGAGGTTTATCATCAATGTTGGTCCCATAATATAATACGGATGAAGAAATGCTAAGAAGGTTAGACTTCTAGTATGTGTTTATGTGTTCGGTTTAGAAAGAGAGAGCCGAGAGGTAGAGAGAACAACACAAACACAAGGGTTTGAATAATGCAAAGCTTAGTTGATAATGTGGGGGAAATGCCTTTAAATAGCATTTCCCCAACTTTGAGTAATTTACATATTACACCCTCACTTTAATATTCTAACAATCTCCCCCTAAGTAAGGTGTGTAATCATTCACAACAAATAAATACATTGAACTATTCATAAGCAGATTTGTTGCGAATTCCGAATGCCACTTGCCACTTTCTAACCTGCTTTCTGTTGTACAGTGTAGTATTGATCTGTTCAATAGCACGATAGGCCTGAGCATGTTGTTCGTCAGTGTAGGCCCCACGGTTATTCCATTCCTTCTGATGTATCTTGTGATGAAGGATTTTTAATGTGCCGTCTGAATAGGACATAAGCTCATCAAGTCTAATGAAGATCTTTTCACCTTTAGTGTTCTTGGAGACAACTTCTCATTCACCCTTGAAGCTTTCATGCCCTTTATCAATAACAGTTAACTCTTCAAGTTTTTCTAAGCTTGGATGGCTCTGGTTAGTCTTTAAGATATTGATTTTCCTGTAATTGCTCTCTGCTCCAAGTTACAGATCATGCTCCTCTCTGAATTCCATCAGATTTCTTAAGTATCTCATCAAAGAAACTCTCCCAAATTCTTCTTCTGGCCACTTTCCTTTCTTCTGAGAAAGAGTGTCAAAGATAAAGCTAATGTCTTCAACTTTAACAAACCTAAGATCTTCTTCAGTGAGGAAATATGTTCGGTTGTTAGCTCTCTTGACGTAAAAGATGGCATACTTTATTTCGAAGGTGGTTTGAGTGTAAATATTGATGAGTTCAACGATTGGATATTCTGATTTGTTCTCTTCTGGATTTGACATAGATTGAGTGAGGATGTGTTCATATCTTCTTCTTTGTTGATCATCCATGTTCCGCAACTCTGTAGGAATAACCTGTATTTGTTCGCTGCAAAAGATGTTTGAGATTCTTTCTTCAAGATTAGCAGCATTGACGAAATACGGTTTCCATATTGGTTGTTGGCTAGCACTTCTAGTAAACATGTTGTCTGCATCAAGACCTGGATCTCCACAATACACTGGAGGAGCAAGTGGCACTATGAAGCTTCTTGGCAAGGGTCATTCTGATTCTTGTCGGGCTTTCTCAGCTGCTTCTCTTTGTTTGTTACTCTCTAAAATATCAGCAGCTGATTCACGAAATTGACTAGGAGGAGGAGGGAAAGTTTCATGAACTTCAACATTAATCCCACTGAGAACCCTGGACACGTCAAAGATTGGTTTATTTTGTTTAGGCTTTCTCCTAGCTTCCCTTCTTGAAATTGCTTCCCTTTCTTTTCTTTTATGTGCAAGTTCTTTTTCACTGGGAATATCATCAAATTTGTGGACAATTTCTAGGAGAATCTGAACGTGTAGTAAACTCGACATATTCATCAATGCCTTTGAAGAGTCTTTCCATCTAAGAATCCTAAGTCTCCTCCTCTGGTTAAGCAGAACTACCTTCCCTCACATGCCTTGCAGGTGATGTATGAACGGATCCATATCATTCCTCCATTTCTTCTTCAGAGTCCGTGAATCCCTCAAACATCTCTGCATGGGACTGCTCGTAAGGTATCTCACCTTCTTCCAGATCTATTGGCCTTGGTTCATAGAGTACAATCTGTTTGTTTGCATCATCAGTTTGTTGTTCAGGAACTTCATCGGCCATTTGTTGTTGTTGTTGACTCCCAGACCCAGCTAAACTTATACCTGCATATAGATATGAACTCAAACACGGAACATGTATAGTAGGAACCTGAGAGGGAGATTTCTCCTAAGCAGGTACATTAGCAACCACAGAGGGAGATGTCATATACATTCTACTCCTCTTCTCCCCCTCGGGTTGATCATCAGGATCTTGATCATCCTGTCTCCTTTTGCTGCGTTGAGCCTGAGCCTGACAGGTTTGTTCAAGTAGTTTCAACCTATCAGTAACCTGTTCCAAGGAGTTGTAGAAGCCTCTAGTCACCTCATCTATCTTGATGTTTACATCTTCATGAAACTCTTGAAAGTCATCCAAGGAGATTCCCTGTGGACGCTGTTTGTTGCGAAGAGTAGTCAGAAGGTCTTGATCGTGTGCAGATTCTGGCCTTTGCTCCAGGACTCTAACGTACAGCAAGCTTTTTAGAGCATCCACTGACATAGATGCTGGATCAGGTTGTGATTGATGCTCTAATACTGGAGATCTAGCAGTAAGGAGTGCCTCAATCCTGTTGAGTTGTTGTTGGTAGGACTGTGAGGCTTGTCCTATCCGATCCAACTTTTGATTTGTCGTCTGCAGTTGTTGGTGGATTGGTGCCACGGCTTGTTGAATGTGATCATGAAGTTCAGCACGTGAAACAAACCCGGAATCACTAAGACTTCCGGTTGAGGTACAAGCCACAGAGGCAGTACCACCTACTGGAGCAGCAGGGATGTTGGCTCCAGCAGGATTTCCTTCCAATCCTCGAATGGGACCTTGAAAGGTACCACCTCTGGAAGTTGAGGAGACTTGTTGAGTTAACAAGCTCAGTGCATCAATGGTGACTCTGTGTTGTTCAAGATATGCGGAGATCCGCGCTATATCAATTTGTGCATGAAAAGGAGTTGAGGACGAGGGAGGCGGTCCTCTTTGTTCAATAGGTCCAACACCCAATTGGGATTGACCCAGTGTATGTGCTATTACCCTGTGCAATAAAGACGGAGTTTGTTGAGAGACACCGTAGTGGCTTGGTGGGGCTGAAACTTGCACGGGTGGGATCACCGCGACTTCTTCAATATGAGGCCCAACAATGTCAGGCCCCATAGTAGATGTGGCTTCCCGGCTTTCTTTGTGTGGGGGACCCTCAACGCTCACATTTTCTTGTCTCACCTCAACTCGTTCACTCAAACTCCTATCTTCTTCTTCACCACTACCAATACCATATCCGACATACTGATTGGGGTCGAGTAAGGAATCAGGAGTGACAGAGCCAGCTTCGACAGATACATCAGGAGAAAGAGAAACAGCTGGGTTGTCATGGTCAGGAGCAATTATGGCATTGCTAATGATAGGAATGGTAGTAGTTTGGGTAGGTGAAATTAACGGGATGACCAGACCACCAGGTTGAGGGATGGGAGTAGTTTGAACGGGGTGATTCTGGTCGGGAGAGGTAGTATGTGGGTCAGTAAGTTTCATGAAGGAGGGTGTGCTATCTGCTGGTTGTTCAATGGGTAGCTCGGGAGTGCCCAATGGAGATATAACGGATTCAAAAGCAGGGACACCTCCTGGATGGGAAGCATACTTATCATGAGAAGATTCAGAACTGGATGACTCAGAAATGTCAAGGCCAAGTTCTTCTAGTACAGCTTGGGTGTGGGTGGATTGAGAAAGAGATTGAACAATGGCTTGAATGGTGGCGGGATCATATGCATCCCCTCCCTCTCTAGTCTCATCACCTTCACCCTCTTCTCCACCCCTCTCAACATTTTCTCTCTGCTCTCTTCCCTCTCAGCATCTCCCATAGATGTCTGAGGCCTATGTTCTAATTCCTCACCAGGTGCTACTCCTCCCTGGGCAGGTATGGCCGGTTCTGGCACAACCATGGGAGGTATTCCTACACTCTCCCTATAACTCTTAACAATATCATTCTGCTCACAAAGGTCTAAGAGAGATACAGGGAATGGTCTGGGAATAGGTACGTTAGCCGGAATGGTAGGTTTAAAATGTATGAAAATCTGAGGAGTTATGGAAGGTAAACCTGCCCGGCGGGGAATGTCAGCATTCTGATCCATCAGGTATTGGATCGTCATTGGCAAGAAGCGGTAGTAGGGCAACATGTTTGCATCCTTCTTCTTTTGGGAGTTCTTCCTGAGCATAGTTGTTTTGATGTCCTGGACGAGAAGGAATGCATAATCCACGTGCATATGAGTTGCCGCTGCTACAAATATTTTGAGCTGATGCTCCGTTGGGAATTCGTAGCCTGAATGCTTTGGGGTGAGACATCTTTGAAGCACGGTCATGAGAGTGTTATACTTTGGATGTAGACCTGTGCGTTTAAACTGGTTCTTTCGGAGGAGCTCACCATCATAGCCCATCTCCCAAATAACATCTCCCGAATAGCAGCAAGACAAGCTTCCTCAGTAGGAATTTCCTCAAAGTGTGTTGTTGGAGGTCTGCTATCTGCACTTGGGAGTCCAAAGATTGTTCTGAGGCGATTTAAAGGTATATCTGTTGTATATTCGTCAACCTCAGCATGAATGACCTCATGCCCTCTTTCATTGGTTCTGACATCACAGGTTTTCCAGAATTGTTGGACATAAAGCTCGGGCACATGTGTGCCAGTGGTGGATGGGTTGTATGTAAGGAGGTGGTTCAGGGGGTGTATCTTTAGTATCTCAGTAACAATGTCGTAAGTAGGGTTTTTAAGCTTGGCCAAGTCAATATAATGATTGTTTGCATGAGTCTTGGTGTTAAGAAACTCAGCTCTGGGCATGATCTCCTCAGGGTCGCGGACAGCTTGAGCCATCTTATCTGTGCAAACAGATAAAACATTTAAGTTTCAGATAAAGGTAAATGCATGAAAACAACATTTAGCTTTGAATGTTGGTCAATCTGTAGTGAGTGTGACAAAGTTGATCAATATTGACCAATGTTCAAAAAACCTAAGTGTTGAACCCTCATTGTGTACAGGATGATTTTCAGTATAAAAAAGTTGTTTTGATACTTTGAAAGTGTCAATTAGATCACACTGAACAACTTTGCAGTACTGGAGCATAGTCCAAAAATCATCCTAACACCCCTTTTTAAACCAAAAACCAAATTATTGGTGTATGTTCATACCACTCAAGAACACGAAGAACACTTTTCGAGATTTTTGAAATATTTTTACATCAAAGTGTTCCCCATGTGTTCAAAATGCCCATCGCAGACTTGGATTGATCAACCAAGTTTGTTTCGTGTCCCAAAAGTCCCTTCAAAGTTGTGAAACCCTCTATCGCATATGGATGTTCTAAGGCCAAAAATCACTCTTTTAACTAAAAATTTTCATAATGTAAACCGTACAAGTTGTTACCTTTGTGAATAAGAGTATTTTGAGACTAAAATTGCAAATTTTGGCAGAGTAACGAGATGTTTTTCAAAATCAAGTAACCCAAGCTGAGAGTTAAAAAGTTCAAAATTTGAATCGTGTGAAAGAAGATAGATTATCTGATGGGACGGTTATAAGATGAAAGAGGACACGTGTCATGCGTTGATTGGACCACAGACGTGTAAAAACGCGGCTTATAGAGGCAATCGCATGGTAAGAAAAGCCCGGCTGATAGAACCATGCGATTTGTCTGAATCGCATGCGATTCATTCTTTAGGGAGTTAATCGCATGCGATTAACCCTTTGGTTGTTGAATCGCGTGCGATTGATGGTTTGAAAACATCCGTCCTTTGATTTTTAATCGCATGCGATTGACTCTTTGGTTCCAATAGCATGCGATTAACTCTTTGGTTCCAATCGCATACGATTGATGCTTTGATTACACTTGTTGAAATCCCATGCGATTGACCCAAGACTTAGAAAATTCTGTTGAGTTCCAAGAAAGTCCATGCGATTGAAGCATAGTGTGTGATTGTTTGGAACTGAACTCAACATTTTCTAAAATTTCAGAGTATCTAGATTGAGTGTTTTGAAAAATTGAGTTTTCTAGATATCTTGATTTGGTTATTTGTTTGACACACTCCCCCTTGACTCATGCATTTGGGTAATGTAAATTTATAAAACTTAGGGAATGTGTCAATCTTTCTTCTCCCCCTACACATGTGCAGTATGTGTATTAATTTAATTTCTCCCCCTACACATATGATACATGTGTATCACCAGAAACTCACTCCCCCTTGATTGTTGCATCATGAAGCTGCACAAAGAACAAACAGTGTAACACCTACTCTAAACAAAAATGAAATAAAGGAAAAATGGAGCAACATTATGTTATATTTTCAAGTTTAGCATGCCTAACTTGGATACCAACTCAGTGAAGCGACTTTCGTCTAATGGTTTTGTAAACAAGTCAGCAAGCTGATTTTCAGTAGGAACATACTGGAGCTCAAAAAGACCTTTCTCTACGTTATCTTTTATGAAGTGATAACGGATATCAATGTGTTTAGTTTTAGAGTTGTGTACCGGATTACAAGAGATAGCTATGGCAGACTGGGAATCGCATAGCAATGGAATGTTGTCATACCTAAGGCCAAAGTCTGATAACTGTGTGCGTATCCAAAGACTTTGTGAACAGCACATTGCAGCAGCAACATACTCAACTTCAGCTGTAGAAGTGGATACACAGTTTTGCTTCTTTGAGGCCTAACAGACTAAACGATCACCCTGGAAGTGTACACTACCAGAGGTGCTTTTCCTATCTATCTTGCAACCGGCATAGTCAGCATCTGAGTAAGCATGAAGATCCAGATTTGAATCTCTGGGGTACCACAGACCTAGATCCATAGAACGTTTTAGATATCTGAATATCCGCTTAACTGCCAGAAGATGTGACTCCTTAGGATTCGCCTGGAATCTGGCACAGAGACAGGTAGAGAACATGATGTCCGGACGACTAGCAGTGAGATACAGTAACGATCCAATCATCCCACGGTAAGTTTTCAGATCGACAGGAGAGCCATCAAGATCTGCTGATAGCTATGCCTTAGCAGCCATGGGCGTGGATAGGGATGTGCAGTTAATCATATCATACTTCGTTAGAAGATCTTTAATGTACTTGGATTGGAAAATAAAACTGCCATGACTAAACTGCTTCACCTGGAGTCCGAGAAAGAATGACATCTCACCCATCATACTCATTTGAAATCTGTTTGCCATGATCATAGCAAACTCGTCACTGTATTTTTTATTTGTAGACCCAAAAATGATATCGTCTACATATATCTGAACCAAAATCTTGTCCCGACCTTTGGTCTTTGTTAATAGAGTGGTATCCGTCTTTCCTTTGGAGTAGCCTTCACCAATCAAATATTCAGATAAGATGTCGTACCATGCACGAGGAGCTTGCTTTAACCCGTACAAAGCCTTATCTAAGATATAGACATGATTAGGATGTTTTGAATTGATGAACCCCTCTGGCTGTGAGACATAGACTTCTTCTTTGAGTACACCATTAAGAAAAGTTGTCTGAACATCCATTTGAGAGACGCAGAAGCTTCTGGAGGCTGCATATGCAAGAAATAGCCATATAGCTTCAATACGAGCAACAGGGGCAAAAGTTTCATCATAGTCAATGCCCTCCTATTGATTGTAGACTTTATCAACCAACCTAGCTTTGTTACGAATAACCACTCCATCATAATCCCTTTTGTTCTTGTAAACCCATTTAGTTCCGACAACAGATTTGCCATATGGAAGGGGAACTAACCGCCAGAATTTGAGACGATCAAATTGGTGTAATTCTTCCTGCATTGCAATTACCCAATCTGGATCATGTAACGCTTCACAAGTGTTGGTGGGTTCAATGATTCTTAAGAAACCTGTGAATTGGCATTCGTTTGCTGTTGCTGATCTTGTTTGAATGCCAACTGAAGGATCGCCGATGATGTTCTCTTCAGAGTGATGTCTGGTCCACTTAATTTCATGTGAAGTGGAAGATGAATGAATGAGATCTTGTAGGTGTCGTGCTTCTTCTTCATCTTCAGGAGAGAAATATGGGTTTGAATCAAACACAGGAGGACTCTTAGGGTCAGGAAACTGAGAAGTCACAGGGGGATGGGTGACAGAAACAGAAGAGGAATCCTCAGCATAGAGATATGCAAATGGATTCATCTCAGTGACCGTAGCAGCCGTTATAGTAACACTTGTTTGTACTCTTGTGTTGTTCCTGCTGTCAGTTGAAACAGGAGAGGACTCAGATCTTAAGAAATCAAACATAAAGTCAAGATTAGTATTTGAACTGGACGGATTGTGTGATTCTTGATTTTGAAGCGCCGGTCCTGAATAGGTATGTTCAGAAGCGTTTTCTGTTGATTTGGGTGGAAAATTAGTAACATTCAATGTGTCATCAAATGTTACATTGATACTTTCAACAATGCTCTTTGTACATTTGTTAAAAACTCTGTAGGCTTTGGACTCAGTAGAATAGCCTAGGAAAACAGCATCATCAGCTTTGGGAGCAAATTTTCCTAGATTATCCTTGTCATTCAGTACAAAGAACCTATTACCAAAGACATGGAAGTATTTGATATTAGGCACTATGCTATTGGCCAGTTCGTATGGAGTTTTATTAAAGCGTTTATTAATGAAAGAGCGGTTCTGCGTATAGCAGGCGGTGCTGATTGCTTCAGCCCAAAAGGAAGGTGGGAGCCCAGAATATGATAGCATGGTTCGGGCAGCTTCAACCAGAGTTTTGTTTCTTCTTTCCACTACACCATTTAGTTGTGGTGTGTATGCAGTAGAGAACTGATGGCTGATCTCTACAAGGTCATAAAATCTCTTCAGAGTATTGTTCTTAAATTCAGTTCCATTGTCTGTCCGGATAGAGACAACACTCTGACTGTGTTTGTTCTACTGTTGCTTGATGAAGGAAATGATTGTTAGAGTGGCTTCATCTTTTGATCGCAGAAACTTGACCCAAGTATATCTGGAGTAGTCATCCACCATGACTAGAATATACTTCTTCCCTCTTTTGGATTGGATTCACATAGGACCACAGAGATCCATGTGCAGGAGTTCCAAAGGCTTCATAGTGCTAAATACTTGTTTAGATTTATGTGAAGCCTCTTCATCTTTCTGTTAGAAATATTAAAGTGAGGGGTGTAATATGTAATTACTCAAAGTTGGGGAAATGCTATATAAAGGCATTTCCCCCACATTTCAACATAAGCTTTGCATAACCAACATATTGTGTTTGTGTACTTTCTCTCTCTAACTCTCGGTTCTCTCATCTCTACCGAAACACACACACAAACACACACTTACTTCATAGCATTGCTTCATCCGTATACCATACGGGACAAACAATTGGTATCAGAGCCAAACTTGTTTTTGGCTCTTGATTGTTCGAAAGATCTCAAAGAAGAACAAGAAAAGTTTGAGGTTGAAGAAAAGAAGAAGATCTCGAGTTGAAGCTATTCAAGAAAGCTACAAGTTCAGGATTTCCAAAAGGTTTAACACATTCAAGGTATAAAATTTTAGTGTTTTATCTTCTTTTCTGAGCTGTTCTTGGTTAGAACTACTGTTCTATAAGTCTTGCTTGGGTCACACTTCAAAACCGTACTCAAATCTTCAAAGAAAAGGTTTTAACAGTGTAAAGAACACGTGATTTAAAGCATTAAATTTCTGGAAAATTTTCATTTAATGTGTTCTTGAGACTTAAATGCAGTTTTGAACAGGAAGAACTCGTTTTTTTATATTTAAAATAATTTTTAATTCTTCCAAGCTTAACCATCAAGCAAGTAAACTTGAGTACTACCCATCCAATCAAAGTACAAGTGGGTAGACACCTTAAGAGGAAAGTCCATCAGTTCTGACAAGGTCACATCAGGGCTCACTAGTCAATGCGATTAAACCCTGGTGCGGCTTATAGAACTTTGCCTTAGTCACAAGTTACAATCTCTCAGCCGAAATTCTCTCCAATCACACGCGATTGAAACTGGAATTGTTAAGGGAATCGAACTTGATTTAGTCGTGAAAAGTTATCAGCCGGACACAACTTACTAATCGCATGCGATTGAGACTGAGTAAAAACAGCCTCACTTATCAATCGCACGCGATTGAAAAGTGTCGATTCACACGATAAGTACTCGAATTCACATGTGGGAATCGCACGCGATTGACAAATGATTCACGATTGATATAGCTTGATTCGCACACTATTAACACAAAGAGGGAATCGCACTCGATTGAATTATTGTTTCCACGCGATTAGTCTAATTTGCATACAATTAATTGTTCTCTTTGGCAATCGCATTTGATTGTCAAGTCTAACCGTTTGATTTCCAAGTGTTAAGATTACAGGTTGAATCGCATTCGATTGCCTTCATATTCAATCTTTACTAAGCTCATTGCTCATTTGCTTTAAAGGAAGTCATTCGATTCAATTGGACCAATCGCACTCGATAACAGAACAGATTCCCAAAACTTGGACAAGTGATTGACTCTTTGGACTTGACCAAAAAGAACCTGAGCATTTGAACTTAATTAAAACAATCTAATTCACAATTGAATTTAATTTAAATCAGATTTAATTCAAAGGTGAATTACATTACTTAAAAGTCTACTTAATTCAAAATTGAATTTAATCTTTACAAGATCTAATTCATAAGACTTTGTTCTTTCATCAGTTTTTGAAAAGCTTTCGAACAATCAAACTCTCTTACAAGTAAACGATCATCTCTTACTTAATTCACTTAACATGGCAAGCTCAAATGAGATGATGTCTATTGGTACCGACAAAAAACCACCTGTTTTGTTTCGGGGGGAATATAATGTTTGGAAAGGAAGGTTCATGGACTTCCTCGAGCACAACGAAATTTACGGAGACAAGATGATGGAGTGCATCTACAAAGGAAACTCCAAGTTCACCAGAATCGTTGAAGCGGAACCAAACAACAATCCCCCCATCCTCAGACATGAGCGTGAAAAGACAAATGAGGAACTGACAGCCGATGAGAAGGAAACGAAGAAGGCAGAGAGACTGGCCAAGTACTACCTGAAACAAGGTCTTTCTTCAGAGATCTATCTTAAGATAGATAGCTTGGGCACTGCTAAAGAAATCTGGGATGAGATCAAGAAGCAACTTCAAGGCACTGAGCAGGGAGAATACATCAAGAGAACTCAGCTGGTGAATAGCTACCATGAGTTCAAAGCTCGTGAAAATGAACTCCTTTCTGAAACTTATGGGAGATTCTGCAAGCTGCAGAATGAGATGAGATCTAACCAAATTGTTAGAACTGACCTTGATTTAAACTGTGTTTTTCTGAACTCTCTAGGTACTAAGTGGAAGGGGTATGGAAGACTGTACAAACAAATCAACAAAGATCTTACTTCAGTCACCTTCCACAACATATTTGAAGATCTCAATCAGTACCAGGATGAGATATTACAGTACCTCCCAAAACAGCGAGCTGCAGATCCTCTTGCTTTGATTGTTGGTGATAGACCTCCTAGAGAAACCTCATCAAGACAAATGAAGCTGAAACAAGTGGTAGTCAGCGACTCAGATCAAGATGATGATGAGGATGACTCTATCAAAGCTGCTTTCCAGACTCTGACGATGGTCAGTAAGAACCTCAAGAACCGGTTCAGCAAGACTAACAATAGACAGCGGTTCACATCTGGCTCAAGAAGACCTGAGAGAGCTGCTCCTGTAGACAAACCCAGATTTCAGAGAGAAGAAAGGAAAGAGGAGAAGAAGACTGATGGCAAGTGCTACAACTGTGGTAGATCAGGCCACATGATCAGGAACTATCCTCTCAAAAAGACTAAAGATGCTGAGTACTACCGGCAAAAGTACCGCCTTTCTAAACAGAAACAGGCTGGGAATGTGCTGTTAGTCGAAGAGGATCAGTTCCTAGATGACACAGGATCGGATAGTGATCTAGATGGTGAAGATCACGCCCAGTTCTGTCTTATGGCACCCAATGGAGAAGGTTGCAGAGAAGATGATGGCGGAGATGATCTCTCCGAGTCAGATAAGGAGAGCTTAGAAAGCGGAAAGGTATTTTCTAACTCCAACTTTACTATGGGTATTCAACATGAACATATTCGTACCATCTTAGCCCGTATAAAAGAGTTAGAAAGTCAGGCTCTAGAATTAACCTCAAGAAATCAGGTTCTAGAAGATGATTCACACACACACAAGATGAAGGCCCAAACGACAATTAAGAAGTTAGATAACGACTTAATCAGCCTTAGAAGCCAACTAGCTGCAAAAGAATCTGAGCTTCTTGAATTAACCAATAGGACTAATAACACCATATTAGACCTCAAAGCAGAATGTACATGTGCTGAAAAAGACTCTGAGATCCTTAAGCATGAACTTAAAAATGAATTAGGAACTCTTCACTCTAGAATCTATGAACTTGAGTACCTGCTTTCTAAACGAGATCAGAGTGATCAGATCATATCTCAGTACAAAGAGAAGGAACGTCCTTTCTCCAGATGGAATTTTGATGGCCTTGGCTATAAATCAAGCAAGATCACATCCAAACAGCTATACAATGCCGATCTATTTGGATTAAGACTTACCAAGAGAATGGTCTTTATTAGCCAGGAAGAGACATTAATAGAAGAAGAAGTCAAACGCACTCTTAACCTCAAATCTGAAATTCCATTTGATTATTCTGATTTAAATGACTCATACCTCACAGATCTCTGTTCTTCATCCGACTCTGAATGCTCATCTGTTTACACTAGCGAAGAACTCTGCTCACCTCTCTCACCAAAACCTGTTTTGAATACATTCCTCACGTAGAATTGCAAAATAGGTTCAACACCTTGCAAGAATTTTGCTTTACTCAACATATTCAGCAGGACCTTTTCAGCATAATCCAAACTGAGTCTATATCCCTTCCTGTTGAGTCATCATCCTCTTATCCACAAGAAATCATCATTTGTCAACAACAACCCACAAAGTCATTTGAGCACGAAGAAAAGATCATAGATGACCTTTGTAGGAAACAGTTTATCTTGAAAGAAAGAATCAAGGAACTTGAAATAAAGTTGCAAACTCCACCTGTTCCTTTCACTTTCTCACTCTACGGTTCCGCATGTGATGATTTAACAAATGAAAACACCAAGACTAACCCGTCCACAACCTCATTAAAATCTGTTAACAAACCTGATTTAACTGATCTTAAGCTTAAACAAATTTAAAAACCTAAGCCACAAATCCCTTCTAATCACAATTCTCGTGTGCACTTAGACATACCTGAATCCTCACGTGCTGCTGCCAGTCGACCACGACAAATTTCTAATCTTTTACCCTCTACTGCAGAAATGACGGAGCAAGGGAACAAGAAGCCACAGATTGCCTCATGGAAAAGAGTCATTCCTAGATCCACTAGGAGATGTTCAAACTCAAACTCTGTCTATGAAAACGTTTTGATGTTTGATTATGTGTGTAATTATTCATGTTCACAAGACACAATCGCCTCAACCATGTTTTGTGTGGGTAATGGTTGTACCCATGGGCACTGTGAAAACAATTGTTGCTATGATCAATTACGAAAATCCTTAGGCGTTAAACCATGTGATGATTGGATAGATATTTATGCTAATCAAGTATATGTTCCATTTTTAAATGCAAACGGCTATATCGTTCACCAGTGGATCACCACTCGCCAATCATATGCACTTAAACGTTTAAACAAATCCAAACGCTTGTTAACCATCACAGAGCTTGAAGCGTACAGAAACCAAGGATTTGAGGCATTTCGAAAGGCCTGGAGCGCTCGTGAACAATTTCTACAAAGTCGAAAACGCTCATACACTCAATCACACACCACGGTCAAACATACCAAACCCAAGGCAAGAAGAACAACTATTGTTAACAAACCTAAGCCACCAATTAATCAACAGTCTGCTGCACCCAAGGTTCACAGGAAACCCATTTATACCAAAACAGTCGATATGCGCAAGTCCACACCCATTCATAGCAAACCAAAAATGACAAATCCAGTTGTCTCTAAACAAAAGACCAAATTAATCTGGGTTCCTAAGAACAAATCATCACAAGTTTCAACTTCAGCAGTGTCAACACACACCTCACTGTTAAATGTTAAAACTAACACTCATGGACCCATTCTTAAGTGGGGACCTAAACCTAATTGTGATTCATTTTGCAGGCGTCTCACTTATGGTACCTGGATTCCGGTTGCTCCAAGCATATGACCGGCAACAAGAGTCTTCTCAAAAATTACGTTCCTAAGTACTCCGGGACCGTACGTTTTGGGAATGACCAAGTTGCACCAATAATGGGGTACGGAGACATAGAGAAAAAACATGTGAAAATCAAGAAAGTCTCCTACGTAGAAGGCTTGGGGCACAACCTATTCAGCATCGGTTAGTTCTGTGACAAAGACTTGGTGGTTGTATTTAAAAAGAACAAATGCTCAGTGATCACAGAAACCGGTGATGAAGTACTTGCAGGATCCAGAAATTCTAATTTGTATTCCATAGATATGGAGAAGTATGACTCTCCTACATCTGTGTGTCTTCTGTCAGAAGCCTCCAATAATCTTACTTGGCTCTGGCACAGAAGACTCTCTCACCTGAACTTTCAAAACATAAACAAACTAGTCAATGGTGACTTGGTGAGAGGGATACCCAAACTGAAGTTCAACAAGGATCACTTGTGTGCTGATTGTGAAAAGGGGAAGATGAAGAAAGCCTCACACAAATCAAAGCAAGCATTCAGCACAACCAAGCCTTTGGATCTCCTGCACATGGATCTCTGCGGTCCAATGAGAATACAGTCCAAACATGGGAAGAAGTATATCCTGGTCATGGTGGATGACTACTCACGGTATACTTGGGTCAAATTTCTGCGCTCTAAGGATGAAGCTACTCCAACGATCATCACTTTCCTTAAACAGCAGCAGAATAAATATGGTCAAAGTGTTGTCTCCATTCGAACAGACAATGGAACGGAATTCAAGAACAACACTCTGCAAAATTTATGTGACCTAGTTGGGATCAACCATCAGTTCTCTGTCGCTTACACACCTCAACTAAATGGTGTCGTTGAAAGAAGAAACAGAACTCTGGTTGAAGCTGCCCGAACAATGCTTTCTTACTCTGGGCTCCCTCCTTCCTTCTGGGCTGAAGCTATTAACACTGCCTGCTATACGCAGAATCGCTCTTTCATTAACAAACGTTTTAATAAAACTCCTTATGAACTGGCAAATGGCATTGTACCTAATATCAAATACTTTCATGTATTTGGTAATGGGTGTTTTGTCTTAAATGAAAAGGATAATCTAGGAAAATTTGCTCCGAAAGCTGATGAAGCTATTTTCTTAGGTTATTCTACCGTCTCAAAAGCATATAGAGTTTTAAACACACGCACAAAGAGCATCATCGAGAGTATCAATGTAACGTTTGATGATACATTGACTGTCTCTGGCTCCCCACCACAGTCCAACACTTATGCTTCTGAACATACCAGTTCAGGACCAGTTCTTAACTCTAAAGAATCAGACATTCCCTCTACTTCTGATAATAATCTCGATTTCATGTTTGATTTCTTTAGATCTGACTCTTCCCCTATTTTGGCTAACAACAGGGATAATGCAGGTGCACAGATAAGCGACCCGATCACAGATACAACAATCACTTAAACGAATCCATTTGCTGAGGATTCTACATCTGTTTCTGTCACACAATCCCCTGTGACGGAACCAATAGTTGATCAGGAGAGCTCACCTGTGTTCGACTCCGATCCAAACTTCTCCAGAGAAATGGAAGAGGAAACGCAACATATTTAAGATTTCATCCCTTCCTCCTCTAACTCGCATGAGCTAAAATGGATCCGACATCACTCTGAGGAGAATATCATTGGAGATCCCTCTGTTGGCATTCAAACAAGGTCAGCCACAGCTAACGAGTGCCAATTTGCAGGCTTCTTAAGCATGATTGAACCCACAAAGACTTGTGAGGCACTGAATGATCCAGACTGGGTACTAGCTATGCAAGAAGAATTACACCAGTTTGCTCGTCTCAAAGTCTGGAGACTAGTTCCTCTGCCCTACGGAAAATCTGTTGTAGGAACTAAGTGGGTATTTAAGAACAAACGGGATTCTGACGGAGTGGTGGTACGAAACAAAGCTCGGTTGGTTGCAAAGGGCTACAATCAGCAAGAGGGGATTGACTACGATGAAACTTTTGCCCCCGTTGCTCGTATTGAAGCAATACGTCTATTCCTTGCATATGCAGCCTCCCGTAGCTTTCGTGTCTTTCAAATGGATGTACAGACTGCATTCCTCAATGGTGTACTCAAAGAAGAGGTCTATGTCTCACAACCAGAGGGATTCATAAACTCCAAGCATCCTAATCATGTCTATGTTTTGGATAAGGCATTGTATGGCTTAAAACAAGCCCCACGTGCATGGTATGATGTCTTATCTGAATATTTGATAGGTGAAGGATACTCCAAAGGAAAGACTGACACCACTTTATTCACCAAGACCAAGGGTAGGGACAAGATTCTTGTCCAGATTTATGTGGATGACATCATCTTTGGATCGACAAATCCGAAGTATAGTGAAGAGTTTACACAGACTATGTCCAACCGGTTCCGAATGAGTATGATGGGAGAGATGTAATTATTTCTCGGTCTTCAAGTCAAACAGTTGAGTCATGGCACGTTCCTCTGCCAATCTAAGTATATTAAAGATCTTCTAACGAAGTATGATATGCTCAACTGCAACCCTATCTCAACTCCCATGGCGGCCAAATCGCAACTATCGGCAGACCCTGATGGTTCTCCGGTGGATCTCAAGACATACCGTGGGATGATTAGATCTTTACTCTATCTCACTGCAAGTCGCCCAGACATTATGTTCTCTACCTGTCTATGTGCCAGATTTCAGGCAGATCCCAAAGAGTCACATCTGTTGGCTGTTAAGCGAATTTTCAGATATCTCAAAGGATCCATGGATCTTGGTCTGTGGTATCCCAAGGATTCCAATCTGGATCTTCATGCTTATTCAGATGCTGACTATGCCGGTTGCAAGATTGATAGGAAAAGCACCTCTGGTAGTGCACACTTTCTGGGAGATCGTCTAGTCTGCTGGGCTTCAAAGAAGCAAAACTGTGTTTCCACTTCTATTGCAAAGGCAGAGTATGTTGCTGCTGCAATGTGCTGTTCACAAAGTCTATGGATACGCACCCAGCTATCTGACTTTGGTCTCAGGTATGATAATATACCACTGTTATGTGACTCCCAGTCTGCCATTGCCATCTCCTGCAATCCGGTACATCACTCTAAAACCAAACATATCGATATCCGTTATCACTTCATAAAAGATAACGTAGAAAAAGGATTAATTGAGTTACAGTATGTTCCCACCGAGAATCAGCTTGCTGACTTGTTTACCAAACCTTTGGATGAAAGTCGTTTTACTGAACTGGTATCCAAGTTGGGCATGCTGAATTTACAAATCTAACATACTGTTAACTTGTTTACTTTCCTTTTCTTTCTTTTTAGAGTTGGTGTTACAATGTGTGTTCAATGTACAGATGTCTACTGAAACTGCAAAGGGGGAGTTCTGAAGTCCTACACATGCTGCATATGTGTAGGGGGAGAAAAAATTATACACATACTGCACATGTGTAGGGGGAGGAGTATACAACTGATACATTTCCTAAATCTTGAGAATTTTTCACAAACAGATGCAAAAGTCTAGGGGGAGTGTGTCAGACAAACATTCAAATCAACCATATCTGGAGAATTCAATTTTTCAAATATCAAAATTCAGATATCTTGATTTGTTCAGAAAATTTCCAAGTGTTGGTATTGGTGTTGGGTTCTGTTTCAACCAATCGGATAGAATCACTTGAAACCCAACAAAATAAAATTTTCAAGTACTGGTTCAATCGCATGGGAAGTCAATTGCATGCCTTAGAAAATGAAATGAATTCAGAGTCAATCGCATGCGATTGGAATCAAAAACGTTCAATCGCATGGGAATAGTCTATTTCTCAATCGCATGCGATTACCAAAGCAAAATGAAATACCCTTCAATCGCATACAAGATGAATAGCATGATCCAACAAATGCGATTAAGGCCAAGGATAGGGTGATTCGCATGCAGTTTTGACTAAGATTGAATCGCATGCGATTCGGTTTAAGATAGTATTAATCGCACGCGATTAAGCTTACAGTATGAATCGAACGCGATTCGGTCAAAGGCTGAATCGCACGCGATTGACTCTGATAGTATGAATCGCACGCGATTCGGTCATAGGCTAAATAGAACGCAATTCTTATAGTATGAATCGCACGCGATTCGGATGCACATGATTCTTTCCTAACTGAATCGCACGCGATTAACACACCACTGTGTGAATCGCATGCGATTGCCAACACTTATCAGCCGCACCCAAAAGTCTATCAGCCGCATTTTTAACCGCTAAACCAGCCAATCAGAGCTTGACACGTGTCCTTTTACACGGCTACAAGTTACCCCAACCGTTACAATCCTCATTTATGTGATTCAAAATTTACACAAAGTGCTCTCGAGTTCTTGCTCTATTTCATACTCAAATCCTCTCGTTACTCTGCCAAAATTTGATATTTTAGTGTCAAAATACTCGAAATCACTAAGGTAACAACTTGTACGGTTTGTATTTTGAAGATTTTGAGTTAAAAGTGTACTTTTTGGCCTTAGAACACTGAAAACGAATGAGGATTACGAGACTTAGAATGAACGTTTGGGACATAAAACAACCTTGTTTGATAAAACCAAGTTTGCGATGGGATGTTTGAACACTTGGGGATCACTTTGATGCAAAAATATTTCAAAAATCTCAAAAAGTGTTCTTCGTATTCTTGAGGGGTAGGAACACACTCTACGATTCGGTTTTTGGCCTAAAAAGAGGTGTTAGAGTGATTTTTGGGGGGTGCTTCAGTACTGCAAATGTGTTCATTATTGTTCATTTAATGAAATAAGAGGCTAACAATAATCTTTAAACACATCAAATTGATATCTTCACACTGAAGCCATCCAGAGTTAGACAATTTTTTATCAAAAACTTGACACTTGAAATTCTTGGTCCAATGTATACTCAACTCTGTATATCACACATTGGATCCAAAATTCATAAGAATTGTTGATCTCTAATCTCATTCTTGTACCTGTACCTTAATGTTTCTCTCTCTTTGTACAGATAAAATGGCCCAAGTTGTTCGTGACCCAGAAGAGATCATGCCTCAGGCTGAGTTTCTTAGCACCAGAACTCACCCCAACAACCACTATATTGATCTTACAAAATTCACAACCCCCACTCACCCCATTGTCACTGAAATCCTCAAGATTCACCCTCTGAACCACCTTCTAACCTACAACCCTGCAACTACAGGCACACATGTCCCTGAACTTTATGTTCAACAATTCTGGAGGACATGTGATGTACGAATAAACGAAAAAGGACAGGAGGTCATCCATGCTGAGGTGGATGAGTTTAATGTAGACATCCCGGTCAGTCGTCTACGGTCAATCTTCAGACTACTAAAAGCTAATAGCAGACCTTCTGTGGTGGATTATGAGGAGATCCCCAATGAGGAAACATGTCTGGCAGCAATAAGACAGTTGGGCTATGCTGGAGAGCTCACAACTAAGAATCAATTCAAACACACTGGTCTTCACCCAAAGTATAACATCTTTATGACCGTGCTACAAAGGTGCCTCACCCCAAAACACTCGGGGTATGAGTTTCCAACGGAGAACCAGCTAAAAATCTTCGTTGCTGCTGCCACACATATGCATGTGGATTACGCATTCCTTCTCTTCCAGGACATAAAAGCTACCATGCAAAGGAAGAATTCCCAGAAGAAGAAGGAGGCCAACCTGCTGCCTTACCATCGCTTCCTTCCGATGATCATACAATATGTGATGGATAGGAATGCTGACATTCCACGACGGACAGGTTTACCCTCTGTAACACCCAAACTCTTCCAATCAATTAAACCTGCTACTCCTACTAATATACCCATTCCTAAACCATTCCCTGAGTCTCTGATGGATCTGTGTGAGCAAAATGATGTAGTGAGAACATATAGGGAGAGTGTAGGGATACCCTCTATGGTTGTGCCAGAGCCGGCCATACCTACCCAAGAGGGAGTAGCACCCGGTGAGAATATAGAGGATAGGACTTAGCAATCTGTGGGAGATGCTGAGAGGGATATGCTGAGAGAAAATCAAGAGAGGGGAGGAGAAGTGGGTGAAGGTGATGAGAGTAGAGAGGGAAAAGATGCATATGATCCAGCAGTCATCCAATCCATTGTCCAATCCCTCTCTATATCCACCCGTACCCAAGCCGTTTTAACCGAACTTGGACTTGACTTTTCTGAGTCATCCAGTTCCTCTCAAGAAGAGTCAGCCTCCCATCCAGGTGGTGCCCCTGACCCCGAAACAGAAATATCACCTTTGGGCACCCCTGAGCAATCAATAGACCAACCTACTGATAGCACCCCATCCTTCATGAAAATAACCGCCCCAATCCTATCAGTCCAAACCAGGCCCATACCACTCAGACAATACCACCCTCTCCTACCCGTGGTCTGGTCATACCACTTCAAACCACCTCAACCATTCGCAATGCGATGGCTGCTCCTGAACATGACATCCCACCAGTTTCTCAATTTCCAGATGTATCTTTTGAGGTGGGCTCTGTCACTCCTGATTCTTTCCTTGACCCAAATCAATATGCTGGTTATGGAGTTGGCAGTGGAGAAGAAGAAGAGGATAGGAGTATGAGTGAAAGAGAGGAGGTAAGAAAAGAAAATGTGAGTGCTGAGGGACCCCTCAACCAAGAAAGCCGGGAAGCCACATCTAATATGAGTCCTAGCACTGCTGGGGCTCGTATTGAACAAGCCGCGGTTATCCCACCCGTGCAAGTTTCTGCCCCACCAAGCTACTACGGTGTCTCTCAACAGGCACCGTCTTTATTGCACAGGGTTATAGCACACAATCTAGGCCAACCCCAATTGGGTGTTGGACCTATTGAAAACAGAGGACTGCCTCCCTCGTCCTCGACTCCTCTTCGTGCACGATTTGATATGTCGCGGATCTCCGCTTATCTTGAACAACACGAAGTTACCACTAATGCACTGAGATTGTTGGCCCAACAATACTCCCCAACTTCCATAGGTGGTACCTATCAAGGTGCCACTCAAGGATTGGAAGGAAATCCTGCTGGAGCATCCATCCATACTGCTCCAGTAGGTGGTTCTGCCTCTGTGGCAGGTACCTCAACCGGAAGTCTGCATGATTCCGGGTTTGTTACACGTGTAGATCTTGAAAGAGCTATCCAACAAGCCGTGTCCCCCATCCAACAACAACTGCAAGAAACAAATCAGAAATTGGATCGGTTAGAAGAGACTTCAAGGGCACAATCTGAGCAGCTGAACAGAATTGAAAGTCTTCTTGATGCTCGTCCTCCAGTTCCAGCACCTCAAGCTGATGTCACCTCGTACTCTGTAGATGCACTGAAAAGCATTCTTTATGCGAAAATCCTTGAACAGAGACCAGCAACTGCCTATGATCAAGATCTTCTGACAACTCTTCGGGCTGAACGAAATCCACAGGGAATCTCCTTGGATGACTTGGATGAGTTTCATGAGGATGTCAATAGGAAAATTGATGGGGTAACAAGAGGTTTCTACACCTCTCTGGAAAAGGTTACTGAGCGGTTGACAGTGCTTGAACAAACTTGTCAAGCCCAGGCTCAAGGAGTGAAAAGGAGGTGGGATGATCAGGATCCTGATGATCGTCCCGAGGGGGAGAAAAGAAGAAGATATATCACTGCCCCCTCAGCTGCAACTGTACCTGTCCCTACATTTAGCAAATATGTTCCTACGGGCACTAGTTCAGCTGGAAGTCAGCCTCAGCAACAACAACAAACAGAAACATTGGCCGATGAAGTTCATGAACGACAACAAATAGAAAATGCTGACAAACAAATTGTACTCTATGTACCTCAGCAACAAAATGAACCGAGGCCTGCAAATCTTGAAGAAGGGGAAATATCGTCTGAACAGGCCCATTCCTTTGATTTTAACTGGACTAGTGATTCTGATGCTGAAATGGAAGATTTATATGGATCACTACACAAATCACCATCAAGGCAAATGGGAGAAAGCCATCTTGCTGAACCAGAAGAGGAAACCTATGACCCAGAAATTCAAAAGATTTTTGAAGGTATTGATGATTATGTCGAGATTGCTACTCGTCCTGCTTCCCCCAGAATCGTGGATAGATTCGAAGAAACCTTTAATGAACGAGAAATTGCTGCAAGAAGAAAAGAAAGAGCAGCAATTTCTAGAAGGGAAGCAAGGAGAAAACCAAAGAAGCCAAAGCCTTTCTTTGATGTTTCAAGGGTTCTAGGGGATATAAACTTTGAAGTTCATCAACAATTCCCTCCTCCTCCGGGTCAATTTCAAGAATCAGCTGCAGATATTCTGGTAAGGAACAGACAAACTGAAGCAGCTGAAAAGTTCAAAAGAGAATCCGAATGGCCCCTTCCACCAAACTTTCGAATGCCAGCTCCACCTCCGGTACAACGTGGAGCCCCAAGTCTAGATGCTAGCAACATGTTCACAAGAAGTGCAGGAAATCAACCGATATGGAAAGAATTTCATGTAAATGCTGCATATCTTGAAGAAAGAATACCTAACATCTTTTGCAGCATGCCAATACAGGTTATTTCTCCAGAGTTGCGGAACATGGATGATAAGCAACGCAGAAGATATGAACACATTCTTACTCAATCCATGATCACTCCAGAAGAAAACAAATCAGATTACCCAATCGTGGAACTCATCAATGTCTACACACAAACCACCTTCAATATCAAGTATGCAATATTTCATGTGAAAAGGGCAAACAATGTAACATATTTCCTCACTGAAGCTGATCTGAGGTTTGTTAAAGTTGAAGACATCAGTTTTATCTTTGACACTCTCTCACAAAAGAAGGGAAAGTGGCCAGAAGAAGAATTTGGAAGAGTGGCTTTGATGAGGTACCTTAGAAATCTGATGGAGTTCATAGAGGAACATGATCTGCAACTTAGAGCTGAGAACAACTACAGAAAGATCAACTTGGTAAAACCGAATACTAGTCATCCTGACTTAGAAAAACTTGAGGAGTTGACTGTAGTTGATGAAGGACATGAATGCTTCAGAGGTGAACGAGGAGTTGTCTCCAAGAACACCAAGGGTGAAAAGATCTTTATCAGATTAGATGAGCTCATGTCCGACTCAGATGGTACACTAAAAATCCTTAATCATAAGATTCATCAGAAGGTTTGGGATAACCAAGATGCCTACACTTATGCACAACATGCTCAGGCCTACAAAGCAATAGATCAGATGAAGACCACAATATCCAACCGGAGGCAAGTAAGGAAATGGCAGGTGGCATTCGGCATTCGCAACAAATCTGCTTATGAATAGTTTTATGTATTAATTTGTTGTGAATGATTACACACCTCACTTAGAGGGAGATTGTTAGAAATATTAAAGTGAGGGGTGTAATATGTAATTACTCAAAGTTGGGGAAATGCTATATAAAGGCATTTCCCCCACATTTCAACATAAGCTTTGCATAACCAACATATTGTGTTTGTGTACTTTCTCTCTCTAACTCTCGGTTCTCTCATCTCTACCGAAACACACACACAAACACACACTTACTTCATAGCATTGCTTCATCCGTATACCATACGGGACAAACACTTTCCTTTCTCACAGTCTGCACACAGATGATCCTTCTTGAACCTTAATTTGGGAATGCCTCTCACCAAGTCACCCGTGACTAGTTTGTTGATATTTTGAAAGTTCAGGTGAGAGAGTTTTTTGTGCCATTGCCAAGTTAGATCCGTAGATGCTTCGGACAGTAGACACGCAGAGGTATGAGAATCGTATTTTTCCAAATCTATGGAATACAGGTTAGATTTCCTAGAGCCTGCAAGTAGTTCATCAGCAGTTTCTGTGATCACAGAGCATTTGTTATTTTTGAAAACGACTACCAGATCTTTGTCACAGAACTGTCCGATGCTAAAAAGATTATGACCCAACCCTTCAACTTAGGAGACTTTCTTGATCTTGATGTGCTTCTTTTCAATGTCTCCGTACCCCATTATTGATGCAACATTGTCATTCCCAAAACGTACAGTCCCGGAGTACTTAGGAACGTAATTTTTTAGAAGACTTTTGTTGCCAGTCATATGTTTGGAGCAACCGGAGTCCAGGTACCACAAGTGAGGCGCCTGCAAAAGGAGAATAAAGCACGTTTAGGTCCCCATATATGAATGGGTCCTTGTTTGTTAGTTCCTACATGTGATTGCGTTGAGGTCATAGTAAATTCAGAGAACGAAACTTCTACAGATTTAATCTTAGGAACCCAAGTTTGTTTTATCTTTGTTTTAGAAGAAACAGGTTTTGCTATCATTGTTTTGTTGTGAAGTTTCGTGACCACTGGTAATATGATAGTTGAAGAAGTCGGAGATTGAGGATTCGATCGAGTTACGGAAGCGGTTTGTTTGCGAATCCATATAGGTGAAGAATTCAGAAGAGTTGGTTTTGACTTAATAATATTAACTCATTTATGGTGAATCTGTTTTGTTGAAGCAGTAGGTGGTATCACCTGATGAGGTTGTGTCGGCTTGGGTTTAGCATTTTTGGATGATTGATTGAATGAGCGTGTAAGGAAATGCAGGCGTAGTTCATGAGCAATCCATGCCTTTTTGAAAGCTTCATACCCTTGCCGTATGTAGACTTCCAGTTCCTTGATTGTGAGCAATCATTTGGATTTGTTTAAGCGTTTAAGTGCATATGATTGACGAGTGGTGATCCACTCATGAATGATGTGTCCTTTTGAGGTTAAAAATGGGACACAGACTTGGTTAGCATAAAAATTAGTCCAATTAGCACATGGCTTAATGCCTAAAGATTTTCTCAATTGATCATAACAGCATTTAAATTCACAATGTCCATGAGTACAACCATCACTCATACAAAACATGGTAGAAGCAGTTTTGTCTTGTGAATAGGAGTGATTACAAACAGTATCAAACATCAAAATATTTTCACAGACAAGTTTTAAATTTGAACACTTCCTAGTGGATCTAGGAATAACTCTTTGCCATGATGCATTTATTTGGCGCTCCTCGTCTCCAGGCTTCTTCACATCTGTAGTAGAGGGTACAAGATTAGAATTAAGTCGTGGTCGACTAGCTGTAGCTCGTGATGATTCAGGTACGTCTTCGTGCACACGAGAATTGTGATTGAAAGTGGAGAGTTGCTTTGGTTTGTAAATCTGTTTAAGTTTAAGATTTGTTACATTAGAATTATTAACAGATTTTATTTGTTTGTTACAAATTGAAGACTTAGTGGATGCATGAGTGGAATCATCAAGTTGTGAACCATAGAGAGAAAATGTGAATGGAGTAGGAGGTTGCATCTCTTCTTGGATCTTCTTGATTCTTTCTTTAAGGGCAAACTGTTTCCTGCATAATTCATCTATGATCTTTTCATCATGAGCAAAAGACGTCTTAAAGCGTTGTTGGAGGATGTTGGTTTCTTGCACCAAAGAAGATGTATCTACTGAATGATCAAAGGTAGGAGGTTTGAATTCATCTTGAATGGCTTTGACAAGGTCCTGTTGAACAAGGTGGGTAAAACAAAACTCCTGCAGGGTGTTGAATATGTTTTGCAATTCTTTATGAGGAATGTATTCAACAGTGGGCTTTGGTGAAACTGGAGAGTAGAGTTCGTCATCAGTGTAAACAGAAGAGTAGTCAAATGGAATTTCAGTTCTGAGATTAAGAGTTCGTTTGACTTCTTCTTTGACACGTTCCTCTCCTTGTCCAATGAAAACCATTCGTTGTGTAAGGCCTTCTCCAAAAAGATCAGCATTGTACAGTTGTTTGGAAGTAACCTTACTCAAAACATTTGGATGTTGGAATCCAAGCCCGTTGAAATTCCATCTGGAGAAAGGACGTTCCTTTTCTTTGTATTGAGATATCGTCTTTTCACTTTGATCACGTTTGGATAGGAGATATTCAAGTTCATAGATTATAGAGTAAAGAGTACTTAGTTCATTCCTGAGTTCATTTTTGAGAATTTCTGAATCCTTTTCAGCACATGCACATATGGCTTTGAGATCTAGTATGGTGCTATTTGTTCTTTCAGTTAATTCTAAGAAATCAGATTCTCTCACAACTAATTGTGTCTTAAGGCTAATTAACTCATTATCTAACTGCTTAATTACTGTTTGTGCCTCTTTATCTTTATTATGTGAAATATCTTCTAAAACTTGATTTCTAGCGGTTAATTCTATTGTCTGATTTTCTAACTCTTTCATTCGGATTAATATGGTTTGTATGTGTTCATGATTAAAACCCATATTATAGTTAGAGTTAGATGATACCTTCTCGCTTTCCAGGTTCTCCTCATCTGAGTTGGAGAGATCATCACAATCATAATTCTCTCTACTTTCTCCATCATTATGAGCCATCAGATAGAACTGAGCATGATCCCCACCATCTAGATCACTGTCAGATTCCGTATCAACCAGGAACTGATCTTCTTCTACTAACAGCACGTTCCCAGTCTGTCTTTGCTTGAACAGACGGTACTTCTGCCGATAGTATTCAGTATCTTTGGTTTTCTTCACTGGGCAGTTCCGGAGTAAGTGCCCTGATCTTCCATAGTTGTAGCACTTGGTGTCAGTCTTCTTTTCCTCTTTCTTCTCCTCCCTCTGGTATCTTGGTTTTTCTAAAGGAGCAGCTCTTTTAGGTCTTCTAGAGCCTGATGTGAATCGCTGTCTGTTGTTTGTCTTGCTGAAGCGGTTCTTGAAGTTCTTGTTGGCCACTGTAAGAGCTTGAAAGGCAGCTTCTATCGAATCATCATCATCATCATCATGGTCGGATTCACTGAGAACCACATGTTTTAGTTTCAGGGATCTTGATAATGTTTCCCTAGATGTCCTGTCAGATACAACCAAGGCAAGAGGGTCAACAGTTGGTTGTTTAGGTTGAGACTGCGAGATTTCATCTTGATACTGATTCAGGTCTTCAAAGATGTTATGGAAGGTAACAGATGTGAGATCTTTGTTGATCTGTTTGTACAGCCTGGCATAACCCTTCCATTCAGGACCTAGTGAATTAAGAAAAACACAGTTTAAATCAAGGTTAGTTCTGACAATCTGGTTAGATCTAATTTCATTTTGTAGTTTACAGAATCTGTCATATGTTTCAGAAAGTAGTTCATTTTCTCGAGCCTTAAAGTCATGATAGCTGTTAACTAGCTGAGTTCGTTTGATGTACTCTCATTGCTCCGTGCCTTGAAGCTGTTTCTTGATCTCATCCCAGATTTCCTTGGCTGTGCCCAAGCTATCTATCCTGAGATAGATTTCTGATGAGAGGCCCTGCTTAAGGTAGTACTTGGCCAGTTTCTCAGCTTTCTTTGTTTCTCTTTCTGTAGTGCTCATCTCATCATGGGTTTTCTCTCTTTCATGTCTGGCAATGGCGGGGTTGTTGTCTGGATCTACTTCGACTACCCTCATGAATTTTGTGTTCCCATTGTTGATGCATTCAATCATCTTGTCACCAAAGAGGTCATTGTGTTCGAGGAAATCCATGAATCTCCCTTTCCAGACATTGTATTCCCCTCGAAACAAAACAGGAGGTTTTGTATCGGTACCAAGAGACATCATTTTGTTTGTACTTGACATATTTAGAAATGATTATTTACTTGTAGAGTGGTTTGATTGTTCGAAAAACTTTACCTAAAGTAAAGAGTGTGATTAAACAAGCTTGAAGTAAGAGTGACTTGAAGATTGATTAAAGAACTTAGTCTTTTGAATTTCAATTTTGAATTAGATTTTATAAAAATTAAATTCAACTTTGAACTAAATAGACTTAAGGTAATTTAATTCACCTTTGAATTAGATCTGATTTAGATTAAATTCAATTATGAATTAGATTGTTTGATTAAGTTCAAGTATTCTAGAGTTCTTTAAGTCAAGTCCAAAAGAGTCAATCACTTGTCCAAGTATAAGGAATGTCACTGTTTGGAAATTTTCTTATCGAGTGCGAATACAGATCAATCGAATGTGATTAGGTGAGTCCTTGAAAACACAAGCAAAATGACTTAGTATTGGTGGTTAATCGAATGCGAATCAATCCTGTTTCATCAAACACTTAGGAAATAGACTGTTAGTCCAGTCAATCGCATGCGATTGCCAATAGTGTGAATGAATAAGTCCTTCGAATAGTTCTGATGGCTAGAAAATATATCAAGTGTGATTCAATCAAATGCAATTCCAACAGTAACTGCTGAGATGTTCAAGTGTTAATCACATGCGATGCAGTCCTACTTAGGCTGTTAGGGCAATTGCATGCGATTCATTACTTAGTATATTCAGGCTAACATATCAACTGGCTCTATAAGCTGCACACTCCAATCGCATGTGATTGGAGATCCGGCTGATAGAGTCTGATATGTCCTTTTCAAATCAGATTGCCTTACCCTGAATTGTGTCTAACAACTTGTACTTGATTGGTATGGCAAGTGCTTGACTTTCCTTTTACAACACTCAAATTCTTTATGATTTATAATTAAATAAATTTTAAAAACGATTTCTTCTTCTTCAAATTGTACTTTTCAGACCAAGAACACCATAAATGCTTAAATACCCAGAAAATTTAATGTTTGAAAAGTGGGTATTTAATGACTTTTCTTGACCGAGAATGTATAGATACACTTTCGGTTCAAGCTTTTCTTCAAGAAAAGTGGGTATTTAATGTTTGTAAGATATGTAAAACAACCTAAAGGTAATTTAAAGAAGATGAAGTGTATACCTTTACCTAGTTCTACCTTTAGGGCGTTTAAGTTAGAGTTTCCTTGAAGAAAGTTGAAGTTCTTGAACTTGTGTGAAACCGAGAATCTTCTCTTCTTGTAAGCTTGAAATCTTCGAGATTTTGTACTTCCTTTTCGAACAATCACGAGCCAAAACAAGTTTAGCTCTGATACCAATTGTTGGTCCCGTAATATAATACGGATGAAGCAATGCTTAGAAGGTTAGACTTCTAGTGTGTGTTTATGTGTTTAGTTTAGAAAGAGAGAGCCGAGAGGTAGAGAGAACAACACAAACACAAGAGTTTGAATAATGCAAAGCTTAGTTGATAATGTGGGGGAAATGCCTTTAAATAGCATTTCCCCAACTTTGAGTAATTTACATATTACACCTTCACTTTAATATTCTAACAATCAAGTACTAAACTGCAAATCTGCAAAAGGGATGCTAGACACTCTCACTGTGGCTTATGAAGGTACAGAGGAAGTTCAAGAAAACAAGAAAACTCTCTTGGTTAGAGAATATGAGTTCTTCTTTGCTCATAAAGGTGAAAGTCTCACTCAAACCTACACCAGGTTCAATTGCCTTATAAATGATCTACGTAGGGCAGATGTTCCCAAGAGCAACAAGGAACTTGTTACTAAATTTCTGGACTCTCTCCCAGAATCATGGGATCATTTTATCACTGTACTAAAACATGGTGAGAAAATTAAGGGTCTTTCACTGGTTGGTCTGTATGGAAATCTTATGAATCATGAACAATCAGTGAAGCAAAGGAAGATTTCTACCAAAGAGATGAAGGAAGTTGCTAAAGCTCCCACTACAGCTCTTGTGTCCAAGGATAACAGATCAAGAAGTTTTGCTGTAGTGGTAGATGAGTCCAGTGAAGAGGAAGAAGAGGAGTCTTCTGATGAAGAGCAAGTGGCTGAAGGAGATGAAGATTTGGAGAACATGGATAGTATTGAAGCTGCTATTGAACAGGCCGCCATGTTAGTAAAAAGGTTCAAGCCTTTCTTAAAAAGAAATGGTGTCAAGAGGTTTGAAAAGAAACCCTTCAAAGGAAAAAAAATCCAAGGTTAAATCAAAGGCGTCTGAAGGTTGTTTCTCCTATGGTAAGACTGGTCACTATGCCAGTGAATGTAAGTCCGGAGGAAGCACAAGCTTCAAGGGTTTCTCATGCTCAGACAGCAAGATCGATTATGAAGCTAAGTATAAGAAGCTTCTTGCTGCTGTCCTTGACAAGAAAAAGAAGAAAACTCAGAACAGGGTGTTGGTGGCTGAATAAGAAGATTGGGCTTAGGAAGATCTCTCAAGTAATGAAGATGAGGTCCTCTCTGCTCAGCTCAGCTTGATGGCCAACATAGGGAGTACAAGTTCCTTTGATGAGGACATGAAGAAAGCTGCCAAAGCTTGCACTTCTCCTGACTGGGATCCTTCTTCTATGTATCAGGTTGGAAAATTTATTAACTATGAAGATAATGAAAAGAACACTATGTTTGATTATCTGTGTGTTGAGTTTCAGTCAAATATTCAAAGAGAAAAGAAGCTAAAATTAGAAATAGAATCACTAAAAGAGAAGTTAAGTCTTAAAGATGAGAAACTGAAATAGATGACAAAATTGGAAGATAATTTAGCTAATCAAAAGATACTTAATCAGATCTTGGTAAAAGAAAACAATGAAGCAACCACGAAGTTTAATGACCTTCAAAAAGTAGTTAAATCTTGGTGTGTTTCTGCTGTTAAGACCACTCAGTGTTTCAATGAGCAGATTCCAAAACAAGTTCAAGCTATTATTGGTGGAAATTACTTTCAAGCTGCTAATTGTGTTGATTTTAGCAAGGACATAAATATCTTAGAAAAGGATGATATCTTACCTCTTACTTTTCAAAATATTGTAAAAGGAAAAAGTATTATCACTAATAGATTTGTCAAAGTAAAAGTACTCAGCTGAAAGACTCAACCACTTCAAAAGTTGGTTCAAGTTCTATTGTTTTGACAGATAGCAAAAGTACTGATAATTTAATTGTAAAGGAAGTTATTAAGGAAATGGAATCATTTGTTGATACCAAAGAGACATCATGTTGTCAAACCTTAAAAGCTGATACATTAAATTTAGGAACTCAGCTGACTGATGACTTCTTCGCTAATGATGTTACATCAGCTGATCAAATATTTGATGATAACTGCTTAGCTGATAACTTGTCAGCTGGTCATAGATCCTCTTCTATTTGCTTAGCTGATCAAACATTACTTCAAACTCTTTTAATAGGAGAAACCAAGGGAAAATGACCTTTTGTTAACAAAAAGTCCAAGTCTGCCACACCTAAAGTTGATCAAAAACTCAATTTAACTAAGGGTCAACCTAAGGTGACTGTAAACAAAGACCTCATTAGTTTATAGAATCAGTCGAAACAGCTAAATGGTGAAATCTGTCAGCTGATGACCCATAGTCATCAGAAAACAGTTAAGACATCTCATGGGCAATTACCTAAATATGTTAACGGCTCCAAAAATAAAAAATGTTATAAATGTGGGAGCAAAGAACATAAGGCAAGTAATTGTTCTCTTAAAAGTAACTCAAGACAGCGGTCTGATATTGATAACACAGTTGTTCCTATCATTCATAAACAACCCAATATGAAGTGGATGGCTAGGTGCAATCCACAGGGATCCACTTAATTGTGGACGCCCAAGTGTCACTAACCTTCTTTCAATCTTATCTATGCAGGGTCAGAACACATGGTATCTTGATAGTGGATGCTCAAGAACCATGACAGGTTGTAAAGCTTTGCTTAGTAACTACAAGAAGGAAAAGGGTCCAAGAATGACCGTTGGTGATAACAATTGTGGGAAAACAAAGGGCTATGGAGAACTTCATAATGGGAACTTAACACTGTCTAAGGTATCATATGTTAAAGGACTTAAGTACAA
Organism: Pulicaria dysenterica; assembly: GCA_947179395.2. Taxonomy (NCBI): domain Eukaryota; kingdom Viridiplantae; phylum Streptophyta; class Magnoliopsida; order Asterales; family Asteraceae; genus Pulicaria; species Pulicaria dysenterica. Next base: position 46,713,873 of record OX359293.1, read on the forward strand.
TCTCATTAGCATAAGTCAGCTATGTGATGGTGATCATAAAGTCCTCTTTACAAAGACAGGTGGTTCTATTTTAAATCAAGAAGGTAAAACAATAATTTATGCAAAGAGAACCAAGGATGTATATACTCTTGATATTTCTTCAGGTGATCTATTTAAGTTAACCTATTTGTACACAAAATCTGTAACTGACACAAACTGGTTATGGTACAAAAGGCTTTCCCACTTAAACAAGCTGAGCAAGGGTGATTTAGTGTCAGGACTACCTTTACTGACTTATGTTAAGCCTAAACCTTGCTCTGCCTGTGAAAAGGGAAAGCAGCACAAGACATCTTTTCCATCTAAGCAAGCCTTCTCTATTACTGAACCATTCTACATGCTGCACATGGACTTATTTGGTCCTGTTGCTACTGCAAGTATTGGTGGAAGTAAGTATGCACTAGTTTTGGTTGATGAATTCTCAAGGTACACTTGGGTCATCTTTCTTAAAGCAAAGAGTGAAGCTGCAGAAGAGATAATCAGTTTTATCAAAAAGATTGAAGTGCTAAACAGCAATCTAGTAAGGATGCTTAGAAGTGATCATGGAACTGAGTTTAGAAATCAAACTCTAGAAGGTTTCTGTGATAAGAATGGTATATCTCAAAACTTCTTTGCTCTAAGGACTCCACAAAAGAATGGTGTAGCTGAAAGAAGAAACAGAACTTTGATTAAAGCTGCAAGAACCATGCTGTGTGAGAGTGGGTTAGGATTTAACTTCTAGGCTGAAGCTGTCAGCTGTGCTTATTTTACTCAGAACAGATCCCTAGTTATTAAAAGGCACAACAAAACTCCATACGAAGTGCTCAAGGGAAGAAAGCCCAACATCAGTTTTCTGCACATCTTTAGTTGTCAATGTTTTATTCTAAATCAAAGAGATCAATTGCAGAAGTTTGCACCTAAAGCTGATGAAGGTCTGTTTGTTAGATATTCTGTGATCTCCAAAGCTTACAGAATCTACAACATCAGAACAAAGGTTATAGAAGAATCAATCAATGTAAGTTTCAATGAAAATGACTTTGTTGCTTCATGTTCTACTAATCCATCTACAGGTGAGAAATTTAATGATCTACTGCATACTGAAGACAACATTCCAGTATCAGCTGATCCACTCCCATCAGCTGATGTAGAGGATCTAGATGAACCTGTTCAAATTTTACAAGAAACCAATGCACAACCTATCCTAAATCAACCCACACTTTTACTGAATAATGAGAATAATGATTCAACTTCAATGGATTCTAACTCCATATCAAACATTCCCTCTTCAGTAGAATTTTCCTCAAACTGCAACAATGAAATTATGTCAGCTGATCAACCAGAGATATCATCAGCTGATCCAATCCAAGGAATTTCAACTCCCCAAATCCAAATAAATCCAAACACTACCTTAATCCAAAATACCTACAAAGACCTCAGAGATCATCCTAAAAATCAGGTAATAGGTAACATAGAGGTACCTGTACTAACAAGGTCAAAAGCCTGTAATTTATGTTTATACACAGGTTTTGTTTCTATGATTGAACCAAAGAAGGTAGATGAAGCTCTAAATGATCACCACTAGATTAATGCCATGCAAGAAGAATTGGCAGAATTCACAAGGAACAATGTATGGACTTTGGTGCCAATACCAAATGAAAAAACCATCATTGGTACTAAGTAGGTGTTCAGAAACAAAATGGATGAACAAGGGCTGATCATCAGAAACAAAACAAGGCTGGTTGCACAGGTGTATTGCCAAGAAGAAGGTATTGATTATGATGAAACCTTTGCCCCTGTTGCAAGACTTGAAGCCATAAGACTGTTTCTAGCCTATGCTGCCTTCAAAGACTTTAAAGTGTTTCAAATGGATGTTAAGAGTGCTTTCCTCAATGGTGAATTGAAGGAAGAGGTGTATGTCAAACAACCTCCTGGTTTTGAGAATGCAAACAAGCCAGACCATGTATACTTCTTGAACAAAGCTTTATATGGTTTGAAACAAGCTCCAAGAGCCTGGTATGATACCCTCTCTTCTTTTCTAACCACAAAAGGATTTACTAGAGGAAGCATAGATAGCACTTTATTCATAAGGAAATTTAACGGTGATGTAATACTTGTACAGATATATGTAGATGATATAATATTTGGGTCTACAAATTTGGATCTTTGTAAAAAGTTTTCTAAACTCATGTCTGATAACTATCAGATGAGCATGATGGGTAAACTAAACTATTTTCTTAGACTTCAAATAAGACAAGAGTTTGATGGAATTTTCATTCATCAAACAAAGTATGTAGATGACTTACTTAAGAAATTTGAGTTTGAAAATTGTTCTTCAATGAAAACACCCATGTCCACTGCCCTAAAGCTTGGAAAGGACACTGATGGTAAGTCAGTAAACATTACACCTTACAGAGGTATGATAGGGTCACTTTTATACCTCACAGCAAGCAGATCCGGTATTATGTTTTCATAATGTCTCTGTGCTAGATATCAAGCAGATCCCAAAGAATCTCACTTAGCTGCTGTTAAAAGAATTTTCAGGTATCTCAAAGAAACTTCTAATCTAGGTCTTTGGTACCCCAAAGACTCTGATTTTGAGTTAGTTGGATACACTGATTTTGATTTTGTAGGTTGCATACTAGACAGAAAGAGTACATCTGGTGGTTGTCAACTGTTAGGTGGAAGATTAGTCAGCTGGTCAAGAAAGACACAGAACTCTGTTTCAACTTCAACAGCTGAGGCAGAATACATTGCTGCTGGAAGCTGCTGTGCTCAACTGCGATGGTTGCAGAACCAACTACTTGATTATGACATATAGTTTGAAAACTCTCCAATCCTGTGTGACAACACTAGTGCCATTTCTATCTCTAAAAATCCTGTTTTGCATTCTAAGACCAAGCATATTGAAATCAGACATCGTTTTCTAAGAGATAATGTGCAGAAAAAGAATGTTTCAATGCAATACATAAGCACTGATGTTCAATTAGCTGATCTTTTTACAAAGCCTTTGGATGAATCTCGGTTCAACTTCCTAATATCCAAACTTGGCATGTTAAATTTGTAAAATATTCTTTTCATAATAGTTAGTTTGGTGTGAGAAAATAATTTCTTTTGTGTGTGAAATGAAGTACTTATCTAAGCTTCTTTATGTCTTATTAATGGTGAATCAACTAATGGTATTCTGTCAGCTGACGACCATCAGCTAATGCTATACCTCAGCTGATCAACCATCAGCTAAAACTTAGATGCTCAGCTAAGTGCATTCATTAGCTGAAACTTATTTTCTCTCAACAAGGATCAGTTGACACTTTATTCTGTCAGCTGATGATACTCAGAGATAAAATTCTTATGTCCTCACACTTATTTTATTAATTTTTCATTTGTATTTAATGCATTCTTAGACTGTATTTACTTCGTTTAATTGTCCGTTAGTTATCTGTGTATTTATTAACAATTCCGTTTATCACCTTTTTGCAGACGTGACAGTTACTTTTTGCAAAATATATTTCTGTGACAGTTTAGGTTTCCAAGGAAGATATAAAGATGTTTTGAGCGATTTTCCATTTCTTACGCTTTCAAAATTCTTAAAACTCTTATTTTCTGAAACCCTTCTCTTTCACTGCTCTCAAGTAACTGTGTCGTTGTGATCTCAAGCTCTGCAATAATGGTGATGTTCAACCCTACTGAGGTTCCCAATGCTAATTCAGGTGAGAATGTTACTCCTAACTCTCTCTTCACCATTACCCCAAATAACATCATAATCAACACCGATATACCTCAATCCAAGGCAAATCAGGGATTTGAACCCATAGTTAACTTCATAAAAGCACATCTCCTGTTTCCCTGCCTTTCTGCTCATCCTCTGTTCATCTTCCCTCGTATTATTGGGGAGATGTGGTACACTGCCAGATAAAACCCAAACAATCAAACCATCACCTATACTATCTTAAATAACCAAACCCCCATTGTCATCTTTGTCGAAACCCTCAGACAAGCCTTATCCATACCCAACTTTGCCCCATTGCAACCCTTTGCTACAGTTGAACAAACCTTGGAGGTTCTGTCACTGATTGGCTACAATGAACCTATTTCTCATGGTAGATACAAGCTGTCAGTCTTAGGTCACCCCTGGAAATACTTGGCTGGTGTCATCATTCGATGTTTTGGTCATAAGTCAGAGAGCCATGATCTACTGAATCAGACTGAGCTTATGGTTCTTCATGCTATGGTGACTGGGAGGAATGTAGATTTTGCTCAGATTATCTTTACTGAGATGGTGGATAAGTGTTGGGAAAATGATCTCATCAGTTAAGATTTTATGAGACAAAGTTAAGATTGTAAGATGTGTTCTACATACAACTTAAACAGAATTATGAAGCTTAGTCAGACTTAATACTTATAGTGATTCAGACAGAGTATAAACAGAATATAAGCTGAGCATATGTTCGATCAGCTTATACTATATCTTAGTAAGATTATCAATATGTCTGATAAGCTGTGTGCGTAAACTAAGATATACATATTGAGTTTCAGCTTGATGAGTTTCAAGCTGAGTGACTCAGCGTGAAGACTAAGTCAGCTCAATAGAATTGCTAAATATGTTTTAGTTAACTCTTTGGACTTCTAAGGATGAGTTAATAATTATACATGTTAGTCCATGTTTGTTTTCGAGTGTGTTCTCGAAGAACTCAGCTTGATGAGTTTCAAGCTGAGTAACTCAGTCCGACTAAAGAAGTCCGTTTAAAGATAATTTAAATGTGTTTTAAATTTATCTTTTATCTCTCTATATCTACGGCAAGGATAAGAAGATTCCAGAATCAAGATTGAAGATTGAAAACTCAATATAAGAAGATTCAAGGTTCAAGATTCCGGTTTATCCGATAGTTAGTTAGCGAATTAAGCTGATTCTTAGTTTGTTAGATTCCGTAGGCACAGGATTATAAATACTTATCTCCTGATAAGTTTAGAGGTACGACTTAGAATTACAACTTAGTGTTGCAGAGCCAAAACCTCACCTCACCGTATGTGTTACGATTCTTGAATCACTATTTGTAAGTTCAACGTGATCAAGATATTCACAGATTGCCAAGTTGTTCGTGTGTTCGAATAATCACATTAGTTGTGATATTGGTAAGTTATCAATAAGTGTAAATCATGTTTAAAGAGTCGTCAGTATCTATAATCATAAGTTGATTATAGATAGCTAAGTTTGAGAGATTGAGAGATTTATATTAGGTGGTTATATATCAAGAGTTGCTTACTTGATAGTTATTCTAATCATCTTCTTATTCAAAGCATTGTAATCATCTTCTTAATGAAAGCATTTGATTGATTGTGGTTTGATTTACTTTGTGTAAGACTTTTATTTGATTTGTTCAATTTCCGCAGAAAGTGTATTCAACTCTCCCCCTTCTACACACCTGTTGCTTGTTGTTATTCTCATCAAGGGACCAACAACAGGTATCAGAGCAGGCTGAACGATTTCAGAAGTTGAAAGTTCAAGATTCTGAGAAAGTTTACAATGTCTACAAGCAACAATTCTTCAAACTTTCCACCAAAGGATGTCCCATATTTGATGGATCTGACTATCCTATGTAGAAGTTCAGAGCCATGCTATTCCTCAAGTCCATTGACAACCGTATGTCGGATGTTGTTAAAAAAGGACCTATCATCCCCAAGATTCCTGCTACTGTCAGTGATACGTCTCCTGGCAGAACTGAAAAGGAAACAAGAAAGCCTATAGCATCCTGGACTGATGAAGATTGGAAACTCTTCAATCTGGATGACAAGGCAAAAAGTGTTCTAGCAAATGCCCTGTCTAATGAGATCTGTGCAAATCCAGTGCAAAAGGATTATATGTTGAAACCTGGGATACAGAATCATCTACCTCAGACGATGATGTATGTCTTATGGCTCAAGAAGATGAAGAGATAGAATTAGATGAGGTTGATTATGGTCAGTCCGAATCAATCTTTGAAGCTGACATGAAGGAAGCTGAGAAAAAAAGCAAGCTCAGTGATTGGAATCCTGCTTCCATGTACAAGGTCAGTAACTTCTACTCTTACACAGATGAAGAAAAGTGTCTTGCTTTTGATTATCTGCTGAATGATTTCAAGACCAGCCTTAAGTCTCAGAATGACCTAAAAGCTGAAATAGCTAAACTTAAAGATGAGATTAAGGAAAATCAGTCTCTCATTGATGTTGGTAAGAAAGCACAATGTGATCTTGAATGCCAAAGACACATTAACAAACTTCTAAGTGAAGAAATTCAGGAAGCTAAAGACAAAGTTAACCAACTTCAAAAGGTTACTGAGTCTTGGTGTAAGTCATCAAAGCTTGCTGAAAAGTGCATAAACCAACAAATACCTAAACAGGTAAAGGCTGCACTTGGAGGTGACTATCAAACAGCAGCTTATGTAGCTGATGATGAGATAGCAAGTACAGACTCAGAGGAGGATAGACAACTGATTAAGTCTCAGAAGTCAGCCTTAGAGAAGAAAAATGGTCAAAACCTTAAATACAATATGTTTGTAAAGGCTAAAGATCAAGGAAATGAGTGCTCAACATCCAAACAGCATGGTAAGTCTGTGCTGGACAGATTAAGTACTCAGCCTACTCAAAGAACTTTAGTCATAGAAAGGCTTAATCCAAATCTTTTCAAAAGACAAAATTCTCTATCTGGCTCGGAGAGAAGTTCCAAGAATAGGAAGACCACTGTAAGTCAGAGGTCAAATCACAACAATGGTAAGTCCAAAGTTGTAGATCTTGGTATGTCCAAGAAGATCAACAGTGGTAAGTCCAAACCTGTTGAAACTAGTGAATCCAGTAGTCATGGCAAAGGTAAGTCCAAGGTCATGGAAAAAAAGGTTGTTAGTCAAACTTCTAGTCAAAAGGATAACAAACAAAGATCTGACAAAGGTAAGTCAAAAGTCAGTGATTATCAGGTGAATCAACTTGCTTAGAAAGTTGAAAAGTTATCCACTACATATAATCCTAAGACTTAGAGCAAGTTCTCACAAGGATTATTAGACATTCTACCTCCAGTAATCATTGGAAGAAGCAGATGCTACAAGTGCAGAAGTAGAGGTCATGAGGCTAGGGACTGTGATGCAAAAATCTCAAGGCCTGAACAAGAACAAGTTGATCAGCCTACACAGGACTTAGCTCCCGCTCAAGCTGAACAGTCAGTTCAACCAGATGGAGATGCTAAGTGCTCCTCATCTGAACCCACCAACAAGTGGGTTCCCAAACAAAACTAATGTGTTTAGTTTTCATATCATGTGCAGGGTTAAAGTAAATGGTAATTGGATAGTGGATGCTCAAGGCACATGACCGGGTGGAAAGGACTTCTTAGTGATTTCCAAGAAGATGAAGGTCCTAAAGTAACATTTGGAAACAACTCCCATGGAAGAACTAAAGGCTATGGGAAGATGCAAGCTGGCAAGGTCACTTTCCAGAGAGTTGCATATGTCAAAGGTCTCAAACACAACCTGATTAGTATCAGTCAATTGTGTGATGAAGACAATATATTTACTTTTAGGAAGAAAGCATGAACAATCTACAATGCTAAGGGAAAGCCTGTATTAATAGCTAAAAGAGAAAGAGATGTGTATCTACTTGATCTTAATTCTGCTGATCCCTATAATGAAACCTGCTTGTATTCCCATTATGTTCCTATGCTGAGTTGGTTATGGCATAAACATTTATCGTATCTAAACTTTAAAAATATAAATATGCTGTCCAATAAAGAGTTAGTCTCTGGATTACCAAAGATCACATTTGTCAAAGACAAATTATGTTGCATATGGACTTGTTTGGACCCATAAGTAAAAATTTTCAATAACAGACCCATTGCATATGTTGCATATGGACTTGTTTGGACCCATAAGTACTCCAAGCCTAAGTGGCAAGAAGTACACACTGGTGATAGTAGATGAGTTCTCAAGATTCACCTGGGTAATATTCCTTAAAGCCAAAAGTGAGGCTGCCCTGGAGATAATCAGTTTTATCAAACAGGAAGAGTTGCAGAAAGGTTTGTCTGTAAAGCAACTCAGAAGTGATCATGGGACTGAGTTCAGAAACTCAACCCTTGAGAGTTTCTGTGAACAAAAAGGAATATTACAAAATTTATCATCTGTCAGAACTCCAGAACAAAATGGAGTTGCTGAAAGGAGAAATAGAACCTTAATTGAGGCTGCTAGAATAATGCTATGTGAGACAGGATTGAAACTCTATTTCTGGGATGAAGCTGTTAGTACAGCCTGCTATACTCAGAATAGATCAATCATTGTCAAAAGACATGGAAAAACTTCTTATGAGTTGTATAAGTTCAGAAAGCCCAATATAGGTTATTTCCATATCTTTGGTTCAAAATGCTATGTGCTGAATCTGGAATTTTTGTTGGAACCCAAAGCCGATCCTGGAATTTTTGTTGGTTATTCCTCAATCTCCAAATCATACAGAGTGTATAACACTAGGAGAAAGGCCATCGAATAATCAATTCATGTCTCATTTGATGAAGACAGTCTTGATCAAGCTGAGAAAAGACAAGCTGACTCGGTCAGTCTGAGTGAGCTTGAAAGGCCAAGGGAAACCAATATATCAAATCCTATGTATGTCATAGGTGATGATAGTGATGATGATGTATGTTCATCCAAGAAATCATCACAAGCTCCAATGGACTCTCAAGCTGAGAAATATGATGAGTTCATTAATCCTTTTGGAGCTGAGGTCACTCAGACTGAGAATCTCAGTGATCATCAGTTTGTTGACAATGCTGCTGTTGAGACTGAGGATGTGTGTTCACCTAAGAGTTCTCAACATCAATCAGATTCAGAACCAGATTCTCCAACTACAACATTTAAATTCCTCAAAGATCATCCTCAAGATCAAATCATTGGAAATGTCCAAGAAAGAGTTATGACCAGATCCAAGGCTACAGCTAACTATGCTGCTTATTTTGGTTTCCTATCTCAAATGGAACCAAAGAAGACCGAGGAAGCCTTAGAGGATGAGGATTGGATTGATGCTATGCAAGAGTAACTGAATGAATTTGAGAGAAAAAAAGTCTGGAAACTTGTCCCTGCCCCCGAAGATCATACAGTAATAGGCACTAAGTGGGTCTATAGAAATAAAATGGACAAGGATGGAGTGATAGTTAGGAACAAAGCCAGGCTGGTAGCACAAGGGTATAAGCAAGAAGAGGGAATTGATTATGATGAGACCTTTACCCCTGTTGCTAGAATTGAAGCCATAAGGCTGTTCTTAGCCTATGCAGCATATAAAGACTTCAAAGTCTATTAAATGGATGTGAAGAGTGCCTTCCTTAATGGAAAACTTCAGGAGGAAGTCTATGTGAAACAACCTCCTGGCTTTGCAAGTTCAAAGTTTCCACATCATGTCTATAAGTTGGACAAGGCTCTGTATGATCTTAAACAAGCTCCAAGAGCTTGGTATGATAATTTGTCCACTTATCTACTATCAATGGATTTCACTAGAGGTAGTATAGATAAGACACTCTTTATTAAAAAGAGTAAAGGACAGGTGATTCTTGTACAAATCTATGTGGATGATATTATCTTTGGTTCTACCAATGAATTTCTGTGTGAGTGGTTCTCCAAAATAATGTCACAAAGGTACAAGATGACTATGATGGGTGAGATGACTTATTTCCTAGGCCTACAAATTCAACAAAAGCCTGATGGAATATTCATCAATCAAAGCAAGTATGTTCTTGATTTGATAAAGAAATATGGTTTTGATTCAAGTTCAATCATGAAAACACCCATGTCACCAGCTGTCAAGCTGAGTAAAGACTCAGATGGTAAGTCTGTGTGTCAGTCTACCTATAGTGGAATGATATGTTCATTACTCTATTTGACAGCTAGTAGACCTGATATCATGTTTTCTACATGTGTTTGTGCAAGATATCAGGCAGATCCTAAAGAATCATATCTTCAAGCTGTGAAAAGGATCTTTAGGTACCTTAAAGGTACACCAAATCGAGGTCTTTGGTATCCAAAGGACTTTGGATTTGAGTTAGTTGGTTTTTCTGATGCTGACTATGCTGTTGTGTTCAAATCCTATGGGTGCAGCATCAGCTTCAAGACTTTGGCATGAGTTTCAAGAAAACTCCTATCTTTTGTGATAACCATAGTGCAATAGCCATCACTTACAATCCAGTATTCCACTCAAGAACCAAGCACATTGAAATTAGACATCACTTCATCAGGGACATCGTGGAAAAAGGTAAAGTTGACATTAAATTTATTTCCACTGATGACCAATTAGCAGATATCTCTACTAAACCACATGATGAAAAGAGGTTTATGTATCTGCTAAGTGAATTGGGTATGCTCAACCCCTAGCTAAGTGTCTAAAATCTGAGTTTTCAGTTTCACAAAGACTAAGTGTCTTAAGCTGAGTGCACAGTTTATATATATATGTCTCATAAACTGAATAACTTGTCAAATTGAATGACGAGTTCACATGTTTGGTGAGTTCCAAACATACTTTAACTACTCAGTGTATTTAAAATATAAGTTTGAGTAAGTCTCAAACATAAATGACTAAGTTTCATTGAGTCTGAGGTATGTGCTTAACTCAAGCTGTGTGATTGGTTCACACGTTTGGTGAGTTCCAAACATACTTTAACTACTCAGTGTAGTTAAAATATAAGTTTGAGTAAGTCTCAAACATAAATGACTAAGTGTCATTGAGTTTGAGCTATGTGCTTAACTCAAGCTATGTGATTCGTTCACACGTTTGGTGAGTTCCAAACATGCATCAACTACTCAGTGTAGTTAAAATGTAAGTTTGAGTTAGTCTCAAATAAACAATGACTAAGTGTGATTAAGCCTGAGCTATGTGCTCCACTCAAGCTGAGTTTCATTCTCAAGCTGAGTGCTCAATTCAAGCTGAGCGCTTGACTTAGACTGAGAAATTTTTTTACTCAGCTTGGAGTGTCCAAATTATGATTTAATTACTAAGTGTCATTAATTCATATGTAGATGTGTATTTGAGTAAGTTTCAAATCGCATCGTATATCAATTGTGTATTGGTATACTTTATCAGTGTTTATACTATAATTATTAGTTAATTATAATATTTTACACTTGTATCCGTTGGAAGATGATGTGTTTCTACCCTCTCACTGTTACATCTAGCCGGATTTTTTTATGGTGTAACGGATAAAAAGGGAGTTCAACGGTAACTTTTCTCTCTCTTCGGAAAGGTATATATACCTACTCTATTCGGTTTAGAGAAGTTTACGCTTACAAAACAAACTTCTCACATTCTAAAATACCTTTCGCAAATAACCAATTGCTCAGTGCGATTACTCGTTTCATCGTTCTCAAAACCCTACATCGCTCAGTGCGAATACAGAAAAGTTACTCAGTGTAATCTTCAAATTTCAATGATGGAAGGAACTGTTCTGATTCTAAGTGACAGAATGGTAAGAGGTGCTGCGTTCAAGAACAACGGATTGTCGCTGATCAAAATCAACAATCAACGTGCTTGTCTTTCAATCCCTCAACGCAAGCTTAACAGAGGATACGAACCATGGGTCGATTACATTCGAAAATGCCCATTGGCCTTCTCTTTTACTGGAGCACCTCTACATATGGTTCCTCATCATCTGCTCGAGTTTTGGTACACGTGTGTCTACGACCAAACCTCTGCCTCAATCTGAGGCACAGTGCTAAATGGGGAGAGGACCATTACTCTCACCGTCGATAGGCTAAAGGAAGTTCTTCAACTCCCTCAATCTGATGTGTTCGAGCCTGCGGTGACGAGACAGGTGGCTAGGTCTGTACTACCTAGAATGGGACACCCACAAACAGAGGGTGTCATCAAGAAGGCCACCTTTCCAACCAGTTGGGGTTTCATGGTGTCCACAGTGATCCGTTCACTTGGTACTAAGGTTGGAGGATTGGACCAAGTTAACGAGTTCGAGATGCAGCTGCTGTACAATATATACTTTGCTCGAAACTTAGACTATGCACAGCTCATCTTCAACGAGCTCAAGGTCCAAGTGATGAAGACCACAAGGGATCTTCATGTGCCTTTCATTAGGAACCTGTCCGTGGCATTTGAAGCCGAGCTAGGGACAGCACTATATGAAGCTGCACAGGATGTGTTCCTGTCTCTTACACTCAGCCCCAAGATGTTCAACAATGACATCTTCCCGGAGCAAGAGGGTCTGAGTGAGCCCATGCTACTGATAGCTGAGGCAGCTTCATCTGAAAGTGAACAAGAGGGATCCAATCAAGGGGGAGCTTTCCAAGCTGACATAGAAATTCAAGAAGAGCACTCTGCTCAAGCTGAACCAGCACAAACTGAAGCTGCTTCTCGTAAGACCTCTCTACTTTCTCTCTCTTCTCATTATTCTCCATCTACTTTTGGAGATAAGACTGCAGTAAACCTAACTCAGTCTAACCCATTTCCTCCACCTTCCATTCAAATCTAATCTGAAGCCACCCCTAGTATGCCCACTGCTGCTAGGGAGAATATCCAAACCTACACCAGGAAAACTGCCAAAGGTCACCTCTAAAGGCATCACTGGAGCTGAGATCATATTGATCCCTCCACCGGCAAGAGTTGAGGGGGAGACGCCTACTCTTAAGGTGTCAACCTCAAGGCTCATTTCATCCCCTAAGCCTTATCCGGGTGTGGTGTCTACTCAGCCCATACTCTCCAGTACCATGGGAGAACCCATTACTGTGCCTGAGCAAACACACTCAGGTAGCATTGAACATATGACCAATCCCCAGGGTCAATCACCCCCCTCTATACCCATAAGCCAACCACCTACACATACACTACACATTTCGAGCCCCATTACTTCTCTTCACTTCTCACACCCTATTGCACGACCTGTCAATGTTTCATCTTCAAACCAAGATGATTCACAGGGTCTAAACTCTGGTGCAAATGAGTTTGAGGGTCCACACCAACCCTTGGACGATGTACCCAAGTTCCAACCTACTCAAGCTGACTTGGATGATTTGCTAACTTTCTTCAAAGGTCAGTTTGATACATTGCACCTCGAAAGGAAGAAAGGAAAGAAACATATGCTGATGATTCTTGATAATCTGGATGAGGAGGTGCTAATGTTAAAATCTATTGTTGCTGTCTTACAAAAACAAAAGACTTCGACCCCTATTGATGATGACAAAAAGGGGGAGAAGGTTCAAGAAGCTGAAGCTGAGTCAGTCAAAGTTGAAGCTCTACTACTATTGGCAGAGGGAGCAGATCAGATTGAGGGGAAGAGAGAAATAGAAAAAGTAGATGAGTTGACTGAAAAAGCAAAAGGAAAGAGACCAGTTGTGGTCAGCTCAGAAGAGTCAGAATCCCCTCAACAGAAAAGAAGAAAAGTGATTCTAAGTGAATCATTAGCCTCAGATGAAGACTCTGCGGATAAAATGACATTACAAGAGAGAGCTTCACTGATGGCAGTAAGAATATTGGAACAAGAGGATGCTGACCAGCTTGGGATGTCGATTAATGAATTAAGAAGAAGACAAATGGATGTTCAAGCTGTGTTAGCAGATGAGAAAGAGAGAAGAGTAAAGGCCTGGGCAGAACAAATCAGAAAGCAGAATGAGGATTTAGCTAAACTCAATCTGTCAATTGTGCCTAAGGAGGAAGAGGAAGAAGAACCTCCTGTTCAAGATCAACAAGAGGAGGAAAATATAATTCATTGTTATACAAGAACATTCTTCTCTTCTAAAATAACCTCATTACAGTTGAGCTCAGCTCAAGAGATCATCATTCTAGAGTTTGTCTTTAAAAATGGTGAGACATCATCTCTGGAGCTGAATCAAATGCATAGACTGGGTTATGAAGAGTGGAAGCAAGTTGCCATACTTATTAAGCAGATGGAAAAGTCCTCTGCCAGAAGTCAAGTTAAAGATGAGCTGCTAAGGTTACTTGCAAGAGCTGATTCGATGAAACTCATATCCAGGTCTGAGATAGCTAGCCTCTACTAACTTCTTTTCATAAAGCTGGAAAGAAGAAGCAAACAAAGCCAGCTGGACTAGCAAATCTAGATACGTACAGTCTTGTTCTCCCTGAAGGCTTGGAGTTTAAAGAAAACAATTATGTGGAAAAGCCTGAGAAAGGATTCATGTACCTGGATAGAAACGGTGAACAATGTTTCCAGTCTGATGCAAGTATTTACACATGTGGGGTATCTCAACTATTTGCTCTGAGACAAATCATGGAAAAGACTGAACAAACTGCAAGGTTCAGATACAGAATTAACAGAGCAATCAGATCACAAAAGGATCAGCTTCAACATTTACCTAACCTGCAAGAAATCCTTGAAGAAATCAACAAGGAAATCAAATAGTTTGAAGAGCTGCATCCTCAATAGATTAGTTCTATTGTAAATATTAGATTAGTTATAATATTTTTGTAAGCACTTAGTGTGCATGATCTAAGTGATCAATCATTTTGTATTATGATTAGTTCAATTAATACAAGTACAAAGTTTGATATGTTAAACTGTGTTGTGATGTGTTCATATTTATAAGTCTGATAAGTTCAGCAAAATGAATAACTGATAAGTTCTTATTCATTAATGTAATTGGTTGGTGTGTTCAACTAAAAGTTGGTGTGTTCCAATTTAAATTGAAAAGTTCAATTAAAACTGATATATTCAATAAATATTTGATCAGTTCAAATATAAAAATCTTAATAAGTTTAATACATAAGACATAATTCTGTTAAACAAACTTACTAACTGTTTGATGGTTTTGTCATCATCAAATAGGGGGAGTTTGTTGGGAAAATGATCTCATCAGTTAAGATTTGATGAGACAAAGTTAAGATTGTAAGATGTGTTCTACATACAACTTAAACAAAATTATGAAACTTAGTCAGACTGAATACTTATAGTGATTCAGACTGAGTATAAGCAGAATATAAGCTGAGCATATGTTCGATCAGCTTATACTATATCTTAGTAAGATTATCAATATGTTTGATAAGCTGTGTGCGTAAACTAAGATATACATATTGAGTTTCAGCTTGATGAGATTCAAGCTGAGCGACTCAGCGTGAAGACTGAGTCAGCTCAATAGAATTGCTAAATATGTTTTAGTTAACTCTTTGGACTTCTAAGGATGAGTTAATAATTATACATGTTAGTCAATGTTTGTTTTCAAGTGTGTTCTCGAAGAACTCAGCTTGATGAGTTTCAAGCTGAGTAACTCAGTCCGACTAAAGAAGTCAGTTTAAAGATAATTTAAATGTGTTTTAAATTTATCTTTTATCTCTCTATATCTACGGCAAGGATAAGAAGATTCCAGAATCAAGATTGAAGATTGAAGACTCAAGATAAGAAGATTCAAGGTTCAAGATTCCGGTTTATCCGATAGTTACTTAGCGAATTAAGCTGAGTCTTAGTTTGTTAGATTCCGTAGGCACAGGATTATAAATACTTATCTCCTGCTAAGTTTAGAGGTACGACTTAGAATTACAACTAAGTGTTGCAGAGCCAAAACCTCACCTCACCGTATGTGTTACGATTCTTGAATCACTGTTTGTAAGTTCAACGTGATCAAGATATTCACAGATTGCCAAGTTGTTCGTGTGTTCGAATAATCACATTAGTTGGGATACTGGTAAGTTATCAATCTGTGTAAATCCTGTTTAGAGAGTCGTCAGTATCTATAAACATAAGTTGATTATAGATAGCTAAGTTTGAAAGATTGAGAGATTTATATTAGGTGGTTATATATCAAGAGTTGCTTACTTGATAGTTATTGTAATCATCTTTGTTGGTCCCTTGTATGAGAATAACAACAAGCAACATGTGTATAGAAGGGGGGTTGAATACACTTTCTACGGAAATTGAACAAATCAAATAAAAGTGTCACACACAGTAAATCAAACCACAATCAATCAAATGCTTTTTATTAAGAAGATGATTACAATGCTTTGAATAAGAAGATGATTACAATAACTATCAAGTAAGCAACTCTTGATATATAATCACCTAATATAAATCTCTCAATCTCTCAAACTTAGCTATCTATAATCAACTTATGATTATAGATACTGACGACTCTATAAACAGGATTTACACAGATTGATAACTTACCAATATCACAACTAATGTGATTATTCGAACACACGAACAACTTGGCAATCTGTGAGTTTCTTGATCACGTTGAACTGACAAACAGTAACCAAGATTCGTAACACATACGGTGACGTGAGGTTTGGCTTTGCAACACGTAGTCGTAATCGTATCTTGAGTCGTACCTCTAAATTTATCAGGAGATAAGTATTTATAATCCTTTTGCTACGGTTCCTAACTAATTGGACTAATCCTAACTTGCTAACTAACTATCGGATAACTGGGAAACTTGAATCTTGAATCTTCTTATCTTGAGTCTTCAATCTTCAATCTTGATTCTGAAGTCTTCTTATCCATTCCGTAGATATAGAGAGTTAAAACAAAATTTAAAACACATTTAAATTCTTTTAAGCTGACTTCTTTAGTCAGGCTGAGTTACGCAGCTTGAAACTCATCAAGCTGAGTTCTTCGAGAACACACTCGAAAACAAACATGAACTAACATGTATAATTGTTAACTCATCCTTAGAAGTCTAAAGAATTTACTAAAACATATTTAGTAACTCTATTGAGCTGACTCAGTTTTCACGCTGAGTCGCTCAGCTTGAAACTCATCAAGCTGAAACTCAATATGTATATCTTAGTTTACGCACACAGCTTATCAAACATATTGATAATCTTACTAAGATATAGTCTAAGCAGATAGAACATATGCTCAGCTTATACTCAGTCTGAATCACTATAAGTGTTCGGTCTGACTAAGCTTCATAATTCTGTTTAAGTTATATGTAGAACACATCTTACAAACTTAACTTTGTCTCATCAAATCTTAACTGATGAGATCATTTTCCCAACAAACTCCCCCTATTTGATGATGACAAAACCATCAAACAGTTATTAAGTTTGTTTAATAGAATTATGTTATAAATCTTAAACTTATCAAGATTTTTACTTTGAACTAATCAAATATTAATTGAACATATCAATATCAATTGAACTTATCAATTTTAAGTGGAACATACCAACTTTTAGTTGAACACACCAACCAATTACTTTAATGAATAAGAACTAATCAGTTATTCATTTAAGCTGAACTTATCAGACTTATACATATGAACACATCATAACACAGTTGAACATATCAAACTTTATACTTGTATTAATTTGAACTTTTCATAATACAAAATGTTGATCACATAGATCATGCACACATAGTGCTTACAAAAATATCAGAACTAATCTAATATTTACAATAGAACTAATCTATTAAGGATGCAGTTCTTCAAATTCCTTTATCTCCTTGTTAATTTCTTCAAGGATTTCTTGCAGATTAGGAATGTGTTGAAGTTGATCCTTTTGTGAACGTATTTCTCTGTTTAGTCTATATATGAACCTTGCATTTTGTTCAGTCTTTTCAACAATTTGTCTCAGAGCAAATACTTAAGATATCCCACATGTATAAATTGATGCATCAGCCTGGAAGCATTATTCACCATTTCTGTCCAAGTACATGAACCCTTTCTGAGGCTTTTCAACATATGTATTCTCTTGAAACTCCATGCCTTCAGGAAGAGCTAAACTGTCCTTGTTTGCTTTTGCTAAACCTGCTGGCTTTTTCAGTTTATCCTTTCCTATTTTGTGAAAGGAAGTCAATAGTGTAGCTATCTCTAATCTGGGTATGATTTCCATCGCATCAGCTTTAGCAAGTATTCTTAGAATTTCATCTTTGACTTGATTCCTTGCAGAGGACTTTTCCATCTGCTTGATAAGAATAGCTACTTGCTTCCACTCTTCATAACCCAGCTTATGAAGTTGATTCAGTTCCAGATAGGGTGTTTCACCATTCTTTAAGACGAACTCCATGATGATGATCCCTTGAACTGAATTCAACTTGAGTGAAAGTATTTGAGAAGGGAATAATAGTTTTGTATAGCAATCCGTTATGTTCTCCTCCTCTGGTTGATCTTCCATCAGAGGTTCTTCTTCCTCTTCTTCCTTAGGCACTATGGGTAGCTTGAGTTTAGCCAGTTCCTCATTATGTCTTTTGATTTGCTCAGCCCAAGCCCTTTCTCTTGTTTCTTTTTCACTGACCAACATAGCTTGAGCATTCTTTTGTATTTTTCTTAATTCGTTAACAGAGATCCCAAGCTGGTCAGCATCCTCCTTCTCCATTCTTCTAACTGCCAACAGTGAAGCTCTTTCTTGTAAAGTCATTTTATCCGCAGAGTCTTTATCTGAGTCAGATGATTCACTGAGAATCATTTTCCTTCTTTTCTATTGAGGAGGTTCTGATTCTCCTGAGCTGACTACTATAGGTCTCTTTCCTTTAGCCTTTTCAGTCAGCCCAGCTTCTATTTCCATTTCTTTCTCCCCCTCAACTTGATCTGCTCCCTTTGCCAATAGTAATAAAGCTTCAGCTTGAACGGACTCAGCTTCAGCTTTTGGAACCTTCTCCCCCTTTTTGTCATCATCAATAGGGGTTGAAGTCCTTTGTTGTCATAGAGCAGCCACTGCAGATTTTAACTGTTGTACATCTTCCGCTAGAGAATCCAATATCATTAACATGTTCTTCTTGTCTTGTTTTCTCTTGAGGTTCAGCTTGTCAAACTGACTTTTGAAAAAGTTCATTAAGTCGTCCAAGTCAGCTTGAGAGGGTTGGAATTTGGGTGCATCATCCAAAGGTTGTTGTTTACCTTTAAATTCATCTGCACTGAATCACCTTGGTTTGAAGATGAAACATTGACAGGTCGTGCAATAGGGTGTGAAAAGTGAAGAGAAGTAATGGGGCTCGAAAAGTGAAGTGTATGGGTTGGTGGTTGGCTTATGGGTTTGGAGGGGGGTGATTGACCCTGGGGATTGGTCATATGTTCAATGTGACCCGAGTGTGTCTGCTCAGGCACAGAAATAGGCTCTCCCATGGCTAGAGTAGGTGTGGGCTGAGTAGTCACCACACCCGGTATAGGCTGTTGGATTAAAATGAGCCTCGAGGTTGACACCTTAAGAGTAGGCGTCTCCCCCTCAACTCCTAACAGTGGAGGGATCAATGTGATCTCAGCCCCAGTGGTGCCTTTAGGAGTGGCACCACCTATGGCAGATTTGCGTGTATAGGTTCAGATATTCTCCCTAGCAGCAATGGGCATACTAGGGGTGGCTTCAGAGTGGGATTGTATATGGAATGAATGTGGAGGAGATGGGTTAGACTGGGTTGGGCTTACCACAGCCTTATCTCCAAAAACGGATGGAGAATAATGAGAAGAAAGAGAAAGTGGAGAGGTCTTACCAGAAGTAGCTTCATTGGTTGCTGGTTCAGCTTGAGCAGAGTGCTCAGCTTGAATCTCCGTGTCAGCATAGGAAGCTCCCCCGTGAGGTGATCCCTCATCTCCAATTGCAGATGAAACTCCCTCAGCCACCAAGAGCATTGGACCACTCAGACCCGCTTGCTCAGGGAAGATGTCATTGTTAAACATCTTGGGGCTGAGTGTTGGGGTAGGGAACACATCCCATCCAGCTTCATATAAATCCCCCAACTCAGCTTCAATAACCAAGGACAAGTACCTTATGAATGGCACATAGAGGTCCCTGATGGTCTTCAATACTTGGACTTTGAGCTCGTTGAAAATGAGTTGTGCATAGTCTATACGTCTATCGAAGAACATATTGTATAGCAGCTGCAATTCAAACTCGTTAACATGGTCCAAGCCACCAACTTTAGTCCCCAGTGAACGTACCACTGTTGAAACCATGACGTCGCAGCTGGTTGGGAAAGTGTCCTTCTTAATCACCCCATCAGTTTGAGGGTGACACATTTGAGGTAGAACTTATCTCGCCACTTGTCTAGTCACGGTGGGCTCGAACACATCCTGAACAGGGAGTTGAAGAACATCCCTTAGAGTGATGGCTACTGTTCGATTGTCATTGAGAACAATGCATGTTATCTCTCCTCTGTTCTGGTTGAAGTTGAATGTGTACCAGAACTCCAAAAGATGCTGCGGAGCAATATGAACCGGTGCTCCAATGAAGGCAAATGCCAAAGGGCATTTCCGGATGTAGTCTAACCAGATTTCATAACCTCTGCCCTGTTTCCGCGGAGGAATAGCAAGGCAGGCACGCTGATTATTAATTTTGATCAGCGGCACCCCGTTGTTTTTTAAAGCAGCACCCCTAACCATTCTATCACTAAGAATAAGAGTGGTTCCTTCCATCGTGAAATTTCAGATTACACTGAGTAATTTTTCTGTATTCGCACTGAGCAAATGAAGTCGCACTGAGCGATGTAGGGTTTTAAGAACGATGAAACGAGTAATCGCACTAAGCAATTGGTTATTTGCGAAAGGTATTGTAGAATGTGAGAAGTTTTTTATGTAAGCGTAAACTTCTCTAAACCGAATGGAGTCGGTATATATACCTTTCCGAGGAGAGAGAAAAGTTACCGTTGAATTCCCTTTTTATCCGTTACACCGTAAAAAATTCTGGCTTGATGTAACAGTGAGAGGGTAGAAACACATCATCTCCCAACGGATACAAGTGTAAAATAATAATATTAACGAATAATAAGATTATAAACACTGTTGAAATATACCAATACACAATTAGTATAATACGTGATTTTGAGACTTACTCAAATACACACTTGTATATGAAGTAATTACACTCAGTAATTAAGTCATAGTTTGGACACACCAAGCTGAGGAAACTAATCACTCAGCGTGAATCAAGCACTCAGCTTGATATCATCACTCAGCTTGAGATTGATACTCAGCTTGAGTTTGAGCATTCAGCTCGATTTTGAGCACTCAGCTCAGAATCAGTGACACTTAGTCAAATATGTTTGAGACTCACTCAAACTTAGTTCTAGCTACACTGAGTAGTTTAAAACTTGTTTGGAACCTACCAAACATGTGAACATATCACATAGCTTGAGTGAAGCACATAGCTCAGACTCAATGACACTTACTCATTTATGTTTGAGACTCACTCAAACTGTATCATAACTACACTAAGTAGTTAGAATATGTTTGGAACCCACCAAACATGTGAACTCATCAGTCAGCTTGACTTGTTATACAGTTTATGAAAACTTATTTATAAACTGTGCACTCAGCTTAAGACACTTAGTCTTTGTCAAACTGAAAAACTCAAATTCTAGACACTTAGCTAGGGGTTGAGCATACCCAATTCACTTAGCAGATACATAAACCTCTTTTCATCAAGGGGTTTAGTGAAAATATCTGCAAGTTGATCATTAGTGGAGATAAATTTAATATCAACTTTACCTTTTTCCACGATGTCCCTGATCAAGTGATGTCTAATTTCAATGTGCTTGGTTCTTGAGTGGAAGACTGGATTGTAAGTGATGGCTATTGCACTTTGGTTATCACAGAAGATAGGAGTTTTCTTGAAACTCATGCCAAAGTCTTGAAGCTGATGCTGCATCCATAGGATTTGAGCATAATAGCTCCCTGCTGCAACATACTCAGCTTCAGCAGTTGAAGTAGGCACTGAGTGCTGTTTCTTACTAGTCCAGTTGACTAACTTTCCTCCAAGCATTTGACATCCTCCAGTAGTTGATTGTTTGTCCAACTTGCACCCAGCATAGTCAGCATCAGAGAAACCAACTAACTCAAATCCAGAGTCTTTTGGATACCAAACACCTAGATTTGGTGTACCTTTAAGGTACCTAAAGATCCTTTTCACAGCTTGAAAATGTGATTCTTTAGGATCTGCCTGATATCTTGCACACACACATGTAGCAAACATGATATCAGGTCTACTAGCTGTCAAATAGAGTAATGAACCTATCATTCCTCTATAGGTAGACTGATACACAGACTTACCATCTGAGTCTTTACTCAGCTTGACAACTGGTGACATGGGTGTTCTCATGGTTGAACTAGAATCAAAGCCATATTTCTTTATCAAATCAAGAACATACTTGCTTTGATTGATGAAAATTCCATCAGCCTTTTGTTGAATTTGTAGACCTAGGAAATATGTCATCTCACCCATCATACTCATCTTGTACTTTTGTGACATTATTTCAGAAAACCACTCACACAGAGATTCATTGGTAGAACCAAATATAATATCATCCACATAGATTTGTACAAGAATTACATGTCCTTTACTCTTTTTAATAAAGAGTGTCTTATCTATACTACCTCTGGTGAAATCCATGGATAG
The DNA here is from genome assembly GCA_947179395.2 of Pulicaria dysenterica. Taxonomy (NCBI): domain Eukaryota; kingdom Viridiplantae; phylum Streptophyta; class Magnoliopsida; order Asterales; family Asteraceae; genus Pulicaria; species Pulicaria dysenterica. Next base: position 46,736,154 of record OX359293.1, read on the forward strand.
TAGATAAGTGGACAGTGTATCATACCAAGCTCTTGGAGCTTGTTTAAGACCATACAAAGCCTTGTATAACTTATAGACATGATGTGGAAACTTTGAACTCACAAAGCCAGCAGGTTGTTTCACATAGACTTCCTCCTGAAGTTTTCCATTTAGGAAAGCACTCTTCACATCCATTTGATAGACTTTAAAGTCTTTATATGCTGCATAAGCCAGGAACAACCTTATGGCTTCAATTCTAGCAACAGGGGCAAAAGTCTCATCATAATCAATTCCTTCCTCTTGCTTATACCCTTATGCTACCAGCCTGGCTTTGTTCCTTACTATCACTCCATCTTTGTCCATTTTATTTTTATAGACCCACTTAGAGCCTATAATTGAGTGACCTTTGGGGGTAGGGAAAAGTTTCCAGACTTTGTTTCTCTCAAATTCATTCAATTCCTCTTGCATAGCTTCAATCCAATCCTCGTCCTCTAAGGCTTCTTCAGTCTTCTTTGGTTCCATTTGAGATAGGAAACCAAAGTGAGCAGCATAGTTAGCTGTAGCCTTAGATCTGGTCATGACCTTTTCTTGGACATTTCCAATAATTTGATCTTGAGGATGATCTTTGAGGAATTTAAACGTTGTAGTTGGAGAGTCTGGTTCTGAATCTGAGTGATGTTGAGAACTCTGAGGTGAACACACATCCTCAGTCTCAACAGCAGCATTGTCAACAAACTGATGATCACTAAGATTCTCAGTCTGAGTGACTTCAGCTCCAAATGGATTGACGAACTCATCATCCTTCTCAGCTTGAGAATCCATTTAAGCATGTGATAGACACACATCATCATCACTATCATTTCCCATGACATACATAGGATTTGATAAGTTGGTTTCCTTAGGCCTTTCAAGCTCACTCAGACTGACCAAGTCAGCTTGACTCTTATCAGCTTGATCAAAATAGTCTTCATCAAAAGAGACATGAATTGACTCTTCTATTGCCTTTCTCCTTGTATTATATATCCTATAAGACTTGGAGATTGAGGAATAACCAACAAATATTCCAATATCAGCTTTAGGTTCCAACTTATGGAGCTAATCTCTTTGATTTAGCACATAGCATTTTGAACCAAAGATATGGAAATAACCTATATTGGGCATTCTAGACTTATACATCTCATATGATGTCTTTCCATGTCTTTTGACAATGATTAACCTATTCTGAGTATAACAGGCTGTACTAACAGCTTCATCCCAGAAATAGAGTTTCAATCCTGCCTCACATAGCATTGCTCTAGCAGCCTCAATCAATGTTCTATTTCTCCTTTCAGCAACCCCATTTTGTTGTGGAGTTCTGACAGATGAGAAATTATGTAATATCCCTTTTTGTTTACATAAGTTTTCAAGAGTTGAGTTTCTGAACTCAGTCCCATGATCACTTCTGAGTTGCTTTACAGACAAACCTTTCTACAACTCTTCCTGTTTGATAAAACTTATTATCTCCAGGGCAGCCTCACTTTTGGCTTTAAGGAATATTACCCAGGTGAATCGTGAGAACTCATCTACTATCACCAGTGTGTACTTCTTGCCACTTAGGCTTGGAGTACTTATGGGTCCAAACAAATCCATGTGCAACATATGCAATGGGTCTGTTATTGAAAAATTTTGCTTTGATTTAAAGGACCCTCTATGATGCTTCCCTTGTTCACAAGCTGAGCACAATTTGTCTTTGACAAATGTAATCTTTGGTAATCCAGAGACTAACTCTTTATTGGATAGCATATTTATATATTTGAAGTTTAGATGAGATAAACGTTTATGCCATAACCAACTCAGCATAGGAACAGAATGGGAATACAAGCAGGTTTCATTATAGGGATTAGCAGAATTTAGATCAAGTAGATACACATCGCTTTCTCTTTTAGCTATTAATACAGGCTTTCCCTTAGCATTATAAATTGTTCCTGCTTTCTTCCTAAAAGTAACAACATTATCTTCATCACACAATTGACTGATACTAATCAGGTTGTGTTTGAGGCCTTTGACATATGCAACCCTCTGGAAAGTAACCTTGCCAGCTTGCATCTTCCCATAACCTTTAGTTCATCCATGGGAGTTGTCACCAAATGTTACTTTAGGACCTTCATCTTCTTGGAAATCACTAAGAAGTCCTTTCCACCCAGTCATGTGCCTTGAACATCCACTATCTAAGTGCCATTTACTTGAGCCATGCACATGATATGAAAACTAAACACATTAGTTTTGTTTGGGAACCCACTTCTTGGTGGGTTCAGATGAGGAGCACTTAGCATCTTCATCTAGTTGAACTGACTGGTCAGCTTGAGCAGGAGCTGAGTCCTGTGTAGGCTGATCAGCTTGTTCTTGTTCAGGCCTTGAGATTTCTGCATCACAGTCCTTAGCCTCATGACCTCTACTTCTGCACTTCTAGCATCTCCTTCTTCCAATGATTACAGGAGGTAGAGAGTCTAACAACCCTTGTGAGAACTTACTCTCAGTCTTAGGATTGTATGTGGTGGATAACTTTTCAACTTTCTTTGCAAGTTGATTTACTTGATGATCACTGACTTTGGACTTACCTTTGTCAGGTCTTTGTTTGTTATCCTTAGAAGTTTGACTAACAACCTTCTTTTCCATGACTTTGGACTTACCTTTTCCATGGTAACTTGACTCACCAGTTTCAACAGGTTTGGACTTACCACTGTTGATCTTCTTGGACTTACCAAGATCTACAACTTTGGACTTACCATTGTTGTGATTTGACCTCTGACTTACAGTGGTCTTCCTATTCTTGTAACTTCTCTCCGAGCCAGATAGAGAATGTTGTCTTTTGAAAGGATTTGGATTAAGCCTTTCTCTAACTGAAGTTCTTTGAATAGGCTGAGTGTCTAATATGTCCAGCACAGACTTACCATGTTGTTTGGATGTTGAGCACTCTTCTCCATATTGTATTTAAGGTTTTGACCATGTTTCTTCTCTGAGGCTGACTTTTGAGGCTTAATCAGTAGTCTATCCTCCTCGGAGTATGTATTTGCTATCTCTTCATCAGCTACATAAGCTGTTGTTTGATAGTCACCTCCAAGTACAGCCTTTACCTATTTTGGAATTTGTTGGTTTATGCACTTTTCAGCAAGCTTTTATGACTTACACCAAGACTCAGTGACCTTTTGAAGCTGGTCAGCTTTGTCTTTAGCTTCCTGAAGTTCTTCACTTAAAAGTTTGTTGATGTGTCTTTGACATTCAAGATCACATTGTGCTTTCTTACCATCATCAATGAGAGATTGATTTTCCTTAATCTCATCTTTCAGTTTAGCTATCTCAGCTTTGAGGTCATTTTCAGACTTAAGGCTGGTCTTGAAATCATTCAGCAGATAATCAAAAGCAAGACCCTTTTCTTCATCAGTGTAAGAGTAGAAATTACTGACCTTATACATGGAAGCAGGATCCCAATCACTGAGCTTGTTGTTTTCCTCAGCTTCCTTCATGTCAGCTTCAAAGATTGATTCGGACTGACCATAATCAACCTCATCTAATTCTAACTCTGCATCTTCTTGAGCCATAATACATACATCATCATCTGAGGTGGATGATTATGTATCCCAGGTTTCAGCATATAACCCTTTTGCACTGGGTTTGTCTTATGGCTTTCCTTTCTTGAGCTGAGTATATTTCTTCTTGTATTTATCAGCTCCGTAAGCATTCTTATCAACAACTGATGTTGATTCCACCTTCTTTGATCTGCACTCAGTAGCAATATGTCCCTTCTTCTGACAGTTGAAGCACACAACATTCTTGTGATCAAAGGAACTCTTCCCTTTGCCCTGTCAGATCTTCCTCTTCCCCTTTGAGCTATTCTCAAACGTCTGGCTAACATTGCCATTTGCTTAGTGATATTCTGAACATCATCAATATCACTTGGGTCTGAGTCTGAGTGGTCAGCTTGAGATTCTGACTCAGTCTCAGATTCAACAACTAGTGTCTTGGAACTTTTCTTCTTTTTCTGTGCAACCAATGCAACTTCATTCTTATCCAAAGACTCCTTGAGTTGTTGTTGAGAAGTTCTCTTGTCTTCAGTGATCTGTTCATGATTCAGCAAGAACCCATATATAGACTGTAGTTTGTACACGTGCAGTGTTCCTCCAGCCCTCAGTGCTGTAGTAACATCATTAAACCTCTCTGGTAACACATCCAGAAATTTCAGCACAAGTTCAGCTTCATCTTTCTTTACACCCACACTTAGTAGGTCATTTATCAAGCAGTGAAACCTTGTGAACAAATCAGACAAGGTTTCATTCTTCTTTGAGAAGAAGTTTTCGTAGGATCTATTCAAATGATTCTTCTTCTTCTGCTTGACCAGATATGTGCCCTCATAGGTAACACTCAGTGTATCCCAGATATCTTTTGCAGATTGACACCCAGTCACAGTACGCAAGATTTCATTAGTCAGGGCATTTGCTAGAACACTTTTAGCCTTATCATCCAGATTGAAGAGTTTCCAATCTTCATCAGTCCAAGATGAAATAGGCTTTCTTGTATCCTATTCAGTTCTGCCAGGAGACGTATCACTCACAGTAGCAGGAATCTTGGGGATGATTGGTCCCTTTGTAATGACATAGAACATACGAATGTAAATCTCTCAATCTCTCAAACTTAGCTATCTATAATCAACTTATGATTATAGATACTGATGACTCTTTAAACATGATTTACACATATTGATAACTTACCAATATCACAACTAATGTGATTATTCGAACACACGAACAACTTGGTAATCTGTGAGTTTCTTGATCACGTTGAACAGACAAACAATAACCAAGATTCGTAACACATACGGTGAGGTGAGGTTTGGCTCTGCAACACGTAGTCGTAATCGTCTCTTGAGTCGTACCTCTAAACTTATCAGGAGATAAGTATTTATAATCCTTTTGCACCGGTTCCTAACAAATTGGACTAATCCAAACTTGCTAACTAACTAACTAACTAACTATCTTGAATCTTGAATCTTCTTATCTCGAGTCTTCAATCTTCAATCTTGATTCTGAAGTCTTCTTATCCATTCCGTAGATATAGAGAGTTAAAACAGAATTTAAAACACATTTTAATTCTTTTAAGCTAACTTCTTTAGTCAGGCTGAGTTACGCAACTTGAAACTCATCAAGCTGAGTTCTTCGAGAACACACTCGAAAACAAACATGAACTAACATGTATAATTGTTAACTCATCCTTAGAAGTCTAAAGAATTTACTAAAACATATTTAGTAACTCTATTGAGCTGACTCAGTCTTCACCCTGAGTTGCTCAGCTTGAAACTCATCAAGCTAAAACTCAATATGTATATCTTAGTTTACGCACACAGCTTATCAAACATAATTATAATCTTAATAAGATATAGTCTAAGCTAATCGAACATATGCTCAGCTTATACTCAGTCTGAATCACTATAAGTGTTCAGTCTGACTAAGCTTCATAATTCTGTTTAAGTTATATGTAGAACACATCTTACAAACTTAACTTTGTCTCATCAAATCTTAACTGATGAGATCATTTTCCCAACAATATTCTTGTTCAAAGCATTGTAATCATCTTCTTAATGAAAGCATTCGATTGATTGTGGTTTGATTTACTTTGTTTAACACTTTTATTTGATTTATTCAATTTCCGCAGAAAGTGTATTCAACCCCCCCCCCCCCCTTCTACACACCTGTTGTTTGTTGTTATTCTCATCAAGGGACCAACAATAAGATCACTTTGGCAACTGTCAAAAAGACAACAAGGACCCATGTGCCTTATATCAGATTTCTTAGCTTGATTGCTCTACAAGCTTTGTAGTGGGAGGCATATACACATCTGAATGTTACACATAACACAATGTCAATCCCACAAATGGGTCAAAAGGTGTTTCACTTGATACGAGATGATGTTGGTCCTGCAATCACTCCTGAGATGCAGGAGTTAATTGATGATGCAGAGGATAGTGGTGATGAGGAAGAAGAACTTGTTGATGTGGATGATCAACCAGCAAAACTTATGGTTGAAGAACAAGGTGAACAAGTTGAGATAGGTGAAACACATCCAACAGAGGATGTGGTATTGGAAGACGTGGCTGATGATTCTGAGTCTCCTGATATAATCACTGAGCATTCTGAAGAGTCTATGACTCATGCTCAAGATGAAGCCATAGTTGAAGAAGAAAAGATGAATGAAGAGTTGATGGGCACTGCTGATCAAGAAATGATGTTTAGAGCAGATGTGTTTGATGAACCAGCACAGGATGAGCCTGTTAATCCTGATGCTGAGGATGTTGATGCATATGATAGTGGTGTTGACAGTAGTGAAGGTGACAATGATGAAGGAGATGATGACTTTCATGGTGGTGATGCTGGTTATGTTCATGCTGAAAATGTTCAAGATACCACCACCTCATCTTCTCAAATTGGGATGCCAATTACTGAATTCCCTGTCAGTTCCAGTTCTAGCACACCACAGAATCAACAAAGTGGAGGTGCAGCTGATGGTGATGATGCTAAGGATGATAGAATATCTGACAATCTCATTCAACTAATTGAGATCAGCAAGACTCAGCACATCTCAGGTATAATTTCTACCACCCTTGAGGACACTCATTTGGTAAACCCCACCAATGAGAACCCACCCTCTCCTCCAGTTGTAACACCCCCACAACAGCCAAGCTCTAGTGCACTCCCAATAGTCACTAGTTCTACTCCCACCTACACCTACACTGAATCAAGGTCACAAGAGCTTGTGCCTTTTTCACAAGTCTCTGAGGTAGTGTTATCCACACCTCTGACCTCAACTTCTATAGCTACCTTTTATGTTGAGGGGGAGCTCATAGATGTTGCATTAACCCAACTGCCAGTGGATGTGTCCTCACAACAGGTCACGTTTGTAAATATGGGACTCCTACAATCTGGATCACCCTCCCAACAGGGTGATACCATTGATAGACAGACCCTCTCCCAAGGTCACACTGTGTCTATGCCTATTATGAGTCTGCCTTTACCCTTAGTAAGCTCCCAACAGCTTGCTACTGAAATAAGGGAACCCACACTGAGTGCAACACTCACTCACACTCACATATTTGCACCAATGTTTGATTCACTTCTAACACATACTACTGCACTACCTGTCAATGCTAGTGGCATAAACCAGCCATTAGTACAGGGTACAATTTCTGCTCCCAGTGATCTTAGCCCTATATTGTCAGGATCGGATATAGATTATATCAAATAACAAGAACTAACTTTAAATAATCAATCAGAGTAAAATAAAAGTTAATCTTTAACTATGATCACAATCAATTAAGAAGTTGCGGAATCACACTTAATTGATTAAAGAAGGTTTTAAACAAAGATTAATTCAATCAAACAGTAGTTTTATTAATCAACCAGAATGATTACAAAAGCAAACTTCACCCCCAATCTAACTTATTCTGTTAGACGAAGAACACAGACTGTTCTTAGGTTTCAACAAGAAACTTAGAGGCTAAAACACTTTCTGAAAAAATTAAATAACAATAAGAACAAATGCTTTGAATAATGAGATCAAATCGTCATTCTAAATTGATCATCTAATGAAGTATATATAGACTCTTGATCCTCCTTGAATTGTTGATAGTTAGGTAATCTTCTATCTTCTGAGATAATCTTGATAATCTTCAAAGTATTTCGAGATATCTTCAAAGATAGGATTTTCCAAATATAGCTCAACAGAAACTGTTTAATGAACACAACAGTTCTTTAGTCTTCTAACAGTCTTCAGCTTCAAGGTCTTCAAACAGTTGTAGATGTTTATACTAACAGTTCTGAACTCTATATAACAGCTTTAAAGTTCACAGCAACTATTGGTTACAACTGTCTTCACAATTTCAACTAACAGTTCCAAACTGTTTGTCAATATTCTTCTAACAGTTTTGAACTGTTTTTCACAAAGTCCATTAACAGGTTTAACTTTGCATCTTCAACAGTCTTAATGCCTTAGCTAATTTCCCAACAATCTCCCCCTAACTTAAAGAATTGATCAAAATCTTTAAGTTCTTTCGATCATAGGGTTCAATCACAGACAAATTAAGCATAAGCAAAGTAAACTGTTAGTAATGAACTCTCCCCCTTTTTGATTGGAACAGTTGAAGGAGGTTGAACAGCAGCTGTCAACTGTTGGAGCACTTGATCATGTAGCTTTATTACCTCATTAGCGTGCTTCAAACTGTTGGTCAAAACCTTGATTTGCTGGTCTTGTTGAAGAATTCTTTTGTTTTGTAAGGCAATCTTCTTTTGAGTTGCACGTATGCAGCAAAGAAAGGTGCAAAGTTTGAATTCGTCAATGTTTCATTCTAGCTTCAATGTCATCCAGTGTTGCCACTGTTAACAAATCATTGACAGATAAAACTGGTGGTTCACTTTTAGAAGATCCCTCACCAGTACCCCTCTTTTCTTGGTACTGGGGATTTCCAGAAACTGTTTTACCAGCTTCTGTTGCCGTGGTTGAGGTCTTAAAGATGTTGACACTATCCTGTTCACCCCTTGTGGATGAAACAGTAGTGTCAGCCTCAAAAACCATATGATCACCCTCTTATGGAGTGATCACCTCCTCATTGTGCCTGGGAGACAGCACCAAAGGTTTCCTTTCGATATTCTGCACAGGTGAATGCACCTGTTCAGGGCTAACAGTTTCAGTTTCAAGAACTGTTGTGGAAGGAGCACTAACAGTTCTTTTCCTCTTCTTTTGAAATGTTTTATGAGTTGAGGCTTTTGTTGTAGCTATTTCAAAAGTAGCAGAGAGAGGATTTTGAGTATCGTGAGCTGTGGGTTCCAGAGGTGGTGGTGTAGCAATAAGTTGGGCTTCATGCTCACCCCTGGCAGCTCTGTTTCTTGAAAGAAACTCCACCATTTCAGAGAGTGGTGGAGTTATGACACCAGAAAAATTCTTGCAATTAATCAACAATTTGCTCAATGTGGAAGCCACATGAGCAGAGGGAATAATAGGTTTGGCGTCAAAAAGTTTAAGAAAGTTTGCACAAACCTGGGGTACATCAAAAAGAGACACTAACAGTTGTGCATTCTACACACTAACAGTTGAAGACTATTTTTGTTAGAAAGTAGAACGGTTATTAGACGAGTTTCTCCCCCTCAGATGCACATGGATTTTGCCTAACAGTTGTGCAGGCCATATGCTAACAGTTGAAAACTGTTAGTAGTATTTCAAACAACTGTGATTTTTCCTCCCTTAGCATTTCCTCCAAATGCTACAAATCCATCATTGATGCTTCTGAAATCCTTCAAACAATGTGGATTTCGAGTCATGTGCCTTGAGCATCCACTATCCACATGCCAGATAGATCCATGATTGGCCCTATGAATGCTCTGCACAAATAAAATCAGTTAGTAGCAGAAAGTACCCAGGCCATGCAGGTCTTGGGTACACCATTCAAGTCATAATACTTAAACAGAGTTTGGTTCTTTTTGATTTCATCCAACTTAGATTTCTCTAATTTGTGTGATGAATACTTTGTAAGAACATGTGGTTTCCAACTGTTGTGATTAACATTGGATACCTTTGAACAAACAGCTGGTGGAGTTGGTAAAACAGATGAATCAACTTGTGATTCTTTTTGATTTTCAGTTTGAAGAAAAGTTTTACCCTCTCCAGAAACTGTTTGTTTCTGCAGTTTCACCCAAGCCAGACCAACAGTTTTTAGTTTTGATAAAACAGTTGTGGAACTGTTAGTTGGTTTGGATGTAACAGTTGTAGAACTGTTAGCCTGTTTTGGCTTAGCAGTTTTAGAACTGTTAATCTGCTTTGACTTAACAGTTTTAGAACTGTTAGTTTGCCTTTTGAAACTTGGTTTCTTGGTGCTATACAGCTGTGGGTTATAATAACAGTCTTGAGCTAAATGATTAAATCTTCCACAAATGTAGCACTTTTTGGTTTTTACAATAGGTAAACCAGTTCTTTGTGACCAGAATTGGTTCCTATTTCTTTGGTTTCCTCTAACAGTTGCAGATTGAGGAAACTTTTGGACACCATGTTTTTGACATGTGCATGCAGGCATTTCAGTATGCCTTTTCTTAGGCTTGGGTTTAGCCTGAGATTTTGAAGCTTCCATTTTCTTCTTGGCATACATAACTTCACCAACTTTCTCCTTTCCTTTGGCTTTGGTACTAACAGTTGGGCTTTTTGGCTTAGAACTGTTTGGGTTCTTGTTGGAACTGTTAGTGTAAAGATGGGGACTATTTGTAACAGTTGTGGAACTGCTAATAGAGTTAACAACTTTTGAGGGTTTTGGCTCATTGGTGAGGGGTTCAGTGGATGCTTTTACAAACACCACAGGTTGCAAAGATGATTTTGTGTGAATGGGCTCACACAGGATGTGATTTTCATATGGAATACCTTCATCCTTCTTCACAACTTCCTCATTATCTTCAATACTTACTACTGACACAACTTTATCTTCATAACTTTCAAACTTTGGATCAGCTGACTTAAGTTCATCTTCCAAAGGTTCATTAACATATCTGTCAGCTACCTCAGACATTGGAGTTATGTAGTTTTGGTTGTATGGAGGTGGGGTTTGTTTGTATCCTAGGCCAGTTTTCACCTTGTCTCTCACTTGAGATTGTAGCAGAGTCTCAAGCTTAAGGTTTGCAGCCTTGAACATTCCAAGATCAATGTCCACACCCTCCAATTTCTTTGTGAGTTCATCCACCTTGCTTTCTTTTTCAACCAACTTCCTTTTCAGACTATCAATCTCATCTTGAAACTGCTCTTTCTCCCACTTATGATATTTTCTATCATAGTCCATTTGCAGTTCATTAGCCTGATAGTCTTTAATTTTCTTTTCAAAATCTTCTATCACAGCAGTATACTCATACCTTCTCTCCTCCATTTTACTTAGAGCAGCACATACTTTCTTATTGTGCTCTCTAAATCTCTTAACAATAGCTCTACATTCACCAGGACATAGTTTAGAAGATACCTGTATGTCCTCAGATTCTGGAGAATCCATCTTGATGGAGGAGTCAGTCAATGCCATCAAAGCTTTGTTGCTGGTAGCCTCCTCTGCTTGATCACTCCAATCAAATCCATGGCCTTCTTGTGAGACCAATGCTGAGGAGGTATGGTTCTGAGTTGGCCTCTGACCTTGATTCTGAACTTGTCCACCAGATCTGCATTCTCTTGCAAAGTGGCCAAGTTGTTGACATTTGAAGCATCTAACCTTTGACTTGTCAAATCCAGCCTTGCCATCAGCTCTGAAATTCATGTTTTGCCTTCCAGTTCTTTTAATGAATCGCTTGGCTCTAACGGTAAGCATGGCCATCTGCCATTTGAGATCCATTTCCTCAAGATCATCAGGGTGCACTTGTTCAAGATCCTCATTGGTGAGGGTTGAATGTGCATGGCTGGCAAGAAAAGCTTCAAGAACTGCATCTGGAGTATTCATATCTAGTCCAACAACAGAACTAGTACCTGCACCACTATCAAGAGAGTTAGTTAATGAATGGTTTGATTCCATACCTGAGGAAGATAGGAGAGCAGCATTATGGCTAGGGATAGCAGTTTTTCTTTTTCCCTCTATCTCTCCCTCAAACACTATCAAACTATTATAGAGGTCATCTAACTCTATGTCTTCAAGAGAATCCTTGGTTCTCCATTGTGCAGCAAACACAGTCCATTCATCACCTAGAGACCTAAGAAATTTTCTATTTATCTCATCTTGATCAAGCCTAACCTTAGCACTCTCCAGTTGACTCACCAGTTTGTAAAACCTATCAAAGATTTGGGTGATACTCTCATTCTTCCCACTGGTGAAGTTCTCATAGGCTTGTTTAAGAAGGTCTCTTTGGTTTCTCTTAGAACTAGCATTCCCAGCAAACCTCTTCTCCAGAGCATTCCAAAGTTCATGAGCATCATCAAATTTCTTGAATTGATGTTGATACTCATTGGGAATAGCAATCTGAAGGATGCTGAGGGCTTTCATCTCAATCATTCTATCCTTCTTTTCAGCATCTGTCTTTGGTGGTGGTTTCTTCTTTGGTTTTCCATTCTCATCCAGTTCAATGGGATTAGTAGGAACAGTTTCAATGATTTGCCAAACAGCATAGTCCATTAGTTGGACATGCTGTTTAATTCTTAGTTTCCACATCTCAAAATCAGATGGTTTGAGCATGGGAACACGAATGTTGGACCCTGATCCACTGTTATCAGAAGAACCTCCCGAATCCATTGAAACAAATTGATTTAAACAAAAAACAGTTTTGAAAAATAAAGCAAGGTAAAGCAAAAACCTTCAACTGGTGATCAAAGGAACCTTAAGGCTCTGATACCACTTGTCAGGATCGGATATAGATTATATCAAATAACAAGAACTAACTTTAAATAATCAATCAGAGTAAAATAAAAGTTAATCTTTAACTATGATCACAATCAATTAAGAAGTTGCGGAATCACACTTAATTGATTAAAGAAGGTTTTAAACAAAGATTAATTCAATCAAACAGTAGTTTTATTAATCAACCAGAATGATTACAAAAGCAAACTTCACCCCCAATCTAACTTATTCTGTTAGACGAAGAACACAGACTGTTCTTAGGTTTCAACAAGAAACTTAGAGGCTAAAACACTTTCTGAAAAAATTAAATAACAATAAGAACAAATGCTTTGAATAATGAGATCAAATCGTCATTCTAAATTGATCATCTAATGAAGTATATATAGACTCTTGATCCTCCTTGAATTGTTGATAGTTAGGTAATCTTCTATCTTCTGAGATAATCTTGATAATCTTCAAAGTATTTCGAGATATCTTCAAAGATAGGATTTTCCAAATATAGCTCAACAGAAACTGTTTAATGAACACAACAGTTCTTTAGTCTTCTAACAGTCTACAGCTTCAAGGTCTTCAAACAGTTGTAGATGTTTATACTAACAGTTCTGAACTCTATATAACAGCTTTAAAGTTCACAGCAACTATTGGTTACAACTGTCTTCACAATTTCAACTAACAGTTCCAAACTGTTTGTCAATATTCTTCTAACAGTTTTGAACTGTTTTTCACAAAGTCCATTAACAGGTTTAACTTTGCATCTTCAACAGTCTTAATGCCTTAGCTAATTTCCCAACATATATACCAAGGTCTAAGTGAGGGACCTCAATCTATTCATGTTCTAAGCACCATCTCTCAATCCACTCCAATAAAACCTATTCCTTCTACTTCTTCTGAACCCTCTCCTCAAATACTCCAATACCTACTGTTCATCTCTCAAAAGGTGGATAGTCTTCAAGCCTCCTTCACCTCTTTCCAAACCCAAATAGAAACTCAACTCTCTCATCTAACCCAAGAGGTTGAGTCACTTAAGGATACTCACTCCCAACCCCAACCCACCCCTGCACTAGTTGATCTATCACCAATCCTTCATAAATTGGATCAACTTCTATCCCAATATTCTACTCCTACTCCTAGCCCTTCACCTCCCATTTCAAACCCAACAATCTCTTCTTTAAAGCAAACCATTTCAAATCTTCTATCCCAACTCCAAACTCTAAGACACTCTCCACCAGATATTTCTATCACCATTCCTGTGTCTCTTCTTAGAGTCCCTTCTCTTCTGAAAAACATTGATGATGAGGTCCTTAAACTTAGCCAATATACAAGGCAAAGGCACATGGACACCCTAAAAGGGTTCACTGATGTGACTGATGCAATTACTAGGCTCAGACCTCTCACCTCTACTTTTGTCCCTTCTTTCTCTCTCATTCCCTCTCACCAAAGAGCCTCTCCTCCACCTTTCACACAGCCTCCTATCCTAACTACCTCTCATTCACCCTCCAGTGTCCCTCCCTCTACCTCTACACCTTCTCCATCTCCATATTCATTTTTCACCCCTGGTGCTCCTGCTAAGCCTACTGTTTTTCCTACCTTTGACGATGCCAAAAAGGGGGAAAAGTCAGTTAGAGAACCTTCTCCATAAACCATTAGAGCAGCTGTTGATGCCTATACAGCTGAGGTTCAGACCTTACAAGCAGAGGATGCATCAGCCCCTAATGAAACAGAAACTCAAAGGAAATCAAATGTTGAGGGGGAGAATTTATCTGTGGGGGAGCAACCTGCTCAAGATGAGCATAGGCCTAAAAGAAGGCTAAAACAAATGGCCAGAAGGAAGAGTGCCAAAAAGTCTAGACAAGATAAATCTTGTGCACCAATCAAGGTGCCATCAGAAGATTCTGATGATGATGATGAAGATAGGGTGCCTCTGTCCTCTCTGCTCAACTTGAAATAGCAGAGCCTCTCTACAACAGCTCCAACAGTCCAAGCTTCCTCTCCAGCTTAATCAAGTCAACCAACTCCCAGCAGTACATCAAGGAGAAAAGGAAAGAAAATCATGTCTACTGAGGAGATTGAAGCTGAAGAAAAAAAAGAGGAAGAACTTCATAAAGAAGATGAGAGTCTCAGAGAGCTTAGTGAATTAGCTGCTGCACTTGGTACATCTATTGAAGAAGTGTTGAAAACCAAGGAAAGGCATCAGGATTTCACTACTCCTAAAGATCATGCTGCAATTATTGGTGTTACTGATGATGAACTGAGAGAATTACAAGAAGAAGAACTAATCATGTTGTCCTCTCAAACACATCAAGTACAAGCTGCACCACAGCAAGATGACCCTTCCACCAAGAAAGTACTTAAAAGAGGAAAGACTCACAAGGAAGCCATTCAAGCTTTGCTCAACTTTAACTTTGGAAGCTCTGCTCAGCAAACTGAAAGGCAATCCAAGGAGTTTTGGGAAAATAGAGAAAACATGGTGAATAGAAGATGTGCAGACATCATTTCAAGGGTTACTCCTTACAAAGGTACAGATGAAAGTCCTTATCTCAGAGTAGTGAGAAGAGATGAAAGAAAAACTTATGAAGATATTAATCTACATCACTGTAAACTGCTCTCCTTCTTTGAGATGATTGAGATCCTGTACCATCTCCTAAAGTCCAAGAGTGAGATTGTTCAAAGATTCATGGGAAAGTTTGAGTACTGGATCCGAATGTCAGTATATCATAGACTCTTAACTCATGATCAATTTGTTGCTCATGTTCAAGCAATTGAGGATGCATTCAAGAAGACTTCAAAAGCCTTTGTTGCTGCTGAACAAATCATTCTCAATCCTGATCATCCCTATCTTCCTGCTTATGAGAATCTGAATACTGCTCTTCCTCCCAATACTCATCCTGAAATATTCAGGTATATAACTGAACCTGAAAGAGGAATGTTCTTCATGAACAGAGCTGGTAATTGGAGATTTCTGAGAGAATCTGAGATAGGGAAAGCTCAAAAAGAACTGATATTTCATGCTGCAATAGCTATTAGAGATTTGACAGGAAATGAGCACTTTGAACAATTGATAAAATCAAGAGTTGATCAACTTCTAGCTGAAAATCCACAGATCAGAACTCTTGAAGTCAAGGAAGAACCCTAGTGGGAATGAAGGCCACACTTCATAACTAGACTAGTTGTATTTTTCAATTCCTAGAATAGTTCAACTTATGTACTTAGTTTAACTCTTAGTTAGATTACTCTGTACAAACTCCTCTGTAAATATTTTTTTTGTAATCAAGCTTGAAACTTTGATCATGGACTACTTAGCTAAATTGCAAGTATAGATGTATCTTAGTAGATAACTCATTCAGTGTAAATATAGAAACTCAAAAATCCTAAAAACAGAAAAAGGATAGAGAAGATACCACTAAAAACAGAACAATGGTACTTCATAAATGAAAAGATTCCCAAAAACAGAATATCAGGGAACATATATTAAAGAGTTACCTAAAACATATAGCTAGGTAACCAAATTGCACTTAAAATTTTTTATCTTTACAAATCCAAGTCAAACTGATTCTTCTTAAACAAGATAAGGTTTTGTCATCATCAAATAGGGGGAGATTGTTGGGGAGATAGCAATATCAAACCTGTCTATTAATTAATATAGGATTTGATGTTAACAAAACCACATATTCAGTTTTGGACTTAGATAAATGAAAAACATGTGTTGTTTTTCATATTAGACTTAAAGAAATCTGTAAGTAAGAAATGTCAGCTGACGGACCAAAGTGTCAGCTGAACACTGAGTATCAGCTAAAGGACAAGCTTCAGGAAGATCAACTGAGAGGAAAAGATCAGTCAAGAAGCATCAGCTGAGGATCTACAAAGGATCAGCTGATGGTCCAAAACCATCAGCTGAGGAAAGTTTCAAGATCAGCTGAGCTATCGAGAATCAGCTGACACAATCACATTGATCAGCTGATGCCTCTCCTCTGTCACATAAGGTAGCTATTACTTATCCAATCTTTTCTGTATAAGCGGATCATACTCAAATGGTTAGCTGAGCCTTTGGGATCAGCTGATTGTTTAGTTTGACTAGTTTATTAGTCGTACTATGATTTGTGTTATTAGTTAATAAATTCAATCAGCTGAGCAAATCTAGATAGCTGAGTCTTTCACATTTATCCTTAGCTGAGCAAAATTACATTTGCAGTTCAGTGTCTGTTTGCTGAGTAATTATTCTATTACTCAGATAATAGCTTTTCTATGGAATATTTTCTTTAGTCAAAGGCAGAACATGTGTTGTTCTTATTATGCCTTAGATCTTTCTTTGTAAAAGTACTTAGCACTTTTTGTATCTGCAAAGAGACAAAAAAGGGATAGATCTTTATCCCCTGGAAAAGGAGAAAGTTACTTTTGAAGGGAAGATCTCGAAGATATGCTGCTTCAACTAAGTATGGCTGGCAACTCTATACTTGGTAAAGTCAAATCTTCAGAAAGCATGGTGTTGATTAAAGCACAAGCATGGGAAGAGAAGTTTACTCTCCCAAGACATAAAGGTAGTACTTTAATAATATAATAATAGATAGTGAGTAAACACCTTACTGAAAAATATGTTTACTTTACACACTCTGCGTGTAAAGTTAACTTACCTTTCACCCACTAACTTTATCTATTATAATATTATTAAACCAAGTACCTTTGTCTCCTTATCTCTTTATCAACCCGGACACCACTTTGCTTATATATATACTCATGCATGGAAACATGCTAAGTAGGCGAATAGATAGAGTTGAACACTGAAATCTCATCTGTTGAGAATTAGAAGAGTTAGCATTTTTACTTTCAGTGTAATAAACTTGTTCATGTGTTGAACATCTTAGACATCAGTTGTTTAAGATTAGCATAGTCTATGTGTTAGACAAATTTAGTTGCCACCTTTTATTGAACTTAGATTTTCCGCATCTAGTTCATGTAATTCTTGATTCACATCAATAAGAATTATATAAAAGTAAACCGTGTGTCTCTTAAATTTTTATTTGCTAAAGTTTGTATTCAACCCCCCCCCCCCCCCCCCCCCCCTTCTACAAACATTTGTTGTTGTACTATCCATTCAGGACCAACATTTTGCTATATAAAGGTTCAGCTAATTTTGAAAGATTAGGTATAAATTTTCGAGCATAATTAACTAATCCTGAAAAGGCTTGTATTTGTTTCAAACTTTCAAATTTTTCTAGGAATTCCAGAATTTTCGTAGATATATGTGATTGTAATTCAATTTTTCCATTGCCTATTTCTAAACCAAGAAAAGAAAATTTTCTTTCAAACAATTCAATTTTTCTTTTAGAGACAACTATTCCGTTCTTTTTAATTTCTTCAAATATCTCATGTAAGTGATTCTCATGTTCCTGCACTGTTTCACTGGCAACTAAAATATCATCAATGTAGACTAAGCAAAAGTCATATATATGAAAAATATTATCCATAAATCTTTTAAATATAGATGGTGCATTTTTAAGTCCAAAACTAAGAACGTTCGACTCATACTGTCCCTCTGGACATGTAAAAGCTATCCAGGGTTTGAAACTCTCTTCTAGTTATAACTGATTATATCCATATTTCAAATCAAATTTTGAAAATACTTTTTTCTTTTGTATAAGATTTAATAAACTATCTTTATTTGAAATATTATATCCATCATCTTGTGTGTTATCATTTAATCGTTCATAATGATAGACTATTCTTGTTTTTCCTCTTTTAATTTCACTATAATTTCTTACTATAAATGTTGTGGATCTGTGAGGACTTTCTGGTTTTCTAATTAATCCTTGTTCTAACATTTCTGGTATTTGCTTTTTAAACTCTTCTTTGTCTAAAGGACTATATTCTATATTAGTTGTTTTAATCGTAATATCAGGATTATTAAGTTTAAATTTACATATGTAATTTAGTTTTGATTTCGTAATGTCTTCTCCTATAAAACCTATTCTCTCAAGGTGTAATGTTAAAGGATAATTTAGACTTTTAGTAATATCTTTTCCTTTTTCTAATTCATGTGTGAGAAAATATGTAAGTAAATTTACTGTTTCGTTTTCTATAAAAACTTTTTGGTTTTGATTTTGTTTTAAAATTTCTAAATTGCCTTTTCCACCACGCTTTTGGGCGAACTCTAATGTATTTGTATAGCGAAGTATAGGAAAACTATAAATGTGTTTACTAAGTGTAATAAAATTTCTTGTTATTGTTAATGCGCCATTTAGTCCTAGTATAAAATTTAAACCGAGTACAAAATCTATTGACTTTATATATTCTGGATTAACATTTACTTGTGATATTTCATATTTTATACTATAATTTCATGCAAAGTCTAGAAATTGTATCCCTGTTGGTTCTAGATAATGTGTAGTAGTGATCAATCTATGCTCCACAGTTCTAGTTATTAATTTATATGATAATTCTTTATGGTATTGCCTTGGTACTAAACCATAGGATATAACACTTTTTGTTGCACCTGTATCTAGTAACACTGTTAAATCTATGAATTTATTATCAGATAACCATAGTCGACATTGTAAATAAATCATATTTGTGGATTGTGATTGTATAAATGTATGCTCTTTTGGTTCTTCTGACATTTGAGCTATATCATAAATTTCTTGTTTTTCTTTTTTCTTTTCTACTATGTCTTCTGTATGCCTAATTTTTTCTTCTATATTATTTATTTTAATTTGTGTAATTCCACTATTATTTCTAACATTTTTATTTTTTCATTATATACTTCTATATCTATCTTTTTCTTTGTTTCTTCTTCAATACCCATTTATATATTAAAAACTATTTTAAGGCATAAATAACAAATTTCGTTAGCACATATATTACATTATGATCGTTTATTGATGCTAGGATAGTATCCACAGTTATAACACTTTACATAATTATTTCCTCTATTGTTTATCCAATTATGTTTGCATTCTTCGTGTTCTGTATTAACATATGTGTATGTAAATTTTGTTAATAACTTTATAGTCTCACTATCACTATAGATACTATATATTGATTCATTATCTGAATTATCTGTTTCGACTAACTCTATTTCATATTCATCTATTTGTTCTACAAGACTATTTCTTTCTATGTTTTTATTTTTATTAGGACATTTATTGGCTAGGTGTTTTGTGTCTCCACATATAAAGCATTTACAATTTCTTTTTTGTGGTTTTTTCACATATTTATTGTTATAAGGTTTATATCCCTTTCTATATGTAGTACTCTTTCTAAGTTTGTTCCTGTTATTATTATTATTATTATTATTATTATTATTATTATTATTATTATTATTGTTGTTGTTGTTGTTGTTGTTGTTGTTGTTGTTGTTGTTGTTGTTGTTGTTATTATTATTATTATTATTATTATTATTATTATTATTATTATTATTATTGTTATTATTATTATTATTATGACAATATGCTTGTGGTGTATATATAGCTGTTTTGCAGTACGCATATGCATTCTTTTTTAATTGTTCTTGTACAGCTACTTCTTTAAATCGTTCTTCTAATATTTTAAATGTATATGTTATTCTAGGTCCTATTTCTAAATACTTTTGATTTCCATAATCATTTTTCCATGTTTCGTGTATATTTTTTCCTACATCTCCTCGTAATTTTATAAAATATTTATCACATAAATTGTCATCCATTGTTTTTCCTGTTTGTGATAACAATCTTGTAAAATCTAGAGTAAATTCGTTAATATATTTCATGTCTGCTATGCTTAATTGTTCTAAATTTTTAATTGTTGTATGTGGTAATAAACTACTATTTTTTGCTGGATCTACTCCTAATATTAGAGTTCTTACTTGAGATGTGAAATTATATGGATTATCTCCTAGGGCTTTTAATCTCTTAACTCCATCTGGATCATGGGATTTTTTACTTTGCCAAATGCCTAACGCTATTGGGCCTAGTGTTGTTTCTATGTATGCAAACATATCCATACTATCTTTTTTATTAGTTTTCCACATTCTTACTACTGTCATGGGATTTTTTACTGTTTTCCTATGTTAATACTTCATCTATCCATAGTTATGGTTTTTGTTTTTCTAATAGTAACATATTGCTACTATATATATTTCTCATAGGTAATCTACTTCCTCGACCTATTATATTTGATTCGTGTTGGTATATTGTTACAGGTTTAGTCCATAATTCTCTCCCTGTTATATCTTGTGTAGATGGTCCTTGTTGTCCCCATTCTATTCTTGGTCTTTTGTTTATATTTGTCATATATGTATCCATAAAATTTTGTTGTTGTTTATAAAAATTAGATAACATAGTTTTCACTTGTAAGATATTTTATACTAATGGTAAATTATAATATTCTTGTAGTTTTTTTATAACTTTCTTCATATGTTATTCCTAATTCTGTTATACATTCTATAATCATATCGTCGACCTCTTTTTGAATATTTAATTCTGTAAATTTTCTATTAATTATTTGTTCTAACGACTTATTCGTTTCTTCAGTTTTAAAACCTATAATAATTTCTTCTTCTAAGTGATCTATTAAACTATAATCGAATTCTTCTTCTTCGAATTTGTTAAATCCTATATCTATAATATCTTCTTCTATTTCTTTTTCATTTTATGTATCATATATTGGTTCCATGTCATACTCTATATTCATAAGACTATATTCTATTTCATTTTCATCTCTAGATGTTTCCTTTTTAAAATCTAAAGATCTTAAGCTTTGTGATCCGTTTAAAATTTTCATATATATAACTTCTTTTAGGTACTAATATTTCATCTTCTTTTTCTTTTAAATCATTTAGCTGCCATTCTAATCCTGTCAATTCTTCAGGATCTATTTTAATTGGGTCTATCATTTGTATTGATTTTGAGGCTATAGTATTAATTATTCCCTCAATATTTACTTTATATTTCATTTCTAATATGTTACTTTCCTTTCCTAGTACTCCTATACTTATTACTATATTGTTACCTTCATAATTTTCATATCCTTTAGTTTGTAATGTTATTTTTAGTTTATGTAAATCATTTATATCTATTAAAATACCTGGTGTCCAATAAAATAATGCTGTATTTTGACTAAGATCAATTTCCATTCCTGAGATTATAGTCTTTTTTAATTATGTTTTCCAACTTTTATATAATAATAATGCTAATAATTTAGTTCCCAAATTTTTTTCTTCCAAATGCTTTAATTCCGATTACTACTAATCCTATAGCGCAAAATGTTTTTATGATTGTTTTATCTTTTGTATTGTATCAAGTGAAAAATAAATCTATAATTACTATATTATCAATTACGTACTCTAAGACTTTCTTCTCTACTACTTCGTATTAGTACCGTATTTATATTTAATACACCTGTTTGATATAGTATTTTAGGATTTAAAATATCTAGTTGATGTAGATTATATAAATTTATATTTTTGTCAAGATCTATTTCGTTTTCTAATTGTATACTTTGGATTGTATTATTTGAACATGATCCTCTTTTAACAATTTTTTATAAAAACGAATCAAATGTTATTATATCTTGTATATTACTTGTTGATTTTCTAGCTTCGTGTAAAGTCCTACTTCTTCTAAAAATGGGATTATTCATTTTCTTGGTAAGCAATGTCTGTATGGTCTAGGTTTTCTATCAATTTTAATATCTTCTATATTTAGCTTATTTATAGCTTCAGTAATTTTATCTATATCACTTACTTTATTTGTATCTGTTTCCTTATTATCCTCTAATATGTTAATTATTTTGTTTAACTTTTCTATAATTTATAGTAATAGACTAATAATAAAATTAAACAAGATTGGATATTGTTTATCACTTTTTCCTTGTCCTGAATATCTAGTAAAACCTGTTACTTCTTCCTTGTTGTCTTATGGTTTGTAATTAATTGTGTCTTCTAAAGCTTTTTTATATTCTTTTGGCAACTCCAGTTTTATCCTTCTACTACCTTTTTAACTGTATTTATTACTTCTAAATTTGTTACCTGTTTTTCTACTTTTCTTAACAAGTTTATATTTTCTGTTTCAATTTGTTTTGGTTTATTATTTTCTAGTAGATAGCTTAGCTGTTGAAATTCTTGTTTGTCTAGAATATTCTTTCTAATTTCTTTTAATTCTTTTATATATTGATTATTTTGTTCCTTAATATACCCTAAATTTTCTATTAGCTTATTTATAAATTTTATTCTTTTATAAGTATCCAGTGTTATGTTTTCTCATAAGTTTCGAGAATATTTAGATTCTCTTTCTAAATTTATTCCTAAATTTATTACTAAATCTGTTAAACTATTTAAGTGTATACTTTTTGTATGCAAACTATGTGTAAACTTATTTTTAAATCTGCAATTAAGATTATAATGATCTAACGGCATATTATTTTCAAATTTTTAGATGAAGTTGAGAAATCAATAATTATGAAAGTTCATATCTCTTAGTTTTAACCCTTATTCCTTTATTCCTTTTTATAAAATTTTCTTATATCCCCATTTTTATTACATAAATAATTGCAATGATTATAAATACAATAAAGACCCTGAAATTTACCATATCCTTCTTAGTAATATCAAAAAGCATAAAAAGAATCCTTCATCAGCTAAGTGGGTTATCGATAATAAAATGTGGACTTAAACATTATGCCACAATAATTCGAGCCTATCTTAGTCTTTTAGATCGCATAATCATTTCATGCTCTGATACCAATAAGGGGGGTACGGCAGAGTTTTTCGGTTTCTGTTAAACCACTAAAATATAAAATAAAACGTGACAAAAATAACATTAAAATAGAAGAGATTGAAAAACTCACTTAGAAAGGATTTTGTTTGTTATTTGAAAAACTCACTTAGAAAGGATTTTTTTTTGTTATGGGGTTATAATATGAAGAACATAAAAGGATATAAGGAATATATGGGTATGAACTAAGAGAATAGGATGAGAAGATTTAGAGAGTCATAACAAGAAAGCAAGATCTTCTTATTAATTAAGTGCTTACAATACAATGCAAACGAAATGTTGATCGGTTTATATAACCGACTGATACAAAAGAGAATGGACAAAAACAAAAACCTAAGTTAACTAAAAGAGGTGATACAAAAGAGAAATTACAAAAACAAAAACCTAAATTAACTAAAAGATGCTAAAAACAAACTCTTAAGTTTGCTACAAGACATGCAGAGAATTCTTGAACATGACACCTATTCATATCTTATGACACATCATGACACCTATTTTAAACTCATATATATATATATATATATATATATATATATATATATATATATATATATATATATATATATATATATATATATATATATGTGTGTGTGTGTGTGTATATTTATTTTTTAATTTTTATTTTCGATTTTTAATTATCATTGTTTATCTTCGAATTGTATGTCATCTTTAGAAGTCTCAGTATGTATTGTCCATTGTTGGTGATGTATCTTCATCTGAGATCTCCTGTATCTCGTCTTTGTTTTTTACGTCATATATATATATATATATATATATATATATATATATATATATATATATATATATATATATATTGAGAACCATTCTTATTGCTAGTACTCTTTGTAACCACCATCAATGCTCATTAATAGAGGTATTTAGGTCTTTTATATATTTTTCCAACCGTGAATTGCGTCCGGGTGGACCCTCGTTAAAGAGCAATACTTGATGTTCTCAAAATACCCCTCATTAATATGTCATGAGCCATTAATTAACTATCAAAATAATTTACCATTGATTTATTTTAATCAATCATCAATATTAGTTTTGACGGTACTCGCAATAAAAATGATTCTCAAATGATATATATTTATACTATATTATAAAACATTTAACTTTTTCTCTCTTAAAATTTTTATGACTACTTAATTTTAAGTAGTACAAGCTTTTATACTTAAGATACAAACACTTAAAAATATTGTCCAATAATTATTCACTTAATTATCTCTACTAATTTAAGATAACTATTACTTTAATAAATCATTAAACATCAACAAAACTATTTAATATATCTAATTTTACCTAAATTACTTTACATCAATACAATTTTAATGATATAATATATTTTTCTCTAATTATTTAATAATGACATTTTTAATTATTTTTCAGAAACTATTTTAACAACTAAAAAATGGCTGATTGTAAAAAAAGTAAAGAAATCATAAAAAAGAGAAAAACATTGATATGTTGACTAACGTATTTTACACATACCATATCCTACTTTTTTAAATCAAACATGTTGTCGAGCACAAACTATTGTTATCGCCGCCGCATTGCGCGGGTGCTATGCTTGTATATATATATATATATATATATATATATATATATATATATATATATGTGTGTGTGTGTGTGTGTGTGTGTGTGTGTGTGTGTTTGAATATTCAAATGAGAAATCAATTTCCAAGGGATTTTTGAGACATTTGTAGTCCTTGAACATACCTTGGAAATTTCTCGCTAATTCGTTATAAGATTTTCTTTCTCATTTTGCGAGGAATTTTCAAGGGCATTATAGTTCTCGGAAATATCTTGAAAATCTCTCGCTAAGTTATCATATGGGTTATTTCCTAATAAATCTGTTGGAATATTTTGCCAGGAATTACGAAGGGATTTTGCGCTACTATAGGTAGCTCTCTTAAACTCAAATTTGTCGTAAATGCGTAGTAGTCTATTAAAATTTGTTCGAGGGAATTATTGCCGTCGGAAATGTCTCGAAATTTCCGGTATTTTCTAGTAGTGATTACAAGATAGTAAATACAACACAAACTATATTAAACACAACAAAATATATTCCTAACACAAATCATCCATTACTTAACACATAACTTTGAGAATTTTCACTTTTAAAATCTTTCCCTTTATTTTGTCTTCTCTCTTTTTCTTTAATCTATTCTAAAAGCATAGCTTTTATACATACCGATCATAATTTCTTTTTTGTCATTCCCAAAAGGCAAAGACATTATATATACTTATTTTCTTGATCTTTTCTATCTATTTTCTATTTGTAACATTATCCAGTATCCACCTCCATTGATGTTAACTTTATGTATATCTACTAGTCACTTCTGAGTCATAGTTTTAATAAATATCAGTATTGAATAGTACACACCATATTGGCATATTGCTATGCATATATTCTTTCTGTTGTAGCATATATAGCGCAACTGTGGCACTGAGCCATGAAAATTTCACAATGATTGTCTTTAATTTGTTTATTGATTTTGTTGGCAGTGGGAGTTTTTGTCAAAACCCAACTCATTTCTTATCAAAGTGATTAGAAAATTTTCAATGAAATATCATTAGATTTATATTTAAACACCATAATCTGACAGTGAGCCCAAATCTCACACTGTACAACCTAAGTGGTTTATTAATAGTTGTGTCAAGGAATGTACACATACCAACTAGAGAAATTCATTGTTATTTATTTTAGTACAAGGTTTTAATTTATAAAGTGATCTATTTTTAAAATGTATTTCGAACAATCAGACTTCACAACTTAACTGTATTATACATATTATGTGTATGCATATGTAAAATTGATCGGTTTTAGGTATAAATGACATTCTACCAATTTTCCATTGACATAGGCTATAGCTAGGAGAATGGATGCTAATCATTTATAAAAGCTAGCTATCAACTTTAGTTTATGGATTCTCCACCATGCAAAAAAGAACCATCCTCCCATTCAATTCATTCAATTCTTTTACTTTAAAGGGACCCAATATACCTATCACATAATGGGAACTCTTAAAAGTATATGTGTTTATGTTTGTGCATAAAAGCATTATAGATTCATCCTTTTGGGTGACTATCATTCAAAAGAGCAACAACTTGCATGCACAATTACATATGCTCCTCTAAAATTATTGAAAAGTAGTTAACCGACTCTTTGATGGGTTAGAATACTTTCATATTGGGTCAAACATGACTGATCATCTTCCTTCACAAGCATGTGAGTGAACCCTACAAAGGGGACCCATTCTTGACCCAAACATGAGATGATCTTAACCCATCTTTGATATATTACTACAACAACAATATACACTCTTGTTAACGTACAATACGATGAGGTAAGATTTTCATGGTTATACTTCTACCCGTAGATTGAAAAACTGAAACAACTTGTAATATATAAGACACCGAAAGAAAAAGCTGTTACAAAATCTATATAGTACTTACTACTACTACAAATAGGGTAAGTTGATATCTACAATGAGTACTTTTTCTCATGAAGGCAACAAAACCGTTAGATATATATTCTATGCTACATATTGTCTTCAAGCCCGGCCACAAGAGAGTTATTCATGTGATCTTACATTCACTTTAAAAGTTCTTTAGTCTTGTTTGATGATTTGCAAGGCTCGAATTTGCAAGGGTCAGCCTCGATCAACAACTGAACAACCTCATTCATGTTAGGACGAAGGGTAGCTGTCTTGCAAGTACAACGAATCGCTATGCGAAGAACCTTAATTATCTCATTATTGAAGTACCCAGAAAGTCTCTTGTCCAAAGCCTCCAATGCTCCTTCTTTTGTCTCCACTTTGGTTGAAACCCAATATATGATGTTCTTGTTTTCTCCAAACTCTACCTCCACAGGCTTTTTTCCGGTTATGAGTTCCATTAGAACTACCCCGAAACTATAGACATCGCACTTTGTGGTTGCTTTGGATGAATATGCATACTCTATTATACATTAAACATCAAATAAAATATAAAAAATTACATCACAATATTAGTGCAAAAGGATTGAATAAGAAATTAAACCGAAAAGAGATGCAAATTTCAACCCATATGTCATGTTTTATCTCGAAGCGGTTAAGTAAAAAGCGTTAACAAAAAGGAAACATGTCAAACGGTTGTATCTTAAGTACATTAATGTTGAAATCAATTGTCAATAAAGTATATATAGTTTTTTAGTATTATTATTATTTAGTAAGAAACTTATGTAAAATAGGATTAAATATGTCACCACCGTGGGTCACCACCGGCCGCTGACAGCGAACTGCCGCCGTCTACCGCCGTCAAGTGACAGAGAACCGCCGGAAGTAACCGTTTTTAGGGCTATAAATAGGGCATTTTTTACACATATTATTGTATTCGAAAAGTATGCAGATTATGAAGAAAGTTTAGTGTTTTTTCAGTTTATAAAAGCATGATTTGCATGTTTAAGTTAGATTTATGAGTTTTTGAAGTTTTGATCCTATCAATTAAACCTCCTAAATCATTTCATGCAAAACTTTAGACTCTTTTTGGTGCAAGTATATTTTTCTGTAATTGACAAAACAATTGTTTAAGAATTCGGATAAAATTTTTTTTAACAAATTTTCACCCATTCCCAAACCGTCCACTTTGGCACCTAGTTTCTTTGAAGTGAAAGTACCTGGTGCTAAGTATCCATAGGAACCAGCAACAACAGTTGTGGTGGAGTCTTTCCCTCTAGCCCTTAAAACTTTTGCTATGCCAAAGTCTGCAACTTTTGGTAGAAAATTTCTGTCCAAGAGGATATTGGTAGACTTGATGTCTCTATGAATGATGGGTGGCATCAGATCATGGTGAAGATAGGCTAAACCTTGAGCTACACCAAGAGCAATCTGATGTCGAGTTGGCCAATCCAAAAGACATTTACCTGTATGAAGTGCATCCCATAGATTTCCATTTGGCATGTATTCATAAACCAACAATTTGCAATCCAAACTAGAAAAGTAGCAATATAGTTTCACTATATTCTTATGCCTTATGTTTCCCAATGTCTCCACTTCAGTTTTCAACTCATTGTTCATAATCTCCTGATCATCTGAATACTCATCTTTCTTCTTCTGACTCCATAACCGCTTTACTGCAACAACCTCTCCATTACTAAGATCGATCTTGTAAACAGTTCCCGACCCTCCATGGCCCACTACATTCTTATCAATCATGGCTTCCACAATTTCCTCCTGATCAAAACTTATTCGATGGAAACTTTTCACATTGTATGAAAAGTATGAAGATGACCATGTTTCTTCGTTCCTTAACACATCTCTTTCTTTACTAAACCAACGTCTTAGAAACAAAACACCGCCAATAAAAACTATCCCAACCGAAACAATAATAACCCAAATGTAATTAACTTTCTTGTGATTGTAAGCTTCTGAACACATTGAGAAATTTTGATATGATAGATTTGGGTATTCAGAAATACAAAGTTTTGGGTTGCCAAAAAAGCTTTCTAACTGTCCTCCTTTGATAAATGAATCAGGAATTGGGCCAGAAAGTTGATTATTTGAAAAGTTCATTGAACTTGGAAGCAAATCACAAAGGCTTTCTGGGATAGAACCAGTCAACAAATTTCTTGACAGATCAAGAACATTTAAAGATTTTAACAAAGAAAGTGAACTTGGGATAAAAGAAGTAAGCTGATTCCCTTGTAACATCAAAAGATTAAGCCTTCTTAAATCACCAATTTCTGAAGGTATTGACCCAGAAAGTTGATTATTACTAAGATCAATCTTCACAAGATTGAAAAGCTTTGAGATTTCAGAAGGTATAACTCCAGAAATTGAGTTATTTTGTAACAACAATTCTGATAAGTTTCTTGAATTCCCAATTGCTTTTGATATCGAACCCGTGAAGAAATTATAACTCAGATCAATAATCGAAACCGACGGGAGGCTAAGAACACCTTCGGGTATGTTTCCGGACAACCGATTCGAACTAACTCGAAACCGAATTAACGACAAACATTTCGAATAACTTTCGGGCAAGACACCAGAAAACATGTTGTCAAGTGCTAACAAGTAAACCAACTTACCTCCATTACAAATCTCCGGTGGCAATTCCCCTATTAACTGATTTTCCGACAAGTCAAAGAGAACAAGTGGTGAATATCTTCCAAGATTCCGGGGAACTTCACCGGTGAGATAGTTTCGGTAAAGAGACAACATGGTCAAACTCGTTGACTCCCCAAGAACAGTTGGGATTTTTCCTGTTAAACTGTTGTTGTAAAATTGCAATACTTTGAGATTTGGTAAACGACAAACGGATTCCGGTAAACTTCCCGTTAACTGGTTAACGGACATGTCAACATCTGTTAGCTCCGTTAAGTTTCCAATTTCTTCAGGGATTTCACCGGAGAGTAGATTGTAGTAAAGCTCTAACTGTTGTAAGTTTTTCAACAACCCGATTTCTTTCGGAACCCGACCCACAAGAAAATTGCCACTTAATTCAAGATCAATTAAAGATGTCATGTTTCCAATGGATTTGGGTATTGAACCACTTACCATGCAAGTGCTCAAAATCATGGATTTGAGTTTTGCCAACCGGAAAATATCATCCGGTAATCTCCAGAGGCTAAATCCACCGTTTTCATTGAAATTCAACACTTCAAGATTGGTTAGATTTATAAAAGAAGTAGGGAATTCCCCAGTAAAAAAACACGACGCCAGATCAAGCAGCCGGAGAGATGTCATCGGAGAAAAATCCGGCAACTTCCCCGTAAGACTTGTGTGTGTCATGTTCAATTCTTCAAGCAATGAACAGTTGGTGATGGTATAAGGAAAGTAGCCATGAATATCATTATGACCAAGATTTAGTGTTTTGAGCTGCGGAAGATATGAACATATGTTTTCCGGGAACCGGCCAGATAAATTCCAGCCGGAAAGATTGATCTTTATGACAAACCCTCCATCATTGCATGTTACGCCGGTGTAATTGCAGACGTTTTTTTCGTTCCAGTCAGTATAAGAGTTGCCTGAAAGAGAAGTCTTTACAAGTGTGAAGAACTCTGCTTGCTTCAGTATGGTGTTGTCATAAGCACTTGAGAGTGAAAAGAGAAGCAGAAGATATAAGATGAAAATATAGTGAAACCCCATTATTGAAATGGTGGTTTAGCTTGAAAAATAAAGGGGACAAAAATGAAAAACACAAAAGAGCTGCAAGTATAGTGGTTATGGTTGGTGATGCAGAAGACAAGGTAATGAAGAGAAGAGATATTTAAATGGAATGATTGGTTGAATCATTTGCAGTTGTACAAGTGTACTAGTGCACACTGGTATTTGGGCTTAGTAACTTTATGTCGAAATGGATTCCGGCCCATGTATATTGTCTTGAGCGAGCGTAAAGTAGTAGCAACCCGTTCAGTTACTTGAGAAGGATATTTAAATTTTGGGTTAGGATCCTCTCATGTCGAGTCACACATGACTGGTCATGTTCTCTCATAAAGCATGAGAGTGGACCCTACAAGGGGACCCATTTTTGACTGAAATAAGTGACACACTCTCATGTTTGTGAAAAAATATGACCAGTTATGTTTAACTCAAAGATGAGAGGATCTTAATCCTTAAATATTATATATAATTATAAAATCATATAATATAAGTTATTAATAACTTTCTATTTATGTGGGAAGGATTATTACACTATAAGAGTCAATGCACTTGCATATTAATTTGATAGCTAATGGTCCATACAAGCAAGTTTGCATAAAGTGGCTTTATGTTATACCCTTCCACTATCAGTTGTGCAGAATAACATCAAATTCAAAAGAGTCTTTTTACTACAGATGCAGTGTTTAGTACAAGAACTGCATCAGATGCTTCCTAGCACTTGTGACTTGAATTGCATATCTAGTCCTCACAAGATATTCCTCGCGATATATATAAAGATTTCATCAACAGTTCTCGCTTGCTGATCTGTATTTGGTTGATCGATTAAACTTTATGTTGTATGTACGCTACATAACATTATTCTTCGCAAGGCATATTCCTTAGAAACTACAACTATTTTATTTTATAAACAACGTGTAAGCTTAATTGAGGATCGACTGGGTGCACCTACAATTGAAGCATCTGTATGATCTCATGATAAAATAAAAAAATTATTTGATCTTAATGATCAAGTACCTCTAAGTTATCATAAACAACTCAATATATAACTTTGCATGCCCATGCAGTAGTACTAATTACACATTCAAATATTCTGTTCCCAATATATATTATTTGGAATTTAAAGGGTTCTCATCTTTGGGTTATTTAATTCTGTTGCAAGTATTGTATTGTTATGTATACAAGTTTGCATGCATTATTTGCTTACAAGTATGTTGCCACTAACAACCTTTTAATGAACCGGGTTAGGATCATCTCATGTTTGAGTCAAACATGACGCAACATTACCTCTCACAAATATGAGAGTGGGTCCCTTGTCAAGAATGGTTCCCCCTTGTAGGGTTCACTCTTATATTTGTAAGACAACATGATAGATCATGTTTAACCAAACATAATGAGAAGATCATGTTTAACCAAACATGTTTTCTTTCTTTTTTCCTTTATTTTTTTTTTGATGAAAAGGATTTAGTCTTTGTATACTTCTACACTCACTTATGACCAGTTTTATTACTGAGACAGCAATATGAAGCTTTACTTTGTATTACTTATGTATGACTTTTAAAAATCTTTATGATAATTCTTTAGGAGCATTAAACCCTCTCTCATGCAAAAAAGGGAAAAGAATATTCCCTACGAGAAAACAATGAATTAACTACGGATTTAGAGACGTCCAGCGGTTAATTAGCAACAGATTAGCAACAAATTTTAATTTATAAATAAATAATATCCTTTCCCGGCCAGCATATAAGTGCTAGAAAAAAAATCTGAAGTGTAGGTTCTTAGCTACGGTTTGGAAATATCATAATTAATTATTTAAGTATCTAATATTTTGTCGCTAAGCCATAGCAAATTAGTCATACTCGAAAATAAAAGTGTTTATAGTATAATCTCCTTGACTATCATAGAACCCTTTAAATAGGGGAAGATATACAACAAAACAATCCACAATAAATGGGATAGGATAACTACCAAAAATACAAATTCAAATTACATGGAAATAATATATATATATATATATATATATATATATATATATATATATATATATATATATATATATATATATACGGTTAATAGTAACCGGAAGTGGGAACGGGATTGGAGCGGACATTCAAACTGGAACGAAAACTACAAATAGGTGCCGTGGGAGGCCCTTTATGAAAATGTCTACATATTGATAAGCTGCCGGCACATGTAGCACACAAATATGTCCTATACGATCTTTTTTCTTGAACAAAGTGAATATCAATCTCAACATGTTTTGTTCGTTGATGCTGAACCGGGTTCTCTGATAAGTATACGGCAGAAACATTGTCGCAGTAGACAATAGTGGTGTGCGCACGGGGACATGTAACTAAAGTAATAAATTGCGCAGCCAGCTTGCTTCTGCGATTGCATTTGCGACCCCCCTATACTCTGCCTTAGCACTTGAACAGGAGATAGTATGTTGTTGTTTTGAGGACCAAGAAATTAAATTGTCGCCGAAATACATGCAATAGCCCTAGGTGGAGCGTCATGAATCGGGGCATCCCCCTTGTCGGCATCGGAGTAGGCCGTAATTAATACCGGAGGAGGCTTTGATGTGCAAGCCTAGATGAAGAGTTCCCTAAATGTACCGGAGAATGCGTTTGCGGAACTGGAAGTGTGGTTCTAATGTGCTTCGAACTGCGGGTTCATTGCGGGCGTAAGGGGTTATTTTTCACTATTCTTCAGTTTTCTTCATAACTTTACTTGTTTTGCCCAAATGTCTCACTTTAAGCTTTTGTAATCCTGCATAGTGAATGTTAAACAATTTAGATCAATTATCAGATAAATCACCTTGGAATTGGGCTAAGAATGGGGGTTTTCGATATGTAAAACATGCATAAAATGCATATATCAATCTCCCCACACTTAAGCTTTGATTGTCCTCAAGCAAACTCTAATGTATCAGTTAAACCAAAGAATTTCAAGAGGCTGTAAATCAGGACAAACTTCCATGTATTAAAGCAGACCTAACACGCATAAATAAATTATGACAAGAATCTGACTTCATACCTCACCAGTGATCACACTCTAGCACTCAATATGTATATGTGTATCAGGGTATGTGTATAAGTGCAAGTATGCTAGATTGAAGCAGAGATTAGCATAAGCTTGATCACATATCACATCTCCACCAACTAACATAAACATATGTAGTTATCAAGAAGTCTTTATTCGGGTTGTAACGTGGCTAAGGCTAAGGGTAGGAATGGGAAAATATAAAAGTGGCTAAATTAGAATCCATAATTCAAGTTCAAAACCGTCTAAGCTGCTAATAATTTTGGTGAGAATACAGTTCATCAAGCTGAAGTGGAATAAGTATCCTCTGTATGATGGCTAACACTCAAGTAATGCTGACAAATAACTTCTTCTCAATGTATGACAAGCTCAAAAATAGCCAAGGAAAAGCATGTCAAACAACTGAAGTTCTCATTTTTTTCATTTTCTATATTTTTTAGAATTTTTTCTCTTTTCTAATTTTTTTAGATAACTCAGCTGCATGCGACATAAACAGAACAAACCAATGAACTTTTCATGTCCCGCTAATCGGTGCATGAACAATTGAAGAACAAAATAACTGAACATAACAAAGCAGCATGAAACGGGTCAAACTGACTCTGGAAACGTAAAACAAAATAGACTAAAACAGGAATAGTACGGGTATGAAATGAAAGGTTTAGGGTCAAAGTGGTTTACTAGGGGTAAAATATATAAAAATTGGCTAAAAACAAAAGTATATAGGCTTAATTTCATTTCCTAGTGCTTCTATCACTTAATTGCAACAGTTTAGTTCATGATCTCGACATGCATATTTGTGAGCAAGTTCTACAATCAAAGAAACAATGAGCATATATGTAGACAATTCTCTGAGCTAATCATGTAAGAAATGTAGTTTTGTAGCTCAAATGCTCAGGAATGCAAATATTAGTTATGGCTTGTGCAATTGAAGTCAAACAATTGTCAAAACTCAAGTATTTGTGCAAAATCTACTTCATGAAAGTTGAAATGTCACTTGCTTAGAGTCTATCATGCGAGAAGATCTAAACATGTCCAAAATGATATAATTTTGCGAAAAATTTACACCAAAATTCAATTCTAAGGTGCATAGTTAGCATACAAGAGTTTGTAGCAGGACAAGAAATAGCAGACATGTAATATTAATCCCCTCCCTACACTTAAAAGTGTACATTGTCCCCAATGTACTAATAACATGGAAAAAGTGTAAAAGTACGAGAAAGAGCTTTAAGAACTCCCTCAATCAGCATATGTGTCCATATTTGCTAAACTTTGAAGGCAAAGGCTTCCTCCCCACACTTAAGTTGAGCTGCTAAGATATCATGCATAATCCTCGCAAAACAACAACTCAACCAAAAGTGAAACAGCGAGAGGGACAAAAATAATATCACAAGTTATGGCAAGCAATAGGAACTGAAAGCTAATAAATAAATATCCAAGAAATATATACAAGTTTTTCAATGTCATACAAATAGATAACAATGAAATACAAGAACATAAAGCACAACAAAAATAAAGGCATTTCTTGCTAACAAACAAAATTATATAGCAGAGCTAATCTAGAAATACATATGAAAAATAACTACTAATCTATCCTCAAAATAACGCTACGGCGGAGGTGGCTGCTGGTGTGAAAGACCGGCCTCATCGGTGAAATCTCTGAGCCTCTAAGGATACGCCGGCGGTTGTGGAAGCTGGGATGGAATAGTAATAACATCACCCGCCAGGCAAAATCTAATTCTTTTAAGTTTTAATATAATTATTATTGATTAAAGAATCAAGAATTACATGTATAAGGAAGCGAAAATTTCTTATACAATAAAAGATCGCAGCTAAGGTGTGTAACACCTAGACAAGCTTCTCTTTCAACAACTAATGCATCAAGAGGTCCAACACATGGACAAGTTTGATTCTACACTTAATGCTAACTCTTAAACTTTGGTATCACTTAGAGTAGGAGTTCAGTAACCCAAAGGTTTCATGTGTATATCAAGTGTGTTTTTGCATGCTGTAAATGAATGTCTAGTTATAGACTTTCTTGGCCGAAGGTATGGAAGATCCATTACATGACTGTATGAGTGTGGAACAGACTTAAATAAATTATACACCTTAGGGATAATGTCACCTGGGTAATCTTGTTAAAATCCAGGAGTGAGTATGCCTTTAATATAGTAAGATTTATCAAAAAGGGAAAAGCTGTAAAAATGTAAGTTTGTTAAGCAACTCGGAATTAACTATGAAATTGAGCTATGAACTCAATCCGGGATGAGTTTTCTTGAAGAAAAAGGAATAATCCAGAATTTTTCATTAGTAAGTACTCTAAAAAAATGGAATTGCTAAGACGAGGAATATGACCTTAATTGAGGCTGTAATAACAACGTTAAGTGAGGCAAAGTGGAACTGTATTTCTAAGTTGAAGCTATAAGTTCAGTCTACTACACTCAAAGTAAATCAATTATGGTGACAATACATGGAAAGACACCCTATGAGATATATAAGAACATAAACCCTAACATAGGTTATTTCCATGTGTTTGGATCTAAATGTTATATGTTGAACCAAAGAGATTAGTTTAATAAGTTGACTAAGGAATCTTTGTTAGATATTCTTTCATCTACAAAACCTGCAGAATTTATTACTTAAGGAGAATAATTATGGAAAAATCAAAACATGTCTCTTTGATGAGAGTATTGTTGATGAAGCTGAAAAGACTCAAGTTGATGTGATAAGTTTAAGCGAGCTTAAGAAAAATGAAGGTTATTTATCCAACCCAATGAATGGCATTGATGATGATGATGATAAAGCAAATAAATTTGATGAACCTAAAGAATCATTCGATGATCAACTATCCACTCCAAAGCCAAGTCAGTCTATGATGCTAACAACCCATTCGGAGCTAATCATCAAAAAGACAAGGATCTAAGTGATCACTTAGTTTTAAATGAAGCTAGAACTTAAACTATGTTGATAAGTTTTCAAAGCTATACAAGTCACTTAGTTCTAGAACCTCAGTCTCCTACAATGGTCTTTCAAGTTCTTAAATACCATCCATTAGATCAAGTAATCGGTAAAATCAAAGAAGCCATGTTAACTAGATCTAAGACAACAACAAACTATGTTGCCTACAACACTTATTAAAGATGGAGTTAAAGAAGATTGAAGAAGCATTTACGGACGAAGATCGGGTTAAAGCAATACAAGAGGAGTGGACAAATTTTTAAAGGAATGAAGTTTAGACACTTGTACTTACACCCAAAGACCAAATAATTACAGTGACTAAGATGGTCTAAAGGAATAAGATGCACTATGATGAAGCGATAGTTAAAGATTAGCAGCTTAGCGGTATTAATAAGAAGAATGTATATATTATAATGCATTTTCCCTTCTATTCCTAGCCTATGCAGCATTCAAGAATTTCAAAGTTCATCACATGGATATGAGAAGTGCACGCCTCAATGAAGCATTAAGAGGAAGTCTTGAATCAACCTCCATGTTTAAACAATTTTATGTTTCCAAACCATGTTTATAAGTTAAGAAATGCTTTGTATGTGTTTGTATTTGATGGTCAAAACAATCATATAAACACAAACGGGTTAACATGAGTCTTAGCCGAAACTTGATCTTTATGGTATAGACTGAAACTTTATAATTAGAATACGGCGGAAACATTTTTGAAGTCATTAAAGATCTAAACTTTAAAACCCATTAGAAAGATTAAAATGAAATGTGAAACTTTGATCATGTAAACTTAACTAACAAGAACTAGAATAACATCGGAAGCTCAAGCTTAATAAAACTTATAATACTGTTGGGTTTCATTGGCCATCTCACCCGCGCCACGAAAGTGTGATAAAAACATGGTTTGGGTAGAAAATCAAGATGCCAACAATACCCGTCAATGGTGGAACTCTACATAATGATAACGCAACCAAATAAAAGAGATAGGATATGAAATATATACCATGCTCCAGCTTCTTTTATCTTCATGTTGAGATAAACTCATAGTCACCAAGAGAGCAACTCTCTATTGATAGTCCACTCCAAGTTTGTTTGATCCCCGAATGCTAGTAAGCTAAGTTATGATCTTCAAGACTTGAAATCACTTCTTGGTACAACTCACAACTTCTAGAAATCATCTATTAACATGCTATAATTTCTGGATATTCACATGAACACCCAAGAACACAAGGAGAGTGTATGCAAGTGTTCATGAAGAAAGAGAGAGTTTTGTATCATTTCTTGGTCAAGAATATGTTAGAGAACTTGTATGAGACTGTCATGGACATTAATTCACTCTCACATGCATAATGGCAGAGCTATAAGTCATCCATGATAGTCCCAATGAGCCCCAATAATTATCCCTTGAGCCAAGAGAAACATTAAATGCAAAGATTCTGTCGGATGGAATTACGCGTCGCGTAACCCTTACGGCCATAAGCAGTACGCCTTGCGGCCGTAAGGCCCTTTTTCGTGTATTCTGATTCTCTCATTCGCATTTGGTGTGTGACCCAATAGGCTCATTTATCATCAGTAGCATTACTATTTTACGCGTGTTAGTGGCCATAATCCAAGAGATTCCCACTTGCACATGACGCAACTTGTTGATAAGTAATACAGACAAAGAGCGGACTCTAGCAAGACATCTCTGTCCCCCAAGTCAACGCGAGTTATGTCATCCCAAGACAAGTACCAAATCACAACCCTATAGGTTTGATATGGCCCTACAGATAACTGATCATTAATTCTTTTGTTCTCGATATCCGGGTGAACACAAGTCATGGTACAAGATCATTCTCCGATCGTTCACGATTGTGTTTCTCGATCTAGATTAGTGTTGACCAAAATATACAAGTTGCAATTGATCAATCATCATTTGCTAACTCGATCACGGCCAAGATTTTTGGTGTCAGCAACTAATCATCGAGGGGACCAGGGATATCTCTCTAAACAGAGGAACAAGTTCCTTTGACTACATTGTCCCATTACATTAGAAATACTTTGCTTGAAAACTCCCGTTATGACAGCCAGTTACGGCTGCGTTAGAAAGCAATTAGATCAAAGCAAACCAATGTCATGCGAACACATGTTTCTCCGGTCTAAGGACGTAAATGATATTATCATCTTGATTTACTCTTGACAAGTACCATGAAGTAAATTCAGGTGTGGGTCGTCCAATCACTTGAAGGTATATTTCAAGTGCAGCCTAAGTGTTGCGTTCTTTGTATTCAATCTAGCATTGTATACATGACCAACCACTACCCTTAGTCTTAGTTCAAACTTCCTTCCCATGAAGAGTGATCAACTGTTGACTTTTAGAATGCGTGCACATTCATGGAAGTAACAAAACATGCAAAGTTGGAACACAATAATGGTTTCTGAGTGTATCCACTACTTGCGTATTATCAAATCCCTATTTGATAATTGATACAAGCAGAAAGCACAATATTGTTTAATGTTCCCTACATAAGCATATCAAAATAAACTTAAGCTAAGTCTTTTGCAAAAAGATTTGTATGTAAGCGCTAATGATAATCATCACTAGCTTACGATATTATCTTAGTAATCGGATCCACCACTATGCCATCCGTGTGTATTCTTATAATGAATATATCTTCGTCCATAACTAAAACACTCATAAAGTGTTTGTTGGAGAGATTATAGTTCTTTGTCCAAGTCGTTGTACCTTCATTGTTTCAGAAGAACTCAATAAGGTAAATGACATTAAGGACTATGGTTCTTGTGCAAAAGCCATTGTTCCCGCATTGTCTCAAAAGATCTCAATAGGGTCAGCGATGCTTTGAGAACCATTCTTACTAACAACTCCATATATAATAGGATTACGTACTCCGATCTAAATCGGCAGTTATCCTTTTGTAGTAGGATTTCAAACTCCAAGCTAACTTGGCAGTTTATCCTCATTAGTATAGAAACTAGCACTAGAGTAATAAATTACTCTAAGCTTTCTCATACCATAAATCACCAAGAATATATTTCAATATTTCTTGTCCTCCATAATCAATATTATAAATGTTATAATCGTTATGGACGAATAATTCCTTAACTAAGCTTTTAAAAAAAGTTAGGATATTATTTACAATACAATATATGTGCTAGACATACTTGTATATGATTACAACAAAGCTCCCACTAGCCTTGACATTCATATCGGTTTAATCTTCCTCTTGAAAACTCAAACATATGATTTTCAAATCTAAGCAAAGATTGCAACCTTGAGATGCTTGTTTAAGTCCACTAGTGGACTTTCTTAAGTTTGTAGACTTCACAGTAATACTCTTGATGTAACAGACCTTCGGATAGTGTTATCTACATATCCTCAAAATAGATCTTGTTAAGGAACGTGGTCTTTATGTCAATTTATCATAACCATGAAATGGTACTGATGTCTATGAGTATTTGAGTGAACTTCAACATAACCATTGGGAGAAAATTTCAGGATGATAGCTTCCACTTGGTCAATCATCATGAAAAACCTTTCCAGTTATGCGGTATTTGAAGTTGTCTATAAAACTACTTCTGACATATCCACTGAGAGAAAGTTTCTAGATGATACCATCCTCTTGGTCAATCATCGAGAAAACCTTTCCTATCAGTCGGTATTTAAAGTTGTAAACTTATCCATGCTGGTTTTTTGTTTCTAAGAACCATGTACACCTTTGGGTTTCCCTTAGATAATGCAAATCTAAATTTTGTTTGACTCGTGCTTAGCTCGACGCCAACCAAGAATCTTAATTTGTACCATCCATCAAGATAGTA
Source organism: Pulicaria dysenterica (assembly GCA_947179395.2). Classification (NCBI taxonomy): domain Eukaryota; kingdom Viridiplantae; phylum Streptophyta; class Magnoliopsida; order Asterales; family Asteraceae; genus Pulicaria; species Pulicaria dysenterica. Next base: position 46,776,200 of record OX359293.1, read on the forward strand.
GGTGTTGATTTAAACAAGTCCCATATTTGGATATCCATAATGGATTGTATCTCTCTTTCATTGCCTTTTTCCTCATAGCAGACTCTAGGTCCACTACGCTTCCGGTATTTATGTGTCTTTCCATTCAAGATTAACTTTAACTTCTACAAGCATCCGTGGATATTAGTTTCCATGTATGGGAACATGTCCTTGAAGTAACAAACATTTTGTTCTTTAAGGTTTGTCAAACAAATATCCCATGGTCTCGGTAGAATACTTAATGGAGTAACACATCTAGATCCTGGGTTCCCTTACCTTACGTCTAAAACGCAGGTTTGGACAATCCATTCTTTGAGATGAACAAGCAAAGATGCACTTTCTAGTTTCATCCTCTAAGGTGTAGTCTTAACCATCTTTGTTGGTTTAAGGTTAATAACATAGCCCGCCACAACTTTAGTATATCCCAAACAGTTTGATACTAAAGTCTAACTCATCAATTATCGGATCATATTGAGAATGTCTGATTCCTCCAATAAGATGACCCCATTTCACAATGTGTCCTAGGAGGAGTGAATTGTGAGATAATCTCATAATTCTTTTGATGGTCATAAGATTTAGAACATATTTACTCAATCTACAAAGTTCACACAAGGATTAGCTCGGCTAAAGCTCGACAATCAATCTTTGTGTAACTAGATTCGAGTATCATTTGTTCTTTATCTATTTTATCAGGTGCTTCGTTATGGCGTATATTGAATACCTCTAAGGTTTTAAATACATATCTATAAAATAGATATATACATTTCTTCTACCATCATCAGTAAAGGTGACAAAGTATTTGGAGTTATACCTTAGGATTTGTTTGAATAGTCTACACACAAGTGTGTACGTAATTCAACAAGCTATCATTCCTCTCACACGCATAAGTGGAGGATGTGTAAGTCGTCTAGCCCCGATAAACAAGATTTGTTCTCAACATTTAACCCGTGGTCAAACGATTCCAAATTCCTCACCGCCAGAGTTTGGTGATACAAGTCTTGTATATATGGTTAGATTGTTTACGTCATAAGGGTAACTTATCCAAATCATTCATGATTATCAAGCGCTTATTATAAATGTCATGACATGTATAAAATTTGAAACATATACATGATTCAAAATAATATACTTCGTATACCAAGGCGTAATAGATATAATGTTTCTAGCCACGTGAGACGTAAAAAAATATCTATTTGAAGTAATATACTAGCTGGGAGGATAGGAAAGTTTTAAACTTCCAATCCTCTCAATAGAAACAAGTTTAATTTTTTCCATTTGAGGTCCAGCTCTCCATGCCTCATGTCTCTGCTTTTCTTTAATACTTACACTTTGAAGCAAATAAATTTGCAACAAACGTGAATGTAATAGCTAGCTTTCAAAACCTAGCCTTTAGAAGTAGAAAAGCAATGGAGTTAAATCATGAATTCATGTGAAGTCGAAGAACTAATTCTTCAAAAGAGTTCTTCGCTTATCTAGATGTGTAGGGAAAATGTGGTGGCGCTAATTTATAATATTTTATGGAAGTAGCAAACTACCTCATATGGAATGTCATTTATAGGTACAATCTCATTGTCCTATATCTCCATTAATATGGTAGGTTTGGTGAAACCAAAACTTCCATTAGAGGTCAATTTCTATTTCTTGATTACTCGTTCCTTAGTAGCCTTAATAATGCGAGATTCATGTTGGTCATGTTTAGACTTAACAGTTTTCAATATACCATGAAGCTCTAGTGGGAATGGACAAGGTGAGTTTCATATTGGTCATGCTCAAGCTTTGCATACCATGAAGCTCTTATCAAGGAGTTCTCCATGTGTACATGTGATAGTTCATTAAGAACTAATCATATGACGGAGGCAGGGAATGGAGAATTATATTCACCATTAATTCCCTCCTTATGGGAAATCCAAACCTTTATATAGTCTATGTACGCCTTAATAATAAGGACATAGATTTATATATTCCTGTCTTCTTGCATTCGACAACCGACTTGGGTTTAGACACACATATAGAGTTTCTTTTTATTTTATTTTAGCTTGCTGATGGATTATGTCCCCAGCTCGGTTAATTATATTGTACGCACTTAATTACCTAATTTGCTTTCGCAACTTAGATTTTTTAAGTCGAACAACATATAATAAGAAACCTCTTTTGTTTCTTTAATATGTGTTATGCATATCTAGTAACCTAGTTCGCGTTGGTAGCTAGTGGCTTTAAAAGGGTTTATCAATAATGTACAACTTTGACTCAACAATTAATATTAGTCGACGAAGTTTACATTTATGATTTTATCCTTTACTAGGAACGAACGGAGTATTTATTTTAATGTGGTGTTGTTAACGTTGTCGTCTATAATTAGAATACATGTCTAAGTTTAATTTGATATGATCATAGTAAAATAATTACCCATTTGACTTTAATAAAAACCAAAATATTTTAACAAGGGCTAAGAACCTTATTTCACTCCAATTCATGGCGGGTTACCGCCGATCACTTCATAGAGTTATTTCGGGCCGGTAACAATATTACCGATTGTAATCTCTATTATAACTCGTTAGCATCTTGCGGGATTCCTTGATATCTATTATATCTATTGGCATGTTTAATCCCTTCATGCACCAAATACAAATTAAAATTTTGTTTGACTCATGCTAAGCTCGACGCCAACCAATATTTTAAATTGTATTTGTAAATTATCCATTAAGATACTCAGTGGTACTCTCGACCAACAATTAGCTCGTGTTATGCTCGACCATAATTATTGCGAGTTGTCACCCTCACCTTCCACACAGTTAGACAAAAATATTCGTGCTTAGCTCGACGCCATCCAAGTTTTCACTAGATTCGGGTGGAATCATCTTATGAACGGTACTTTAAAATTTACATTTTTAAGTAAAACGGGACTTTAGTTTTTTTTTCGGTTTAAAAAACCTCTATTTGCGGTTTGATTAACAAATAAGTGACAAAATACATTTTTCACTTTGAACATAAAATATATATATTTTTATATTCCTTTGTTAATCGTGTGTGCACGCGAGTTGTTAACCAATTTAAAAAATCTCTTGATTTTTATTATTTTAAAAAATTTTCTAGCATGCGAATTTCTAACAACCACGTAAGAAAATACAAAATAATAAACAACCACACACATATATATATCCGGTAAATTGCCCCAAAATCCTATGTGTTCTCCCGTGAGCGAAAAAGGAAGAACAAGGTCTCCAGATGGTTTTCTTCGGTTTTCTTCTTTTTCACAATTACATACAAATTTGAAAAGATACGGCGTGCAAGCCTCGGTTGTAATTTTAAGCTACTAATAAGTACAAAAATAATACAACGGCTTACAAGCCGTAATAAATATAAAATTTATTAATCGAATTAATTATTACATACCATTATGGTTAAAAAACCACCAACTGAATGAATAAATATATAAACAACCAAAAACCAACAACATAAGTCTAATGGGCAAATATATAACCGGATACGAAATATATACAACCATAAATATTAAAAGTGGTGTCTAACACCAAAATGGACCAAGACTATTTTGATTAAGATTATTTTGTCAAAAACTATATTTACAAAATAATCCTAGTATATACATATATGTATTAGTAACATCAAACTAATTTTGATGAAACATATGTATATATATATACTCACCCTAAATATATACATGTATATAAGTAAGTGAATCAAAATATTTTGGAGATCAAAATGAATATATACAAATATTCTAAAAAGAATCAAGAAGCTACAAAGTGCCAAAACCGAAAACGATTTTTAAATACGAAAATATTTTCAGGAAAATTTCGTTTTCGATTTTAAAGCCACCAAGGTGCAATACCTATGTAGAGATGGCTCTGATACCACTGTTGTGCAATACCTTTTAGCCGGCACTAGCAAACCCCAAGAATCAATCTTGATTGTCTATGTGTGTATGTCTCTTGATGAAGCAAAACCCCAAGCCCTATTTTGGGGTGTTGGATTCGGCCAAGAGAGAGGGGAGGGGAGACGAGAGAGTTTTCTTAATTACTTAACCATTTAAATGAAGTCTTTAGCCTTTATTTGTAACTGTAGGATCCTCATAGATTAGAAAAGTAAATCCTTATAATAGGATAAGATCTAATATTTAAATTAGTTTAAGAACCAATTATTTATTTATACTTTGTTAATTCCGATCTTTTCAATATATATATATATATATATATGTTCAATTTCTTAGAAATTAAATACATACATATACATATATATAGGTTTAAATAATAATAAATATTATCTGAAAATTTCCAACGATTTAAGCTTAAATCGTTATTTTTGAACACCTTTAATTAATAATATATATTTATTAACTAATAGATATATATTTTTATTAATCAACCCATTGGTTAATAAACACAATTTCTCTCGTGTATGTAAGTTAAAACGAAATTTACTAACTGATAAATATTAACTATTATAAATCCCTGCCTTTAATGGAGTTGCATTACTGCTTGACTTACATGCACCCACAATTATAACCATCAAGTGTCTTATGACATTCGATGTGTCAATATTGTGTTGCCAACATTGCACAGAAATCTAATAGACTCCCACTTGTATAAACTAGCAATACCGTGTTGATGACACTAACCTAAGAAGACCCCTAGACATGTACTTTGGCTAATCAGACATAAGAACTTTTATACCATGTTAGGTTATAAAAAACAATAAAACAAATTTTCATGAAGCAACAATTCATGAAGTGTGTATACTTTAGGTTTTTCCCGCGATATTTCAATTATGAGTATGACCATGGATATTGTCAACTCTAATACTCAAAATTGTATTTCTTGATTATACATTTTACGTGAGTGATAAACAACAAAGAACAATTTAGTCCATCAATTTTGGTATGTCGTGAAATTGAAGTCTGTTCTTTGCATTCAAGTCTCTTCTTGAATGCTTGTATGTTTGTTTATTAATATAACCAAACTTTGATACTTCCGTGTGGTCGATTCTATATATTATTCCGCACTTAGATTTTATTTTAATCTTACTTAGTATTACATATTTTCATATATTGAGGAAAAACAATTGGTATTAGAGCACCATCTAGTTCTTCTACAATTAATAGTTTGTTCAAGATGTCGAAATCCGAATACATGGATAATGGCTCTTGTGCTAGGCCTCCTAAATTTTCAATTGAGCATTTCGCCTGTTGGAAAAATCGCATGCTTCTCTACTTTGAGAACATTGACATCCTTGAGGAAGGTCCCTACGTTCCTCGCACTATCTATGATGGTTCATTTGAAACTTCTCTGACTCCTCATCTAAAACCTCGAGCTCAATGGACAGTAGAAGAAAAGAACTATGTCAATCTCGATGCTAAGATCAGGAATAGCAACGTGATTGCTCTGCCAAATGAGATATTCCATATTGTCTATAATCTCAAAACTGCCAAGGAAATGTTGAAAAATCTGTGCATTTATTTTGAAGGAATGACAAAGGTAATGGAGAATAAAAAAAACAAATATCATCACAAAGTATGAATGATTCTATGACAAAGAATCTAAGACTCTGATTGAGGTGTAATATCCATTTTCAAATAAATATAAAACGTGATATTACGATTGCAATTCTTCTTATGATTTATTAAAAAAGGACTTTTGTTGGTTGTTGGGCCTACTTTGGTTACTAATGGGTATATTTATATATAGATTAGTTTGGCCTTCACCTCACCACAACTTATAGGATACATGTTGGGCTCAAGTGTAATTAAAGGTTTAATGGGCATAGAAGGAGACTATCTATAGGCAAATTAGGGCACAACCTCAAAAGCTTTTTTCAGTGTAGCTCCAACCTCACTTGTTCTTCATGTGTGTGTGTGTATGCCACGACTGAGAGGGGAAGTAAGGATCGAATATTTCACCAAATGAAGGATTGATTGAGGAAAATATCTCATATGCAATTCTATGACTCCATATATTCTTTTGATTCATAGAACCTCTAGAATATTAGGAATTTGAAGTCTATTTGGTGAGTTGGGGTTGAGAGCTAGAGTGAGTCAAAAACCCACAAGTTAGGATTGTTTAAATCGAATTGATAGGATATGGTGCATCTAATTAGTTAATGCAACCATAACATTGAATTTAGCATGAAATAGTTGGGATTTATTGGCTGTTCATCGAGTTGTTTGTTGTGTTTTGTGCGTCGCACCAAGCCAAGAACAAGATGGTCCATAGATATATTAATGTGTGTATGTGTGTGTGCGTGAGTGTGTTGACAGGGAAGACAAGATTGTAATTTGGGCTTTGACCCCATTCCTTATTGGCAACAACTTTAATAAAAGTATATTCGTCCGGGCGGGCAACTTTAACACACATATATGTATATTATAGGAGACGGTTCAAATGAGAACCGTTTTTCATACAAGAACACACACACACACACATATATATATACACACACACACACACACATAAGGGACGGTTCAAACAAGAACCTTTTATCATACAAGAACTGCGAGAACCAGTTATAGTCATTGATCAAAGAGATGTAGTGTCCACATTAAATAGTTGTTAATTGATAACCTTAAACTAATCAAACTTATCCTTAATTAATTAAGGGCAATTTGGACGTTTTTTACCCCCACATTTTTAAACTAATATATACATCAAAGGAAATGTGTTAAATTACGAAAATTATACCAAAATTACGAGAAAAGTATGCTCTTTAATTTAAGACCGATCTTGCTATATTTTTTCAATATTTTTTGTGTTTGCTGGGTTTTTCAATACAGCTCAACATGTCCACATGTGCATAAAATGCTTATGTGCATATGCATAGATTCACCTAGTTTTTTCAGCACACATGTAGATATGCACATGTTGAGCTGTACTGAAATAAAAAAATTTAGCAAACACAAATCTGTTTGCCGAAAAAATTTAGCAAGATAGGTCTCAAATTAAAGAGCATAATTTTATTGTTAATTTGGTATATTTTTCATAATCTAACACCTTTTCCTTTGATGGATATATTAGTTTTAATAAAAAGTGGGGGTAATGTAAAAATGTACATGCTACCGTTCCTCTTTAAAGTAAATAAAAAGACAAGAAATTAAGTTATTGGCTAGAAATGGTACTTGCAGTTCTCGTACGAAAAACAGTTCTAATTTGAACCGCTCCCTATATACATATACAAGGTTCCTATGTGAACGCCTTAGATTGCGAACACTGCGAACACCTCCCCTTAAATTGTTGGACGTGCGGTGAATTTTAGTAAACTATTGTAGGCTAGCTTTGATTTATAATTTCACCTGTGATCTCATCATACATCATAGCTTGCGATGGTGGAGGAATCCAATTTTAATTGGATGATTAACATAATTTTATTTGCAAAATTTACAAGGATTTAATTATTAGATTTCAATGGCGGTGGCTTCGATTTAATTTACAAAGTTAGACGGTGAAACAATTTAATCTATCGTATTAATAATTGAAACATAAACTTCTAATTTGCAGAGTATTTTCCTAAATTGAAATATTAAATGCAACTCTTTTTTTAGCTCTTTTGAAAACGGTTTTTACGATGAGGGTCTAATAGAAATAGTGTTAAAATGCGCAACAGTTGAAACATTGCATCTAGTATAAATTTAGTGCAAAAAACTTGAAGAACCGTTATTTGACAATAGTAATATATGATTTACCTTAAAATATGCCAATTTTATTTAAATCAATAGATTTTGTTTAAGAAAGAAATTAGATGCAGCAAAAAGTAGTGGATCTAGAAATTGCTGCATATGATGTACCATTTTTGTTAAATAAAGAAATGGATGTGGTTAACAATGAAGATTCAAAGAGATAGTGATAGATAAATATATGAGTATGTAGGGTCTTGTGGGTGAAGATGGAGAAATGGATGGTTTCTCATTTGAAAAATATTGCACCTTATCTAAAACTACTGCATCCTACTTATAAACATTGCATCTTGTCTAAAATCACTACATGTTATCTCCATTCCCTTACTATATATGTTTGCATCTTATCTCCATTCCCTTACTATATATGTTCTATTTATATAGTATATGAAATAAATTCCAAAAGTTTACTGCAATTAATTATTCCTAGCCATAAAATTATATATAATACTAGTTATTTCCTTAGGCCGTGCGAAGCATAGTCCATGATGGTTAAAGTTTGTTGTTATTAAAATTATATGTTAAAACTTATAAGTCTTTTTATCAAAATAAATTATTAAACATCTGTGTTATATATATATATATATATATATATATATATATATATATATATATATATATATATATATATATATATATATATATATATATATATATATATATAAATTAGATCAATAAAGAACCATGTGTTAAACAAAGAACCTAAAGAACCAATCTGGACCATTTGATCATCAAAATTAATGGATGAGATTTAACAATGGCAAAACTGTAATTATGATGTATTAATATAGGAAGAAAATGATAAACATGGAAAATCCCCCTTCAACAACCCACGATTTTTAAAATAAAAAAAACTCTCAAAAACTTTAAATTGTCATAATTTTTTAAGTTTTGTGAATTTAAACAAAAAAATTATACCAATCTTTTAGTTTTTTAATCCTCTTTCAAACAAGATCACTCTTCCCATATTTTTCTAAATTTTTTTTTAACATGAAATTTTTGTTTGCATTTTGGGCAGTATGTAGTATTTTGTACGGATTTTGCATTTTGGGTTTGAATGTGTAATTTTGCATTTTAGACTGCAAAGCTCTGGACTTTGATTTCACAGAAGGAACCTTCAGTTGTCCCTCTTGCGATGGTAAATTTATTGATTTAACTCACCCGTTTCAATTTTCTAAATTTATTGTATTTTTTATATGTTGTATATACCTAAGGTGTTCGCAATACAGGCTTCCAAACTATCACCGTGAAATATGTATCCACTTACTTGAGTGGCTCTTCGTGGATCATCCTCACAGGTTTTTGTTTCTGCAAACTTTTGATCCTGTTGACCATAACCGACTTCTTTTCATTCTAAATTAACGCTAACAATCATCAAATCTTTGTATCTATTGTACAGGGTTTTCGAGACTCTCCATGTGAGATCACTCATGCAGGTTTTCAGCTTTGGATACTGCATATTTTGTTATTAATTTGCAAAACAAAGCTGGTATCTTTTCTCACTTTGACAATTTATATATATTTTAGACTGGCCGAAGATATGGTGTTGATTGATTCTTGATTGAAGTATGTGTTGTATTTAAGCAATGTCTCTTTTCCATGTGCAGCCAAGTTCAAACTAAGGTTTTAATTTCAATGATCCTCAATTAGATTTATGGAGGTATTCTCAGGTGCATAATTCTTTTAAACACTTGATGCGTAACTTCTAAATTGATGTAATAGATTATATTCATAGTTTGGTTGTGTGGTCACATTGCAAAGTTGTTTTATCTTCTGAATTAAGATGCTACCTTGACAATGTTCAGATCAGATACTAATTAAGGTACTATACTATATAAGAGAATTCATATATTTTTCATTTCTTGATATTTTACCTGCATAATTGCAGGTGGAAAAGATGGTTACTTGAGATGATGGAAGACTAACTATTAGCTGAAGTGGATCTATTTTCGAGAAGGTATGAATCTCTAATCTTTTTTAGTATTGCAGATTGTTATTCGTTACAACTCACCATGTGCAGCTTATACACTGATACTCAATATTTTGTTGCTCAATACAATGTGTTTTGTCATGATGCGTTGATGCCGAGGTTCATCTAATTCTTTTTTAGGTACTAATTATTCTAATTTTGCCTTTTTTAAAATTTATTCTTGTGATGATTTTTATTATACAAAATAGTGGATGGGAGAGAGATGGTTGGATTTTTCCATCCTAAAGCATCATAGTCAAAGGTTCAATATTTGTACGGGTAAGTCTTCATCGCAAGGTTAAATCGTTTAAGGGTATGTTTTATCAAGTGTCACTACAAGAAAAAACAGTTTTTGCGACATAAGCTTTTTGCGGCGACATATCCCGCTAAACGACAAAAATTGGGCCCACAACCAACTGAAAAGCAGTTGTCGCCGCAAAAGACTTTTTGTGGCGACTTACGTCGCCGCTAAAGGCTATTCCCACCAATTTTTTCCCCCGAAAACCATGGCGGGATATTTTCGCACCTAAAACATTGGACGTCGCCGCAAATAGTTATATGTCGCCGCAAAAGGTGTCGCCGCAAAAGGTATTTTATATTTTCTTTATTTACTAAAAAATATTTTATTATTTCTTTATTTATTTAATTTCTCTTGTCGCCGCAAAAAACTGTTGTCGCCGCAAAAGGTATTACGAGATATAGGGTTCTTTTTTGCTTTTCTTTTCATTTTACGCATACATACATACACACAGCCCTCTCTCGATCTCTCTCGCCTCCGCCGGCCGTCGCTCGCCTCCGCCTCCGCTCTCGCCGTCGCTCGACTCCGCCGGTGGCCTCGCTCTCGCTCTCCGCCGGTGGCCTCGCTCTCGCTCTCGCTCTCTCTCTCGCTCTCGCTCATCGCCGGTCGCCGTCATCTCCGTCGCCGGCGAGTTGGTTTTCGAGGTAAACATCTCCATTTTCTTTGATCTAGGGTTGTAGAAGTTATAGATCTATAATTTATACTTTTTTTTTTGTTACAATAAAAAACCACCCTAAAGCCGTCGACCACCCTGCCGCCGCCGCCGCCGCCGGCTGTCGGATTCTTCCTCCTTCCTCCTTGCCTCCGACGACCCATCCTCCTAATTAAGGTATTTTTTTTATTATATATTAATGTTATATATTAATGTTAATTAGTTTAGGTTATTATTTGTTTATGTTAGATTATTATATTTTTTTTGTTAGTAATTTAAGTTATTTAAGTGTGTGTTAGTGATAATAATTGATTAATTTAAGATTATTGTTAATTAGTGTTTGATTAAAATTATTTTATGATAATAGTTTTAGTTATTTAATTGTTAATTAGTGGTAATAATAATTTAATCTAAGGCTATTGTTAATTAATGTTAGATTAATTAGTGTTAGATAATATTGTTAATTAATGTTAGATTAATTAGTGTTAGATTAATTTACATTCATTATGTTAGATAATATTTTATGTTATAATTTTTTATTATTGTTAATTAGTATTAATGTTTAAGTATTGTTAGTATACTAATAATGTGTTAAATAATTGATTAATCTAGTTGTTAATTTAAATTCATTATGTTAGATATATTTAGTGTTATAATTTTAGATTATTGTTAATTAGTGTTAATGTTTAAGTATTGTTAGTATACTAATAATGTGTTAAATAGTTTATATGATGATGATGTTATAGTTTATTTGATAATGTTTGATTATTATCTATTGTCAATAAAAATAGATTAGTGCTAATTACTTTTAATCTTTAATCATTGTCAACCAACAGAAGTTGAACATGTTCATTTACCAGAACATACTAATAATGCTGATGATAATGCTGATGACATTGATGACTATGATAATGAAGATTCCGATTCCGAAGACGAATGTGAACCACATCTTTGTAGTAGTGATGAATCTGATTGATCTAAAATTGTAATTGTTATTTGTAGAAACATACTACTTTGATTTATATAATTGTTATAATTGTTACCGGGTTGTTTGATTTATATAATTGTTATTTATAAACTAACATTAATACTTGTGGTTTGTTCGTATATTTGTATTTTTTTTTCAGATGGCTTGTGTTGCTCGTGGCCACGGTGGAGACTGTGGAGGTGATCCACCTAATCCTAATAGGCAACCACCTTCCGGTGGTTGTGGCGGTGATGGTATTATATAACATTGAAATGTTTTTTATAGGTTAATTTAATTACGTGTATTCTTAACTTGTTTGCTTGAAATCGTAGGTGGAAAAAAAGGGCGTGGAGTAGCCCGGAACGTTGAGCTGAGAAAGCTATGGAAGAAGAATGGCAAAAGGCCATTGCCAATTGACTTTGACGATGTAAGCTTTAATAAAACGTGGAGAGCAATCGGGGATAATGCTGATTAGTTTACCAGCTACCTGGGGACTTTAGTGAGGGATTCTATCCCATATTACTTCCCGTCATGGGAAAAAGTCCCCAAAGAACTTAAAGAACCGATCATTCCGTCTCTTCAGGCTCCACTTAAGTTTTTTTTATATATTGTATATTTGTAAAAATTGTACAATAAACTAACTTTATCTTATAATTTACAGACGTACTTTGACTTGCGGCCCCATATAGAAGATAATATAAGAGCTGGGTCGATTTCAACGGGAATCGACAAAATGGCTGGGGCAATGTATAGAGACCAAAAATTCAAGTTCAAAAAAAAATGGTTTGAGAAAAGAGGGGGGGTCTCGCAGACACACCGACTGCGTCGAGATCCTCCTCCTAACATGGATCAAAGGGATTGGGATTTGTACGTCGACTATTATATTAGGGATAAAACCGTTCAACGCTCTATTGCGAACACGCAAGTTAGGGCGCAGCAAGTACATCAAAGCTTGCATGGTCGGAGATCATATTGTCAGTATCGCTTCGAGAACGTAAGTCTATTTATCTCTAATTCTTAATTTTGATTGATATAATGATTGACCCGACCCGTTTGTGTGATATATTAATCTTTATTAAGTATATAATGGTCGAGCCGTTTGATTGGTATAATGATTGACCCGACCCGTTTGTGTGATATATTAATCGTTATTAAGTATATAATGATTGACCCGTTTCATTTGTTTATAGCGTGACCCGGAAACACAACAACCCCCAAGCTTGATCGATCAATATATGACAAACCATTCACGCAATGGTGTCTTTACATCCTCGGATGTTGAAGAAAATCATGTAAGTAATTATTTATACTTCATTAAAATTATTTATAAAATCTGATTTTATCTTATTTATACACAGCGCCGTATGGTTTTCATGAGAGACAATCAAGTCGGGAGTGAGAACCCTATGAGCGAAGAAGATATTTTGAGGGCGGTGTTGGGTGAACGTCGAGGACACGTTCGTGGGGTTGGAAGAACATTAAGTTCTTCATCCGTATCTGCTGCACAATCTACCGCTCAATCCCAGCCTACGGAGAGATTATATTCACAGGCCGAGGTAGATAACATGTTAGGGGATGTCCGGCAGCAGCTACAGTCTCAAAGCGAACAACTGCAGCAGCTACAGTCTCAATCTCAACGTACATCCGATCTCTATGATATATTACAGGCGGCAGGTATAAATACTAATATTTCCTCAAGATCTGGACGTCAACCAACCACCGACTTGGCTGATATTGAAGAGTCTAGTGATGAGGATTAGATTATATGTTTGTTAGGCGAGTACTTGTAATTGTTTAAAAACGTTTTTGTTAACTTTCAAACTATCGTGTGTTCTACTTCGTTTGTTATTACGATTAGATACTTGTTTGTTAAATCGTATTGTTATACTTGTTGAATGTCGTCGCAAAAATTAAAAATTGACGTCGCAAAAAAGTATTTGGGACGAACTATTTGCGGCGTCCTTTTTGCGACGCCATGTCGCCGCAAATAGGTTTTAGCGACGCTATTTTGAGGTTTAGCGGCGACATTTGTCGCCGCAAATGGTCTTTTTTTTTGTAGTGTGTTGCTTAAGTTAATGATACTATTAGAAACCCTAGGTCCTTCATCCGCTTCATCATCGATTGTCGTTTGCTATTCTTGCTGCTCGGTCTCTCCTTTTCTATCATTCGATTCCTTCTTGAATCACGTCGCTTACGTCCATGTTGGTATATGTACGATGTTGATTTTAGTGATTTAGGGTTAAAATTTTGACTTAGAGTTACTTGATAGTCGCTACTTTCATACTATAGATTTATACTCATCGATCTTATACAGCGTGTGTGTTCTTAATTTAGATATTTCTTCATATTATAGATTTATACTCTTCGATCTTATACTGCTTCGATCGATCGTCAGTGTGTGCTGATCTTCTTAATTCAATTCAGAAAGAAAGTTGTCATCTTGATTAATCTCTTAATTGATTTGTGAGTGATCTCCAGTTTGCATGATAGCAACAACAATGGCAGAAGGGGACAACAAAAAAGCTTTAGCAACAGCATCTCCTACCAAACCATATTCCTCCTCTGGTGAGTTTATACTTCAGATCTTCTTTTATAATTTCATTGCTTTGAAACTATAAAAATGATCATGTTCTGAAACAACATCAATATGATGATAATATTTAGTTAAGTGACAATGGTCTTTTAATAATAGTTTAAAGAAAAAAAGTATATATGGATGGAGGGCAGTCAAGTGTGGAAATTTTGGAGATCACTCACAGATTTGGCGTTCCATTTTACAAAATACCGAAATACGCAACTCACAAACTGCTTATTTCTCTCTTACACTGGGAATAATTATAAGAAGTTTCCTTCCATCCAAACACTCAAAACTGCATATGAATTCTATTAAAGCACAATAAGCAATAAGCAGTTTTAATAAGCTATCCCCATGGGAGAAAACTGTGCATGGGGAAGGAATTTCTTCCATCCTATTCATTGATGAGCTTCTCCTGCTTGTGTGTTGAAACCTTGTCTTTATTTTAAAGTTGTTAAATGAAGTGCACAACAAGTATTTGATAAAATGCCTTAATTGGTTTTATGTTGTATTTGAAGTACATTTGTTTTGAAAAAAAACGTAATTGTGCTATGTTATTGGATAATATCAATAATTTGAAGGAATTATTTAAAAGCAAAGTTGGAAATTAGATAATTTCTAATCGTGCTCTGTTTTGGGTTCGCAATTTATTGGATATTGTTATTATTTGTAGCTCATTATGAATGTAGTTTTCCATATGCAAATTCTTATTGTGTGTGTTTAAAAGAAAAGTGGTTACAATATTTCAATGTGTTGTCTTGGATTATGACTTTACTTGAAGTACTGAGTTGGTAACTGTTGATGCGGTTGACCTACCAAAGGAAGATGCTGGTAATGCATTGCAAGTGCTAGAATTATGTGCTACTTTTGCAAAGGTAACTTTATATGTTCATCACATTTTATATGACATGTAATTTGGGTGTCATATGAATTTTCTTAATTTTCTTAATCGCTGTCAAAACAAGTCTTTATGAGTTTACTTATGCTTTATCTTTCTCCAGATTCTTGATGTGAAAAAGGGCAGGCAGAAGCAATTTTAAGAGAGCTAATTAAAGGGCCAAGTACATGCCGTGGAAAATTTACTTCAGTAATACAGTTTCACATTCAGTTGATGTGTTTTATACATGAAGAATCTGAATCTGGGGGGTATGACAATTTAGAATCTGGGGGGTATGACAATTCAGTAGTACAGTTTCACATTCCGTTTATCTACAATATTATTTGTTTTTTACTTCATAATTATTCCGTATATAAATCTATAATTTTTTTAGGTTTACTTATGTAATACCCGGATTCCACGGGTCCATACACTAGTGTATATATATATATATAGACAAAAGTTCATGCGAGAACCGTTGTTAGCGCGAGAACCGCGATAACCAATCTAAGCCGTCCAATTCCCCCTCCTTCAATGTCATTGTCCACCCATGAATTCCTCACATGCACCCTGCCACACCCTATTCCTCCACGCTCTCCATCCATGATACTTCCCAAATCGGCTGAGATTGGTTCTCGCGGTTCTCGCACTAACAACGGTTCTCGCATGAACCCTCCCCTATATATATATATATAGAAATTGGATCAATAAAGAATCATGTGTTAAACAAAGAACCTAAACAACCAATCTGGACCATTTGATCATCAAAATTAATGGATGAGATTTAACGATGGCAAAACTGTAATTATGATGTATTAATATAGGAAGAAAAGGGCAAACATGGAAAATCCACCCTCCAACAACCCACGATTTAAAAAAAAACCCTCAAAAACTTTAAATTGTCATAACTTTTTTAAAGTTTTGTGAATTTAAACAAAAAAATTATACCAATCTTTTAGTTTTTTAATCGTCTTTCAAACAAGATCACTTTTCTCATATTTTTCTAAATTTTTTTTAACATGAAATTTTTGTTTGCATTTTGGGTAGTATGTAATGTTTTGTACGGATTTTGCATTTTGGGTTTGAATGTGTAATTTTGCATTTTAGACTGCATTTTCATTGAATCATATTGGATTTGCATTTTGCATTTTCATAATTTTTGCATTTTGGAAGCATTTAGATGACCTGCATGTTTATATTTTGCGTTTTTCGGGTTTTGCATTTTACATTTAGAATGAACCCAACTCAAAATGAAAACTTTGTATTAAAAAAAACAAAAAAGTTTGAGAAATATATCAAGTCTTGTCTTGTTTGAAAGAGGACGAAAAACTGAATTTATATAACGATATATTATTTTTTGCAAAAATTCTTAAAAACGAATAAGTTATGATCATTTAAAGTTGAGTGGGATTTTTTTTATTTATAAAGGTGATTTTTTTTTTGGTTATTTTCCAATTTTGTCCTTAATCAAAGTGACATGTGTGATTACCAGGATGTTCTTTAGGTTCTATGTTTAAGGGAGGTTGTATATATAAACTCACCCTATATATATATATATATATATATATATATATATATATATATATATATATATATATATATATATATATATATATAGGGTGAGTTTATATATATAACCAGGTTTATTAAAAAAAGTATACTAAAATTCAAAAATAATATTAAAGTTAATAGAAAAGTTAGAATAAACACAATAATGTGACAATAAATATAGAGAATATTTGTTTTAATCTATTTTCTTGTCACTATTTGAGTAAATCATAGTCTCATAGTCTCACAGGCTATCACGATATTCGTATTTTCTTATATTGCTCGTACACAACAATCATAATCCTAAATTATATTAAAATTTACTATTTAAGTGTGATGTGTCACTTTTTAAAGATATAAATGCTTTTTATATAATAGATTTTTATATAATAGGTAGATATAAAAAACATAATGCAAAAAAATAGCAAAATATATATCCACCTCCACATTAATGTCTAATTATGATTATATATATATATATATATATATATATAGAGGAGGGATCCTGTGAGAACACGTTTTATTTGGAGAACGGTGAGAACACTTTTAGGCCAATCATTTGGTTTAATTAAGGTATATTGAGTTTATATTCCTTACTTAATTAAACCAAATAATTAAAATTCAACATTCCTTAATTACACAAATTTAATATCAACCATTAAATTAAGATAATCCAAGGGCTATAAATTGTTCTCACCGTTCTCCAAATAAAAGGTGTTCTCATTTGATATATATATATATGCTATATATATATATATATATATATATATATATATATATATATATATAATTAAATAAAGAATTTGTGCGCCTTTTAAATTTCTATTTCAATTCCGCTGCCCAAAGCAACATCCAAACACCCTAAATTACCGCATCTCGTATAAAAACAATGCATCTTGACTAAACAATCACTGCATCCGGCTCAAAATTACTGCATCTCTTTTAAAAAAACATAAACTCCCTATGCACGAGTTTAATAAGTAGAGGAAATAAAAGAAAAGAAAAGGAAATCAGTTCCTTCAAAATTATCTCAATTTTGAGATGATATATTGGAGTTCAAAATAAGACTAAACTTTTCCTTCAAATACCTTCAATTCCTATCCATTCCTTTCTTTAATAAAACCTAAGAACACCTTCTAGAGTGGTTTTCTTTCAAATCATTTCATTTCATTCCCTAAAAAATCCGAGAACAAGACGAAAGTCTCCTTAAAATTTGTACATCTTAATTAAGGAATCAATGTTTTTGTATTTAAATAACATCGCATCTTGTCTAAAAACACTGCATCTCTTCTAAAACATTGTATCTTATTTTCACGTAAGAATAATTATTTTTAAAATAATGAAGAAAATCAAACAAGTAATAGATAAATAAAACATATATACACTACATTCTTTTATACTCATTTTATAAAAACAATTAACTGGTTTTTATAAATATAAAATAATTTTTAACCACTATGTATATACAAATGGTAGAAAGTTGAAACCAATATCTAAAATGAAAACTAAATGGATATTTAGAATCCTCAAAAGATAAGAATTAAAATAGTCATGTTCATTCGCAATATTTAAAAGTAGAAAGCAAAGTTGAGTTCACCGTCATACGTTCGCACTAAGATATTGTTCGCATTTGAAGTCCAAATTAAAATCACCGCATCTCGTCTAAAAAACGAAAAATCATCTAAAAATTATTGCATATTGGTTGAAAGATTCGGTGATTTCTCATCTAAAAAATCACTAAATCTTATTTAAAAACGTTGCATCATCACCTCTTAAATAATTTTGTTGTAATAAAATTTTAAAATAATTATTATGTTTTATATACATAAACAAATAAACACCACATCAAATAACTCCAACACCATGTAATATTTAATTAATTACAATCAATGATAATATATATATTTTAATATAACTCCACTGTCATATATGCATATATTGATAAAAGAATTTGCCACCGCCTAAAACACTATCCAAACATTCAATATAGAGAATTTGCCGCCGCCTAAAGCTCCAAACATCCCGTTCGCACATTTGCAATTGTTTTGACGTTCGCAATTGATCTCCTTTCTTTGATGTGTGTGTATTGGTTCTTTAACTAGTTAACCATCCTACTTAAATGTCAATATCCGTAAGCAAACACAAACTCCAAAAAAGATAGGTTTGATTAATCAAGCAGAAAAACATATAAATTAAGTCGGTTGAGATAAACTAACAAAGGCATGAGTGCTCTAATTAAATAGCTACTTTAGTTGCATAAACATGCACTTTACTAATTTACAAAAGGAAGAATTAAAAAAACGTTAATTGCATCAAATCAACGTATCCAATTTTGAGCCAACTTTTGAAACGTTGTTAATTCTCACGTGCCTTAAAAGTATAACCTTTTGTAATTAAAAGCATAAGAAAGAACTTGATTGGAAGTTCAGAAATAGAAAAGTAACCGGCCAACTAATTCTAATTCACGTAACCAATGATCTCTTAGCCTAGTGGTTAAGAATGAGGGGAGGCAAAACCTTCTAGAAGGTTTAGGGTTCAAACATTGGCATTGAAGTTTAATTCTAACTTGGTGTTACTAACTAAATAACAACTAACTTTGCCGTTCAAAAAAAAAATTCTAATTCAAGTAATTGTTATCTTTTTTATTTTTATTTTTGCTATGGGGGTGATATTTCCACTACAAGGTTTAATTCCTCCACTACAAACCATTATTAATTTACTTTTATACCCCTCCTCTTATTAATACTTTTGAAAAAATAAAAACAAAATATTGGTAAACTAAGGCACCCCCATTTCTCTTCCTACTCCACGTCTATTTTTTTTTCTTTTTTAATATTGAAATAACAAACTTATTTAAAGGCAAAAAAGGAATTAGATGATTGGTTGCGGAGTTTGGAATTATCACGAAATTAGCCACGTTAGTTTATTGTTAAATTGTTACAAATCTTTTATTATAAATTCATCTATTATGTTTACTTTTTTGTTTATTTATGTAAGTCAAAATTTCTTAACATGTTCGTAATTTATTTTTTAATCTTGAATTATTTCTTTACACTATCAACTTTATCTTTTAAGAAAGACTATAGGAACATCAATTAGATAAATGTATTATATATTTTACTATTTATCTAGAACAAATTATATTAAAAGAAACTAATGCATCTAATTAATATTTTGCCAAAAAATATATATTCAAACAAGTACAACTTCAATTCATTTACCCTACTACAATATCATGTCATCACTAGAAAAAGTTGGATATGCATTTAAATCAAGTAAGTTGGTTTCATGAGTTGTATAACTAATGTTCTCGGCAACTTCATTGTTTATTTTGAAAGGTGTAGAACTTGAAGTAATATGTGTTTGTAATGATTCCACAAGCTCAAATGTTGAAGGCGAGAGTGTAGTAGAAGTTATTCCTTTTTTATTTTTTGATTTTGGAGGTCTTCCTTTGCTCGACGAACATTTTAAATAGTAAAATATATAATACATTTATCTAATTGATGTTCCTATAGTCTTTCTTAAAAAATAAAGTTGATAGTGTAAAGAAATGGTTCAAGATTAAAAAATAAATTACGAACATGTTAAGAAATTTTGACTTACATAAATAAACAAAAAAGTAAACATAATAGATGAATTTATAATAAAAGATTTGTAATAATTTAAAAATAAACTAATGTGGCTAATTTCGTGATAATTCCAAACTTCACAACCAACCATCTAATCCCTTTTTGACCTTTAATGAAGTTAGTTATTTCAATATTAAAAAAAAAACAGACATGGATAGGAGGAGAAATAGCGGGTGTTTTACCAACATTTTGTTTTACTTTTTTAAAAGTATTAATGAGATGAGGGGTATAAAAGTAAATTAATAATGCTTTGTAGTAGAGGAATCAAATCTTGTAGTGGAAATATCACCTTCCTTTTGGTAATAGTGTTTCTTTCTAAAATAAAATACTAAGTTTATAACTTTTTAACCTAAATAAACAAATGTGATATAACCTTAATTCTAAAAATATTCAATTCCGTAATTCACTCTTATATAATTATATTTTGGAGAATGCTAGCCACAGTCCTTAGGGTTGTGGATAAAAATAAAAAAGGTAATATTGGTTTTTAAATATAGTAATCACAACTTAGATTATCATAATTAACTTTCTATAATTTGCTAGTTATCTTTTAATTAATTTTGAACCTTCCATACATACAACAAAGTTACCATTTAAAAACTAAAAATAACATATATTTTATTCTTATCCACAGCCCTAAGGGCTGTGGTTAGCATTTTCCTTATATTTTATTCAAAGTTTGATATAGGGCAAAATGCGCGAAAATACAACAAACTATGCCAATATTACCATTGTATACAACCAACTAAATTTTTTACCTAAAAATACAATTAACTTGTAAATATGGGTCATTGTATACAATAGGTAACCTGATTAACAGGTTACAGGTTATTTCCTTAATTTTTGATTTTTTTTAAATTAGGAAATTCATTGTTCTTGATGTTCTTTCAAGGTGTTCTTGAACAAGAAACAAACACCGAACAACTATATTCAATGTATATCATATCTAAAAATATACAAATATATTGCAAACCCTTGAATAATCATACACACATCCCGTCGTATAATTCAATGTACAACTAGAAACAGAACAACATATTCTTGTAACATGTTCTTGAACAAGAACAACATAAAAACCAAAATCTTAACAATAAAAGTAGCAAATATGAACAAGAACATCATAAAATCCGAAGAACAACCAAAATCTGAAACGAAAAGAACAAGAACATCAAACAGATGACATCGATCACATTAGAAACTTGAATAAATTTGAAACCCAAATCGCTTCAAAAAGAAGCGTATATGGAACCATATCAAACTTGAACAAAATTTTGAATGAAAAGGTTTATGGAACTTACTAAATACGCCGTAGAATTTCAAGGTCATCGGGTCCACATCATAGATCTGGGTTTAGGGATTTATTGCAAGAAATCCTTCAGATCTATAATCTGAAACCATACTCGATTGCAGGTGTTGTTGTCTCCCTCCTCATTCAAGATGAAACCGTACTCATCAGCCCTTGTTAAAGCAAATCGTATAAAAACCTTCACTTGTGTTTCATCGAGATTTTTGGGTACACCAATGGTGATGGAGAACAAGCAGATCTGGAAGCAAATCGTATAGAAACCCTCACTCGATTGCAGATCTGTAAATTTGAAACCCTACTCATCACCCCTCGTTGAAGCAAATCGTATAGATCCCTCACTTGTGTTTCATCGAGATTTTTGGGTACAGAAGTGGTGATGGAGAACAAGCAGATCTGGAAGCAAATCGTATGGAAATTCTGACTCGATTACAGATTTATTAATTTGAAAGCCTACTCATCAGCACTCGTTGAAGCACATCGTATAGATCCCTCACTTGTGTTTCATCGAGATTTTTGGGTACATCAATGGTGATGGAGAACAAGCAGATCTGGAAGGAAGTCATAAAACCGGATGGTAACCGGTAAACAAAGGTTAAATGTAGACAATGGATCAAAATTACAAGTTAGTTGTATTTTTAGGTAAAGAATTTAGTTGATTGTATACAATGGTAATATTGACATATTTTGTTGTATTTTCGCGCATTTTGCCCATTGATATATAGTAGTTAAACTTAAGAAACTATATAAATACATTTATATCTGCTAAACGAAAAAAGCCTCAATGCACCACATTCATCCTTCACTTGTTTGACTTTGTGGATGTTCGGACAATTTGAAAATGGTTTCTTCCATTTCCATTAACAAATATGATTATGTACAAAAATGGTACGGAAGGTTTGTTTTCTGCAAGTTGTTAAATATAAAATCCCAAATTCTTGTTGGCTTGCAGTCAAAAGAATCTAAGGCCAGGACCATGTTGCCATATAAAGACAAGAGTACACAAAGCACAAGTTAAAAAAAATATTCCTATTTATAATACAATAAAATTTCTATCTTAAGTAAGTGAGAAAAATGGGATGAGAGTAGAGACTAGTCAATTCAAAGTAGGAGTGGCAATTATCGACACGACACGAACCCGACACGCAAATAAACGGGTTTGGGTTGAGCATAAACGGGTTCGGGTCATTTTCGGGTTGACCCGCCAACCCGTATAAATAAACGGGTCGTGTTCGGGTTGGCTTGCGGGTTCGCGGGTCGACCCGTCAACCCGTATAGATTTTTGATATTTATTATTTTCTATTTACCTATATATATTTCATGTTTCCTATTTGGTTTTTGGGCTTTCATCTTATTCCTTAATCATCTTAAACCTAATAAGAAACAATTTTATTGTCTCCTTTTGTTCATTCGCCGTTTTAATTTTATTGTCTCCTCTTGTTCTTAGGTAGGATTGAACTTTATTAAATAATTTGCATTTAAATTTTGTATTTTGACAAACAAGGGACAAAATTAGTAAAACTAGACCCACTGACTCACCAACCAATTAATGACCCGCCAACCCGTTTATGACCCGCGAATGACCCGCGAACCCGCCAACCCGTATATTTAAACGGGTTACGCGGGTCGTGTCGTGTTTCAACTTATACGGGTCGTGTCACGCATCTTGACACGAATAATTATACGGGTCGTGTTCGGGTCACGACCCACCGACCCGCCAACCCGCGAACCCGCGACCCGCGAACCCGAACACGACACGATTGCCACCCCTAATTCAAAGTGGTAGATATTATTTCCCAAGGTATGAATTCCTATCTAGTGAAATTCCTGCATGACGGAAGAATATAATTTTTATCCCTTTTTGAGTAATACCAAATCCAACATGAGTAACTCGGCTCTAGAGAAAAAGTCATCCCGAATAATTTGAATTTGTTTTTAATTATTCAAAGAATCAAAACTCTTAAACCTATGAATGAGTAAGAAGATTTGAAGCTCAAGTTTTGAATATTTAACTCATCCAAGTTATGTGTTAGTTTAAAATAGATAAGCTACTTTTGAATTATTAGATTAGGATAGTTGTAGTTTGTTGTTTGTCCATATAAAAGGTATATAAACCAACCTCAAATATGTTTACAGGGTAAATGCTTTGTTAGTCAAGCACACACTTGTTTGTGAATACGCTAGTAAGTACATCTAGGAACCTGGTTAGTCCATTAATCACGTTTAAAGAGTTCATCGTTTTTTAACTTTCATAAGTTGAAACAATAAAACAAGATCTTGCAACTAGTTTATGAGATAAGTAGGAGAGTTCAATTGTGTGTTCTAAATCAAGACTTGATCGACGTTGTTTTGATTCGAAAGTTTAAATTATTAGTAAAAGAATTCGAGTGCATTCTTATTAAGTTTGATGTGTTCATAAATACACGTATATGAACTGAGTAATTACGTACCTCTTGGGGACCAAGAAGGCATTTGCCATTTGGATTAAAACAATGTAAATAAAGCTATGGAAATTTTAAAAAATCATGAAGGGACTTCCTCTCGTATAGTAGCTCTTGTCACAAATTAGTTACAATAGAATATATATATATATATATATATATATATATATATATATATATATATATATATATATGCAAAAGTTCAAACGAGAACTGTTTTTCGTACGAGAACTGCGAGAACCAATCTGAGCCGTCCAATTCCCCCTCCTTTAATGTCATTGTCCACCCATGAATTCCTCACATCCACCCTGCCACACTTGATCCCCTCCACGCTCTCCATCCATGAACTTCCCATATTCAAGGAACGGCCGAGATTGGTTCTCGCAGTTCTCGTACGAAAAACAGTTCTCGTTTGAACCCTCCCATATATATATATATATATATATATATATATATATATATATATATATATATATATATATAGGCTACGGTTCAAACGAGAACCGTCCTTCGTCCGAGAACTGCGAGAACTAACGTGGACCAATCATTTACTAACATGTCTTTAATCTTTTTAAAAAAATAAAAAGGTTACAATTGTCATTTACAATTATCCACTACCTGATCTTTGTTCTTTCTCACTTTTCTATTACGTGTCCTTTCCTTTTCAAATGTCAGATCCCTGAATTAATTTTCTCCTTTTCTTCAATTGAAGGCAACCATACCTACCAACGATGTCAATACCCGACGGTAATTTCCGTGAACTCAACCTGTGAACCATCACCGCCACCATCACTCCTTGCTCTACAATTTTGTAGCCGTATTTCTAAGCTTCCGTATTTGATGGAAACGAACAGACCATCGCCGGCGATAACCTGCACCACGATAATCATCGTCAAACAACCGGCGATGACCCGCACCACCATTTCTCCCACTTTCAATCGACCTACACAGATCTTGGTTCACCTCGAACATAAATACCCATATAAAGAAGCTTCGTAGACCATTTTCTATCCATCGTTGATGAAGAAAACGTATCTAAATCCTCCGATGATGATCCGCCGCCATCTTGTCGTGACCACCTACATCCTTCAGCCATATAGATCTGTTTTGCTAAAGTGATTTGGTACCTACGACCGATGTACTTACAAAATTTGCAACCTGCATTTTTTTCCTCTGGATTTTATAACTATGGCAGCAACGTCATTGCGGTGGAGTAACAACAACCATTAATTTTGTAGTCAATATACACTTGCGAGTTGCAACCATAATCGCCTATAGATCGATGGATGATTGTTCTTCGCTCTTCATAGAGTATAAAAGGTACTCATCAATGTGATTCATATTAAAGTTTATGTAGGTTTTTTGAATTCGTGGATTTGTAATGCAAATGAGTTGATGTTTGGGTGCCATATAATCTGTTCTAGATTTTTGTTTTAATAGGTTCTTAATTTCATGAATTTGTATTTTTCAAATGAGTTGATGCTTGTGAGGTTTATAAGCCTACCAATATTCGGAATAAGAATGCATTATAATGTGTTAATGTCAGACATGGATTAGTACATCATAAAGATGGAAATAATTAGTTTCACCAACTATGATTGATACATGAAACACGCTCTGACATGAAATAAGCTGTAAAATCACTTTTGCTATATAAATTTGATTCTTGACTTCAATTTTATGCAAAAGTTTTATGGTTTTGGACTTTTTTTGCACAAATGCAAATATATTTGCACAAATGCAAATATATTTGCACAAGTGTAAAAATAGTTGCACATGTGCAAAAATATTTGCATATTTGCAGATGTGCAAAAATATTTGCACAGGTGCAAAAATATTTGCACTTGTGCAAAAAGATTTGCACATATGCAAAAAGAGTTGTACTTGTGCAAATTTTGCATATTTGCACATGTGCAAATGTCGAGCTGTAGTGAAAAAAAAAAAACTAGCAGACACATAAAAAAAAGTTTCAAAAAAATATAGCAAGATCGGTCTCAAATTAAAGAGCATAATTTTCTCGTTAATTTGGTATAATTTTCGTAATTTAACACGTTTCCGTTTGATGTATATATTAGTTTAAAAAATGTGGGGGTAATGTAAAAATGTCCAAATTACCCTTAGTTAATTAAGGATAAGTTTGATTAGTTTAAGTTTATCTATTAACAACTCTTTAATCTTAACCATCCATCTCTTTGATCAATGGCTGTAATTGGTTCTCGCAGTTCTCGTACGAAAAATGGTTCTTGTTTGAACCGTGCCCTATATATATATATATATACAGAGAGAGAGAGAGAGAGAGAGGATGGTCAAACGAGAAATATTTTTCGTACGAGAACTACGAGAACCAATTTTAGCCGTTGATTTGATAAGTGGATTTCATAGATGTAGAGCGTGGGGGATCAAGTGTGGCATGGTGCATGTAATGAATTCACGGGTGGGTGATGAAATTGAAGGAGAGGGAATTGGACGGCTCAGATTGGTTCTCGCGATTCTCGTACGAAAAATAGTTCTCGTTTGAAAGTTTGTCTTATATATATAGCGGAGGGTTATATTGAGAACTTAAAAATATATGAGAATGAGATACTAGATCTGGAGCATTGATCAAACAAATCTGATGGTTGAGATAAAAATGACATTTTTCATTTTTGTAGTTTCTTTGAATTTAAAGAAAAAAAAAAGGCGTGAAAAAGTACACTCGAAAGGGTAAAATTGGAAAAAAAAAACAAAATTACAGCCGCCACTTTAGACTAGCCCACTTGTATTTATTATTTTTGTTTTCTTTTTTTCTATTTTCAAATGTAAAATTACATGTCAATATTTTAGTTCCAAAAACTCATATTTCATTTTAGATCTAAAAAATACAATCAATACCCAAATTTCAGATCTGAAATATAACTTTATCTAAAAAATACAATTAATACCCAAATTTCAGATATGAATACAACTTTATTTTAGATCTGAAATACCTATAATTCAAATATGAAATACTAAGAGACAAGAATACCCGTATTCCAGATATGAAAACACAACCTTATTTCAGATTTGAAATACTAAAAGACGAAAAATACCCGTATTTCATATTTGAAATATAACTTTATTTCAGATCTGAAATATTAAAACACGAAAATACTCGTATTTCAGATATGAAATACCCATGTTTAAGATAAATACCCGTATTTCGGGTCTGAACCAATGTTGTATTTCAGGTTTGAAATACTAAAACACAATGAATTCCTTTATTTAGATCTAGATATAAGAGTAGAAATGAAAAATCAGTATGTAATCAAACATTAAATCCAACATTCAAATAACAAATCAAACAACAAAATATTTGTCTAAAATCCAAATAATGATCGACCAAAAATCAGATCTAACATGTTCTGATCTAAAATACACATATTCAAGAACAAAATTACAATCGGTAGTGGTGAGCTATTCACCGGTGGAGTGAAGACAAAGGATATCGGCGACCATGGTGGTACGCCGGAAGTCGAACACAGATCTAAAGGAAGGAACGACGACAGTGGTGGTAAGACGGGGGTTATACGACGGTGGTGGCTTCACATTAGGGAAGGAACAACGACAGTGATGGTACGACGGCGGTTGTACGACGGTGGTGAGTCGCATGAAGGACGGAACGACGAAACAGGGGCTTATTACGGTGCTCGTGAGAACTACTGTGAGGCGGTGTGAGGGTGGCCGGTTGCGAAGGTAGCGTAGTTGCTATGGCAGAGTGTGGTGGTGGATGTGATGGCGGTGGTTGTGAGGGTGACGATGGTAGGTTATCCAGGCGGCGACGGTAGGTTATTTAAGCAGCGGCGGTGATTTTGGGGTGAATGTGGAGGCGATGGGGTAGAGAAATGGAAGAGGTGATGTAACTTTTGAGAGAGCATGGGGAAAGATGACATGAGTTTATTAGATAATGTGGAGAGATTAAAATCCTACCCTTGAGGAATGGAGGGTCTAGATTTGGTCTCCCATTCTAAATAAATTTAGATTTTTATTTGAACCTCCATATATATATATATATATATATATATATATATATATGAAAAAATTCATACGAGAACCATTCTTAGTGCGAGAACCGCGAGAACCAATCTGAGCCGTTCAATTCCCCCTCTTTCAATGTCATTGCCCACCTATGAATTCCTCACATGCACCCTGCCACTCTATCCCTCCACGCTCACCATCAATGAAACTTCCCATATCCAACGAATGACCGAGATTGGTTCTCGCGGTTCTCTCACTAACAACGGTTCTCGCATGAACCCTCTCATGTATATATATATATATATATATATGGGAAGGTTCAAATGAGAACGAAAAAATAAATGAGAATGGGAGACTGAATCTCAGCCGTTCATTTTGTAGGTGGAATTCATGGATGAAGAGCGTGGGGGGATATAGTGTGGCAAGGTGCATGTAAGGAATTCATGGGTGGGCAATGACATTGAAAGATGGGGAATCGGAGGCTGGGATTGATTCATCCATTCTCATTTAATTTAAGGTTCTCATTTGAACCTCTCACTAATATATATATATATATATATATAAATATATATATATATATATATATATATATATATATTTATTTATTTATATTTATATTTATATATATAGAGGAAAGTTCAAATAAGAATGAGAAATTAATTGAGAATGGGAGACTCAATCTCAGCCGTTCATTTTGTAAGTAGAATTCATGGATGGAGAGCGTGAGGTGATAGAGTGTGGCAGGGTACATGTGAGAAATTCATGGGTGGGCAATGACATTGAAAGAGGGGGAATTAGACGGCTAGTATTGAGTCTCTGTTAGGAAGATGATCTCATCAGTTTAGATTTGATGAGACAAAGTTAAGTTTGTAAGATGTGTTCTACAAATAACTTAAACAGAATTATGAAGCTTAGTTAGACTGAACACTTATAGTGATTTAGACTGAGTATAAGATGAGTGTAAGCTGTAAATATGTTTGATCAGCTTAGACTATATCTTAGTAAGATTATCAATATGTTTGATAAACTGTGCGTGTCACCTAAGATATATATATATTGAGTTTCAGCTTGATGAGTTTCAAGCTGAGCGACTCAGCATGTATACTGAGTCAGCTCAATAGAGTTGCTAAATAAGTTCTAGCTAACTCTTAAGACTTCTAAGGATGAGTTTATTAATATACATGTCAGTTCGTGTTGGTTTTCGAGTTTGTTCTCGAAGAACTGAGATTGATGAGTTTCAAGCTGAGTAACTCAGTCCGAGTAAAAAGTCAGTTTAAAGAAAATTTAAATACGTTTTAAATTTATCTTTTTAACTCTCTATATCTACGGAAAGGATAAGAAGATTTCAGAATCAAGATCGAAGATTGAAGACTCAAGATAAGAAGATTCAAGATTCAAGATTCCGAGTCATCCGGTAGTTAGTTAGCAAATTAGGATAAGTCCAATTTGTTAGGAACCGTAGGAACAGGATTATAAACACTTATCTCCTGATAAGTTTAGAGGTACGACTCAGATACGAAAACAACTTAGTGTTGCCGAGCCGAAAAACCTCACCTTACCGTATGTGTTACGATTCTTGAATCATTGTTTGTCAGTTCAACGTGATCAAGAAACTCACAGATTGCAAAGCTATTCGTGTGTTCGAATACTCACATCAGTTGTGATATTGGTAAGTTATCAATCTGTGTAAATCCTGTTTAGAGAGTCGTCAGTATCTATAATCATAAGTTGATTATAGATAACTAAGTTTGAAAGATTGAGAGATTTATATTAGGTGTTTACATATCAAGATTTGCTTACTTGATAGAGTCTGTAATCATCTTCTTATTAATGAAAAGCAAAGCATTCGATTGTGGTTTGATTTACTTTGTGTAACACTTTTATTTGATTTGTTCAATTTCCGCAGAAAGTCTATTCAACCCCCCTTCTACACACCTGTTGCTTGTTGTTATTCTCACCAAGGGACCAACAACTGGTATCGAAGCAGGCTGAACGATTTCATAAGTTGAAAGTTCAAGATTCTGAGAAAGTTTAAAATTTCTACAAGCAACAATACTTCAAACTTTCCACAGATGTCTGCCAAAGGTTGTCCCATATTTGATGGTTCTGACTATCCTATGTGGAAGTTCTGAGCCATGCTATTCCTCAAATCCATTGACAATCGTATGTTTGATGTCATTACAAAAGGACCTATCATCCCCAAGATTCCTGCTCCTGTCAGTTATACGTCTCCTGGAAAAACTAAAAAGGAAACAAGAAAGCCTGTTGCATCCTGGACTGATGAAGATTGGAAACTCTACAATCTGGATGACAAGGCAAAAAGTGTTCTGGCAAATGCCCTGACCAACGAAATCTTGCGTACTGTGACTGGGTGTCAATCCGCAAAAGATATATGGGATACGCTGAGTGTTACATATGAGGGCACAGATCTGGTCAAGCAGCAAAAGAAGAATCACTTGAATAGATCTTATGAAAACTTCTTTTCAAAGAAGAATGAAAGCTTGCCAGATTTGTTCACAAGGTTTCACTGCTTGATAAATGACCTACTAAGTGTGGGTGTAAAGAAAGATGAGGCTGAACTCGTGCTGAAATTTCTGGATGTGTTACCAGAAAAGTTTAATGAAGTAACCATGGCACTGAGGGCTGGAGGAACACTGCATGTGTACAACCTACAGTCCATTTATGGGTTCTTGCTAAATCATGAACAAATCACTGAACACAAAAGAACTTCTCAACAACAACTCAAATAGTCTCTGGATAAAACTGAAGTTGCATTGGTTGCACAGAAAAAGAAGAAAAGTTCCAAGGCACTGGTTGTTGAATCTGAGACTGAGTCAGAATCTCAAGCTGACCACTCAGACTCAGACTCAGGTGATACTGATGATGTTCAAAATATCACTGAGCAAATGGCAATGTTAGCCAGACGTTTGAGAAGAGCTCAAAGGGGAAGAGGAAGATCTGACAGGGGCAAAGGGAAGAGTTCCTTTGATCCCAAGAATGCTGTGTGCTTTAACTATCAGAAGAAGTGACACATTGCTGCTGAGTGCATATCAAAGAAGGTGGAATCAACATCAGTTGTTGATAAGAATGCTTATAGAGCTGACAAATACAAGAAGAAATATATTCAGCTCAAGAAAGGAAAGCTGAAGACAAACCCAGTGCAAAAGGATTATATGCTGAAACCTGGGATACAGAATCATCTACCTCAGATGATGATGTATGTCTGATGGCTCAAGAAGATGAAGAGTTGGAAATAGATGAGGTTGATTATGGTTTGTCCGAATCAATCTTTGAAGCTGACATGAATGAAGCTGAGGAAAACAACAAGCTCAGTGATTGGGATCCTGCTTCCGTGTATAAGGTTAGTAATTTCAACTCTTACTCCGATGAAGAAAAGGGTCTTGCCTTTGACTATTTGCTAAATGATTTCAAGACCATCCTTAAGTCTCAAAAGGATCTCAAAGCTAAGATAGCTAAACTAAAAGATGAGATTAGGAAAATCAATCTCTCATTGATGTTGGTAAGAAAGCACAATGTGATCTTGAATGCCAAATACACATTAACAAACTTCTAAGTGAAGAACTTCAGGAAGCTAAAGACAAAGCTGACCAACTTCTAAAGGTCACTGAGTCTTGGTGTAAGTCATCAAAGCTTGCTAAAAAGTGTATAAACCAACAAATTCCTAAACAGGTAAAGGTTGTACTTGGAGGTGACTATCAAACTACAGCTTATGTAGCTGATGATGAGATGCTAGTACAGACTCTGAAGAAGACAGACAACTGATTAAGTATCAGAAGTCAGCTTCAGAGAAGAAACATGGTCAAAACCTTAAATACAATATGTTTGTGAATGCTAAAGATCATGGAAATGAGTGCTCAACATCCAAGCAGCATGGTAAGTCGGTGCTGGAAAGATTAAGCACTCAGCCTAATCCAAATCCTTTCAAAAGACAGAATTCTCTATCTGGCTCGGAGAGAAGTTACAAGAATAGGAAGACCACTGTAAGCCAGAGGTCAAATTACAACAATGGTAAATCCAAAGTTGTAGATCTTGGTAAGTCCAAGAAGATCAACAGTGGTAAGTCCAAACCTGTTGAAACTGGTGACTCCAGTAGTCATGACAAAGGTAAGTCCAAGGTCATGGAAAAGAAGTCTGTTAGTCAAACTTCTAACCAAAGGGATAACAAACATAGACCTGACAAAGGTAAGTCTAAATTCAGTGATCACCAAGTGAATCAACTTGCAAAGAAAGTTGAAAAGTTATCCACTACATATAATCCTAAGACTGAGAGCAAATTCTCACAAGGATTATTAAACACTCTACCTCCTGTAATCATTGGAAGAAGGAGATGATACAAGTGCAGAAGTAGAGGTCATGAGGCCAAGGACTGTGACATTGAAATCTCAAGGCCTGAACAAGAACAGGCTGATCAGCCTATACAGGACTCAGCTCCTGCTCAAGCTGAACAGTCAGTTCAACTAGATGGAGATGCTAAGTGCTCCTCATCTGAACCTACCAAGAAGTGGGTTCCCAAACAAAACTAATGTGTTTAGTTTTCATATCATGTTTAGGGTTCAAGTAAATGGTACTTGGATAGTGGATGTTCAAGGCACATGATGGGTGAGATGATTTATTTCCTAGGCCTACAAATTCAACAAAAGGATGATGGAATATTCATCAATCAAAGCAAGTATGTTCTTGATTTGATAAAGAAATATGGTTTTAATTCAAGTTCAACCATGAAAACACCCATGTCACCAGCTGTTAAGCTGAGTAAAGACTCAGATGGTAAATCTGTGTGTCAGTCTACCTATAGAGGAATGATAGGTTCATTGCTCTATTTGACAACTAGTAGACCTGATATCATGTTTGTGTTAGATTATGTGCAGAGATAATTAATGGGCACATTGTATCCAATGTTATAAGAGACTAAAGGGTCACACTGCTACACACCCAATTCAGAACAGTTGGATTTCACAATAAGTCTGTGTGGAAATAATTAATTAGTTGGATTAATTAATAGAGATAAAAGTAAATAATTAATCAGTAGTATTAATTATTGAAAAGAGAGAAATAAATAATTAATCAGTTTGTATTAATTATTAGAAAGGAAATAAATAATAAATAGTTATTTATTATTTAAAGAGAATTAAATATTAAGTTTTAATATTTAACGGACCAGTTAATTAATTAACTAGAAAAGTCCAGGGGGTCAAAGTGAGAAGGTTGAAAGTTTTGTAGGACCGCTAGGGGATGGGGTTCTAAACTAAACTAAAACACCCTTACACTAGGACTGATCTAGGATGAGAAATAGTGCGGAATTTCTATTTCCCAAACCTCCTAAGGATTCTAAGATCTGCTTAGGTGTCCGGCACACAGTAACACTAAGAAACACACAGAGTAGAAACAAGAACAAACTCTAAGAACTCACACAGAGATGCTTAAGGCTGCCCTTGGATTCGTATTTATCACTAAGATTACGAATTATGAGGTCAAAGTCGCGATTACTAAGGCTTAAGGTCAGATAAGGTCGATTACGAAGGCTCCCGGTTGATTACCTGTCAATTAGTCGATTACCCGCGAACTCTCTCGCTAATATGCGGTTAAGAGGTATATATAGTGTACTTAAATTTCACTACGCACGTAATGTATCGCACTTCGCACGTAGCGAGTCCAGTACGCACGTACTGGTTATATTAATAATAATTAATTAACTTTTAACCGACCTAATCACTGCGCGCGTAGTGAGCTCCACTACGCACGTAGTGAGACTGACTTCGCACGTGGTGATCTTTCACCTAAACTTAAACTTCCAAACACACATCAACACATGATTAAGTACTTGTAAGCTTAAGATAATCACATAGAATCACTAAGAATATATACACACATAGAATCACTAAGAATATATACACATGCAAACAATTAATCAAAACACATTTGAATTAACATTTTATGTAAACATGTATGTATTTGATTGATAAGAACTAGGGATTCACAATTATGCACCAGCAAACTCCCCCTAAGACCTAGTTCTATCAATAACCATTGCACTAAGCAAAAATTTCACAAAGTAAAATGCACAAAGCAAAATGCACACAGTAGAATGCACACAACAAAATGCACACAGCAGAATGCACTAAGCAAAAATTTGCACAAAGCAAAATTCATACAGCAGAATGCTAAACGAATACCTTTCGTCATGCCCTTACCTGCACTACGCACGATGTGAGCTATAGCTCGTGCTTAGTGGGGTTCCATTTCGCATGTAATGAGTTTCTCATCTGTGAACCTTAATTACTGTTAGTACTGCACTCAGCAATAAATTGTCAGTAACTTCAAGATCACTTATAAACATTTAAGCAAAACACATCAAAGTGAGATAAAGGAAATGTAAACAGAACAAATCACACTAAGAGAAAATAGAACATACTAGAACTCTTTTTGTATTTTTCTAAATAGAAACGAGATAAAAATGCAAACGATTAACAACTTATTTTTGAGAATCTAAATTCAACTATTTAAAGACTTAAAAATAAAAGACAGAAATGAAAATAACTGAAATGAAATAAACTCAGAATAAATTTGCAAAAGAAGTAAATTCCTGAAAATTAAATCTTTTTGTGAGAAGGTTCCAGTATGGAGTCAGTACTAGCTCGTTTATACTCAGTAATCATTCATTTCAGAACCTTGGGCATAAACATATTCTTTTAAACTCTGTCTGTCAACCTATCTTTCTTCAGATAATAACAGATTTTGTTACAACATTTTCAGATTGTCTAGACTGGATACATGATTAAGACTATCTCTTTTAAAATCTCACAGTGTTTCGATTCACTCAGTCGGTTGCACAACTTGAGTACCCAACCACCATGCTTATGTGCTTTGTGATTTTGTCAACGCATTTTATGCTCTTTGACATTGAGGTCAATTTTTCACCTCTTTTGATAATTTCTGTTGAGCTTTTGTCACTGCATTTTATGCTCTTTGACAATTCAAAACTAATAGATCTATCTGTTGAGCTTTTGTCACTGCATTTTATGCTCTTTGACAATTCAACATAGATAGATCAATGTATCTATTTCTTTTGACATCTCAGATTGGGGTCAATTTTTCACCCTCTTTTTACATTTTGCTCATTTTCATCTAACACATTTGGCATGGTAGTAGGTGCGTGCACCAGACTTAGTTAGTCTCAACTGTTATTGACTTATAGACTTGGAATGTCTCGATAGCTTAAATCTATGATTGATTTTCACATGCATAACCATTTATCAGTCTAGACTTTCCTTATATGCCTTACACACTATCTGTTTCTTATCTGATTCAACTAGATTTTCAGACAGTTTTCTCAAAAATATGTATGTGCCTTCAGTTCTAATTTTACTAGACGACTTTGTATTGAGAACCAGTGTGCCATCACTCTCCATCTAGGTTAGATCAACTTCTTCCCTTTTTTTTTTTTTTTATGTTTTCTGATTTTTTTTGTATTTTCTATGTTTTCTGTTTTTTTTTTGTATTTTCTATGTTTTCTGATTTTTTTTTTTATGTTTTCTGAACTATCTCCCCCTAAAATACTAAAGAAACTAAAAACTAAGAAAATAGAAACGCAGAAGCACACAGGAAATAAACACAAAGACAAAAGAACAATTTAAGCACACAGAAAATAGACACACAGTCACAAATACCTCACACCTGATTATAGCGGTTGACACCCTTCACATAGAAGAAAGAATTAGAAAGCATTAGGAACCCAAGCCCGAATAGTCATGGGTTTCCCGTCTTCTCCAATCACTGGAAGTTTCATCCAAGTTCCAGTCTTCTTAGCAGCATTGCTGAACCTGTCACTCGAATCCTTAGGCATTTGAACACACAGTTTGTTAGTCCACTTAGAAGTCTGATTGAGCGAAGATTTTCTTTTGCTAACAACTTCGGGATTTTTAGATTTTCTTATGGTATCCCCGTTTGTCCTTTGATGCTGAACTGGAAGAGTTGAGTTTTGATTGTTTTTAGTAAACGTTTTATTCTTTTGAAAAGTCTCAACTTTCCTGTTACAGCGCTGATGTGGCTGCTGATCACACTCGTAACTGAGGTGACCAGGTCTCCTGCACACATAGCAAATCCTGTCTGGATTTTGCTTTATAGGACCTTTCGACATCCTTTGAGATCGATACCCTAACCCTTGATGTTTGGGTAATAGTTTGACCTCTTGATATGGACGGGTATCAGGAGACTTTACACCCTCCTTTTCAAATTTCCGAAGGGCATCGCGGATACGATGCATCAACGGATCTTTCACATTAGAACTTGCCAACAGTTCTCTTATGCCTGGTTCAGCCTTCTTAATTTCTTCTTGCTGAACCTCATTCTTCTGAGGCTCACCCACATTCTCGTGTAACTTTAAATCCTCTTTTGGAGTTGATGCAGAAGATTCATCAACCTTTTCCTCGGATGATTGACCACAACTGCACACCTTTTGGTTTGACTCATTGGCACGAACTTTCACTGGTGTCTTTTCTGCAGCTGGAACCGAGGCTGGTTCATCATCAATGCTGGCAATTGATTCTTCCTCACTTGAGTAACTTTCTGTCTCGGATTGAGAATCTTCGTTAAACACATGAACATTTGCCACATTAATATCAGCACCATCATTCCCAAATTGTACTGACCAGTCAATTCCCTCGTCTTTTTGAACAACTGCCATTGCCTTAGCAGGTTTTGGAGTTGATTCAGACTTTATGGTTGAAGAGGAAGATGATCTACTACCAGGACTGGTTTTGAAAGGATACTTCGGTCCCATACTCTTCGGCTTATCACATTCTCTCGCGAAATGACCTTTTTCACCGCAATTATAGCATGTTACCGCAGACTTATCAAAACCAAGGTTGGTATCCTTTGTAGCTGATATTTGCTTCCCTGTTCTTTTCTCATATGCTCTTGCCCTCCTGACTAAGTTAGCATATGACCAGAGGATATCTTGTCTCTCCATCTCATCGTCATCAATCTGCTCATAATCCTCTTGAGTAAGATGAGCATTACCAATCTTCCCCTTCAGTAGATCATCATAAGAGGAGACTAGCGCACTTAGCATGCTCATATGTGCTTTTACTTCATCTGCGTTCCCATACTTGAAATGCTCGACATTGAATCCAGAAGTAGACACAGTATAGGATGGCCCAGAAGATGAGGCTTCAGGTGTAGATCTGCCAGAATCATTTACATTACTCACATAGGCATATTGTAAGGGGGCATTTGAAGAAGTGGATGACGATACAGGTGTTCCAGAGTAGTAGAGAGAAGGATTTTGTTGATAACCGGACATGGAATCCAAACTTTGTTCCTCCTGCTCTTGCTCTTTCAACTTGGTGATGAAATCATTTAGATCCATCCCGTCAAAACCACCACTGTTCTTCAATATCATAATATATGGCCGCCAGCTCTTGGGCAAAGCTTTTGCCAAAATTTCCACCTGCTGCTTCTCTGGAACAGTAACAGCCAGACTGTCCAGTTCACTAAGAAGATGATTATATCTTGTAATGAGAGAAGGAATTTTTTCATCTCTAGTAGCCATGAAATGATCTAATTCCTTTCTCAATTGACTTGCTTTCAATTCCTTGAGGGCGGCATTTCCCTCATTTCTCTTCTCTAGTGCTCTCCACAAGCTGTGGGAAGTTTTATATCTTCTGAATTGATGGAAGATCTCATTAGGAATCGCCTGGATTAATTGAGCATAGGCCTTCTTCTCTGCATCATGACTGCTCTTCTGTTCAACAGTCATTCCATCATAGGGGGTTTCAATATTTCCCTCCCCCTTGGGAACCATATAATCGGTGCTAATTGCTCTCCGAAGTCTACAGTCAAGGCCATCGAGGAATATTTCGAACCTGGGCTTCCACATAGGATAGTCTTCCATGGTTAACAGTTTAGGTACTTTATTGGCACTCCCAATTTCGCTGTCTAATAATAAGTTGTTTAAAACTGTTGTCTGTTTTGATGCCATTTCAGTAATCGAGAGCTGAGAACACACAGACTGAAATTAGGATTTTATAGACCACACAGATTTAATACGCACAGAGTGGGAAGGCACTTCGTACGAACACACAGCACAACGCACGAAGCACACAGTACTACGCACGGACAGGACACAATACGCACGTAGTGGGTAATACTCAATGCGAACTGACACGAAGACACACAGATGCTCCTACGTACGAACTGGAACTCTACCACGCACGGATTGAGAACCTAGGACGCACGGAGTGCAGATGGTACGCACGAAGCAACAAAATAATTTTTTTAAAGACAAAGTAAACCACACAGACTCAACTCGCACGAACTGGATACACCACGCACGCGTTGAGGAGCTACTACGCATGGAATGAACACACAGCTTGACGAAGATTCTAGATGATCTACGACACACTACGCACGTACTACGGTCACTACGCACGCACTAAGGACTCACTTCGCACGAGTAAAATGCAAACAGATTAACGTAAAAACACGACCTTTTTAACGCAAAACGACCTATTTTTGACCTACTAACCGGTTAAAAACGACGAAAAGGACAAAACACACAGGCCTAATCGACACCTAGATCACGAAACCTAAGGAAAAGTGATCAATCAATGCACAAGGCTCTGATACCACTTTGTAGGACCGCTGGGGGATGGGGTTCTAAACTAAACTAAAACACCCTTACGCTAGGACTGATCTAGGATGAGAAATAGTGCGGAATTTCTATTTTCCAAACCTCCTAAGGATTCTAAGATCTGCTTAGGTGTCCGGCACACAGTAACACTAAGAAACACACAGAGTAGAAACAAGAACAAACTCTAAGAACTCACACAGAGATGCTTAAGGCTGTCCTTGGATTCGTATTTATCACTAAGATTACGAATTATGAGGTCAAAGTCGCGATTACTAAGGCTTAAGGTCAGATAAGGTCGATTACGAAGGCTCCCGGTTGATTACTTGTCAATTAGTCGATTACCCGCGAACTCTCTCGCTAATATGCGGTTAAGAGGTATATATAGTGTACTTAAATTTCACTACGCACGTAATGTATCGCACTTCGCACGTAGCGAGTCCAATACGCACGTACTGGTTATATTAATAATAATTAATTAACTTTTAACCGACCTAATCACTGCGCGCGTAGTGAGCTCCACTACGCACGTAGTGAGACTGACTTCGCACGTGGTGATCTTTCACCTAAACTTAAACTTTCAAACACACATCAACACATGATTAAGTACTTGTAAGCTTAAGATAATCACATAGAATCACTAAGAATATATACACATGCAAACAATTAATCAAAACACATTTGAATTAACATTTTATGTAAACATGTATGTATTTGATTGATAAGAACTAGGGATTCACAATTATGCACCAACAAGTTTAATTAAAACCAGTGGGCTTTTAATTAAACGGGCTTAGGTCCATCTAATCCTTATATATATCCTCGAGCCTTAAGGATTAAATAAGAGACTAAAAGCATTAAGGAAGATAACCCTAGCCCTAGCCATCCACCATCTATCTCTCTCTCGATCTCGCACCTCTCTCTCTCGGTCGACTCCCTCACTCTCGTCGCTCTCTCTCTCTCTCTCTCTCTTGTTTTCGAAACCGAAGTAGAAGAACATCAAGAGGGTGGTTCTCGGTTTTGAGATCGACGGAAGCATTCACACACAAGAGTTTCACGGTTTGAAGTTTTTCGTGAATCCAGGAGCGGTCTAGCAGCCAGTTCAATCGGAGGTACAGTAGTGGTGGACTTGCTTTAGCAATCCCATTGTTTTCTGATCAGGTATATTTCTTGTAACCTTATATGTGGATTGTTTGTTAGAAACTATGTTGATCATGTAAGTTTTAAAGATCCTAACCCTTTTGGGGTTTCGAGGGTTGGGTTCAATCCAGTTCCGCTTTTAGGATTGAACCAGTAGAATCAAACCCAGGTTTGACCAGTTTGTGTCATTACGTGGTTTGGTTAGGTTCAAAACCCTTCAGTGGTATCAGTGCCTCGGCCCTATGATCCATAGTTTCTAGTTTTATCTGTTTCTAGATTTAAGGTTTTTGTTCTTGATCTTATCTTTGTTATCAGTTTTTTCGAAAATCAATGGGTAGCAAAAACAGTTGATTTTTGCTATCAGGTTTAATCCTATTAATCAGAAAATTCAAACAGTTAGTTTGAATGGTTGAAAAAGTTATGATTTTTGGATAATGATAAGTTTGATCAAAAAAATTAAACAGTTTGTTTAATTAGTCAAACCTAGATAATCTAGTTAGTTGGTTTGTTTAAGTTTTAATTGATCTTCTTCATCTTGTTCTTCTATTCATAAAAATCGAAAACCATAGGGTATAAAAACAAGTTTTCTGTGTTTATCCAGTTGATGAAAGGTTTGATTTTAACCAGTTAGGTTTAAACCAGGTTTGTGTTTAAACGGTTAAAAAGGATAAAACTTTTTATCTAAAACTTTATCTTAACCAGTATTTTTGAACTTTTATTTAAAAAAGTTGAAATCAAGTTTTAGGATAATTAATTATTAATAAAACAAGTCTTGTTAATATTAATAATTAATAGTTTTTTGGTTTTTGAATTAAGTCCAGTTTTTAATCAGTCATTAAAACAGTTAGTTTTAATAGGTTAAAAAGGATTTAAGATATTTTTTGTTAAATCGGAAAACGCGAACTGAAACCAAGACCGTAACCGTTAACGGCGCTAAAAGGGATTTAGCGGCGCTATAAGAGGTTTAGCGGTTCTAAAGGTTATTAGCGGCGCTAAGCCCAGTAAACCACGGCTCAAGGGGTTTCGGCCCAAGATGGTCTGCGGTCCAAGGGGTTCTCGGCCTAGGGTTTTTTCGGCCCAAAGGGTTCTCGGCTCAAGGGCTACTCGGCCCAGGAGATGTTGGCCCAAATAGTTTTTCGGATTAATACAAAAAGGGATTATTAATTTTAAGTTTTAAAATTAATAAGGTGTTATATAAACTAGTATTATATATTTTAATTAGTTTAGTTAAAATATATATTAGTTTAGATATTTATTTAATATGACTAGTTTAGTCATTTTTGAATAAATTCTAAAAGGGTAAAAGTTTATATAATAAGATGGAGAATTGAACAAGATGATATTTAAAAAAATTGACCAAAAGTTGTCGGTTTTAAGTTTTTGGAAAACTAGTAAGAAAACCCGATATAAGGATTTCATTCAAGTTTTGAATGAGATTAAAGTTTTTTTAAAATTTTTATTAGAAAACTATTTTGGTCAGATAAATTTAATTAGAAGATCATGATTCTCATTTTTGGTTAATAGGTAATAATCAAAAGGGTAAATGAGAATATTTGAACAAATCAGGTTGTGTGCTTGACAGCACAGTTTATTGTTTATATTATTATAACTGCGTGGTTGTTTTTTATATATATAGTGTTTATATATAATTGCGTGGTTGTGATACATATAGCTATAGTTTTGCCGACTTAGGACTCGTTTTCTTTTTCTTCTTTTTCTTCTTTTGGTTTTGGGAAGGCATGCGTGCCAATTACAATCCCTTTCTTATTTGTAATATTGTACTGGTTCGGGAAGGCTTGCGTGCCACTTACAACCCCATTCAATATTGTATTTGTAATAGATTTATAATAGTTTAATCCTTCAATCAAGATAGACTCGAAGAAGGTGATGAAGTAGATGGTGTTCTTTACGAGAAGCACAGACACTTCGGGGAGGTGTCAAGGCAAGTGGGAGCAGCATATCAAGAAGGCGAATCCAAGTCACTTTGTCTTTAGGTTTGACCTTAGGATTAGTTGGCAAAACTACATGTTTCATATGCTCTTTATTATTTGCGTGGTTGTGTTTTTATTTACTGTTTTTCATATTTGCATATGATGTGTGATGGTAAATAAAAAGGGATTTAATAACAGGTTGTTATTAAACAATGAAAAACCACATTTAATGACAAACTATAATACGACTACAGGTTGCTAGTCGTGTTAGTTAAATTTTTGATAAATTTAAAGTTTTGTCAAGGTTATAAGTTTGGAACTTATAAAGGCCGTTTTGTGTACCTAGTTTAGGTACACATATAAATCGTATTTTTAAAACAGTTAGTTTTAAGATGGTTTTTCAAAAACTGAAAAATTAAGTTTTTAACTTAATAAAACCCAAGAAAATCTTAGATCAGTGTGCTAACCACCTAATGGTACACCCTTACTGTTAAACGGTACTCGGGTGTCGGAAGTGCCCAAACCTTGGGCATCCGGGTTCAAACCATTGCGGAAAGGGGCATGAAAGATTCTGTGATAATCGGGAGTCACGGCCAGAA
The DNA here is from genome assembly GCA_947179395.2 of Pulicaria dysenterica. Classification (NCBI taxonomy): domain Eukaryota; kingdom Viridiplantae; phylum Streptophyta; class Magnoliopsida; order Asterales; family Asteraceae; genus Pulicaria; species Pulicaria dysenterica. The sequence goes on from OX359293.1 coordinate 46,818,469, forward strand.
TTCATGTTGTCTTAGGTGGTGCGATCTAATTTGGTGATAATCGGGAGTCCCGGCCCAAAAAGCACTAGAGTAGAGTTAAACATACTAGACTGGGTCTAAGTGCTCTACGAGGTTCTAGGAGTCGTATCAGTTAGGTACGATTGGTACAGGGTGTTACCTACCAGAAATAGCATGACTTGGCGGGAAGTGCCCAAACCTTGCGTCAAGTATGTGAAATATGGGTCCTAGGTCTAATATATATTATTTATGGGTTTGATTATATATGATTAGAAAGTTTATCTGCAATTACTAATTAAACCAAGGTTTTAATTTGTAGATGGCAACCAACGTTACTAGTACTAACAATCTCTCTCTCCGCTCCATCCTTGAGAATGACAAGCTTACCGGTCCAAAATTTCTTACGTGGGAGAGAAATCTCCGGATCGTGCTTAGGCACGAGAGAAAGTGGCATGTCCTAGAACAACCTCTGGGAAATCCTCCTACCAGCAACGCTAGGGCAGACGTCAAGGAGGCTTTTCAGAAGCGCTCGAATGACGCCCTAGATTTCAGCTGCCTCATGCTTGCAACTATGAGTCCAGAGTTGCAGTCTAGCATGATGGAGACTCCTGCCTATGAAATGATCCACCAGCTGAGGGACATGTTCCAGGAGTAAGCTCGCACAGAGCGTTATGATGCCACCAGGGCATTTAACTCGTGCAAGATGGCTAAGGGGACCTCGGTCAGTAACCACGTCATGAAAATGAAAGGTTACATGGACCACCTAGAGATACTTGGGCACCCAGTACCGTTGCAGCTAGCAACGGATACGATATTCAACTCGTTGTCAGATGACTATAAGCCTTTTATAGTCAACTACAACATGAACAACATGGAGAAATCCGTGGCTGAGTTGCACTCCATGCTCAAGACTGCTGAGCAGAGTATCGGGACCAAGTCTAAGGACATTCTCATGGTGGGTCATGGCGGGCATAAGAAGAGGAAGGGGCGCAACGGAAAGGGAAAGGGCAAGGCCCAGCCCAGCCAGAGTGCACCCAGGGCTAATAACGACAACAAAGGCAAGAAGCCAAAGCCGAACAAAGCAAGAACCGAGAATCGGTGCTTCAAGTGCGGTGAGGTCGGGCACTGGAAAAGAGATTGCCCGAAGGGTCACGAGGCAGGTGGCAAGGCTGGCACCTCAGGTATCGTGTAAACAACTTCTTTATCACTTTCCACTTGTAAAAGTTTTTACGAGTATTCTAATGTCTTGCAATCGTTTATTGCAGGAGGAGATGGAAAGTGATGCGGCCCAACATAAAGAGATCCTACGTGCAGCTTGCAGATATTATAATAATTCTATAAACTCAATTAAGTTTATTTGAACATTTTTTTAATTATTTATGGAAACTTCTTGTTTTGAGTTTATGGAAATTTTAATTATTACATATCCGTGCACGTGTTCTTATTTTATGAATCAGGATTAGTCCAATTGTGACTAAAAGAGTACCAATAAGTCAAGTCTTGACTTGATTGGTGATTCATAATAATCTCATGCTATGATTTGTTTTAGTTACATAAATGTTGGCTCCACTATTCAAATGCTTAAACAAACAAGTGTTGTTTATAAAATTAGATAGCTTTTCTGATTTTAGCAAAGTGTTTTTGGAAAGGTAAATGTTCAAAGTCTTGAACAAAATGGAAATAATAGTTATTATTTCTAAGTAGTTTTTGATAAAACATTTTAAGAAAGTATAAAAATGATTATGGTAGTTACTATAATCAAGGGAGTTTTATACTGAATGTTTTTAATGAAAAGTGTTGGTCCCTTGTATGAGAATAACAACAAGCAACATGTGTGTAGAAGGGGGGGTTGAATACACTTTCTGCGGAAATTGAACAAATCAAATAAAAGTGTTACTCACAGTAAATCAATCCACAAGTAGTCGAATGCTTTTATTAATATGAAGATGATTACAATGCTTTGAATAAGAAGATGATCACAGTAATTATCAAGTAAGCAACTCTTGATATATAATCACCTAATATAAATCTCTCAATCTCTCAAACTTAGCTATCTATAATCAACTTATGATTATAGATACTGACGACTCTCTAAACATGATTTTTCACAGATTGAATCAACTAATGATTACTTACCAATATCACAACTGATGTAACAATTCGAACACACGAATGATCTGGCAATCTGTGAGTTTCTTGATCACGTTGAACTTACAAGCAATGATTCAAGAATCGTAACACATATGGTGAGGTGAGATTTTTTTGGCTCTGTAATTTTTATCAGAATCATAGTCGTACCTCTAAACTTATCAGGAGATAAGTATTTATAATCCTGTTGCTACGGTTCCTAACAAATTGGACTAATCCTAATTTGCTAACTAACTATCGGATAACTCGGAATCTTGAATCTTGAATCTTCTTATCTTGAGTCTTCAATCTTCAATCTTGATTCTGGAGTCTTCTTATCCGCACCGTAGATATAGAGAGTTAAAACAGAATTTAAAACACATTTAAATTCTTTTAAACTGACTTCTTTAGTCAGGCTGAGTTACTCAGCTTGAAACTCATCAAGCTAAGTTCTTCGAGAACACACTTGAAAACAAACATGAACAAACATGTATAAATATTAACTCATCCTTAGAAGTACAAAGAGTTAAATGAAACATATTTAGTAACTCTGTCGAGCTGACTCTGCTTCTGAGCTGAGTCACTCAGCTTGAAACACATCAAGCTGAATACTCGATATATACCCTATGTAACATACACAGATTATCAAACACATTAATAATTTAACTAAGGTATAATATAAACTGGTCGAACATATGCTCAGTTTACCTTCAGCTTATACTCAGTCTGAAACACTACAAGTGTTCAGTCTGACTAAGCTTCATAATTCTGTTTAAATTATACGTAGAACACATCTTACAAACTTAACTTTGTCTCATCAAATCTTAACTGATGAGATCATTTTCCCAACAAACTCCCCCTATTTGATGATGACAAAACCATCAAACAGTTCTTAAGTTTGTTTAACAGAATTATGTTTTAAATCTCAAACTTATTAAGATTTTATTATTTGAACTGATCAAATATTTATTGAACATATCAATTTTAATTGAACTTATCAATTTAACTTGGAACACACCAACTAATTATATAAATGAATAAGAACTTATATGTTATTCATTTTGCTGAACTTATCAGACTTATACATATGAACACATCATAACACAGTTGAACATATCAAACTTTATACTTGTATTAATTGAACTAATCATAATACAAAAGTTGTTGATCCCTTAGACCAGGCACACATAGTGCTTACAAAAATATTAGAACTAATCTAACATTTACAAAAGAACTAATCTACTCTGGATGCAGCCCTTCAAACTCCTTAATCTCCTTATTTATTTCTTTAAGAATTTCTTGCAGATTAGGTATATGTTGAAGCTGATCCTTTTGTTATCTGATTGCTCTGTTGATTCTGTATCTGAATCTTGCATTCTGTTCAGTCTTATTCACTAGCTGTCTCAGAGCAAACACCTGAGATACCCCACATGTATAGATACTTGCATCAGACTGGAAGCATTTGTTTCCATTTCTATCCAAGTACATGAAACCTTTCTCTGGATTTTCTACATAAGTGTTTTCTTTGAACTCCATGCCTTCAGGAAGGTTAAGACTGTACGAGTCTAGAATTGCTAATCCAGCTGGCTTTGTTAGCTTCTTCTTCCCAACTTTATGAAAGGAAGTAAGTAGGGTAGCTATCTCAGATCTGGGTATTAATTGCATCGCATCAACCCTAGCAAGTAGTCTCAGCAGCTCATCTTTAACTTGATTTCGAGCTGTGGACCTTTCCATCTGTTTAATGAGCACTGCCACTTGTTTCCATTCCTCATAATCCAGTTTGTGCAGTTGATTCAGCTCCAGAGAAGGTGTCTCACCATTCTTTAAAGAAAATTCCATTATTATTATCCCTTGAGCTGAGCTCAACTTTAGAGAGTCAATCTGAGAAGAGAAGTGCAGCTTTTCATAACAGTGAGATATATCCTCTTCCTCAGCTTGACCTTGCATAGGCAGTTCTTCTTCTTCTTCCTTGGGCACGATAGGTAGTTTGAGTTTTGTCAATTCCTCATTCTGCTTTCTGATCAGCTCAGCCCAGTTTTGTTCTCTTATCTCTTTTTCACTAGTCAGCACAGCTTGAGCATTTGATTGTATTCTTCTAAGTTCTTCGACCGAGATCCCAAGCTGGTCAGCATCCTCCCTTTCCATTCTTCTGGCAGCCATCAGTGATGGTCTTTCTTGTAATGTCATTTTATCCGCAGAGTCTTCATCTGAGGCTGATGATTCACTTAGAATCACCTTCCTTCTTTTCTGTTGAGGGGCTTCTGAATCATCTGAGCTGACCACTACTGGTCTTTTGCCTTTTGCTTTCTCAGTCAGCTCAGGTTCTTTCTCTGTTTCTTTCTCCCCCTCAATCTGATCTGCTCCCTCTGCCAATAATAGTAAAGCTTCAGCTTTGACTGACTCAGCTTCAGCTTCTTGAACCTTCTCCCCCTTTTTGTCATCATCAACAGGGGTTGAAGTCCTTTGTTGTCGTAGGGCAGCCACTGCAGATTTTAACTGCTGTACATCTTCCTCTAGAGAATCCAAGATCATTAGCATGTTCTTCTTGTCTTGTTTTCTATGGAGGTGCAGCTTGTCAAACTGACTTTTGAAAAAGTTCATTAAGTCGTCGAAGTCAGCTTGAGAGGGTTGGATTTAGGTGCATCATCCAAAGGTAGGTGTTTACCTTCAAATTCATTTGCACCAGAGTCTGGACCCTGTGAATCACCTTGGTTTGAAGATGAAACATTGACATGTCATGCACTAGAGTGTGAGAAGTGAAGAGAACGATAGGGCTCGAAACGTGAAGTGTATGGGTTGGTGGTTGGCTAATTTGGGTAGTGGGGGGTGATTGACCCTGGGGATTGGTCAAATTTTCAATGTTACCTGAGTGTGTCTGCTCAGGCACAGTAACAGGCTCTCCCATGGCTCGAGTAAGTGTGGGCTGAGTAGACACCACACCCGGTATTGGCTGTTGGGTAGATATGAGCCTTGAGGTTGACACCTTAAGAGAAGGAGTCTCCCCCTCAACTCCTGCCTGTGGAGGGATCAGTGTGATCTCAGCTCCAGTGATGCCTTTAGGAGTGGCACCACCTATGACAGTTTTTCTTTGGTATGTTTGGATATTCTCACTAGCGGCAGTGGGCAATCTAGGGGTGGCTATAGAGTGGGATTTATGATGGAAAGAAGGTGGAGGAGATGGGTTAGACTGATTTGGTTCCACTGCAGTCTTATCTCCAAAGGTGGATGGAGAAAAGTGAGAAGAAAGTGAGAGAGGAGAGGTTTTACCTGAAGCAGCTTCTGTATGAGCTGGTTCAGTCTGAGCAGTAAGCTCAGCCTGAACCTCAGTGTCGGCTTGAGAAGCTCCCCCTTAATTTGATCCCTCAACGTCACTCTCAGAAGACGAAGCCTCAGCAAATAACAGCATGGGCTCACTCAGTCCCTCTTGCTCTGGGAAGATGTCGTTGTTGAACATCTTGGGGCTGAGTGTCGGCACCAGCGACAGCTCCTGATTAGATTCGTAGAGTGCTGTCCCTAGCTCAGCTTCAAATGCTAAGGACAGGTACCTTATGAAAGGTACATGAAGGTCTCTTGTGGTCTTCATCACTGGGACTTTGAGCTCATTGAAGATGAGCTGTGCAAAATCGAGATTTCGTCCAAAGAACATGTTGTATAGCAGCTGCATCTCGAACTCATTGATCCGGTCCAGTCCTCCAACCTTGGTACCAAGTAAACGAATCACAGTGGACACCATAAAACCCCATCCGGTTGGGAAAGTGGCCTTCTTGATCACCCCTTCAGTTTGAGGATGACCCATCGGTGGCAGAACAGACCTTGCCACTTGTCTCATCACAGCAGGCTCGAATTCGTCATGTTGAGGAAGACGAAGAATCTCCCTTAGCCTGTTAACTGTGAGAGTGATAATCCTCTCTCCATTTAGCACTGTACCTCGGATTTCATCATTGATTTGGTCGTAGGTGCACGTATACCAACATTCGAGGAGGTGCTGAGGAACCATATGGAGAGGTGCTCCAGTGAAAGCAAAAGTCAAAGGGCATTTACGGAAGTAATTGACCCATTGTTCATATCCTCTGCCTTGTTTCCTTGGAGGAATAGCAAGACAGGCGCGCTGATTGTTTATTTTTATCAGCGGCAATCCGTTGTTTCTAAACACCACACCTCTGACCATTCGATCACCAAGAATTAAAATGGTTCCTTCCATCGATGAAATAGTTGATTACACAGAGTAATTACTACGGAATTCGCACTTAGCGATTGTCGATTGCGCACTGAGCGACTTAGGGTTTTGAGATCGATGGAACTGAAAATTTGCACTTAGCAAATAAGAGGGAAGGTATTTGAGAGGGTGAGAAGTCTGGATTGTAAGCGTAAACCCTCTAATCCGAACTTGATCGGTATATATACCTTTCCAAGGAGAGAGAAAAGTTACTGTTAGAAATCCCCCTTTTTATCCGTTACGCCGTAAAATTTTGATGTAACAGTAAACGGGTAGAACTAATCATCTTCCAACGGATACTAATGTAATATAATAATATTGACTTACAATAAGATTATATATACTGATGTATTATACCTATACACAATTTAGTATAATACGCGATTTGAGACTTACTCAAATACGCAGTGGTCATGAATTAATCACACTTAGTAAATAACACATGAGTTTGGACACACCAAGCTGAGTAAACATATTACTCAGTTTAACTTAAGCACTCAGCTTGATTCAAGCACTCAGCTTGAAATGTGCACTCAGCTTGAGAATGAAACTCAGCTTGAGTAGAGCACACAGCTCATGGGTAATGACACTAAGTCATTTTGGTCTGAGACTGACTCAAACGAACCTTTTAACCACAGAGTAGTTAAAGAATGTTTGGAACCAACCAAACGTGTGAACCAATCACACAATCTGAGTTAAGCACATAGCTCAGACTCAGTGACACTTAGTCATTTATGTTTGAGACTGACTCAAACTGTATCATAACTACACTAAGTAGTTGAAGTGTGTTTGGAACTCGCCAAACAAAAGAACTCATTGTTCAGCTTGATAAGATTCAGTTTATGAAAACTTATTCATAAACTGTGCACTCAGCTTAAGACACTTAGTCTTTGTCAAACTGAAAACTCGGATTCTAGACACTTAACTAGGGGTTGAGCATACCCAATTTACTTAGGTGATACATAAACCTCTTTTCATCAAGGGGTTTAGTGAAAATATCTGCCAACTGGTCATCAGTGGAAATAAATGTAATGTCAACTTTACCTTTTTCCACGATGTCCCTAATGAAGTGATGTCTAATTTCAATGTGCTTGGTTCTTGAGTGGAAGACTGGATTGTAAGTGATGGCTATAGCGCTTTGGTTATCACAGAAGATAGGAGTTTTCTTGAAGCTCATGCCAAAGTCTCGAAGCTGATGCTGCATCCATAGGATTTGAGCACAACAGCTATGATGTGCGTAAAGCGTACCCGTTTTTTTTTTATAATTTCCGTGATTATTTAGTACGACTACAACACAAATAGGCAAGAGGACCTAATCGTATAGTAGTATAGAAAATAAGTACGGGTGTCGAACTCAAGGGGAACGGGTATGATTTGATAAGATTATATTAATTTAAATATTAAACTAACTAAACTACTTGCAATAAAATAAAGGGGGATTATGAAGTAAATGAGCTATTAACCAACTAACACCACTAAACAACCTAAAAACACTAAAAGCATGCAAAAGAGACAAGAAAACAAATAACTCGGAGAATTAATAATAATGAAGATGTTCCCTCCCTAGATTAAACTCAACTCAATTCATGGCAATAAATTCATGGAAAGATAAGCTAAAGATACTTATATTATTCATGCATCGATTTCTAAAGTGATTACAATCTTGGTCCAATCATAATCGTCTAATTACCCTAATTAATTACCTTTATGGTCAAAAGTGCAATTAAATAGTTTAATTAGCAATTAATTCGATTAACAGGTTAAGCCACAATCCTAATGTTTGTATGATCAACAAAACATCAAACTAACATATAAATGGTCATTATATGGACATCACATGCAAAAGACTCTAACTTTAATTGCTCAAAAACATAGGATTTGTCAATCACTATTCCTTAATCATCTATTGGTCCTAGACAATCAAGATGCAAACTTTATGATTCAAGTGGTCTCTCAAAACATAAATATCAGATTCTAAGCAATCAAGAAAGACACATAAGCATGGATAAACATAGATTAGGCAAAACCAAGAACAAACATGAACAAAGTATCAAAAACCATGAATTAAACTAAGCCATTACATGAGTTTCATCTCCTATAGGGAGGAAAATAGAAGATCTAGCCAAGGTTTAACATTCTAAACTTCTGGAAATTAAGAAACAAGAAGAACATGATGAAGTAGAATGAAAGAAACCGTAAAAGCCGAACGATCTTCACTTTTAATCTTCAAAATAAAGCTCCAATGCTCCAAAGCTTTGCTCCAAGTCTTCTCTACTCTCTAATGGTGTTTTCTGATGATTTAGGGTTCAAAAGTCGGAACCCAAAGCTGCCCAACCGAATGGAGATCAAATCAATTTATAAAGCTGTCAAAGGGCCCTTTAGCGACGCTAAGTCACCTTTAGCGACGCTAAGTGGTGGCTTTTAGCGACGCTAGCGACCATTTAGTGACAGAATTTTGGAAATTTCAAACTTTGATGCTTATCTTCGAATTTTATCCTTTTTTATCCATATATATCCTCAGATATCCGAATTTGAACCTGAAAAAGAATATATAATGATATTAAACATATATTTAACATATTCTCATGATTTTTATCCAAAAATAATTAAATATCGCATTAAATATATATATAAAAATCGCGATATCAAGCTACCAGCTGCAACATATTCAGCTTCAGCAGTTGAAGTAGCCACTGAGTTCTGTTTCTTACTAGTCCAGCTGACTAACTTCCCTCCAAGCATTTGACATCCTCCAGTAGTTGATTTTCTGTCTAATTTGCACCCAGCATAGTCAGCATCTAAAAAACCAACTAACTCAAACCCAGAGTTCTTTGGATACCAAAGACCTAGATTTGGTGTACCTTTAAGGTACCTAAAGATCCTTTTCACAGCTTGAAGATGTGATTCTTTAGGATCTGCCTGATATCTTGCACAAACACATGTAGCAAACATAATATCAGGTCTACTAGCTGTCAAATAGAGCAATGAACCTATCATTCCTCTATAGGTAGACTGACACACAGACTTTCCATCTGAGTCTTTACTCAGCTTGACAGCTGGTGACATGGGTGTTTTCATGGTTGAACTTGAATCAAAATCATATTTCTTTATCAAATCAAGAACATACTTGCTTTGATTGATGAATATTCCATCAGGCTTTTGTTGAATTTGCAGGCCTAGGAAAAATGTCATCTTACCCATCGTACTCATTTTGTACTTTTGTGACATTATTTTGGAGAACCACTCACACAGAGATTCATTGGTAGAACCAAAAATGATGTCATCCACATAGATTTGTACAAGAATCACCTGTCCTTTACTTCTTTTAATAAAGAGTGTCTTATCTATACTACCTCTGGTGAAATCCATTGATAGTAGATAAGTGGACAGAGTATCATACCAAGCTCTTGGAGCTTGTTTAAGACCAAACAAAGCCTTGTCCAACTTATAGACATGATGTGGAAACTTTGAACTTACAAAGCCAGGAGGTTGTTTCACATAGACTTCCTCCTGAAGTTTTCCATTTAGGAAAGTGTTGGTCCCGAATGGATACTACAACAACAAATATTTGTAGAAGGGGGGTTGAATACAAACTTTAGCAAATTAAAATTTAAGAGACACACGGTTTACTTTTATATAATTCTTATTGATATGAATCAAGAATTACATGAACTAGATGCGGAAAATCTAAGTTTAATAAAAGGTGACAACTAAATTTGTCTAACACATAGACTAAGCTAATCTTAAACAACTTATGTCTAAGATGTTCAAAACATGAACAAGTTTGTTATACTGAAAATAAAATGCTAACTCTTCTAGTTCTCAACAAATGAGATTTCAGTATTCAACTATCTATTCGCATACTTAGCATGTTTCCATGCATGAGTATATATGAAGAGAGAATGACATAAATGTATTTGGTTTAATAATATTATAATAGATAAAGATAGTGGGTGGAAGGTAGTTTAACTTTACACTCAAAGTGTGTAAAGTAAACATACTTTTCAGTAATGAGTTTACCCACTATCTATTATTATATTATTAAAGTACTACCTTTATGTCTTGAGAAAGTAAACTTCTCCTTCCATGCTTGTGCTTTAATCAACACCATGCTTTCTGAAGATTTGACTTTACCAAGTATAGAGTTGCCAGCCATACTTAGTTGAAGCAGCATATCTTTGAGATCTTCTCTTCAAAAGTATCTGTAACACCGCAAAACTCAAGCCATTTTTTTTAAATCACAGCGGAAGTATTGCAATAGAAAAACAGTAAAGATAACAACACCCACAAACTTAAAACCAATACTGTTCAACAACACAGTATATCGTTTAGTGTTCAACAACACATGTTCAACACTTTAAGAATAGTATATATAATATGGAAAACATATACGAAACAACAAAACACGTATACAAGTCATCTAAGTCCGTTTTACGAATTTAAAGTAAGCATTTAACGATAATAATTCCATGCTCAAATCAACTCTTCATAAATAGGATCCATCGTCAAAACCCCTTAAATATATCACATAATCATATATAACATGAGGCAATTAATGAAACACGTAAACATGGCATCCGAGTTCATTTCTTGAAATTAAAGTAGTCATTTATTTTCTAATTAGCATAATTAGTTCAAGACCTTTCTAGTCATATTTCATCAACAAAAGACCTTCATAAATATCTTATAAACACATACTTAACATGTACTAACATCAAACAACAGCATACGAGAAGATACGACACGAAACAGATAAAAACAACGCAAAATACTGAGCTGTGCAGGGGATACCGCACCGCGGTCCCCTGCTTGTTCCGCGCCGCGTAATTTTGCGAACAGCAACAGGTCTGTTCTTCCCTGTTCGTTCCAGCCTGCAATCCAACCCTTGTACTTCGATTTGCAGCAGTATATAACAACTAAAATCAGTTCTAAACATCCTATAAACTACTACACACATACAAACAATAATCAAACATATTATAATTCATCAATTCATGATTTCGAATTCTCAAATCCAACCCAATACTCCATTAATGGGTTCTAAGCTTTAATCCAACAAAACACAGAAATCATCATGTAATCATTTCGAAATCAGTATATAACTTCAATAGAACATGATATAATAAGAACACAATTCGGATTAAACAAAACCCCCATGAATCTTGAACCCTAAAAATTAATAAATGGGTTTTTTGCAAGAACACCCCATAAGCTTCAAGAATCAACTCAAATATACATAAACTTACTTGTATAAGGAAGCAAATCAGCAACAAACACAATAATCAAGGGCTGGATTCATGTTCTTGAAGAAAAGAATGAAAGAACACAACAAGTGGGGGAAATATAAACTTCAACAGGAAGCAGCATGTGAAATTGACTTCAAAAGTCAAATATAAAGACTATAAGTCGGCTGGGAATTTAACTTAATTAACATGTAGTATAATATACTGCTATCTGACATACAGTAATGCAAATAAAGCGGTCCTACATAATTAGCGATCAAGCAACGAGGTATTATTTGGGACCCTCGTGTAAAAATGAATCATATGACATCAACTAAAATATAAAGTATTAAAACTAATATTTCTCTTTTTTTTACCTCGCGGCCCAATTAAAATCATCAAATAATCATCAAATAAATATATCGTGGCAATTAAATAATCAATAAATATAAACAATTAAATATAATTAATAAACAAATAATTTACCATCTCGCGTAAACTACTAGGCCCGTTAGGAGGATGTTACAGTATCTTTCTCCTTTTCGAGGGGATAAAGATCTATCCTTTTTGTTTCTTTGCAGATACAAAAAGTGTTAAGTACTTTTACAAAGAAAGATCTAAGGCATAATAAGAACAACACATGTTCTGCCTTTGACTAAAGAAAATATTACATAGAAAAGCTATTAACTGAGATATAGAATAATAACTCAGCTAATAGACACTGAACTGCAAATGTAATTTTGCTCAGCTAAGGATAAATGTGAAAGACTCAGCTGACTAGATTTGCTCAGCTGATCAAATTGCTCAGCTGATAACATAAATCAACATATAGCTAATCGTTTGAGTATGATCAACTTATGAAGAATAAGATTGGATAAGTAGTAAATACCTTATCTGACAGATGAGAGGCATCAGCTGATCTATGTGATTGTGTCAGCTGATCTTTAATAGCTCAGCTGATCTTGAAACTTTCCTCAGCTGATGGTTTTGGACCATCAGCTGATCCATTGTAGATCCTCAGCTGGTACTTTTTTACTGATCTTTTCTTCTCAGCTGATCTTCCTGAAGCTTGTTCTTTAGCTGATACTCAGTGTTCAGCTGACACTCGTTTTCTTCAGCTGACACTTCTTACTTATAATTTTCTTTAAGTCTAACATGAAAAACAACACATGTTTTTCATTTACCTAAGTCCAAAACTGAATATGTGGTTTTGTTAACATCAAATCCTATCTTAAAATAATAGACAGGTTTGATTTAGGTTTGATATTGCTATCTCCCCAACAATCTCCCCCTATTTGATGATGACAAAACCTTATCTGATTAAGAAGAATCAGTTTGACTCGGATTTGTAAAGATAAAACTTTTAAGTGCAATTTGGTTACCTAGATATCTGTTTTTGGTTACTCTTTAATATATGTTCCCTGATATTCTGTTTTTAGGAATCTTTTCATTTATGAAGTACTATTGTTCTGTTTTTGTGGTATCTTTTATATCCTTTTTCTGTTTTTAGGATTTTTGATTTTCTAAATTTACACTAGGTGAGCTATCTACTAAGAGTCATCTATACTAGCATTTTAGCTAAGTAGTCCATGATCAAAGTTTCAAGCTTGATTAAAAAACAAATATTTACAGAGAGTTTGTACAGAGCAATCGAACTATGAGTTAAACTAAGTACAAAAGTTGAACTATTCTAGGAATTAAAAAAAAAACAACTAGTTTAGTTATGAAGTGTGGTCTTCATTCCCACCAGGGTTCTTCTTTGACTTCAAGAGTTCTGATCTGTGGATTTTCAGCTAGAAGTTGATCAGCTCTTGATCTTATGAATTGTTCAAAGTGCTCATTTCCTGTCACATCTCTAGTAGCTATTGCAGCTTGAAATATCAGTTCTTTTTGAGCTTTCCCTATCTCAGATTCTCTCAGAAATCTCCAATTTCCAGCTCTGTTCATGAAGAACTTTCCTCTTTCAGGTTCAGTTATATACCTGAACATTTCAGGATGAGTATTGGGAGGAAGAGCAGTATTCAGATTCTCATAAGCAGGAAGATAGGGATGATCAGGATTAAGAATAATTTGTTCAGCAGCAACAAAGGCTTTTGAAGTCTTCTTGAAAGCATCCTCAATTGCTTGAACATGAGCAACAAATTGATCATGAGTGAATAGTCTGTTGTATACTGACATTCTGATCCAGTATTCAAATTTAGCAATGAACCTCTGGACTATCTCACTCTTGGACTTAAGGAGATGATACAGGATCTCAATCATCTCAAAGAAGGAGAGCAGTTTGCAGTGATGTAGATAAGTATATTCATAAGTTTTTCTTTCATCTCTTCTCACTACTCTGAGATAAGGACCTTCATCTGTACCTTTGTAAGGAGTAACCCTTGAAATGATGTCTGTACATCTTCTATTCACCAAGTTTTCTCTATTTTCCAAGAACTCCTTGGATTGCCTTTCAGTTTGCTGAGCAGTGCTTCCAAAGTTGAAGTTGAGCAAAGCTTGAATGGCTTCCTTGTGAGTCTTTCCTCTTTTAAGTACTTTCTTGGTGGAAGGGTCATCTTGCTGTGGTGCAGCTTGTACTTGATGTGTTTGAGAGGACAGCATGATCAGTTCCTCTTCTTGTAATTCTCTCAATTCATCATCAATAACACCAATAATTCCAGCAACATCTTCAGGAGTAGTGAAATCCTGATGCCTTTCCTTGGTTTTCAACACTTCTTCAATAGATGTACCAAGTGCAGCAGCTAAGTCACTAAGCTCTCTAAGACTCTCATCTTCTTTATTAAGTTCTTCCTCTCTTTTTTCTTCAGCTTCAATCTCCTCAGCAGACATGATTTTCTTTCCTTTTCTCCTTGAAGTACTCCTGGGAGTTGGTTGACTTGATTGAGCTGGAGAGGAAGCTTGGACTGTTGGAGCTTGAGTTGAGAGGCTCTGCTTTTTCAAGTTGAGCAGAGAGGACAGAGGCACCCTATCTTCATCATCATCATCAGAATCTTCTGATGGCACATTAATTGGTGCACAAGATTTATCTTGTCTGGGCTTTTTAGCACTCTTCCTTCTAGCCATTTGTTTGAGTCTTCTTTTTGGCCTCTGCTCATCTTGAGCAGGTTGCTCCCCCTTAGATGGATCTTCCCTCTCAGCTGTTGATTGATTTAGTGTTTCTGCTTCATTGAGGTCTGCTTGATCTGCTGCTCCCTTATCAGCTTCTACTTCTTGAATAGGATCTGTTGAAGAGCTTGAGTTAGTAGAATCCGAGGCTGACTTCTCCCCCCTTTTGTCATCAACAAATGAAAAAGGAAAGTTGTCAGAAGGCTTGGCAACAGAGGGTGGGATAAAAGAATAAGGAGATGGAGAAGGGGTGGAGGTAGAGGGAGGGATAGTTGAAGGTGAAGGAGAGGTAGTAGGAATAGGAGTTTGGGTGAAGGATGGAGGTTGTCTTAAGCTTAGGATAGCATCAGTGATTTTGGGGAATTCTTGAATGGTTTCACTGTGCCTTTGGCTGGAGGAGTGGCTTAAGTGTGTCATCAGTAGCTATGGTTTGGAGAAGAGAAGGGACTCTAAGAAGAGAGTCAGGGATGGTTACTGAAATGTTAGGAGGGGAAGGTCTTAAGGTTTGGAGTTGGGAAAGAAGATTAGAAATAGTTTGGTTTAAGGAAGTGATGGTTTGGTTTGAAATGGGAGGTGAAGGGGTTGGAGTAGGGTGAGAAGTTTGGGATAAGAGTTGATCCAATTTATGAAGAATGGGTGATAGATCAACTGGGGCAGGGGTGGGTTGGGATTGGGCAGCTTTAAGTGACTCAACCTCTTGGGTTAGATGAGAGATTTGAGTTTCTGTTTGGGTTTGGAAAGAGGTAAAGGAGGCCTGAAGACTATCCATCTTTTGAGAGATAGATAGGAGGGTGTGAAGTATTTGGGGTGAGGGTTCAGAAGAAGTAAAGGGAATTGGTTGGATAGGAATTGATTGAGATGAAGTACCAATATCAGGAATGGATTGGGGTCCCTCACTTAGACCTTGGTATATAGGCCTAAGATCACTGGTAACAGATTGTGTGCCCTGTGCTAATGGTAGGTTTATACCACTAGTATTGACAGGCAGTGCAGTAGCATGTGTAAGAAGTGAATCAAATACATGTGCAAGCATGTGAGTATGAGTGAGGGTTGCAGTCAGTGGGGTATCCCTTATTACAGTAGTAAGTTGTTGTGAACTTACTAAGGGTATGGATAGACTCAATGTGGGTATAGACACAGTATGACCTTGGGAGGAGGTCTGTCTTTCAATAGCATCACCCTGTTGGGAGGGTGATCCAGATTGCATGAGTCCCATATTTACAGATGTGTCCTGTTGGGAGAACACATCTACTGGAAGTAGGGTTAAATCAACTTCCATTTGCTCCCCCTCAACATAAGAGGGAACTAGTAGAGTTGAGGTCAGAGGTGTGGATAACATTACCTCAGAGACTTGTGAAAAATGCACAAGCTCTTGTGACCTGAAATCAGTATGGGTGTAGAAGGGAGTAGAACTAGTGACTGTTGGGAGTACACTAGAGCTTGGCATTTGTGGGGGTGTTTCAACTGGAGGAGAGGATGGGTTCTCATTGGTGGGGTCAACCAATTGAGTATCCTCAAGAGTGGTAGTGATTATACCTGAGATGTGCTGAGTTTTGCTAATCTCAATCAGTTGAATGAGATTGTCAGAGATTGTGTCTTCCTCAGCATCATCACCAGCAGCTGCACCTCCATTTTGTTGATCTTGTGGTGTGGTAGAACTGGAACTGACAGGGAATTCAGTAATTGGCATCCCTCTTTGAGAAGATGAGCTGGTTGAAGCTTGAATATTTTCAGTATGAACATAGCCAGCATCACTTCCAGGAAAGTCATAATCTCCTTCATCATTGTCATCAGAGACATCACCACTAATACCTGCATCCACATCCTCAGCATCAGAATTAATAGGCTCATCCTGTGCTGTTTCATCAAACACATCTGCTCTAAACATCATTTCTTGATCAGCAGTATCCATCAACTCTTCATCCATCCTTTCTTCTTCCACTAAGGCTTCATATGGAGCATGAGTCATAGACTCTTCAGAATGCTCAGTGATTATATCAGGAGACTCAGAATCATCAGCCACTTCTTCATCACCACTTTCAACAACCACCTCTGGTTCATGCTCAATTTCCTCATTCTCATCTGCAGCAACATCTATCAACTCTTGCATCTGTTCAGTGATTGCAGGCCCTTGAAATTCCCTTATCAAGTGGAAGATCTTTTGACCCATTTGGGAAATGGACATGGTGTTCAGATGTGCAACTAACCCAGTGTAGTGTTCCCATTGAAAATGTCGAAGTGCAATCAGACTTAAGTACCTTATGTAGGGAACTTGGGTTCTTGTCGATCTCTTAGATGTGCCTAGTGTCACCTTATCCACCATTTCTGAAAAGATGACTTGAGCAAAGTCAATGTTCCTTCCTGTGACCAAAGCATGAAGTACAGTTAACTCTGATTGGTTCATTTGATCAAAGCTTCCTGATTTGTGGCCAAAACAGCGAATGACAACACTTGCCAAGTACTTCCATTGATGGTCGAGAACAGACAGCTTATACTGACCATGGGCAACCGGTTCGTTATAGCCTATCAGGGGTAGCACCTCCAGGATTTGATCCAACTGTGCGAATGGTTGGTATGGGGCAAAGTTTGGAATGGAGATATCTCTTCTCAAAGAATCGACAGAGATAGGAATATTGACTGTATTGTTGAGATAGGTACAGGTTATGATTTGTTCATTTGGGTGATATCTGGCCGTGTACCACATTTCGCCAACAATGTTTGGGACGATGAAGAGAGGATGGGCAGAGAGGCTTTGAAATAGAGGATGAGCAGTTATAAACGCAACCATAGGTTCATACCCCTGGTTCGCTTTGCTCGGAGGGATGTCTGTGTTTATCATAAAGTTATTTGGCTGGATGTTCATAACTGCATTTGCAGGTATGTTCTCACCGGGAATAACGTTTGGAGTTGAAGCAGGGTTGAAAATCACCATTGTTGTTCGAAGTAGAGATACTGAAATTTCAGAGAAAATAGGGTTCGTATTTTGAAAGAGAAGAGTGTTTGAGAATTTTGAAAGCACACGTAATGAAGAACCGCTCAAAACACTTTTATATCTTCCTTGGAAACCGAGACTGTTACAAAAATATTTTCCAAAAAGTAACTGTCACTTCTGCAAAAAGATGATAAACGGAATCGTTAATAAATACACAGACAACTAACGGACAATTAAATGAAATTAAATACTACCTAGTAACATATTAAATACAAATGAAAAAATAATAAAATAAGTGTGGGGACATGAAAGTTTTGACTCTGAATATCATCAGCTGACAGAAGAGAGGGTCAGCTGATCCATATTTGAGATAAAATAAGTGTCAGCTAACGAGTGCACTTAGCTGAGCTTCTAAGTCTTAGCTGATGGTTTATCAGTTGAGGTATAGTGTCAGCTGATGGTCGTCAGCTGACATAATTTCATTAGCTGATGTACCATTAGTAAGATATGAAGAAGCTTAGATAAGTACCTCGTTTCACACACAAAACTTAAATTATTTTCTCACACAAAACTAACTATCTAAGAAAGGAATATGTTACAAATTTAACATGTCAAGTTTGGATATTAGAAAGTTGAACCGAGACTCATCCAAAGGTTTTGTAAGAAGATCAGCTAATTGAACATCAGTACTTATGTAGTGCATAGAAACTTTCTTTTTCTGCACATTATCTCTTAGAAAATGATGTCTGATTTCAATGTGCTTAGTTTTAGAATGCAAAATAGGATTGTTAGAAATAGAAATGGCACTAGTGTTGTCACACAGGATTGGTGAATTTTCAAACTGTATGTCATAATCAAGTAGTTGATTTTGCAGCCATAGTAGTTGAGCACAGCAGCTTCCAGCAGCAATGTATTCTGCTTCGGCTGTGGAAGTTGAAACAGAGTTCTGTTTCTTGCTTGACCAAGTGACTAATCTTCCACCTAAAAATTGACAACCACCAGATGTACTCTTTCTGTCTAGTGTGCAACCTGCAATGTCAGAATCAGTGTATCCAACTAACTCAAAATCAGAGTCTTTGGGGTACCAAAGACCTAGATTAGGAGTTCCTTTGAGATACCTGAAAATTCTCTTAACTGCAGCTAAGTAAGATTCTTTAGGATCTGCTTGGTATCTGCACAAAGACATGCTGAAAACATAATATCTGGTCTACTTGCAGTGAGGTATAAAAGAGACCCTATCATACCTCTGTAAGCTGTAATGTTCACTGATTTACCATCAGTGTCCTTTCCAAGCTTTAAGGCAGTTGACATGGGTGTTTTCATTGAAGAATAGTTTTCAAGCTCAAATTTCTTAATTAAGTCATTTACATACTTTGTTTGATGAATGAAAATTCCATCAACCTCTTGTTTAATTTGAAGTCCAAGAAAATAGTTTAGTTCACCCATCATGCTCATCTGATAGTTATAAGACATGAGTTTTGAAAACTTTTTACAAAGATCCAAAATTGTAGACCCAAATATTATATCATCTACATATATTTGTACAAGTATTACATCACCCTTGAATTTCTTTATAAACAAAGTGATATCTATGCTTCCTCTTATAAAGCCTTTGGTGGTTAGAAAAGAAGAGAGGGTATCATACCAGGCTCTTGGAGCTCGCTTTAGACCATACAAAGCTTTGTTTAGGAAGTATACATGGTCTGGCTTGCTTGCATCCTCAAAACCTGGAGGTTGTTTGACATATACCTCTTCCTTCAATTCTCCATTGAGGAAAGCACTCTTAACATCCATTTGGAAAACTTTAAAGTCTTTAAAGGCAACATAAGCTAGAAACAGTCTTATGGCTTCAAGTCTTGCAACAGGGGCAAAGGTTTCATCATAATCAATACATTCTTCTTGGCAATACCCCTGTGCAACTAACCATGATTTGTTTCTGATGATCAGCCCTTGTTCATCCATTTTGTTTCTAAACACCCACTTAGTACCAATGATGGATTTATCCTTTGGTCTTGGCACCAAAGTCCATACACTGTTCCTAGTAAATTCAGCCAATTCTTCTTGCATGGAATTTATCCAGTGGGTATCATTTAGAGCTTCATCTACCTTATTTGGTTCAATCATAGAAACAAAACCTGTGTATAAATAGAAATTACAAGCTTTTGATCTTGTTAGTACAGGTGCTTCTATGTTACCTATGACCTGATCTTTAGGATGATCCTTGTGGTCCTTATAGGCATTTTGGATTCTGGAAGAGTTTGGATTACTTTGGATTATGGGAGTCGAAATTCTTTTATTTGGATCAGCTGATGAGACTTCTGGTTGATCAGCTGACAGAATTTCAGTAACGTTATCTGATAAAACTTCTACTGATGAGGGAATGTTTGATGTGGAATTAAAGTCCATTGATGTTGAATCATGATTCACATCATTCAGTAAAAGTGTGGATTGGTTTAGGATTGGGCGTGCATTGGTTTGATGTAAGTTTGGAACAGTTTCATCTAAATCCTCTACATCAGCTGATGGGAGTGGATCAGCTGATACTGGAATGTTGTCTTCAGTATGTAGCAGATCATTAAATTCCTCACCTTTAGATGGATTAGTAGAACAGGAAGCAACAAAGTCATTTTCATTGAAACTTACATTGATTGATTCTTCTATGACCTTTGTTCTGATGTTGTAGATTCTGTAAGCTTTGGAGATCACAGAATATCCAACAAAAACACCTTCATTAGCCTTTGGTGCAAATTTTTACAGATAATCTTTCTGGTTCAGTATGAAGCACTGACACCCAAAGATGTGAAAGAAACTGATGTTTGGCTTCCTTCCCTTGAGCACTTCATAGGGAGTTTTGTTGTGCCTCTTGATTACTTGTGATCTATTTTGAGTAAAACACGCACAGCTGACAGCTTCAGCCCAGAAGTTGAATCCTAACCCACTCTCACACAGCATGGTTCTTGCAGCTTCAATTAATGTTTTGTTTCTTCTTTCAGCTACACCATTCTGTTGTGGAGTCCTTGGTGCAGAGATGTTTTGAGATATGCCTTTATCATCACAGAACCCTTCTAGAGTTTGATTTCTAAACTCAGTTCCATGATCACTTATGAGCATCCTTACCAGATTTCCATTTAGCACTTCCATCTTCTTTATGAAGCTTATTATTTCTTCAACAGCCTCACTCTTTGCTTTTAGGAAGATGACCCAAGTGTATCTTGAGAATTCATCAACCATCACTAATGCATACTTACTTCCACCAAAACTAGCAGTAGCAACAGGACCAAATAGATCCATGTGCAACATGTAGAAAGGTTCAGTAATGGAGAAGGCTTGCTTAGATGGAAAAGAAGTCTTGTGCTGCTTTCCCTTCTCACAGGCAGAACAAGGTTTAGGCTTAACATACATCAGTGAAGGTAGTCCTGACACTAGTTCACCCTTGCTCAACTTGTTAATGTTTTTGAAGTTTAAATAGGAAAGCCTTTTGTGCCATAACCAGTTTGTGTCAGTTACAGACTTGGTATACAAACAGGTTAACTTGGATGGATCACCAGAGGACATATCAAGAGTATATACATCCTTGGTTCTCTTTGCACAAATTATTGTTTTACCTTCTTGATCTAAAATGGAACCACCTGTCTTTGTAAAGAAGACTTTATGATCACCATCACATAACTGACTTATGCTGATGAGATTGTACTTAAGCCCTTTTACATATGATACCTTGGACAAGGTTAAGTTCCCATTATGAAGTTCTCCGTAGCCTTTTGTTTGCCCACAGTTGTTATCACCAAAGGTCACTATTGGACCATTTTTCTTCTTGTAGTTACTAAGCAGATCTTTACAACCTGTCATGGTCCTTGAACATCCACTGTCAAGATACCATGTGTTCAGATCCTGCATAGATGAGATTGAAAGAAGGTTAGTGACACTTGGGCATCCACATTTAACCCTGTGGATTGCACCTAGTCATCCACTTTATATTAGGTTGTTTATGAATGAGAGAAACAACTGTGTTATCATAATCAGTCCGCTGTCTTGAGTTACCTTCAAGAGAACAATTACTTGCCTTATGTTCTTTGCTCCCACATTTATAACATTTTTTATTTTTGGAGCCTTTAACATGTTTTGGTAATTGCCTAAGAGATGTCTGAACTGTTTTCTGATGACTATGGGTCATCAGCTGACAGATTTCACCATTCAGTTGTTGCAACTGATTTTGTAAACTAATAAGGTCTTTGTTTACAGTCACCTTAGGTTTACCCTTAGTTAAAATGAGTTTTTGATCAACTTTGGGTGTGGCAGACTTAGACTTTTTGTAAACAAAAGGTCCTTTTCCCTTGGTTTCTCCTACTAAAAGAGTTTGAAGTGATGTTTGATCAGCTAAACAAACAGAAGATGATCCATGATCAGCTGACAGGCTATCAGCTGAGCAGTTATCATCTACTTTTTGATCAGCTGATGTAGTATCATTAGCTAAAGAATTTTCAGTCAGCTGAGTTCCTAAATTTAATGTATCAACTTTCAAGGTTTGACAACAGAATGTCTCTTTGGTATCAACAAATGATTCCATTCCTTTACTCACTTTCTTTACTATTAAATTTTCAGTACTTTTGCTTTCTGTCAAAATAATAGAACTTGAACCAACTTTTGAAGAGGTTGAGTCTTTCAGCTGAATACTTTTACTTTTAACAAATCTGTTAGTGATAATACTTTTTCCTTTTACAATCTTCTGAAATGTAAGAGGTAATATATCAGCTTTTTCTAAGATATTTATGTTCTTGCTAAAATCAACACAGTTAGCAGCTTGGGAATAATTTCCACCAATAATAGCTTGAACATGTTTTGGAATCTGCTCATTGACACACTAAGTGGTCTTCTCAGCAGATACACACCAAGATCTAACTACTTTTTGAAGGTCATTAAACTTCATTGTTGCTTCACTAGTTTCTTTTACCAAGATCTGATTAAGTATCTTTTGATTAGCTAAATCATCTTCCAGTTTTGTCATTAGTTTCAGTTTCTCATCTTTAAGACTTAATCTCTCTTTTAGTGATTCTATTTCTAATTTTAGCTTCTTTTCTCTTTGAATATTTGACTGAAACTCAACACACAGATAATCAAACATAGTATTCTTTTCATTATCTTCATAGTTAATAAATTTTTCAACCTGATACATAGAAGAAGGATCCAAGTCAGGAGAAGTACAAACTTTAGCAGCTTTCTTCATGTCCTCATCAAAGGAACTTGTACTTTTTGTGTTAGCCATCAACTTGAGCTGAGCTGTGAGGACCTCATCTTCATCACTTGAGAGATCTTCCTCAGCCCAATCTTCTTCTTCAGCTATCAACACCCTGTTCTGAGCTTTCTTCTTTTTCTTGTCAAGGACTGCAGCAAGAAGCTTCTTATACTTAGCTTCATAATCAATCTTGCTGTCAGAGCTTGAGGAACCCTTGAAGCCTGTGTTTCCTCTAGACTTACATTCACTGGCATAGTGACCAGTCTTGCCACAAGAGAAACAACCTTCAGAAGCCTTTGGTTTTGACATGGCTCTTTCTCCTTTGAAGGGTTTCTTCTCAAACCTATTGACACCCTTTCTTTTCAAGAAAGGTTTGAACCTTTTAACCAACATGGCAGCTGCTCAACAGCAGCTTCAATGCTATCCATGTTCTCCAGGACTTCATCCCCATCAGCCACTTGCTCTTCCTCAGAAGACTCCTCCTCTTCCTCCTCATCACTGGACTCATCCACAACTGCAGCAAAACTACTAGATCTTGTATCCTTAGACACAAGGGCAGTAGTTGGAGCTTTTGCAGCCTCCTTCATATCCTTAGTAGAGAGTTTCCTTTGTTTCACTGATTGTTCATGATTCATAAGGTTTCCATATAAACTAACCAGTGTAAGACCCTTAATTTTCTCACCATGTTTAAGCACAGTGATAAAATGATCCCAAGATTCTGGGAGAGAGTCTAGAAACTTGTTAACAAGTTCCTTATTGCACTTGGGAACATCTGCCCTTCTTAAGTCATTAATAAGGCAGTTGAACCTGGTGTAGGTCTGAGTAAGACTTTCACCTTTATGAGCAAAGAAGAACTCATATTCTCTAACCAGAAGGAGTTTCTTGTTCTCATGCACATCTTCAGTGCCTTCATATGCAACAGTCAAAGTGTCTAGCATCTCTTTGGCAGATATGCAGTTAAGAACTTGATGATAGACATCATATGGTAGTGCAGAGACTAAGGCTGTTCTTGCTTTAACATCAAGATTAACAAGCCTTTTGTCTTCATCAGACCATTGATTTATAGGCTTTATAATTAGTCTTTCAACAGCAGGAACTTCATCAGTTGCTTTAGTCACTTGAATTGTTGAGGAAGGAACATAAGGACCTTCAGAAACAGTTTTAAGCATCACATCATCAAGGCTTGACATATAGAGAAGAACTCTACTCTTCCAGAGAGAGAAGTTCTCTCCATCAAACATTGGACACCTTGTGAGTGAGCCATTGTTGGAAGAACCGTTAGAAGCAGCACCAGGAGTGGCCATTTTGTAGTGTGGGGTAGAAGCAGTTGAAGAGTAAGCAAAACAGATCCTAGATAAGAATTATCTAGCCTGCACTAATACCAGTTGTTGGTCCCGAATGGATACTACAACAACAAATGTTTGTAGAAGGGGGGTTGAATACAAACTTTAGCAAATTAAAATTTAAGAGACACACGGTTTACTTTTATATAATTCTTATTGATATGAATCAAGAATTACATGAACTAGATGCGGAAAATCTAAGTTCAATAAAAGGTGGCAACTAAATTTATCTAACACATAGACTAAGCTAATCTTAAACAACTTATGTCTAAGATGTTCAACACATGAACAAGTTTATTATACTGAAAATAAAATGCTAACTCTTCTAGTTCTCAACAAATGAGATTTCAGTATTCAACTATCTATTCGCATACTTAGCATGTTTCCATGCATGAGTATATATAAGCAAGGGTGTCCGGGTTGATGAAGAGAGAAGGACATAAAAGTATTTGGTTTAATAATATTATATAGATAAAGGTTGTGGGTGGAAGGTAGTTTAACTTTACACGCAAAGTGTGTAAAGTAAACATACTTTTCAGTAATGAGATTACCCACTATCTATTATTATATTATTAAAGTACTACCTTTATGTCTTGAGAAAGTAAACTTCTCCTTCCATGCTTGTGCTTTAATCAACACCATGATTTCTGAAGATTTGACTTTACCAAGTATAGAGTTTCCAGCCATACTTAGTTGAAGCAACATATCTTCGAGATCTTCTCTTCAAAAGTATCTTTCTCCTTTTCCAGGGGATAAAGATCTATCCTTTTTGTTTCTTTGCAGATACAAAAAGTGGTAACTACTTTTACAAAGAAAGATCTAAGGCATAATAAGAACAACACATGTTCTGCCTTTGACTAAAGAAAATATTACATAGAAAAGTTATTAACTGAGATATAGAATAATAACTCAGCTAACAGACACTGAACTGCAAATGTAATTTTGCTCAGCTAAGGATAAATGTGAAAGACTCAGCTGACTAGATTTGCTCAGCTGATCGAATTGCTCAGCTGATAACATAAATCAACGTATAGCTAATAAACTGACAAACTAAACTGTCAGCTGATCTCAAGGGCTCAGCTAATCGTTTTAGTATGATCAGCTTATGAAGAATAAGATTTGATAAGTAGTAAATACCTTATCTGACAGATGAGAGGTATCAGCTGATCAATGTGATTGTGTCAGCTGATCCTTGATAGCTCAGCTGATCTTGAAACTTTCCTCAGCTGATGGTTTTGACCATCAGCTGATCCATTGTAGATCCTCAGCTGATGCTTTTTTACTGATCTTTTCTTCTCAGCTGATCTTCCTGAAGCTTGTTCTTTAGCTGATACTCAGTGTTCAGCTGACACTTGTTTTCTTTAGCTGACACTTCTTACTTATAATTTTCTTTAAGTCTAACATGAAAAACAACACATGTTTTTCATTTACCTAAGTCCAAAAATGAATATGTGGTTTTGTTAACATCAAATCCTATCTTAAAATAATAGACAGGTTTGATTTAGGTTTTATATTGCTATCTCCCCAACAGAAAGCACTCTTCACATCCATTTGATAGACTTTGAAGTCTTTATATGTTGCATAAGCTAGAACAGCCTTATGGCTTCAATTCTAGCAACAGGGGCAAAGGTCTCATCATAATCGATTCCTTCCTCTTGCTTATACCCTTGTGCTACCAGCTTGGCTTTGTTCCTCACTATCACTCCATCCTTGTCCATTTTATTTCTATAGACCCACTTAGTGCCTATAATTGAATGATCTTTGGGGGCAGGGACAAGGTTCCAGACCATATTTCTCTCAAACTCATTTAATTCCTCTTGCATAGCTTCAATCCAATCCTCATCCTCTAAGGCTTCTTCAGTCTTCTTTGGTTCCATTTGAGATAGGAAACCAAAGTGTGCAGCATAATTAGCTGTAGCCTTGGATCTGGTCATGACCTTTTCCTGGACATTTCCAATAATTTGATCTTGAGGATGATCTTTGAGGAATTTGAATGTTGTAGTTGGAGAGTCTGGTTCAGAATCTGAGTGATGTTGGGATTCCTGAGGTGAACTTATCTCCTCAGTCTCAGCAGCATTGTCAACAAACTGATGATCACTAAGATTCTCAGTCTGAGTAACTTCAGCTCCAAAGGGGTTGATGAACTCATCATCCTTCTCAGCTTGAGAATCCCTTGGAGTTTGTGATGATTTCTTTGATGAACACACATCATCATCACTATTATCTCCTATGACATACATAGGATTTGATAAGTTGGTTTCCTTAGGCATTTCAAGCTCACTCAGACTGACCAAGTCAGCTTGACTCTTATCAGTTTGACCAAAACAGTCTTCATCAAAAGAGACATGAATTGATTCTTCTATGGCCTTTCTCCTTGTATTATATATTCTATAAGATTTGGAGATTGAGGAATAACCAATGAATATTTCAAGATCAGCTTTAGGTTCCAACTTATGGAGCTGATCTCTTTGATTCAGCACATAGCATTTTAAACCAAAGATATGGAAGTAACCTATATTGGGCTTTCTAGACTTATACATTTCATAAGATGTCTTTCCATGTCTTTTGACAATGATTGACCTATTATGGGTATAGCAGGCTGTACTAACACCTTCATCCCAGAAATAGAGTTTCAAACCTGCCTCACATAGCATTGTTCTAGCAGCCTCAATTAGGGTTCTATTTATCCTTTCAGCAACTCCATTCTGTTGTGGAGTTCTGACAGACGAGAAATTCTGTAATATTCCCTTTTGTTCACAGAAGCTTTCAAGGGTAGAGTTCCTGAACTCAGTCCCATGATCACTTCTTAGTTGCTTTACAGACAAACTTTTTTGCAACTCTTCCTGTTTGATAAAACTGATTATCTCCAGGGCAGCCTCACTTTTTGCTTTAAGAAATATTACCCAGGTGAATCGTGAGAACTCATCTACTATCACCAGTGTGTATTTCTTGCCACTCAGGCTTGGAGTACTTATGGGTCCAAACAGATCCATATGCAACATATGCAGTGGGTCTATTATTGAAAAAATTTTCTTTGACTTAAAAGACCCTTTATGGTGTTTCCCTTGTTCACAAGCTGAGCACAATTTGTCTTTGACAAATGTGATCTTTGGTAATCCAGAGACTAACTCTTTATTAGACAGCATATTTATATTTTTAAAGTTTAGATGAGATAAACGTTTATGCCATAACCAACTCAGCTTAGGAACATAATAGGAATACAAGCAGGTTTCATTGTAGGGATCAGCAGAATTAAGATCAAGTAGATACACATCTCTTTCTCTTTTAGCTATTAATACAGGCTTTCCCTTAGCATTATAAATTGTTCCTGCTTTCTTCCTAAAAGTAACAACATTATCTTCATCACACAATTGACATAGGCAACTCTCTGGAATGTAACTTTACCAGCTTTCATCTTTCCATAGCCTTTAGTTCTTCCATATGAGTTGTCTCCAAATGTTACTTTAGGACCTTCATCTTCTTGGAAATCACTAAGAAATCCTTTCCACCCAGTCATGTGCCTTGAGCATCCACTATCCAAGTACCATTTACTTGAACCCTGCACATGAGATGAAAACTAAACACATTAGTTTTGTTTGGGAACCCACTTCTTGGTGGGTTCAGATGAGGAGCACTTAGCATCTCCATCTTGTTGAACTGACTGTTCAGCTTGAGCAGGAGCTGAGTCCTGTGTAGGCTGATCAGCTTGTTCTTGTTCAGGCTTTGAGATTTCTGCATCACAGTCCTTAGCCTCATGACCTCTACTTCTGCATTTGTAGCATCTCCTTCTTCCAATGGTTACAGGAGGTAGAGTGTCCAATAATCCTTGTGAGAACTTACTCTCAGTTTTAGGATTATATGTTGTGGATAACTTTTCAACTTTCTTAGCAAGTTGATTCACTTGGTGATCACTGACTTTGGACTTACCTTTGTCAGATCTCTGTTTGTTATCCTTTTGATGAGAAGATTGACTAACAACCTTCTTTTCCATGACTTTGGACTTACCTTTGTCATGACTGCTGGACTCACCAGTTTCAACAGGTTTGGACTTACCACTGTTGATCTTCTTGGAGTTACCAAGATCTACAACTTTGGACTTACCATTGTTGTACTTTGACCTCTGACTTACAGTGGTCTTCCTTTTCTTGTAACTTCTCTCCGAGCCAGATAGAGAATGTTGTCTTTTGAAAGGATTTGGATTAAGCCTTTCTATGACTGAAGTTCTTTGAATAGGCTGAGTGCTTAATCTGTCCAACACAGACTTACCATGCTGTTTGGATGTTGAGCACTCTTCTCCATGATCCTTAGCCTTTACAAACATATTGTATTTAAGGTTTTGACCATGTTTCTTCTCTGAGGCTGACTTCTGAGACTCAATCAGTAGTCTATCCTCCTCAGAGTCTGTACTTGCTATCTCATCATCAGCTACATAAGCTGCTGTTTGATAGTCACCTCCAAGTACAGCCTTTACCTATTTAGGTATCTGTTGGTTTATGCACTTTTCAGCAAGCTTTGATGACTTACACCAAGACTCAGTAACCTTTTGAAGTTGGTCAGCTTTGTCTTTAGCTTCCTGAATTTCTTCACTTAGAAGTTTATTAATGTGTCTTTGACATTTAAGATCACATTGTGCTTTCTTACCAACATCAATGAGAGACTTATTTTCCTTAATCTCATTCTTGAGTTTAGTTATCTCATCTTTGAGGTCATTTTGAGACTTAAGAACGGTCTTAAAATCATTCAGCAGATAATCAAAAGCAAGACCCTTTTCCTCATCAGTATAAGAGTTGAAATTACTGACCTTATACATGGAAGCAGGATCCCAGTCACTAAGCTTGCTATTTTCCTCAGCTTCCTTCATGTCAGCTTCAAAAGTTGACTCGGACAAACCATAATCAACCTCATCTATCTCCAACTCTTCATCTTCTTGAGCTACCAGACATTCAACATCATCTAAGGTAGATGATTCTGTATCCCAGGTTTCAGCATATAGTCCTTTTGCACTGGGTTTGTCTTCTGGCTTTCCTTTCTTGAGCTGAGTATATTTCTTCTTGTATTTATCAGCTCTTTAAGCATTCTTATCAACAACTGATGTTGATTCCACCTTCTTTAATCTGTACTCAGCAGCAATATGTCCCTTCTTCTGACAGTTGAAGCACACAACATTCTTGGGATCAAAGGAACGCTTCCCTTTGCCCCTGTCAGATCTTCCTCTTCCCCTTTGAGCTCTTCTCAAACGTCTGGCTAACATTGCCATTTGCTTAGTGATATTCTGAACATCATCAGTATCACTTGAGTCTGAGTCTGAGTGGTCAGCTTGAGATTCTGACTCAGTCTCAGATTCAACAACCAGTGTCTTGGAACTTTTCTTCTTTTTCTATGCAACCAATGCAACTTCATTCTTATCCAAAGACTCCTTGAGTTGTTGTTGAGAAGTTCTTTTGTGTTCAGTGATCTGTTCATGATTTAGCAAGAACCCATATATGGACTGTAGGTTGTACACGTGCAGTGTTCCTCCAGCCCTTAGTGATGTAGTTACATCGTTAAACCTTTCTAGTAACACATCCAGAAATTTCGGCACAAGTTTAGCTTCATCTTTCTTAACACCCACACTTAGTAGGTCATTTATCAAGCAGTGAAACCTTGTGAACAAATCTGACAAGGTTTCATTCTTCTAAGAAAAGAAGTTCTCATAAGATCTATTCAAATGATTTCTCTTGTGCTGCTTGACCAGATCCGTGCCCTCATATGTGACACTCAGCGTATCCCAGATATCTTTTGCAGTTTGACACCCAGTCACAGTACGCAAGATTTCATTGGTCAGGGCATTTGCCAGAACACTTTTTGCCTTGTCATCCAGATTGAAGAGTTTCCAATCTTCATCAGTCCAGGATGCAATAGGCTTTCTTGTTTCCTTTTCAGTTTTGCCAGGAGACGTATCACTGACAGTAGCAGGAATCTTGGGGATGATAGGTCCTTTTGTAATGACATTGAACATACGAATGTCAATGGACTTGAGGAACAGCATAGCTCTGAACTTCCACATAGGACAGTCAGATCCATCAAATATGGGACAACCTTTGGCAGTCATCTGTGGAAAGTTTGAACTTTCTCAGAATCTTGAACTTTCAACTTATGAAATCGTTCAGCCTGCTCTGATACCAGTTGTTGGTCCCTTGTATGAGAATAACAACAAGCAACAGGTGTGTAGAAGGGGGGGGGGGTTGAATACACTTTCTGCGGAAATTGAACAAATCAAATAAAAGTGTTACACACAGTAAATACAACCACAACTAGTCGAATGCTTTTATTAATATGAAGATGATTACAATGCTTTGAATAAGAAGATGATCACAGTAATTATCAAGTAAGCAACTCTTGATATATAATCACCTAATATAAATCTCTCAATCTCTCAAACTTAGCTATCTATAATCAACTTATGATTATAGATACTGACGACTCTCTAAACAGGATTTTTCACAGATTGAATCAACTAATGATTACTTACCAATATCACAACTGATGTGACAATTCGAACACACGAATGATCTGGCAATCTGTGAGTTTCTTGATCACGTTGAACTTACAAGCAATGATTCAAGAATCGTAACACATACGGTGAGGTGAGATTTTTTTGGCTCTGTAATTTTTATCAGAATCGTAGTCGTACCTCTAAACTTATCAGGAGATAAGTATTTATAATCCTGTTGCTACGGTTCCTAACAAATTGGACTAATCCTAATTTGCTAACTAACTATCGGATAACTCGGAATCTTGAATCTTGAATCTTCTTATCTTGAGTCTTCAATCTTCAATCTTGATTCTGGAGTCTTCTTATCCGCGCCGTAGATATAGAGAGTTAAAACAGAATTTAAAACACATTTAAATTCTTTTAAACTGACTTCTTTAGTCAGGCTGAGTTACTCAGCTTGAAACTCATCAAGCTGAGTTCTTCGAGAACACACTTGAAAACAAACATGAACAAACATGTATAAATATTAACTCATCCTTAGAAGTCCAAAGAGTTAAATAAAACATATTTAGTAACTCTGTCGAGCTGACTCTGCTTCTGAGCTGACTCACTCGGCTTGAAACACATCAAGTTGAATACTCGATATATACCTTATGTGACATACACAGATTATCAAACACATTAATAATTTAACTAAGGTATAATATAAACTGGTCGAACATATGCTCAGTTTACCTTCAGCTTATACTCAGTCTGAAACACTACAAGTGTTCAGTCTGACTAAGCTTCATAATTCTGTTTAAGTTATACGTAGAACACATCTTACAAACTTAACTTTGTCTCATCAAATCTTAACAGATGAGATCATTTTCCCAACAAAAAGAAATTTAAAATGCCTTCACTAGTGTTTTTTTGCACTCATGGCAAGTTTAATGAAACCACTTTCTATAATTAGAAAGATGGATATATGGAGATCCAAGTTCTTGGTTTCATAAAACAAATTTCTTACAAAAACTATGTTTTTTAAAACATGTGTTTGGAACACAAGTTTTAGGCATGGTAGTCAAGAATTGACTAAAGCCTAAAAGGATGTTTTAAAGTGATGCACTTTTTCATAAAAGATAGTGGGAGCATCTGACTAATGTATTTATCAGAGTTAATAGTTTTTAACCAGTGTAATAAATACAAGTTTGAACTTTTAGAGTATATAATTATCGGATGATTTTAGAAGTTATCTAAAATAGTAAGTCATTGAGAAAGAACTAATCCGAGGAATGCATGACTTATTGAGAGATACTCAATAAAGATATCATTGCAAGACTATAAGTCAAGTTATGACTTGAATAAAAATTTTATACGTTCTAAAAATGTTCAGTAAGTCAGTTAAAATAAATGATTGTTGACTAATTAATGTTAGAAATGATAAAATAGGATGTTCTTTAACATTCTTAGTAGTGATATTATATTAGTGTTGGCATACACAGGGAATCTAATTTCAAGGTTCTTACAAGTAGGTGTAAGAAAGTTTTATCGTTTCAAATGAATAATAAAATCTAGTAAGTTTTGATATATCTACAAATGTAATTAAAGTTTTAATTACAGGGAGGTTATTTTGTAAAATCAGAAACTTTGGAGTTATTTCCAGTTTCTCCAAGTTTAAGGAATTTTATAAAATAAGTAAGTCTAGAACCGTTCTTAGGTTGCAAGAACGATTTCTAGCGAAACCAAGAAGGAGTACTTCAAGGTACTAGTCTTGAGTTTCAGGTTTATAACCATATTAATTTTTCTTTGTAATATGTGATAAGTTACAATGCAAAAGTAATAAGTAATTCAGGTATACACCGTGAATCGAGTCAATGAAATGGTAGAAATTATGCGCCTTTATTCCAGGGTGGAATATGAAAGGGTGTAGAAATTAGTTTCATTGTTCTTCACAAATTTTGTATGTTTTAGTTAATCCAGGAATAAACTAGGTTTATTCAAAACATTGTCCGTGACTACTTATCGTGGTGGGAACTATGATAGGCCTATAAAGTCATCGTAATTTTGGGGTAGATTCGAAAGTTTGTCGAATATAGCTGCAAAAGTTTTTGCGAACCAAAATTGACGGATATTTGTTAGAAATATTAAAGTGAGGGGTGTAATATGTAATTACTCAAAGTTGGGGAAATGCTATATAAAGGCATTTCCCCCACATTTCAATGGTAAGCTTTGCATATCTCTAAACTCTTGTGTGTGTTTTCTCTCTTAGCTCTCGGCTCTCTTTCTCTCTACCGTTTAAACATACAAACACATACATTAACTCTCTAGCATTGCTTCATCCGTATAATACGGGACCAACAATTGGTATCAGAGCCAAACTTGTTTTTGGCTCTTGATTGTTCGAAAGAGGACAACCAAATCTCGAAGATTTCAAGATTTCAAGTAGAAGAAGCTCACGGGTTTATAAAGGTTCAAGAACTTCATCTTCCTTCAAGAAAAACTTCAGCTCAAACGATTCTTAAAGGTAGAACTCAGTAAAGGTACAAACTACATCTTCTTTAGTTTTGTTTTGAGTTGTTTCGAGTGTCTTACAAGGTGTTCTAAACATTCTCTTTGAAAAAACAAAAACACAAACCGTGGGTGTCTTTATATACATTAAGAAAAAAAAGGGTCATTAAATACTCACTTTTTCAATATTAAATTTTCTGGGTATTAAGGCATTTATGGTGTTCTTGGTCTGAAAGTACAACTTGAAGAAGAAGAAATCATATTTTATAATTTATTTAATTATAAATTCTTGATAGTTTAATTGTTGTACAAGGAAAATCAAGTACTTGTCATACCAATCAAGTACAAGTGGGTAGACACTATACAGGGTATGGCTATCTGATTTGAAAAGGACACCTCAGACTCTATCAGCCGCATTTCTAATCGCACGCGATTGAGTGGTGCGGCTTATAGAACTGATTCTATCAGCCGGTTTGTTGAATCAATCGCACGCGATTCATAATTGAAAAACTCAATCCTTTAATCGCATGTGATTGAAGCAAGAGTAGTTTGATTCGCATGCGATTAGGTTACATGTTCTTTTAGGAATCGCATTTGATTGTCAGAACTAACCGTTTAAATTCCAAGTGTTTGAAGCTACAGGTTTGAATCGCATTCGATTGGTTACCTATTCAATCAATACTAAGCTAATTGCTCATTTGCTTTAAAGGATCACTCATTCGCACACGTTTGGACCAAACGCATTCGATTAAAAAACAGTGATTCCCAAGACTTGGACAAGTGATTAACTCTTTGGACTTGATCAAAAGAACTTGAACATTTGAACTTAATCAAACAATATAATTCACAATTGAATTTAATTTAAATCAGATCTAATTCAAAGGTGAATTACATTACTTAAAGTCTGTTTAGTTCAAAATTGAATTTAACCTTTATAAGATCTAATTCAAAGTTGAATTTCAAAAGACTTTGTTCTTTCATCACTCTGGGGAAAGCTTTCGAACAATCAAATCATCTAACAAGCAAACGATCTTTTTCAACTAAAAGTCATTAAGCATGTCAAGTACAAACGAGATGATGTCTATAGGTACCGATACAAAACCTCATGTTTTGTTTCGAGGGGAGTACAATGTTTGGAAAGGAAGGTTCATGGACTTCCTAGAGCACAACGAAATTTGTGGAGACAAAATGATTGAATGTATCCACAAGGGAAACAAGAAATTCACAAGGATCGTTGAAGCTGACCCGACCAACAATCCCCCCATTCTCCGACTTGAACGCGAGAAGACAAATGATGAACTAACTGCAGAAGAGAAGGAGATCAAGAAAGCTGAAAGGCTTGCAAAATACTACCTCAAACAAGGTCTCTCATCGGAAATCTATCTCAAGATAGACAGCCTGGGAACTGCCAAGGAGATATGGGATGAGATCAAGAGACAGCTGCAAGGGACAGCACAAGGAGAGTATATCAAAAGACTCAACTGGTGAATAGCTACCATGAGTTCAAAGCTCGTGAGAATGAACTCCTGTCCGAAACATATGGGAGATTCTGCAAGCTACAAAACGAGATGAGATCCAACCAGATAGTTCGAACTGACCTTGATTTGAACTGTGTTTTTCTAAATTCCCTAGGTATAGAGTGGAAGGGCTATGGCAGACTATAGAAACAGATCAACAAAGATCTCACTTCTGTCACCTTCCACAACATCTTTGAAGATCTCAATCTGTACCAGGATGAGATACTACAGTCCACTCCAAAACAGCCTGCTGCAGATCCTCTTGCTTTGGTGGTGGCTGAAAGAACCCCTAGGGAAAGCACATCAAGACCAATGAAACTCAAACAGGTGGTCATCAGTGATTCTGACCAAGATGATGATGAGGACGATTCGATCGAAGCAGCTTTTCAGGCTCTTACAATATTCGTTAGAGTTAAGAATATTGGATTGACCCACTGTGAAAAACTACTTCGTGGATTCGTGTCAAAAGTATTTATCACATAGGTTATCCTTAAGCCTGAGGTATTTGGTTTGGAATGCGGTAACTGTTGTCTTCTGAGCGCGTTCTAACGCCACGCCGTAACAGGGTGGTCATAAGGGGCATGTCTAGATTCAGTGGGAGTCATACTTTCAAATGCAGATATACAAGATGGTAATTGCAACTTCTTTTTAGAAGAGATATTTCCGGGCCCCTTGACCGATTAGAGAAACTGGTAAGTGCACGGTCGTGCCCAAACGAACTGATCTGTTATTTGTCGTTTATCACGCAGTTTTGAAATCAAGTATGTCATGAAACAATTTTTGAGTCTCTGAGTTGACTTTCTCCATGCTCATGCTCAAAATTGAAATATCGCGCTGCAAGGGACAAACCTATATATATGCAAGTATGTATATATATAAAAACGTACCCATTCATGAACAGGGAGTTTATGATAGTTTAGTTTGTAAACAGTTAGTTTATAACGGGATACTTCTAGGCAGGTTGCTTATGAAGTTTTATCACAAGTTACTTTGGGGTATAAGAGTTCTTATAACCTGGTTATCCTAAGTGTCTGGCTAGGGACCTCCTTAGTCTAACAATGTGCAGTAACTATTACTTGTCTTGCACAAGTGGGAGTCTATTAGATTATATGCAGGTATAACTAATGGGCACATAGTATCCAATGTTATAAGAGACTAAAGGGTCACACTGCTACACACCCAATTCAGAACAGTTGGATTTCACCATAAGTCTGTGTGGAAATAATTAATCAGTTAGATTAATTATTAAAGAGAAAAGTAAATAATTAATCAGTAGTATTAATTATTGAAAAGAGAGAAATAAATAATTAATCAGTTTGTATTAATTATTAGAAAGGAAATAAATAATAAATAGTTATTTATTATTTAAAGAGAATTAAATATTAAGTTTTAATATTTAACGGACCAGTTAATTAATTAACTAGAAAAGTCCAGGGGTCAAAGTGAGAAGGTTGAAAGTTTAATTAAAACCAGTCGGTTTTTAATTAAACGGGCTTAGGTCCATCTAATCCTTATATATATCCTTAAGCCTTAAGGATTAAATAAGAGACTAAAAGGATTAAGGAAGATAACCCTAGCCATCCACCATCTATCTCTCTCTCTCTCTCTCGATCTCGCACCTCTCTCTCTCGGTCGACTCCCTCACTCTCGTCGCTCTCTCTCTCTCTCTCTTGTTTTCGAAACCGAAGTAGAAGAACATCGAGAGGGTGGTTCTCGGTTTTGAGATCGACGCAAGAATTCACACACAAGAGCTTTACGGTTTGAAGTTTTTAATGAATCCAGGAGCAGTCTAGCAGCCAGTTCAATCGGAGGTGCAGTAGTGGTGGACTTCTTTAGCAATCCCATTGTTTTCTGATCAGGTATATTTCTTGTAATCTTATCTGTGGTTTGTTTGTTAGAAACTATGTTGATCAAGTAAGTTTTAAAGATCCTAACCCTTTTGGGGTTTCGAGGGTTGTGTTCAATCAAGTTCCGCTTTTAGGATTGAACCAGTAGAATCAAACCCAGGTTTGACCAGTTTGTGTCATTACGTGGATTGGTCAGGTTCAAAACCCTTCAGTTTGCTACATGTGTTTGTGCAAGATATCAGGCAGATCCTAAAGAATCACATCTTCAAGCTGTGAAAAGGATCTTTAGGTACCTTAAAGGTACTCCAAATCTAGGTCTTTGGTATCCAAAGGACTCTGGGTTTGAGTTAGTTGGTTTTTCAGATGCTGACTATGTTGGGTGCAAGTTAGATAGAAAATCAACAACTGGAGGATGTCAATTGCTTGGAGGGAAGCTAGTAAGTTGGACCAGTAAGAATCAGAACTCAGTGGTTACTTCAACTGTTGAAGCTGAATATGTTGCAGCAGGAAGCTGTTGTGCTCAAATCCTATGGATGCAGCATCAGCTTCAAGACTTTGGTATGAGTTTCAAGAAAACTCATATCTTCTGTGATAACCAAAGTGCTATAGCCATAACTTACAATCCAGTTTTCCACTCAAGAACCAAGCACATTGAAATTAGACATAACTTCATCAGGGACATCGTGGAAAAAGGTAAAGTTGACATTAAATTTATCTCCACTGATGACCAATTAACTGATATCTTCACTAAACCACTTGATGAAAAGAGGTTTATGTATCTGCTAAGAGAATTGGGTATGCTCAACCCCTAGCTAAGTGTCTAGAATCTGAGTTTTCAGTTTGACAGAGACTAAGTGTCTTAAGCTGAGTGAACAGTTTATAAATAAGTTTTCATAAACCATATAACTTGTCAAGCTGAATGATGAGTTCACACGCTTGGTGAGTTCCAAACATATTTTAACTGCTTAGTGTAGTTATGATATAGTTTGAGTGAGTCTCAAACATAAATGACTAAGTGTCATTGAGTCTGAGCTATGTGCTTCACTTAAGCTGAGTGATAAGTTCACATGTTTGCTTGGTTCCAAACAAGTTTTAAACTACTCAGTGTATTACAAACAAGTTTGAGTAAGTCTCAAACATATATGACTAAGTGTCATTGATTCTGAGCTGAGTGCTCAAAATCGAGCTGAGTGCTCAACTCAAGCTGAGTGATGATATCTAGCTGAGTGCTTGATTCACGCTGAGTGATTAGTTTCCTCAGCTTGGTATGTCCAAAATTAGATTTAATTACTCTGTGTGATTAGGTCATTGTGCACTATGTTGAGTCTGCCTCACATTTTGCGGTTACGCTGATTATGTATCGTGTAACATAACAAGTGAAAAGTTATATTATTGTAAGTCAGTAATATAATTTTATAAAGTTATCCGTTGGAAGATGATATGTTTCATCTCAATCACTGTTCCATTGCGCCGTAAATTTGTTACATGTAACGGACAAAAAGGGATTTCAAACGGTAACTTTTCTATCTCCTCAGAAAGGTATATATACCGCTTATAATCGGTTTAGAGATGTTTACACTTACAAATCCGACTTCTCATCTTCTAACATACCTTTCACAAACACCTAAGTTGCTCAGTGCAATTTCCCGTTCATCTCTTTTCTAAACCCTAATCGCTCAGTGCGACTTTAGAAATTACTCAGTGTTACGCAAGCTTAATTCGACAATGGACGGAATCATTCTAAATCTTGGTGATAGGATGGTTAGAAGTGCTACGTTCAACAACAACGGGATGCCGGTTCTTAAAGTAAACAATCAACGTGCATGTTTGGCGATCCCTGAACGTAAGAGGAACAGAGGCTATGAAGCCTGGGTGGATTATATTCAAAAATGCCCCCTAGCATTTGCTTTCACTGGAGCACCACTGCGTATTGTTCCACAACACTTATTGGAGTTCTGTAACACTTGCGTCTATGACCAGAACATGGGAGAGATCGCTGGCACTGTTCTAAATGGGGATAGAACAGTTGTCATAACTGTACAGCGGCTAATGGATGTTCTTCAACTTCCTGCAAGTGATATGTTCGAAGCTGCTGTGACCAGGCAAGTGGCGAGGTCAGTCCTACCCAACATGGGTTACCCGCAGACTGAGGGTGTTATAAAGAAGGCCACTTTTCCAACCAACTGGGGTTTTCTGGTGTCAACAGTGATTCATTCACTAGGTACCAAGGTTGGAGGACTGGACCAAGTTAACGAGTTCGAGATGCAGCTGCTGTACAGCATGTACTTTGCAAGAAACTTAGATTATGCACAACTCATCTTCAACGAGCTCAGGGTCCAAGTGATGAAGACCACAAGGGATCTTCATGTACCTTTCATAAGGTACCTGTCCTTGGCAATTGAAGCCGAGCTGGGGACAGCACTCTACGAAGCTGATCAGGATGTGTTCATGTTTCCTACACTCAGCTCCAAAATGTTTAATAATGACATCTTCCCCGAGCAAGAGGGTCTGAGTGATCCCATGCTGCTAATAGCTGAGGCAGCTTCATCAGAAAGTGAAGAAGAGGGATCCAATAAAGGGGGAGCTTCTCAAGCTGACACAGAGGTTCAAGCTGAGTACTCTGCTCAGGCTGAACCAGCAAATATTGAAGCTGCTTCTGGTTAGACCTCTCCGCTTTCTCTTTCTTCTCATTATTCTCCATCCATTTTAGGAGATAAGGCTGTGGTAAACCCAACCCAGTCTAACCCATCTCCTCCACCTTCATTCCATTTACAATCCTACTCTGAAGCCACCCCTAGTATGCCCACTGCTGCTAGGGAGAATATCCGAACCTATACACGAAAAACTGCCATAGGTGGTGCCACTCCTAAAGGCATCACTGGAGCTGAGATCACTTTGATCCCTCCACAGGCAGGAGTTGAGGGGGAGACGCCTACTCTTAAGGTGTCAACCTCGAGGCTCATTTCAACCCCAAAGCCTTATCTGGGTGTGGTGTCTACTCAGCCCACACTCTCCAGTGCCATGGGAGAGCCCATTACTGTGCCTAAGCAGACACACTTAGGTAACATTGAACATATGACCAATTCTCAGGGTCAATCACCCCCTCCAAACCATTAAGCAAACCATCTACCCCTACACTTCACATTTCGAGCCCCATTACTTCTCTTCACTTCTCACACCCACTCGCACGACCTGTCAATATTTCATCTTCAAACCAAGGTGATTCACAGGGTCAAGACTCTGGTGCAAATGAATTTGAAGGTAAACACCAACCTTTAGACGATGCACCCAAATTCCAACCTTCTCAGGCTGACTTGGATGATTTAATGAATTTCTTTAAAAGTCATTTTGAAAAGCTGCACCTCAAGAGAAAGCAGACCAAAAAGGAAATGATTATGATTTTGGATTCTCTAGATGAGGAGGTAGTACAATTAAAATCTGCGGTTGCTGCCCTACAACAACAAAAGACTTCAACCCCTATTGATGATGACAAAAAGGGGGAGAAGGTTCAAGAAGCTGAAGCTGAGTCAGTCAAAGCTGAAGCTCTACTACAATTGGCAGAGGGAGCAGATCAGATTGAGGGGGAGAGAGA
This sequence comes from Pulicaria dysenterica, assembly GCA_947179395.2. Lineage (NCBI taxonomy): Eukaryota > Viridiplantae > Streptophyta > Magnoliopsida > Asterales > Asteraceae > Pulicaria > Pulicaria dysenterica. Next base: position 46,858,565 of record OX359293.1, read on the forward strand.
AATAGAAAAAGAAGTTGAGCTGACTGAAAAAGCAAAAGGAAAGAGACCAGTTGTGGTCAGCTCAGAAGAGTCAGAACCCCCTCAACAGAAAAGAAGAAAAATGATTCTAAGTGAATCATCAACCTCAGATGAAGACTCTGTGGTTAAAATGACCTTACAAGAGAGAGCTTCACTAATGGCAGTAAGAAGATTGGAACAAGAGGATGTTGACCAGCTTGGGATGTCAATTAATGAATTAAGAAGAAGACAAATGGATGTTCAAGCTGTGTTCTCAAATGAGAAAGAGAGAAGAGAAAGAGCTTGGGCTGAACAGATCAAGAAGCAGCATGAAGAGCTATCTAGACTCAGACTGCCAATTGTACCCAAGGAGGAAGAAATAGAGGAGCTTCATGTCCAGGATCAATCTGAAGGGGAAGACATAACTCAGTTTTATACAAGGACCTACTTCTCCTCTCAAATAAATACACTAAGGTTTAGTTCAGTTCAAGGGATTATCAATCTAGAGTTTGTCTTAAGGAATGATTAAACACCCTCTCTAGAACTGAGTCAACTGCATAAACTGGGATATGAAGAATGGAAGCAAGTAGCCGTACTTATCAAGCAGATGGAAAAGTCCTCTGCCAGAAGTCAAGTTAAAGATGAGCTGCTAAGGCTACTTGCAAGAGCTGATTCGATGAAACTCATACCCAGGTCTGAGATAGCTACCCTATTAACTTTTTTTCATAAAGTTGGAAAGAAGAAGCAAACAAAGCCAGCTGGACTAGCAAATCTAGACACGTACAGTCTCATTCTTCCTAAAAGCTTAGAGTTCAAAGACAACACCTATGTGGAAAAGCCTGAGAAAGGATTCATGTACCTGGATAGAAATGGAGAACAATGCTTCCAGTCTGATGCAAGTATATACACATGTGGGGTATCTCAAGTGTTTGCTCTGAGACAAATTGTGGAAAAGACTGAACAAACTACAAGGTTCAGATACAGAATAAACAGAGATCAGTTCACAAAAGGATCAGCTTAAACACTTACCTAATCTGCAAGAAATCCTTGAAGAAATCAACAAGGAAATCAAAGAGTTTGAAGAGCTGCATCCTCAATAGATTAGTTCTATTGTAAATATTAGATTAGTTCTAATATTTTTGTAAGCACTTAGTGTGCATGATCTATGTGATCAATATTTTTGTATTATGATATGTTCAATTAATACAAGTATAAGTCTGATAAGTTCAGCTTAAATGAATAACTGATTAGTTCTTATTCATTAATTTATTTAGTTGGTGTGTTTAACTAAAAGTTGGTTTGTTCCACTTATGATTGATAAGTTCAATTAATATTTGATAAGTTCAAATTTAAAATCTTGTTAAGTTTAAGATTTAAAACATAATTCTGTTAAACAAACTTAGTAACTGTTTGATGGTTTTGTCATCATCAAATAGGAGGAGTTTGTTGGGAAGATGATCTCATCAGTTTAGATTTGATGAGACAAAGTTAAGTGTGTAAGATGTGTTCTGCATATAACTTAAACAGAATTAAGAAGCTTAGTCAGACTGAACACTTATAGTGATTCAGACTGAGTATAAGCTGAGTGTAAGTTGTAAATATGTTTGATCAACTTAGACTATATCTTAGTAAGATTATCAATATGTTTGATAAACTATGTGTGTCACCTAAGATATATATATATTGAGTTTCAGCTTGATGAGTTTCAAGCTGAGCGACTCAGCGTGTATACTGAGTCAGCTCAATAGAGTTTATTAATATACATGTCAGTTCGTGTTGGTTTTCGAGTTTGTTCTCGAAGAACTGAGCTTGATGAGTTTCAAGCTGAGTAACTCAGTCCGAGTAAGAAGTCAGTTTAAAGAAAATTTAAATACGTTTTAAATTTATCTTTTTAACTCTATATATCTACGGGAAGGATAAGAAGACTTCAAAATCAAGATTGAAGATTGAAGACTCAAGATAAGAAGATTCAAGATTCAAGATTCCGAGTCATCCGGTAGTTAGTTAGCAAATTAGGATAAGTCCAATTTGTTAGGAACCGTAGGAACAGGATTATAAATACTTATCTCCTGGTAAGTTTAGAGGTACGACTCAGATACGAAAACAACTTAGTGTTGCAGAGCCGAAAAACCTCACCTTACCGTATGTGTTACGATTCTTGAATCATTGTTTGTCAGTTCAACGTGATCAAGAAACTCACACATTGCCAAACTATTCGTGTGTTCGAATACTCACATCAGTTGTGATATTGGTAAGTTATCAATCTGTGTAAATCCTGTTTAGAGAGTCGTCAGTATCTATAATCATAAGTTGATTATAGATAGCTAAGTTTGAAAGATTGAGAGATTTATATTAGGTGTTTACATATCAAGATTTGCTTACTTGATAGAGTCTGTAATCATCTTCTTATTAATGAAAAGCAAAGCATTCGATTGTGGTTTGATTTACTTTGTGTAACACTTTTATTTGATTTGTTCAATTTCCGCAGAAAGTGTATTCAACCCCCCTTCTACACACCTGTTGCTTGTTGTTATTCTCACCAAGGGACCAACAGTCTCCCATTCTCAATTAATTTAAGATTCTCATTTGAACCTCTCTCTCTCTCTCTCTCTCTCTCTCTCTCTATATATATATATATATATATATATATATATATATATATATATATATATATATAGGGTTAGGATCCACAAAGCCCTCTTCTTAAACAAAACCTTCGAAGGTCAATTCTCAGCCACTATTTTAAAAGGGCAAAATAGGAATTGCAAATTTTTAGAAGAACTCACGCGCCTTTCTTCAACCATTCTCAAAGTTCCTTTTTTTATTTTTTTTACCACTATAAATCTTTAAATGACCATAATTATTTCATTTTTAAGAATTTGAGGAAAAAAATTATACTAATCTACTCATTTTTTAATCCTCTTTCAAATTCCAGAAAGACCCCCTATTTGTTTGTTTACCCACAGATACCCCGACGATTTCCACTCGTTAAGACATAAAGTGGGATCTCGGGTCTTTTAATTAGCTCCTATTTGTGGTGCACATTTCTGATTATTGCGTGTGAAGCAACCGCAACTCGTTGTAGGTCCTCTCCTTACATTACAGTCGAGTAGCTTTCACTCCTTCGCTTGCAATGTGAAGTGGGTTTTCCTTACGCATGGCTTCCCTAACGCCAATAGTCGCGATCACAGACATTTCTGGAACACCTAGGGACAAATAGTCAATTTTGAAAGAACTTATTGTCAACCTCTTTCAGATATGAATCTATCTGATTCAGAAGGAAGAGTTAGGCAGAGTATCAGGGCCTCAAAAAAATTTCTTTTCATCTTATGAACTTTAAGGTGTATGAAGTTCCATATTTGATTTTTAAGTAAAGCGATAGAGACCACTCTTCCTATATTTCTGGAAAAAAAAAGTTGAAAATTATCATTTCGGCTGCTGGAAGAAAGTTGATTCATCATTTTCGTCATCACTTTCATATCCATAACAGCTACCAGTTTTCATCATTTTCGTCATTACTTTCATATCTATAACAGTTACTAGTTTCGTCATTTTCGTCATCACTTTCATATCTATAACAGTCAGCCAGTTTCATCATTTTCTTCATCATTTTCATATCTATAACAGCTACAAGTTTTATCATTTTTGTCATAACTTTCATATCTATTACAGTGAGCCAGTTTTCATAATTTCGTCATCACTTTTATATCTATAACAGCTAACAGTTTTATCATTTTTGTCATCACTTTCATATCTATAGCAGCTATCCGTTTCATCATTTTCGTCATCACTTTCATATATATAACAGTCAGCCAGTTTCATCATTTTCGTTGTCATTTTCATATTTATAACAGCTACAAGTTTCATCATTTTCGTCATCACTTTTATACCCTGTAACAGTTAGCGAGTTTCATCATTTTAGTTCTCACTTTCATATCCATAATAGCTATAGTTTCATCATTTTCAGGACCTGTTACGTGAATTATAAGGGGCGTGGTTTAAATCCATAACAGATACATTTGTCATTATTTTCGGGGCCTGTTACGTGACTTATAAGGGGCGTGATTTAAATCCATAACAGCTACAGTTTTCATCATTTTCGGGACCTGATACGTGAATTATAAGGGGCGTGATTTAAAACCGTAAAAGCTACAGTTTTCATCATTTTCGGGACCTATTACGTGAATTATAACGAGCATGATTTAAGGGTGGCTGATTTCCATAATACCCTTCCTTCTATAATTAAATCTTATAACTGTTTACTTAATTACAATAATGCTATTATTAGATCTTGACCATTGATTTAATAAATCTAATGGTCTAGATTTGGATTTTAGGGGCTTTCTTTAAGTATGGGTATATATATATATATATATATATATATATATATATATATATATATATATATATATATATATATATATATATATATATATATATATATATATATATATATCATGTATGTTTATTCTTTTAAGTCTTATCTAATTTTTTTTATGTTGAATAGAATAAGAGTGGATTTATGCATTTCACGTACCTCAAAATAGAAGGTTCGGTAAACTAAGAGTCGTGGAACAATACATAAGTGTTTCTTGCTTAAGATTAAAACTATGTTGATGTTTTTTTTATTTAAATGACAAGTATATTAGAATATTCAATCATCTTTGTTATATATAATGCTTTAGTGCGTGAACTTAGTTTTCAAACCTAACTGGCCAACTCTCTACCTTCTCGAGCAGTCCAACCTCGGTGGTCGAGCGAGCAGTATTTGAAAAGCTCTGGGGATCTCCATGAGAACATGTCAAAGGTATTCGAAGCATATCAAAGCACTAGTACACGGATGAGTTTCAAAACCTCCTATTAAAGACGTCTTTCGTTAAACCTGTCTTTAAAATACCTCTTCTAGACCGGTTTTTTCACAACCGCTTTCAAAACCCCAAAGCTTCCGCTCTCCTCCAAACCATTTTCCAAAACCGGTCTTGAAGATCTTGCAAACACTTCTTTACACCTCTTCTTAAGCAACCGCTTTCAAAACCCAAATGTCAAATAATTTTCTAAACCACTTTTTCATAAACCGGTCATGAAGATATTATTTTCTAAACCACTTTTTCATAAACCGGTCTTGAAGATATTATTTTCTAAACCACTTTTTCATAAACCGGTCTTGAAGGTATTATTTGTGGCCGTAAAATTTATATGAAGACCGGTTTCTTTTTGCCAGGCCCAATTTCTGAATCCGTAACCCTACATCCAAAACCAATTAATATATGCGTATAGCCGTCCACCTCCATTTAGACGTGCCAATCTTCTACACTTTTCGAACGTGCCATTCTTCAACGCTTTTCGAACGTGCCCATCTTCTACGCTTCAAAACCTCCATTCTCGTGAGACTTTCATTAAAAAAAGTTTACAAAACTTAAAAGGTACAATTTTATAGTTCATTATTATTTAAATACCGTAGCATTATACATAAATTTTTTAGCTCTTTTATTCTATGTATTTTCTTTAACTTTTTGATACTTTTGAAACTTTAAATAGTTAGATTTAGAAATATTATAATCATTTAGTATGGAGAAAGATGATAACAATTTCTTTAGATTTTCTAGTCATGGATGAAGCTATTTCTAATCGAGAAGAATTGTTTTTTAAGGTTCAATGGACAGTTAAAAGAAGGTTTTTGTTGTTATTCTCTTTGAGCCTTTGATAATAGTCAAGAAAAATATTATAGATTGCTTTTATGTTGTATTAGTTACTTTCGTGGGTAATATAAGTTTTTTTTTACAGAAATCATCTGGTCCGAATTGTCATGATTTAGTAAAACATAAAAATGTCATAATCGCCTTTAGTATGAATATACACTTCTGTTAATTATGGATTGCCCCGTCTCGAGACTGCTTTATGAATACATTATTTTGGATGTAAATGAGTATTAAGAGATCGTTCGAGCATGACTTAAGAAAGAAAATCAACACTTTGCTCTTCTAGGGAGTCAAAAAGAAAATTTTGTTAACTTTTCCTTATTTAATACTCATCGATTTGTTAGTATATATTTACATGAGAGACAAAGTATTCGAAAATTGGGTTATGATCTAAACCCTTAACCACATTCATACTAATTACTTTCTCATTCATGCATTATATAACCTATATATTTTTTTTAAATTGTAGATGGATCGTAGTAAATGGATGTACGAGATACCTCGTTGTACCAATGAGTTTATGGCAAGGTTATCTGAGTTCATAAAATTCGCCGAAGAAGATCGAGTGCAGAGAGGAAGATCTATAATTAATTTTCCTTGTAAAAAGTGTAAAAATGTGGAGTGCTTCAACAATAGTGATGAAATTAGAAATCATTTGATTGTGGACGGCTTTGTGAATGGATATACCTGTTGGTATTGGCATGGTGAACCGCTAGAAGATAGTAACACTTCCGTTCCCGAATACAATGATGAGGATAACGAGGATTTATACAGTAAGGATAATGATAACTTAGATGAAATGTTACACGATTTGGAGGATAATATTGATGAAAAATATCATGATAAATTTCAACAGTTGTTTGTCGACTAAGAAAAACCATTGTATAATGGTTGTTCCAATTTTACTAGGCTTTCTGTTGTGTTGAAATTATTTAACTTAAAGTGCAACAATGGGTGGAGTGATAAAAGCTTTACAAGTTTGTTAGAGTTGTTGCATGAAATACTTCCCGATGACAATGAGTTGCCTATTTCAACATACCAAGCCAAGAAATTGGTTTGGAAATTAAAAGAATACATGCATGTCCAAATGATTGTATGTTGTACACAAATGAATACGAAAATCTACATGAATGTAGGATATGTGGTACATCAAGGTACAAAAGGAAAAAACAAACAATTAGCAGTGACGCGGCGAAAAATGGGCCTCCTTCTAAATTATTGTGGTATTTACCGATAGTGCCAAGACTTAAACGCTTATTTGCAAACGCAAAGGATGCAAAATTGTTACGCTGGCATGCCGAAGAACGCAATAAGGATGGAAAAATAAGACATGTTGCTGATTCTCTTCAATGGAGGAATATTGATTATGAATTTGAAGAATTTGGAGAGGAAATTAGAAATATAAGGTTTGGTCTTAGTTCAGATGGAATTAATCCTTTTGGAAATATGAGCAGCCGTCACAGTACTTGGCCGGTTCTATTATGCATATACAATCTTCCACCTTGGTTGTGTATGAAAAGAAAATATATCATGATGTCATTATTAATTCAAGGTCCTAAACAACCAGGAAATGATATTAATGTGTATTTGGGTCCACTGATCGATGACATGAAACATTTATGGAATACGGGAGAACAAGTGTATGATGCCTATAAGAAAGAATATTTTCAACTACGGGCAATGATTTTTTGCACCATTAGTGATTTCCCGGCATATGGAAATTTGTCTGGATATAGTACTAAAGATAAAAAGGCTTGTCCGGTTTGTGAAGATGACACTCACTCAGTTTGGTTAGAAAACTGCAAAAAAAGGGTATACATGGGACATCGAAGATCGCTTCCAAGAACAAATCCATATCGTAGGAAAAAGAAGTTGTTTGATGGTCACACAGAGCTTGGAGTATTACGACAACCCTTGAATGGAGAAGCAACACTCTCACGAGTTGAAGAATTAGAAGTCGTGTTAGGAAAAAATGGCGTCGCTCCCCCCAAAGGTATTTGGAAAAAAAAATCCATATTTTGGGAACTACCTTATTGGAAACACTTGAAAGTTCGACATTGCCTCGATGTTATGCATATTGAGAAGAATGTATGTGAAAGCTTGATAGGCTTGTTGCTAAACATTCCCGGGAAATCAAAAGATGGGGTAAATATTAGAAAGGATATGATTCAGATAGGAATAAGACCAGAGCTTGCTCCAATTGATATTGATGCCTCAAATCAATCCGTCTCCAGTGTCATTGCAAACTCAGCGGCCACCGAACAGACCACGGCTATAAGATATTTTGGTATATAATCTATACATTACATGTTACATACAATTTTATAATCAAATTATATATTCCACTTGTACATGTTTTATAGGAGCCGATGCAAGTTGCTTTATTTGACCCCTATGGTGAAGATCTTGTTCATGACATTGCTCGAGGGATGGTCCATCCCTCAAAAAATGGTATACTACTTCATGGGTCTCCTATACTACCATGTTACATGAAGGTGTCTATAGACCTTGTTCATGACAAGTATGTGGACTTAAAGTTACCGGTGCCTGTTGGTGAAGAAATAGTCACTTTAGGTCAAGCAACAGGTAGTTTTATTCAATGGCCTGTGCCACGTATGCGTACGATCAAGAAGACGATGACTGTCCCTAATAAAGTAGTGACCGCTCCTCATTCCATGACCGATATCATGAAGGTCAACAATAAGATTTTGCTATTTTGCTACTTGTATATATTACTTGTTATTGTAGCCATTACCAAAATATATATTAACTAGTACTAATATAAAAAGACTTTGTTGTCATTGCCTGATTATGTATTACTAGTTTCGTTGTTTAGGAGGAGGAGAGAAGAAAGCAGGAGGAGGAGAGAAGAAAAGAAGAAGAAGAACTGGAAAGGAAAAAAAACATGATTAATCAATTGATAAAGGTGGGTAACTCTTTGGTACAAAGAGGAAGTGCTTTATATGATGGATATAACTTTTGGATGCTCCGACCCGATCCTACTATACCTTACACGATATTAGTTGCTCCTGAAGACGAGATCTTTGGGATAAAAGATAAAGAGGTCTACATTAGTGTTGACGCCCGTGATATGCAAGACCTCTGGACAAATGATTGGCTAGATATTGGAATCATAACTTGGTTCGAGTGGTGAGTTTTAATATATATTTTAATTGTTTTACTTGGATTTCTGTATGAGTAACTAATAAATCTTTTAAATATATTATCATGATTTTAGGGCGCTTTACAAAAACTTGAACCCGGTAGCTAAGGAGAGGATTTTTTTTTTATGCCTAATACCATTTGTGAAAATTTTATCATGGATGATAGAGAAAATGTGTTGGCTTATTTGAAGAATGTCCTAAACGATGAAAAGAACGACAACATTGAGTTTTTTCTGGGTGCATATATTCAAAGGTACTTGTTTGATTATTTTTATATAGCTTTAGTATTGTAATTACTAATTATTTATATGAATTATCAGCCGGCATTGGGTTCTATATATCTTACACAAAAAACAAAAAACGGTATATATTTTCGACTCCCTCAAGAGAGTCTACCCAAAGCAAGAGAAGTTGTACAAACTCACTGACTGTTTGATCGAGTAAGTATTTTCTATAGTTACAATATTTTAATTATAGTTTCATAGTGCTTATTTTTGGTGTGCTTATTATTTAGGGTACTTGGAAGTGGTGTGAAATGGATACTCGTTAAGGTAAATGTGTATTATATACAAGCATGCACATCGGTTTATATTAGTGTTTTATGTGTATTCATTTCATTAACTACCGGTGCAATAAACAAAATGATGGTTGGGAATGCGGCTATTACACGATGAAGTTTATATATGATTTTGTCATGAAGTACATGTTTGAATTTCCTGCCAAGGTAAGTGTTCTTGTATTTTTTGTATCTAATATTATAAAATATCCTTAGTTGACAATTGTTTTTCATCATTAGAACCCGTGGAAGAGTATGAAGGCTTTTACCAAAGAAGAATTAAATGAAGTTGTCAATATTTGGCACACATTATGTGAGATTAATTAGGTATGTTTACATATTTGATTTCTTGTGCAAATAATATTATGAAAACTTTATAGTGTATACATGTTGCTCTTTGACATATAATGTCTGATCGTGGCTATAAGCATAACAATTTACACATTTTGATCGTAGGGAATTTAACGAATTTTGTATAAAACTGATTTTTATTTCATCCTTTTGTTAATCTTCTTTATAATTGTTTTCTTGATGACGATTTACACTGGTAATTGATAATGGTTATAATTCATAGTTTTTCATTCAGTTGTTTTGTTTCTTTTATGTTAGTGGCAGCAAGGCAAATCGAGGATGGTTCTAGAAGATGTGTTTATTTGTTTCATATGACGCAGAAGGTACACCTTTGTATTTATCACTTTGTTAATTTATTTCTTTTGCATATTCCAGTTTGTTTACAAAGATATCAACTTTTTAATACATGGTTTGCTTGGTACTTGTTCTCTAACGTATGTTATATATAAAAAACAGTAGTGGCTTACGATTTATAAGCAAGTGGTTCTTTTATATTATGACTTGGGGTTACCTAATACTACATAATGTTAATTGTTATTGTTTCATATTTCAGGTGAAGGTGGTGAAGGCGGTTTTATATGTGTATCAAATCACATTATTGTAGAAGTCTCCACTTAATGTTTTGGTATCGTAGAAAAATATAGATAGAAAGTAGAGAAATATAGATACAATGTCTTGGTTTTGTAATGGAATTGGTTCTATAGAATTTTTCTATAAAATGAAAATTAATTTTTGTAATACCTGCTTTTAGTTTTATAGAATGTGTATTATGTAGAATTTAGGTTTATATTTCTAAATTGTTTTTTTTACTTACCTGAGAATTTAGACCGGTTTTGAGAGAACAGGTCTTGTTCGGAGTTAGAACGCCTCACACGAAAAAAGGTCTTAAAAAGGTCTTAAAAGCTGATAAACCATTTATATAACCGGTCTTGAAGGTATTTCCAAGCCGGTTTTAAAAGCGGTCTTTATATCACCAACATCTAGACCCCTGCTTATCAAGACCATATGCAAAACTGGTCTAAATATCGAGTATAACCGGTCTAAAAAAGGCTCCGTGTACTAGTGAAGGTATTAAACATAAGCCTTGTAGAAGGGCGGCTTCAAGTGGGCATTCAAGGACATCACGTGAATTATGTAGCATACTTGTTTAGCAAAACTAGTGTATTTACTTTGAACATATTTAATATCAATGTCTCATTCAACATATATGAATACTTAATAGTTTGGTAAATTTGGTTTATGTTTAGTTTAGTATATTGGTTATCCAATAGTTCCCTATCTTGTTTATATGTCATATTAACTTGTGACGAGTTGTGACGAGATATATGGGTCTTAGTTTAATAGTTTGGTTGTCCAATGGTTTGATCTTATTTTTATGTGTCATATTAACCCGTCATGATGAGTTACATGGGACTTAGTGTAGTAGTACGGTTATCCAATAGTTTAATATTTTGATTTATGGATCATATTAACTTGTAATGGGTTATAAGTAATTATATATGGCTTAATTTAGTATTTTGGTTATTCACTATTTTGGTATTTTGATTTATAGGTCATATTAACTTGTAATGGATTATAAGGAATAATATATGGCTTAATTTAGTATTTTGGTTATTCACTATTTTGGTATTTTGATTTATAGGTCATATTAACTTGTAATAGGTCATGATGGATCTTATTTTTTATAATGTTTACTTTAATGAACCATAATGTGATTGTATGTATCAAGTTCACTTGTAGTAGATGATAGTGGGTGCCTAGTTATGAGTTTGTTTGTTTGGTACTTTGGTTTATTTTAGTTTATTGTTTTAACTTATAAGCTTAAAAATGTATATAATTAAGAATTTTAATCCGAATCAACTTGATATGATGCTTCGTAACCTAGCGTTTAAAGAGACGATGAAAGCAACAATGACAAACATGGCGTGATTGTTTTCAACCCTAGAAGATAACATGTGGAATGACTTAGAATGAGGACCACAATAATGATGAGTTGTTTTGTGGTTTGTTTATTGTGTAACGAATAACTAGTTTATATAATACAAATTTTCTCTGCATCTTAAAAAAATGGATCATAAATATAAACATGTTATCGTTTGTATTTAATCGAAAATATAATAACGACAACATTAACAGCGATGACATTATTAGATGTGACACTTTTAGGTGCTACAAGATCGAGTAACAGGTGCAACATAATTAATTAGTAGCAACTCCATTAGCATCGATAAAGGGCAATAGTAGCAACATATCCAACAATATCAATAGCAGCTATTTTTTAGCACTAGTGACAAAATATTAGCGGGAATTCACCACCAGTCAAATGTTGACGCTAAAGCCTTTAGCAACGACTTTCAATGGCTCTAGGAGCAATATTTGTCGCCGCTAATACCCTTTTTCCTGAAGTGTGGACAACAAACACCATCGCGCTAGGGGCACTTGCTTTTAAAAAAAAGATTTTCGATTAGAAAACGACAATCAGATTAGCAAAACATAATCTCACACACTGCATTTTAAAAATACGGTTGACAGAAAATTAGAGACATAACGCAGACCTTAAGGCCCGTTAATAGTTGAATGTATGAGTTAATGAGTATATAAGATCTTCATCCACTTCTACTAAATATATAGTTAAACTATATCTAGGTATTGCACATATATAAGCCTTGTTAGGATCTCAACTGAATTTGGTATCAATAGTAATCGAAGTATCACACAATAATTCTAAACTTAGTGGAATATGGTATGAGAAAATACACCAAGAACACACACTTTAAGAGTACGTAATTGATATGATTAACTAATTAGGGCAAAATAGCAAAGTATTCATACCTATGGAGTATTTACAATAACTACCCTAAACTATAACAATTGTCATATGTAATTACAAATTTTACTAAAATATATTGAACACAACTTAGGGACCTAAAAAACCTTAATTCGGTTAATTAAAACATGAATGTCAAGTGCACATTTGCAAAATACCAAAAAAATAATAATAAATTAAAAATCGTCGTATAACTTTTGCTTAGTATCTTGATAAATTTGGGAATATGAGAATATATATAAGATGAAGAAATGGTGGAGTTTGATGTCATTACTAGCTAGAGAATATATGTGCACGTATGTGTCAAAACGGATAGGAGTCCTCTACTCAATAATTGACTTCCAAAGCAAAGATACCCACTCATCATAAACAAGTGTTTGGTTATTTGATTTGGCATCTTCTTATTGATTAACATGACTTGGAATTCCCTTTATGTTGCTTTCTCATTTTTCTAGAAGTCGATCATTCTTTTTTTTATAGATATTTCTCTATGTTTTTCATGTTTATGCTAAAATTTCTTAATATAAATTGGTTAAGATGCGCCTCAGTGAAGGATCACATTATCAACTATAAAGATGAAGGATTGGGACACCCACATTCAGTGACATAATTACCTTAAGTTCATCTTTATCAAAGTAATCATTGATGCCACAATTTATAAAATGGTTATTCTCCTTTAGCTCCAATCAATTGATTGAGGATAAATATATTTACAATTTACAAAGATGGTCGTCGGCCAAAACAAGTAATAACAGGCTAGGCTATCAATAAGGTTCACTATTTACATTAAATTATCACCGCAGTTTGTAAGTTAATAAGCAAACCGAATGTTAAAACTGACAGAATTAAAGAAACAGTGTAGAGTACTAGTGTTTGGTGAAGATGTTGGTATACTAGGAGGAAGATGGAACAAGAAGCACATACACATCACGAGTACCAACCTTGCATCACTACTACAAAAACAACATTCAGCCCCGGTTGTTTCGGACATTTAACCCCGGTTTTGAGGGGGGCTGAAGGGGGCGGGGGCCGACTAAATGTATATAATCAACCCCGGTTAATAAACCGGGGCTAAAAAGTCTTCAACCCCGGTTAAAAAACCGGGGCTAAAGAGTCTTTAACCCCGGTTAAAAAACCTGGGCTAAATACCTTTAACCCCCTTTAAAACACCATGCCTGAATACTTTCTACCCAGGTTTTAAACTAAGAAACCGGGTCTGAATTTTTAGAAAAAAATAAAAAAAAAATTATTTTAAACAATTAATTTCCATATTTCTTGTGTATATTTATCATTAAAAACTAACCCATATAACTACAAAACAATTATCACTGTAAAAAATAAACCATTGTAATTGAAAGTACACAACTATACAAACCACACAAGTTTTGAATTCGGTAGTAGCTACAAGATATTGTCTTTAATTTTCTAATTTGTAACAAACTACCTTGAATGTTCAACGACATGATAGTCAATACTAATTTCCTAAACTATACCATGAAGCCAATGGAAGAATCAAAACAAAGTCATAGCCCAATTGTTCGTTTGAAGACTTGAATATGCTCCACCGTTTCAAATCTTCTAGAATATCTTCACAAACTATAAATATAAGCAGAAAAATTAAAGATAAACTCCATATGTTCTAATTCAACAAATAGAAGTTTAGTTCACATCACTAATACATTTGCACCTAACCCACTAAACAACAAACTACTTTAGTCGTAGAGCCTTATTAATGACAACACGGCTCAGTTGGGTAAAGGGTCAAAGTAGGCAATTAGCAACGAATATATACTTTCTTGTTATCTACTCTTAATAGATAATTTAACAACTAAATTGGGTTAAAAAAACATATATATAGATCTATACCTGAGCGACGGCAAAAATGTGCCAAGCCATACATGAATGACGGTGTCTAAAATCTTTTGGTCAAATGGAGATGTGTCGTTCCAAGGGATCTATATATAGATATACAATTGTTAAAACAAAAATAGTTATTTAACAAATGACTATTAAATGTAATAAACAACATTCACAAAAATTCTACAAAGTACTTACTTTAGCCGGAAATTCAAACTGATAATTGAAGATAAATTCATGCATCCATTGCATGACATAGTATCCACACTCCAAACCACCACTTTGTTGATTGCACTAAATTTTAATATCCAAGTTATGAATTTAACAAACTAAGACATGCACATAAGTTAAGTATATATGAAAAGTAAGGTAATTAATCAAGATGATCCACACTCCAAATTGTCCCGCACAAAGTACACATCAGTCTCAATATGTTTTGAAGACAGCTATGACGTTCTCATAATAAGCAATTGTAGCCGAGAGATGGGCTAGCATATTTCATGGAGAAGGTGGTGAAGCCAGAATGTCTATACTATAGCACTAGCAAGAGTTGTTTATAATACCTCGTCACTTGATTGGGAATTGAAGGGTGCAACCAGGAGAGCAGAAACACATAATAATCTTGTGTGGAGGGACAGGTATTGGAACACTAAGGTTGTAAGTAGATGATGCATATTATGAGTAATCAAGATCAAATGTGACATCAATGTATCAAAGTACGTGTTAAGAGAGGTGAGATGAGGATCTTATGGATCATGCATATATAAACTGATCTAAATGAACAGCATAAGTAATATCCGGAAGCTAGAAAGTAAGATACTAAATGGCGTCGCTGGTTGAGATACAATGTTGAGATTGGAGTCATTTGGGGTCTAATTTGGCTTATATATCAACAGAGTGTGACAAGATTTCTCGGTTCATCATATTAGCTCACTCAAGGATCGAACAAACGTAAGTTAGTTATCTCAAATTTGTCATTGCAAATTCAGTACAAAGTGCCCTTATGAAGTCATAAAAAAGTAAATAGGACTAGGAGTGAAAAGAATGTCATCAACACATAAGAGCACATAAGCAGTGTACGAACCACATGTGTAAACAAATAAAATTGATATGTGTGACATCAAATAATATATAGTATGATGACAAAACTTGCAAACCACTAGTACCAGACACGAAGGCCGTGCTTCAAGCTTGTTGGGATATAACCATATTAATCCAAGAATCAAACCATCTTATTGATATATATAACATTTAATAATAGCAAAACTACCATTTGTAATATACTAGAAATTATCTTTAACATGTATTGATAAGAAAAGACTTGTAATTTTACTAAGTCTTATAAGCTAGCCAAGTACTTAAGATCGGATTTGATAATTAGCTAAGTAGTGTAACTCGCTTAGATGAGCAATTCCTTGCTTTAGCTGAAAGGCATATCTGATCAATTTTTTTCTCATGCTCTACAATCATATATCATTTGTTAAGTGTTTAGTTGTCTTCTACATTTTATGTATAAATTATTTTAGATTAATGGTTGAACATGTTTTGTTATTTACAGCGTTAGATTTTCTATTTGATAAAGTACTATAACTTTTAGTTTTGCAAAGTAAAGCTAAAAGGATAAAACTTGGATATGATAAAAAAAAAAGGTTAAAGTTGTTGTAAAAGGAAGATCTCCAAGATCTTGATCAAGTATTAAAGCATGACCAACAACAACATATTTAGGAAAGTCAATATATTGAATATATTATGAAAGATAGAAGTTCCTAGTATCAAAAAAGAAGTTTACACTGGTAAAGGCGAAAATAAAATATATTATGGATAATATTATTTTATAAGGAAGCCGTTTAAAATAAAATATATATTTTGACACCCACTAACTTTTTTATTTAAATGTTATATTACTCATGTCTTCCAATTCTAGGATGCATCATCATCTATATATATACAAGCCAACTCCATTATTAGAGTAAAGCTTAGACTTACATGAAAAACCGATTGCAACTTCACACAAGCTATTAGAATTAGCATATTAGAAGTTAATAAACTTGTTCATTTGTTGATCACCTTTAAACATTAGTTGTCTTAAGGATTAGTTAGTTTATATATGTGTAAGGCTAAACTTGTTGTCATATATGATGCTTTGGGTGTTTTAGAGATGTCAACTTCATCATCATCATCATCTATGACATACATAGGTTTCGATAACATACCTTCATTTTTCTCAAGCTCACCTAGACTGACTGTTGAGTTTTCCAGCTTCATCAATACTACTCTAATTGAATATGACATGTATTGATTCTTCAACAAGCTTTCTCCTAGTGTTGTAAACTCTATAGTCCTTGAAGATTGTGGAATAACCAATGAAAATTCCTTGACCAGCTTTAGGTTCCACCTTACGGAACTGATCACTATAATTTAGCGCATAGAATTTTAATCCAAAAATATGGAAGGAACCTATATTGAACTTTCTAAGCTTGTACATCTCATACAACTTTTTTCCATGTACTTTGACTATGATTAACCTAATTTGGGTATAGCATGTTGTACTATAGCCTCAGTCTAGAAATAAAGTTTCAATTCATCCTCACATAGCATTGTCCTAGCGGCTTTTGTTAAGGTTCTATATTCCTTCTTCATGAAAGCCTTCCATAATAGAGTTTCTAAAAATCTGATGATCACTTCTGAGTTGCTTTACATCATACCTTTCTGTCACTCTTCTTTTTGGTAAAACACGTTATCTTAAAAACAACTTCACATTTGGCTTCAAGGAATATTACCGATGCAAATCTACTGACCACATCAACTATAACTAGGGTATACTTCCTTACACCTTGGCTAGGAGTAGGAGTGCTTATGGGTCTAAACAAATTGATATTCAACATATGCAGTAGGCTTGTAATAGAAAAGTTTTGGTTTAGATTAAATCACTCTATATGTTGTTTCCCATGTTCACAAGCTGAACATAATTTATCTTTGGCAAATGTGTTTTTTTTTTTTTTTTTTTTTTTTGCAATCTATAGACTAACTCTTGTTTAGAAAGCACATTTATATTTTTAAAATTTAATTGTTGACAGTCTTTTGTGTCACAGCCAACTCAGCTTAGGAACATATCGAGAGTACAAGCAAGTTGCTACATTTGGGTTAGCATAGCTGAGATCCACCTAGTACACATCTCTAGTAAACATTTCTAGTACACTTAGCTAATAAAATCGGATTACCCTTTGAATTGTAAATTTTATCGGCTTGCTTTCTTAAGGTGACCTCATAGTCCTCATCTAGATAATTGGATGATACTTATGAAATTGTGTTCAAGACCTTTGACATAAGCAACCTTGTGAATTATAACCTTTCTAACATTTATAGCATTTTTTACGTTTATAATATTAGAGGTAAGATGTTTCATTTTCTCCAAATTAAATTTACTTTAGTTTTAGGGTTTATAAGAGGTGGATAACTTTTCAACCTATTTAGCCCATTTGTACACATGATTCTCATTGACTTTGGACTTATATATTTTACCCTTTTATCCTTGTGATATGAAGTCTGACTTACAAACATATTCCTATTTTTATAAATACTCTCTAAAATAGACGAAGAATGTTGTCTTTTATAAAGATTTGGCTTTAATCTATCAAATACAGGTTCACTTTCAATAGGATTAGGGTTTAATCTTTGGAACACAGTCTTGTGTTTATCATAGAACTAAACCCTCATTTAAGTTATTAGTATTTACTTTAAAAAAAAGACCTTACTTGGGTCTCACAAGCTTATTGGTTTTGACCTCTTAACCATCATTGTTTTCTAAGAATACATTAGGCAAAATGTCACTTAACCTATCATCCTATTTATGTTTGCTATCTTATCATCTGTACACAAGCTGCTATGAGATAGTCGCTTCCTGCATAGCTTTAACTTATTTAGGAATTTGTTGGTTTATGCACTTTTCTGCTATTTGTGATGACTTATACCATGACTTACACACATTCCGAAGTTTGTCAACTTATGTCTTAACCTATGTCTACTTGAAAATCTAGGTCACTTTGGGCCTTTTATCATAGTTAATGAGACTTAAACTTTTCTTGAATTCTTCTTTAAGTTTAGCTATTTTAGTTCTTAATTAGCTTAAACTTTAAGCATCGTCTTAAAATTAGTTAACAAATAATCAAATATAAGACATTTTTCATCATCAATATAAGAGCATTGGGTGTGTCGTCGGCATCGGTCAAGCATGGATGAGGTGGACCTCAGTACCGCCAAAGAACACCACCCCCTTGGCCTCGGTACCAAAAAATTCGTTGTTGGCTCGGTATTCCAATGCTTTGAACGTTGAGAGTCTATATATATATATATATAATATTCAACGGTCATATGACCGATTACAATAAAAAAATTACTTTTTTTTACCTCCTATATATAACATCTATTTTAACCATTTTACATCATGACTCTTCCCAAACTCTCTCTTCAAAACTTATAAAACTTCTACTTTTTTATACTTCTACGTCAAATGGATTCATCTTCAAGCACCCCAACCTCATCTCGATCAAAAAACCGCCAACCAAGTTCATCTTTTAACCCATTCCGACTTGACACGGCACCGCAAATGTACGTACCGAATCCGATGTTTGCTCCACTACAACTCTTCAACCTCCCTAGCGCTCAATTCAATATGGGATACAATCAACTTCCCATCCAAAACCCAACCTCCCTACTCAAGTTGCCTACAACGAGTTTAGATACGAGCCCCAATCCGTTCCAGAGACCGAACACGAACCCGACACCCAACCCAGTCTCGATGCCATACCGGACACCGACCTCGAGACCCAACCCGAACCCGAGACCCAACCCGGTTCGCGACGCAATGTGACGGACAAAAAGGGACGCAAACCCAACACCAAGTGGACTCCCGAGGAGGAGGTGGCTTTAGCTAAGGGGTGGATCGATGTATCCGAAGATAACCAAGTCCAGAACTCACAAAAAAATATTTTTTGGAACCGCATTGTGGATTACTTCCACAAGGAAACGAAAAAAACGCACCGCACCAACCACCAACTCAATTCCAAATAGGGCACATTCAACGGAATCTACAATAATTTTTTGACGAGCCGGAAAAGTGGACAAAGTGACGCGGACATCAAGAAAAACGCCTATATACAGTATAGGCCAATTTACAAAACTAACTTTGTCCTCAAACACGCTTGGGACATCCTTCGAGTTTCACCAAAATGGGCTCCCGTTCCACCACCGTCAAGTTATGGTTCAAGCAAAAGAACCAAGACGTCCGACTCCAACAATTTCTCGGATGATCAAGCACACCCCAACGACAAAGAAACCGAAGACGAAACGAGGTAGAATTTGTTGCACCGGAACGCCCGGTTAGAAGAAAGAAAGAAAAAAGATCGGTTTCTTCCACCTCGACCGAGGTTTCATCCGAAGATTATAACCAACTACTCAAGGATCTTGGCGGCTTTTGAAGTTCAATGGACGAGTACAACACGAGGCTTCTCGAACAAAATGAACAGAAGCTTCGTTTACGAGGAAAAAAAGAATTTCGCAAGGCGTCACAATTTTTAAAACAATCCGACGAAGGTTTGGAAGGCGAGAATCTCGAGATTGTTCAACGGGCAAAAGACGCTATTCGGAAAAAACATGGACTAAAAAAATAAAACTTTGATGTACTTTTTTTATTTAGTCGTAATTTTATTTATGTACTTTTTTTATTTTAATGAAAACAAGTTATTTATCTTATTTTATTTTTATTATATAATTTTTATTTTAAATTTCGTATAATAATAATAAATAATAATTTATAATTAATTTAAAATAAAAAGAAAGTTTGAAGGGTGTGAAGCGTGGGTAGCACTGGTGTTTAAGCATCGCTGAAGCATGAAGTGGAGTGTGTTGATGTGGCGTTGATATGGTTTGAAGCATTCCATGCTTCAAGCATGGTACACCCCATGCTCTAGGAATTGAAGTTCTTCACCAATGGATCCCACTTGATTTGTTATTTTTCTCATCCATATCTTTCACAAAAGGAATTTTGGACAAACCAAAAAATAAATTATAAATTATAAATTGGAAAATATCCTGCAAGGCTTCAATTTGCATAGCACGTAGCATATTGAATATAACAAGGTATATCAACCCGTGCGCTGCACCGGGTGATATTTTCTTAGTAAATTAATGTATATGTAATGCTATAAATAAGATGGTTTTAAGTTCATAATTGAAGCATATCTAGTTTCCATGTCATTGGTTTTTATAGATTTAGAAACTTAACCATGTGTGTCCACTACTACTACTAATAGTAATAATAAGTAATGTTATGAGCTTAAATGTAACTTGTATAAGTTAAAGGGTAAAAAGTAAAAGTTTAGTATAGGTCAAAATAAAATAAAATAAATAAATAAATAGTAGTACATGAGTAAATAAGTTTGTAAATAATAATTTTTTTAAGCGGCTGACATAAACTATCTAATCCACATCTACCTCCATAACAAAACTTGAATTCTTAGCCTCTAAGTGACGGAGGATGCCTTAATAGGCCTTAATATCGCTAGGTCAAATGAGCTTTGTGTTGGGTGAAAAGTGAAAGCTAAGTAGGGTATAAAATGAAAATTGAAATCAATAGTAGTTTTATGTGAGCAAATAAGTTTGTAATGATAAGTTTTTTTATTGTTTAACACACCGTGTCTAATAAACACCAATGTGCATAAGAGAACTTGTACTCTTAACCTTAAAGAGGGAGAGACACATTCATACCATTAAGCTAAAGACCCTTTGTTTTGTAAAAAATAATAAATACTTTTACGAGATCAAATATAAACATATATAAACCTAAGGGTGAAAAATAAAATTTTATTAAAGGTTAAATTTGAAAATATTAAATTAATATTAAGGGTGAAAAAAATTTATTAAGGATTAAATTTAAAAATATGAAATGAATAGTGTTTTTAACTTTGAAAATTGATATAGGGTTAAATTTGAAAATATGAAATAAATATTGTTGAAACTTTGAAAATAAACCTAAGGGTGAAAAATGAAATTTTATTAAGGGTTAAATTTGAAAATATGAAATGAATAGTGTTTTTAACTTTGAAAATTGATATAAGGTGATAATGAAAGAATTGAGAAAAGTTTGTTGTATTAATTTCTAAAAATTTTAGCTAAACAATAAAAATTTATAATCACTTCTAAAAATTATAATCACACAATAAAAATTATAAGTTTATAATTGACTTCTCAATGTTCAGACTTGTTTACAAGGTATGTCAAACAAAGTATATTATCATTTTAACCCCAAACGCCTTTTACGATTATCGTGTGGTAATATTTATATCTATGAATATTTATAATTTTTTGATTAGATTATAAAATTTACAAATCAAGCTAATAAGTATTTAAAGTCTTCTTCAAAAATTCTATACGCACCTGACTTCTATATCCCATTATCCATAGATCTCCTTCATTATCGTTGCCGGTCTAAGCAATTAAATTTCTATATGATTTCAAACATAGTTAACTTTTGGAAAAATTAAAATGATAGGCGAAATGTCTATGTTTTATTCTTTTGAAGGTGGAAGAAAAGACAAAACTAATATAAACTGGATTTTTAATCCAAACGTTAGATTTAAGTTTGAAACTCATTTTATTAACTTCTTTTCGTTAACCCAAAAAAATGGATAGATCTACAAAATCTTATTCGTATACACTACAAAAATATATTGATTGTCCACGCATTTTTAGCAATATTATTACATTTAAAAGCCAGAAAATTCTAATCAATCGTGGAAAAAACAATTGTGACAAATTTCTATCAAATATCTACATTTAAAAGTGTAAAAATTATAGTAAAAAATCACATTTATTAGTGTAGACAAATTATCAAAAATTTTACACTACTAAGCGTGAAAATTTTGAAAATAATTCTAAATTTACAAAAGTTCACGCCTTTAAGTGTGCATTTCTCTAATTATCCCTTTATTATAAAACTTACACATATAATTGTCTGGACTTTTAAAATCAAATCTACACATTTATAAATGTAGAGTTTTTTTTATTTTTCTAACAATATCTATATTTAGACTAATTTTCACAATTATAAGTGTGATAAAGTCTAGAACTTTTACATGTTTTTTATGAAGCGTGAAGAAATGATACTTTTTTGTAGTGGTAGATTCAAATGGGATACAAAAGGAGTTGACTGGCGAGCCGTATGAGGTAGGAAACTCTAAGTACAATTCTAAGGTAAGGAATTAACCTACCTATTCCGGCCGTGGAGAACAAAAAATAGATAATGAATAAGAAATAAAAATTTGTTTCGAACAATAGATGTCTTTCACATCCAACTACAACAATAAGTAACTTTTAAATGGTAGTTCCAAAAAAACGTACTACAATATCTAAAAAGCGTATTCGTAAAAATATTTGGAAAAGGAAAGGATATTGGGCGGCGTTAAAAGCTTTGTCCTTAGACCTGAGATGTTTGGTTTGGGTCACGAGGACTTCTGCACTTTGAAACGTTCTAACGTTACGCCGTAACTGGGTAACTATAACGGGCGTATGTGGGTGTAGCGGAAGACGTGTGCTCAAATGCAAGCAGTCAAGATGGGATTTGCACATTCTCTTGTAGAGAGGAGATATTCCAGGGCTCCTTGACGGTTGAGACTAAATGAAATACGTGGCCGTGCTCGGATAGAATGATGGACATCATTTGGTAACTCCGTAACTACACTTAGTCGAAATCAGATGTCAAGAAACATAATCTGGTTTTTCGGAATAGATCACGTGCTCCATGTCTGAAATCCACATTACGGGATATCGCGATGCAAAAGGAAAAGCCGGGTAATCAAAGTAGGTGATTACAGAATCTCTGTACATAAGAGAACTTATAGTCGTGGTTAACCTAAGTGTCTGGCTGGGGACCTCCTTAGGCCCGTGATGAACAAGGGAGTGTAACTATCGTGCACAAGTGGGAGTCTGATAGATTGTGTAGGGATAGTGTACACGTGTCATCACATCCATGGACACTATGAGTCACTAAAGGGTCACACAGCTGCACACCTAGCTAATGAACCAGGAAACAATATGATGTGTGTAAAGAAGATAATTAACAGTTGATTAATTATCGAGAAAGAGATAAATAATAAATAGATATTTATTATTGAAAGGGAATATTTAATATTAGTTAAATATTTAATATAATTAAGTTTTGGTTGGATATATATTATTGAAATGCGTGGCCGCGCTCGGATAGAATGATAGACATCATTTGGTAACTCCGTAACTGCGGTTAGTCGAAATCAGATGTCAAGAAACATAATCTGGTTTTTCAGAATAGATCACGTGCTCCATGTCTGAAATCCACATTACGAGATATCGCGATGCAAAAGGAAAAGCCGGGTAATCAAAGTAGGTGATTACAGAATCTCTGGACATAAGAGAACTTGAGGGTTTGTTTTGAGAAATGATCAAAGTTGTTGGTCAACGGACCGGGCTTCGGGTCCAAGGGCTTAATCCATTTAAATATCTATTTAAAGGGATTAAACCAAGGTTTTAAACATAATCCTCATTAGACACAAAAGATAAAAACAAAACACTCTCTCCTTAGCTCTCTCTCTCTCTCTCTCTCTCTCGGTCGACGATCACCACCACCACCCTACGGTGTTCTTTCCGGCGGCGGTTACCAGCAAACGATAGCGCCGCACGGTGGATGTTCGGTGGTTAGCGGCGCAAAAACCCGAATACCCCCCTTTGCGGCGGGGCTTGTTCTCGGCGGCGATAATGGGAAAAAACAGGCGGGTTTTTGTCGGTTCACACACACACGGATATTGTTTGTTTTTTAGCAGTCTAGCAGCCAGTTCAAGGGTGCAGTAGCTGTGTATCCCCCTTCAGCAGTTTCAGGGTATAATTCAATGCTTATTATATGATTGTTATAGATTGAGACATATATCTGTTTAATTGTGATTTATTGTTCTGTTTCCTACCTGATCCAGTTGGGATCCTGGGAACGGGATTTACTGTTTTTATTTCCTCTATGCTTGTTGTACCCTGTAAATCCCTACAAAATCTAGTTGCAATCGATCAAACATCATTGCAACATGAGCATGGCCATGCATTTTACGTTAGCGCTCAATCATCGAGGGGCCCATGGATATCTCGCTAAGACTAGAGGAACAAACCCTTTTGACTACATTGCTCCGCCACATATACCATACTTTATCTAAAAGCTCCCTTTATAACAGCCAGTTACGAACTGTGTTTGAAAGCAATCAAAGAAAAGCAGGTTCATGCTTTGGAACACATGTATCTCCGATCTAAGGACAAAATGATATTATCATCCTGACTTACTTGTGACAAAAACCATGAAGTAAGTTAAGGTGTGGGTCGTCCGGTCACTTGACCTAGTCAAGCCCAGACGAAATGTTGCGTCTCTTTTATCCAACCGAATATTGGATAGCGATCAACCACTTCCCTCAGCCTTAATTCAAACTTCCTCCCCTAGAAGAATGACCGCCTGTGGACATTTAGAATGAAAAAACATTATGGGAAATAATTAAACATGCTAAGATGGAATACAGTAAGGATTCATGAAAATATCCTCCCTCGGCGTATTATTAAATCATATTTAATAATCGATATAGTATGAAATACAATACTGCTTAATGTTCCCAAAATACAAATACATATCAAACATAAACCAAATATACACTCAAGCCAAGTCACTAGCGAATCTAACACCTATCGATCTAGTGTGAGAATCATGCACAGCTTGTGACAAGGGCTTAGTGAACGGATCAGCCAAAATGCCCTCCGATGCTACTCTGCTAATGGAAATATCACCACTCTCTATAACATCTCTGATGAAGTGGTATTTCCGAGGAATATGCTGGTGTGCAGCCCGCATACGGGTTTTTTAGATGATTAAAAGCTTTTACACACTAGTGTTTTAAAATTTATAAAATGGAATCACTAAGTAAATACTACACACAACTCAGGCAAGTATGACCTGGTCAAGTAGTAGTATAGACAGAGTAAGACCGAGTATCGAACCACAAGGAAATTATTTGGCAACTACTAGTATTTGAACATCATCATTGTTTGGTAAATAAACAATAACAGGTGATTTATCATATTAGAACTAATTTATTATATAAAACTGAATTAGTTATGACAATTTATCATATTAGAACTAATTTATTATATAAACCATATTTAGTGTTATACAAGGAAATAATTTTTTTGCTCAAATTCTCAAAATTGAATTAGTTGTGACAATTTGAAGATTTAAAAGGTGATATTTAAAAAAAAGAAAGTTAGAGAATATGGTGCGGGAGGGCACATGAGTTCAATTTCAAATTATCAATTCTTATTTTATCTTTTTAAATGATTGTCTCAGATTTGAACTTTAGGTTATATATATATATATATATATATATATATATATATATATGGGAAGGTTTGATATAGTCTCACCCTTAAACATAGATCTCAAATGGCAATTCTAAATTCAAAGTCACGTACCTTCCTCGAGAAACCTACTAACTTCTTTTTTACACTTAAATCTATAAATGGTCATAACTATGTCAGTTTTAAGAATTTGAGAAAAAAATATACCAATCTATACATTTTTTTAATTATCTTTCAAACAAGACCATTCATTCCATATTTCTGAAATTTTATTTTGAAAATGCAAACCATATAAAAATGTTACCAAAATGTTATCATTCTGAATTATGTGAATTATTATCATTTTCAGCTGTAAACATGTGTATTTACATCATTTTTGGCTGAAGGAGTATATTTGTATCATTTTCGGCTAGAAATATGTGTATTTATATCACTTTTGGCTAAAAACATGTTTATTTATCTCACTTTTGTTTGGAAATGAGTCCATTTTTATCATTTTTATCTTGATAATGTTATTATTTTGAATGTTGTATATTGTTATCCTTTTCAACTGTAAAAATGTTATCATTTTCAACTTGAAAATGTTATCCTTTTTATCTGAAAACATGGATTTTATATCAAGTTTGGCTGAAAGTGGTCTATTTTTTATCATCTTTATCTTGATAATGTTGTATATTGTTATCATTTTTATTTGGAAAAATTATTATTTTGAGCCGGACAATGTTATCATTTTTAACTGGAAATAATTTTCGGCAGAAAATTTATCATTTTCAATTTGGATGAAACTTAGAGGCAAAAAAAAGGAAGAGCGTGATTTATGGGATAGGGGATTCCCATAATACCCTTCCTTCTATAATTAATCTTATAATTGTTTATTAATTATAATTTCACATTATTAGATCTTGAACATTGATTTAAAAAATATAATGGTCTAGATTTGGCTTTTAGGATATATATATATATATATATATATATATATATATATATATATATATATATATATATATATATATATATATATATATATATATATATATATATATATATATATATATATATATATATATATATATATATATATATATATGGGAAGGTTCAAATGAGAATGGTAATTTAATTGAGAATGGGAGACTCAATCTCAGCCGTTCATTTTGTAAGTAGAATTCATGGATGGAGAGCGTGAGGGGATAGCGTGTGGTAGGGTGCATGTGAGGAATTCATGGATGGGCAATGACATTGAAAGAGGGGGAATTGGATGGCTGTGATTGAGTCTCTCATTCTCATTTAATTTAAGATTCTCATTTGAACTCTCCAATATATATATATATATATATATATATATATATATATATATATATATATATATATAGGGGAGAATTCATTTAAAAACTATTTTTAGTGCGAAAACCGTGAGAACGCCGTTCCTTGGATATGGCAGGTTCATGGATGGAGAGTGTGGAGAGATAGAGTGTGGAATGGTGCATGTAAGGAATTCATGGGTGGGCAATGACATTGAAGTAAGGGGAATTGGACGGCTCAAATTTCACAGTACTCGCACTAATTATGGTTCTCTAATGAACTTCTTCATATATATATATAAATATATATAATGTTAAAAAATTTCAAAGTCTAATTAGTCAAATATGATTTTAACTATCAAAGTTTCACTTGAATATGGGTTTAAACATTAAAGTTTTTTCTAGAATAATTTAACCATGTAACTTTTGTTTAGTTTCTTATTAATCCTTACTTTTTTATTTTGTTTGTGGTTTTAACCTTTCCTTACTTGCAACATTTTAATAGGTTATTGTACATTTTTTATATTTTATTTTACTTCTTGGAGGTAATACTAATCAAATGTATGGTGTTGTTCATAGTTCATATATTCAAACAAAAACATAAAAAGTATTAAGTCCTAAGCAAATCTGAAACAAATGAATTCAACCTATGAACAAATATGAAATGGAAAAATCCTGTTATGAAGATGAGCAGCCCACATCGATTAAACATAACTAAAGGTGAAAATGAACAAATCAATGAAAATAAACAAGTCAATAAAGACAAAAAGCATAGATTATACACACACCTACATATAGATGAAGATAAAGATGAACAACCCACTTGATTTCCAACTATAACCTTCAATTTTTTTCGATTTCATCTTCTAGAGAGTTCGGTGGTGGAGAGAGAGGTGATGCACGACGGAGAGAGTGTTCCAGTGGTGGCGGAGAGAGAGAGAGAGAGAGAGAGAGAGAGAGAGAGAGTTTTCTTCGATAAGACGTAGAATGAATCCGAACATTTGTTGTTTAGATTTTGACCTGAAAGTTACTAAGTATAGAGTATCAATCGAAGACTTGCTAAGTACCAATTATCATCCGGAGCCTGCAACTCAGATCAGATAAGGGAAAGACAAGTGTAGAAGACCATATATGTGTTGATGCAAGTTTGCCACTTAGCCAAGTGAATTAAAGTATCAGCTGAGTAATCAAGATGATCAACTGAGGAACAGTTTGATTCTAAGCATCTGAAAGTCATCTGCTAACTATACCCTTTCAAGTTTCAATGCTTAGTTTTCTTTTCATAAACTCATCACTATGAATGATAAGTTGAACATCTATGATCAACTAATCATCTAGGTTGAAAAGCTTATGCCTCCTCTAGCCTAATAGTTAGATCAGCTTAGCATTTTATGATCAGCTAAGCACTTAGTGATCTACTAAGCAATCAACACTAAGGCCGAGAAACTCATTTTCCTCAGTTAAGTATATTTTGATTAGTTGAGTCTTGAATATTTCCCTTACTATTCATTAGTGTACTCGATTTCTATATGTAATTCCTTTAAGTCAAAGGTAGAATATGTCTTATTCTATTATGCCTTCGATCTTTTTGTTATAAAAGTATTTGCATTTTTTACCATCTGGGAGAAAAAGGATAAAACTTCGTCCTCCGGAAAAGGATAAAATTATCTTCGATACAAGATCTTCGATACAAGATCTTCAATAAAGTTATCTTCGATACAACATCTTTGGTAAAGTCAAATATGAAGAAGCATGGCGGTTAATTAAAGTACAAGCATGAAAAAAGAAGATGATATTTACAAGGAAAAAAGGTATAGTTATTAAATAGGTAGTGGGTTGAACTTTTTTAGAAAAGAACTATTATTTTTTTGGAACCCGATTAAAATAATATTACTTTTCACCCATTTAATTAATGATTAAAAAATTATTTTTCTTATACCACATTGTCCCTCAATATCCTTCTCAACCTTCTTTCAAAGCTTCTATTTATACTTATGCATCTTCACCATGCATACTCGCCGAAAAAACTCTCACCAGAAATCTCTCTCAAAGAACAAGGTTTAAACTTTTAAGCAAAGCAAGTTTTAGAGTTAGCATTAGTGTAGAACTTGTTCATGTGTTGAACAGCAGTGGCACGTACCACCGGTCAATTTTGCAAGCGCATTGGAAAAAAATTTCATACCACAAAAACTTAATGAAAAATGAGTTTTTTTATAATAAAATGATAAATTATAGTTTAATATTCGATTTATACTTTTGAAATGCTCTAGATTACGTTAAAAATAACAATTTAATTAATAGAGCTTCATATAAATTGTGTTTTGTTTTAGATTTTTGCCTTTAATATACTCGAAAAACAACTGAAACGTCATTAACCCGACTTGATTAACCGGAAACCCGAAAAAAAAACGAAGAACACTCGTAATCTTAATTAATTTTATTTTTACCATTATAAGGTGTCACTAGTCCCCAAAATTCCTGGTTCCGCCCCTAGTTGAACCTCTTATATATTAGTTGTTTTTTATATGTGTTAAACGATTTTAGTTGCTACTTTTTATTGTATTTGGAATTTTCGCTTCCTTATACATGTAATTCTTGATTCATATCAATAAGAATTATATTAAAAGTATTAGCGTGTGCTTTAAATTTAAAATAGTTTAAGTTTGTATTCAATCCTCCTTTCTTATACAAACATTTGTTGTTGTGTACTTAATATGGGACTAACACTTACTTACGATCAAGAATGTCACAAGAAATATTTAATGAATTGACAGTGATAGGGTATTTTTTTTATGAAGAGTTTATTCATAACTTTGCTTCACTAAAAGAATTTCACGATTCATGTAATTATATAAAAAACACTATTTTATAACTATTTTTTTTAATTATTGATATAACAAATATCGTAATATAAGTAAATTTTACTTATATATATATATATATATATATATATATATATATATATATATATATATATCATTTGTATAGATTTTGAGGCTATAGTGTTAACTATTCCTTCAATATTTACTTTGTATTTCATACCTGATCTGTTACTTGCTTTTCCTAGTACTCCTATACTTATTACTATATTATTTCCTTCATAATTTTCATATCCTTTCGTTTGTAAGGCTATTTTTACTTTTTGTAAATCATTTATGTCTTTTAAAATTCCTGGTGTACAATAAAATAAAGCTGTATTTTGGCTAAGATCAACCTCCATTCCAGAGATTATTGCTTTATTTAATTCTGTTTTCCAACTTTTGTCTAGCAATAATGCTAATAGTTTAGTTCCTAAATTTTTTCTTCCTAGTGCTTTAATTCCTATGACTACTAATCCTATATGTGCAAAATGTTTCCCTGATTGTTTTATTTTTT
This sequence comes from Pulicaria dysenterica, assembly GCA_947179395.2. NCBI lineage: Eukaryota > Viridiplantae > Streptophyta > Magnoliopsida > Asterales > Asteraceae > Pulicaria > Pulicaria dysenterica. The sequence continues at coordinate 46,889,101 of OX359293.1, forward strand.
TGTATTGTTTCTGGTTAAAATAAGTCTATAGTTACTGTTTTGTCAATTACTCTAAGACTTTCTTCTCTACTGCTTCGAATTAATACTGTGTTTATATTTAAAACTCCTGTTTGATATAGTATTTTAGGATTTAAAATATCAAGTTGATGTTGATTATATAAATTTATATTTCTATCAACGTCAATTTCTTGTTCTAACTGTATTATTTGTTCATTGTTGTTTGATCCTGATCCTCTTCTAAGTATTTTATTTATAAGTGAATCGGATGTTATGATATCTTGTATATTACTTGTTGAATTTTTTACTTCTTGCATTGATCTATTTTGATTATTCATTTTCTTGGTAACCAGTGTTTAAGGTTTAGGTTTTCTATTAATTTTAATATCTTCTATATTTAACTTATTTATTGCTTGTGTAATTTTTTCTATATCACTAACCGTATTTGTATCTGTTTCTTTTTTATCTTCTAAGATATTAATTATTTTATTTAACTTTTCTATGATTTGTAATAATAAACTAATAATAAAGTTAAATAATATAGGATACTGTTTATCATTTTTTCCCTGTCCTGAGTATTTAGTAAATCCTGTTACTTCTTCTTTGTTTTCTTCTGGTTTATACTTACTAGCGTCTTCTAATGTTTTTTTATATTCTTTTGATAACTCCAGTTTATCCTTCTACTATCTTTTTAACTGTATCTAGTAATTTTTCTAAGTTTGTAATTTGTGTTTCTACTTTAGTTAACAAACTTTTGTTTTCAATATGTTTAGGCTTACTGTTTTCTAATAAATAATTTAACTGTTAAATTTCTTGTTTACTAGGAATATTTTTTCTAATATCTTTTAATTCTTTTATAATTTGATTATTTTGATCTTTAATATATCCTAAATTATCTGTGAACTTGTTTATTATTTCAAATTTTTTATATATATATTGTGTTAAACGTTCCGTAGTAGTGTAATTATTTTCTAAATTTATTCCTAAATTAATAAGTAGATCTGTTATACCGTTTAAGTGTATATTTTCTGAATGTAAACTATGTTTATATCTAGTGCTAAATTTGCAATTAAGATGCTTACGATCTAAATAACTATCGTTGACTTCTAAATTTAAAAACTCAAGCTTTTTGAAAATCGTGGTTGAGGAATCAATAATTATATGAATTTCTACTCTCTTAGTTTTCTCCTTATTCCATTTTCCCTTATAAGATTTTCTTATATCCCTTCTAAAATAGATAATAAACAGATAATATACATAATAAACAGATAACAACGTTACCCTAAAATTTACCATATCCTTCTTTATAATATCATAAGCAAAAAATAATTCTTCAATCTTCACCTAAGCGGGTTCTCGATAATAACATGTGGACTTAAGATGCCATCAATAATTCGAGCATGTCTTAGTCTTTTAGATCTCAGAACCATTCCATGCTCTGATACCAACAAGGGGGGGTATGGCGGATTTTTCGGGTTTCTGTTAAACCACTGAAATTGAGAATAAATCATGAAATAAATAAGATTAAAAACAACAAGAGAAAAGATAAACTCACTTAGAAATGTAGAGATTGGAATCACAAGAGGATATTTGCAGCGGTAGTTCCAAGAGAAGAATATTTTTGGTTTTTTGATAATACTAAGGGATATAATATGAAGTATAAAGGATTAAGGATTATGCTAAAAGAGTAGAAGAGAGAGTGTTTAGGCTGCCATGGGTTTTCTGAATAAACTCGTAATTTTATTGAGAGTTCTCTGCGTATTTACAAATGAGCTATGGATCGTTTATATAGACGATCAAATTATAATGCGACAAATACATTACCTAATTCTAATAGTTTACAATATGGAAACATAAATATGCTATCACCTAACTCTAATAATTTACAATACGAAGATTTGACTATGCTAGTAGAAATTTATTACAACTTGTATTTTTTCAAACTTCTTGTCACAAGTCTTGTAGATTTTTTTTTTTTTTGTCTTTTGTGTATGTGCGTCACTGCTTACGTTTGATTTGCATTATTGTCGATGTTATTGCGTCACTGCTTGCGTCCGATCTGCATTATTGTGTGTTGTTGAAGATTCTCTAGAAGTCTCGGTGTGTTTCATCGATGGATGGTGTTGTAGCCGTATCGTCTTCTAAAGAAAAATCAACATTTTCTTCATTGTTAATGTCTTCTGTTTTCATCATCTCTCCTTCCCCTGAAAAAGGAAGAAGCATGTTCCAGTTTTTGTGTGACCAAATTTGCACATAGTGGCCTTTTGCTAGTAACTTGAAACTCTCCCAGAATAAGTCTTGTGGTAGATTTGGGGTTTGCTGAAAGAGCGTTACTTGTTGAATAAAGTTCTCACATGCTTCAAAATTTATTTCTGTAGATGCTTCGAGCTGCTTGAACATATTTTGTGTAGCCAGTCTGTGAGTAATGAATATTCTCTTTTTTGCAGGTCTATATGTGTAACCATCCGCTTCTGGAAGAGATGCGAATATTTTGCATCCAATTACAGGAAAAGAGCTGTAGGATGCTATGTTGCCTGCTGTTAGTAAAAACTTTTCGCCAAACTTGTTAAGGATGGCTTCGATCTTGGGATTTAATTTGAATTCGAGATAATCAATCATCCCATTGTGATAGAACTGAAGAATCTCGTCCTCAGTGAGTGTAGTAGTGTTTAAATTTATTTGTAAACATAGTAGCCCTGCTACATTATGTGTATCAGTGTTGCCAACTCCAAGCTCGCTGGTGTGGCTTCTTTGTATAACTGTTATTCCCTTGTACTTGTCTTCGTGAAAAGCAATGTTCACGATTTTTTGTTGCAAGTTGTGTAAAATAATAGGGAATTCTGTACAAATTTTGTCTGAAACTATTTGTTCAAACTCTTTGAACTGCCGTATAACAGGTTCTAGAGTTTGTCTCCAAGGAAGATCTAACATTCTTGCCTTGAAACTATCATAGTTTCTGTGTGTAACTATATCTGTTTTCTTTTCTTTCTTCTCGATATCTTTTTGAAGCTGTGTATTTTTTGCTTCGAGAAGTGCTACTTTTTGTTTTAACATGATATTTTCAATCTGGGTTTGTATATGCTGTGTATCTTTTCCGGATTGCATCAATTGTTTTTGCAAAGTAGCTATTATTTCTTCTTGAGATTTTATAAATTGTTCAGGATTCACTTTTGCCATGTCTGAAAATGTTTTCACTTCTTCAGGTTCTATATAAAAATTAGTCACCCCAAAGTGTTGTCGTGCGACTTGCATGGCTTCTGAAAAACTATAAAATCCTTTGTAAATGGGACTAGGACATTGTATATATTTTGCAACTGTCTCCCATTTGTTGAAAATACCAATTTTTGTTCCCCTAAAAATTATATAATGAGAAAATTTTTGTTTCTTTGTTTCAGGGGTTTTTTGACTTTGTTCAATAAAGTAAATACTTTAAGCATTTAAAACTTGTGCTTTGAAAGACGACGCTTGTGGCATAGTTTTCACATGCCAAAGGTTGTCTAACAAACACTGTTGTTTTTTATTTAGTTGCATACCGATGATGGGTCGAAATTTTTTGGCCTCATCATGGCATACTTGTAAAGCATAATTTCCAAATATAATAACCGAACTAGCCGGTTTTTGTATATTTTGTGTATTTCTTGTATCATGTTGTGAAACATAGGGATTGGTAGGACGAATCCTATTTATTTCCAATTCTGGCCTTATTGAAGAACTTTGAATTTGTAACTGTGTTTGTGTAATTCCTTCAAGCCCTTGTTCAAAAGTCTGGTGAGAAAGATTTTGAACTTTGGATTCTTCTCCCGTTGAAGATGATCCTTTTTTGAATTGTGTAGGATATATAAGTTTCTTTTTCCCTTTATCTTTGCTAGCTATCTGCAACAAATAATTTGTTAAGATTTCTAGAAAGCATATCTGCTATACCATTATTTTTTCCTTTAATGTGTTCAAAGTTTATCTTATAACCACTGCCTTGTATAATATTTTGTAAATTTACCCACCTAGTTCTATTTACTTTTTTACTTTGATCATTTTTAATAAAACGAACTATGGCTTCACAGTCTGTTCTAACTGTAAATTCTTTATGTAAAAATATCTTAAATTTTTCTAAAGCATTGATTAATGCTTGAATTTCAAAATCCAAACTTGACCAGTTTGTTCCTGCTTTGTTAAAATTTCCACTTGCATAAGAACATATTTTCTCAGTATCTTTAGGACTATATTTATCTGGTTTACAAAGTAAGACTGCTCCCCATCCTTCTTTGCAACCATCTACTTCAATAATTATGTAATCTGTTACTAATGGTAATTCTAATGGCTTGATATTTTTAACTGTTTCTTTTATAGTTTTTACTAACTTTATATCTTCTTTATTAAAATGTCTTTGCCCATTTTTTGTTGTTTTACTATATAATGGTCCAACTAACTTTGAAAGATTGGGTATGAATTTTCGAGCATAGTTAATTAATCCCAAAAATGCTTGTATTTGTTTTAAGTTTTCAAATTTTTCTGGAAATTCCAAAATTTTTGTAGAAATATGTGCTTGTAATTCTATTTTCCCATTGCCTATTTCAAGACCAAGAAAAGAGATTTTTCTTTTAAACAATTCCATTTTTCTTTTAGAAACTACTATACCGTTCTTTTTAATTTCTTCAAATATCGTCAGTAAATATTTCTTGTGTTCCTGCACTGTTTCACTGGCAACTAAAATGTCATCAATATATACTAAACAAAATTCATATTTAAGAAATATATTATCCATAAATCTTTGAAATATTAATGGTGCGTTCTTTAACCCAAAGCTAAGAACGTTCCATTCATATTGTCCTTCTGAACATGTAAATGTTGTCCAAGGTTTGAAACCTTCTTCAAGTTGTAACTGATTATATCCTGATTTTAGATCAAATTTTGAAAATACCTTTTTCTTTTGTATAAGATTTAATAAGTTATCTTTATTTGGAATATTGTAACCATCATCTTCTGTATTATCGTTTAAACGTTTATAATTGTAAACTATTCTAGCCTTTCCTCTTTTTATTTCACTATGATTTCTTACTATGAAAGCTGCTGATCTGTGAGGGCTTTCTGATTTTCTAATTAATCCTTGTTCTAACATTTCTGGTATTTGTTTTCTAAATTCTTATTTGTCTAAAGGACTGTATTCTATATTAGTTGTTCTAATTTTAATATCTGGATTTTTTATTTTAAATTTACATATATATTTGACCTTTGATTTTTTAATATCTTCTCCTATTAATCCTATTTTTTCTAAATGTAAAATTATAGGATAATTTTGGCCTTTTGTAATATCTTTTCCTTTTTCTAATTCATGTGTTAAGAAATTTGTAAGTAATTTAACCGTTTCGTTTTCTATATAGGCTTTATGGTTTTGATTTTGGTATTTTAAAAATTCTAAAGTCCCTTGTCCACCACGCTTTCGTGCAAACTCTGATGTATTTATAGCGAGATGTTGGGAAGCTATATATTTGTTTACTAAGTGTTACAACATTACGTGTTAGTGTAATAGCTCCATTTAATCCAAATATAAAGTTTAAACCAAGAACGAAATCTTTTGATTTAATATTTTGTGGATTAATATTAACCTGTGGTATGTCATATTTTATACTAAAGTTTCCTAAAAAATCAAGATATTGTATACCCGTAGGTTCTATATAATGTGTAATTGAAATTAAACGATCTTCTATTGTTCTAGTAACTAATTTATAAGGTAACTCCTTATGATATTGTTGTGGTACTAAACTGTAAGATATTACACTTTTTGTGGCTCATGTGTCTAATAATGCTGTTAAATCTAAGAATTTATTGTTACTTAACCATAATCTGCATTGTACGTTAATCATATTTGCAGATCCCTGTGTTTGTATATATATGTTTTCTTCAGACATTTTTGCTATATCTAAATTCTCTATATCAAAGGTTTCTTGTTTTTGTTTTTTCTTATCAACTAAATCTTCTATATATTTTATTTTTTCTTCTATATTTTTTATTTTTAACTTATGTAATTCAGCCGTTATTTCTAATTTTTCTAACTTTTCTTTATATATGCTTGGTTCTTCCTTTGTTTGTTTTGAATTTTTTATTTCAGCTATTTCTATATCTAATATCCTTTTAAGACATAAACAACAAATTTCTTTAAAACAAATGTTACATTGTAATCTTTTTTCAATGCTAGGATAATATCCATAATTATAACATTTTATATAGTTGTTACCCGTGTTTTTAATCCAATTATGTTCACATTCCTCTTGTTCTGTATTAACATATGTGTAAGTAACCTTTGTTAATGAGTTCTATGTCTCATTATCGCTGTATATACTATATATTGATTCATTATCTGAATTGTCTGTTTCTACTAATTCTATTTTATATTCTCCTATTTGTTCTACCAGATTGCTTCTTTCTATGTTTTTATTTCTGTTGGGACATTTATTTGCTAAATATTTTATGTCTCCACAAATAAAGCATTTACAATTTCTTGTTTGTGGTTTCTTAACGTATCTTTTATTATAAGGTTTATATCCTTTTGAGTATGTAGTACTTTTTCTAAGTTTTTCCCTATTATTATTATAATAACCATATGCTTGAGGTGTATAAATTGCTGTTTTACAAAATGCGTAGGCATTCTTCTTTAACTGTTCTTGTAAGGCTACATCTTTACATCTTTCTTCTAATATTGAAAATGTATGAGTTATTCTAGGTCCTATTCCTAAATTTTTATAAGTTCCATAATTATTTTTCCATACTTCGTGTATATTTTTTCCTAAATCTCCTGGTAGCTTTATAAAATACTTATCACATAAATTGTCATCCATAGCTTGTCCTATTTGTGATAATAATCGTGTAAAGTCTAAAGTAAATTCATTAATGTATTTCATATCTGCTATGCTTAATTGTTCTAAGTTTCTAATTGATGTATCTTGTAATAAACTACTGTTTTTTGCTGGATCTACTCCTAATATAAGAGTTCTAATTTGTGATGTAAAATTGTATGGATTATCTCCTAAGGCTTTTAATCTATTTACTTCATCTGGGTCTTGGGCTTTTTTACTTTGCCAAATACCTAGTGCTATTGGTCCTAGGATTGTTTCCATGTATGCAAACATATTCATGCTATCTTTTTTGTTTGTTTCCCACATTCTTACTACTGTTTATTCCCATGTTAAAATTTCATCTGTCCATAACTGAGGTTTTTGTTTTTCTAATAATAACATACTTCCACTGTATATATTTCCTATAGGTAGTCTACTTCCTTTTCCTCTTATATTTGATTCTTGTTGATATGTTGTCATAGGTTGTGTCCATAATTCTCGTCCTATTGTTTCTTGTGTAGATGTTCCTGGTTCTCCCCATTCTATTTTTATTCTTTTATTTGCATTTGGCATATATGTATCCATAAAATTTTGATCATGTTTATAAAAATCTGATAACATAGTTTTTCCTTGTAAAATATTTTCTACTAATGGTAAGTTATAATATTCCTGTAGTTTTTTGTAACTTTCCTCATATGTCATTCCTAACTCTGTTATACATTCTATAATCATATCATCTACTTCTTCTTGAATGTTTAACTCTGTGAACTTTCTATTAATTATTTGTTTTAATGTTTTATTTGTTTCTTCAGTTTTAAATCCTGTAATAGTTTCTTCTTCTAAGTAGTCTATTAAACTGTAATCAAATTCTTTTTCTTCGAATTTATCAAAACCAATATTTATAATATCTTCTTCTATTTCTTTTTCATTTTCTGTATCATAGACTGGTTCTGTGTCATATTCTATGTTCATAAAATTATATTCTGCTTCTTCTTCTTCTTCTTTAGGTGTTTCTTTTTTAAAGTCTACAAATCTTAAACTTTGTTTTCCACTTAAATCTTCATATATATAACTTCTTTTAGGTATTAATATTTCATTTTCTTTTTCTTTTAAAAGATTCACGAGATTCCCTAGAAGATAGAATTATCAAAGATTTGACTCTTTCAAACTTGATCTGTAACTCACTAGAAGCAGAAGCTGTGAAAACAAAAAGAAGATGTCTACAAAAAAGATATGTACCAATAAGAATTGAAGGAAAAGGATTGTATGACGAGCGTCAAGGTGAACTTTGACAATATTGTTAATTAATTCCGTAAGGAGTACTGTTACTTTTACCCATGCTAGCTACTCACCGAAGAGTACGCTTTTTCCTCCACAACAATAAGGCACTAAAATATCTACTTCTTTAATTTGAGTTTTAAAATAGTAATTTTGAATCTACTTGTGTAAAGAGATGCCTGTTTCCTTGTACTTTCAAAGTATTCGACTGCTTCATATTTAGTGTTATACATGGTTGGGAACCTCTAGTTTGACCACGGTTATGTGTACATGGTTGGGAACCTCTAGAATTTGTAAAAAAAAAAACAACTAAATTTTTTGAAACACTTCTTTGTAGGCTACATTTTTTGTTTTGTTTGTAACATTAACACTATTGTCACAAATCAAAACTTTTAATCATTTTTTACTTCTAACATGTGAAACGGCGACATACAATTGACCATGTGAAAACACAGGTTTTCTGAGGAATAAACCAACTTCTGAAAGTGACTATCCTTGACTTTTGTTAATCGTCATAGCAAAACACAACATTAGAGTAAATTGCCTTCTTTGAAACTTAACCAGAATTTTTGTATCTGATATAATCATTTTCATTCTAGGAATAAATGTAAATTTCACCAATGTTCTTTCTAGAAATGATTTTGGCCTCAATAACATGTGCACCAAGCCGAACAATTTGTATACTTGTTCCATCGTATAAATCCTTAGACTGGTCTAGATTCCTGAGTAACATAACAGGAACACCATTGCATTTCCACCTCTTAAGCCAAATTTTCGTACACTTTGCGAGTAAAAAAAAAATAATGACTCATGTGTTAAATATTAAAAAATCAAGAATGGTTTCCTGTTTTGTGTATAAAAATTAACACTTCTATTTTAGTGTTACCTTTGGCTAACTACCTACACTAATAATATAGTTTCAGGATCATTAAGAACATCTATCTTTATATCTCTGAATTTTTATTTTTAAATATATAATATATCATCTTTTAATGATACATTTAATTTTTTATTTTTATTTTTTTGAAAGGCAAATACATTTTATTTTAACTCGTATTTTATAAAAGGTTTCATACATCTTTCTAATAAGATTGAAAATGTTTTAAATCAATCACTAAACACTTTGAATAACATATTCAAGTTGATCACTCAGTTCATAATCATAATCCTAAAACAAAACCCACTCAGCTAAACAAAAAATTACTTTCCCACTACTATTAATGGATAACAAAAAATTAAGAATATACTAATTTTAAAAAAATGTCATATTATAATAAAATTTATACCAAAATGTAGATAAAAATGAGACGGTCGTAAATATGTAATTATTTTTTCTCTAAACAAAATATATCACAAGTTATTAAACATAATTTATAAACAACCTATAATTAATTACATTAATATACAACCTTTAAAAAAACCCTCACGTTTTCTTAAAAAACCCCTCATGTTTTATAAAACCCCCTCACAATTTTCATACAACCCTCCAAATTGATTTAAAATTGAATTGGATGGGCTTAAATCTTTCTAAAATTGTTTTTGAAATTGAATTAATTTAAAATTGAAGATTGTGATTGGTTGATTAAAGCTCAATTTATATTATTTTAAAAAAATTGGTAAGCCTCTTATATATAGATATATAGATATAGATAGATAGATTATTATTAATAATTGATAAAATAATGATTTTGTTTATTCTTTATTTTAAACCATGAAAAAGACAATTAACATGTCAAGTCATTAGCCACATTAATAAAACATGCGCCACATTAGTTTGTAACCTGTTGTAACCTGCTATAGCAGGTTCATACACAAATGGTAATTTTGAAAACCCAAGTATATTAAATGGTAAGTTTGAAAGTTCAGTACATAAAATAACAAATGTGACAAGTTGGATACATTTTCAGTAATTAAACCCTTAAATATATTGTAAACGACTTATGTATGTTTTAATAGTTTTACTACTTAATTTAAACTCGTTTTAAAAAAACGCTAAATATTTTATATAGTACTAGAGATGATGGTTATTTAAAAGCATTTGTGTGTAAGCAAAGTCATGTATCTATGTTTATAAAAGTTATAATGAAATTATGTTTTTAATAGATTGCTTGATTATTTTATATCTATTAGATTATTTTATATCTATTAGAGTAATATGAATTATTTAATGTAGTGATCTTGTGGTTAAATGAATTTGCATGTGACCAATAGTAAGTCATGTATGTGTTTTTCTTTTCCAACAAATTTGTCATTTGGTTTTTTAAGAGCCGAACCAGATAGTTATTCGGTGTAGGGATGGCAAAGGGCCGGTTTCGGGCCGGGGATTGATCCCCCCGTCCCCGTCCCCGTTTAAAAAAACCGTCCCCGTCCCCGCTTAAAAAAACCGCGGGGATTTAAACGGGGATCCCCGTCGGGTAAACGGGGAAAACCGCGGGGAAACGGGTATCCCCGTTTAATTATGTAAACGTGAATGTCGCCGGAGAAACGAGGTTACGCCGGTGCTGGAGATCGATCAAAATGGCAGATATGTGGTGACCGGAGTCGGATCGCTACCTTGCAGCTTGCTGCTGGTGGCTGCTTCTCCTTGCTCGCCGGTCGATGCTCCCTGTTCGCAGCAGGTGGTCGCTGCTCTCGCAGCCGGTGGTCGGTGCTGGTGGTCGCTGACTAGTCAAGGCTCACCGGTGGAGTGGGATTTTCCGTCGAGGGCTTGAGGCGTCGAGGGCAAAGGGGTGGAGTGACTCGATCGAATGTAGAGGTCCTGGGAGAGTTGAAAAGTTGATGACGGCTGGAAGAATGGAAGGCCAGAAGTGGGAAAATATGTATTACTAGGGTTTTAAACATTTAGTATATATATTTTATGTTTTATAATTAAAATATAATATACTAATGAATATATGAAATATAAATATAAATTATATATATTATATTATTATCGGGCCGGTTAATCGGGGAATCGGGGCGGGTATCACCGTCCCCGTCCCCACTAAAATTATTCGGTTTTTCCCCGTCCCCGTCCCCGTCCCCGTTTAGCATCCCCGAAACCGCCCCATTTAACTCGGTTTTCGGTTTTCTCTGTCGGGTTCGGTTTTTATTGCCATCCTTAATTCGGTGGGAATTGTTTAGTTTATTATACTTCCGGATTAGATTATAAATAAATAATTTATTTTCTAAAATCCAATTAATCAGTAAAAATTAAATTCGTAAAACCAACAACTGATCGACTGAACACTATTAATAGCCGCTCATGGCTATTTTGACCGCTCTTGTTTGGATTATAATCAGTTAATTTATTCTCTAAAAACCAATCAATCCGAACTAGTTATTGACCAGTACATGCACGAGTATTTCGGAAGTGTATTTTAAATATTAAAAATTTTAAATAAAAATAATGCAGTAAATGAAATATCACATTTGTGATGAGAATATACTAATTTAAAAAAAGTGGCATAGTAGTATAAAATTTATACCAAAACATAGATAAAAATAAAACGGTCGTAAATATATAATTATTTTTTCTCTAAACAAAATATATCACAAGTTACTAAACATAATTTATAAACATCTTATAATTAATTACATTAATATACAATTTTTATAAAACCCCCTCACTTTTTTAAAAGCTCCCCACATGTTTTATAAAACCCCTTCGTAATTTTCATCTAGCCCCCTCCCAAATCCAAAATCGAATTCAGATATGGTGTATAATATTACCAAAATTGTTTTTAAGAATTGAATGATTTTAAAATTGAAGCTTGTGATTGGTTGATTGAAGTTCAATTTATAGTTATTTTAGAAAAATTTGCATGTCTTTTATATATATATATATATATATATATATATATATATATATATATATATATATATATATATAGATTAAATCTATAAAACCGAAAATCGAAATCTATAAAATCAATTGAACACCCCTAGTTGCCACTTATGGTTATTTTGACCAATTCATATTCTATACTTTCAACAACTCTCCCTTTCAAGATTTATTTCAATCAAACAATCATACCAAAAGGTATGATTCTTGATCGATACATTGTAGATCTAAAATCTTCTAGCCATTTCAACAATCTTTTCTTCAATTAAAAATTTGCTCAAATACCTTTGATTTCTGTATCGAGATTAACAAAGTTATACCAATTTATTGATTCGCTTCAATTTCTATATCGAGATTCTACATACAAAGTTATCCCAATTTATTGATCCTCCTTAACTTAGATCGTTGCCCCTATAAAATTAATCAATAATTTGCCAACAAATAGAAATAAATGTAAGATAAATTCATATCCAATCATAACCAAAACCCGATCACAACAAAAAAATGTTGTAAAATTAGCCCCATAATGTAATCCAATTTAACAATAACATAACAAAGTACTTATATAAAAAACTTCTATCTCAAAACTAACAAACAAGAGCAACTTATAAAATCATGTGAGAGGGTAGAAGAGGGTGGTTTACTGTGAAACACCAAGCCACTTGGTGAAAACATCAAACTCAGCATAATCACTGTCAGAAATCATAGTCTTGTACCATGATTTACTAGCGGCCTTGATCTTGGTAGCTTCCTCCTGGTCAAATATAATCAGAAGATTTTAGTTAGTAATAATAAAAATATTAATGTAAATAATGAGCAAACAAAAGAATTTAATTCAAAATTAGAATGAAAACTTGGCAAAGAGCATGAGCAAATTTTAAACTTGAAAGAACAAGAGAATGCTAAAATATTATTTATCCAAATGGGAATCATGATCGTATAAAGTGTGACAGGTTCAGTGTGTCAAGATTTCAACAGTAGAAACCTTGAACAGAAGAATGATAAAGTGTGACAGGTTCCTGCAAACATCTTAAGACACATTTTACAAACACGAAGTAATCTCAAACACCACCTGGTTGTTAAATATAGCTAAAAAGAATCTTGTGAAAGTTCAAAGGGGTAAAAAACCCTAAAGATTGCAATATGGGTCTATTAAAAAAGAAAACTCAGGTTTTTTGGCGGCTAACCAACCTAGAAATCACATGATCGGTCAAGTTTATCGGTTGTGGTCAAATTAGGTCCTCGGTGGTCCTAGGCGGACAACATTAAAGGGTTTGACTTATTTTTTTAAAACAAAATTTGAAACCTGCTGATATTTTTTGACTTATTTTGCTAGAGTATTACTAATTATGGACTTATTTGGATTTAATTGTCCAAGGGTTGTTAAAATTTTTAATTGCTATTGACTTGTTATGTTAGGATCCACACCTAGAACCCGATTGCAACCAATAATCGCTTGAAGATAGACGACCACCGTTATACCGCCTAACGATTTTTACAACCTTGCTAGTTTCACTATATTCAGGATAAATAACATAAAAAGGGCATTGACATTTACAAATAACAAAAAAAAGGTGCTATATGAATTATGAAATGACTTGGGTTCTCTATAGAAGTTTAAAACCCGAGTGACTTCTACATGGTCACAAATCACTCATTTTATAATTAACTACCCTAAGAAGAGACTGATTCACATTTGATATATTCCAAAGAATATTAGATAAAAGATAACTTCTTTAAACTGAATGAGCAAGAGGCTCAAGAAATATGGAATAAAGCCAAAGACTAAATAAGAGCTCAGTTGAATTGGAAGGGATTACTAAACTAGCTTAAATTTTGAATTGATACTAATTTGGTCAATGCTGCACATTAATTACAAGACCATCAAGCAGCCAAGAAATTAGGGTTAAACACAATATATGTGATTAACAAACATAAAGTTTATAAAAAAACAAGAAAATGAATCAAATGTACCTTTGAAATGGGTTTCCTCTTGCTGTCAAGCTTTTCCTTCTTGGCTTTCTTCCTCTGTTCTTCAGCAAGCAAAGCCATCCTCTTGGCAGTCTTAGCGTAGGGGTTCAACCTAAGCATAGTATTCAAGTTCTTCAATGGATTCTTCTTCATTGGAGCCCTCTTTACCTCCTTCTTAATGGGTTTCACCACAGACTGCACCTCATCAGAATTGATTATCCGAGCTAAATCAGCATTCTCCATCTTTGCCCTCGGCAACACATAACCCCTCTTCTTCTCACTCTTCTTATCAAATGATCCATAGATAGAATCAAGCTTTTCAAAAGCAGATTTGGTCCAGATAACAAACCTTCCAAGATGTCCTCCAGGAGCCAATTTCAGCAAATTCAATCTTTCAACATTTGCGACTTCAACACCAGGAATGTTCCTGAACGCCTTCACAAGCTTAGCACCTTCAGTGCCATAAACAACCAATGGTCCTTTACGACCAATGTATCTACGGTTCCTCATTTTTCCCTTTCCAGGACGAATACCAACGGAATCCTTGGCTTTCTCGGCATCAGCATAAGCTCCGATCTGTTTCAAAACCTTGATTGCGTTTTGTGTTTTCTCAACACCTTCTGCGGAGTCGCTAACAACCAATGGAAGCTCAGGCACCGACTCAATACGGTGACCACGCGCCATTACGAGCGACGGCACAGCAGAAGCAGCAATAGCCGAAACAACGGCGTACCTCTTCTGGTTCACATTGATCTTCCTGTGCCAACGGCGCCAGATCCTCGTAGGTGCAAACATACGACCACCACGGCACATGTTACCGAAAGCACCTTGTCCGGCACGGTGAGTTCCGCCGCCGGGAACACGAGGGATACGAGATACTGCACGTCCAGTACCCCATGACTCCGCAGACGTCTGATGACCGGCCTTTCTGGAAACGGCGTAGGGTTGACGGGAATTTTTGGAGATATTGGAGTGGACAAAATTGACGATATCGGGACGGATAGAAGCTTTCATGACGGCGGGGAGAGGGAGGGCGGCACCATCGGTGGCCATGTCCGATTCCAGGGGCTGGACGGTGACGAGAGGGCGGGCGGCGGCCATTTCTATACGATCGGAGTTGCAGGGAGAAATGGGGGAGCTAGGGTTTTTGGCAAAGCTAATTAGGTTTTTCACTGGAGTAGATATAGGTGATATCGAGAGTTGGGCCGGGAGAAATTTGGGTTGATGTATTAGGGTCAAATGGGCTGGGTTTTGTTATGAACTAAAGGGTGTGTTATATGTTATTTTAGAATTTGACTTTTCTATATAATATTATTAAGGTGAGTATTTTAACCGAAAAACTGAACCACAACTAATAAAATTGTTGAATTCAAATCATTAAGATAGAATCAAATGAAAAGCAATGGTTTGGTTTATCAAATTTTATTAACGGATAGATAGTGGATTAGTGAGTTGGTTTTGGTTTTGTACACATAACCGAACCGATAGCAAACCGAACCGATAATGATTTATTATTTAACTATTTTATAAATTTGTTATTTAACTATTTGAACACTTGTGTCATTCATGGTGCATCATGCAAGTTGTATTTTTATTAAAGCTTGAACTTTGTTACTTATTATGTCGTGTCATTCATATACTAGACTACTAGAATCATTGTAAATATTGAACACTTGATTGTTTCTTTCATGTGAGACTATTGAATATATCAAAAATGAATTCATAAGTTGTGAATTGATGAAAATCAAGATGTTTGTACCATCACGCCCAATTGTGTATTAAATGACTCAAGCCCACCATTTTATATTTTTGTCATAAAAATAATGGGCTTAGCAAGTTATAGAAAATAATTAATTATTTGACCTTAATTTATGGCTACTATAAAGCAATAAAAAATATAATTCAAACCCATATTTTAACATAATGGAGCCCATTAAGTTTGGCCAACTTAGTATAATGGTCAACCAATAAAACCGATAACGAAACCGATCCGCTATCACAAACCGCTAACCGTCCCATTAGAAATCGATACCCATTGGTTTTGAAAAACATATAACCGATATTATCGGTTATGATTCTGTTTGGGGTCAAAACCGACCCAAACCGCCCATGCTCAGTCCTGAATATTATAGGAAATTATATAAATAATAGATGCACGATTTTTCAACCACATGTTTACGCCTTTATGGTAGAACAATCTACTTGTGTTGGAAATTAACCCAATTAATTTGTGTCCTTGTACCATTTATGTAAAGTTTATAGGATATGGTTATTACTTGTATCCTAAGATTTGCCTAAATGACTAATTAGACCCATAATTGTGTTTCACATTAATTGATGAAATTAATTGTGATAAATAAAACATAAGGGGCCAATATATGGATTTTCCTAAAATATGTACACTATAAATAAATGCAATCAGTTTGTGGAGATGATATATAACATTTTTCTTCATTGTCGTTCTCAAAAACACCAACAAACTCATAAGTCGATTGTCTAACCTCCATCATAAAAAGTGCATCAAATACTACAAAATTGACTTTTAGCCCATTAAGTTTGGTCCAACTTAGTATAATGGTCAACCAATAAAACCGATAACGAAATCGATCCCCTATCACAAACCGCTAACCGTCCTATTAGAAACTGATACCCATTGGTTTTGAAAAACATATAACCGACATTATCGGTTATGATTCTGTTTGGGGTCAAAACCGACCTAAGCTCGGTCTTGAATATTATCGGAAATTATATAAATAATAGATGCATGTTTTTTCAACCACATGATTACGCCTTTACGGTAGAACAATCTACTTGTGTTGGAAATTAACCCAATTAATTTGTGTCCTTGTACCATTTATGTAAAGTTTTTAGGATATGGTTATTACTTGTATCCTAAGATTTTCCTAAATGACTAATTTGACCCGTTATTGTGTTTCACATTAATTGATGAAAATAATTGTGATAAATAAAACATAAGGGTCCTAATATGGATTTTTTCAAAAGATGTACACTATAAATAATGATAACTTTTTTCTTCATTGTTGTTCTCAAAAACACCAACAAACTCATAAGTCGATTGCGTAATCTCCATCATAAGAAGTGCATCCACCACTACAAAATTTACTTTTAGCCCCCCCCCCCCTTCTCCCCAAAATTCAAACCCGTGTATATAAAAAAAGACCAAAAACACGGGGGCTAAGGATAGTAAAAAACCGGGACTAAAAGGATATCCCGAAAAGAGGCGCGCTACTAATGTGAGATTTAATCCCGGTTTCTTAGCAAAAAAACCGGGTTTGAAAGTTTCAAATGTTTAAACCCGGTTGATTACGTAAAAAACCGGGACTAATTAGGAGCATTTATTACCAACGGGCGCATAGTTGACCCCGCGTAAACAACCTTTGTTGAATAAGGAGCATTTATTGCCAACGGGTGGCTCTGCTACCCCAGACTTTTAACCACGTCTGTTTATAAAAAACTGGGGCTGATACCCTCTATTTATGTTCTTCTTACTTTACCTTCTTTCAAATTTAAACACTCTATCTACCACCATTAATACCCATCCGAAATTTCCTAAATTTTTTTCCCAAATTCCATGTTATATATATTAAATTTTCTCAAAGTTTACATTACTGTCCATTTGATTAAATATTTAAAAGTAATATATATAGAGGGGAGGGTTCCATTGAGAACCACTTTTAGTACGAGAACCGCGAGAACCAATTTTAGCCGTTGATTTGATAATTAGAATTCATGGATGGAGAGCGTGGGGGGATCAAGTGTGGCAGGGTGTATGCGAGGAATTCATGGGTGGACAATGACATTGAAATATGGGGAATTGGACGGCTCGGATTGGTTCTCGCGGTTCTCACACTAAAAATGGTTCTCAATGAAACTTCTTCCTATATATATATATATAGGAAGAAGTTTCATTGAGAACCATTTTTAGTGTGAGAACCGCGAGAACCAATCCGAGCCGTCCAATTCCCCATATTTCAATGTCATTGTCCACCCATGAATTCCTCGCATACACCCTGCCACACTTGATCCCCCCACGCTCTCCATCCATGAATTCTAATTATCAAATCAACGGCTAAAATTGGTTCTCGCGGTTCTCGTACTAAAAGTGGTTCTCAATGGAACCCTCCCCTATATATATATATATATATATATATATATATATATATATATATATATATATATATATATATATATATATATATATATATAGACAAAGGTTCATGCGAGAACCGTTGTTAGCGCGAGAAGCGCGAGAACCAATCTAAGCCATCCAATTCCCCCTCCTTCAATGTCATTGCCCACCCATGAATTCCTCACATGCACCCTGCCATACCCTATCCCTCCACGCTCTCCATCCATGATACTTCCCATATCCAAGGAACGGCTGAGATTGGTTCTCGCGGTTCTCGCACTAACAACGGTTCTCGCATGAACCATCCCATATATATATATATATATATATATATATATATATATATATATATATATATATATATATAATTAGGATCAAATAAAAAAAGTTTTAAGGTAAAAAGAGTAAGAAGGAATTTGGGCTTGACACGTGGCATAAGTAATAACAACTAACAGAAGGGCAAAACAGGAACTTTAAAAATATAAAAGATCCTTTCTCTCTCTCCCACGTTTTGTATCTGCCGCCTACATCCCTGCCCCACATATCACCAAACCCTAGTCGCTACCTCCATGAACAAAAAGATCTCGTCGCCTCCAGTCCTGCTTCGCATTTTAGGGTTACGATGATCGGGAATCGCCGCCGCAAGAGAAACGGGATGTGCATCCGCATTCCCCGTAGTCCGCCATCGTAGGGATTCGCCAAATGGGATGTGCATCCACCACATAAACCAGCCGCCGCCGCAAACCCTAAACCGCTGATATCCGTGCGCCGCTTCATCCAGATCTATTCGTGTCGCCGTTGCCGTTTTTCAAAACCCATCTATTCGTGCGTTTACCCATTTGATTGTGCATCGCCATCGCCGTCACCGTCGAAGTCGCCGCTGTTTTCCTTCTGATTGTGCATCGCCGTTCCCCTCTGATTGTGCATCCATGTTCCCCTCTGATTGTGCATCATCACCCTTCGCCGCCATTGCCCCTCTGATTGTGCATCGCCGTCCAAATACATTACCAGACTCAGATTTATTCATCTTTATTCATCTTTGTTTCTGAGATTATTGTGTAGTTTTTGGGGTGTTGTAATCGATTACTGTGTAGTTTTTTTCTGAGATTATTGTGTAATTTTTTTTTCTGTTTTATGGCAAACATGTTGTAGAATCAGATACATTTTATGTAGTGGGTTTTAGATTCCAATTTTACCCTTGAAGCTTAACCGATTGGCAGTTATTTATATTTGATCTTGACCTTTTTTGTTGACTTTTGATTAAGATCTAATGGTCCACACTTCTCCTTACTCTTTGTACCTTAATTTTCTTTTTACATTATCCTGACCCTATATATATATATATATATATATATATATATATATATATATATATATATAATCATTATCAAATAAAAAGAGAATTATGGTAAAAAGAGTAAGGAGAATTATAAGATTGACACGTGTCATTTTTATTAAAAAATTAATTTTTTTATTAGAAGGGTAACATAGGATACCAATTTTCTTTTCTAAACGGACTCCTTGATCTTCGGACCTATTCATTTCAATTCCATCCCCATTTTCTAAAAAACCACCGCCCCACTATTACGATTTCAGTCGTCGGAAATAATTGAAAACCACCGCCAATTTTCTTATCCATCATATGAAACTGTGTTCATAAATAAATTTGCCAAGTAGTTTTATTCTAGATTGCATGAGTCTGGATAATTTTTGGTTTCTTCCGGAAGCTTCAATCATATTTAACGGTTGATTGGTGGCTTCTTCCAGAAATTTGGTTCAATTTGATGACCTCTTTTTAAAGAATTATTTAGTTTTGGTCGCAAATTAACAAGGTAAACCGCCGTTACATGCTTCGTTGCAATGACCTGCTTGTGATGAATTGATTTTTTTCTTTAAATTTTTTTGGTAAATTAGATTCATACTTTATTTGATTTCCTGTAGTGTATGTGCAGCAATTTATATTTGATGATTTCATGTAGTGTGTGTGTATCAATTTATATTTGATTATTCCCTACAGTGTGTGTATCAATATGTGCATCATGTTTTTATTTTGTGCATAAAAAAAGCTCTAGAGAAAAAAGCCAGATTTTTAGGAGAAAAATTGAAATTTTAAAGGTTTAAATGTCAATTATACCCTTATGTGCTATTTTTTAAAATTAAAAAAAAGAAAGAAAAAAATCATATTTTTAGGAGGAAGTTTGAAAATCTAATGGTTGAGATTTCTCCTTACTTTTTTTAGTTTAATTTTCTTATATATATTTTATATATATAGGGGAAGGTTCAAATGAGAATGAGAAATTAATTGAGAATTGGAGACTAAATCTTAGCCGTTCATTTTGTGAGTAGAATTCATGGATGGAAAGCATGAGGGAATTGAGTGTGGCAGGGTGCATGTGAGGAATTCATGGGTGGGCAATGACATTGAACGTGGAGGAATTGAAAGGCTAGGATTGAGTCTCTCATACTCAATTAATTTAAGGTTCTCATTTGAACCTCCCACTATATATATATATATATATATATATATATATATATATATATATATATATATATATATATATATATATATATATATATATATATATATATATATATATATATATATATATACATACATATTCATTGTTTTATTTATATTTTTTGGGTGTTTCATTTATTTTACTAACTTTGTTGTTTGTTATATATTGTAGGTATATGTGTGAGGAATCTTATTGAATTACATTGCTTTAAATTAAAAATTATAAGGTATGTTTATCTAATTCCGATTATCTTAGTTTGTGCAATCATTTTATGTAGTTTATACATATATATACGTACATACATACATATATATATATATATATATATATATATATATATATATATATATATATATATATATATATATATATATATATATATATATATATAGGGGAGGTTCATGCGAGAACCGTTGTTAGTGCGAGAACCAATCTCGGCCGTTCCTTGGATATGGGAAGTATCATGGATGAAGAGCGTGGAGGGATAGGGTGTGGCATGGTGCATGTGAGGAATTCATGGGTGGGCAATGACATTGAAGGAGGGGGAATTGGACGGCTTAGATTGGTTCTCGCGGTTCTCGCATGAACTTTTGTCTATAAATAAATATATATATATATATATATATATATATATATATATATATATATATATATATATATATATTATCTTAGTATAGGTTGTCAATTATTAGGCAAACATATAATGTGACATAGCCTTTAGTATGTATAGCTGTCCGTAATTAATCAAATAGAGGTTAATTTCGGATTGTCCTCATTTGGGACTGTTTTTTGAATATTTTGTATTGTTTAGGATGTGGATGCGTATTAACATATTCGGTATTTAAGAAAAAGTCACTTGTTGGGAAAATGATCTCATCAATTAAGATTTGATGAGACAAAGTTAAGTTCGTAAGATAAGTTCTAAATACAACTTAAACAAAATTATGAAGCTTAGTCAGACTGAACATTAATAGTGATACAGACCGAGTATAAGCTGAGTATAAGTTGAGCATATGTTCGACCAGCTTAGACTATATCTTATTAAGATTATCACTATGTGTGATAAGCTGTGTATGTCACCTAAGATATATTGAGCTTTCAGCTTGATGAGTTTCAAGCTGAGTGACTCAGCGTGAATATTGAGTCAGCTCAAAAGAGTTGCTAAATAAGTTCTAGTTAACTCTTAAGACTTCTAAGGATGAGTTTATTAATATACATGTTAGTTCATGATGGTTTTCGAGTCTGTTCTCGAAGAACTCAACTTGATTAGTTTCAAGCTGAGTAACTCAGTCCAAGTAAGAAGTCAGTTTAAAGAAAATTTAAATATGTTTTAAATTTATCTTTTTTAACTCTCTATATCTACGGGAAGGATAAGAAGACTTCAGAATCAAGATTGAAGATTGAAGACTCAAGATAAGAAGATTCAAGATTCAAGATTCCGAGTTATCCGATAGTTAGTTAGCAAATTAGGCTGAGTCTTAGTTTCTTAGATTCCGTAGGCACAGGATTATAAATACTTATCTCCTGATAAGTTTAGAGGTACGACTCAGAAACAACAACGACGACTAAGTGTTGCAGAGCCAAATACCTCACCTCAACCGTATGTGTTACGATTCTTGAATCACTGTTTGTCAGTTCAACGTGATCAAGAATCATAAGTTGATTATAGATAGCTAAGTTTTAAAGATTGAGAGATTTATATTAGGTGTTTACATATCAAGAGTTGCTTACTTGATAGAGTCTGTAATCATCTACTTATTAATGAAAAGCAAAGCATTCGATTGTGGTTTGATTTACTTTGTGTGACACTTTTCTTTGATTTGTTCAATTTCCGCAGAAAGTGTATTCAACCCCCCCCCCCCCCTTCTACACATCTTTTGCTTGTTGTTATTCTCACCAATGGACCAACAACTGGTATCAAAGCAGGCTGAACGATTTCATAAGTTGAAAGTTCAAGATTCTGAAATAGTTTACAATGTCTACAAGCAACAATTCTTCAAACTTTCCACAGATGTTTACCAAAGGCTGTCCCATGTTTGATGGATCTGACTATCCTATGTGGAAGTTCAGAGTGTTAGAAATATTAAAGTGAGGGGTGTAATATGTAATTACTCAAAGTTGGGGAAATGCTATATAAAGGCATTTCCCCCACATTTCAATGTTAAGCTTTGCATTCTAAGTTACCTGTGTTTGTGTTTTGCTCTCAACCTCTCGGCTCTCTCTCTCTCTCTCTAACCGATTACACACACAAACACACACTAAGAAGATAATCATCTAGCATTGCTTCATCCGTATAATATTTACGGGACCATCAATTGGTATTAGAGCCAAACTTGTTTTTGGCTCTTGATTGTTCGAAAACATCAAAGAAAATTTCGAAAAATTCAAGTTCAAAGTGAAGAACAAGCACTCGGGTCTAACAAAAAGCTTCCACGAAGAAAAGGCTATCGGTTTCACAAAGGTTCAAGAACTTCATCTTTCTTCATGAAAAACTCAAGCACAAACGATTTCTACAGGTATAACTCGTTAAAGGTTTGAACTACATTTTCTTTAAACTTTCCTTTGAGTTGTTTCTATATTCTTACAAAGTTTATAAAACATTCTTTAAGGAAAAACACAAACCGTGGGCGTTTTTATATACATTAAGTCAAGAAAGTCATTAAATACCCACCTTTTTCAACATTAAATTTTCTGGGTATTTAAGCATTTATGGTGTTCTTGGTCTGAAAGTACAACTGGAAGAAGAAGAAATCGGATTTTGTAATTTATTTAATTATAAATTCTTAATAGTTTAAGTGTTGTACAAGGAAAATCAAGTACTTGCCATACCAATCAAGTACAAGTAGTTGGACACTATTCAGGGTATGGCAATCTGATTTAACAAGGACACATCAGAGTCTATCAGCCGGTTCCTTGGTCAATGCGATTGACTCTTGGGGCGGCTTATAGAATTTTGTTAAGTTGGAACACCTAAGTGTTAATCAAATAGCTATAAGCCGGGTTCAGTGAATCGCATGCGATTGGACTGTGCGGCTTATAGAAGCAGTTGATAAGATAGCCTAAATACCGTGTGAATCGCATTTGATTGAATCGCATACGATTAACACTTACCTTTCAGCCTACTATTGGAATCGCATTTGATTGGATCACTATTATACATTCCATATTGGCAATCGCATGCGATTGACAGGACTAACAGTTTATTTTCTAAGTGTTTGATGAAACAGGATTGATTCGCATTCGATTAACCATCAATACTAAGTTCTTATTCTGCTTGTTTTCAAGGACACCTAATCGCATTCGATTGACCTGTATTCGCACTCGATAAGACAAATTCCAATAAGTTATTCCTTATACTTGGACAAGTGATTGACTATTTGGACTTGAATTAAAGAACTCTAAGACATTTGGACTTAATCAAACAATCTAATTCATAATTGAATTTAATTTAAATCAGATTTAATTCAAAGGTGAATTACATTACCTCAAGTCTATTTAGTTCAAAGTTGAATTTAATCCTTTAAGATCTAATTCAAAACTGAAATTCAAAAGACTTAGTTCTTTAATCAATCATTCAAATCACTTTAAAATCAGGTCAAGTTTTCGAACAATCAAACCATCTTACAAGTGAACGATCATTTCTCACAAACATCACTAATCATGTCAAGTACAAATGAAATGATGTCCATTGGCACCGATACAAAACCTCCTGTTTTGTTTCGAGGGGAATACAATGTCTGGAAAGGAAGGTTCATGGACTTCCTCAAGCACAACGAACTCTTCGGTGACAAGATGATTGAATGCATCAACAATGGAAACACCAAATTCATGTGGGTAGTTGAAGCAGATCCAGACAACAATCCCGGCATTCCCAGACATGAAAGAGAGAAGACTCATGATGAGATGACCACTACAGAAAGAGAAACAAAGAAAGCTGAGAAGCTGGCCAAGTACTACCTCAAGCAGGGCCTCTCATCAGAAATCTATCTCAAAATAGATAGCTTGGGCACAGCCAAGGAAATCTGGGATGAGATCAAGAAACAGCTTCAAGGCACTGAGCAAGGAGAATACATCAAACGAACTCAGCTAGTCAACAGCTATCATGACTTCAAGGCTCGAGAAAATGAACTGCTCTCTGAAACATATGGGAGATTCTGCAAGCTGCAAAATGAAATGAGATCTAATCAAATTGTCAGAACTGACCTTGATTTGAACTGTGTTTTTCTGAATTCATTAGGTTCTGAGTGGAAAGGCTATGCCAGGTTTTACAAATAGATCAATAAAGATCTTACATCGGTCACCTTCCACAACATCTTCGAAGATCTCAATCAGTATCAAGATGAAATCTTGCAATCTCTCCCTAAACAACCAGTTGCTGACCCTCTTGCCTTGGTGGTGGCTGACAGAATCCATAGGGAAACATCATCAAGATCCTTGAAACTTAAACAAGTGGTTCTCAGTGATTCTGATCACGATAATGATGATGATGATTCAATAGAAGCTGCATTTCAAGCTCTCCAGTGGCCAACAAGAACTTCATGAACCGTTTCAGCAAGACTAACAATAGACAACGGTTCACATCAGGTTCAAGGAGACCCGAAAGAGCTGCTCCTGTTGACAAGCCAAGGTACCAGAGGGATGAGAAGAAGGAGGAAAAGAAAACTACTCCAAGTGCTATAACTGTGGAAGATCAGGGCATCTAATCCGGAATTGCCCCATGAAAAAGACCAAAGATGCAGAATACTATCGGCAGAAGTACCGTCTATTCAAACAAAGACAGGCTGGGAACGCGCTGCTAGTAGAAGAAGATAAGTTCTTGGATGATACAGAATCGGACAGTGATCTGGATGGTGAAGATCATGCTCAGTTCTGTTTAATGGCTCACAATGGTGGAGGAAGTAGAGAGGATGATGATGGTGATGATCTCTCTGATTCAGATGAGGAAAGCTTGGAAAGCGGGAAGGTATCTTCTAACTCTAACTATAATATGGGTTTTAAACATGAACACATACAAACCATATTAATCCGAATGAAAGAGTTAGAAAATCAGGTAATAGAGTTAACCACTAGAAATCAAGTTCTAGAAGATGTTTCACGCAACAAGGATAAAGAGGCACAAATAGTAATTAAACAATTAGACAACGATTTAATCAGCCTTAAGTCTCAATTAACTGTGAAAGAATCTGAATTCTTAGAATTAACCGATAAGACAAATAGCACTATACTAGATCTTAAAGCAGAATGTGTATGTGCTGAAAAGGATTCAGAAATTATCAAAAATGAACTTAGGAATGAACTAAGTACTCTTTACTCTAGAATCAATGAACTTGAGTATCTTCTGTCCAAACGTGATCAAAGTGAAAAGACCATCTCTCAATACAAAGAAAAGGAACGTCCTTTCTCCAGATGGAAATTCGATGGGCTGGGCTTCAAATCGAGAAAGATTACGTCCAAACAATTATATAATGCTGATCTGTTTGGCGAAGGCCTTACCCAACGGATGGTTTTTATTGGTCAAGAAGAGGAACGTATTGAAGAAGATGTCAAACGAACCCTTAATCTCAGAACTGCAATTCTATTTGACTACTCTGATCTCAATGACTCATACCTCACCTGTCTCACGTCATTATCTGATGTTTCATCTTCTGTCTATTCTGATGAAGAATTCTACTCTCCTGTTTCACCAAAGCCCACTGTTGAATACATTCCCTACAAGGAATTACAGCAAAGGTTTCAAACCTTACAGGAGTTTTGCTTCACTCATCTAGTTCAAGATGACCTTACCAAAGCCTTCCAATCAGAAACCACATCTGAACCCTCTCCACTAGTTCAAGAAAACGCCATCCTCCACAAGCGTCTCCAAACAGTATTCAATCTTGATGGCAAGTTCATTGACGACTTGTGCAAAGAAAATTTTGAATTTCTTGAACGAATCAAAGAGGTCGAAACTGCACTGGAACCACCCACTCCATTTACCTTCTCACCACAGGGAACCATATTAGATGAACGAATTGAAGGTTCCAAACATGTGTCTACATCTTCTCAAAATGTCAAACTAGTAAAATCTGTTAATCATACTACGCGCAGTAACAAATCTTAAACTTAAACAGATTTACAAACCAAAGCAACTTTCCACTTCTAATCACAGTTCTCGTGTGCACTTAGACGTACCTGAATCATCACGAGCTGCAGCCAGTCGACCACGACTTCATTCTAATCTTTTACCCTCTGCTGCAGATGTGAAGAAGGCTAGAAACAAGAAGTGTGAAATAAATACATCATGGAAAAGAGCTATTCCTAGATCCACTAGGAGGTGTTCAAATTTGAAACCTGTCTGTGAAAACGTTTTGATGTTTGATTCTGTTTGTAATCATTCCGGTTCACAAGACAAAACTGCTTCTACCATGTTTTGTATGAGTGATGGTTGTACTCATAGACACTGTGAATTTAATTGTTGTTATGATCAATTGCGAAAAACTTTAGGCATTAAGCCATGTGCTGATTGGACTGATTTTTATGCTAATCAAGTATGTGTCCCGTTTTTAAACTCAAAAGGACACATCATTCATCAGTGGATCACCACTCGTCAATCACATGCACTTAAACGCTTAAACAAATCCAACCGATTGCTCACGATCAAGGAACTGGAAGTCTACAGACGGCAGGGCTACGAAGCATTTAAAAGGGCTTGGATTGCACAGGAAAAACACCTGCACTCTCAAAAGCATTCTCTCAATTCCCCTTCCAAAATCTCCAAATCTTCTAAACCCAAACCATCATCCATTCAACGAGTAGCAAATCCTACTAATCGAAGTGCTCCGGTTCAGCGAAAGCAAGTTGAGGCATCGAGGCCACAGAGAATTCTTAAGAATTCCTCGCAAACATGGATTCGCAAACATAATGCTTCCGTAACTCTACCGAATCCAAAACCTCCGATTCCATCAACTGTCAAACCAACAGTGGTAAAGAAACTTTCTTCTCAACCAATTTCTTCCAAATCTATTCATTCTCGACAAAAGATTCGACCCACATGGGTAATTAAGAATAGATCATCTCAAGTTTCACCACAACAAGTAGACACAATCACTACTCAACCACCTTTAGGAACTAACAATCAAGGACCCATTCATATATGGGGACTTGAACGTGCTTTATTCTCTTGTTGCAGGTGCCTCACTTGTGGTACCTTGACTCCGGCTGCACCAAACATATGACTGGCAACAAAAGTCTTCTCAAGAACTATGTTCCTAAGTACTCCGGGAATGTGCGTTTTGGGAACGACAATGTTGCACCAATAATGGGGTACGGAGACATAGAGACAAAGCACATCAAAATCAAGAAAGTCTCCTATGTTGAAGGGTTGGGTCATAATTTGTTTAGCATTGGACAGTTCTGTGACAAGGATCTGGTCGTTGTATTCAAAAGGAACAAATGTTCTGTGCTCACAGAAGCTGGTGATGAACTACTTGCAGGCTCTAGGAAATCTAACCTGTATTCCATAGATTTGGAGAAATATGATTCTCCTATCCGAAGCCTCCAATGATCTTACTTGGCAATGGCATCGTAAACTCTCTCATCTAAACTTTCAGAATATTAACAAACTAGTCACTGGTGACTTGGTGAGAGGCATTCCCAAGCTAAGTTTCAACAAGGACCATCTGTGTGGAGACTGTGAGAAGGGTAAAATGAAGAAGGCTTCTCATAAATCCAAACAAGTGTTTAGCACTACTAAGCCTTTAGATCTCCTGCACATGGATCTCTGTGGTCCTATGAGAATTCAGTCCAAGCATGGGAAGAAGTACATACTAGTCATGGTGGATGACTATTCTAGGTATACTTGGGTCAAATTCCTGCGTGCAAAAGATGAAGCTACTCCAAAAATTATCACATTCATCAAATAGCAGCAGAACAAATATGGTCAGAGTGTTGTCTCAATCCGTACAGACAATGGAACTGAATTCAAGAACAACGCTCTGAAAAGCTTTTGTGACCTAGTTGGGATCAACCATCAGTTCTCTGCAGCATACACTCCACAACAGAATGGTGTGGTCGAAAGACGAAACAGAACATTGGTTGAAGCTGCCCGTACCATGTTGTCATACTCTGGGCTCCCACCTTCCTTTTGGGCTGAAGCAATCAATACTGCCTGCTATACGCATAATCGCTCTTTCATTAATAAACGTTTTAATAAAACTCCCTATGAACTAGCAAATGACATAGTACCTAATATCAAATACTTTCATGTCTTTGGTAATAGGTGCTTTGTTCTAAATGACAAGGATAATCTAGGAAAATTTGCTCCTAAAGCTGATGAAGCTGTTTTCTTAGGTTATTCCACTGAATCGAAAGCCTACATAGTTTTTAACAAACGTACAAAGAGAATTGTTGAAAGTCTCAACGTAACATTTGATGATGCGTTGAATGTTACATATTTTCCACCAAAATCAACAGTAGTTGCTTCTGAACATACCTGTTCAAGACCAGTTATTCAAAATAAAGAATCAAACATTTCATCCAGTTCAAATACTAATCTTGACTTTATGTTTGATTTCTTAAGATCTGAATCCTCTCCTGTTTTAACTGACCACAGGGATAACACATGCTTACAAACAAGTGTTACTATAACTGCTCCTACGGTCACTGAAACGAATCCTTTTGCGGATCTCTATGCTGAGGATTCTTCTTCTGTTTCTGTCACTTGTCCCCCTGTGACTTCTCAGATTCCTGACCTGGAGAGTTCTCCTGTGTTTGATTCAGACCCACATTTCTCTCCAGCAGATGAAGAAGAAGCACGACACTTACAAGATCTCATTCCTTCATCTTCCACTTCACATGAAATTAAGTGGACCAGACATCACTCTGAAGAGAATATCATCGAAGATCCTTCCGTTGGCATTCAAACAAGATCCGCAACTGCAAACGAATGCCAATTCTCTGGTTTCTTAAGCATCATTGAACCCACCAAGACTTATGACGCATTAGATGATCCAGATTGGATAATTGTAATGCAGGAAAAATTACACCAATTTGATTGTCTCAAAGTCTGGCGATTAGTTCCTCTCCCATATGGCAAATCTATTGTAGGAACTAAATGGGTTTACAAGAACAAAAGGGATTCGGATGGAGTGGTTATTCGTAACAAAGCTAGGTTGGTCGCTAAAGGCTACAATCAGCAAGAGGGCATTGACTATGATGAAAGTTTTGCCCCCGTTGCTCGCATTGAGGCTATACGACTCTTTCTTGCATATGCAGCCTCCTGCAGCTTTCGAGTCTTGAAGATGGATGTGTAGACAGCTTTTCTCAACGGTGTACTTAAAGAAGAAGTCTATGTCTCACAACCAGAAGGTTTTATCAACTCTAAATACCCTAACCATGTATATATTCTAGATAAGGCATTGTACGGTTTAAAACAAGCCCCACGTGCATGGTATGATGTCTTATCTGAGTACTTGATAGGTGAGGGTTATTCAAAGGGAAAGACAGATACCACTCTATTCACAAAGACTAAAGGTAGGGACAAAATTCTTGTTCAGATATATGTGGATGGCATCATCTTTGGATCTACGAATCCAAAGTACAGTGAAGAGTTTGCACAAACAATGGCAAACAGGTTTCGAATGAGTATGATGGGAGAGATGTCATTCTTTCTCGGACTCCAAGTAAAACAGTTGAGTCATGGCAGTTTCATTTGCCAGTCTAAGTATATCAAAGATCTTCTCACCAAGTATGATATGCTCAACTGTAATCCTATATCCACACCCATGGCTGCTAAAGCACAACTATCCACAGATCTTGATGGTTCTCCTGTAGATATGAAAACCTACCGTGGGATGATTGGATCGTTACTGTATCTTACTGCTAGTCGTCCGGATATCATGTTCTCTACCTGTCTCTGTGCCAGATTCCAGGCGAATCCTAAAGAGTCACATCTTCTGGCAGTTAAGCGGATATTCAGATATCTAAAAGGGTCTATGGATCTAGGTCTGTGGTACCCCAAAGATTCAAATCTGGATCTTCATGCTTACTCAGATGCTGACTATGCCGGTTGCAAGATTGATCGGAAAAGCACCTCTGGTAGTGCACACTTCCTGGGTGATCGTTTAGTCTGTTGGGCCTCAAAGAAGCAAAACTGCGTATCCACTTCTACAGCTGAAGCTGAGTATGTTGCTGCTGTAATGTGCTGTTCACAAAGTCTCTGGATACGAACACAGTTATCAGACTTTGGCCTTAGGTATGACAACATTCCATTATTATGCGATTCCCAGTCTGCCATCGCTATCTCTTGCAATCCGGTACACCACTCTAAAACCAAACACATTGACATACGTTATCACTTCATAAAAGATAATGTAGAGAAAGGTCTTATTGAGCTCCAATATGTTCCTACTGAAAATCAGCTTGCTGACTTGTTTACCAAACCATTAGACGAAAGTCGCTTCACTGTGTTGGTATCCAAGTTAGGCATGCTCAATATGAAAATATAACATATTGTTGCTCAATTTTCCCTTTCTTTCCTTTTTATTTAGAGTAGGTGTTACACTGTTTGTTCGTTGTGCAGCTTCATGATGCAACACTCAAGGGGGAGTGACTTTCAGGTGCTATACATGTATCACATGTGTAGGGGGAGAAAAATCATACACATACTGCACATGTGTAGGGGGAGAAGTATCAAACTGACACATTCCCTAAAAATTATGCAAGAGTCTAGGGGGAGTGTGTCAAACAAACATTCGAATCAACCATATCTGAAAAATTCAATTTTTAAAATTCAGATATCTTGAGTTTTTCAAGTATTGGATCAATCGCATGGATAACCAAAGGGTTAATCGCACGCCATTAAAGCCCCAAAGATTCAATCGCATCAAATGAGACCAAGTGTTAATCGCATGGATAACCAAAGGGTTAATCGCACGCGATTAAAACCCCAAAGAGTCAATCGCATAGAATAAGACCAAGGGTTAATCGCACGCGATTAAAGCCCCAAAGAGTCAATCGCATCGACTGAAAGATCAAGTGTTAAGCGCATGCGATTCTTTAGCATGTTAATAGGACCAAGTGTTAATCGCACGCGATTAACACATCAAAGGGTTAATCGCGAGCTCTATAAGCCGGGTTTCTTTACCATTCGCATTGGCTATCAGCCATGTTTTTAACCGAATGTGAGGGCCAATCAGAGCTTGACACGTGGCTTTTTTCACTGACATAAGTTACTCATCAGTTACCAAACGTTCTTCACACGATTCAAAATTCGAAAATTCGACTAAGTGTTCTCTCGTTTTGTTGGTTACTTGATTTCGAAAAACATCCCGTTACTCTGCCAAAATTTGCAATTTTAGTGTCAAAATACTCCTAATCTCAAAGGTAACAACTTGTATGGTTTACATTTTGAATATTTTGAGTTAAAAGGGTATTTTTTTGGCCTTAGAACACCCATATGCGAATGAGAGTCTCAACACTTTGAAGGGATTTTTGGTACACGAAACTAACTTGTTTGATGAAACAAAGTTTGCGATGAGTATATTGAACACTTGGGGAACACTTTGATGTAAAAATATTTCAAAAATCTCGAAAAGTGTTCTTCGTGTTCTTGGGGGGTATAAACATACACTAACAATTTGGTTTTTGGCCTAAAAAGAGGTATTAAGGTGATTTTTGACTATGCTTCAGTACTACAAAGTTGTTCAGTACTATATAATTGACACTTGTAAAGTATCAAAACAACTTTCTTATACTAAAAATCATCCTTAGGGTGTTAGAACATTGGTCAACATGGGTCAAACTTTTGTCATGCATATCTCTTTATCCTTAACTTAACTGTTTTATCTATCTGTACTGATAGAATGGCTCAAGCTGTACGTGACCCAGAAAAGATCATGCCCCAAGCTGAATTCCTTAACACCAAATCTCATGAAAACAACCATTTTGTTGACTTAAGAAAACTGAGAAACCTTACCTACCCAATTGTCACTGAAATTCTCAAAGTATACCCACTCAATCACCTACTGACCTATAACCCAGCCAAAACAGGCACACATGTACCTGAACTATACGTTCAACAATTTTGGAAAACATGTGATGTGCGGATCAATGACAGGGGTTATGAAGTAATCCATGCTGAGGTCGACGAATTTCAAGTCAATATATCTCTTAGTCGCCTTAGAACAATTTTTGCCCTACCCAGAGCAGATAGCAGACCTCCTACAATAGACTTTGAGGAAATCCTAGACGAGGATGCATGTCTTGCAGCTATAATGGAGATGGGGTATGATGGTGAGCTCACACGTAAAGGTCAATTCAAACGCAACAGCTTGCACCCAAAGTATAATACATTAATGACAGTGCTTCAAAGGTGTCTCACCCCAAAGCACTCGGGTTATGAATTCCCCACTGAGTATCAGCTCAAAATTTTTGTCGCTGCAGCCAACCATATGCATGTAGACTATGCATTTCTTCTCTTCCAAGATATTAAAGCTACTATGCAAAGGAAGAATTCCCAAAAGAAGAAAGATGCAAACATGCTGCCGTACCATTGCTTCCTGCCAATGATCATCCAGTTTGTGATGGATCGGAATGCTGATATTCCTCGGAGGACAGGTTTAGCTTCTATTACTCCTAAACTTTTCTTGTATATAAAACCTGCCGCTCCAGCCAACATGCCAATTCCAAGATCCTTCCCTGTATCTCTCTTAGACCTTTGTAAGCAGAATGATATTGTTAAGAGTTATAGGGAGAGTGTAGGAATACCTCCCATGGTTGTGCCAGAACCGGCCATACCTGCCCAGGGAGGTGTAGAACCTGGTGAGGAATTAGAACATAGGCCTCGGACATCTGTGGGTGATGCTGAGAGGGAAGAGCAGAGAGAAAATGAAGAGAGGGGAGGAGAAGAGGGTGAATGTGATGAGACTAGAGAGGGAGGGGATGCATATGATCCCACCACCATTCAAGCCATCGTTCAATCTCTTTCTCAATCCACCCGCACCCAAGCTGTTCTTACAGAACTTGGTCTTGACGTTTCTGAGTCATCCAGTTCTTCTCATGATGAGGCTGCTTCCCATCCAGGAGATGCCCCTGCCTTTGAACCTGTTATATCTCCCATGGGCACTCCTGAGCACCCAATTGAACAACCAGCAGAAAGCACACCCTCCTTCATGAAATTAACCGACCCACAACCAACCTCACCAGATGTGACACCCACTGCTCAACCTGATACTACAATTTCTCAAGCAGGTGGGCTTGTCATTCCTTTGAATCCAGCAAGAAGGGCCATAGTTGCCCCTGAACATGACATTCCAGTCACTTCGCCAAGTCATTCCTTATCTGTTGAACCTGGTTCTGTCACCCCTGACTCTCTCATTCAACCTGATCAATATGCGGGGTATGGTGCGGGTAGCGGTGATGATGAAGATAGTTTTGTTGTTAGGAGTGCGAGTGATAGAGAGGAGGTGAGAAAAGAAAAAATGAGTGCTGAGGGTTCCCCAAACCCAGAAAGCCGGGAAGCCACATCTACTATGGGCCTAGCACTGATGGGCCTCATATTGAAGAAGTCGCGGTGATCCCATCCGTGCAAGTTTCTGCCCCATAAAGCCACTACGATGTCTCTCAATAGGCACTGTCTTTATTGCACAGGGTTATAGCACATACACTGGGTCAACCCCAATTGGGTGTTGGACCTATTGAACAAAGAGGGCCGCCTCCCTCGTCCTCTACTCCTTTTCGTGCACAATTTGATAAACCGCGGATTTCCGCATATCTTGATCAACAATGTGTTACCATAGATGCACTGAGCTTGTTGACTCAACAAGTCTCCTCAACTTCCAGAGGTGGTACTTTTTCAGGTGCCATTCGAGGATTGGAAGGAAATCTTGCTGGAGCCAACATTCCTGCTGCTCCAGTAGGTGGTACTGCCTCTGTGGCTGGTACCTCAACCGGAACTCTTCGTGATTCCGGGTTTGTTTCATGTGCAGAACTTCATGATCACATTCAACAAGCCGTGGAACCAATCCACCAACAACTGCTAACAACAAATCAAAGGTTGGATCAGATTGACAAGCTTCCCAGGCCCAAGCTCAACAATTGAACAGAATAGAAGCTCTCCTTAATGCTAGACCTGCAGTGCCAGAACCACAGCCACAACTTGATCCATCATCTATGTTTGTTGATGCCTTAAAGAGCTTGCTATATGTCAGACTTCTGGAACAACAACCATAATCAGCTCATAATCAAGACCTTCTGACTACTCTTCGCAATGAACAGCGTCCATCGGGAATCACCATGGTTGACTTTCAAGAGTTTCATGAAGACGTAAATAACAAGATAGATGGGATCACCAGAGGTTTCTATACTTCTCTATCAAAGGTTACTGATCGGCTGACAATACTTAAACAAACTTGCCAGGCTCAGGCTCAGGGAAGCAAGAGGAGGCGGGATGATCAAGATCCTGATGATCAACCCGAGGGGGAGAAAAGAAGAAGATTATATATGACTTCTCCCTCTCAGGCTGCAAATGTACCAGTTGTACCTGTTCCTCTATTCAGTTCATACTTTATATGCAGGTATAAGTTCAGCTGGGTCTGGGAGTCAACAACAACAACATTTGGCCGATGAAGTTTATGAACGACAACAAAAGGAAAATGCTGAAAAACAAATTGTACTTTATGTACCTCAGCAAAAATCTGAACCGAGGCCAAGTGATCTTGAAGAAGGTGAAATACCTTACGAGCAGCCCCATGCCGAGATGTTTGACTGGTCTAGTGACTCTGAGGAACAAGTGCAAGATTTATATGAGTCTATTCACACATCACCTGCAAGGCATGTGGGGGAAGGTAGTTCTGCTCAACCGAAGGAGGAGACTGAGGATTATGAGATGGAAAGACTATTCAAAGGCATTGATGAATATGTCGAGTTTGCTGCACGTCCAGATTCTCCTAGAATTGTTCACAAATTTGATGATATTCCCAGTGAAAAAGAACTTGCACTTAAAAGAAAAGAAACAGAAGCAATTTCTAGAAGGGAAGCTAGGAGAAAGCCTAAACAAAAGAAACCAATCTTCGACGTGTCCAGGATTCTCAGTGGGATTAATGTTGAAGTTCATGAAACTTTCCCTCCTCCTCCTGGTCAGTTTCAAGAATCAGCTGCCGATGTACTTGAAAGAAACAAACAGAGAGAGGCAGCTGAGAAAACAAGACAAGAGTCTGAATGACCCTTGCCAAGGAGCTTCATTGTGCCACCTGCTCCTCCAGTGTATCGTGGGGATCCAGGACTTGATGCATGCAACATGTTCACAAGAAGTGCTGCCCAACAACCTATATGGAAACCTTATTTTGTCAATGCTGCTAATCTTGAAGAAAGAATTCCAGACATATTCAGCAATGAGCCAATACAGGTTATTTCCCCTGAGTTGCGGAACATGGATGACAAACAGAGAAGAAGATATGAACACATCCTCTCTCAATCCATGACAAAACCTGAAGAGATCAAATCAGAGTATCCTATAGTTGAACTTATCAATATCTATACTCAGACAACCTTCAGAATAAAGTATGCCATCTTTCATGTCAGAAGAGCAAACAACCTGTCATACTTCCTCAACGAAGCAGA
Organism: Pulicaria dysenterica; assembly: GCA_947179395.2. NCBI lineage: Eukaryota > Viridiplantae > Streptophyta > Magnoliopsida > Asterales > Asteraceae > Pulicaria > Pulicaria dysenterica. The sequence continues at coordinate 46,925,263 of OX359293.1, forward strand.
CTTAAGGTTTGTAAGTATTGAATACATCAGCTTTATCTTTGACACCCTCTCTCAGAAAAGAGGAAAGTGGCCTGAAGAAGAGTTTGGAAGAGGAGCTCTGATGAAATACATGAGAAATTTAATGGAATACTTTGAGGAACATGATCTGTAACTCGGAGCTGAAAACAACTATCTGAAAGTCAATCTCTTAAAGCCTAATCAAAGCCATCCAGATCTAGAAAAGCTTGAAGAACTGACAGTTATCTATGATGGGCATCCAAACTTCAAAGGTGATCGAGGGGTCGTCTCAAAGAATACAAAAGGCGAAAAGATCTTCATCAGACTTGATGAACTCATGGCGTATTCAGACGACACTTTGAAAATTCTCCATCATAAGATACATCAGAAAGTGTGGGATAACCGGGTAGCCTATACTGATGAAGAACATGCGAAAGCCTATCGTGCTATAGAAAGGATGAGAACGACACTGGCAAGCAGAAGGCAAATATGCAAGTGGCAAGTGGCATTCGGGATTCGCAACAAATCGGGATACGAATAGATTTTTGTATTTATTTGTTGTGAATGATTACACACCTCAATTAGGGGGAGATTGTTAGAAATATTAAAGTGAGGGGTGTAATATTTAATTACTCAAAGTTGGGGAAATGCTATATAAAGGCATTTCCCCCACATTTCAATGTTAAGCTTTGCATTCTAAGTTACTTGTGTTTGTGTTTTGCTCTCAACCTCTCGGCTCTCTCTCTAACCGATTACACACACAAACACACACTAAGAAGATAATCATCTAGCATTGCTTCATCCGTATAATATTTACGGGACCTTCACAGAGCCATGTTGTTCCTCAAGTCCATTGACAATCGTATGTCCGATGTCATTATCAAAGGACCGATAATCCCCAAGATCTCTGTTGTTGTCAGTGATACGTCCGCTGATAAAACAGACAAGAGTGAAAAAGAGGTAAAGAAGCTTGTTGCATCCTGGACAAATGAAGATTGGAAACTATTCAATCGGGATGACAAGGCTAAAAGTGTTCTGGCAAATGCCCTAACTAACGAGATCTTGCACACAGTGACTGGGTGTCAATCTGCAAAAGAGGTCTGGGATGCTCTATGTATTACATATGAGGGCACAGATCTAGTCAAACAGCAGAAGAAGAATCATCTGAACAGATCATATGAAAACTTCTTCTCAAAGAAGAATGAAACCTTGGCTGATGTGTTTACCAGATTTCATTGCTTGATTAATGACCTGCTAAGTGTGGGCATTTAGAAGGATGAAGCTGAACTCGTGCTGAAGTTTCTGGATGTGTTACCAGAAAGGTTCAATGAAGTGACCACAACACTGAGGGCTGGAGGAACATTGCATTTGTATAACCTGCAGTCCATTTATGGGTTTTTGCTAAATCATGAACAGATCACTGAACACAAAAGAACTTCTCAACTACAACTCAAGGAGTCTTTGGATAAAGTTAAAGTTGCATTGGTTGCACAGAAAAAGAAGAAAAGTTCCAAGGCACTGGTTGTTGAATCTGAGACTAAGTTAGAATCTCAAGCTGACTACTCAGACTCAGACTCAGGTGATACTGATGATGTTCAGACTATCACTGAGCAGATGGCCATGCTAGCCAGACATTTGAGAAGAGCTCAACGGGGAAGAGGAAGATCTGACAGGGGCAAAGGGAAGAGTTCCTTTGATCCCAAGAAGGTTGTGTGCTTTAACTGTCAGAAGAATGGACACATTGCTGCTGAGTGCAGATTAAAGAAGGAAGTATCAATATCAGTTGCTGATAAGAATGCTTACAGGGCTGATAAGTATAAAAAGAAATATACTCGGCTCAAGAAAGCAAAGCCAGAAGACAAAGGACTTTATGCTGAAACCTGGGATACTGAATCATCTACCTCAGGTGATGATGTATGTCTAATGGCTCAAGAAGATGAAGAGTTTGAAATTGACGAAGTTGATTATGGTTTGTCCGAGTCAACTTTTGAAGCTGACATGAAGGAAGCTGAGAAAAACAACAAGCTCAGTGATTGGGATCCTGCTTCCATGTATAAGGTTAGTAATTTTAACTCTTACACCGATGAAGAAAAGGGTCTTGCCTTTGACTATTTGCTAAATGATTTCAAGACCATCCTTAAGTCTCAAAAGGACCTTAAAGCTGAGATAGCTAAACTGAAGAATAAGATTAAGGAAAATAAATCTCTCATTGATGTTGGTAAGAAAGCACAGTGTGATCTTGAATGTCAAAGACACATTAATAAACTTCTAAGTGAAGAACTTCAGGAAGCTAAAGTTAAAGCTGACTAACTTCAAAAAGTCAGTGAGTCTTGGTGTAAGTCATCAAAGCTTGCTGAAAAGTGCATAAACCAACAAATTCCTAAACAGGTACAAGCTGTACTTGGAGGTGACTATCAAATAGCAGCTTATGTAGCCGATGATGAGATAGCAAGTACAGATTCTGAGGAGGATAGACAACTGATTGAGTCTCAGAAGTCAGCCTCAGAGAAAACACATGATCCAAACTTGAAATACAATATGTTTGTGAAAGCTAAAGATCATGGAAATGAGTGCTCAACATCTAAACAACATAGTAAGTCTGTGCTGGGCAGATTAGGCACTCAGCCTATTCAAAGAACTTCAGTCATAGAAAGGTTTAACCCAAATCCTTTCAAAAGACAACATTCTCTATCTGGCTTGGAGAGAAGTTACAAGAATAGGAAGACCACTGTAAGTCAGAGGTCAAATCACAATAATGGTAAGTCCAAAGTTGTAGATCCTGGTAAGTCCAAGAAGATCAACAGTGGTAAATCCAAACCTGTTGAAACTGGTGAGTCCAGTAAGCATGATAAGGGTAAGTCCAAGGTCATGGAAAAGAAGCTTGTTGGTCAAGCTTCTAATCAAAAGGATAACAAACAAAGATCTGACAAAGGTAAGTCCAAAGTCAGTGAGCACCAAGTGAATCAACTCGTAAAGAAAGTTGAAAAGTTATCCACTACATATAATCCCAAGACTGAGAGCAAGTTCTCACAAGGATTATTAGACACTCTACCTCCTGTAATCATTGGAAGAAGGAGATGCTACAAGTATAGAAGTAGAGGTCACGAGGCTAAGGATTGTGATGTTGAAATCTCAAGGCCTGAACAAGAACAGACTGATCAGTCTACACAGGACTCAGCTCCTGCTCAAGCTAAACAGTCAGTTCAACAAGATGGAGATGCTAAGTGCTCCTCATCTGAACCCACCAAGAAGTGGGTTCCCAAACAAAACTAATGTGTTTAGTTTTCATATCATGTGCAGGGTTCAAGTAAATGGTACTTGGATAGTGGATGCTCAAGGCACATGACCGGATGGAAAGGACTTCTTAGTGATTTCCAGGAAGATGAAGGTCCTAAAGTAACTTTTGGAGACAACTCCCATGGAAGAACTAAAGGCTATGGGAAGATGCATGCTGGTAAGGTGCCTTTCAAGAAGGTTGCATATGTTAAAGGTCTTAAGCACAATCTGATCAGTATCAGCCAGTTGTGTGATGAAGACAATATAGTTACTTTTAGGAAGAAAGCAGGAACAATATATAATGCTAAGGGAAAGCCTGTATTAATAGCTAAAAGAGAAAGAGATGTGTATGTACTTGATCTTAATTCTGTTGATCCCTATACTGAGACTTGCTTGTATTCCCAATCTGTTCCTAAGCTGAGTTGGTTGTGGCATAAACGATTATCACATTTGAATTTTAAAAATATAAATATGCTATCCAATAAAGAGTTAGTCTCTGGATTACCAAAGATCACATTTGTCAAAGACAAATTGTGTTCAGCCTGTGAACAAGGGAAACACCACAAAGGGTCCTTTAAATCAAAGCAAAATTTTTCAATAACAGACCCATTACATATGTTGCATATGGATCTGTTTGGACCCATAAGTACTCTAAGCCTAAGTGGCAAGAAGTACACACTGGTGATAGTAGATGAGTTCTCAAGATTCACCTGCGTAATATTCCTAAAGCCAAAAGTGAGGCTGCCCTGGAGATAATTAGTTTTATCAAACAGGAAGAGTTACAGAAAGGTAAGTCTGTAAAGCAACTCAGAAGTGATCATGGGACTGAGTTCAGAAACTCTATCCTTGAAAGCTTCTGTGAACAAAAGGGAATACTACAAAATTTCTCATCTGTCAGAATTCCTCAACAAAATGGAGTTGCTGAGAGGAGAAATAGAAACCTAATTGAGGCTGCTAGAACAATGCTGTGTGAGACAGGATTGAAACTCTATTTTTGGGATGAAGCTGTCAGTACAGCCTGTTATACTCAAAATAGATCAATCATTGTCAAAAGACATGTTGTAACACCCTCTCAACTGGCCTAGTATAATTGAGGTAATTAATTAGGTTAATATTTGAATTTAATTTAATTAAGTTAATTATTTGTCTAAATGTATTAATTGATATATAATTGTATTGGAAATATGATTTACTTTTTTATTAATAGATAAATAATTAATTGTTGTTAGTGGTTTGTGAGTTGGCCGATTTTGGTGAAGTTTAGTCACCAAAACACCACCTCATCTTCATTTGCATGCAAAACAAGGATTAAACCAAAGGTGTGTGTGTGTGTGTGTTTTCGTTGGATGCTCTCGGCCTTCAATCAAAGAAGAAGAAGAAATCATCAAAACAATTAGCAAACACTGAACTAATTGACATTGGATCCTGTTTTAACTGTTGCTCAAGGTTAGAATACTGAATTCAAAGTTGTTGATTGTTAATTTATTCGGTTTTGATATATATAGATGAATTCCAATTGATTCTTGGTGATTTGATAAACTTAGGATATTGCATGATAGAATTTATTATGAATTCATGATTGTTTATGTGTTTAGAATGATTCTGGAAACTTAGAACACTTGCATGTTGAAAATCAGTAAAATATTCTCGGAATGGTGATGAATCCGAGCAAATTGATAGGATTGTATTAAATACCGATAAAAGATGAACTGTGGACCTTAACATTTTTCTCGGAATTGATTTTATTGGAATTGGACATTCTCTCGGAATTTGATAAATGCCCTAACACTTTTATCAGAATTCAATTTTCTCGGGATGTGCCTTTTCTCGGAATGTGCCTTTGCTCGGAATTCTAGTTTATCGGAATCACCATTGATAGGATTTGGATTTACTCGGAATTCTAGTTTATCGGAATTACCATTGATCGGATTTGGATTTACTCGGAATTCTATTCTATCGGAATTGATGAAAACATCGGAATTGACAAATGCCTTTGCTTGGACTCTTATTTGATCAGAATTTTCCATTCACTCGGAATCCGACTTCGATCGGAATTGGATTCAATCGGAATTTGGGATTTTAGAATTATTCTCATAAATCAAACTATGACTTGGTATACATGATAGTTATATATGAGTATATAACATGTGATGTATGGGTACATGTGATATTTATTATAAATCAGTATTGTGAATGAAATACTGACTTGTACTTACTTATTCTTAGGAACTGAGAAGACTCAGTGAGTTAGTCAACTGAGTGTGCTCCTTCAGTGTAGACTGTGGTGAGTGGATTTATATCTACTGATATACAGGATATGATATCATATTGTTACTTGCTCATGGGACAGTATGTCTTGATTTTGAATATGTATACATGTTACCTTTAGAGATCAGCGTGGAGGATTTTCGGCTGGGCTTGGTTTAGGGATATATAATATTAGGACACAGTTTGATTTGCAATTGTTGTATTCAATGGTGCTAATATTGTTGTCCATGTAACTGAGCCATCGGTAAACCTTGGTTTTGGCCGACCTTGGTTGTAGGTGGTTGCAACACCGCCGGTTCTCCTTGAATTATGAGCCTTGTGTTTTAGGCATGTTTGCCTTGTGTATGATTAGATATTTATTCCCTCACTTAGCTTTGTGCTAATTCCCCACTAGATTATTTTGCAGTTACTCCGTGGTGAGTTATGGATAATGAAGACTGGGATTTTGGACAGACCAAGAACTCTGATGTCTATATTTTTGTGTAGAGCCTGTTTTGAAAATTAACACTGTAGCAGCTTTGTAATTAAAACAAGTTTCAGCTTTGTAATTAGTATGTATTTTAAAAGATAATTATATGTAATTAGCTTCCGCGTGCAATATAATATATGTTTAAAAAGTACAGTGTTACACATGTTAAAACATCATATGAGATGTATAAGTCTAGAAAGCCCTATATAGGTTATTACCATGTCTTTGGTTCAAAATGCTATGTGTTGAATCAAAGAGATCAGCTCCATAAGTTGGAACCTAAAGCTGATCCTGGAATATTCGTTGGTTATTCCTCAATCTCCATATCGTACAAAGTGTATAACACTAGGAGAAAGGCCATAGAAGAATCAATTCATGTTTCATTTGATGAAGACAGTTTTGATCAAGCTGAGAAAAGACACGTTGACTCGGTCAGTCTGAGTGAGCTTGAAAGGCCTGAGGAAACCAATATGTCAAATCCCATGTATGTCATGGGAAATGATAGTGATGATGATGTGTGTTCATCAAAGAAATCATCAAAAGCTCCAAGAAATTCTCAAGCTGAGAAGGATGATGAGTTCATCAACCCCTTTCGAGCTGACATCACTCAGACTGAGGATCTCAGTGATCATCAGTTTGTTGACAATGCTGCGGTTGAGACTGAGGAGATAAGTTCACCTTGGGACTTTCCACCTCACTCAGATCACGAACCAGATTCTCCAACTACAACATTCAAATTCCTCAAAGACCATCCTCAAGATCAGATCATTGGAAATGTCCAAGAAAGGGTGATGACCAGATCAAAGGCTACAGCTAACTATGCCACTTACTTTGGTTTCCTATCTCAAATGGAACCAAAGAAGACTGAAGAAGCCTTAGAGGATGAGGATTTGATTGAAGCTATGCAAGAGGAATTAAATGAGTTTGAGAGAAATAAGGTCTAGAACCTTGTCCCTGCCCCCAAAGATCATTCAATTATAGGTACTAAGTGGGTCTATAGGAATAAAATGGACAAGGATGGAGTGATAGTTAGGAACAAAGCCAGGTTGGTAGCACAAGGGTATAAACAAGAAGAAGGAATTGATTATGATGAGACCTTTGCCCCTGTTGCTAGAATTGAGGCTATAAGACTGTTCCTGGCTTATGCAGCATATAAAGACTTCAAAGTCTATCAAATGGATGTGAAGAGTGCTTTCCTAAATGGAAAACTTCAGGAGGAAGTCTATGTGAAACAACCTCTTGGCTTTGTCAGTTCAAAGTTTCCACATCATGTCTATAAGTTGGACAAGGCTTTGTATGGTCTTAAACAAGCTCCAAGAGCTTGGTATGATACACTGTCCACTTATCTACTATCAATGGATTTCACCAGAGGTAGTATAGATAAGACACTCTTTATTAAAAAGAGTAAAGGACAGGTGATTCTTGTACAAATCTATGTGGATGACATTATCTTTGGTTCTACCAATGAATCGCTGTGTGAGTGGTTCTCTAAAATAATGTCACAAAAGTACAAAATGAGTATGATGGGTGAGATGGCATACTTCCTAGGCTTACAAATTCAACAAAAGCCTGATGGAATATTCATCAATCAAAGCAAGTATGTTCTTGATTTGATAAAGAAATATAGTTTTGATTCAAGTTTAACCATGAAAACACCCATGTCACCAGCTGTCAAGCTGAGTAAAGACGCAGATGGTAAGTCTGTGTGTCAGTCTACCTATAGAGGAATGATAGGTTCATTGCTCTATTTGACAGCTAGTAGACCTGATATCATGTTTGCAACATGTGTTTGTGCAAGATATCAGGCAGATTCTAAAGAATCACATCTTCAAGCTGTGAAAAGGATCTTTAGGTACCTTAAAGGTACACCAAATCTAGGTCTTTGGTATCCAAATGACTCTTGATTTGAGTTAGTTAGTTTTTTAGATGCTGACTATGCTGGGTGCTAGTTGGACAGAAAATCAACTACTGGAGGATGTCAAATGCTTGGAGGGAAGTTAGTCAGCTGGACTAGTAAGAAACAGAACTTAGTGGCTACTTCAACTGCTGAAGCTGAGTATGTTGCAGCAGGAAGCTGTTGTGCTCAAATCCTATGGATGCAACATTAGCTTCAAGACTTTGGCATAAGTTTCAAGAAAACTCCTATCTTCTGTGATAACCAAAGTGCAATAGCCATCACTTACAATCCAGTCTTCCACTCAAGAACCAAGCACATTGAAAAAGGCAAAGTTGAAATTAGATTTAATTACTCTGTGTGATTAGGTCATTGTGCATTATGGTGAGTCTGTCTCACATTTTGCGGTTACACTGATTATGTATCGTGTAACATAACAAGTGAAAGGTTATATTATTGTAAGTCAGTAATATAATTCTATATAGTTATCCATTGGAAGATGATATGTTTCATCTCAATCATTGTTCCATTGCGCCGTAAATTTGTTACGTGTAACGGACAAAAAGGGATTTCAAACGGTAACTTTTCTCTCTCCTCGGAAAGGTATATATAACGACCCAAACCGATTTTCAGAGGTTTACGCTTACAATTCACAATTCTAAACCTCTCCTTCACTTGCATACCTTTCACAAACACTTCTAATTGCTCAGTGCAATCTCTCGTTCACCTCTTTTCTAAACCCTAATCGCTCAGTGCGACTTTAGAAATTACTCAGTGTTACTCAAGCTTAATTCGACGATGGACGGAATCATTCTAAATCTCGGTGATAGGATGGTTAGAGGTGCTACGTTAAAAAACAATGGGATGCCGATTCTTAAAGTAAACAATCAATGTGCATGTTTGGCAATCCCTGCACGTAAGAGGAACAGAGGCTATGAAGCCTGGGTGGATTATATCCGAAAATGCCCCCTGGCATTTGCTTTCACTGGAGCACCACTACATATTGTTCCACAACACTTATTAGAGTTCTGGTACACTTGCGTCTATGACCAGAACAGGGGAGAGATCGCTGGCACTGTTCTAAATGGGGATAGAACAGTTGTCATAACTATACAGCGGCTAAGGGATGTTTTTCAACTTCCTGCATGTGATATGTTCGAAGCTGCTGTTACTAGGCAAGTGGCGAGGTCTGTCCTACCCAACATGGGTCACCCGCAGACTGAGGGTGTTATAAAGAAGGCCACTTTTCCAACCAGCTGGGGTTTTCTGGTGTCAATAGTGATTCATTCACTAGGTACCAAGGTTAGAGGCTGGACCAATTTAACGAGTTCGAGATGCAGCTGCTGTACAACATGTACTTTGCGAGAAACTTAGACTATGCACAGCTCATCTTCAACGAGCTCAGGGTCCAAGTGATGAAGACCACAAGGGAACTTCATGTACCTTTCATACGGTACCTGTCCTTGGCAGTTGAAGCCGAGCTGGGGACAGCACTCTACGAAGCTGATCATGATGTGTTCCTGTTTCCTACATTCAGCTCCAAGATGTTCAATAATGACATCTTCCCCGAGCAAGAGGGTCTGAGTGATCCTATACTGCTGATAGCTAAGGCAGCTTCATTAGAAAGTGAAGAAGAAGGATCCAATCAAGGGGGACCTTCTCAAGCTGACACAGAGGTTCAAGCTGAGTACTCTGCTCAGGCTGAACCAACAAATATTGAAGCTGCTTCTGGTAAGACCTCTCCACTTACTCTTTCTTCTCATTATTCTCCATCCATTTTTGGAGATAAGGCTGTGGTAAACCCAACCCAGTCTAACCCATCTCCTCTACCTTATTTCCATTTACAATCCCACTCTGAATCCACCCCTAGTTTGCCCACTGCTGCTAGGGAGAATATCCGAACCTACACACGAAAAACTGCCATAGGTGGTGCCACTCCTAAAGGTATCACTGGAACTGAAATCACTTTGATCCCTCCACAGGCAGGAGTTGAGGGGGAGACGCCTACTCTTAAGGTGTCAACCTCGAGGCTCATTACAACCCAACAGCCTAAACTGGGTGTGGTGTCTACTCAGCCCACACTCTCCAGTGCCATAGGAGAGCCCATTACTGTGCCTATGCAGACATACTTATGTAACATTGAATATCTGACCAATCCCCAGGGTCAATCACCCCCTCCAAACCAATCAGCCAACCACCTACCCATACACTTCACGTCTCGAGCCCCATTACTTCTCTTCACTTCTCATACCCACACACACGACCTGTCAATGTTTCATCTTCAAACTAAGGTGATTCACAGGGTCCAAACTCTGGTGCAAATGAATTTGAAGGTAAACACCAACCTTCAGACGATGCACCCAAATTCCAACCTTCTTAGGCTGACTTGGATGATTTAATGGATTTCTTTAAACGTCAGTTTGACAAGCTGCACCTCAAGAGAAAGCTGCCTAAGAAGGATATGCTGATGATTTTAGATTCTCTGGCCGAGGAGGTGCTGCATTTAAAATCTACTGTTGCTGCCCTTCAACAACAAAAGCCTTCAACCTCTGTTGATGTTGACAAAAAGGGGGAGAATGTTCAAAAGGCTGAAGCTGAGTCAGTCAAAGCTTTCAAAAGGCTGAAGCTGAGTCAGTCAAAGCTGAAGCCTTATTACTATTGGCAAAGGGAGCAGGTTAGATTGAGGGGGAGAAAGAAACAGAGAAAGAACCTAAGCTGACTGAGAAAGCAAAAGGCTTTATGTTTAAGGATCAGGCAGGCAATCCTAGCTTTATCAAACTGAATGAAGTATGTTATCTGAAAGTTGAGGATGCCTTGAGAATTAGAAAGTGTTGTGATGATGATGATTCAAATCAACTAATGAAATATAGGCTGAACAAGATCATCAGGGTACAACAGAAGGAACTCAGTGGGAATGAAGAAGCTGAAAGACTGTAAGATGAGATCAACAAGGAGATCAGCATCTGGGAGCTTCTACATCCTGAGTTCATAAGATAAACTATATAATAGATTAGTTCTATTATAAATTAGATTAGTTCTAATGTAAATATTAGATTAGTTCTAATATTTTTGTAAGCACTTAGTGTGCATGATCTATGCGATCAACATTTTTGTATTATGATTAATTCAATTAATACAAGTATAAGTTTGATATGTTCAACTGTGTTATGATATGTTCATAATAATTAGTCTGATAAGTTCAGCTTAAATGAATAACTGATTAGTTCTTATTCATTAATGTATTGAGTTGGTGTGTTCAACTAAAAGTTGGTTTGTTCCACTTATATTTGATAAGTTCAAATAAAATTTGATTAGTTCAAATTTAAAATCTTGATAAGTTTAAGATTTAAAACATAATTCTGTTAAATAAACTTAATAACTGTTTGATGGTTTTGTCATCATCAAATAGGGGGAGATTGTTGGGAAAATGATCTCATCAGTTAAGCTTTGATAAGACAAAGTTAAGTTCGTAAGATAAGTTCTAAATACCACTTAAACAGAATTATGAAGCTTAGTCAGACTGAACATTAATAGTGATTCAGGCTGAGTATAAGCTGAGTATAAGCTGAGCATATGTTCGACCAGCTTAGACTATATCTTAGTAAGATTATCACTATGTGTGATAAGCTGTGTATGTCACCTAAGATATATTGAGCTTTCAGCTTGATGAGTTTCAAGCTGAGTGACTCAGCGTGAATACTGAGTCAGCTCAACAGAGTTGCTAAATAAGTTCTAGCTAACTCTTCAGACTTCTAAGGATGAGTTTATTAATATACATGTTAGTTCATGATGGTTTTCGAGTCTGTTCTCGAAGAACTCAGCTTGAGTTTCAAGCTGAGTAACTCAGTCCAAGTAAGAAGCCAGTTTAAAGAAAATTTAAATATGTTTTAAATTTATCTTTTTTAACTCTCTATATCTACGGAAAGGATAAGAAGACTTCAGAATCAAGATTGAAGATTGAAGACTCAAGATAAGAAGATTCAAGATTCAAGATTCCGAGTTATCCAATAGTTAGTTAGCAAATTAGGCTGAGTCTTAGTTTGTTAGATTCCGTAGGCACATGATTATAAATACTTATCTCATGATAACTTTAGAGGTACGACTCAGAAACAACAACGACGACTAAGTGTTGCAGAGCCAAATACCTCACCTCAACCGTATGTGTTACGATTCTTGAATCATTGTTTGTCAGTTCAACGTGATCAAGAAACTCACATATTACCAAGCTATTCGTATGTTCGAATACTCACATTAGTTGTGAGATTGGTAAGTTTTCAATCTGTGATTAAATCCTGTTTAGAGAGTCGTCAGTATCTATAATCATAAGTTGATTATAGATAGCTATGTTTGAAAGATTGAGGGATTTATATTAGGTGTTTACAAATCAAGAGTTGCTTACTTGATAGAGTCTGTAATCATCTTCTTATTAATGAAAAGCAAAGCATTCGATTGTGGTTTGATTTACTTTGTGTGACACTTTTCTTTGATTTTTTCAATTTCCGCAGAAAGTGTATTCAACCCCCCCCCCCCTTCTACACATCTGTTGCTTGTTGTTATTATCACCAAGGGACCTGTTGGATTATGTGCACATATAGATAACATGTATCATCGTATCCAATGCTATGTGACACTAAAGGATCACACCGCTGCACACCCAATTAGAACCTTTTGGATTATAACTTTTTGTGTGGAAAAGAATAATTAATTAGTTTAATTAATTATTGAGAAAGAGAAAAATAATAATAGTTAATTATTATTAAAAGAGAGATGTTAATATTTAGTTTAAATATTAACGGGACCAGTTAATTAATAGTTATTAATTAACTAGAAAGGTTAAGGGGTAATTTGTGTAATTGATTAACAGTTTAATTAAAGTTGGGCTTTAATTAAACGGGCTTGTTCTAATAAGGGTTTATTATATAAACCTAATTAAGCCTAATTAATCACATAAGTCAAATACAAAAGCTACAAAGAAAAACCCTAAGGCTCTCCCTTCTCTCTCTCTATCTCGGCCGATCCTCTCTCTCTCTCTTCGTAAGATCAACGGCGGCGCAAGGCCGCAGGGGCGGTGGTCGACGGCGGCGCAGGTCACACACACACGGGTCACGGCTTGATCCGATGTTTAATCCTTAGGAGGTCTAGCAGCCAGTTCGAGGTGGTGCAGTAGCGGTGGATAGCCTACAGCCGTCTAGAGGTCAAAAAGAAAAGTTTTAATCACTAAAGGTATAACTTTCTAACCCTCTTTTCTTTTAGTTCCTGTATTAGTTAGATGAGATCACTGGAGGGGGTTTTGATTTCCGCTGTGCATGTTTGATAACCTGTTTTTATACCCTACAAAACCCTTCAGTGGTATCAGAGCCACTTCTAACCTCATAGGGAACTAGGTAGGATTCTTTTTATCATGATGAATAGTTTTTTCTTTTATCAAGGTTTAACTTTTTCTTTTGTTTATCCAAGTATTTTAAAAAATCAAGTTTAGATTTTTAAATGGATAACAAGAATTAGTTATGATAAAAGGATAAGGTTTAGGGTTTAAATTTTAAATATTATTATTATTTTTATTGTTTGCGTAAAGGGATGGTGGCCGGCGGCGGTTTCACCACCATGGCCGGCGGAGGCGTCGGCTGGCCAATTGCAGCCACCAGTTTGGTCGGTGGCTAAGGTGGTCGACGGCCCAGGGAACCGGCGGCGTAGGGGCGGCCCAGCTGCGGCTTGCGCCTGCGGCCCAGATCCAAACAGGCCCAGTTTGTGGTCAGCCCACGGTCTCACCTTTTGGCCCAGTTTTGAGGTCCAAGAGTGCTTTTTTAGTTTTTTGGGTTTAGGGTAACACCTAACAGGATTAAAAACTAAAATATTATGTTTTTTATTTTTTATAAAACTCATATATATAAAATATTAATTTTAATCAAGTATTGGTTAGAATTAATTATTTTAGTAATCCTACACGCATAACAATAATTAAATAATTTTATTATTTTAAACCAGGTGATTTTAATAGTTTGTTAAAGCCAAGATATTTCGTCGAGATATGATAATTAGAATCAGTTTTGTATGTATTTAGTTTAAATACATGTTTGGGATGCCATAGCCGAGCCCTCTTTTAGACCTTGTGGATTGTTTCCTTTACTGCACTTGTGGTTGTGTTTTGGTTTATTATTTTATGGTGTGGGGAGGCCTGTGTGCCACTTACAACCCCTATTCTATTTTGTAAAAGTACTAGAATTAGCGGGCCTGCGTGCCTTTGATTATCTTGTAATTTTTATTATTTCTAGTTTTAGATTATAGAATAGAATAGTATTATTAGAATATTTTTTTTTTTTGCTACTTCAAGAACCAAGGAGCAGGAAGCAGGATTGGATGCTCGAGCCAGTGGGAGCTTCAGAATGCCATGCCATGTGTGTTGTTTTTCCACTTAGGTTTTGACCGCCGTGTTTTTCGTGTGGCTCACGAAACCGACATTAGCAAAGGGCAAGGCTAAGGCATAGTTGTTTGTGGCTGTTTTATTTCTTTACATATTATATATATGCGTGGTTGTGATTAACACGATGAAATAAAACAAGGGTTTTAATAATAGTTTATTATTGAAACAGATGTTTTTTACAAGAAAACTGGCATTAAAGTTTTTCACGTTAAAAACTTGGAAATCCTTTTTAGAAAAATCTTAGATTAGTGTGCTACCCACCTAATGGTACACCCTTGCTATTAAACGGTACTCGGGTGTCGGAAGTGCCCAAACCTTGGGCATCCGGGTTCAAACCATTGCGGAAGGGGCATGAAAGATTCTGCGATAATCGGGAGTCACGGCCAGAATTCATGCTGTCTTAGGTGGTGTGATCTATTTTGGTGATAATCGGGAGTCCCGGCCCAAAATGCACTAGAAGGACTAAACATGCACGGTTCTCGTAATCGATGTCCCGCGGATCTAGGAGTCGTGTCCAGCTAGGATACGATTGGTATAGTTTTTACCTACCAGAAATAGCATTGTCCGGGTGGGAAGTGCCCAAACCTTGCATCGGGAAATGTGAAATATGGATCTTAGTCTAATATTTTTTGTTAAAATGTAATAATTATTAGAAGATATAATCAATACTGAATCGGTTTTATCTTTTTCTTTTTCTGTAGATGTCTATTATATATATTATTCTGTTTTATTCACCAAGAGAATCTCTAAGTCTCATCACTAGCAAGTGGAAGCTTTCGGGTCCAAACTTTGCTGTTTGGAAGATGCATCTGAAAAATGTTTTGTATGCACAGGGAAAGCTTCACATCATTGAGACATTGCCTCCAGAACGACCAGGAGTGGATGCCCAGGATAGTGAGTATGACACTTACTATCAGTATCTGGCTGACGAATCTGATGTTATGTCGATTCTCGTTCTCACCGTATCATCCGAGTTTACGGATGATCTCCGTGAGAAGTCATCTTATGAAGTTGTTCAAGGACTAGAGCAGAAGTTCAAGTTTAGTGAACGTATATGTCGTATTCTATTGATGAGGGAAATCTTTTCAGCCAAGATGAAAGAAAGTCAACCTATTAGCAATCATCTCATTAATATGAGAAGGCTCTTGGATTGCTATGAGAGCTTGGGGTCAAAATCAAAACCACATGAGCTAGTTATGCTCTTGTTCGGTTCCTTGTTGGACTACTACCAGAAAAGAGTAATGTATGTCCTCGGTGATTTTGAGATGACTGTCGCAGGGTTGCACGAAATCCTCATGTGCATTAGCGACGAGTTGAACCCAAAGAAGCTACAGTCACCAGTTGTGGACCCTATGCAGGAGGATGACTGGCTGGAAGAACTTGGAGAAATTTGTTGCCCAGACTGTGGTAGCAAGGATCCATGCGAGCACTCACTCGACATAGATCAGCTGGACATTGGTTCGCCCAATGATACAGGTATCTTTATGATAGATTGTCTTATTACCTCTTATGAATCATGGGTATTGGATACCGGATGTGGTCATCACATATGCAATCATTTGCAGGGATTCAAGAGAAGTAAGAAGTTGAGACAAGGAGATATGGACCTACGGGCAGGTGAAGGCTCCATGGTTGGGGCTGAAGCTGTAGGGACATATTGTCTTAGTTTGCCCTCAGGCATGGTCTTAGAACTAAAACCTTGTTATTATGTTCCAAGACTAATTAAGAATGTTATCTCGTTTGATTTGATTATAGACTGTGGATTTCCATATGTTTTAAATGAAAAGATTATTTCTTGTTTCAAAAATGATGTTTTCTATTTTAAAACTACTCCAGAAAATGGTCTATATACGCTAAATCTAGATAACAATGACATCTATTATATAAGTAAAAGATTCAAGAGTAACTTGAATCAAACTTATCTCTGGCATTGTCGTTTAGAACATATAAACGAGAAACGCATTGAGAAACTCCGAGATGACGGAATTCTAGAACCTTTTGACTTGGAGTCATATGACATATGCGAATCTTGTTTATCTGGTAAAATGACAAAGCAGCCTTTCAACAGTGAGAATGAAAGGGATAATGAGCTATTAGGGATTATACACCCAGATGTGTGCGGACGCTTTACTCCGGA
This sequence comes from Pulicaria dysenterica, assembly GCA_947179395.2. NCBI lineage: Eukaryota > Viridiplantae > Streptophyta > Magnoliopsida > Asterales > Asteraceae > Pulicaria > Pulicaria dysenterica. Next base: position 46,941,725 of record OX359293.1, read on the forward strand.
GGCTAGAGGAGGATACTAGTATTTCATAACCTTTACTGACGACTTCAGTAGGTTCGGTTATGTCTACCTCATGAGACTTAAATCTGAAAGTTTTGACAAGTTCAAACAGTTTCAGAATGAGGTACAAAATCAGCTGGACAAGAAGATAAAGTCGCTTCGGTCGGATCGAGGTGGCGAGTATCTGAGTCAGGAATTCGACGATCATTTGAAGGAATGTTGTTAGTGCATGTATGTAAATCCCTAGTTCTGGTCAATCAGATATGTAATTACCTACTTGGAATGATAATACAAAGAAGTTTTGACATCTGATTTACATGTTTATTCATTCTAAGTGTTTACTTATATTTGTTTTAAGCCTACAAGTACTTAGTCATGTGTTGATTTGTGTTTGGAAGTTTAAGTATAAGTGAAGGTCACCACGTGCGTAGTGGATCTCACTACGTGCGTAGTGAAGTAGATAATTAAAGTTTAATTGAATATCATTAAAACACCCGGTACGTGTGTACTGGATTAACTACGTACGAATTGCAGAGCATTACGTGCATAGTGTAAGTTAATTAAGGAAATGACGTGTTACACTCAAATACGCGTTTTCTATACGTATAAAAACTCCTTAACCGCGTATTAGCGCGGGGAATCGTCATTAATCGTCTATAATCACATATAAGCCTTCAAAAGCTTTCATAATCATTTGGTAAACCTACGAAAATGTCGACTAAGTGCTGATTCCGCATCCAAGGGCAGTCATTAAGCATTCTGTGTGAGTTCTCAGATATACCTTCGAAAAAAACGTAAACTTAGTGTTAATTTCGTATCCAAGGGCAGCCTTAAGCATTCTGTGTGAGTTCTTAGTGTTGCTCTTCGTCTTTCTCTGTGTGTTCTTCATGATTACTATGTGCCAGACACCTAAGCAGATCTTTGAATCCTTAGGAGGTTTGGGAAATAGATATTCCGCACTATTTCTCATCCTAGATCAGTCCTAGCATTAGGGTGTTAGTTTAGAACCCCCCACGGTCCTACAAAGTGGTATCAGAGCCTTGTGCTTTGATTGATCATTTTTTCTTAGGTTTCGTGATCTAGGTGTCGTTTTGGTCTTTCAGGATTGTTAGTTTTGTCGTTTTTATCGGTATTTTATCGTACGTTTAGTCGAAATAAGGTTGTTTTTGCGTTAAAAGGTTTGTGTTTTTACGTAAATTAGTTCCTAATCGTTGAAGTTTACACGTGCGTAGTGTCTCGCATTACGTACGTATATATCAGCAGTCCGTGCGTAGTATGTCCTTCGTGTTCTAGAATTTTCCATAACCCGTGTTCTGTCCGTGTGTGGTGCGTATTCATCACGTGCGTAGTGACCTACACTCCGCACGTATTGATTCTTAGTGTTGACTCGTTTCTTGAAAAATAAGTTACTCATTACGTACGTAGTAAATCCATTTCGTGCGTACTAGGTATCTATTCCGTACGTACCTGAGTCTGTGTGAAACTTTTTCATTCCGTGCGTAGTACATTCCACTACATGCGTTGTGTTTTCACTCCATACGTGTTATCCTAACTTCGTGCGTAGTGCGTGAGTTTGTTTTAGGTCTTATTCATAATGTCTGCCATGAGTGCAATGACTGCCAAACAAACTATAACTACTCTAAGTAATTTAATTATGGACAATGAACAAGGTGGAATAAACAAAGTACCTCGTCTATTAACCATGGAAGACTACCCATTCTGGAAACCACGTTTTGAAATTTTTATTGATGGGATTGATCCAAGGCTGCACCGGGCTATATCTGCTGACTACTTTGTTCCTAAGGGCGAAGGGAATATTGAAGTTCCCTATGATATGATGAGTGACGATCAGAGGAAAGCATACGATGCTGAGAAGAAAGCTTATTCTTATCTGATCCAAGCCATTCCAAATGAGATCTTCCACCAGTTCCGACGATATAGAATGTCACATTCTTTGTGGAATGCTTTACAGAAACGGAACGAAGGGAATGCATCATTAAAGGAGCTTAAGGCCTCACAGTTACGTAAAGAGTTTGATCACTTCACATCTTACAGAGATGAAAAGATTCCTGATTTGATTAACAGATATAACCATCTTCTGAGTGAGTTGGATAGCCTAGGTGTGCAAGTATCTGAGAGACAGCAGGTAGAGACTTTATCTAAGGAATTACCAAAGAGCTGGAGGCCGTTTATAATGATCTTGAAAAATGGTGAAGGTTTCGAGGGTATGGACCTCAATGACTTCATCACCAAATTAAAAGAGCATGAATAGGAGGAACAAAATCTAGATAGATTGAGTAGTTATGTTCAGAATCCTTCCTTGTACTGCTCTGGATCCATTCCTTCTCCTGCAACCTCGTCAAATGCTCCGTTGCAGACTGCTTTTACTTCAAGTGTCAGTGGGTCAACCAGTTCTGCAACTACAAGTGGACCACCGTATTCTGCTCCTTCAAGCAAAAAGTCGGAATCAATATTACCTGCTTTAAACACTGAACATTTCAAGCATGGTAGTACTGAAGAAGTAAAGGAGCACATGGGGATGCTCAGCGTGTTGGTGTCTTCCTACGATGATCTGCTTAAAGGCAAAATTGGAAATGCCTATTTGACTCAAGAAGACTATGAGCAGATTGACAATGATGAAATGGAGAGACAGGACATTTTATGGTCCTATGCCAACCTTGTGAGGAGAGCAAAAGCTTTGGTTAAATGAACAGGGATGCAGATTACAGCGACTAAGGATACAAAGCTGGGCTTCGACAAATCAGCTGTAACCTGTTACAACTATGGCGAAAAGGGACATTTTGCAAGGGAGTGTGAAAAACCAAAGAACTCAGGACCCAAGTATCCTTTCAGGACATCTCCTGGGAAATCTTCAACTTCCACTACTCCAAAGAAAGCTGAAACATCTCATGAGGAATCATCTAAGGCAATGGTGGTTGTACAGAAAGATGAGGGGATAGACTGGTCCGTACACTTTCAAGATAATGATGTCTTCGAGGTTGCAGAGACCAACTTGGCCAGTGTTCAAGATCTGAATGATGATTCACAATCTGAAGCAGATAGTGTGCAGGAAGTTGATGATGAATTTGTTGCCAGTAAGGAAGAATCAGTGATGCCTACTGATGAGTACAATGTCAAACCAGTTTCACTGCCAGCTGCCGAACCAACGCCAGTGACTGTTCAATCTCAATCTGAAGATCCTAAGGCGTGCATGACTGGACAAGCTGACTCAAAGGTAAGTAACATTTCTAGCCTTCCCTGTGCTTTGTGCAATGATTATGTACAAAACATAGTATCGCTGAAATCTCAAGTTGCCGAGCTTACCTCTAAACTGCATGAGAACACACTTATTAAAGGAAGAGAAAACACTTTAAAAGACAAAATTGAAAGTCAAAATAGGCAGATTAGAGAACTAGAGGCAGCTTTGTTAAATAAGCAGGATGCTATAGTTTTTTACATCAATCAAATAGACACTCTGAAACGGGATCTTGCTAGCTCTAAGGTAGATTATGAAACTCTAAACCAGAAACTTAAAAGTTATTCAACTTCATCTTATCTATTTGAGCACATAATCGACCGAAGACCTCAAGGTTCCAATTTAGAAAAGGACAAAAAGCAGTATACCAAATGTCCACCACCAGTGTTAAATCAACTGGTGAAAACAGATGTCTTCTCTAAAGCTGACTCACTTCCTTCTAAGGTTGATGAATCTTCTGCTTCAACCTCAAAACCTGATTTAAAAATGAAGGGGGTAGTTAGTGAGCCTCAGATGAAAGAGGTTAAACAAGAAGAAATGCCTGAACCTGTAATGAGAAAACTTTTAGGTAATTTCACTGGACAAGGCACTCTAATGCAAAATGTCCAAGCAGCACTCAGAACAATAGGGAAGGAGGGTGCAAAGTCTCCTTCAACCCGTCCTTATGAGGAAGTTAAAATCCTACCCAAACAACGTGGTCTAGGAGTTGAGCCAAAATGTCCAGTTGATCAAAAAGTGCCACATAATCCTGCAAAACACCAGTCAAATAGGATTTGCTATGTTTGTAGGAGACCTGGTCACCTCAGTTATGAGTGTGATCAGCAACAACAGAGCTGTAATGGGAACGTTGATTCTTTTTCTGAAAATTTTCAAAGGAACAAAATGTTTAATCACAATAATCAAAGATCAACTCAACCTATTCAGATCAAGAGGACTGTTGGGGAAACATTTGTTAAACCCAAAAGTCCCGAGGTTTGTAAAAAGGGGAAAGAACCACTCCATAAGGTGATTAATGCTTCTAGTGTTTATCACAAGGCTTCTCCCCGTCAAGACTTAAAATGGACCAATAAACCCGAATCTAAAATGTCAAATAGTTCAGATACCAATGCAAACTTCAAAGCTACTGGTATTTGGATTAACATGCCAATTGTTGGAGAAGATGGGAAACCCATGACCATTCGGGCATGGGTTCCTAATGCTAACTAACCTTTTACTCTTTGTGCAGACTTCAAAACCAAGTGTGAGGTCGTCTCTGATGATGCAACTTAATGTTTTTCTCGTATATGTGCCTGTGTGTCTATTTTCTGTGTGTTTATTTTTTGTGTTTGTGTGTCTCTGTTCTTGGTATTTATTTCTTTTAGTATTTTAGGGGGAGATAGGTGCAACATAGAAAATACAAAAAAATCAGAAAAACATAGAAAATACAAAAAAAATCAGAAAAACATAGAAAATACAAAAAAAAATCAGAAAAACAATAATGAGAAGTTGATCCAACTCAAATGGAAAATGATGGTACACTGGCTTTCAATACAAAGTATGTCTAGTAAAAATTAGGACTGAAGGCATGTACATATTCTTGAGAAAACTGTCTGAAAATTTGAGTCAAATCAGATAAGAAACAGATGGCGTGTAAGACATATGATGAGAGTCTAGGCTGATAAGTGGTTATGCATGTGGAAATCCATCAAAGATTCAAACTATCGAGATATTCCAAGTCTACAAGTCAATAACAGTTGAGTCTAACTTAGTCTGTGCACACACCTGTTACCATGCCAAATGTGTTAGATGACAATGAGCAAAATGCAAAAAGAGGGTGAAAATTTGACCCCAATCTGAGATGTCAAAAGAAATAGATACATTGATCTATTAGTGTTGAATTGTCAAAGAGCATAAAATGCAGTGACAAAAGCTCAACAGAAATTATCAAAAGAGGTGAAAAACTGACCTCCTTGTCAAAGAGCATAAAATGCAGTGACAAAAGCTCAACAGAAATTATCAAAAGAGGTGAAAAATTGACCTCCATGTCAAAGAGTATAAAATGAGTTGACAAAATCACAAAGCACATAAGCATGGTGGTTGGGTACTCAAGTTGTGCAACCGACTGAGTGAATCAAAACACTGTGAGATTTTGAAAGAGATAGTCTTAACCATGTACCCAGTCTAGATAATCAGAAAATGTTGAAATTAAATCTGTCATTATCTGAGGAAAGTTAGATTGACAGACAGAAATTGAGGGAGTGTGTTTATGCCTAAGGTTCTAAAATGAATGATAACTAAGTATAGATATGCTGGTACTGATTCCATCTTGGAACCTTCTCACAAAAAGATTTAATTTCAGTAATTTATTTTTTTGCAAATCTCTTTAGTGTTTTCATTTATGTTTCTTAGTTTTTAGGATTTAATTTGTTAACAGTCTGCATTTTCATTTTCTTTATAATCAGAAAAATACAAAAAGATTTTGGGTGTGATCTAACTTCTTTCTGTGTGTTTTGTTTTTTATTTAAAGGTTCTTGCTGTTTTGATGTACTTAAATGTTTATTAGTTGCCTTGAAGTTACTGATCTTTTATTGCTGAGTGCAGTACGAAAAGTAACAAGTTTCACATATGAGGATTTCATCGCGTGTGTAATGGAGCCACTCCGCACGGTTTACAGCGTGCGTAATGGAGCCACTCCGCACGGTTTACAGCGTGCGTAGTGTAGGTATGATTCTGAGCATTTTATTGACAGAACTAGGTCTTAGGGGGAGTTTGTTAGTGCATGTATGTAAATCCCTAGTTCTGGTCAATCAGATATGTAATTACCTACTTGGAATGATAATACAAAGAAGTTTTGACATCTGATTTACATGTTTATTCATTCTAAGTGTTTACTTATATTTGTTTTAAGCCTACAAGTACTTAGTCATGTGTTGATTTGTGTTTGGAAGTTTAAGTATAAGTGAAGGTCACCACGTGCGTAGTGGATCTCACTACGTGCGTAGTGAAGTAGATAATTAAAGTTTAATTGAATATCATTAAAACACCCGGTACGTGCGTACTGGATTAACTACGTACGAATTGCAGAGCATTACGTGCGTAGTGTAAGTTAATTAAGGAAATGACGTGTTACACTCAAATACGCGTTTTCTATACGTATAAAAACTCCTTAACCGCGTATTAGTGCGGGGAATCGTCCGTAATCGTCTATAATCACATATAAGCCTTCAAAAGCCTTCATAATCATTTGGTAAACCTACGAAAACGTAGACTAAGTGCTGATTTCGCATCCAAGGGCAGTCATTAAGCATTCTGTGTGAGTTCTCAGATATACCTTCGAAAAAAACGTAAACTTAGTGTTAATTTCGTATCCAAGGGCAGCCTTAAGCATTTTGTGTGAGTTCTTAGTGTTGTTCTTCGTCTTTCTCTGTGTGTTCTTCGTGATTACTGTGTGCCGGACACCTAAGCAGATCTTTGAATCCTTAGGAGGTTTGGGAAATAGATATTCCGCACTATTTCTCATCCTAGATCAGTCCTAGCATTAGGGTGTTAGTTTAGAACACCCCACGGTCCTACAAATGTGGGATTGTTTCACAACTCACACCTCCGTATACACGTCAGATGAATGGTGTGTCAGAAAGGAGGAATCGTACACTGCTTGACATGGTACGATCAATGATGAGTCAAAGTTCACTACCATTGTCGTTTTGGGGACATGCACTTGAGACAGCAGCATTCATGCTGAACCGGGTTCCAACCAAATCGGTTGAAAAGACACCGTTCGAGGTATGGACGGGGAAAAAGCCCAAAATGTCTTTTCTAAAGGTCTGGGGATGTGAGGTGTATGTTAAGCGAACATTCACGGATAAACTCAAACCCAAATCAGATAAGTGTATCTTCGTGGGTTATCCCAAGGAAACCATGGGATACTATTTCTATAACCCAGACGAGAACAAAGTCTTTGTTGCTCGTAAAGGGCTATTCTTGGAGGAGAAATTTCTTAACTCAGAAACTCCAAGAAAAGAAATAGAACTTCAAGAAATTGAAGAGGAGGAGAATACACCACCACCGATTATCGAACCTGTAGTTCAACAAAAAATTGTTGAACCCCAACCCGAGTCTGTGGTTGAGGAGGAAGTGCAAACACAAGACCTTAGCAGGTCTAGTAGGCCTCGTCATGAGCCAGATAGGTATCTGGGATTCCTAGTTGCTCAAGACGAAGGGGATCTTTTAGAACCCACTACCTACCAAGACGCTGCCTTAGGTTTAGAATCTGAGAAATGGCTGGAAGCCATGAAGGCAAAGATGCAATCCATGTATGACAACCAAGTTTGGAAGTTAGTAGATTTGCCTCAACACAGTAAAGCTGTTGGGTGCAAATGGGTCTTCAAGAAGAAGACAGACATGGATGGAAAGGTGCATACCTTTAAAGCAAGGCTAGTGGCAAAAGGTTTCACGCAAACTTATGGTGTTGACTATGATGAAACTTTTTCCCCAGTAGCAATGCTTAAGACTATTAGGATTCTGATGACCATATCAGCATATTTTGACTATGAGATATGGTAGATGGACGTCAAAACCGCTTTCCTTAACGGGAAACTGACAGAGGATGTATATATGATACAACCGGATGGAACTTACACTTTGCTTAAATCCATTTATGGACTAAAGCAAGCATCTAGGAGCTGGAACTTACACTTTGATGAGCGCATCAAAGAATTTGGTTTTACCAAAAGTAAGTTCGAGTCGTGTGTTTACACTAAATTCAGTGGGAGCGCGGTAACCTTCCTAGTCTTGTATGTAGATGACATACTGTTAATAGGAAACAATATACCAGTATTACAAGCAGTAAAATCCTGGTTAGGTAAATGTTTCCAGATGAAAGACTTGGGAGAAGCTGCTTATATACTGGGTATAAAGATCTATAGGAATAGATCTAAGCGGCTTATCGGACTCAGTCAAAGTACTTATATTGACAAAGTCGTAAAAAGATTCAAGATGGATGGATCCAAGAAAGGATTTATTCCTATGCAATCTGGCGCGATTTTGAGCAAGGCTCAGTGTCCTGTGTCTAGTCAAGATCAGGACAAGATGAAATTGATACCATATGCCTCGGCAGTTGGTTCAATTATGTATGCCATGCTGTATACTAGACCCGATGTTGCCTATTCTATCAATGTCACGAGTAGATATCAGCAAAATACTGGTGAAGCTCATTGGGTAGCCGTCAAGAATATTCTCAAGTACCTGAGAAAGATGAAAGACATATTCCTAGTTTATGGAGGTTCAATTGATGAGCTCAGTGTGACTGGTTACACTGATGCTAGTTTCCAAACCGACAGAGACGACTTCAGGTCGCAGTCAGGATTTGTCTTTACCCTAAACGGAGGAGCCATATCTTGGAAGAGTCAGAAGCAAGATAAAATAGTAGATTCCACTACAGAGGCAGAGTATATTGCGGCAAGTGATGCGGCAAAGGAAGCTGTCTGGCTGAAGAATTTTATCTCGGATCTTGGAGTTGTTGCCAATATCTCTAGACCGATTGATATATTCTGTGACAACTCAAGGGCTGTAGCGCAAGCTAAAGAGCCTAGAGATCATCAGCGGACTAGGCACGTACTCAGGAAATATCACCTCATCCGAGAGATCATTGGAAGAGATGATATTAGACTGCAAAAGATACCGACGGATGACAACGTTGCTGACCCGTTGACGAAGCCGCTAGCTAGGACTAAGCATGAGAGGCATGCGAGTTCTATAGGAATGCAGTACTTGGAATATAGCAGCTAGTTCGTGTTTTTGATTATTACTATGGATGTAACTTGAAACCTTTTATTATGTATTTACATTTCATGGGATTGAAATAGGAGGTATTTGCATAATGTTTCGTAGTTATCCATTTTTAGCATGTTTAACCTATCCATGACAAGTCAAGTTATGAATTGTCTAAATGCCCGTAGCTACTTAATGTAGTGGGAGCTACATTAAGGAGGTAACGCTATTATGGATATTTGATGATTTATTCGGGTATGAATAAAAGCACAAGGTTGTGACCAAATATTAATAGATATTTATCAGGGGATAAATATTGGGGTGATCCGCATCGGGCTTACTTCATGGAGCATTAACATAAGTAAACCTGATAGGTTGTCCTTAGACCTGAGATATCTGGTTTGGGGCATGGTAACTTCTGTACTTTAGCATGTTCTAACGTCACGCCGTAACAGGGTGATCATAAGAGGCTTGTCTAGGTGCAGCGGAAGCCATGTGCTCAAATTGCAAATAGTCAAGATGGGATTTGGACCTCTTTTTTAGGAGAGACATTTTCTGAGCTCCTCGACGATTAAGACTACTGAAAATGCGTGGCCGCACTCGGTTAGAATGATAGTTATTCATTCGGGAAACCGTAACTGCAGAGTGTCGAAATCAGAGTCGAGAAAATCTGAGTATTAGATGAGATCACTGCTCCATGTCAAATACTCACATTACGAAATATCGCGATGCAAAAGGAAAAGCCTAGATAATCCAAGGTGTGGATTATATCTCTAGATATAAGAGATCTCATAGACTGGTTAACCTAAGTGTCTGGCTAGGGACCTCCTTAGGCCAACGATGTACAAGAAGTGTTACTTATCTTGCACAAGTGGGAGTCTGTTGGATTATGTGCAGAGATAGATAACATGTATCATTGTATCCAATGCTATGTGACACTAAATGATCACACCGCTGCACACCCAATTAGAACCTTTTGGATTATAACTTTGTGTGGAAAAGAATAATTAATTAGTTTAATTAATTATTGAGAAAGAGAAAAATAATAATAGTTAATTATTATTAAAAGAGAGATGTTAATATTTAGTTTAAATATTAACGGGACCAGTTAATTAATAGTTATTAATTAACTAGAAAGGTCAAGGGGTAATTTGTGTAATTGATTAGTAGTTTAATTAAAGTTGGGCTTTAATTAAACGGGCTTGGCCTAATAAGGGTTTATTATATAAACTTAATTAAGCCTAATTAATCACATAAGTCAAATACAAAAGCTACAAAGAAAAACCCTAAGGCTCTCCCTTCTCTCTCTCTATCTCGGCCGATCCTCTCTCTCTTCGTGAGATCGACGGCGGCGCAAGGTGTAACACCCCAAAATGGGGCCTAGTTGTAAAATGTAGTATATGTAGCTTTAATTTTTGTACGTTGACATTAACTGGCGTTTTGTTGATTAATTGTAGTATACATGTTGTAAAATGGTGTTCTAAATATTAATTGGTGTTTTAAACGTGAAATGGTGTTAACTGGTGTAAAATGTGGATAAAAATGTAGTATTATGAAAAGTGTCATAAGTTGACCATGTTGACAATTAGTTGAACGGGTTTGGATAATGATTCCAAAAATATCTTCGTTGGTTGAAACGGTTAAACCTAAGTTGAGATTTAAGTTGAATAGGAGAACAAAATACCCGTAAGGGGTATTAGTTGATAAGTCGGCCTAAGGCCTCACTTATCCTTTGTTAGCACTCTCAAAACACATACTCACACTTTACACACACATATGTACGTACGAACCAAAACACACACAAACCTTGTACTTTTGGTGATTGAATTCAAGAAGGGAAAGGATTAGAAGCTGGATTCAAGTGGGAAATCTGTTCTTATTGAGCTAGAGGTCGTCATTCTTGTAAGTTTTCATCCAAAAACCTAGTTCTTGGGTTGTTGTAGTGAAAGGGTCCAATTTGAAGTATTCAAATGTGTTGTTGTGTTGTTTTTGGGATCAAATCATGTTAGGAAGTTTATGTATATGTTAGACAACTTGTATAAACACTTGAATACGGATTCAAGTTGGATTTTGAGTCAAAAACCCGTAAAACCGTAGCTGTGCTCGAACAGAGCAAGAACACACTGTAAATGTGGTTCCTACGGGCGTAGTATAATGTTACTACGGCCGTAGGGTGTTGTTGTAGTTACTACGGTCGCAGTAAATGGTTGCTACGGCCGTAGGATTGAATTCATGAGGATTACCACCCACGGGTGATGGAAACAAGACTACGGGCGTGGGTATATAACCTACGGCCGTAGTTACCCAAAGGATACATACTACGGGCGTAGTGAATGGTTACTACGGCCGTAGGTCATGGTTCTTTGGCATGAACTGCTACGGGCGTAGTGTATTAATACTACGGCCGTAGTACGTGTTGGAAAGTTGTCCTGCGGGCATAGGAACATGTTCCTGCGGCCGTAGGAGGCTGTCAGAAGCCATGTTGACCTTTTGTTGAGACAGTTGTTAGTGCAGACTAATATAGTGTATACTAAGGGGTGTTTATCTATGTTTATTGGTGTTAGGTGATTCAGAAGATTCTGTGTGCTCTTGGGATTCCCGATTGCATATCTGCCTCTTGTAGTTTCGAGGTGAGTACCGGTTTCCCATGAGTCTCAGTAGGTAAGTTATCTGTGGTACTTGTTGACATGTGACTGGTGTGTTGATACGTGAAAATGGAGGTATGTTATGATAGAGTTGTACAAGCATGCTTATTATTGATATGAAAGATATTGTTGTGATTATATGCGCGCATGAACTGGATCCTTATTGGATCAGCTATTTGTTTATGAAGTTATGTCCGGACACTGAATTGGAGAACACGGAGGTCAGTCAGGTAGACGGGTGTTAGTATCTGGCTGGGTTCCCAGGGTCCTTAGGGACTACGAATTGGGGAACTAACGGTACTCAAGTAGTATACACTTGGGTAGGGCTCTGCAGGCCGCCGTTCCTCTATGGAATGGGGTTCCTTGATAGATGGGAACCAGTATGAAAGACTTGGTGTACCACGTGGACTGCTGTTGGGTTGTTGAGCGGGGTTGGCTCCCCTGCAACATACGACTACTGCTGACACGTTTGGCTCGCCTCAATATGATAGGATAGCCCTGTGTGCTGTTCTGATACATGATAGCCTGCTTATTGTTGCTTATGTGTAATTGGTGCTCACTAGCTAGTTGTAGCTAACGGTGCAAGATTTACTTTTTTTCGCAGGTTGATGGTAGAGGCCTGGTGAGGCGGGTACCGATGGTAGCTTTTGTTATATATACCTTTTGGGGAACACGTTGTTATATGTATGGATCCGGTGGTCGGAACTAGTTGGTAACGCTTGTAGCTTTGAACTTGGCTAACCTTTTTGTTGTAATTAATTAGCCGAGTCAATCTTGTAGTTTTTGTAAATGGTGTTTAATTCCGCTGCAACACTTTTGATAATCGACGTTTAAAAAGTTTAAATTAACTCTAATTTTAAGCTCGTTAGGGGTGGCGTTACACAAGGCCGCAGGGGCGGTGGTCGACGGCGGCGCAGGTCACACACACACGGGTCACGGCTTGATCCGAGGTTTAATCCTTAGGCGGTCTAGCAGCCAGTTCGAGGCGGTGCAGTAGCGGTGGATAGCCTGCAGCTGTCTAGAGGTCAAAAAGAAAAGTTTTAATTCCTAAAGGTATAACTTTCTAACCCTCTTTTATTTTAGTTCCTGTATGAGTTAGATGAGATCACTGGAGGGGGTTTTGATTTCCGCTGTGCATGTTTGATAACCTGTTTTTATACCCTACAAAACCCTTCAGGACCAACATCACTACATTTCTCTTTACTCCTACAAGTTTGCGTTTTTATAGACAAACTTGGAGAGTTAAAGGGGAAATGCCGGTGATTTTTTTAATACTTAATCTGTTTGTGTTTGTTCACACACGAGACAATATAATCAGAAGTAGGTTAGAAATGACCACCCTTGGCCTCATTCATATATATCTACACATGTCATACATGCATGCGTCATATTATTTATATTGTTTTATAAACTTCAGATGGATCGTAATACATGGATGTACAAAATACCACGTGGTTCAACTATATATCTTGATCATTTGTCTAGTTTCATGAAAGCTCTTAAGGATTATATCGACAGAGAAAGATAACGTTAAGTTTTGTGTCGTTGTAAAGTTTGTAAAAATTGTCGTCTGTGCTAATTCTAACAAAATTTATGGACATCTTGGGTTTGTGGAGAAGTATACCACTTGGTCGCATCACATCATGGTGAACTAATATGGGATAATAACACGGTTCTTCCCCATTTAGATAACGAAGAGTTGATTTGGAATGAAAATTGTGATAATTTAGATGACATGCTTCATAATTTGGAGGATAATGTGGCCGAAAAGAATTTCGATAAATTTCAACAATTGTTTGAGGACTGAAAAACCGTTGTATGCTGGTTGTACAAAACTTACCAAACTTTCCGCAAGTGATCATAGCCTCGGGTATATATATCCCTTGAAACGATAAATCTCCATTTGACCAAAAGATTTTAGACTCTGTCATTCTTGTTTGGCTTGACACATTTTTGCCGGTTTTATTTAGCAAGTGATCATAGCCTCAAGTATATATCTATATATACGTTTTTTTTCTTTTAACATAATTTGGTTGTTAAAATATTTCTTAATAGTAGATAAAAATAAAGTGTATATCATTGTTAATAGCGTACCTTTCCACGCTACCCAACTCACCCGTTTTATTGCTAATTAGGTTACGTACAAATTTGTTGGTGATGTGAACCAAACTTCTTTTTGTTGAATTAGAACATATGGAACTCATTTTTACTTCTTTTGTTTATATTGATAGTTTGTGAAGCTATTTTAGAAGTTTTGAAACAATGGAGCATATTCAAGTCTTCAAACCAACAATTGGGCTATGACTTTGTTTTGATTCTTCTGTTGGCTATCGTGTAGGAAGTTAGTATATACTATTATATCGTTGAACATTGATGGTAGTTTTTTACAAGTTAGAAAAGTAAAGATGGTTTGTTGTAGTTACTAACAAATTCAAAACTTGTTTGTGTCTATATATTTATAATTGTAATAGTATATTTTGTATAGTGATAATTGTTATGCAGTTAATTGAGTTACTTCTTGTTGGTAAATATAAGCAAGAAATATGGAAATTAATTGTTTAAAAAATATCATTTTTATTTTTTTAAACTATTCAGACACGGATTTTTAGTTTAAAAACCAGGGTAGAAAATGTGCTTCAGACCTCCAACGCTGGCTTCCAACATGGGTTAAAGATATTTAGACCCAGTTTTTAACCGGTGTAGAAGATTATTTAGCCCCGGTTTTTAACCGGGGTTGATTACCTACATTTAGTCTCCCCCCCCCCCTCTTAACCCCTCTCAAAACCGGGGTTAAAAGTCCCAAACAACCGGGGCTAAATGTTGTTTTTGAATGGTTTTATAGGGTATAAAATCTGATAATGATTATACGCAGCGGAATAAAAACTCAAAACCCCCTCCAGTGATCTCATCTAGTTCGTACAAGAAACTATACAAAAGTAAAGGATAAAAATTATACCTTTTTGCAACAATCTTGAAACTTGATTCCAGAAAGCTAAAGGTAGAACACCGCTACTGCACCACCTCAAACATGCTGCTAGACCGCCACAGGATTTCACCCAAAAACGATCACACGAGACCGAGTGTGTGTGTATGTGTGTGTGTGTGTGTGTTCGACGCAGGCCGAGAACCCCCAGGGATTGTCTTCAAGGTCGACGCAGGTAAAGGGGAGGGAGGCTAGGGTTTCCTTGTTGCAATTAAATGTTTTAATAATGATTCGTTAAGGCTTAAAGTTTATTTATATGTAAACCTTATTAAAGTCCAATCCCGTTTAATTAAAGCCCAACTTTAATTAAACTATTAGTTAATTGCAGAATATACCCTTTGACCTTTCTAATTAATTAATAACTATTAATTAATTGGTCCAATTAATATTTAAACTAAATATTAATTCCTCCTTTAAAATAATAAATAACTATTATTATTTTTCTTTTCAATAATTAATTAACTAATTAATTAGGGTTAAAGCCATAAAATAATGGTCTACTTTCCCCATTTTACCATTGTGGCACGTCATGTTTTTTTTTACACATTTGGCCAGTTAACTCATTAAAAACGTGTCAATGTGCCAAAAAACGACCTGCAACTTTTCCAGCCGGTTTCTCATCGTTTTCGCTAATTTTTTGATCGTTTTCACTAATTCTTTTTACATAACCTTGTAAATAGTCATTTTACTTTTCAAAGGACCCCAAATTCATGAATTTTCATCAAGTGTACGCCAAGAATTTGCTAATTAAAGTCGGTTATGGCCATCTTACTGTTTTTTAAAGAATTGAATCACTTTAAACTCATTTTGGCCATTTTTTTGTACTACTTTATAGATAAATTGATTACCTTTCCATAGGATCAAGAATCATAAATTTTCATGATGTATTAATGGAGAATTTTGAGATTAAAGTGTTAGAATGTTGTTTGAATTTAGTTAAAAAACAGAGCAGAGAAAAAAACCCATTTTTCGCTCAATTCTTACTCGTTTTACATAATTCTTTTTACAAATTATTATAGATAATCTTTTTACTTTTCAATGGACACCAAATTCATGAATTTTCATCAAGTATAGGCCAAGAAATTGTTAAATAAAGTCGGGTATTACCCATTAAGCACCCTTACGGTATTTTTGATGAATTGACACATTTTAAACTCGTTTTTATTCATTTTTTGTACTACTTGATAGACAACTCGATTACCTTTCCATAGACTCAAGAATTATTAATTTTCATCAAGTATAAATGGAGAAATTTGGGTTTAAAGTTTCAATTTTAAGATGAAGAAGAAAAGGGGGAAAGGTGACCTGCTATAGCAGGTCAAAATAAACAAAATGGGCACATTAACACGTTTTTTATAAGTTAGCTGGCCAAAAGTGTAAAAAAAATGACGTACTACAATGGTAAAATGGGGAAAGTAGACCGTTATTTTATGGCTTTAACCCAATTAATTATTCCACACATATAACTAGGAAAAATCTAATTGATTCTAATTGGGTGTGTAGCAGTGTGATCCTTTAGTGTCTCATAGCATTGGACACGATGACATGTGTTATCTATCTCTGAACATAATCTAACAGACTCCCACTTGTGCAAGATAAGTAACACTTCTTGTACACCGTTAGCCTAAGGAGGTCCCTAGCCAGACACTCAGGTTAACCATGCTATAAGATCTCTTACATCTAGAGATGTAATCCATACTTGGATTACACAGGCTTTTCCTTTTGCATCGCGATGTTCCGTAATGTGAGTATTAGACATGAAGCAGGGATCTTATTCTAAATACTTATATTTTCTTGACTCTGATCTTGACACTCTGTAGTTACGTTTTACCGAATGAAACCTATCATTCTACCCGAGCGCGGCCACACATTTTTAGTAGTATCAATCGTCTAGGGGCCCTGAGACATCTCTCCTAAAAATGAGGTGCAAATCCCATCTTGACTATTTGCAATTTGAGCACATAGCTTCCGCTGCACCTAGACATGCCCCTTATAATCACCCTGTTACGGTGTGATGTTAGAACGCGCTAAAGTACAGAAGTTACTATGCCCCAAACCAAATATCTCAGGTTTAAGGACAACCTATCAAGTTTACTTATGATGATGCTCCATCAAGTAAACTCGATACGGATCACTCCCAATATTTATCCCTCCTGATAAATATCTACAAATATTTGGTCACATCCTTGTGCTTTTATTCTAACGGAATAAATCATCAAATATTCATAATAGCGTTATCTCCCCAATGTAGCTCCTACTACATTAAGTAGCTACGGGCATTTAGACAATTCATAACTTGATTTGTCATGGATGAGTTAAAACATGCTAAAAATAGACAACAAGAAACGATTATGTAAAAACCTCCTATATCAATCCCATGAAATGTAATTACATAATATAAAAGGTTTCAAGTTACATCTATAGTAATAATCAAAATTTTGAACTAGCTGCTATATTCCAGGTACTGCATTCCTATAGAATTCGCATGTCTCTCATGCTTAGCTCTAGCTAGCGGCTTCATCAACTGATCAGCTACGTTGTCCTCCGTCGGTATCTTTTGCAGTCTAATATCTCCTCTTCCAATGATCTCTCGGATTAGGTGATATTTTCTGAGTACATGCCTGGTCCGCTGATGATCTCTTGGCTCTTTAGCTTGCGCCACAGCCCCAGAGTTATCACAAAATATATCAATCGGTCTAGAGATACTGGCAACAACTCTAAGATCCGAGATAAAATTCTTCAGCCAGACATCTTCCTTTGCCGCATCACTTGCTGCAATATACTCTGCCTCTGTAGTCGAACCTGCTATTGTATCTTGCTTCTGACTTTTCTAAGATATAGCTCCTCCGTTTAGGGTAAACATAAATCCTGATTGCGACCTAAAGTCATCTTTGTCGGTTTGGAAACTAGCATTAGTGTAACCAGTTACACTAAGCTCATCCATCGAACCTCCATAAACTAGGAACATGTCTTTTGTCCTTCTCAGATACTTGAGAATATTCTTGACACCTACCCATTGAGCTTCACCCGGATTTTGCTGGTATCTACTCGTGACACTTATGGAATAGGAAACATCGGGCCTAGTACATAGCATGACATACATAATTGATCCAATTGCCGAGGCATATGGAATCAACTTCATCTTGTCCTGATCTTGACTAGATACAGGACACTGAGCCTTGCTCAAAACCGTGCCAGATTGCATTGGAATAAATCCTTTCTTGGATTCATCCATCTTGAATCTTTTCACGACCTTGTCGATGTAGGTACTTTGACTAAGTCCAATAAGTCGCTTAGATATATTTCTATAGATATTAATACCAAGTATATAAGCAGCTTCTCCCAAGTCTTTCATCTGGAAACATTTACCTAACCAATACTGGTATACTGTTTCCTATTAGCAGTATGTCATCTACACACAAGACTAGGAAGGTTACCGCGCTCCCACTGAATTTAGTTTAAACACATGACTCGAACCACTTTTGGAAAAACCAAACTCTTTGATGCGCTCATCAAAGTGTAAGTTCCAGATCCTAGATGCCTGCTTCAACCCAAAATGGATTTAGCAGCTTGCATACTTTATTAGGATTCTTTGGATCCGCAAAACCATCCGGTTGTATCATATATACGTCCTCTGTCTAACTTCCCATTTTGGAAGGCGGTTTTGACATCCATTTGCCATATCTCATAGTCAAAATATGCTGATATGTCCATAAGAATTCTAATGGCCTTAAGCATTGCCACCGGGGAAAAAGTTTCATCATAGTCAACACCATGAGTTTGCGTGAAACTTTTTGCCACTAGCCTAGCTGTAAAGGTATGCACCTTTCCATTCATCTCGGTCTTCTTCTTGAAGACCCATTTGCACCCAACAGCTTTGCTGTGTTGAGGCAAATCCACTAACTTCCAAACTTGGTTGTCATATATGGATTGCATCTCTGCCTTCATGGCTTCTAGCCATTTTTCATATTCTAAACCTGAAACAGCATCTTGGTAGGTAGTGGGTTCTGAAAGATCCCCTTCGTCTTGAGCAACTAGGAATCCTAGATACCTATCTGGCTCATGACGAGGCCTACTAGTCCTGCGAAGGTCTTGTGTTTGCACTTCTTCCTCAACCACAGACTCAGGTTGGGATTCAACAATTCTTTGTTGATTTACAGGTTCGATTATCGGTGGTGGTGTTATCTCTTCTTCTTCAATCTCTTGAAGCTCTATTTCCTTTCTTGGAATTTCTGAATTTAGAAACTTCGTGGAACACCCCTTTACGAGCAACAAAAACTTTGTTCTCGTCTGGGTTGTAGAAATAGTATCCCATGGTTTCCTTGGGATAACCCACGAAGATACACTTATCTGATTTGGGATTGAGTTTGTCCGTGAATGTTCGTTTAACATACACCTCACATCCCCAAACCTTGAGAAAAGACATTTTGGGCTTTTCCCCGTCCATATCTCGAACGGTGTCTTTTTCACCGATTTTGTCGGAACCCGGTTCAGCATGAACGCCGCTGTCTCGAGTGCGTGCCCCTAAAACAACAATGGTAATGAACTTCGACTCGTCATTGATCGTACCATGTCAAGCAGTGTACGATTCCTCATTTTTGACACACCATTCATCTGAGGTGTATACGGAGGTGTGAGTTGTGAAACAATCCCACATTCCTTCAAGTGATCGTCGAATTCCTGACTCGAATATTCACCACCTCGGTCAGACCGAAGCAGCTTTATCTTCTTGTCCATCTGATTTTGTACTTCATTCTGAAACTGTTTGAACTTGTCAAAACTCTCAGATTTGAGTCTCATAAGATATACATAACCGAACCTACTGAAGTCGTCAGTAAAGGTAATGAAGTACCGGTATCCTCCTCTAGCCTCTGGAGTAAAGGGTCCACACACATCTGTATGTATAATCCCTAGTAGCTCACTTGCCCTTTCATTCTCACTGTTGTAAGGTTGCTTTGTCATTTTACCGGAAAAACAAGATTCGCAGATATCATATGACTCTAAGTCAAATGGTTCTAGAATTCCATCATCTCGGAGTTTCTCTATGCGTTTCTCATTTATGTGTCCTAAACGATAATGCCAAAGGTAAGTCTGATTCAAGTTACTCTTGGATCTTTTAGTTATATGATATATGTCTTTGTTATTGTTATCTAGATTTAGTGTATATAGACCATTTTGAGGAATAGCTTTAAAATAGAAAACATCATTTTTGAAACAAGAAATAATTTTACTATTTAAAACATAGTTAAAACCATAGTCTATAAGCAAATCAAACGAGATAAGATTCTTGATAAGTCTAGGAACATAATAACAAGGTTCTAGTTCTAAGACCATGCCCGAAAGAAAACTAAGACAATATGTCCCTACAGCTTCAGCACCAACCATGGAGCCTTAAACTACCCGCATGTCCATATCTCCTTGTCTTAGCTTCTTACTTCTCTTGAATCCTTACAAGTGATTGCAAATGTGATGACCACATCCGGTATCCAATACCCATGATTCATAAGAAGTAATAAGACAATCTATCATAAAGATACCTGAGTCATTGGGCGAACCAATGTCCAGCTGATCTATGTCGAGTGAGTGCTCGAATGAATCCTTGTTGCCACAGTCTGGGCAACAAATATCTCCAAGCTCTTCCAACCAGTCATCTTCTTGCATATGGTCCACTACTGTTGACTCTAGCTTCTTTGGATCTAGATCATCGCTAATGCACATGAGAATCTCGTGCAAGCTTGCGACGGTCATCTCAAAATCTCCAAGGACGTACATTACCCTAGTCTGATAATAGTCCGAAAAGGAACCGAACAAGAACATAACTAGCTCATGTAGCTTTGATTTTGGTCCAAAGGTCTCATAGAAATCAAGAAGTCTTCTCACATTAATGAGATGATCGCTAATTGACTGGTTTTCTTTCATTTTCAGCGAAAGAATTTCTTTCATTAGCAGGATATGACATATCCGTTCACTATACTTGAACCTTTCCTCCAATGCTCGAACAACCTCAAACGATGACTTCTCCCGGAGATCATCCGTAAACTCGGATGAAGCTGAGAGAATGAGAATCGACATGACATCAGATTCATCAGCCAGATACTGATAGGAAGCATCATACTCACTATCCTGGACATCTTCTCCTGGTCGTCTTAGAGGTAAAGTCTCTATGACGTATAGCTTTCTCTGTGCATCTAATATATTCTTAAGATGCATCTTCCAAACAGAAAAGTTTGGACCTGAAAGCTTCCACTTGCCAATAATAAGGCTTAGGAATTCTTCGGGTGAGTAAAACGGAATAACAGATAAAATAGACACTATAGAAAAAGAAAAAGATAAAGCCGATTCAGTAATATGATTATATTTTCTAATAATTATTACCTTTTAAAAATAAATTATTAGACTAGGATCCATATTTCACATTTTCCGATGCAAGGTTTGAAAACTTCCCACCGGGACAATGCTATTTCTGGTAGGTAAAACCTATACCAATCGTATCCTACCTGGACACGACTCCTAGATCTGCGGGACATCGGCTACAAGAACCGTGCATGCTTTAGTCCCTCTAGTGCATTTTGGGCCGGGACTCCCGATTATCACCAAAATAGATCGCACCACCTAAGACAGTGTGAACTCTGGCCGGGACTCCTGATTATCGCAGAGCCTTTTACACCCTTTCCCGCAATGGTTTGAACCCGAATGCCCAAGGTTTGGTCACTTCCGACACCCGAGTACCGTTTAACAGGAAAGGTGTACCATTAGATGGGTAGCACACTGATATAAGATTTTTCTAAAAATAATTTCAAAGTTTTTTTAATCAAAAACTTTTACCAGTTTTTTCATTGTAAAAACACTGTTTAATAATAACTATTATTAAAACCCTATTTTATTTCATCGTGTGAATCACAACCACGCATATTATAATATGTAAAGAAATAAAACAACACATAACATCTATGCCTTAGCTTTGCCCTTAACTAATGTCGGTTTCGTGAGCTACACAAAAAACCCGACGGTCCCAAACCTAAGTGGATAACAGCATACATGGCATGAACTTCTGAAGCTCCCACTGGCTCCCGCATCCAATCCTGCTCCTTGCTCCTTGCTCCTTGCTCCTTGTATTATATATATATATATATATATATATATATATATATATATATATATATATATATTCTAAAACAAAAACTAAAAAAAAAAACTAGAAATGAAAAATTACAAAGTAATCAAAGGCACGCAGGCCCGCTAATCTAGTACTTTTACATTTTAGAATAGGGGTTGTAAGTGGCACGCAGGCCTCCCCACACCATAAAATAGAATAAACCAACACAACCACAAGAGCAATAAATAAAACAATCCACAAGGTTTAGGGCTCGGCTATGGCATCCCAAACATGTACTAAACTAATACATGAAATATAAAAACAATTGATTTCTAATTATTCATCTTGATGAAAATTCCTGATTTTAACAACCTGTCCAAATCACCTATATTGTATCCTGCTATTAGCAAAAATATATATATTTTAAGTTTCATACTTGATAATTAATCAAAAACTCAAAATAATATTTTTTAACTCGAAGTCAAAACACGAACTCGTATTCAAACTTCATGTTAACCACGGATACCCGAACCACGAACTAGGCCGAATATGTGAGACTAGGGCCGAAACCCAAACACTAGGCCGAAGCCCTTTTTGGGCCAAAACGCAGCCGGGCCGGTTTGGTCGTGGTTCCTGGGCCGAAGC
Organism: Pulicaria dysenterica; assembly: GCA_947179395.2. NCBI lineage: Eukaryota > Viridiplantae > Streptophyta > Magnoliopsida > Asterales > Asteraceae > Pulicaria > Pulicaria dysenterica. Next base: position 46,964,095 of record OX359293.1, read on the forward strand.
CACACCACGACGCCGCCGTCCACCTCCCAGCCACCTTCGATCGATGACCTCCGCCTCGCCTGGGCCACAGCCGATCAGTGACAGCCGCCGCCTGAGGCCACCGCCGGCGATGGTGGTGGCTCGGTTTTCTTTTTCGCAAATAACAATAACAACATATAAAAAAACAGATTTAATTAAACTATTAAATCTAATAATCTTTTATCAGAAACTAATTAATAATCCAACATAAATCAAAACTTGATTTCTATTATCCTGGATAATCAAAAGCTTCTTTATTGATAAAAAACAAACCTTTTTCATCAAAATAAAAAGAAACATAACTAGTTCCCTACGAGACTAGAAATGCCTCTGATACCATTGAAGGGTTTTATAGGGTATAAAATCAGATAATGATTATACGCAGCGGAATAAAAACTCAAAAGCCCCTCTAGTGATCTCATCTAGTTCGTACAAGAAACTATACAAAAGTAGAGGATACAAATTATACCTTTTTGCAACAATCTTGAAACTTGATTCCAGAAAGCTAAATGTAGAACACCGCTACTGCACTACCTCGAACAGGCTGCTAGACCGCCACAGGATTTCACCCAAAAACGATCACACGAGACCGAGTGTGTGTGTGTGTGTGTGTGTGTGTGTTCGACGCAGGCTGAGAACCTACTAGGGGTGGTCTTCGAGGTCGACACAGGTAAAGGGGAGGGAGGCTAGGGTTTCCTTGTTGCAATTAAATGTTTTAATAATGATTCCTTAAGGGTTAAAGTTTATTTATATGTAAACCTTATTAAAGCCCAAACCCGTTTAATTAAAACCCAGCTTTAATTAAACTATTAGTTAATTGCAGAATATACCCTTTGACCTTTCTAATTAATTAATAACTATTAATTAATTGGTCCAATTAATATTTAAACTAAATATTAATTCCTCCTTTAAAATAATAAATAACTATTATTATTTTTCCTTTAAATAATTAATTAACTAATTAATTATTCCACACATATAACTAGAGAAAATCCAATTGATTCTAATTGGGTGTGTAGCAGTGTGATCATTTATTGTCTCATAACATTTGACACGATGACATGTGTTATCTATCTCTGCACATAATCTAACAGTTTTTGTAGTAGTGATCATTTTGGTGAATCAAAGATCATCATGGCATCATCATTATCATCATACACTCAAGGATTTGGATGTTAAACGGAGAAGTTTCTAATCATCTTCTTCAATGATATTATGGAATTGTATCAAATCAAGCAAGGAATACTGTTCTTGTGGCCCTAAATCTTAACATGTGGTATCAGAGCCACGTAAATTCTCTTTGATCAATTCGACTATTAGATTAAGTTTCGTATTGGATTTTGCATTGACAATAACCCTAATTAATGATATAAACGAAGTTCTGAAAGAAAACCATTAGTTTTGTTTAATATCCTATTTACGTTTCTAATTGAGGCGGAAATTATATAAATTTTGTTAATCCCCCGATTCTTGGATGCAATTGTGTTGAATATCACAGAAACATACACATAACTAGGATCAAGATATGATACAAGAACACACCAATCAATGAATTCTTGATTATGAACACAAATTACACTCTACAGGCGAAAATGCAAAATCACCATAAATGATGAAACGAAAATGATAAAACCTCACTGTAACAGAACTCTCATTTACAAATGAATGAATGAATGTTACGTCTGTGACATCAGACCTCCTTTTATACACTTACAACTAAGTAAGAACACATGCCACCTCCAAGTCTCCACATGTTTGCACTTTACCCCCTTATACTTTCATGACTTATTCAATACCCACATAACAATCTCCACCTTATTGATTCAATCATGAATAAGCACCAACATTCAGTAAATGCAAACATTTTTTGAACTTTACTCCATCCACTGCTTTAGTTAAAACATCAGCTGCATTTTCATCAGTATGTACCTTCTCCACTTCAACCTCCTTTGATTAAACGATCTCCCGGATGAAATGATATCTCACATTCATATGCTTTGTTCGATCATGGTACACATGATTCTTTGACAACTGAATTGCACCTTGATTATCACACTTTATAACCATATGAACATCCTTTGCTCCTAATCAGTTACTAAACCTTTCAGCCATATGCCTTCTTTAACTGCTTCAGTAAGAGCCACATATTCAGCCATCGTTGAGGACAATGCAACAATATGCTACAGCAATGCTTTCCAACTTACGACACATCCAAACACTTGAAAAACATAACCAGTTATGAACCTCCCTTTGTCTAAGTCATTTTCATAATGTGCATCTACATATCCAACCAGCTTGTTATCATCAACACCTTTACCAAAGATTTTAACAACTTCAACACTTCCCTTAGATACCTTAAAATCCATTTCACACCTTCCCAATGTGCACGACCTAGATTTGCTAGATATCGACTAACAACACTAACAGCGTATGATATATCAGGTCTTGTACAAACCATCAAATACATCAAATTTCCCACTGCATTTCCGTAAGGAACATTATCCATCTTCTCCTTTGATTCATCACAACCCGAAGAATCCTTTGCTAAAAGTTTGAATTTGTTGACCCAAAGGTGTTTATACCACCTTCCCATTTGAAATTCGATACCGTTGCAACACCTTATTAAGATACCCATGTTGAGACAACTTCAAAACCTTATCAAGCCGGTTTCTACAAATCTCCATACCCAAAATTTTATTTGCAAAGCCCAATTCTTTCATGTCAAACTCAGCCTTCAACATCGCTTTGGTTAAGTCAATCTCATGTTTATCTTTGCAAGCAATCAACATATCATCCACCTATATCAAACGATAAATGAATTTACCAACCTTGTATTGCTTATAGTAAACACAACTATCATAGCAGCTCATGTTGAACCCAATATTTAACATATGTTGATCAAACTTCTTGTACCATTGACGTGGTGATTGCTTCAGCCCATAAAGTGATTTTTTCAACAAACACACTTTATCTCCATCAACCTCAAACCCTTGTGGCTGTTTCATGTAGATTTGCTCATCCAAATCACCATGTAAGAACGTCATTTTCACGTCCAATTGTTCTAGCTCAAAATCATAATGTGCAGTCAAAGCTAACATCACTCTAATCAAGCTATGCCTCACTACAGGTGAAAATACCTCATTGTAGTCAACTCCAGACCTTTGAGTAAATCCCCTCGCTACCAGCCTTGCTTTGTACCTTGGCTCTTACACACCTGCAACACCCTCCTTGATTTTGAACAACCATTTGCAACCAACAAGCTTTTGACCATGAGGTTTATCCACCATAACCCATGTATTATTCTGATGTAACAAGGTCATTTCCTCCTCCATAGCATGAATCCACTTCAACCTATCATTTGAATTTACAGCCTCATCAATAACAGTGGATCAGACACATTTTCTTCTTCAGCAACCAAAAATGCAAATGCCATGTAATCACCTTGTCGAAATCTGATAGGAGCAACAACCTACCTCCTTTCCCTATCTCGAGCTAACTGATAATCACTATAACTGTATTATCAGTTTCCGACTGATCTTGTACCACAGATGAACCACAACCACCTGGACTCTTAGAATTTGCATTTTTGTTATTTGCATATCCATTCAGCTCCACCTCAAACTGAACATGCTGATCCTGAACATGCAGATCTTTCCTCTTTCCATCATCTCGAGTAACACCAAGATTTTTGTAAAATACCTCTTCATTAAACACTACATCCCTGCTTATAATCACCTTTGGAAGACCACTTTCACATCTCCAAAGTCTATACCCCTTAACACCTTCCGGGTACCCAAGAAATATGCATTTCTGCGCCCTTGGTTCCAACTTCCCCTAAGTAACATGAGAGTAAGCAACACAACCAAACACTCTCAACTGACTATAATCAGTTTCAAGTCCAGACCACATATCCATTGGTGTTTTAAGACCAATTGCTGAAGAAAGTGATATGTTTATCAAATAAGCAGCCGTTGATGTAGCTTCTGCCCAAAATTGCTTTGGTAATCCCGATTGATTCAACATGCATCTCACCTTGTTTAACAGAGTTCTATTCATCCTCTCTGTTAACCCATTATGATGAGGTGTTCGTGTAATCGTATAGTATCTTGCAATACCATGAACCTTGCAAAAATCCTTGAATTGTTGTTCACAAAATTCCAACCCATTATACGTTCTCAACTTCTTGATTCTTCTTTCAGCTGATTCTCCACAAGAACTTTCCATTTCTTTAAACTTACCAAATGCCTCATTCTTTTGCCTTATCATGTATACCCAGACCCTTCTCGAATAATCATCAATAATGGATAGAAAATACCTTGCACCCCCCCCCCCAACGATTCAACCCTTGCAGGACCCCATAAATCTACATGTACATAGTCAATCAACCCAATTGTTTTGTGTGTTCCCTTGCTGAACTTAACTCTATGTGCCTTGCCCAAAATGCAAATTTCGCAGAAGTCAAGTTTTCCCAGTTCCTTTAATCCAAAACAATCCCTTTTGTTCAATTCCATCAGCCTTCTTTCACTTATGTGTCCAAGTTTACTATGCCAAAGACTTGTCATCTTGTCCTTGTTATGTTCACAAACCGAAGCCATCCTTTCATGAACACCACCATCAAGAATGTAGACACAATTTCTCCTAGTTCCATGAAGTACCACTATAGAACCTTTGATCACTTTTGGCTTGCCATTATGTAATTTGCATATACACCCATCTTGTTCAAGTTTACCAAGGGAAATCAAATTTCTCCTTAACTCCGGTATGTATCTTACATCATGCAATACAAATTCAGAACCATCACTCTTTACAAGTCTGACTTTGCTCATACCTTGTACTCTACATGCTCTATCATCACCAAGCAACACCGATCTTCCACCCCATTCTTGATAGTCTTCCAAGAATGCCTAGTTTGGTGTCATATGTTAGGATCCTCCCGAGTCCATTATCCACTCATCAGTTGATTGCATATCCGTGACCACGAGTACTTCGGCACTATCATAACCTTCATAAAACCCATCTGAATTCCCAGACTCTTTCACTTTACTTGAGAGTAATCTATTCTTCTTGTGCCTTTGAGGATAATCCTTTTTCAAGTGATCTTCCGTGTGACAGATATAGCATTTTCGCCTATATCTTGATTTCAATCTTGATAACCCTCTGTGACTTCTGTCCCTACTTTCTTGTCTACCTCTGACCATTAAACCTTCTCCAAACTCTTCCTTTTGATTACTCCTACGTTTCAACTCTCTCGAGTTCAAGGCTACCATGACTTCTTCCATTGTTAAACTTTTCCTTCCATACATCAGAGTGTTTACAAAGTGTTCATAAGATTGTGGCAAAGAGGATAAGAAAATAATTGCCTGATCTTCTTCATCAATTTCAACTTTAACATTTTCAGGATCAAGAACCAACTTATTGAATTCATCAACATGATCTTCCAATTTCTTGCCATTAGACATTTTAAAAGTGTACAATCTTTTCTTCAAATACAATCTGTTAGCCAAAGATCGTGTCATGTATAAGTTTTCTAACCTTGAACATACACCAGCAGCAGGGGTTTCTTTCGTCACTTCACGTAATACTCGATCACCCAAACACAAGATGATTGCACTGTGAGCCTTCTCCATCATCTCTGTTTTCTCCTTCTCAGATAAGTCATCTAGGAGATGTTCCTCACCTTCGAGAGCTGCAACCAGTCCATGTTGTATCAAGATTGCTCTCATCTTGACACGCCATAACCCAAAATCATTTCTGCCATCAAATTTTTCCAGATCAAACTTGGTAGTTCCCATCTTCATTTGACGTTCTTGGTGCCCCTGTTTTTGATTGTGACTGAAATTACATTCTGTAGTACCACATTGTCTCTAGTGGCCAACACCAATCAAAGTAATACGTTCTCACATACAAATAGACACATAAGTCATAGCGACACATCTTAAAAGGTGATCAATAATTCCTCTTCACACCTTTACATTTTTCACATGGGGGCAAGTATTTCCTTTATCTGTTCACGATTCTGGCTTCCCACTTCTATGATTTGCTAGTCGACGGCCGACACTCGATAAGTTTTGTTGTTTAAACTTGATTTCTTCATTAATGATTTTGTTTGTGATTTGTGACTTTAGCTCATGATTCATTTGACAAAAGAAGTCAAGAAGAAACTATAGATTTGAACAGAAAAGAGAGAGAGGGGGGGGGGGGGAGAGAAATAAAGAAGAAACTAGAGATTTCATATTTGAGTAGAGAAAAGAGATAGAGGGATCGGCACATTATTGGATTGGTATAGAGAGATTGACAAAGTATTGAATTGAAAGATATTTTTTTGTCCTGCTAGGTTGCTACTATCACATACTCAAATCCCAATTGATGAGAGACACATAAGTAGTTAACATTTATTTTCTTTTCGTTATAGCATAGTCATGTTCTTTTGTTTTCTTATTTGGTCTTTATTTAAAATTTTATGAATTGCTGTTAATTTAGTAGATAATAGTAGTATTCTAAATATGTTTTCTTTATTGGAATTTTAAAGACAAAAAATTAATAAAAGCTAGGAAAAAAATATAGATTGTAATTTCAAAAAAATGAAAATATGTAATGTTTCTACCAATATAATTTTTCTTTAGTCATTGAGTATATGACTTAATTGATAACCAAACCTCACGCAAAGATCTGAGTTAGTAATATAAATTTAAAAGAATTATTTTATATAATGCATACTCTCAAATAAATTTCTGCATTTATAACTGAACATGCATGCTTGATATACTTTATGGATAAGGCTAGAAATTATTGGGTCAACACGAACCCGAAACGGAAAAGTGACACGAACCCAACACAGGTCAAAGCTCACTGATATGAAATTCGATGAGTCGGGTTATGGTCAAACCGACACCCGAAAATGACCCGTTAGGTAAATTGTAACATTATAAAATCTTCTTTGGTACTTAAAATTTAAATTTTGAAGAAAAGATTGTGAATTCAAATAATTAAATGACATTTAGGGCAATAAAACTCGTCAAGCAAAAGTACAAAACCTTTAAAGTTAAAAAGTCAATGTAAACTATATAAGACTTACAGTTAAAACAATGATACATCATTTTGTATTTATAGAGTTCAGTTGAAACGTTTTGTTATTGTGTGTCAACTTTAAAGTTTTCTATTGTGTGAAATAAACCCTTGTTATTTTGATTATATGATTTTGGTACTTTAACATTTGATTACTTTATGAGTGATACTTTAGTATTTTGAATTCAGTTCATAATTCTATTTAATGTTGAATTATTTTAAATTATTCGATTGTTCAATAACATTATTTATTGCTACTTGTTAGAATAGTACCGCGTCACATTTTTTATTATAATCATTTATATAAGTTGAATAGAAAAGTAAAAATAAAAATTCGAAATAAACCGAAACAAATACCAAATTTATAGTTCGAATACAATTGTAACGAACATTGAATATTAAAGTTAAAATATAAACGAAAATCATTTTCGAAGTTTTTACCGAAAGTTGGAAAACAAACATGGAATTTGAAAATTTTATAAAGAACATCGTAATCGAAATGGAAAACCATATTTGAAAATTAAAAAATACTCGTCGATCACATTTGGCCAAAAATAAATGAATCAACTCGAACTTGGCACGGTAATAAATGTATTAACATGAAATTGACCCGAATAACACGAACCATATTAGGGTGTTCAAAACCGGATATCCGAAAAACTTTAGATATCCGAAATTATTGGATAGTTGGTTTCAGTATCGGAACCGAATTTTCGGATATCCAAAATTCGGATTCGGATTCAGATATCGGATGTCCGAAATACCGAAAATGTCAAAAACATATATTTTTAAATAATTTTTCTTAAAAAAATAATTATTATATAACCATACTAACTTTAATAAGGAGAAAGTAACTCAAATATGTTTTAAAATAAAAAATACATGTATATCTATATATGTTTAAAAAAGAAAATAAGTAAGAAATATAAAAATAAAAAATAAATTTATGATATCGGATATGGAAATATCCAAAATATTAGAAATAATTATTATCCGAATCTAATCCGAAAATTCGGATATTCGAATTTTCAGATAATTTTGAAACGGATTTTCGAATATTATAATTGAATTGTATATGGTTATATTGGTGTTTTACCATCATTACATTTCCATGTTTTCCAAATTTCTTTCTTTGACTATTTTCCAAGACTTTCATGTATCATCCCATGCCTTATCCTCTATGGTGCAAGTCTATATTGGTCTCCTAATCTCTGCACTCTTCTTCTACTCTCACTATATCACCAGTCTCACTATATCCATCGTACGGTCGTACCTTAGACTCATGCTTCACCACTCTCATGTCTCATCGATCACGACTTCAATCATTTTCAAGCCATTCCTTCCCATTCATTAACTTCTCCGTTGATTTCACGTATACAATCAGTGCGATTGATGTACCTTGCTTGCGTTCTTCGTTGCAGCCTCAATCAGACGTCTTCATAGCTGCATACGGTAATTTCTAAAATCCATGTGACAATGCTCTGTTTCATTCCTTCCATTATAAAATCAGTGCGATTAATGTTCATTACGGCTTCTGTTACCACGTTTACTATGCACATTCTCTTCAAGAAGTGTTCGATTATCCACATATAAGAACACAATTGTTAGAAAGATGAGAAATTTTCGGTTGGAGTATTGTTACCTGTAGTTGGGATTTATGCCCACCAACTGTTTGTTAAAATTTCATCTATGTATCAAGCTAATTCCCATGACCCACACTGCTTCACTCGATTTTTCTAAAGAAAATCCATTACTGATCACATAATACATGCACAAAACTTCACCAAAACATACAAAAAAAAAAAAAAAAAAAGACAAAGTTTACATCTTTAACACCCCCAGAACAGCAGTTGTGATAACGTTGGTACAAGGCAAGTAGTTGATTATAGTTTCTGAATTTCTTCAGACCTATTTTTGATCTTGGAAAGTTTGTTTCTGATTTGCATTTTTGATGATGTATTTATGATTTGTTAACCTTTCATATAGTTTTGTTAAGCTTTGAAAATTGTTTGTCTTGGTTTTGATATTGTACATTCAGTATAGTTTTGTTAACAATTAGTTCCGTATAGCTTGGCCAAATTCGGATAACTTTTTTAGGTACCTGACCTGACCTGAATACCAAAAAGGTGATTCGATTCGGTTAGTGGAATAGTGGATAAATATTTTTCCACCAAAAAGACTTTAACCCGACCCGAAAGAAAGAAAATGAGATAGATTTCAATCAGCTTTTTTATTAAGAATGACAGTAAATAGTTTCATTTTAGAAGTCTTCCAGCAAGAAGCTGTAAGGAAAAAAATCACAATGTTCATGGCATGGGAATAACATTTCAGTTGTATAAGAGGTAGGCAGGCATTCATGTTTCTAACAAAAGGCTGAAAACTGAAAAGATTCATTGTTATTAAGATTTGAATTAAAAATTAAACAAATGATCTGAATCATCAACAACCGAATAATATTTCCAAGCGGGTAGAATAGGTTGTGCAGGTCAGGTAACAAGGAGAACCTAGTAATGTTTTCACTTTCATGGATGATGAAACTTGTGGGGAGGTTTAACTAGCAGGTCAACCAGGCCACATTTTAGGGTAGACAAAGTGTTTCTGGTGAGCTTAGAACTTATAACACAAAATCCATAACATAACAACATTCACAAGGGAAGTAAAACAAGGTCAGAGTAATGAAGTATTAGAATACATAAAGTGCTTCTTACTCTTCTTCTGCTTATCTCCTTATTCAATTTTAATAGACTGCTAAGAGCCTTTTCATCTGCAAGTTATCAACCAGGAAAGCTTTTTACATTTAATCATGTTGTTATGGAGAGACATAACAATTGGAACCTGCTTTGAATTGACTAATAAAGTTACCAAATGGCTAAAAAGTGCTAATGTGTAAGTTAACAAGGCCTAATTACATAAATACTTTCCTTGCATATGGCTTTACCCGAAGTCATCGGATAGCCTTATGGGTTCCTTGGGTTGAAGGGGAATACCCATACGCCCTTTGGGTTACCCCTTTCAGGTAAGCTCTTTGGGTTGCCTAAGCCGATAACTTTCCCCACCCACCATCTCTCTAATCTCTATATCTACCCTCTCTCTTACCTCTTCTCTCTTTCTCTCTCTTAATATATCTTACTAAAAGTAAATAATAAGTGAGGTAAGATTCGGTTAGGCTATACTAACTTTTGTTGGGTTGGAAAGGAGAAGGAAAGAGGAAGATGATGGAATGCTGATGTGAAAGCTGGGTTGGGGAACGCAAATAAAATGCCATACGGGTGGCCTTATTGTTGTTTCCTTGGTATAATACTATAATGAATGAAGACAAGGCTGCCTGTTTGTTTAGCTTATTAAATTTATTATGACTGAAAATGTAGTCATAAGTATGATGTACGAGATCAATGCTAAATATTTAAGATTTCTCCATCCAAAACAAGAATGACAAAAATTTAACACAAACAACAAAAACATTGCACTTAACGATACAAGATGGTCACAACTGGATTCTTGGGAAGTTAAATATATATTGCCCTTTGTTCAGGATTATCAACAGTATATGGTGCAATAGGATTGAGTTGGACTTTTGGATAACAAACAACATATGTAGATGTAAGATGTCTATCAATTCTTCTTTTCGTAAGTCCTTTGATACATGCCCACACACACCAAAAAGTTTAAAATAATTTGTAATTAATTATGATTTAAATTTAAAAAAAATTTGAAAAACCTTATTTGGGTTAATAAAGTCACCTGGATAGGAAAACTTATATTCGACACGACTCGAATTATGATATCTTAGTCGGGTTACTCGAACTACAAACCGATACCATATATACCACATCCAACTAAATTGAAAGTGGTTGGGGTCGTGTGGGTTATTCGGAGTCGAGCTTTTTCGACACCCACATATAGTTTTGTCTGTATATTAAACTATAAGCGTCATACCTTCGGTATTGAAGTATTGTTTTCATAAACGTCCTAAAGATTTTACGAAGTGTATATATATAAAGAATTAGTACACCAATCTAACCAACAATACCTAGTGTTTATCCAAAAAAACGTGTAGCTTTGAGTCATACCAAAAGGCTTTAAAGGATAGAACACACCATGAGAGATGATTAAGCTTCCAAATCACCCATACAAGAACCAGAACTAGAGAGTTTGTTAATTTTCGACATGGTGGGGTAGAAGCCTTCTTAGATACACGATAGAAGGGTGCCATATTACAGTCAAGATAATCAATCTTTAATCACTGGTACATACACGTAAAGGCAATAGTAAGAAACACAGGAAGAAAGGATAAAACACACTTTCATACATTCATTACAAACACTGATATCACATATTTATACACACTTGATTTTGGCGGTTTCTATTGGCGCCAATAACTGCCCTCCGGCAGTTATGGTGGTGGCCTACGGTGGCCAACCAACTGCCACTTGACTGCACTATTTGTCACACTTATTCTAAGTATTTATAATACACACATTAATAATAATTGTCATAAGTTCTGGACTAATAAACATAATACTGAAACACTTAAACCTTTTTTGATTAAAAACATTAAAGGTCCAACAGAGTTGAAGATATCTAGACCTTTCCCTTTAAAACCCACCATGGAACCCCATTGCAGCAACATATCTAGAGATTTAAGATGTAAGGCCTCGCAACTTTTCAACTTCCCATAATAAAGCCACTGAGACTGGATAAAGCGTGAAGACATGATCATTAGTTTCTATAAAGCATTAAAGCGTGAAGACATGATCATTTTCTTGATCAGTCCCACACAGTCTGAACAAGCCTTGTTGGGATAAAATCGTCCTAACAAAAAACGTAATGAATTGGGGTATTTTTACTTAGATAATCAGAGTAGGACCCATTGTTCTTTATTTTTATCTGTTACCTTCTTTGGGCTTGCCTTTTTCTGTGTATTCTTTTCAATTCCTATTACATGTTATGTTACAGGTAATGATTGGTAAGTGGAAACCAAGGAAATATGAAATAAATAGTGGCAGGCAATCATCAGCATAAATACGAATCAAATCTTGAAGGGAAATGGCTGTGGTTGCTGTAGGGACCTCACCTTCTCTGTCATCAGGCTTCAGCCACAAGAATTACATCCAAACAACCAACCATCACACCCGTCTTCTTCACTTGTTGAACCAGTGCACCTCCATGTCTCAGCTCAAGCAAATCCATGCCCACACCCTCCGCACCACCTCCACCGATCATTCACATACCCTCTTCCTCCACACTCGAATTCTCCATTTTTCCTCTCTCCACGACCTCCAATATGCTTTCCTCTTCTTCCACACCCATATCCAAAATCCTAACTCTTTTGCTTGGAATACTATTATCAGAGCTTTTTCTCGGAGCAGCCACCGAAAGCAAGAAGCTATCTCACTCTTCGTCAACATGTTATGTGAAGGGAATGTCATTCCGGATAAGCATACTTTCCCGTTTGTCCTAAAGGCTTGCGCCTATCTGTTTGCCATATCTGAGGGCAAACAGGTACATGCTCATATAGTCAAACTTGGGCTTTCATCAGATGTATATATAAATAACAGTTTGCTCCATTTGTACGGCTCATGTGGGAGCTTACAGGATGCACGAGACGTGTTTGTTGAAATGTCTGAAAGAAGTGTTGTTTCTTGGAACATCATGATTGACACCCTTGTTCAACTGAATGAGTTTGATGATGCATTAACTTATTTTCGTGAGATGCAATCATATTTCAACCCGGATAGTTTTGCAATTCAGAGTATATTGCGTGCTTGTGCAGGCTTGGGGGCTTTATCTCTGGGAATGTGGGTTCATGCATATGTCTTAAGAAGGTGCGACCCTGATGTGGCTGATGATGTTTTGGTCAATAACTGTCTGCTAGATATGTATTGTAAATGTGGATCATTAAAAACCGCTAAATACCTATTCAAGGGCATGGGAAAACGTGATGTGACATCATGGAACACAATGATTCTTGGATTGGCAATGCATGGGCAGGTTGTGGAAGCTTTAGAATACTTCACGCACATGGTGGATATTGATGGAGGAGGGATAATGCCCAATTCCATCACATTCAGTGGGGTTTTAAGTGCTTGTAGGCACAGTGGCATGGTGAATGAGGGTCAGAAATATTTCAGGGTTATGACAACAAAATATGGCATTGAACCAGTGTTGGAGCACTATGGGTGCCTGGTTGACCTCCTGGCTAGAGCTGGGCTGATTGCTGAGGCACTGGATGTTGTGTCAAACATGCCCATTAAACCTGATGTTGTTATTTGGAGAAGCATTCTTGATGCTTGCTCTAAGAGTAAGAAGAGAAGCACGGGATTAATAGAGGTCAGTAAAGAAGTGGCGAAAAAGATTATGGAGTCGGAGGAAGGGAGTGGTGTGTATGTGCTTTTGTCCAGAGTTTATGCACTGGCTAGTAAGTGGGATGAGGTTGGTTTGGTGAGAAAGCTAATGTCGGATAAGGGTGTAGCTAAGGAGCCTGGTTGCAGCACCATTGAAATTGAGGGTGTGACACATGAGTTCTTTGCAGGAGTCTCTTTCTCAAATATACTCGAATTCTAGAGTAGACTAAACCTATAACAAACAGATTTATACAAGTAGATATTCAACAACATTTTCAAGAAGATGGTAAATGGTGGTGTGGTTGTGGTGGTGCTCATCAACATATTCAAGAAATAAAAGGTAAGAATTTTTGTTAATGTAAGTCTAAACAAGCAAGTATGTTTGATCTCTCATCATAATATCCTTTGTTTAATATGTTAAACACTGTTATATCAAGTATATTATTTCTCTATTGCATAGTTCGAATTTGGAGGATGTAATCAATTTTCTAAAGATTTCATTAGATTAATGCTCTTGGCCATTCTTAAATCTGCTTATAGGGTGAATCCTACTTGGACTGTTACATTAGCACCATTGGAGTTGATTTTGTAAGTCGATACTCGCAAGTGTTGACTGCTTACTTGAATACACATCTTGAAATTTTGCCCGATCTTTTTTAACAAGTTTTTCTTGTGGAGAAAATCTAGAAATTTTTTACTGTGGAGTAAGATAGCAAGAGGGGTGTAATCGAGCCGAGACACTTCCTGAGCTACTTAAGACCGACTCGAAAAAAACTCGAAATCGACTCGAGGTGAACCGAGTCGAGCTCGAGCTACTCTAGTACCCTTTCGACCCGAGTTCGAGCTCTAAAACACTCGGCTCGCTAGGCTCACGAGCCTAATCGAGCTTGTGTAATATTACCATTTTACCATTTTACATTTAATTAAATTACTTTTATACCTAAAGTACATGAGGAAAGGAATTAACCCTAAACCTATTTTGCTTCTGCACTTCTGCCTCAGCCGACACTACAGCCCCTCAATTCCTCAAACCTTCTGTGGTCCGTCCCACCCAAAGTTCCTTCCTGGCGACCGCCGTGTGTGACTCATTGACCGCCATCCGTCACTCGTGATTCATGATTCCTAGCCGTGAGTTGGCCGACGGTAATCTAGATTTACTTCATCCTATCGTGAATTCGTGATTCCAAGCCGACAGAGAGGTAATCTCGTGAATCATGACTCCTTAATACTTCATCGAATTTACTGTTTTGTACTTCTGTTTGACTGTTTCCCATCTCGAATTTAAGGTTCTGTTTGGCACTTTGGCTATTCCCCATCTCGAATTAGAGGTTTGAAGGTACATGTTCCTATATTCATCAAATACAAGGAAGTTTTTTTCTGAAACATGATTATATGTATCTGCTGTTGATGCAAAATAGACATTGTCACATTGTTTACAGCTGATGATATGGGAATGTTATACCATCTGCTCAATTGATTTCAAAATAGTAGCTATAGATATGGTTTTATACTTCTATTGTACTAATTTTTATAGTTAACACCATGATCCTTGACTATATGCATGTGTAATTGATGAGAAATAAGCAGTTTCTGTTGTTCTATGAACATTGTTATGTTTTTCTAGAACCCTAAGAATTGGTGAATCTAGTAGAAGTTGTATTTTGTGAATTAACAAGGTTTTGGTGCCCGCGCGTTGCGGCGGGTACCAAATTTTTTTTTATAAAGGGAATATGTATAATATGGAATACCACGTGATTTTCTATTATAGATTCGCCAATGAATATAAAGACTTAGAGTTTACATATATGTTTACAATAGCTTAAAATTCTTATAACCATGAATTTCATTTTAATCATAAAACTTTCTTATATTTAATCTTTATATTACAAACTCATTAAAAAGTTCCCTTTTACTACAAACCCTCTCAAGAAAGTTTCATTTTATGTCAAAGTTACGTTATTACCCTAGTTATAAACGGAATATGTATAATATAGAATACCACATGGTTTCCTATTCTAGATTCGCCAATGAATATAAAGACTTAGAGTTTACATATATGTTTACAATAACTTAAAAATCATTATAACCATGAATTTCATTTTAATCATAAAACTTTCTTATATTTAATCTTTATATTACAAACTCATTAAAAAGTTCTCTTTTACTATAAACTCTCTCAAGAAAGTTTTCTTTTATGTGAAAGTTACGTTATTACCCTAGTTAATTTCATTTTATACAAAAGTTGACAAAATCTTTATTTAGTTATTGTAAAATATTTTCTGATGTTAACTTTAACTATATTAGACTTTGAGGTAGACTTTGTTAGTTACTTTTTCAAATATTGAGTTTAATAATTTAGTCTTTGAGATAGAACTTTTTTAATCCTTATAAGAAAATTATATTTACCATAGATGAAAAAGTCTTTTGTTTAGATAAATAATACCCTAAAAGTAAAAAAAAAAAAAAACCACTGTAGATGAACATTGATTAGGAATAGTGACACAACATTTGGTAAATGTGATGTAGTTTAATGTTATACTTTATTGTACGAATATTACACTTGACACCATGACTTTTGACTATTATCACACTTGACACTGGTTATATAGTCGTATGTTCACTGGTTTTATACTTCTATTGTACTAGTATTACACTTGACACCATGAGTCTTAACTATTATATTGACATGAAATAGATTATTGATGTTCTTTTTTTCTTCATAGATGGAATCATCACGGAATGAAATTTCATCATCTCCTAATGCTTAAAATACTCCTCATCTCTTAATGCTTCTAAGAGTCTTGTTACTTCGAAGGACCCACAACAAGAGAAAACACCGGTAAATGAACCAAATCCAACATCTACACTCAACATTGTAGAAGAGGAAATTTCTGAATTTGAAAGTAAGAGAAGGCAAAAAAACATCTCCGGTTTGGTTAGATGTCAAAGTCGATGTGTTTCATGTTGGAAGTGAGAAAGCCGAATGCATTCATTGTAAGACGAGGCTTTCTATACTTGCAAGTAGGAGTACTAGTCACTTTAAAAGACACTTGAATACTTGATTAAAACAAAAGATCTCTCAAAAGCAACAACAAAGGATTACTTTACAAGTGATTGATCTTGAAAGCAGCTCACAAGTTGTGACCCCCGGATGGCAAGTTTGACATGATGAAGATGAGGGAATCAATTGCGCATTGGATTCTCATGCATGAGCACCCTTTTACAATTGTGGAAGAACGTTTTAATATGTTGCAAAGACATGGAATGCTTGAATGCGAGAAGGTATCACGTACCACAATAAAGAAAGATTGTGTGAAAGTTCATGAGATAGAGAAAAAGAAGTTAAAAGATATGTTAAAATCTATTCCAAAGATTAGTGTGACCACAGATACGTGCAAGTCAACTAATCAAAAGATTGAGCATATGGTACTCAAAGGCCATTTCGTTGATTCAATTTGGAAATTGCATAAGCGTATTCTTACTTTTGTTCATCTACCTCCTCCTCTACCAACTTTAATTTACATCTAGGATCTAAAACAACACCTACTATCATCATCACGTTACACTTGCCCCAATTTTTATCAAATTTTGTCTTCATTGACTCCGCCATGTCATGAATAAACTTGCTTTCCGTAGGATTTTCAAACAATGTGTCCAACAAAACTTTCACTCGATACACTTCATTAAGAAACAAGTTTGCTGTTGGGTACTTACTACCTAATATAATATTAGTAGTAGAACTAAATACTTGCAAAACATCACAAACCTTCTCAACTTTCAGCCAATCTTGACAACAAAGGTAGAGTGACTCTCTATCTTGGAATCTAAGGAACATTTCTTTGAACTTGATTGCAGCTGGTAACATGTCATGTGGAATTCCATCTTGTTTTGCATTCAAATATGAGCTTTCTATGAGGCAATTTAAGTTATTGTGTAATTCCTGAGAACAACTTAAGTCTTGCTTCATTTTGATTGATGAATGTCACACTATCATGAATATCCTCAATTATATGACAAAATTTTGAAAGTCCATCTTGAACCATAAGATTCAAGATATGTGCACAACAACGCACATGGAATAACTTAACCCCACAAGGTAACTTCTTAGTCCTAGCGAAAGTGTTACTCAAAATTCTAATAGCCATATTGTTGTTTGAAGCATTGTCAACTGAAATTATATATACTTTATTCTCAATACCCCACTCCTTCAAGAACTTGTAAAGGTTGTCAGCTATCTCAACAGCCCAATGAGGAGGAGGTAGATGAACAAAACTAAGAATACGCTTTTGCAATTTCCAATTTGAATACACTGATCTTTGGAATAGATTTTAACATGCCTTTTAACTTTCACACAATCTTTCTTTATTGTGGTACGTGAGATCTTCTCCCATTCAAGTATTCCAAGTCTTTACATCATGTTAAAACCTTCTTCTTCCACAATTGTAAAAGGGTGCTCATGCATGAGAATCCAATGTGCAATTGATTCTCTCATCTTCATCATGTCAAACTTGCCATCTGTTATAGAGAGGGTCACAACTTGTGAGCTACTTTCACTATCAATCACTTGTAAAGTAATCCTTTGTACGTTGTTGATTTTGAATGATCTTTCGTTTTAATCAAGTATTCAAGTGTCTTTTAAAGTGATTAGTACTCCTTCTTGCAAGTATAGAAAGCCTCGTCTTACAATGAATGCACTCGGCTTTCCACTTCCATGATGAAGCACAACCACTTTTAACTCTCACCAAACCGGAGATGTTTTTTTTTTGCCTTTTCTTACTTTCAAATTCAAAATTTTCCTCTTCTACATTTTGAGCACTACTGTTAGTAGTAGATGTTGGATTTGGTTCATCATTTACTGATGATTTCTCTTGTTGTGTGTCCTTCGAAGTGACAGGGCTATTAGAAGCATTACGAGATGATGAAATTTCATTGGGTGTGATTCCATCTATGAAGAAAAAAAGAATATCAATATTCTATTTACATGTTAATATAATATTTAAGACTCATGGTGTCAAATGTATTATTAGTAGAATAGAAGTATAAAACCAGTGTTAAGTGTAATAATAGTGAAGAGTCATGGTGTCAAGTGTAATATTAGTACAATAAAGTATAACATTAATTCACAAAAAATAATTTCTACCAGATTCTCCGATTTTTAGGGTTCTAGAAAACACATCAATTGAAATCTATAGCTACTATTTTGAAATCAATTGAGCAGAAAGTATAACATTCCCAAACAGTGCCTATTTTTCATCCACAACAGATACATATAATAATGTTTCAATAAAAAACTTGCTTGTATTTGATGAATTAAGGAACATGTATCTTCAAACCTCTAATTCGAGATGGGGAACTGCTAAAGTGCCAAACAGAACCTTAAATTCGAGATGGGGAATAGTCAAACAGAAGTACAAAACAGTAAATTCGATGAAGAATAGAGAAGATTAAGGAGTCACGATTCACGAGAGTACCTCTGTGTCGGCTTGGAATCACGAATTCACAATGGGTTGAAGTAAATCGAGATTACCGTCGGCGAACTCACGGCTGGGAATCATGAATCACGAGTTACGGACGGCGGTCAATGAGTCACACACGGCGGTCACCGGGAAGGAACTTTGGGTGGGACGGACCGATGGAAGGTTTGAGGAATCGATGGGTTGTAGTGTCGGCCCTCGGTGAAACATTGAAACACATGATGGAAACAAATGATAAAAATGGATGAGGCGGCGGCCGTGGACGATGGTGATTGTGGACGATGGTGATTGTGGACAATGGTGGACAAGCGGCGGCGGTCATTGCTGGGCAGTGGTCTCCGATGACTAGAGGGTGGTGTGGTCATGTGGGCGGTGTTGTGGTCTCCGCTACAAAAGTGTACTTATGTTATCCGACAATTGGCGTACAGGTTGACTGCTGATTCTCTTGATGAGTACTTGAGGATGTCGGACAAGACATCACGGGATTGCATACACAATTTCTGCAAATGTATTATTCACCTCTATAAAAAAAATTACGCAAGCCTACTAATGATCTGTTCAGACATTGTACGTCGCGCATGAATTGAAATACGGCTTTCCCCGCATGCTAGGTAGCATAGATTGTACTCATTGGGCTTGGGCAACTTGCCCTGTAGCGTGGAGAGGTCAATATATGAGAGGTGATGATGAGCGACCAACAATAATACTAGAGGTTGTGACATCTCATGATCTATGGTTTTGGCATGCATTTTTCGGAGTTTCCGGTTCCAATAACGATATTAATGTTCTCAATTAGTCGTCTTTACTGAACGACGTATACAAAGACAAAGCACTCGAGTGTCCATTTGAGGTGAATGAAGTGACCTACAAACACGGATATTATAAGTGGCGAATCTAGAATTCAAACATACCGGGGTCCATTATGTGACAAGATGAGTCAGCCGAAAAATTAGATAACGGGACAAATATATTTGTTTTAGTTATGGTTCGGGTAACATGTAAATCAAAAGTATTATAAATAACGACGAAACATTATATATATGTATATATTCAAAAGAAATAACATAAAGTTATTACAATCGTTGTACTGGAACTTCAAGAGGTGAATCTAAATCAACATTCATATACTTTTATGGGCTTCTCTGCTTATTGTCTTTAACAATTGTCGCTTCGATATTTATTGTTTTGAGAATATCGTTTGAACGAGCTAGATTCACCAATTTGTTTTTAGAAAACCTTAGCATTGTATAAACATTAGTACATTATATGGTTAATATAAAGTTAATCAAAATCGATACAACACAATTATTTAATCACAAAAGTAACTTATATAAATTAGAATGAAAAAACTGTAAGAGAGTCTCAAACACAAAATGAAAAACTAAAAAAAGAAAAGAATTGTAAATAAAAAAGTACATTATAAAACTTGAAAACCCATTATTTTTATGGGGTTCTTTTTGTAATTTTAGGATGGTCCAATATATATATATATATATATATATATATATATATATATATATATATATATATATATATACGGTTACAAAAAAAATTCTCTTAGTGGGGTCTCCACACCCCATTAAAATAGGGGTAGAATCGCCTTTGGATATTATCTTGCTCATGGGATATATCCGGAGTGGGCAACTTTTGTCAAATCATTTATGTAACGAGAAGCTTTTTCTAAAAAGCAATGAGAAGCTTATTTTTTTTATTTAAATCTAAAATTAAGTTTTGAAACTGCATGGTTACGGTTGTAAATACAACGTTTCCATCACATGTATCTATCAAAACTATCTACAGCCAACACAGCGGAAACATTTAGTATCTAATTTAATATTTACAACCTATTAAATAAGTTGCAACAAAAGAAACTACCGGTGTTACCAAATAAAGGTCAATCATTACAAACAATATGTACAAAAGTATTTAAAAGCAAGCAAATGTGTTCCCAAAACAAGTATGCAATCCGTAGCAAGTACCCGCACATAGGAAGGGTACATGAAGAGGGTTAGCTATAAATAGCTAGTGAATAACAGTTAAGCACATAACAAAAATATCATATTACACATTAGCAATTTCATAACACATATTAGCAAACAAGTCTATCATAGCACATCGCGATATACCGGTTAGTCGGCAGGAATCATGTCTTGCAAGCTAACTCGGCTCAATGATCCTGACTGAGGAAACCGAATACATCAACCTCGCGGGTGGGTGAGCGGGTAGCGGTGCACCATTGCGTTAACAGGGAACTGAGAGCACATCATCATCAAGTTGAGGGACGGAGGTTCTGCAGGAACCAAAGGTTCGCGATATATCGATGAATCACCCTTCACCATAGCTGATGGCACAAGTCCCAAACTAGATCCAGACAAAGTTGGCCCTAAACAACTAAGAAAGTGTGGGAACTAACACATTTGCCCAGTCAAACCATCACATAACAAAGTTAGCCTACTCAAGCCATATCGTAACAAAGTTGGCCTACTGATATCGCGGTTTTAGTTATATATTTTAATGAGATATCCGGATATTTTAATTGAAAATCATGAATAAATATGTTTTAAAAGTGATTAATATGATTAATATCTGATTTTAGGTTCAAAAATGCGAACTTGAGAGATAAGATGATGATAAAATGGGATAAAAAGCAAGAAAGTCGAAAAAGTCAAAGTTCATGGTAAACTGCCAAGATCGCGTCGCGATCCATGGGTCCCGTCGCGTCGCGATGGTGTTAGCAATAAACAAGCGGTAGATTGAAGGATTGCGATATGTAACTATAAAAGGTTGAGAGAGAATCTCTTTTTCACCTCCAAAACACACATAGTTTATTTCTTGTTGTGTGGCAAATCCTTGCACTAACACACCTAGTGCAAGACTTATATACCTATAAGGTATATTTACAATAAGCACCCTTAACTATTGTTTGAACTCCTATTCTATTACAATAATACAGTTCTAACAATCTCCCCCTTTAGTTTCTGCTTTTCCGGTCTTGTTTAGGGTAGTGCTTCCTGCTCCTTAGACACCCCTTAGGTTTTAGTAGTTTATGTCCGCCGATCCACCACCCATTGATACGCCGCCCGAGCTTGTCGAACCATTTGAAGAACCGGAGCGCAAATTCAACCGTTTGAGGAGAGCTGCACGCGAGAGAGAGCGTCTACGCAGGATGGCAGAGGATCTTGCAAATTTATTGCTAGAAGAGTAGGTGAGTCGCCACCGTGACGAAAATGTGGTTGGGATTCATCGTCCCGCAATTCCCGAGCAGACGACTTTCGAAATCAAAGGTCAATTCCTTCACCTTCTACGCGAGACTCCTTTCCTTGGAAAGGACCATGAAGACGACAATCAGCATGTCGAGGTCGTTCTTGAGATTGCCGACTACTTCCACACTCCGGGAGTAACTAGAGATGCCGTTGATATTGGCAGAAATATACATAAAATATATATATCTGATGTATGACAATATCTGGTTTAAATAAATAAAATATAGCCAAAATGAGCTTTAAATGTTTTCTTATTTTATTCAAGGCTATTTCAGGTATACAAAACGAAAAAATGGATAACACGCGTCAAAACGAGAAAACACCGCGCAAAAGGCGAAGATTTTCTGAAAAAGCTGTTTAAGCGGCGCGTACCCTATTTACTCCCGCGACGCGAACCCAACGAATTCTGTTACAACGAATTCTGTTGCATCAAGCCGCCCTGTCAGGGAATCTTTTCAGGCATCTTTACGCGGCGCGGAACCAATTATTTACGCGGCGCGGAAATCGACTTTGACGCCTATAAATAGCAAGCCAAGCCCCATACCAAAAAAGACACCAAAAACACCTTCCAGACTTAAAAACACTTCCACACACCACTCCAGACGAGTTCAGGTGACTCCTGGGGGTCTTCGGGCTGCTCTGGAGGTTTTCTCGCCTCCTATCCATGTAAATATGTAGTTTATAGCGTAGATTTATAGTTTTCGTAGCTGTAGTTGTTTTTCCGAGTTCAAGCAAGTTTGTACGAGTCAAGATGCTGTCCAGATGTATTTCTACCTTGTATAATACGAACTGGTATTCTCTTTCCTTTATTTTCGCTTCGTTACAATGAATCTGAATTGTTAAAAATATGTAGTTGTTATGCGTAGGATTATATTATGATGATTTTACTTAAGACTTGGTATTTCTGAAATAATGAAACGTATATTTGGTTATTTTATAATACTATCATTTCATGCGGGTATTCGGCATCGTAAGTGTTGAAAAACAATTTGCTTAGGATATATGTATCTTTATACATATATATTCAAACAGACTCATATTTATATGCATTTGCTCATGGACCCACTTGAGGTGTACGATACGTATAAGTCTGGTATGTGTATACAAGGACATTTGCTCATAGACCCACTTGAGATGTTGAACTGATATATTATCTTAATACCTAAATATATATCTTCTTACCGGATGTTGACCGACAATGGTATTTACTTTGTCGATTATTTCATTAGGAGATAAATACTGAACTTTTAATTAAAACGGGATAACACCCGGAAAGCGAAGTTTTATCTAACAGGTGTTTTAATAATACAGAGATTAAATCAGTGTTACCTTAAGATCGCTATGAATTGATAAAAGATTGGTACCAAATCTACTTTAGAAATCATCTTAATAATTTCATTCATTTTATAACCGGATTAGCTAACACTACTATTAATATTGATTTGGAGGATTCATAACTTGGCACTTTCTTTCGTTTCCTGCTTTATTTATTTTTTCTGCCTAGTATTTAGTTTATTTTTATCCTCACCTATCAATCTAACTAGACAGCAGTTTGGAATAGAAGTAGAAATAGCTATCGCCGTACCCGTGTTCGATATAAATCATCTGTCTTACCGGCGCACTATACTACACGCGATGGGTCCTCTGCCCAGCCGCGCCGTGTGCACTCGTACCGTTGTGAAATCCGGTCCGCACGTAAACGCGACACACCAGATTTTTGGCGCCGCTGCCGGGGAAATGTGATAATATTGTGAAATATTCTAACTATTGATTTAGTTTTGCAGTCTTGAAGATTTGACTATAAAAGATTCCGCATTTCAAAGCGTTATTTTGTTCGCTTACATACCGTACAAATAGTATGTAACCCGAATAAATGGTTTGTTTTTCTTTTGTTTTATTTTTGCTACAAACTTAATAAAATGATGTGTGAGATTTCTGGTCTCAGAATCGAAATTATGATTAATCACGCATATGCTGGCAGTCAGCTCAGCAACAATACCAAAATTTCGATCTGCAAAATAGGGGAGTTCTCTCTACTTCACTTTTATCTATTCATGTTTTTTAGTACAATGAGGACATTGTACCATTTTAAGTGTGGGGTAGAGAAATCCATATTTCTTGTTAATACAATTTGTCTAAAATCTAAAATCCCCAAAAATTTTAAAATTTTGCAAAATCCTCATAGTTTTAATTTGTAAATTAATTCAAAATTCAAATTTAAATTTTTTCGCATTTATGATTATTTGTATGAAATTTTTAATTAAATTTATATGAATTTAGATTACATAAAAGGAAAATTATTCGAGATTTCACGACTTAGCATAAATACAGCCCGTTCTTAAATTGAGTGTTTGAGCCTATCAGTTGTTATCATTAAACACTGATTTCATTTGCTGTGAGTATGTCTAAATTGCATATATTTCAGAACTTGTTACCGAATTCTTTTCAAAACCACCAAAATGAGAACTAGACTATTGCACTGATAGAGGTCATCTTTCTTTTTAAAACCCGTTGTTATAAGCCTTTTTCATTCAAACTTAAATAATCTCAATTTTAGATTATTTAATTTATTTTATTTTTAACCCTTTTTCAGCGTAATTCTTATTTTTAGCATTCGATACCCTAGTTAACCACTTTGAGCCTTATCCTTTCGTTTCATCACCCATATTTATCCCATTTTGTCTATTTTATTTTTGAGTTCCAGAATTAATTAAACCAATTATATGCTGCTAAGTTTCATTCTGTGTTCCTATATTCTTCAGTTGTTCATGCACCGATCAGCGGGACATGAAAAGTTAATATCTTTGGTCTATCCATTGCATACAGCTGAACCCAAAAAAATCCATAAAAACTAGAAAAACAGAAAAATGAGAAATTTCAGTTGCTTGACATACCTTTCTTCGGCTATTTTTTAGGTTGTCATACATTGAGTAGTAGTTTTTTCTTCAGTATTGCCCGAGTGAATAACCGTCATTCAGAAGATTCTGATTCCATTACAGCTTGATGTTATGTAATCTCAACAAAAATATTGTGATATTCCTGTTCGATAGTTCAATAAAAACAGCTTAGAATTTTTTTTAACTTAATCTCTGGATTCTTATTTTAGCCACTTTTAAAATATCTTTTTCCTACCTTTAACCCGTAGCCTTTTTAATTTTAACCCCAAAAGTCCTCTTGACAGTTCTAAACTCTCTAGTTGTATAGATTTGATTTGGATACAAGCTTATGATAATATTGCATTTCATGACATTTTGTGTGATTTACTATATTGATATAAACCTTATACACTTGAGTGATAGAGTGAACCACCGGGTGAGAATGCAAAAGTCGTGTAAATATTTGAATATATTTTAATAAAGGCTAATATCTGAATCATGTAAATTTTGTTAATATTTCTGCAATAATTATATTTGTTGAAATTTTAAAGATTTGTTTTTTATTATATTTACAGTTATGCTTGAGGACAAGCATATCCTAAGTGTGGGGTAATTGATATTGGCAGAAATATACATAAAATATATATCTGATATATGACAATATCTGATTTAAATAAATAAAATATAGCCAAAATGAGCTTTAAATGTTTTATTATTTTATTCAAGGCTATTTCAGGTAGACAAAACGAAAAAATGGATAACACGCGTCAAAACGAGAAAACACCGCGCAAAAGGCGAAGATTTTCTGAAAAAGCTATTTACGCGGCGCGTACCCTATTCACTCCCGCGACGCGAACCCAACGAATTATGTTACAACGAATTCTGTTGCATCGAGCCGCCCTGTCAGGGAATCTTGTCAGGCATCTTTACGCGGCGCGGAACCAATTATTTACGTGGCGCGGAAATCGACTTTGACGCCTATAAATAGCAAGCCAAGCCCCATACCAAAAAAGACACTAAAAACACCTTCCAGACTTAAAAACACTTCCACACACCACTCCAGACGAGTTCAGGTAACTCTAGGGGGCCTTCGGGCTGCTCTGGAGGTTTTCTCGCCTCCTATCCATGTAAATATGTAGTTTATAGCGTAGATTTGTAGTTTTCGTAGTTGTAGTTGTTTTTCCGAGTTCCAGCAAGTTTGTACGAGTCAAGATGCTGTCCAGATGTATTTCTACCTTGTATAATACGAACTGGTATTCTCTTTCCTTTATTTTCGCTTCGTTACAATGAATCTGAATTGGTAAAAATATGTAGTTGTTATGCGTAGGATTATATTATGATGATTTTACTTAAGACTTGGTATTTCTGAAATAATGAAACGTATATTTGGTTATTTTATAATACCATCATTTCATGCGGGTATTTGGCATCGTAAGTGTTGAAAAACCATTTGCTTAGGATATCTGTATCTTTATACATATATATTCAAACAGACTCATATTTATATGCATTTGCTCATGGACCCACTTGAGGTGTACGATAAGTATAAGTCTGGTATGTGTATACAAGGACATTTGCTCATAGACCTACTTGAGATGTTGAACTGATATATTATCTTAATACCTAAATATATATCTTCTTACCGGATGTTGACAGACAATGGTATTTACTTTGTCTATTATTTCATTAGGAGATAAATACTGACCTTTTAAGTAAAACGGGATAACACCCGGGAAGCGAAGTTTTATCTAACCGGTGTTTTAATAATACAGGGATTAAATCAGTGTTACCTTAAGATCGCTATGAATTGATAAAAGATTGGTACCGAATCTACTTTAGAAATCATCTTAATAATTTCATTCATTTTATAACCGGATTAGCTAACACTACTATTAATATTGATTTGGAGGATTTATAACTTGGCACTTTATTTTGTTTCCTGCTTTATTTATTTTTTCTGCCTAGTATTTAGTTTATTTTTATCCTCACTTATCTATCTAACTAGACAGTAGTTTGGAATAGAAGTAGCAATAGCTATCTCCGTACCCGTGTTTGATATAAAAATATCAGTCTTACCAGCACACTATACTACACGCGATGGGTCCTCTGCCCAGCCGCGCCGTGTGCACTCGTACCGTTGTGAAATCTGGTACGCACGTAAACGCGACACACCAGTCGTGATGCTACGAGTGTTCCCGATAACACTCGAGGGCGCAGCCAAATGTTGGCTAAGATCCGAACCACCCATCTACACATGGGAAGCGCTCAAAACGAAGTTCATTAAGAAATTTAGTCCTCCTTCTAAGATTTCCATGCAATCTGAGGACGAGACTTTTTATGAAACATGGGACCGCTACAAGGAGATGCTGCAGAACTACCCTCAACGTGATCTAAATGCTCACCAGGTTGTCCAAACTTTCTATAATGGTATAAATGTCTGCACAAGATGAATGGTCGATTCACAAGGGCCTATACCAAAGAAAACCCCCGCTCGGGAGTATGCCATTATAGAGGAGTTGACTCAGCACTACCAACAGTGGCATTCTGCGAGAGACCCTTCCTTTCATAGAAACACTTCATCCACTTCCGACAGGTTAGACCACATGGTAGACCTCAATGACAAACTGGATGCATTGGGGCGTGATATGAAAAAGGTTCAACAAAACATGCATGCCATGCAAGTTGGTTGTGACAGTTGCAGCGGACCTCACCTCGAGAGAGATTGCCCGTACGATAAAGATGGGGATCTTAAAGAATCTACTTGCTACTCTAATGCGCATGGGTATGATCCCCCAATTGATGACGATAGGGCCCCGCACCGAAAGCCTCATTGGAAACCTTACCCCGAATACCGCAAAGAGATGGAGGCGAAATATAGGCAAACGAGATTCTATCAGAAGAAACAACCAAGGGAGTCGGAGAGCAAGCCTAATTTCGAGGAGATCCTCAACCGCTTTGCAGCAGCATCCGATCAGAGGCACAAGGAAACCGAGGAGTTAGTCAAGAAGATCAGATCAACTACCGAGGCAGCACTACGGAATCACCAGGCTTCTATCCATAATATCGAGACCCAAATCGGGCAAATCTCTTGGGTTCTCTAGGACCTCTTTCCTGGGACTCTTCCTAGCAACACCTAGACCAACCTAAAAGTCGATCTTAAAGCAGTGTCTACTAGGAGTGGTCAAACACTCCATGATCCATCATCTAGTAGTCTTATCAATGATTGTGATGTGCAGCCGCCTCCGCAGCTTGAGCAAGAGAAAGAGAAGGAGGTAACTCATGAACCTCCGACTGCACCACCCACCGCTCCATCCGATCCACCTCCCGTAAAACCATACCGTCCACCGATACCATATCCACTGCGTCTCCGAAAAGACATTCGAATGGCCCAAATGCCAAAATATGCAAAGTTCATGAAAGACCTGCTTACTAATCGCAAGAAACTTGAAGAGGTATCGAGTGTCACACTCAATGATCAGTGCTCAGCAGCAATGCTCAAGAAGATCCCGAAGAAAATGACCGATCCCGGGAGTCTTTCTCTACCATGCCAGCAATCTGCCCATTATTCATGCATTGGCCGATTTAGGCGCGAGCGTGAATCTTATGCCATACTCTTTCTTTGCCAAACTGGGCCTGCCCGAACCAAAGCCATTCGAATGTCGATCCATCTGGTAGATAAATTCGTCACTCATCCACAAGGGATAGTTGAGGATTTAATAGTAAAGGTAGATAAATTCATCTTTCCTACGGACTTCATCGTTCTAGACATGAAGGAAGATGATCAAGTCCCTATCATTTGGCAGGCCCTTCCTGAGTACAGCTAGAGCTTTAGAAGATATTCACAAATCACAGCTAACACTCAGGGTAGGTACCGATGCCATCACATTTGGACTTAACGAGTCTTTGAGATATTCTAAATGTCTTGATGACTCTACTTTCTTTGTTGGGAGTTTTGATACTCTTCGTGAGAGAGAGCTGCGAGATAAGAGAGCCAAGGAGGTCAATGGACCAAAAGAGTAATAAGAAAGTCTTCTCAATCCCGATAAAGACCAACACGAGGCTCTTTCAAAAGGGGATAAACACTTCGACCCTGGGGATAAAGTTCTATTATCTAATTATAGGTTGAAGAAATGTCCCGGTTATCTAAATACCCGATGGTACGGACCGTACGAGGTGAAGAAGGTATTCCCAAACAACACAATTGAACTACTCGATCCAAAGGGGATGACATTCAGAGTTAGTAGGAACCGAGTGAAGCACTACTCGGAGGAGGGCACCGATAAAAGGGGAGGTGAGGACATAGGCCTCACCGTGCCAAAACCCTAAGTGTGGGGTTGGGAGTCCGGCTAAACGACTCAAGTAAAGAAGCACTTCCGGAGGTAACCCGTGTTTAACTTTGTGGGTGTGTTGTCAAGAAAACCTCACGAGACTACAACTCATCCACTCGGGCTACCAAGGGGTTTAAAGGCTTATTAAATACGCTAAATGCAATCGTGATTCCTACGAAAGTGAGTTAGGTTTGTTTGTTTTTCTTTTTGTGTTTTGTTTTTGTAGTTGTTTGGTTCTTTAGCCTTGATCTATCTTAATCTTTGCTCCGAGTATATTTCTTGCAGGTGGATATTACATGGAGTATGTACTCATGCTAGCATATTGCTCACCTTTATATATTATTGCTCCACATGTTGTGTGAATACCCGAAGGAAGTTATCTCTAATCTTTTTTTACCCTTGTTTTTATTTTGTCTTTATGTACAATGGGGACATTGTACAATCTAAGTGTGAGGTAGGGGGTTAGAAAAAGATTCATGGCTTGAATTTTATTTGTACTTGATTAAATCATGATGGTATTTGGGCTATAATTTTTAAATTTTAAATATCATTCGAGTAAGAGTTATTTAGTTGAAGGTGTCAAATGTTTGAATTGTGAACAAGTTCATAAGTTATACTTGGTATTTATGCATAGTATTTAGTAGCTTTTCACCATTCATTAGAAATTTTGATTTATGGTAACCAACTTTTTATTTTTGAATTATGAAAATAAATAAAATGGTTAAGCCCTTTTTAAGGCAATGCTTGACAAAAATAGGCTGAGTATGAATTTCCTCTTGTACTAATCATATGCTTGCAAAATTGAGAAAAAACAAAAAAATGAGAAAAATAGAAAAAAAACAAAGAGAGAGCATCAATAAGGTCAAAGGCCAAGAAAAGCAATAATAAAGCCAAAAGGCTACAAATATAAGTCAAACAAGTGGCCTTTGGAACTCGAGCAAGTAAACTCTGAGGAGTGTTCTACACCTAATCACCTAAAGGCAACTGGTTTGGGATCGGTTGGGTTGAAAGTTCGCTACATGGGTTTCATAGAAAGTCATAGGCTTATATGAGAAAAATAATAAAGAGCATATGTCAATTAAAATTGAAAAATTTGCAATAAGTCTTGAGGTTGGGGGATTCCTAAGGGGTAAATTGTAACGATCCAAATTTACATTTCTCGTATTGTAATATTATTATGAGTATTAATAATAAGTTGTGTATGTTGGTGTATTTCTGTCACATAACACCCTGATGCGCGGATCGAACTGTTTGGGTATGCGACGCGTAACGTCACAGACTTGAATTATTGAGGCGGTAGCCGAAAGTTTCCATTAATAGTTATATATTATTTCTTTATTACGCGGCGCGTAATAAAAAGGGTACGCGGCGCATAAATCGGATTTCCAGTCCCTATAAATAGAAAACGAATTTGGCTCATTTCTCACACCAAAACTCTCAACTCTCTCTCTCTCAATCTCCATAGATATTCTGCTTCTAAGGCTCGAGTCGGTGAATTCGGGGTCAAGCGGAGCGAGTATGGCGGTAAAGATATCGAGGGAGCCTTCGGGACTTTGACAAATATTCTGGACCGAGGTGAGTTCAGTTATTTGTAAAACCGAGTACGAAGACAAAATCTTATTTTAAAGTTATAATGATTTTTAAGATGATAATTATTGACGTACGTGATACATTATATAATTGTTGTAGGATGCATGATAGATATTATATAATGATGTTAAGATGTGTATACATATATATTTAAACATATATATATATATATATATATATATATATATATATATATATATATATATATATATATATATATATATATATATATATATATATATATATATATATATATATATATATATATATATATATATATAATGTGGATATATGATTGTTATTTATGATGATATTAAGATGATGTTATTATGAGGTTATGATGACTTGGGGTGGGGGTAGATACACTCCTAAAGATGATGCCTAGTAGGAAAAGTATGCCTTCTAGGATATGCTAGCAAAATGATGATTAGTTGTCAGGTTTCTAGATAACCATGATAACACATGGTAAACTAGTGCTTAATGTACTTGTATAATGGAATGGTGGTTTGACTAAAGATGTAGGTCAAAATGCATAGCACCATGTTGATGAAAGGAGGACCTATCGATAGTTTGGGGGTACCGGTTGTACTTTCACCTCAATGACTTACGTCGGAGTAACTATAGTGGACGGATTTCGGGAGTTTATCTACAAAAGGGAGTCGCGCCCCACTTTGTACTAAACTTGCAGGGCACACTTAGTGAACTTATGCCAATGCGACTGGACCTTGGAACCCTAGTGGTTGCGAGGCACGCCTATGGTATTTGGGGTAGTGATGATGTTTATGATAGACCCCAATTAAGATGATTATGATAATAATGATGTATCGGATGATATGATGATATGATGATAATGATGATATAATATGATGATAATGATTATATGATGATATGATGATATGATGATAATGTTAATAGGATATGATGATTATAATGATAATGATGTTTTATGATGATTATGTTAATACTTGACCATACGGGGAATTATGATGATATACGGGTGGGTCAAGTCATGGATTGGGATTTAATAATCTAAACCTTATGATATTTTACAACTGTTTTAGTGGATGATTTTGATGATAACTAAGCTGACTCCCGAGGCGTAAAGCTGACACTTGTTTTCTTGAAATGTGTCTTGTACTCGTGCAGGTTGCTTAGGTATGCGTAGCCTTGTGAGCTTGGGTACTGTTGGGTAGTATCTATATTTATGTTGTTTGTAAATGTCGAATTGTGGTTGTGTAAAGAGTTGGTTTTTAAACGATGGTATGTTTTGAACGTAATGGGTGGTTTTTATGATGTATGTTTAAAACGGTTCTACCGGTTTTAATAAAAGTGTGTTTTTAAGTCTTCCATTGCGATGTTTTTGTTTGAGTAGAAAAGTTTTTGTAAATCTAAAATTTTGAAAACCACGGCTGTTACATAAATTAATCATCAAAGATTCATTAATTAAGGGTTAGTTATTTATAAAAAGAGAAAGTATTTGGAATAGTGAGAAGTTAAGAAATTATCAAAACACGGGTATATGCATAGGTATAAGTATAATTTATGGCTTGTTTCTAATCAAACATATTGACATTATTAAGCAATATTTGATGTTTACATGAATGATATTATTTGTTTAAATACCTTAGCCTGGATAAAGTTGTGATTTGCTTGGGGAGAAGCAAAGTTCAAGTGTAGGGTTTTTTTGATATCGCGGTTTTTAATTATATATTTTTATGCGATATCCGGATATTTTAAGTAAAAAACATGAAAAATATGTTTTTAAAGTGATTAACATGCTTAATATTTGATTTTGGGTTCAAAAATCCGAAGTAGAGAGATAAAATGGGATAAAAAGCAAGAAAATCGAAAAAGTCAAAGTTCCTGGTCAACTGCCAAGATCGCGTCGCGATCCATGGGTCCCGTCACATCGAGATGGTGAATATAAGGACATGATCTGCTATTCGAATTTTGAAACGGTGAGAAAGCAGCAGATAAGGGCGTGTCGCGGCGCGATCCCTTCCTAAACAACCCATATATATATTTCGATCTCCATTCGGTTTTAGATCTTCTCATCCGATTTTCCACCTCTAAACTTCCAGAAAACACCATTATACGTTCAAAGAAGCGTGGAACAAGTTCTTGGAGCATTGGAGCTTAATTTGAAGATCAAAGTGAAGATCCGTTCGGCTTTTTACGATTTTTCATTCCTACTTATCATGTTCTTCTTTCTTCTTGATTTCCAAAAGTTTGGAATGTCCATGCTAGGCTAGGTTTCTGTGTTTCCTCCCTAGAGGAGATGAACTCTTGTATTGGTGATTGATTCATGGTTTATTGATACTTTATTCATGTTTAATTCAAGTTTTGCTTAATCTAAGTTCATCCATGTTATTGAATCTGTTTTGGTTTTTTATAATTCGAGTTTTATGTATTAAAAGACCAATTTAATCATAAAGCTTGAATCTTGATTATCTATGACCATTAGATAATTTAGACTAGTGATTGATCTAATCCTAGGGTTAAACAATTTAAAATAGAAACTGTTGCATGTGATTTAACATATAATAATCTTTATGTGTTTATTTTATGCTTTGTGATCATACAGTCATAAAAAGGTTAAAGCTTTACTTGTAATCGAATTAATTGGCTAATTATACTTTTTAATCGCGCTTTTGACCATAAAGGTTATTAATTAGTGTAATTAGACGGTTAGAATCGGATAAAGGTTTTAACTACTTCAGAAATCGATGCATGTATGTTCAAGTGTCATTTGCTCTTAATACCATGAATTGATTGCCATGAACATGGTGTAATTGAATCTAGGGAGGGAAAGTCTTCATCATATTATTTAATCTTCCAAGTTCATTGCTTTATTGCTCTTTTGCTTTGCTTTTGGTGAATTCTAGGGTTAGTAATAGTTAAGTTGGTTGAAAGCTCACAAACATCATATAAATTCCCCTTTTTACTTGCTTTATTTGTTTTAGTTGTTTTTATTTGCTTTTAGTAGTTTAGTTTAGTTTTAATTCAGTAAAGTATTTAAATTAATAACAAATTTATAAATTTAAAACTAGTACGCTTTACGCACATCACCTACAAAAGCCAGAGCATAACAAAGTTGCCCTACAAAAGCCATAAAATAACAAAGTTGGCCTACAAAAGCCATAGCATAACAAATCATATCAATTTAATTTAACAATACATGAACAATAACTCAATCTTTAGTTTTAATATTCCTTTTAGCTATATAATATTCTTATTATAATGCTTAGGTTAACCGCTACTCACGTGTAGAGTTATAACAGACAAATATAATGTATAGGTTCTTCTTGGTCTTCGGAGCACCTAACACACCATTATTTATATTCAGAATTCAAGTCACAAGGTACAACAACCAAGCTATTTCACAAACAGGTCAAAATGCACCCAACATGTCCAACTCATGTAATGATCATAAAATACCTCCATAACCAGTCTCTTTATATATGATTTGCAACATGTACAAACCAACTACACGTGTATATGGTTTATCCAAGTCAATTTCATATTTTAAAGTAGGCAATTAACACAAATATCTCCATATCTAGCATTCATCATCAATTCCTCATCTATATCATATAATCGTTACTCCATCATTAACGGATCGACACAAAAACAACAAGTTTTGAAAAAACTTTCTAAAGACAGTTTGTTCCCCTTATGATGAGGAGTTGATCTGCAAAATTTGTGATCCTAACTCGGAAAGACAACAAAAGCCAATCTTACTGAAATTTCGGTAATTTTTAGCAATTCAATCCTAAATTGCTTCTACTTATTTTTTTAGTGTTTACTAACATCATTTAGGAGTACCAGAACCTATCTAACACATATATACACCGTTTAAACAATCAAAACAAAATCCAACTTAAATTCACCAAGAAATATCCATTTAAGCCATTTCTTGAAGTTGTTCAACAAAACTAACACTTGCAATCCATAAAATATCCATAACTACTTATACATGCTATTGGAACATCAAATTTCAGTCCTTGATAGCTAATTCAGTTTTTGACCATTTTTGTCCCATTTGAACAAAATCAACAAACTCAATCAAAAGTATTATTCTAATCTTTAATTTGAATTCCGTTTAACCTATATGACTTGTAGTAACAGCTTAGAGCATTAAAATCAGTTCTTGATGGTCAATTTGAGTTTGACCCTTTTTTTGACCTAAAACCAAAAAAATCAATAACTTGAAGAACAAGAACACTTACAAGGAGAATAGAAGATGAAAATATATTAGGAACAGACTATAGCTCTTGATTTGTTGATGGAATGAAACCTTGATGATCTCCTTTTGATTTCTCCTTCGATAGCCAAGAACAAGAAGTAAAGGTGTGTGTTTACGTATGGTGTGTGTGTGTGTGTCAGGGCCGGCCCCGAGAGTACAATCTAACAAAAATAGGCCATATAAATAAAAATAAAATTCTAATTTTTCATTCAATCTTATAGTATTCTTCTAAGGTAAAATTCCATTAGAAATATTACACAAAAAGTTATACACTTCTAGTTGAAAAATACTATCAATGCTTGATTACTTCTTCTTAAAAAATTGCAATCCTTCTAATATTCGTTGAGATAAACTTTTCAATTACGTCTTCAAAACAAACTTTATCCAAAATGTCGCTCTCAATGGTGATCAAAGCCAATCCATTAAGTCGTTCTTGTGTCATTGTAGATCGTAAGTGGGACTTCAATAACTTCAGTTTGGAAAAACTTTTTTCTGCAGATGAACAGTAAGAGGAATCGTTAACAAAATTCCATATGCTATAAATGTATTAGGAAAACAATCAACATGTTTTAAATATTTTAAAATATCAATAGCCGTCATATTTTTCTTAGGCAAGAGATGTAAAAGTATCTTTAACTCAACATATAATTCATTTCCATCAATATTTGATTGTTCATCTTTTTTAAGCAAATTTTCAAGAGCATTACAACAAGACTTTAAACTCATATCATCTAATGAACGCAATTTGTCCGAATTAAACAAGAAACCAAACATATCATCATATTGTTGATATTGTTCAAACCTTGTAGTAAGAGAAGTAATTGCTTGATCAACAATATATATGAAATACTTAACCCTAAAAGTTTATTGTGCAGATTGTGAAACACTAGAAGATGTATTGTTTGAAATCTCATCAAAATGTTTTTTTCTTCTAATTTCACGTCTTTGAGGAAAAATCGGATCAATGTTCATTTCAACAGCAATTTCGTTGGAT
The DNA here is from genome assembly GCA_947179395.2 of Pulicaria dysenterica. NCBI lineage: Eukaryota > Viridiplantae > Streptophyta > Magnoliopsida > Asterales > Asteraceae > Pulicaria > Pulicaria dysenterica. Next base: position 47,000,293 of record OX359293.1, read on the forward strand.
GTTTGTAAAGCATTTAGAAAACCCGTTTCTCTATATTCCTTAAAGAAAGAAATCAACCCCTTTATTTTTACCAATGCAACATCAATAAGCATATCCTTCTATTGTAGTTGTTTACTAACTAAATTACCAGCATATAACATTTCAAACCAAATTAGTAATGCCATTATAAATTCAAAGTTACCAAGTTCATTTTCGGCCCAGAATTTAGCTCCACTTTTTATTTTAGAGTCATTGTCATTTTCAGCTACTTGAAATAAAACTTCTTGTATATCTAACAATTGAAATTTTATAGCTTTGACACTATCAATAAGACTCTCCCAACGAGTCAATGACAATGATTTAAGAGTTAATCCTTTCACATTATCTTATAAAATTTGCCATCTCTTAGTAGAATTTGCAAAAATTGTATAAATGTGTTGTATGGTTCCAAGCTTTGTCACAAGTATTAGCCATATCACATAAAGTTTAGTTCAAACTATGACAACCACAAGGAGTGTAAAAAGCTCTAAGATTTCTATCTAAAAGTTTTTTTTGTACTCCTTGATGTTTTCCTTTCATGTTTGATCCATTGTCATATCCTTGTCCACGCACATCATTAATATCAAGATCAAGCACATTTAATTCATGTTCTAAAACATCAAAAAAACATTGGCAAGTTGTATCATTTACATATAAGAACCCTAAAAAGGATTCTTCAATGCAAACAAATTCTGACGAGAGATCCACATATTTAAAATCAAAGACATTTGTTCTTGGTGACTTATGTCTGAAGTGCAATCAAGTATGATAGAAAAATATTTTGCTTTTTTTATTTTTTTTAAATCATAGATTTTACTTCACTAGAAAGCAACAATATTAATTCATTTTGTATCTTATGCCCAAGATAATGCTTTTGAATACCACTTTCATTTGTTATACGACGAACATGCTCTTGAACAACTAAGTCAAATTCTGCTAACATTTCAACTAAACCTAAGAAATTTTCATTGTTACTTTCATACAATTTTTCCTTTGTTCTAAATAAGTTGCATGTAATTTCTTTGATTTTGCTTCTTTTTTTTTGTAAATTCCAAATCATAGAAAACCTGCCATATCATTAATTAATGATGCCACATCATATTTTATCAATATTAACATGAAGATGAAGAACACAAGAACATGAACAACACAAGAACAAGAACATTCATCTTCATCTCAAACATTCATCTTTAAAAAATCTGGGCAAACATCAAAACAAGAACATTCAAAGCAAGAACAACCATCGTATGAACATAAACATAAAAATCAGGGCAAACATCAAAACAAGAACATTCAAAACCTAAGAAATTAAAATCAAAACCCACGAAACACCTAAAATCTGTAATGTATAATCTGGAATGATCGAATGGTAAACCCTAACACAAATCAGATATGTGAAAACCCTAACAACGATATATGAAAACACCAACAACAGATCTTAAACATGGATGTACATAATCGAACCATTCCAAAAAAAACCCTAAATTGAACCCCAAATCCGTCGGAAGTAGAACATAGATGAAGAAATCAGATTTGTACCAAACCCTAACCTGAAATCGCAGCCAAATCGCCCAAACCCTAACCTGAAATCATAGCCAAATCGCCTAAACCCTAACCTGAAATCATAGCCAAATCGCCTAAACGCAAACAATCTGTCAAAACCCTAAATGGCTGCCATGGTTCCGATGAGATGGTGGCTGCCATGGTGGCGATGGAGATCTATGAAGAACCCTAATCGAACAAATCTGTGAAGAACCAGATATGTGAAGAACCCTAGATGGTGGCTGCCATGGTTATGGTTCTCGTCGATGATGAACCAAATGGAGTTTGAAGCTGGTGGTGATGGAGTTTGAAGCTGGTGGCGATGAGATGGTGGCTGCCATGGTGGCGATGGTTTCTTCAATCGATGGAAACCCATGGATACCCAGAATCGATCGATGGTTTCTTCAAGCAGATGGTTTCTGCATAAGTTATTCAGTTATTATTATTATATTTTTAGTTATTGTCAAATAGAAAAATTACACATCATCACTTAAAACACATGCCACATCATTAAAACCGTAACAACATCACCCTTAACATGCTATCACAAGTTAAGATACATTAAACGGTAGTTTTAAAAAGTTGAGTACACTAAATGGTAGTTTTGAAAATTGAATACACACAATAGTAAAAAGTTATAAGTTCGATACATTTTTTGAAACTAAACTCTATTATTATTATTGTTTTTACGTAATTTTTAAATTTTCAGAATTTTTGTAATTTAGTTATTATTATTTAAATTTTAAATTTCTAGAATTTTATTTGTAGTTTTTTATTTATATTTTAGTTATTAATGAAATAGATAATTAAGTTCAATAATTTTGTTTATATAAAAAACAATAGTTATTAATGAAATAGATAATTAAGTTTAATAATTTTGTTTATATAAAAAACAATAAAAAAGGTGAAAAAAGTTTGGATTACGGAACGTAAAAAGAGAGTTTTAAGTGTTGAACCGGCGAAGGCGCGCAGCCAAAATTTGCATCACGCAAATCGCAAAGCCCAAAATCAGCTACACGCTTTTTCCCGCCTCTAATAATTCCATTTGAGACGTTTTGGGAAGTTGCATCCGTATGTCCCTCCAAACCCTCCTCCCCATCGAACAATTTTCAGACTTTCCATAAAGAAATTGCCTCCAGATCCTCTCAAGGTCAGTATCTGAATGCTCAATTAATTAGATTTTCATGTCTGAAAATCTTTCTATCCCTAATTGCTTCGCTTCCGGTAAGATATGTGCTTTTTAGGGCAACAAGTTGATTTTCCTTCGGTTTTGACAACTTTGAGAAACAAATTTGTATCCTTTTTAAGTTTCTTTCCTAGTTTGAGTAAGATTTAGTCGAAGTATGAGTGAAGAAATACCATCGAATGGGGCTTACAAGCCCCGATCTGCTTTAGGAGATGTAACAAATCAAGTTGGAAAAAGGGGGTTTTCTCTAATTTCCAGTTCATGTGTTAAATCTGGAGACGAGTATAAGAAAGATGAAGTTTTCCGGTCTGCAAAGAAAGAATGTTTAGGAGTTGATGGATTTAGGAATGAAAACTTTCGTAAAAAGAGTGCAGAGTGTGTTTTGCGGCCTCACTCCTGCAGTGAGATTAATTCATTGAAGGGGAATATCGTATCAAGTATCTCTAAGATCGCATTTGAAATCAAGGAACCCTGCCCACCAGATGCTCAAAATGTTAGTAACTCTTCTTCTGCTGTTAAATCTGGTGGTTCTGTGAGGGATAATTCCATACCCACAAACATATCAGCTGGAAACAGCCCTCATTTGATTTTAGAAGTTGAAGATGAGAGAACTGATTCTGTGGTTGTACCTGAAAATCTATCAAAAGAAAATGATGTCAGCATTGATAACTTGGATTCAAGTAAAGATGAACATGAAGATCTTGATTGTTCAAGATTGCTTGAGTCACAGGAGTCCAGGTGTGGTTTAGAAAGATGTATTGGACAGAAGGGGGATGGATTCTCAAGCATGTGTATGGACTTGATCAAAGCTTGTCCCTGTTCTTTTTGCATGAAAGGTAATTTTCAAACTTTTTATTTTCTATATAGACATTTATATGTATTTACACATGTAATTAGCAAAAATTTTAATAGTTTGTACAGTTTTACAATGCTCTGATTACACTTGAATTTTCTTTTATGCAACTCAGCTGCCTACCTGTGGTCAGATCTACACTATCAGGATATCAAAGGTCGAATAGCTGGTGAGTTAGGGTGTAATTTGCAACTCGGCTGCTTAACTTTGTTATTGTATTTTATTCACTTTTGTTCTTTCTGTGCATAGTGATAAAGAAGAGTCAGAAAGAAGCGAGCATTTTGGTCAACCAAAACAGCAAGGATGATGCAATTGGGCGACATGGGTCAGGAAATTTGGAAAAATCCTCAAACTTGGAATCTGATCTTACAGGTCGATGGAAGTCACTTTTTATTCATATGGAGGATATATTTGTTCGTGAGGGCACCCAACTAGTAAGTCGATCTTATTTGCTTCTTTTTCGTTTTTTGTCTTTATATGAAGTTAGTAATTAGTTGGACATGATCTTGTGCATTGCTCATTTCATGAATTTGGAAACACTTTGTACCCTCCTGTTCTTGAAAGTGTTGGTGATTACTTCATAAATAATTTAAAGTTTTATGATCATCTTAGTTTTAAATGGTTATTTATTAAGATTCTATGGTAATGATTTATGAACTAAAGATAAGATTACAAAATCAAAAGATAACATATATCTCCTCTCTCAAGTTGAAGCTTGTAGTTCATAAGTTCATCCACGAATGATTGTAGTTTCCGTTAGCCTTAGCTGGTTGCTATTTTACGTTTGTTCAAGCAGATTAGTTTCTTATAACAAGATACATATATTCGATTGATTCAGTATGCCTCAAAATCAATTCACAGTTCGAGGATATGTCTAATCCTTGATTTATAAAAAAACATAATCTTCCATGCATCAACTTGAGAAGAGAGGGTATTACTTTACAATTAATTTAGGCAATGTTTGGTTTGGAGGTTCAGAAATGAGTACAGGTATATGATTAGATTGTTTGGCTTACGAGTATTGGAAATATGTAGAAAAGTGGTGGAGTTTTTCGTTTTTTTTTTTAAATGTGTAAGTGAACAGGCTTTCTGTTTTACAGTTTTCATGAAATTTTTTTTGTAAAGGAGAATTTTTCCTTAAGTGAATGCAGCCTAACCATTTCACCATCCCTTTGCTTGTGATTAACTTTGACTTTACTTCTTAGAGGACAAACACCAAAGTATTCTCAAATTTATAGTTTTGTACAAAAATAGAAAACTACCTCCAATCTTATCGGTTAGTACTAAAGCACTTTTGGAGAAACAAATGGAAAGTTACTGTTCATTGACGGAGCTATGTTGACAATGAAATTTATTGTTCCATCGCTAGATTTTAGAGATCTTGTGGTATTGTAGCAAGACTGTTAAAAAACATATTTTATATTAAGGCCATCAAGTACTCAATTGTGATCTAATAGATGCCAAAAGATAGAGAGTGGTAGCCAAAAAAGGAGCATGGCAGTTAAAAGTTGAAAATGGAGGTCAAGTTAGAGAATTGGAAATTGGAGTCGTAAATGGCGGAACATTGAATGGAGGTGGATGTTTGGTTGTTCATGATGGAGGATTTACTTGATGAGTTGCTGAAAGCTATACATGTGCTGGCTGTTAGCTGAACGATTCATCGAGTTTAAAGATACAAAAAATAGACTCCAGGGAGAAGGGGGTTGTGAGTTGTCACATATAAGGATGCTAGTAGAAGGCTAGAAGCAGTTGCGACGGTCTAGAGAATTCGAGAGATCGAGTCTAATATAAGAAAGAAAAGCAAATTGAGGTTGAGATGACCGATAGGGAAGCTCTTAAGGAAACGCTTGCATTGGCAATCATTGCATGAAGGGCAGTGGAATACATGCAAAGTGGTGGTGGAATACAAGCGAAGTTAAGAGTGTGAATGGTTGGTGTAACAACTTATGGTGCACTAGGGTGTTATGACATAAGAGAATATGGGATCCCGGAAGTCCGGAACAAATAGAAGCAAGATTTTTAAAGTAACATCTTGATGACAAGGTTTTTTTCGAGGCGGGAATAATTATACGAACATGGAAGGGCCTTTGGGCATTTAGCTAATACAACGAAGATAGAAAGTTTTCATTCATATCTTGATTAAAAACGTGCACCTGATAAGGAAGGTACTCATTAAAATGCATGAGGGGTTTGATGCGATGCAATGTATGTGTTGTGTTGCAATGCATACGCATCAGGTGCACTTCACATCAGGTGCACTCACATGAGGCACTTCTTAAAGTACTCTAGGGGCTTTTAGAGGGTTAAATTTTTGTCTAGAGTTGAACTATTATAATGACTAATGCATTTTAAACATCAATTGAGTGATTGACATGAAATTGACCTCACTTTCTCCTCGGAAAAAGTCGTTGCTCCCCTGTTGAAATCGTAGTCGAAGTCACTTCCCTTGAAACATCACTTTTTGAAGTACTTTTGACTATAAGTGAAGTATTTTGATTGTCAAGTATTTACAAGGTTATGTGCAATGCCGGACGCCTTGAATGTGTGATGCGACGGCATCTGCATAAAACGAGGTGACTTGGAACACCTCGTGTCTTATAACACCAAGGTTGATATAGAATCGGTTTGTTAAGTAATTGTTGACTTGTTGTGCACCGAGTCTCGTTAGTTTATGTAGAGGCGGGGCAACATGGGGATAGGCGCCGAGAGTTTATGGGAGATTAGTTATAAGGTGTGATGCAGTGCAAGGCGTTAAGGGTTCCGGAAGCTGGTGGTGTGTGATGCGGATGAGCTCACTTCACACATGAGATGCATCTAATATTCATAAAATACTTATAAATGAAGAGTAGTGTTCAATAAAGTCCATGTTAAAAACATAGTCCTAAAATTTTAATATGCAATCACAGCTGATTCAATATACAGTCAAATGTGATTTGTAAAAGCATCATATGTGAATTACGAAAATGCCCCTCCGCCCAAAAATTTTTAAAATGCAATCTGGACCATTGATGTCATGATCCAAAGGCTAAAATTAGTCCCTTAGGACTATGAGTTAAATATGGACTATATTGAACATTCTTCTATAAATGAAACCCGCATAAGGTTTTTACCTTGTAAATGCTTACTCTCAAAATACTTCACTTTCATGCCAATAATAGTTCAAAAAGTGACATTAGTATCATAAGAAGCCCAAATTAAAAAACCTTAACTCTTTTCTTAACAAAAAAGAAGCCCAAATTTGAAAATTACATGATGTGTAAAAAAGTGGTGATGCACAACTCGTGTTAGGCAGCCCTGATGCGAGCGCCTTAATGAATTCTACTCTTTAGTTACTAATTACAAGTACATCATACAACATAGATTTCTTTCCTCTTTATATACATGAGCATATTACTACTATATTAGAATAGAGCTTGTACATATTAGGGCGATATATATATATTTTTTTAAAATTTGCTGTTATATTTTATCAAAAACTCCATTTAGCCCAAGTAGTTGATAGATTGTAAGCTTGATCTCAAAAGTAGGAATGTGGTTTATTTGGACCATTTAGTTCTTAAAATGGAAACCAAAGCCAATCCAAAATAATAATTCGGTTATTGTCCAAGACGATTTAAAAATCCAAAAATCACTTTAGCATACACATACTTGTTAAACTTCAACGAGTCACGAGTTGACTCCTACGAGCCAAGTTAAAATACGCCTAAAACGAGGTGACTTGGTACCCTGACTCAGTGAGTTACGTTTTACTTGCCAAATATGATAAAAATATATAATTATTAGTTGAACTTCTAAGTAAGCTTCATCCTTTTGGATCATAATCACTTTGATCACTATAAAGTAATTACTGATTGATTAGTTTCCAAATTAAGAAACCCCACAAACAATTTGTCCTGAATATATTAATTTTGAAGAATTTTCTAAAAAAAATCTAACTTTTTGAACTTTATATTGCAGGAAACAAGCTTGTTGACACTCAGAGAACTGAGAGATAATTGCATGACTAATTCAGAGAAAAACTAGTCCTCTTATCTTCCAATCTTGTACAAGTTGTGAGAGTTTTTTCTGCAGGTGAGAATTTTAATTCCAGTTTAGGTTTAGTTTAGTGTTAGCTTTCGTGCATTTATTTGGTCGACTTTACCTTTATCGATTGTTCGTTTGTAACCATATGTATTACATTATTACTTCTTTCGTTCCAAAATAAATGTGTGTTCGTTGATTTAGTTTTCTTACGGTCCAAATATAGTATACTTTTTTTTAACTTTATGTTTAAATCTCGCTTTAGTTCCTTCTATCGCGAGTTACATATCTCGAAGGCAAACCAAGCTGTAAATGACAGTTTTAAAGTTGCAATGTAGTTATTTTGACTGTGAAAGTCAGCGTAGAGAAAGATGAGCATTGCTACCTGTTTAGGTAAGATACCTTCTTGCATAGGGATGGCAACGGGGCGGTTTCGGGCCGGGGATTGGTCCCCCCGTCCCCGCTTTAAAAACCACGGGGATTTAAACGGGGATCCCCGTCGGTAACCAGGGAAAACCGCGGGGAAACGGGTATCCCCGTTTAATATAAAACTTGTAATTAAATTTGTAATTTTCACCGTAAATATATCGGTTAAAGTGGAACTGTGTTTATTCACTACGTAGATCGTTAGGGTTATGATTTTACCACGAGTTTTTGAAAATAATTATGCTAAATTATATAACAGTACCGAATACAAACATATATGAACCTAAAATAAAGTATTAAAGAAACTAAATGCATCAAAAATATCAAAACCAAACAATTCAAATAAAGACAACTATTAAAATTAGTTTGTATGAAAATGTATAAAAAATTGTATATTATCTATTTAAAATAATTTTATGCATATTAATATCTAAATAATTAGTATTCACTTGTAATTGGGGCCGTTATCGGGTAATCGGGGCGGGGATCATCAAACCCGTCCCCGTCCCCGTCTCCATCCCCGTTTAAATAATCGGTTTTCGGTTTTCCCCGCCCCGTTTATGTCGGTTTTCGGTTTTCCTGTCGGTTTCGGTTTTTTTTGCCATCCCTATTCTTGCAGTTTGCTTTCTGTTTTTTAGAAGTTTGAGAAAAATAGAGTTCTATAATTCGGGTTGTGTAGAAATAGAACTTGATGTATAATTTCGAATGATGTATAATTTCGAACATTTTTGTTCACCCGAGTACGGAGACAAGCTTTACAAAATCTAAAACATTTAACATGTAATGAAGCATAAATAAAATATATAAAACAATTTAAACAAACAAAATTCTATCTATAGAAAAAATAAGTAATAAAAAAGCATATTTGATGAATGTTTGAATATTGAATTAAACCCGGAAATGTCTAAACCGAACCGGAAAATACCCGAACGAAAAACGGACCGGTCCAGGACTGAAGTCGGACTGGTCCGGACTTGGACCAGTCCGGAAGTGGTCTAGGACCGCCCGAAGACCGAATTTATCGAAATGGTCTTACGCGAACACCGGTCCGCCGAGGACCGGACCGGACCGGCCCGGGACCGACTAGGTTCGGACCGGACCGGACCGGCTGTGGTCCAGGAAAGGGTGGTGGGTGGCGGTGGTGTCTTCCGGCGGCGGTGGGCTGAGAAGATGCGCCGGTCCGGTCCGGACCTAGTCGGTCCCGGGCCGGTCCGGTCCTCGGTGGACCGGTCTTCGCGTAAGACCATTTTGATAAATTTGGTCTTCGGCGGTCCTAGACCACTTCCGGACCGGTCCAAGTCCGGACCAGTCCGACTTCGGTCCTGGACCGGTCCGTTTTTCATTCGGGTATTTTCCGGTTCGGTTTAGACATTTCCGGATTTTTTTTAGTTTCGTTTTTAAAATTTTCCGGTTTAAAATTTTCCGGTTTTCGGTTCGTTTTTTTGTTTGAAAAAAAACATGACTTGTTAATTTTAAAAAAAATTGCAAGTTATAAACTATAAAGTATAAACATATATAATTGCAAGTTAATAAAAACATATAAATAACATTGCGATACAATTACGAAATAAAATTACATAACGTTGAAACTTGAATTATTTTTTTAACAAGAAAAGGGAACTCTAGCAATGGAGCTTCGGCATGGCCATCACCTCAAGTTAGAGACCCGAAAAATACATATTGTTCGAAAGAAATAACGTCACAAAATATAAAGAGACAACTACTAAAATGGATAGTCGGAATTGATATTTCAATAGTTGTAACTATCGTCGGTACGTGGCCCATGCCCATAATAGGCGACTTCGTTCGAGTGGACGTTGGATGATGAACCTGCGTTCATTCTATTTTGAGTGTCGTCAACGTATTCTTCGCCGGGTTCGGGTTCTTCAGTTTCAGCTTCGGTGTTAGTGTTTGATGTTCCCGATGCGAAGTCCCAATTATAATCGTCTTCCATAATCGCTTCCTCCAAATTAGTTAAGCCTTCTTCGCGATCCGCATCGTTTTGACATCTTTCCATAGAATCATAGTATTCCTTAAGCATCACGGCCATTTGCACCAACTCGGCCTTCAACATACACCGTCGTGCGCTTAAAATCCTGCCACTAAGAGAAAAACAACATTCCGAAGCTACGCTATTAGCTTGGACGGTTAGTACGTCCCTAGCCATACGGGCTGGGATCTTAAATTGACCAACTTTTTCTCTTTCTTGCCACCATTTTAATACATCAAATTGTGCAAACTCTTCGGGGTCAATATAATTAGTGTAATCAGTTTCTTTATATATGAAAAGTTCGTCTAAAGACGATTGAACTCGTGTACGTTTCGATTGAGATATATTATGAAACCAAGACATTCCAATGCTAAAAGGATTGTTTGGCCGAGTAGCCGATGTTTGTGAAGTCGAAGACCTCGGGGTGGAAGCAACTTCTCCCCGTGGTTGTAACACCGGATTCACGAGCTTAAAATTAGAGTAAATTAAAACTTTATTTACACCAAAAGTTGCAGCGGAATAAACCACTGATTACATATTAAGTATTGCTTATCAACTTGGCGATCACAAACAACGAATCAAGCCAAGTACCAAAATTTAGCCAGTGTTACCACTACGCACCGACCATCGTTATATAGTATCAGAGTTAATAAACTACTAGTGTTCCAAAAGATATATACAATAACACTACCCACAGCAACCCGCCTCGCCAGGCCATCTGATCACTAACCTGCGAAAAGGGAAATATCACGAACCATTAGCTACACTAGCTAGTGAGTACAAGTATCACATAAGCACCAATAAGCATGCTATCACGTCACAATAAAACAAACAATGCTAAGTTATCACATAGCGGTGTGCCAACATGTCAGCAAGATCATATCTCGCGGGGTTGCAAATCCCGCTCAACGAATCTAACTGAGAAGTCAACAACACCAATCCATGCTGGAGGGGAAACGAAGAGCAACCCCCTGAGCACGTTGCGGAGCCACCTGGGCTCAATTAGGCCTTAGTTACAAACCAAGACCCCACTGTTTGTCGAGGAACGGCGGCCTGCAGAACCTTTACCCCAGAAAATCACTCGTGGGAACCGTTAATCCCTGAATAACACTCAAGGGACCCAGCCGCATCGGCGACTGACCTCAACCCCTGCGTCTGTCCGGACAGGAGATCATAAACACGTTTGACCCATAGGGTCCACATTACGCATGCGTATCACATATCACAATTTATATCACATGGTATCACTTATAACACTGTATCACTATATCACATAGCACACAACACATGCACACAATAGCTCTACTTACTGAGTCTTATGGGAAACCGGTACTCACCTCGATATCACAAGAGGCAGATATGTATCCGAGAATCCCAAGAACACACCGAATCGTCCGAATCACCTAACACATAAGGTTCAGGCTTGGTTATCACTTACACGTAACACACACAGGTTAGAACACAAGTTACATAAGCTGTCAACACAGAACAGCTTGCTACGGCCGTAGTGTACATGTCCTACGGCCGTAGGACACATAACAACACCCTACTACGGCCGTAGGGTCAACCCACTACGCCCGCAGAGTTTCTTTCCAACGAATCATGTACTATGGCCGTAGGAACCTATTCCTACACCCGTAGTAGCTATTCTTTGGTGAACTACGACCGTAGGTTACGTACCTACGCCCGTAGTCCTTGTTTCATCGTCCGTAGACGGTAACCCACACAAAAACACATCCTACGGCCGCAGTAACCCTGCCTACGGCCGCAGTAAACACAAAAGGCTTCCTACGGCCGTAGGGTTCATTACCTACGCCCGTAGGGAGTGCCTGCACAGCAGGTCTTCGTCCCTGTTTTCGCACAGCTTCTGCAACTCACGATTTTTGACACAAAAACCCGATTGAAACCATATCCCATCGTTTATATACATTCCTTATCACCAAGGGAAGTCTAGAAACACCTTTTGACACAAAAACAACCATATGAACAATATTAACACCATTAAAATGGTGTAACCCCTTCAAAAGCTAAAACTAGGGTTCTTAGTGAGAATACTTACAAAGATGCAGATTAGGACCTCAATCACTGATTCAAGCTACCGAAATCCCTTTAGAACAGGTCCGATTTCTTGATCAACTTAACAAAAATCCACCAAAATGAGAGTGTATGTGTGTATACTTGTTTGTAAGCATGTGTAAGTTGTGTTTACAAAAACCAGGGATAAGAACAATTAAAGGAACCGACCCTGGTTGTCTATTTAGGACACGGGGTATTTTGTTCCCCTTTTTAACTTACAACTTAACACACACCATCCCGTTGTAACCAACGAGGATATTTACGGAATCATTACGCGAAACCGTATAACACGACATCACTTTTAGACACAACTGACACTTTTCACATAATCACATTATTTAACACAAAACACGTTAGTCACACAAAACACTTAACTTAATTCACTTAAAGTCACAGTACAAGTACCAAAACACATGGTACGAGTCACTACTGCTAGGCCCATTTACAGGGTGTTACAGTGGTGCACATTCATCATCATAAATAGTATATAAGTGCTTAACACAATTTTCAAATTTTGATATACTTGTCGTAATCTCATATGGAGATTGACCCAATGCTTCCCCGATAGAAGTTAAAGATTACACCCTTAAAATTAACAAGAAGGTTTAATGCCGAAGCAATCAAAAAAATTGTTGGAAACTCTTTAAAATATTTTATAAGACTTTCACACATTTTGTTGGTAATCATATCCCACCTTTGATCCAAAGAACCAAAAGCCTTTAATGTTCTCAAAATTTCACAAACACCTATCATAGCGGAGTGAGATGATGGAAAATATGTTTGTGATAGCATCAATGTGACTTGATACAAAACTCCCAAACCGATGTGTAATTCTTCTAAAATACTCCAACCAGTTTCCGTAAGTACTTCATATAACCTATCATTTTATAAGTTGAGTTCCATCTCACGGGCATATCTAAGAGAGGTCTCAAACATCTTCTTCTTTTTATTTTACAAAAATGCTCATATTTTTCTAACGCGATGGGGCCGCTTTTAAAAATTGTCTCATTTAATCTTTTAAATTTCAAAAGACAAGTTTCCATAGACTCCAAACCTTTTTGGACCGCGAGGTTGAAAATATGACAACAACAACGTACATGCAAAAATTCCCCGTCACATATTGGGTTTAAAACTCGTTTCAATCGTCCCATAGCATTTGTATTGTTGCATGCATTATCTAGGGTGATTGAAAGTATTTTTTTTTATTCCAAAACCGTTAAAAATCCTTAATAAAATATCGTAAATTTGTTCACCTCCATGCGGGTGAGGAAAGTTTTCAAAAGCAATAATACGTTTTTGCATAAGCCATGTTTTAGGGTCTATCCAATGTATCGTAACACAAATAAATGAATAATGGGTTGTATGTGGAGCGGTCCAAATGTCGGTGGTTATGGAAACTCTACCATCGAATCTAGTAAAGAATTCCTTTAAGTCTTGATATATTATTTTTCCATTTTGTCATAGCTCTACGTTTAAGAGTTATTTGACTTACAGAGGAATAATGAGGTTGTAAAGCTCTTTTAATAAAAGTTGTGACTCTTGGGCGGGAGAAGAAGTCAAATGGTAATGTTTTTTGTATTGTTAACTGCATGCTTAATTCTTGAGCTAAAGCGGCATCGAAACGCAATGTTTGACCATCAACTTGAGTTTGACTCTCAACCGCAACGGCTTGTCGCGCCAAACATTTAGTCTAATTTTTTAAAGTTTATATTAGAATAAACTAAGTTCAAGTAATGTAAACTATATTTAACTAAGGTCATGTATTTAATTCAAGTACTAAACTATATTTAACTAAGGTCATGTATTTAATTCAAGTACTAAACTATATTTAACTAAGGTCATGTATTTAATTCAAGTACTAAACTATATTTAACTAAGTTCATGTATTTAATTCAAGTACTAAACTATATTTAACTAAGTTCATGTATTTAATTCAAGTACTAAACTATATTTAACCAAGTTCATGTATTTAATTCAAGTATTAAACTATAGTTATTGATTCTAAAGTAATATGTTCGACTACCAAGCAAAAAGTGGTCAGACAGGTCAGTTGGGGGCAGGATCCTTTCGGTTTAAAACCTTTCGGAAAATCCAACAACCACAAGCCGATCGTGACTATTTTAGACACCACTCTCCGGGTTATATCTACTAGTATTACGATTAGAATGAATAACTAAGTTATGAATAACTAGAATTACATACCCTAACCATAAATAAAAAAAACCTAGTTTTGCATAAACTAAACATAAATATAAAAAAACTAGTATTAAATAAACTAAACTTAAATATAAAAAACTAGTATTAAATAAACTAAACTTAAAGTCACTTAAAGTCACACAAAACACTTAACTTAATTCACTTAAAGTCACAGTACAAGTACCAAAACACATGGTACGAGTCACTACTGCTAGGCCCATTTACAGGGTGTTACAAATCTACCCCACTTAAGAAGATTCCGTCCTCGGAATCTGATCACTCACGAACAGGTGGGGATATCGAGCTCGCATATCATCTTCAGTTTCCCAGGTCATATTCGAACCTAGGTTATATTTCCACTTCACAAGAACGAGCTTGATCACTTTCTTACGTAGCTTTTTAGTCTTTGAGCCGAGAATCTCAACAGGTTCCTCAACGAGGCGCTTTGAAGCATCAACTCTCAGCTCCTGCAGTGGCAGAATTTGACTCTCATCCACTTTACACTTGCGCAAGTAACACACGTTGAAGGTATTGTGAATACCCTCAAGTTCTGGAGGAAACTCTAGAGACACGGTTTGATCATTGACTCTGCGCAGGATCTTGAACGGTCCTATGAAACGCGGACTCAATTTGCCTTTACGGCCAAAGCGGATAACACCCTTCCACGGAGAGACTTTCAGGAACACCCGATCACCCTCGTTAAACTCAACTGGCCGACGTCTCGAGTCAGCGTACACTTTCTGTCGATCACGAGCGGCTTTTAGCTTTTCACGTGCCACTCTCACTTTATCAGCTGTAATTTGTACTATCTCAGGTCCGGCGAACTGCTTCTCGCCAGGCTCTAGCCAACACGTGGGAGTGCGACAACGTCTCCCGTATAACATCTCGAATGGAGGCATCCCAATACTGGAATGGTATGAGTTGTTGTAAGCAAACTCAATCAACGGCAGATGTGAATCCCACGCTCCACCGAACTCAAGTACACATGCGCGAAGCATGTCCTCCAGGGTTTGAATAGTCCTTTCTGATTGGCCGTCTGTCTGAGGATGGTACGCCGTGCTCAGGTGAACACGAGTGCCAAGCTCACGCTGTAAACTCTGCCAAAAGTTCGAAGTAAACCGAGGATCGCGATCTGACACAATAGAACACGGCACTCCATGGCGCGACACCACTTCAGCAATATACAACTTTGCTAATTTATCCAACGAGGTAGACTCGCTGATAGCCAGAAAATGAGCACTTTTGGTCAAACGGTCAACTATGACCCAAACAGCATCGTGCCCTCTGAGCGTTTTCGGCAACTTTGTTACGAAATCCATCGTAATATTATCCCACTTCCACTCAGGAATTTCGAGTTGCTGAAGATTACCGTATGGTTTCTGATGCTCAGTCTTCACTTGCGCACATATTTGACACTTTTCCACGTAGGAAGCAATGTCTCGCTTTAAAGTAGGCCACCAGTACAAAGCTTTCAGATCATGGTACATTTTGGTACTGCCCGGATGTACAGACAGTCAAGACTGGTGAGCCTCTTGCAGAATCAATTCACGATTTCCCCCATAAAGAGGCACCCAAACACGAGACTGAAAAGTCTTTAGCCCACGGCTATCATCTGTAAGCATATCTTTTTGTTTTCGCATCACTTCAGCTGCAAGATTCTCGTCACGCAAGGCAACAGATTGTGCTTCCTTCAATCTCGCAAGAATATCAGGAATTACCACAAGCTTCATGAACTTCGCCTCAGCTGACGAGCTTTTGCGACTAAGAGCATCTGCCACCACATTGGCTTTACCAGGATGATAACGGATCTCACAGTCGTAATCTTTGATCAATTCGAGCCAACGCCGCTGTCTCATATGGAGCTCTTTCTGTGTAAACACGTATTGCAGACTCTTGTGATCCGTACAGACCACACACTTGGTACCGTACAGATAATGCCGCCACAGCTTCAGAGCAAACACAACAGCAGCTAACTCAAGATCATGGGTCGGATAGTTACCTTCATGTGGCTTTAACTGTCGAGACGCATATGCTATCACTTTATTACGCTGCATTAACACGCAACCAAGCCCCGAATAAGAAGCATCACAATAAACGACGAAGTCATCAGACCCGTCGGGCAAGGAAAGAATCGGAGCCTCACACAATAGCCGTTTCAGAGATTGAAACGCTTGTTCTTGCGCCTCCGACCACACAAAAGCAACATCTTTCCGAGTAAGCTTAGTCAAGGGACCTGCAAGTTTAGAAAAATCACGGATAAACCGCCTATAATATCCAGCTAGGCCGAGAAAACTACGAACTTCAGAAGGAGTTCGGGGAACTCCCCAGTTCATCACTGCATCGACCTTTGCCGGATCCACCTTAACACCATCCCTGCAGATCACATGACCAAGGAAATGCACTTCACGAAGCCAGAACTCACACTTTAAAAAGTTTGCATAAAGCCTCTCTCGTTTGAGAGTTTCAAGAACTTGCCGTAAATGCAACTCGTGCTCGGCTTCACTTCGAGAATACACAAGAATATCATCGATAAACACAATTACGGATTTATCCAAGAAAGGACGACAAATCCGATTCATCATATCCATAAACACAGCAGGCGCGTTGGTTAAGCCGAACGGCATAACCAAAAACTCATAGTGGCCATATCGAGTGCGAAAAACAGTTTTAGGAATATCATCTTCACTAACCCGCACCTGGTGGTAGCCAGAACGAAGATCAATTTTAGAGAAGCAAGTTGCTCCCTGCAATTGATCGAACAAATCATCAATACGCGGAAGAGGGTATTTATTCTTTACCGTTCGCTTATTCAGCTCCCGGTAATCGATACACATACGCATGGTTCCATCTTTCTTTTTCACAAATAGCACAGGAGCTCCCCACGGGGATGAACTTGGACGAATGAAGCCCTTGTCAAGTAACTCCTGTAATTGAGTCATCATCTCTCGCACCTCTAAAGGAGCAAGACGGTATGGAGCTTTAGCTACAGGCGTAGCCCCTGGAACAAGGTCAATCTTATACTCTACATCTCTTACCGGCGGCAAACCCGGCAATTCGTCTGGAAACACCTCCGGATAATCTGACACTACCGGAATATCCTTGACCACTTGCTTTTCTAGCTTTGCATCAATCACGTGAGCTAGATAAAACTCGCAGCCTTTAGAAATCGATTTACGAGCTTTCATCACCGAAATAAGAGGAATATCAGACTCTCGACGTTCCCCTCGAGCTACAGCACAAGACCCATCGGGTAAAGGAATCTTCACCATCTTTTTCGAACACAGAATCTCCGCGTTCAGACCACAGTAATCACGTCTCCAGCAGCTTTGGCTTCTTCAGTTGTCATCTGAAAAGCCCGACCCTTGGCGCGAGGAGCGCCATCTTTCTTGGGTTGAGCAGAAGACCCACCAGCTACAGCTCCAGTATCACCCCTTTGTCTCTTCGGGCACTCTGTAATCCTGTGCCCCGGCTTTTGACATTTGAAACAAACATTTTCTTTGAATGAGCACTCTGTAGCTGCGTGCCCCTTCTCACCACATCTCATACATCTGGTAGTAGCCTTCGAACAGTCACCAGAATGGTAAGTACGGCACAAAGAACACCAAGGATTATGAAACCTTGGTTTCTTACTCGAATCCACTTTCCCTCCCGCTGCAGATTTCCCTTTTGAAGTACCAGCCTTTGAATACTGCTGAAACTTCCTCTTCTGGCCCTCCACAGTCTGATCACCCTTGCACTGGCGACGATCACCATCAATCTGTCGGGCTATCTCAAACGCCCGATCCAAAGAAACTGCAGCTCTCACATGAGCTCGATCCTCTAGCGGCAGCATATTCACAAACTTCCGCATTTTTGCCCTCTCATCAGTCACAAGATGTGGTATAAACCTTACCTTATCAGTAAAGGCATGGATAAGGTCCTCCACCGGTTTGTCTCCCTTACGGAGAGCATTGAACTCGTTCTCCATCCTCTCAAGATCGTAATCAGTACAGTACTTGCTCTTCACTTTTTCGGGAAACTGCTCCCATGTCAGAGCAGCAACCACCTCTTTACTCAGCGTATCTTTCACAGTATCCCACCAATCCAGAGCTTTGCCTTTTAACATACGACCCGCATACTTGACACGGTTCTCAGCTTCACAATCACAAGACTCAAACACTTGATCCGTCTCGCGCAACCAACGGATAGTCTCTGAGGGATTATCACTACCCTCATACACCTTCGGCCCGCAAGACTTAAACTTTTTGTAAGAACACTGCTCACGTTGCTTGCCCTTAATAGCTTCCCTCAGCAGCTCCCTAGTCGAGCGAAGCTCCTCCTCAAGCAACAAAATATACGCCTCAGAATCTCTTCCCTGCCTCGAGCCCTGAGTGTCTCGCCAAGAAGACTCCTCCTGGGTTTCAGCACGATGATGTGAGGCTTCATCCTCCATCTCTTTCAGAGCTTCCTCAGTGTTAGCACGTCGCTCAGACATTCTACTCACTCACTTTCTATACACAAGGGGTGGACACGTTTATTACACTTAATCACAATTTTTTTACTAACACACAAGTTAGTTCACATTGAGCAATAAACACATAACGCTCACACTCAGCCCCAATTACCCCTCTAGGAACACTTAACGATGGTCAAGCCCGAGTTTGAGATCGAATACTTTCGCAAGTACCCGATTCCCTCAAACTAAGGCTCTGATACCTAATTGTAACACCGGATTCACGAGCTTAAAATTAGAGTAAATTAAAACTTTATTTACACCAAAAGTTGCAGCGGAATAAACCACTGATTACATATTAAGTATTGCTTAACAACTTGGCGATCACAAACAACGAATCAAGCCAAGTACCAAAATTTAGCCAGTGTTACCACTACGCACCGACCATCGTTATATAGTATCAGAGTTAATAAACTACTAGTGTTCCAAAAGATATATACAATAACACTACCCACAGCAACCCGCCTCGCCTGGCCATCTGATCACTAACCTGCGAAAAGGGAAATATCACGAACCATTATCTACACTAGCTAGTGAGTACAAGTATCACATAAGCACCAATAAGCATGCTATCACGTCACAATAAAACAAACAATGCTAAGTTATCACATAGCGGTGTGCCAACATGTCAGCAAGATCATATCTCGCGGGGTTGCAAATCCCGCTCAACGAATCTAACTGAGAAGTCAGCAACACCAATCCATGCTGGAGGGGAAACGAAGAGCAACCCCCTGAGCACGTTGCGGAGCCACCTGGGCTCAATTAGGCCTTAGTTACAAACCAAGACCCCACTGTTTGTCGAGGAACGGCGGCCTGCAGAACCTTTACCCCAGAAAATCACTCGTGGGAACCGTTAATCCCTGAATAACACTCAAGGGACCCAGCCGCATCGGCGACTGACCTCAACCCCTGCGTCTGTCCGGACAGGAGATCATAAACACGTTTGACCCATAGGGTCCACATTACGCATGCGTATCACATATCACAATTTATATCACATGGTATCACTTATAACACTGTATCACTATATCACATAGCACACAACACATGCACACAATAGCTCTACTTACTGAGTCTTATGGGAAACCGGTACTCACCTCGATATCACAAGAGGCAGATATGTATCCGAGAATCCCAAGAACACACCGAATCGTCCGAATCACCTAACACATAAGGTTCAGGCTTGGTTATCACTTACACGTAACACACACAGGTTAGAACACAAGTTACATAAGCTGTCAACACAGAACAGCTTGCTACGGCCGTAGTGTACATGTCCTACGGCCGTAGGACACATAACAACACCCTACTACGGCCGTAGGGTCAACCCACTACGCCCGCAGAGTTTCTTTCCAACGAATCATGTACTATGGCCGTAGGAACCTATTCCTACACCCGTAGTAGCTATTCTTTGGTGAACTACGACCGTAGGTTACGTACCTACGCCCGTAGTCCTTGTTTCATCGTCCGTAGACGGTAACCCACACAAAAACACATCCTACGGCCGCAGTAACCCTGCCTACGGCCGCAGTAAACACAAAAGGCTTCCTACGGCCGTAGGGTTCATTACCTACGCCCGTAGGGAGTGCCTGCACAGCAGGTCTTCGTCCCTGTTTTCGCACAGCTTCTGCAACTCACGATTTTTGACACAAAAACCCGATTGAAACCATATCCCATCGTTTATATACATTCCTTATCACCAAGGGAAGTCTAGAAACACCTTTTGACACAAAAACAACCATATGAACAATATTAACACCATTAAAATGGTGTAACCCCTTCAAAAGCTAAAACTAGGGTTCTTAGTGAGAATACTTACAAAGATGCAGATTAGGACCTCAATCACTGATTCAAGCTACCGAAATCCCTTTAGAACAGGTCCGATTTCTTGATCAACTTAACAAAAATCCACCAAAATGAGAGTGTATGTGTGTATACTTGTTTGTAAGCATGTGTAAGTTGTGTTTACAAAAACCAGGGATAAGAACAATTAAAGGAACCGACCCTGGTTGTCTATTTAGGACACGGGGTATTTTGTTCCCCTTTTTAACTTACAACTTAACACACACCATCCCGTTGTAACCAACGAGGATATTTACGGAATCATTACGCGAAACCGTATAACACGACATCACTTTTAGACACAACTGACACTTTTCACATAATCACATTATTTAACACAAAACACGTTAGTCACACAAAACACTTAACTTAATTCACTTAAAGTCACAGTACAAGTACCAAAACACATGGTACGAGTCACTACTGCTAGGCCCATTTACAGGGTGTTACAGTGGTGCACATTCATTATCATAAATAGTATATAAGTGCTTAACACAATTTTCAAATTTTGATATACTTGTCGTAATCTCATATGGAGATTGACCCAATGCTTCCCCGATAGAAGTTAAAGATTACACCCTTAAAATTAACAAGAAGGTTTAATGCCGAAGCAATCAAAAAAATTGTTGGAAACTCTTTAAAATATTTTATAAGACTTTCACACATTTTGTTGGTAATCATATCCCACCTTTGATCCAAAGAACCAAAAGCCTTTAATGTTCTCAAAATTTCACAAACACCTATCATAGCGGAGTGAGATGATGGAAAATATGTTTGTGATAGCATCAATGTGACTTGATACAAAACTCCCAAACCGATGTGTAATTCTTCTAAAATACTCCAACCAGTTTCCGTAAGTACTTCATATAACCTATCATTTTATAAGTTGAGTTCCATCTCACGGGCATATCTAAGAGAGGTCTCAAACATCTTCTTCTTTTTATTTTACAAAAATGCTCATATTTTTCTAACGCGATGGGGCCGCTTTTAAAAATTGTCTCATTTAATCTTTTAAATTTCAAAAGACAAGTTTCCATAGACTCCAAACCTTTTTGGACCGCGAGGTTGAAAATATGACAACAACAACGTACATGCAAAAATTCCCCGTCACATATTGGGTTTAAAACTCGTTTCAATCGTCCCATAGCATTTGTATTGTTGCATGCATTATCTAGGGTGATTGAAAGTATTTTTTTTTTATTCCAAAACCGTTAAAAATCCTTAATAAAATATCGTAAATTTGTTCACCTCCATGCGGGTGAGGAAAGTTTTCAAAAGCAATAATACGTTTTTGCATAAGCCATGTTTTAGGGTCTATCCAATGTATCGTAACACAAATAAATGAATAATGGGTTGTATGTGGAGCGGTCCAAATGTCGGTGGTTATGGAAACTCTACCATCGAATCTAGTAAAGAATTCCTTTAAGTCTTGATATATTATTTTTCCATTTTGTCATAGCTCTACGTTTAAGAGTTATTTGACTTACAGAGGAATAATGAGGTTGTAAAGCTCTTTTAATAAAAGTTGTGACTCTTGGGCGGGAGAAGAAGTCAAATGGTAATGTTTTTTGTATTGTTAACTGCATGCTTAATTCTTGAGCTAAAGCGGCATCGAAACGCAATGTTTGACCATCAACTTGAGTTTGACTCTCAACCGCAACGGCTTGTCGCGCCAAACATTTAGTCTAATTTTTTAAAGTTTATATTAGAATAAACTAAGTTCAAGTAATGTAAACTATATTTAACTAAGGTCATGTATTTAATTCAAGTACTAAACTATATTTAACTAAGGTCATGTATTTAATTCAAGTACTAAACTATATTTAACTAAGGTCATGTATTTAATTCAAGTACTAAACTATATTTAACTAAGTTCATGTATTTAATTCAAGTACTAAACTATATTTAACTAAGTTCATGTATTTAATTCAAGTACTAAACTATATTTAACCAAGTTCATGTATTTAATTCAAGTATTAAACTATAGTTATTGATTCTAAAGTAATATGTTCGACTACCAAGCAAAAAGTGGTCAGACAGGTCAGTTGGGGGCAGGATCCTTTCGGTTTAAAACCTTTCGGAAAATCCAACAACCACAAGCCGATCGTGACTATTTTAGACACCACTCTCCGGGTTATATCTACTAGTATTACGATTAGAATGAATAACTAAGTTATGAATAACTAGAATTACATACCCTAACCATAAATAAAAAAAACCTAGTTTTGCATAAACTAAACATAAATATAAAAAAACTAGTATTAAATAAACTAAACTTAAATATAAAAAACTAGTATTAAATAAACTAAACTTAAATATATAAAAACTAGTATTAAATAAACTAAACCTAAATATAAAAAAACTAGTATTAAATAAACTAAACTTAAATATATAAAAACTAGTATTTAAATAAACTAAAGTTAAATATAAAAACGAATACTTACTAAATGCCGAGCGAGAGAAGAATTAGAGCCGGATAAGATTCCTCCACAATGCGTACACTTCGCATTTTTTTTGTTATTTTGTTTGAGTTGTACAAAATCCTTCCAAATTTCCGCAACTCGGTTTGTTTTTGGAACTTCTTTGTACGGGAGATTTATATTGAAATCACTTTGACCCGCGTTCAAATTGCTAGATCCTTCACCCGCCATTTTTTATAATCTTGAAGCAAATCGAAATATTATATAGAACACTTGAATATAAGCAAATCCTTGAAATATAAAGTATAAACTTGAATTCTTGAAATATAAACTTGAGAGAATGAGAGAATGAGGTGCAAGAAAAAATGTCTTCAAATGGGGGGTATTTATAGGAGAAAATGGTAGAAAAAAAAATTCAAAAACTAGCCGTTTGGACCGGTTTGGACAGGTTCGGACCGGTTTATAGCCGTTTTTTTTTTCAAAAATGGACCGTTGAAACTTGGACCGGTTTGGACCGAGTTTAGACCGGCTCGGTTCGGACCGGTTCATGGACCGTTTTGGACCGGTTTTGTCGTTGGACCGGTTCGGACCGTTTCTCTCTCCCGTGGTCTTGGACCGGCTCGGTTCATTCGGTTTTCATTGGACCGGTCCGGTCGGTCCTAAAAGCCCATGTTAACCATCCCATATTACAACTCACTACTTTTTTGTAGATATACATTCTCATATACTTTAAATCAAAAACACCTCATAGAAAAGGATTACTGGTTTAGTGATTCATAACATAAAAATTAATCATAAATATATTCACTCGTTTAGAGTTTTATAAAAAAAATAGCAAGAAAATATATATTCACATTCAAAAAATATTAAGTATCATTACATTTCGATTTATATAAAATTAAAGATAGTAACTCACTTTTTTCAATGGTTATAGAATATACTATTTTTTATTAAATATAATTATATTTATACCAATCATTATACATGACAAATTATAAAAGAAAATATAAACATATACAATTAAATATATCTAGTAAATATAAATATATAACTTATACAAACACCCCTACATATTTTCATATAGTTCCTCGTAATTGGTTATCAGTCTAATAGTAGAAGTGGAAGTTAAAATTAGACTTTTTTGTTCGAAAATGAGAGCTTTTGATTGGTTAACCGTATTTTTATTTAATGAAGCTTTCCCAACAATGATTATATATATATATATATATATATATATATATATATATATATATATATATAGATAGAGATATTGTAAAAAGAGTTTTAAAGTACAAAAAGTAAGAAGAAATCCTAGCCCTTAGATCAATAAAAAGTCAAACTTCAAAAACCAAAAAAGAAAAAATAAAAAATGAAATAAAATAATCAAAAAAAGGGTAAAATGGTAAAATAATACAACAAAGAAAACGTGGCAGTTACATCTCCTCCCTACCATTTTCATCTCCCCCACCCACTCCTTCATCACCGTTAATCACCAGACAAAAACCCTAATCCTTCTTGTTCATGATCAAAACCAACACAACTTGATGCATGATTAAACTATAAAAATATTTAAATTCCGTTAAACTATCTGATATACA
The DNA here is from genome assembly GCA_947179395.2 of Pulicaria dysenterica. NCBI lineage: Eukaryota > Viridiplantae > Streptophyta > Magnoliopsida > Asterales > Asteraceae > Pulicaria > Pulicaria dysenterica. Next base: position 47,024,952 of record OX359293.1, read on the forward strand.
TTGATGCACAATACACTGATTTTGCTGCAAATTTATGAAAAACCAAAGCTAATGAACAGTTTTACAACTAATTCATACAAAACTGATGAATACTTTATCAAATAAATAAGATGCACAATCCTAAAAAATCAAAATGTGCACCGAGAAGCATTACAAAAACGAATTATTACATTATCCAGTGTTGATGCACACATATAACCAAACATCTAATAAACAACTTTCATGGAGAAAAAAATTAAAAAAGATGAATAAGTCTGATATTAGAACGAAATATGAACAAATCAAAGCAAACCCTAACCCTTCAAAACCGTTTTCAGAGGAACAGTCGGGGTGCAAATCGATTTCAGATGAACAGTCCAGCTTCAAACCGATTTTAGATGAACAGTCCGGCTTCAAACCGATTTCAGATGAATAGTCCGGCTTCAAACCCGTTTTAGATGCACAAATCAACATATGCATAACAGAAGCCCATGTACTAGCAGATGCACAAAATCCGTCGTCAGATGCACCATCGACTTCAAGTCTTTTGCAGCGATTCAGATCAAACGGCAGATGCACCATCGACTACCGACCGGCCGACGAACGAATGGGATGCAGTTGCGTAGTCGACACCAATGACTGCAGAACGGACCGATGGGTGCGAATCCCTGGATTTGCGCGGCGGCGGTGGCGATCGAAGATCATAGAAACCCTAGATCTGTGCATAGCGCGGCGGTGTGGAAGAGTGGATCCACAAAAGGCGAGTACAACAGGGCGACGGAAAAGAAACTTTGAAGTGCGTATGGATGGGGTGGCGGAAAATGAAGCGACAGGCTAGGAGATTAGGGTTTTCAACATAGATGAGGGCGGTAGATCAAATATCGCGTGGTGTAGTGGTGGCCGGAGAATGAAGCGGTGGCCGGCCGGAGAATGAAGCGGCGGCAGTGGTAAAGCGGAGGTAAGGAGGGGATGGGGTAGAGATCTGAAATGAACGTGGGAGAGATGTTTTGGGTAGAGAAAATATATTCTTTTCCTAATTTACCCTTTTTTAGTTATAACTTATTATGCCACGTGTCAGTCTCTCAATACTCCTTACCCTTTTTACCCTAAAACTCTTTTTATTTGATCCTGATTATATATATATATATATATATATATATATATATATAAAGGTTCAAATGAGAATAATAAATTAAATGAGAATGAGAAACTCAATCTCAGTCGTTCATTTTGCAAGTGAAATTCATGGATGGAGAGCGTGGAGGGATAGAGTGTGACAGGGTGAATGTGATGAATTCATGGGTGGGTAATGACATTGAAGGAGGAGAAATTGGACGGTTGGGATTGAATCTCCTATTCTCTAATAATTTAAGGTTCTCATTTGAACCTACCACTATATATATAAAAGGGTTTAGTTCACGAAAATGTATCCAAGTTGTCACATTTTGCTATTGTATGTATTGAACTTCTAAACTTACCATTTAATGTACTCGACTTTTCAAACTTACCAATTTATATACCGAACTTGCTATAGCAGGTTACAAGATGAGGTGGTGTAGGTTTTGCTTATGTGGCTGGTGACATGGCCTATGACTTGTATATTTCATGGTTTAAAATAAAGAAAAAATAAAATCATTATTCTATTAATATCTAAATAATTAATAATAATAATAATAACAAAAAGTTAGTTCCAGGGCTTCTTCAAGATTTGCGACCCCCTGCTCCATCGATTTGTATACAATTTATGTGATCCCTTGCTCCATAAAGAAGGAGGTTTCATCGACTGCAGATTACCAGGGGTTCTTCATTGGTGCGTTCTTCATCTCCATGCTTCATCATCGATTTTGTATTTCAAGTTCTAGGGTTCTTACATGAAGGTATGCTCATATTCACTCGATTTTGTATTTCATCTTCATGCTTCATCATCGAAAGCCATCTGGTTCTATGAAGGGATTTTGACTTACGAAACCCATCAGTGTGTTCTTGAAAGATTTTAGTTTCCAAAATATGGGTTTTAGCATCTTTTAGTTTCCATCAGTGTGTTCTTGAGGGTTCTTCTTCTTTACTTCTGGGTTTTTTTATTTTAAATGGGTTCCATCGGTTTTAAATTTTAGTTTCTAAATGGGTTTCAAATATGAATTATTGTTCTTGTTTTTGGTTCAGATATGTTTTTGTTTCAAACATTTTTGGTTCAGATCTGCTGAAGAAGATGGTTCAAGGTGTGTTCTTTATGGTTCATCCTTTCAAAGAAAACCCTTTCAGATCTGTCTGATCCTGTTCGATTTCATCAAAGCTCCATGAAGGGTTTTGTAGGGTATAAAAACATATTATAAAATCCACAGCGGAATAAAAACCCCCTCCAGTGATCTCATTTAACTCGTACAGAAAGTAAAAGAGGAAGAGGGTTAGAAAGTTATACCTTTATTGTAAAACCAAAAATTTCTTTATGCCCCTAGACAGCTGCAGGTTATCCACCGCTACTGCACCACCTCGAACTGGCTGCTAGACCGCCTAAGGATTAAAACCGGATTAAAAACCCGATGACCCTTGTGTGTGTGTGTACCGTCGCCGCCGACCACCGTCGCTCGATGGTTGGTTCTCGGCTGTTGCTTGCGTCGCCGTCGATCTCCACGAGAGGGAGAGAGAGCCGCCGCCGCCGATTGAGAAAGAGGGAGAGAGGATTAGGGTGAACTTTGTCTTTTGTGATTAACTATGATTAATGAGGCTCAAAACAAGGTTTATATAATAATAACCCTCATTAGGCCAAACTCGTTTAATTAAAGCCCAGCTTTAATTAAACTATTAATCAATTACAGAAAGTACCCTCGACCTTTCTAATTACTTAATAACTATTAATTAATTGGTCCCGTTAATATTTAAACTAAATATTAACTTCTCCTTTTTAAATAATAAATAACTTTTATTATTTCTCTCTTTTCTCAATAATTAATTAAACTATTAATTATTGTCATATACAAACAGGTAAAATCCAAAAGGTTCTAATTGGGTGTGCAGCGGTGTGATCCTTTAGTGTCACATAGTATTGGACACGATGATACATGTTATCTATCTCTGCACATAATCTAACAGACTCCCACTTGTGCAAGATAAGTAACACTCCTTGTACATCGTTGGCCTAAGGAGGTCCCTAGCCAGACACTTAGGTTAACCAGACTATGAGATCTCTTACATCTAGAGATATAATCCAAACCTTGGATTATCTAGGATTTTCCTTTTGCATCACGATATTTCGTAATATGAGTATTTGACATGGAGCAGGGATCTCATCTAATACTGTTGGTGCATAATTGTAAATCTCTAGTTCTTATCAATCCAATACATACATGTTTACTTGAAATGTTAATTCAAATGTGTTTTGATTAATGGTTTGCATGTTTATACATTCTAAGTGGTTACTTATGTTTGTCTTAAGCTTACAAGTACTTATTCATGTGTTGATGTGTGTTTGGAAGTTTAAGTGTGAGTGAAGGTCATCACGTGCGTGATGAGTCCACTACGTGCGTAGTGAAGCTCACTACGTGCGTGGTGAGGTGGTCGGTTAAAGTTAAATTAATTATTATTAAAAAACTGGTACGTGCGTACTAGACTCGCTTCGTGCGAAGTGCGATACATTACGTGCGTAGTGAAATTAATTACACTATAAATACTGTTTAACTTCATATTAGCGCGGGTAATCGAGTAATTGACAGGTAATCGTGAGGTAATCGTCCGTAACCGCATATAACTACCGGAAATCGACCTTAAGCCTCAGTGAGCCTTCGTAATCGTACGTTTAGAGTTGTTCTTAAGCCTTAGTGTTAATCTCGAATCCAAGGGCAGCCTTAAGCATTCTGTGTGAGTTCTTAGAGTTGTTCTTCGTCCTACTCTGTGTGTTCTTCGTGTTAACTGTGTGCCGGACACCTAAGCAGATCTTAGAATCCTTAGGAGGTTTGGGAAATAGATATTCCGCACTATTTCTCATCCTAGATCAGTCCTAGCATTAGGGTGTTTTAGTTTAGAACCCCCACGGTCCTACAAATACTCAGATTTTCTCGACTCTGATTTCGACACTCTGCAGTTACGGTTTCTCAAATGAATAACTATCATTCTAACCGAGCGCGGCCACGCATTTTCAGTAGTCTTAATCGTCGAGGAGCTCAGAAAATATCTCTCCTAAAAAAGAGGTGCAAATTCCATCTTGACTATTTGCAATTTGAGCACATGGCTTCCGCTGCACCTAGACAAGCCCCTTATGATCACCCTGTTACGGCGTGACGTTAGAACATGCTAAAGTACAGAAGTTACCACGCCCCAAACCAAATATCTCAGGTCAAAGGACAACCTATCAAGTTTACTTATGTTAACGCTCCATGAAGTAAACTCGATGCGGATCACCCCAGTATTTATCCCCTGATAAATATCTATGAATATTTGGTCACAACCTTGTGCTTTTACTCATACCCGAATAAGTCATCAAATATTCATAATAGCGTTATCTCCCTAATGTAGCTCCCACTACATTAAGTAGCTACGGGCATTTAGACAATTCATAACATGACTTGTTAAGGATAGGTTAAACATGCTAAAAATGGATAACTACGAAACATTATGCAAATACATCCTATTTCAATCCCATGAAATGTAAAAACATAATAAAAGGTTTCAAGTTACATCCATAGTAATAATCAAAAAACACGAACTAGCTGCTATGTTCCAAGTACTGCATTCCTATGGAACTCGCATGCCTCTCATGCTTAGCTCTAGCTAGCGGCTTCGTCAACGGGTCAGCATCGTTGTCGTCCGTCGGTATCTTTTGCAATCTAATATCATCTCTTCCAATGATCTCTCGGATGAGGTGATATTTCCTGAGTACGTGCCTTGTCCGCTGATGATCTCTAGGCTCTTTAGTTTGCGCTACAGCCCCTGAGTTGTCACAGAATATATCAATCAGGTCTAGAGATACTGGCAACAACTCTAAGATCCGAGATAAAATTCTTCAGCCAGACAGCTTCCTTTGCCGCATCACTTGCCGCAATATACTCTGCCTCTGTAGTAGAATCTGCTATTGTATCTTGCTTCTGACTCTTCCAAGATATGGCTCCTCCGTTTAGGGTAAAGACAAATCCTGACTGCGACCTGAAGTCGTCTCTGTCGGTCTGGAAACTAGCATCGGTGTAACCAGTTACACTGAGCTCATCCATCGAACCTCCATATACTAGGAATATGTCTTTCGTCCTTCTCAGATACTTGAGAATATTCTTGACGGCTACCCAATGAGTTTCACCAGGATTTTGCTGATATCTACTCGTGACACTGATAGAATAGGCAACATCGGGTCTAGTACATAGCATGGTATACATAATCGAACCAACTGCCGAGGCATATGATATCAATTTCATCTTGTCCTGATCTTGACTAGACACAGGACACTGAGCCTTGCTCAAAATCGCGGCAGATTGCATAGGAATAAATCCTTTCTTGGATCCATCCATCTTGAATCTTTTCACGACTTTGTCAATATAAGTACTTTGACTAAGTCCGATAAGCCACTTAGATCTATTCCTATAGATCTTTATACCCAGTATATAAGCAGCTTCTCCCAAGTCTTTCATCTGGAAACATTTACCTAACCAGGATTTTATTCCTTGTAATACTGGTATATTGTTTCCTATTAATAGTATGTCGTCTACATACAATACTAGGAAGGTTACCGCGCTCCCACTGAATTTGGTGTAAACATATGACTCGAACTCACTTTTGGTAAAACCAAACTCTTTGATTTGCTCATCAAAGTGTAAGTTCCAGCTCCTAGATGCTTGCTTTAGTCCATAAATGGATTTAAGCAACTTGCATACTTTATTAGGGTTCTTTGGATCTGCAAAACCATCCGGTTGTATCATATATACATCCTCTGTCAGTTTCCCGTTAAGGAAAGCGGTTTTGACATCCATCTGCCATATCTCATAGTCAAAATATGCTGATATGGCCATTAGAATCCTGATAGTCTTAAGCATTGCTACTGGGGAAAAAGTTTCATCTTCGTCAATGCCATAAGTTTGCGTGAAACCTTTTGCCACTAGCCTTGCTTTAAAAGTATGCACCTTTCCATCCATGTCTGTCTTCTTTTTGAAGACCCATTTGCACCTAACAGCTTTACTGTGTTGAGGCAAATCTACTAACTCCCAAACTTGGTTGTCATACATGGATTGCATCTCTGCCTTCATGGCTTCTAGCCATTTCTCAGATTCTAAACCTAAGGCAGCGTCTTGGTAGGTAGTGGGTTCTAAAAGATCCCCTTCGTCTTGAGCAACTAGGAATCCCAGATACATTTCTGGATCAATACGAGGCCTACTAGACCTACGAAGGTCTTGTGTTTGCACCTCTTCCTCAGCCACAGACTTGGGTTGAGGTTCAACAATTCTTTGTTGAACTACAGGTTCAACTATCGGTGGTGGTGTAATCTCCTCCTCTTTAATTTCTTGAAGCTCTATTTCTTTTTTTGGAGTTCCTGAATTAAGAAACTTCTCCTCCAAGAATACCCCTTTACGAGCAACAAAAACTTTGTTCTCGTCTGGGTTATAGAAATAGTATCTCATGGTTTCCTTGGGATAGCCCACGAAGATACACTTATCTGATTTGGGATTGAGTTTATCCGTGAATGTTCGCTTAACATACACCTCACATCCCCAAACCTTGAGAAAAGACATTTTGGGCTTTTTTCCCGTCCATACCTCGAATGGTGTCTTTTCAACCGATTTGGTTGGAACCCGGTTCAGCATGAACGCTGCTGTCTAGAGTGTGTGTCCCCAAAACGACAATGGTAGTGAACTTCGACTCATTATTGATCGTACCATGTCAAGCAGTGTACGATTCCTCCTTTCTGATACACCATTCATGTGAGGTGTATACGGAGGTGTGAGTTGTGAAACAATCCCACATTCCTTCAAATGATCGTCGAATTCCTGACTCAGATATTCGCCACCTCGATCCGACCGAATCGACTTTATCTTCTTGTCCAGCTGATTTTTTACCTCATTCTGAAACTGTTTGAACTTGTCAAAACTTTCAGATTTAAGTCTCATGAGGTAGACATAACCGAACCTACTGAAGTCGTCAGTAAAGGTTATGAAATTCCGGTATCCTCCTCTAGCCTCCGGAGTAAAGGGTCCGCACACATCTGTGTGTATAATCCCTAATAACTCGCTGACCCTTTCATTCTCACTGTTGAAAGATTGCTTTGTCATTTTACCAGACAAACAAGATTCGCAAACATCATATGACTCCAAGTCAAATGGTTCTAGAATTCCGTCATCTCGGAGTTTCTCTATGCGTTTCTCGTTTATATGTCCTAAACGACAACGCCAGAGGTAAGTTTGATTCAAGTTACTCTTGGATCTCTTACTTATATGATAGATGTCATTGTTATCTAGATTTAGCGTATATAGACCATTTTCTGGAGTAGCTTTAAAATAGAAAATATCGTTTTTGAAACAAGAAATAGACTTTTCATTTAAAACACAAGTAAATCCACGGTCTATAAGTAAATCACACGAGATAACATTTTTAATAAGTCTTGGAACATAATAACAAGGTTCTAGTTCTAAGACCATGCCCGAGGGCAAACTAAGACAATATGTCCCTACAGCTTCGGCACCAACCATGGAGCCTTCGCCTACCTGTAGGTCCATATCTCCTTGTCTCAGCTTCTTACTTCTCTTGAATCCCTGCAAATGATTGCATATGTGATGACCACATCCGGTATCCAATACCCATGATTCATAAGAAGTAACAAAACAATCTATCATAAAGATACCTGTATCATTGGGCGAACCAATGTCCAGCTGATCTATGTCGAGTGAGTGCTCGCATGAATCCTTGCTACCACAGTCTGGGCAAAAAATTTCTCCAAGTTCTTCCAGCCAGTCATCCTCCTGCATAGGGTCCACAACTGGTGACTCTAGCTGCTTCGGGTTCCTCGTCGCTAATGCACATGAGGATATCGTGCAACCCTGCGACAGTCATCTAAAAATCACCGAGGACATACATTACTCTTTTCTGGTAATAGTTCGACAAGGAATCGAACAAGAGCATAACTAGCTCATGTGGTTTTGATTTTGACCCCAAGCACTCATAGCAATCCAAGAGCCTTCTCATATTAATGAGATGATCGCTAATAGGCTGACTTTCTTTCATCTTGGCTGACAGAATTTCCCTCATCAGTAGCATACGACATATCCGTTCACTAATCTTGAACTTTTGCTCCAATCCTTGAACAACCTCATAAGACGACTTCTCACGGAGATCATCCGTAAACTCGGATGATGCTGTGAGAATGAGAATCGACATAACGTCAGACTCATCATCCAGATACTGATAGTAAGTGTCATACTCATTATCCTGGGCATCTACTCCTGGTCGCTCTGGAGGCAATGTCTCAATAATGTGAAGCTTCCCCTGTGCATCCAAAATATTTTTCAGATGCAACTTCCAAACAGCAAAGTTTGGACCTGAAAGCTTCCACTTGTCGGTGATGAGACTTAGAGACTCTCTTGGTGAATAAAACGGAATAACAGATATAATAGACATCTACAGAAAAAGAAAAAGATAAAACCGATTCAGTATTAATTACATCTTCTAATAATTATTACCTTTTAAACAATAAATTATTAGACTAGGATCCATATTTCACATTTCCCGATGCAAGGTTTGGGCACTTCCCACCGAGACAATGCTATTTCTGGTAGGTAAAAACTATACCAATCGTATCCTAACTGGACACGACTCCTAGATCCGCAGGACATCGGTTACGAGAACCGTGCATGTTTAGTCCCTCTAGTGCATTTTGGGCCGGGACTCCCGATTATCACCAAAATAGATCGCACCACCTAAGACATCATGAATTCTAGCCGGGACTCCCGATTATCGCAGAACCTTTCATGCCCCTTCCCGCAATGGTTTGAACCCGGATGCCCAAGGTTTGGGCACTTCCGACACCCGAGTACCGTTTAACAGCAAGGGTGTACCATTAGGTGGGTAGCACACTGATCTAAGATTTTTCTAAAAAAGATTTCCAAGTTTTAAACGTGAAAAACTTTAATGCCAGTTTTCTTTAAAAAACATCAGTTTCAATAATTAACTATTATTAAAACCCTTGTTTTATTTCATCGTGTTAATCACAAACACTCATATATATAATATGTAAAGAAATAAATCAACCACAAACAACTATGCCTTAGCCTTGCCTTTTACTAATGTCGGTTTCGTGAGCCACACGAAAAACACGATGGTCAAAACCTAAGTGGAAAAACAACACACATGGCATGGCAATCTGAAGCTCCCACTGGCTTCAGCATCCAATCCTCCTTCTTGCTCCTTGCTCCTTTGCATCTTGGTCCAGATATATACAATCTATAAAACTATTCTATTCTACTTTCTAAAAAACTAGAAATATAAAAGTACAAGATGATCAAAGGCACGCAGGCCCGCTAATCTAAAACTTTTACAAGATAGAATAGGGGTTGTAAGTGGCACGCAGGCCTCCCCACACAATAGAATAATAAAACCAATCACAACCACAAGTGCAGAAAAGTAAACAATCCACAAGGTCTAAAAGGCTCAGCTATGGAATCTCAATCATGTACTAAACTAATACATGAAAGTACAACAACAACTGATTTCTAATTATTCATCTTGATAAAAATAACAGATTTTAACAACCTGTTAAATTCCCTATATTGTTTTTCCTTTATTTGCAATAAATATATATTTCAAGTTTTATACTTTGATAATTAATCAAAAACTCAAAATAATATTTAAAACTTAAATTAAAATAAAAACTGTATTTCAATTCAATATTGACCACAAAATATCTGAACAACGAGCTGGGCCAAATATTTAAACTGGGTCATTTATCGGAAACGGACCGTGAAACAAAAACTGGGCCGAGGCCCAAAAGCTTTAGCGCCGCTAACCCTAGCCGCTAAACCCTAGCTGGGCCGCAGGCTTACTAGGCCGTGGTTCTCTGGGCCAAAGCCCACCACACAGTTAACGCCGCTAACTGGGCTGCTAACCAAGTCGCTAACGCGTCGCTAAACCGCGCCGCGTACCACCGTATATCACGGTCGACCGCCGAAAAACCGCCGCCGACTTCCAGCAGCCGATGACTGCCGTCCCTATCTGAGACCGCCGCCGACCTACGCCGCGGACCGCTGCCCCAAACTGAGGCCGACCGCAGGGAAAGTGGTCGATTTTTCGATTATCGCAAATAATAACAATATAGAAAAAAACAGATTTAATTTAAAGATTAAATCTAATGATCTTTTATCAAAGGTTTATCCAATAAAAATCAAAACTTGATTTAATCTGGATAATAAATCAGAAACCTTTTTCTTGATAAAAGATAAACCTTTTTCATCAGAATAAAAGAAACCTACCTAGTTCCCTACGAGGTTAGAAGTGGCTCTGATACCACTGAAGGGTTTTGTAGGGTATAAAAACATATTATAACATGCACATCGGAATAAAAACCCCCTCCAGTGATCTCATTTAACTCGTACAGAAACTAAAAGAGGAAGAGGGTTAGAAAGTTATACCTTTATTGTAAAACCAAAACTTTCTTTATCCCTAAACAGCTGTAGGTTATCCACCGCTACTGCACCATCTCGAACTGGCTGCTAGACCGCCTAAGGATTAAAACCGGATCAAAAACCCGATGACCCTTGTGTGTATGTGTACCGTCGCCGCCGACCACCGTCGCTCGATGGTTGGTTCTCGGCTGTTGCTTGCATCGCCGTCGATCTCCACAAGAGGGAGAGAGAGCCGCCGCCGACGATTGAGAGAGAGGGAGAGAGGATTAGGGTGAACTTTTTCTTTTGTGTTTAACTATGATTAATGAGGCTCAAAACAAGGTTTATATAATAATAACCCTCATTAGGCCAAGCCCGTTTAATTAAAGCCCAGCTTTAATTAAACTATTAATCAATTATAGAAAGTACCCTCGACCTTTCTAATTAATTAATAACTATTAATTAATTGGTCCCGTTAATATTTAAACTAAATATTAACTTCTCCTTTTTAAATAATAAATAACTTTTATTATTTCTCTCTTTTCTCAATAATTAATTAAACTATTCATTATTGTCATACACAAACAGGTAAAATCCAAAAGGTTCTAATTGGGTGTGCAGCGGTGTGATCCTTTAGTGTCACATAGTATTGGACACGATGATACATGTTATCTATCTCTGCACATAATCTAACACTCCATCGCTAGTATCGATCTCCATCAAATCTGTTGAAATCGAAGCCCCTTATTCACTCGATTCAAGATCTGTTCTGTTGAAATCGAGGGCCCTTATTCATGATGGTTATGAGAAGAAGGAAGCAGGGTTTCGAGATTCAATCGATCGGGTTTGGGTATGATTCTTAACATAGGGTTTCATTGGTTTCTGCTTCTGTTTCCTATGATTTCGATTTCGATTTTGTATCTTTGGTTTTTGTTTTGTGGATGAAGATGATATATGATGAATGTCAAGTTCACATGATGAATGTTCTTCATCAAATATGATGTGGCAATTGGTGGAAATGTTATAATATTAAAAATAAATCAAAATTTAAAAAATTACCAGCTACCTGATGTATAGGTCACAAGATACATTAAATGGTAGTTTTATAAGGTTGGATACATTAAATGGTAAGTTTTAAAGTTGAATACACACAATAGCAAAATATGACAACTTGGATACATTTTGGTGTACTAAAACCTATATAAAATTCAAACGAGAACTGATTTTCGTACGAGAACTGCAATAACTGTTTTTAACGCCATTAATGACTCATTAATAGGGGTATTTTGGTAATTTATATATTTACTCAACCGTGAATTGCATCTGGGTGAGCCGTCATTGATTTGCGAGACTTGATTTTGCCGAAATAGCTCTTATTAATGCGTCATTAATGAGCCGCCAAACAATATTAGCCATTAATTAATATTAATCAATGACTAAGATTGGTTGCATGATTAGCTCACGAGAAAATAAAAGTATTAGTCGTGTTTTTTATTTTAAAAGAAAAAGAGAAAGGAAAAAAAGGTCATTTTACTAATTTTTAAAACTTTAGTAACTTTTTCTTCCAAATCAATTCATATTACGGAGAAAGCTACCAAAAAAATTTACTTATTTTGTTTCAGTTTCTCTCTATACTCTTGCAGAAAAACTTATGAACACAAGTGATTTTCTTTCGGTTTTTTACATTTTTTAGAAAACCTAAATCTAGACACATATACACTTAGAATCAACGATGACGACATATTTAGAAAATGAGACAGAGGGAGAAGGAGAAGGATGTGACAATGACTTTGGTGATCGTTAAGAAGGAAGTGGCAACTTCGACTACTTTGATGTTCAGAGAGAGATAGAGAGGGAGAGAGAGAGAATGGAGAGAGGAAGTGTGTTGTAAAGACCCAAATTTTGTTTTAAATACCAGCAGTATAAAAATAACACTTAGATAAACACTTCTGAGAAGTTAGATATAATTTTCTTATAAAGCATATTTACAAAATATCAAATCATTGATATATAAAACGCAAAACATCATTTCAAAATATCACTTTAGAAGCATGGAGCATGGAGCTGTCAATTGTCAGGGAGGTAGGCCTCATCCTTCCCACTAGTACCACTAGTATCATTTGTTGATTTCCGGCCAAAACACAAATTACAATTTATACAAGTGTTTCCAACACTTGCTATTCATCGGTTATCACACCCGAATACAACAATGCTACAATCCATGATCACCTTTTAATCATTTTCACTAAGAACTCAATTATTTGACTCAATTACTTCATAAATTAAACATGATTAATCAACAAATTACAATACAATTTAGTTAATCAATGCTTAAATCATAATAAAATCAGTAACATACCATCACCCATTCATAGAAATCATCAATCCATAAGTTGTAACATTTTCAATTGTGCCTAGTCGTTTATACTCTCGGTATGTTCGAATCTTGTATTTAATAATGAATATAAGAATTTAATTACTTAAATTAATACGGAATTATTATGAAAATAATTAAGAAATTAAGTTATAAAAATAATAACGAAAATAAATAAAATTAATATAATAGTAAATGGTTTTAAATAAGGATTCCGAAAATATCTCCGTTTGTCGAAATGGGCAAACGAGTGTTAACTTGTAAGTTTAAAAGTGGAACAAAATACCATTGTGAATAATATTAGAACCAAAATAGCATCAAGAAGTGAATTCAATTGTTCTAATTAGTCCATATAACCTTTGCAAGTGATTATGAATAAGATTTATGGATTAAAAATGAATAAGATTTATGGATTAAAGTGTTAAATTTGATTGAGTTTAGTTAATTTGTTCAAATGGGTCAAAATTGGAGAAATTGAACTTGAATCTTGAATTAAATGATGTAGTATGTTGAAAATGGTGTTTCTAGCTTGGTTAGATCCTATATTACATGTATAAACAATGGAAATTGGTTAGAAACCATTTGAGAATGAGTTTGGATGAAAATAGACTTAACATGGAATGAAAATTCGATATTGGAGTTGTAATCAGAGGCTAACGGCCATTAGGTCAAGAGCTAACATCCACTAGGTAGCTAATTACCGTTAGGTCAGGAGCTAACAACCATTAGGTAGCCGACGGCCGTTAGGTCAGAGCTAATGGCCGTTAGGTACCTAACAGCCGTTAGGTACCTAACAGCCGTTAGGTACCTAAGAGCCATTATGTAACACCCTGAAAAAGGGCCTAGCAGTAGTGATTTATACCTAGTGTTTAAAAGCTTGTACGTTGACTTTAAGTGACTATTTTAAAGTGACTAACGTGTATTGTGTTAATTAATGTGATTATGTGAAAAGTGTCAAACGTGTCTAAAAGTGATACTGTGTTATACGGTTTCGCATAATGATTCCGTAGATATCCCCGTTGGTTAAAACGGGATGGTGTGTGTCAAGTTGTAAGTTAGAAAGGGGAACAAAATACCCCGATTGTGATAATTAACCACCAAGAGGCGGTTTGTGACTTATTTGACTCTTAAGAGTCAAAAAAACACACACGCAAGTACGTATACTCATGATTACAGACACACACCTTTTGCTCTCGAGTTTTCAAAGAAATAAAAGTGTCAATCTGTTGCAAAGGAGTTTTATAGCTGATTCAAGTGATAAAACAGTTGCTTCTTCTTCTGATTTGTAAGTGTTCTTATTCAAGAACCCTAGTTTTGGTTGTTTGAAAGAGAAACACTCTTTTGATGGTGTTTGATGAGTTTTTATGTTGATTATGGTGTCCAAATGTGTTTATAAGCTTCCCTTGATGTCAAGTAATGTATGCAAACGATTGAATCTGGTTTCAATCGAGTTTTGGGAGTTAAAAATGCTATTTACAGAACTGTGCGAGAACGGGGACGAAGACCTGCTGTGCAGGTACTTCCTACAGGCGTAGGGGATAAACCTTGCGGCCGTAGGAGGCTATTTGTGTCTTCTGCGGCCGTAGGCAGGGTTTCTGCGGCCATAGGATGTGTTTTTGTGTGATTTACCATCTACGGACGATGGGACAAGGTCTACTGGCGTAGGTACATAACTTACGGTCGTAGGTCACCAAAGAATAGCTACTACGGGTGTAGGAATAGGTTCCTGCGTCCGTAGTGCATTATTCGTTGGAAAGAAACTCTGCGGGCGTAGGGACTTGACCCTACGGCCGTAGGAAGGGTTTGACAAGTGTCCTGCGGCCGTAGGACTTTTCCTCTACGGCCGTAGTAACCTGTCCAGTGCTGACAGCTTATGTAACTTGTGTTTTAACTTATGTGTGCTATGCGTAAGTGGTAACCAAGCTTGAACCTAATGTGTTAGGTGATTCGGACGACTCAGTGTGTTCTTGGGATTCCCGGATCCATATCTGCCTCCTGTGATATTGAGGTGAGTACCGGTTTCCCATGAGACTCAGTAAGTAGGGCTATTGTGTGCCTGTGATATGTGTCATGTGTATATATGTGTGAACGCGCGAGGTATGACGTGATATAGTGACACAGTGATAAGTAATACAGTGACATAGTGTTATAAGTGATGCCATGTGATATAAATTGTGATATGTGATACGCATGCGTACTATGGACCCTACGGGTCAAACGTGTTTATGATTCCTGTCCGGACAGACGCAGGGGTTAAGGTCAGTTTGCTAACGCGACTGGATCCTTGAGTGTTTTTCGGGATCAACGGTACTCGACGGTAAATTCCGGGTCTATGGGATTCGATGGTCAATTCCGGATCCCAGAGGGTTCTACAGGCCGCCGTTCCTCGACATACAGTGAGGATCTTGGTCTATGATCAGATCCAAACGGAGTCCTAGTGGCTCAAATGTGATGGTGGGCTGATCTTCGCTCGCCCCCACCGATGCGGTTGGTTGTGACTGATTCCCCAGCTTGGATCGTTGAGTCAGGCAAGCTACCTTACAAGATATGATCCCGCTGACATGTTGGCACACCGCTACGTGATAGCTTAGCATTGTGTGTCATACTGTGACGTGATAGCATGCTTATTGGTGCTTATGTGATACCTGTACTCACTAGCTAGTGTAGCTAATGTTTCGTGATATTTCCCTTTTCGCAGGTTAGTAATCAGATGGCCTGGCGAGGCGGGTTGCTGTGGGTAGTGTTATTATGTACATATCTTTTGGAACACTTGTAGTTAACTCTGATACTTGTGACGATGGTCAGTACGTAGTGGTAACACTGGTTTATTTTGGGACTTGGCTTGATTCGTTGTTCTTGATCGCCAAGTCGATAAACAGTACTTAATATGTAATCAGTGGTTTGTTCCGCTGCAAACCTTTTGTGTAAATAAAGTTTTAATTTACACTAATTTTAAGCTTGTGAAACCCGATGTTACACATTAGGTAGCTAACAAATATTAGGGTGTTGTTTTTTTGTTCTTTATGTATGGATGTCTAAATGTTGTTTCTTGTTCTTTATGTATGGATGTCTAAATGTAAGTATTATGTTATAGGTGAATTACATGACCCAGAAGAGCCGGAACATTATATCTGCCTGTTGTAGCTATACACGTGAATGTTTATTAACATAAGAATTAATATAACTATATTACATATTATCAGTATGTACAAGTAATTCAATGAAATGTAATTAACATTATTGCATTATGTCCACATGTTCGTATACTAGAACATGCTACATAGCACTATAGTCCGGTTGACCAAAATCAAACCATCTTCTCACCATATAGACATTTAAATATCAGACGTGTCGTGCCGTCAATTCGGATCGGGTTCGGGTCAGTTTCGTATCGACCCAATTGTGACCCATATGTTTTCGTATCAGGTTCGGGTCATATCACTTTTTCTTGTTGACCCATTTAGGCCAAATGTGGGCGGCAAATTTTTTTTTGGTTTTCGAGTACGATTTTCGAATACAGTTTTTCGTTGCGACTAACATTTTCTTTATCAAAATTTCAAATTTCTTGTTTGTTTTCCAACTTTAGATAAGGAATTTATAAATGATTTTTGTTTATATTTTAACTTTAATATGATCGTTTTGATTGTATTCAAACTTTAAAATGGGTAGTTGTTTCGGTTTGATTCGAATTTTGAATTTACTTTTTTATTCAACTTATATAAATGAATATAATAGAAAATGTTTTTGTTTATATTTTAACTTTAATATCTAGTGATCATTTTGATTGTATTCGAACTTTAAATTCGGTAGTTGTGTCGGTTTGATTCGAATTTTGATTTTTTTTTCTTTTTTATTCAACTTATATAAATGAATATTATAAAAAAAATTTGATGTACTACTATTCTACCAAATATTAATTAATAATGTCATTAAACAACCGAATAATTCAAATAATTCATCATTGAATAGAATTATAAATCGAATTCATAATACTAAAGTACAACTTATCAAATAATCAAATGTCATCGTATCTAAATTATACAGTCAAAATAACAAATACAACAATGATATACTATTGTTTTTACTGTAAATTTACTATTGTTTATTTTAAGTTTTTTATCATTTAAGGGTTTTGTAATTTGTTTGACGGGTTTTATTACGCTAAGATATCACTCTATACAATATTCTTTTTAAAATTTAAATTTTAACTATTAAAGATTTTATAGTGTAAAAGTTTTACCCATAAACAGGTTATACGGGCCACTTTCGGGTGTCAGGTTGACCATAACCCAACCCATGTATTTTCGTGTCGATTTCTTGCCAACCCGCTTTTGACCCGTTTTGGGTTTTGTCACCTTTTTCATGTCGGATTTAGATCGGGTTTTGTGTCAACCAACAAATTGTCGGCCTTAGTGCCATGGACTAGATCTGGTATGCTACTCAATATGCTCCATCATACAAGGATGTATACATATATGGAGAAAAGTTCATGCGAGAACCGTTGTTAGCGCGAGAACCGCGAGAACCAACCTGAGCCGTTCAATTTCCCCTACTTCAATGTCATTGCTCACCCATGAATTCCTCACAAGCATCATGCCACACTCTATCCCTCCACGCTCTCCATCTATGATCTTCCCATATCCAAGGAACGGCTGAGATTAGTTCTCGCGGTTCTCGCGCTAACAACGGTTCTTGAATGAACCCTCCCCTACATACATATATGTATGTTAGAATATGATTCGATTATCCATCACATATAACCTCTGCAGGTTTAACTAATGACACCCAGGTCATCATATCATCATTCATGGTTTCAAAACTGTAACCACACATGTGATAACTCTAGAACCGTTCCCGGACAAAATCTTGAACTTGCATCAATACACTTTCCGGCTAATCATCAATAAGCCTAGGTAAAAGCTAGGCATCACGCTCTAAAATAACAACCAGCCTGCTAATACACGTTAAGTCTAGGTAAGACTAGGCTTAACCACACTAAATCAAATATTTGAACTCCTAGAAATACATAATTGGTACTCTGCTGGGTAGAGGTGCAAAAAAAATCCGAATATCCGATTTTATGCAAAAACTATTTGAACCGATTTTTTATAAATCCGGATTTTTTTCAAAACGGAGCGGATTGAACCGGTTTTATCCGATCCGATCCGGTTTTAATCCGATCCGAAACCGGTTAAACCGGTTACACCTTTGTCCGAGAAAATCCGGTTTTAATCCGTACGAAACCGGTTATAATTAAATTTTTTCTATCGCATTATATGTTGTGTTGAGGAAATACAATAAAATGTTGAAAACTAAGAACTATTTACTTTACCTTTTATAACTTCCATTAAAATGTTAACAAAAATTAAGTATATATAATCCACAGCAAAGCAAAGCGCGGTGTTATTTCCTTGTACACAATTACCACGTCACTAGTTATTTCGTTGATATTAATGTGTTTAGTGGTTTTGAAGCTTCGTCATCATGTGTTCTTGAACGAATAGATTTGTGTTGAAAAAACATGCACGCTAATTCTTAACAAACATATGAGCAAACAAAATCGGATATAAACATATATATGTTTAGGCAAGGGTTCAAATGAGAAAAGTTTTTCGTATGAAAACTACAAAAACCAATCTTAGTCTCTGATTAAAATTAATCAGTGGTTAAGAATTCTTGACTGCTCACTAATGCTCATTAATGACACATTAATAACTCACTAATGATGCATTAATGAGGTATATTTTGGAATAATAAAGTCTCGTAAATTAGTGACGACGCACCCAGACGCAATTGACCGTTGGGCAAATATATAAATGACCAAAAATACCACTATTAATTGGTCATTACTAGCGTTAAAAACAGTTGTCGCAATTCTGTAAAACAATTCTCGATTAAACTTTTCCCTATATGTTAGATCACAGAACAAACCAAAATCACAAATGAAACCATAAAATGATCTATGTTCAAGCACACGTAGAAACCCAAATCGCGTATAAACAAACCCAAATTTGTCTTAGAACCAAACCCTAATCTTCGGAAAGGATCGAATATGAAACCCACGAAACAAGAATCGCATATGACCAAGATTGAAACAAAAATCAATTGACACAAAAACCCAAAGCATGACCATGAAGTATAGATCGAACATTAATCAGGAACCCTAAGCACATACCGATTTTAATTGAGATGAATGAAAACCTAAATCATGAACAAGAATCGCAACCCAAATTAGAAATGAAAGATATCGTTACCCGGATGAAATCAGAAACCATTAACAAGCATCGCAAACCCAAATTAGAAATCAAAGGACTTTGAATTCGAAGAACATGAACTCTTTTAACCATCTAAGGATTTGGGATTGCTTTAGCATCAAGAGAAAGATGAACACATTTAGAAGAACATGTTTGGGCACCTACCCGAATCAAAGACTCTAGCTAGATATGAACCCATAAAAAATCAATGCAAACCCTTAATGCGTATGACGGATCAATAGGTTTCCATTATTGCCAAAACCTTGTGGAATGTTGCCGGAGAAGTTTTCTTAGATCTGCCGATTTCAAGAAGAGCATCAACGGAGGAGTGCCGATTTCTGGAGGAACATTGTATAGATGTTGAAGGTTTGTTAAGTTTCCTATTTCCATAAAGAACCCTAAAGAAACCCAAACACGAATATGTTATGATTCGTTAATTGGTTAATTAGTTACTAATCAGTTAGATTTGTTAGCTGTAATCATCCTATTAATAGTGGAGAAGGGATTTGTAAAATTTATTCAATTGTAACATGTACCTATTCTTTGTATCTTCATTCTATCAAATAAAACCACCGACTACTTACCTCCAATTCTCTTTCTTCTTTTGAGAGTTCAGGTGTTAGTCAATAACCTTCAATCTTCATTGATTCTGGGTTTGTACCATAACAATTGGTATCAGAGCTGCGATCTTGGCAGCTTGAAACCTTTGATTTGACGATATTTGTTAATGGTTCATACGCGATCGAAGACTATGGATGATTCACTGAAAGCATTCGTTTCAGAGGCAATTGCAACAACGATGGGTAATGTTCACCAATCGATTAAGGATCTTAAATTGGATGTGAATCAATCGATTGAATCAATCAATCGATCGGTGGAAGGGGTGTGTGTTCAACAAAATTACTTGGCTGAAGAATTACACAAAGTTTCAAATGATTCAGCAATTTCGACATCAAGAAACCATGCTACTCGTATCAGTAGGTTTTCCAAAGTCGAATTCCCTAAGTTCTATGGTGATGACATTAAGGGGTGGGTGTATCGATGTCAACAATTTTTTGCTATTGAAGATGTGGACGAGCAACAGAAAATCAAATTGGCATCTGTTCATTTGTATGACAGAGCCCTAGCATGGCACGTATAGTTCATGAAGACCAATGGTGGACATATGGAATGGTCACAATATTTGGAGGCAATTCAAGCAAGATTTGGGGAAATTCACGAAGATCCTTTGGCTGAGTTGAAGCTACTTAAGCAAGATGGGTCTGTACAAGCTTATCAAGATGCGTTTGATTTGCTGCTAAGCAAGGTAGAATTGAACGAAGCTCAATCGATTAGTTTGTTCATTGCTGGCCTTCAACCAGAAATTGAAAATGCGGTGAGAATGTTTAAACCGAAATCTTTGCGTGATGCTTATAGTCTTGCAAGACTACAGGAAGCTAGTAGTAATGCTAGCAAAAGAAATTATAAATTCACCAATTCTGTATCAAAATCTTCAACTCATTTCCCTAATTCTGTTCAATCGAGTTATGCAAAACCAACCCCTGTTCTTCCAAATCCAGTTGTTCAGTCTCAAATTAGCAATAGAAACAGGTCACTGGTCCCATTTGTACAACCCAAAAGACAATTAAGTCACAAAGAATACGAAGAAAAAAGGGCAAAAAATTTGTGTTTCTATTGTGATCAGAAATATTCCCCTGGACATAAATGTCAGGGTCAGTTGTTTTCTTTGGAAATTATAGCTGATGAATGTGGTGATTTCGAAGGGAACCAGTTATCAGATAATGAATGTATGCAAGTCGAACTGGAAGAACAGCTGCAAAACAATGAAGGAATGGCTCCCCTGATTTCTTTGAATGCATTGGCAGGTATGCATACGTTTCAAACAATGAAAGTACGAGGTCAATTAAATGGTCATGTTATTCACATTCTTATAGATAGTGGAAGTACTCACAATTTCTTAGACTTCACAACTGCTAAGAGATTGAGATGTTCTATAAAAAGTACATGTCCACTTCCGGTTGCTGTAGCTGGTGGGAATTCTTTAACCAGTACATTTGAATGCAAAAATGTGGAGTGGAAACTGCAAGGAGAGGTTTTCAAATCGGACATGATGTTGATATCTTTGGGGGGATGTGAAATGGTGTTGGGAGTTCAATGGTTGGCTACATTGGGCAATATTCAATGGAATTTTAACCAATTGAAAATGGAATTTACCTATCAAGGTAGGAAAGTTTCTTTGAGAGGTTCCACGCAAAGTGAACTTAAATGGATGACTGGAAGAAAATTTGAAAAAAATCTAAATAAAGGAGGGGCTCAATTGGCTAGCATGAGTTTGTGTGTTTATCCTATTGAGTTAATGACCTTGCATGTTACAAAGGAACTTCAGGGTAATGATCAAGAAAAGTTACAAAAGTTGTTAGCAGACTATGAAGATGTTTTTGCTATTCCTTCACAGCTACCACCTAAGCGAAGCCATGATCATCGAATTCCTTTAAAGGAACACTCTAACCCTGTAAATATTCGTCCTTATAAGCACCCTCCTACACAAAAAGATGCAATTGAAGCTATGGTAAAGGAGTTGTTAGAAGCTGGTGTCATAAGGAATAGCAACAGTCCTTATTCATCTCCCATAGTTATGGTGAAGAAAAAAGATGGCACTTGGAGAATGTGTGTGGATTATAGAGAGTTAAACAAAAACACCGTCAAGGATAGATTTCCTATTCCCATTATTGAAGAATTAATTGACGAATTACATGGTGCATGTGTCTTCTCTAAGCTGGATTTAAGGTCGGGTTATCATCAAATCAGAATGTATGAGGATGACATTCAAAAGACTGCTTTTCGAACACATCAAGGTCACTATGAATTCTTAGTAATGCCTTTTGGGCTTACTAATGCTCCTTCAACGTTTCAATCTTTGATGAATGAGGTATTCAGTTCCTATCTTCGCAAGTTTACCTTGGTTTTTTCGATGATATACTGGTTTATAGTCATGATTTTACTGCTCATTTGGCTCATCTGGAATTGGTGTTAGCTACTATGCGAAAACACACTTTATTTGCAAAACAAAGTAAATGTGTGTTTGGAGCAGCCAAGGTTGAGTACCTAGGCCATATTATATCAGGGTCTGGTGTTGCAACGGATCCAAGCAAGGTTAAATGTATGCAAGAGTGGCCAGTTCCAACGAATCTTAAGCAATTAAGAGGATTTTTGGGATTGACCGGTTATTATAGAAGATTTGTACGTAATTACGCAATTCTCAGTAGGCCACTTACTGAGTTGCTCAAAAAGGATTCTTTTGGATGGAATGCCAATGCTCAAGTGGCATTTGAAGAGTTGAAAGCTGCTATAAAAAGTGCCCCTGTTTTGCGACTTCCAAATTTTTCATAAGATTTTGTTATCGACACATATGCATCTGATGTTGGTATTGGAGCTGTCCTACAGCAAGAAGGCCATCCAATTGCTTATTTGAGCAAAGCTTTAGCCCCAAGACACAAGGCATTGTCAGCTTATGAGAAAGAATTGTTGGCTATTGTGTACGCTTTGGAGAAATGGAGAGGATATTTGTTAGATCGACACTTTACTATTCGAACTGATCATTTCAGTCTCAAATATTTCCTTGAGCAGCGTATAAACACTCCTTTCCAGCTGAAGTGGTTACCTAAATTGATGGGATTTGATTATACAATCACTTACAAAAAAGGGAAAGATAATTTGGTTGCGGATGCATTGTCACGGAGGTCTTTGGAGGAACCCATGCTTGCCATGCTCACTGCTGTGGTTTCTAACACATTATTACAAGATATCAAGAGGAGTTATGAACATGATTTGAACTTGCAAAGTCTTATAAAAAAAGTTCAAGATGGAGTGGTTGGTTATTCTAAATATGTGTGGGTACAAGGGTTGTTAAAGAGGAAAGGCAAAGTTGTGGTGGGTCAAGATGATCAGCTCCGTAGCTCCTTGTTATCGTCGTATCATGAAGAACCTTTGGGTGGTCATTCAGGAGTACAAGCTACGATGAAGAGAGTAACTGCTCTTTTTTATTGGAAGGGACTTAAAAGACAAATAAGAGCGTTTGTACGAACTTGTATTATTTGTCAACGAAACAAACCGGATCTTGCAGCGTCTCCTGGTCTTTTGCAACCTCTTCCAGTTCCTCAACATGTTTGGGTGGATATTTCGATGGACTTTATCGAGAGCCTTCCTTTATCTGCTGGTAAATCAGTCCTTATGGTGGTCGTTGACAGATTGAGCAAATATAGTCATTTCATTCCCCTTACTCACCCTTTTACGGCTGTACAAGTTGCACAGGTGTTCTTGGACCAAATTTACAAGCTACATGGTCTTCCTAAGACCATTACAAGTGACAGAGACAAGATTTTCTTAAGTAGATTCTGGAAGGAAATATTCTCTAAGTTGGGAATTAATTTGAATATGTCCACTTCTTACCATCCTCAAACAGATGGTCAAACTGAGATTGTCAATAAGAGTTTAGAATGTTATCTACGCTGTATGACGGGGGAACATCCAAAACAATGGACTCAGTGGATAGCACTTGCTGAATTTTGGTACAATACCAATTTTCATACTTCAATTCAAACAACTCCGTTTGAGATATTGTATGGACAGCCACCACCGACACACATTTCTTATATATCGGGTGATTCTAAGGTGGAAGCAGTAGATCGCACGTTGACTGCTCGAGAAAACGCCATCTCAATGCTTAAGTTCCATTTACCACGGGCGCAGAATCGAATGAAACACTTCGCTGATAGACATCGTTCTGATCGACTCTTTTCTGTTGGAGAGTGGGTGCTTGTTAAGCTTCAACCTCATCGACAGATTACCCTTCGGTTACAGAAACATCACAAGTTGTCTCCCAAGTATTATGGTCCATTCCAAATTGAATCTCGAATTGGTGCTGTTGCGTATAAGCTGATCTTACCAACTGATTCCAGGATTCATTCTGTTTTTCATGTTTCTCAGCTAAAGAAGTGTCATGGAACTTATACTCAAGCAGGGGTGTTACCAAAATGTGATGAAGAAGGTTTATTGTGTAAATTGCCAGTTCGCATATGGGATAGGAAGCTGGGAAAATTGAATAATCGTGTTGTGGTATATTGGTTGGTCCAATGGTCAGATGGGTCAAAAGAGGATGCAACTTGGGAACTTGCTGAGAACATCATGCTTCAGTTTCCTTCATTTCAAGATTCTTGAGGACAAGAATTGTTTCAAGGAAGGGGGATTGTTATGATTCGTTAATTAGTTAGTTAGTTAGTTACTAATCAGTTAGATTTGTTAGCTGTAATCATCCTATTAATAGTGGAGAAGGGATTAGTAAAATTCATTCAATTGTAACATGTACCTATTCTTTGTATCTTCATTCTATCAAATAAAACCACCGACTACTTACCTCCAATTCTCTTTCTTCTTTTGAGAGTTCAGGTGTTAGTCAATAACCTTCAATCTTCATTGATGCTGGGTTTGTACCATAACAGAATATTTAAAAAGCAAAAATTAAAATGGACACCTGGTAATAAAAAAACAAGGGATTCGCTCTAGAAACTGAAACACGTAGCCGGAAACAAGAACGGGTCGCCGGCAATAAGTTGTTAATTGGGTGGCTTACAGCTACAAGTTATCTTGTATAAAATAAACCAAAACTGAATGATGATTATATTTCTACGTATAAAATTGGTTGCATAAAATGATAATTTTAACAAAATTTGTTATAGTTTCACATATTTTGCCCCATTATTATTCATTTTTTATATTTATGCTACCCTTTTTTCATTTTCTTATTAATATAACTTTACACACAGTTGAAATAAGACTCATAGTCAAAATGTTATTTAACTAATATTCGAGTTTTTCAAATCGAGCTTGAACTCTCTGAATCCTCTTCAAACGTGCCTAATTCCATACACGAAGGGCTTGTAGGCTCAACTAAAAATCGTTGCTTCCAGCTAGGGCCTAGGGGTGTGCACGGTTCGGTTTGGTTCGGTTTTGGGGTAAAACCGAAACCAAACCGATAATTTCAGTTTTTGGAAAAACCAAAACCATTCGGTTTTTCGGTTTTCGGTTTTCGGTTTTATGTTCGGTTTTTGGTTCGGTTTTCGGTTTTTGGCTCGGTTTTTAGTTTTTTTTTTTTTTTTTTTTTTTTGAAATAGGCTGCTGCAAATCATTAACTTAGGCTACTCATAGTCTCCTGTTTGGCCTGCTACAAAACACAATATAGAATAATATATACAAGATTTTATCCGAAAACATTAAAACAAAATAATTAATAAAATGTCCAACATGAAACACATTTAACCCATCATAGAAATGTGTTGAACACATGAAGAGTTGAAAACATAAATAACAAAGTTTGATGCTTAGTTGCCTTAAAAGTTAAAAATAAATTTAAGTAAGTGTAATGGTTCGGTTTTTTATGTTCGGTTTTTAAGTTCGGTTCGGTTCGGTTTTTGTGGGCGGTTTTAGAAACAGGAACCGAACCGAACCGAAAATTTCGGTTTTTGGAAAATTGAAAACCAAAACCATCGGTTTCTACAATGGTTCAGTTTTTTCGGTTCGGTTTTTTCGGTTTTTGGTTCGGTTTCGGTTTTATCTGCTCACCCCTACTTCTAGCCTTGGCCTATTGCAACCCTCACTAGCAACAATACTTGTCTTTTTCTAGGGCAAATGGCCGAGAAATGTAACATATATATCAAAATTTGTAAATAAATGTAACGTATAATTTTTTGTGCTAAGAAAGGATTACAAATTTTAATTTGTTATAAAAAAAGGATTGTAAATTTCATTTTTGCATAAAAAGAGATAATAAATTTCAATGACGTTATTAAAAAGAGTATCATAACATGCTAAAATCAAAATTTATGATCCTTTCTTGGTCAAAAAATGGACGTTACCTTTCTCGGCAATTTGCCCCTTTTTCTACCACATGGAAATGCAATAAAAAGCAATACTAGAGATTGGACCAACAACCCCCCTCATATTTACTTAAAGTATTTTAGAATGAATTTATAACCCCTCATACAAAACATATTACTTTTATCATATCCAGAAAAGAAATAAACAGTATTACACACCATTTCGCTTCGAAAAGCTAAAATGGAGAAGAAAAGTATTTCCCACCTGGTTGAAATAAAAGCAGCAGGAGAGGCAGTAAAATGGGCATGGGTAAAAAACATGATTTTGACATAAAAGCTGAAGATTTTGAAGGAGTCTTTCCAGCAAAAGCAGGGGCTACAGCGTGCGTGTTAGGAGGTCTTTGTTGTTCGGTTGTTGGAAGTGAATTTGGTGAGCTGGCATTACTTCCGAATGTTTCTTCGCCCTTCAGAGTTTGACCTAAGAACTCATGGTCAAAATATTCAATCATAATGTTCATAAAGGGTATGTTTGGCGGAAGTAACTGGTAGCTGTTAGCTGATAGCTGGAAGCTGGAGCTGGAAGCTGTTTATTTTATTTATATATGTGTTCGGCATATTAGCTGGTAGCTGGAGCTTAATAGTGTAAAATGACAAAAAATGACAAATTATAAAAATAGGATGAATTGTAAAATAATTAAAGAGGGTATTTAAGTAATTTGGTATATAAAAAGCTTTCAGCAAGTTTTAAATAAAAACTACTTCAAGAAGCTTTTTGTTTTAGAGCTTTTTTGTTAAAAAAAAAAGCTTCCAGCTAATCCATCCGAACATGACTTGTAGCTTTTTCTTTCATAACAAAAAGCTACCAGCTCCAATAAGCTTCAAAAGGCTTCATACCGAACATACCTAAAGATCCAATAAGTTAGTTAATGATAAAAGTGGTACTAATTTAACGGGTCGATTCTAGTTAAGTTTTAACACATCAGACATGTAAACAGTCACAAAAAAGGGGCTTTGAAGAAATTTTGTATAATTTGTTTTTTCCTATGGTCATATTTGAGATACTAATTGTTAATAAACAATATTCAAGAAATTTTGTCAAAAGTAGGCTTAATGGAACTCACATTTTGAAAGTGTCCATCCGAGTGTAAGATTTTCCCTATCAAAAACCAATCGATATCCTTTCATGAAGTTCTCTGCATATAAACAATGGAAGCCTTAACATTCAGATAACATTAAACATTTTAGAAGGAATCTTGGATTTAAATATGTTGCTTATCACTTAAAAAGCAAGTTCTCAATCTTCTAAAGTGATTACTAAAAGATTTAATACATAAAGGGAGAACATACAAATAATTTGTAAAGTAACCTTAACTGCAAGTTACTAAAAAAAAACAATTACCATTTGGGTGAATGCTGATAAAATGTTGTTCGGTGATTGCGTTAGTTTACGATCTCCATTAAATAAGTATTGGATGGTTGATTTAGTTTTAAAAGCAATAATCAAACCAATAGAATAATTAAAAAAATGCTTACGTCCAATAATTCCTATTTCATTAGGTGATGATTGTATAGCTAAACAAAATCCAACAACTCTTTCCTGCAAAACAAGGGCCCCAAAAATATTAGCATTTGTGTTTCATCTCAAACGGGTCGAATAAAAGAAGAATTAGCTATAAGGGAACAGGTTGAGTACAACATAAATGGGTTGAAAAAAGTCTATAGTCAAAGCATACCAACTCCTACTCCTAAATCATTTTATTAAAAAATTTAAATTAATTACTACTTTAACAATATTTGTAAATATATATAACTCATAATTATATAAAATATGGATAAAAAGAAGTGCTAGCAGTTCCATTCCAATCCAACCAGGCCTGTTTTCACATGTACTTAAAAGACCTGGTTCAAACTTGACCCATTTTGACCTATAAATCATACAACCTAAAGACTAGTAAATTCATACAACCTATAAATCATCTTATTCAAAGATTTAGTTTATTCTTGTGATGATATTGTTTTTGTAATCATAACCCGTAACTAATGCATTAATGAAAAATTATTTCGCGGGTAAACTCGGTCCCTGTTTTGACCCGTAGGAAAACTGATCTGCCGGGCACAATTGTGTTTTGCAGTTCATTGAAGTGAAATTGTTGAATGCTTGTTATTTTCTATAAACAAGTTTTGTGAACTGTCAGAACATCAAAAAAAATGGTTTACAATGTATGACCAACTGTTAACATAATTGTATAAATTTGATTATGGGTTTCTAAAATGCAAATACTTGTCAAACACTGTCCTTTATCCATTCATTTTCTTAACAAGCAAAAGGATAACATTGAACAACACCATTGCCAAGAAAAACATAAAGGTGGTGTTTGGTTGGATGGATTGTTTTTTTGAAGGAATTGGATTGTAGGAAGGAATTGGATTTTGAAGGATTTGGATTTGGAATCTAAATATGGGCTCATTGTGTTTGGTTAACTACACCTAAGGAATTGGAATTCAGACCTGTTTGCCTACCACCATCGAAGCTCCACCACCGCCACCTCCATAACCACCGCCACCATCTAAGCAAAGCAGCAGGTTGTCGGCGCCAAGCAGTCAAAGCAAGGATGTAACTGAGAACGGACGAACCACGAGCGGTGAACGTCGCCGGCGAACCACGAACGACGAAGGCGGCGGCGGAGGCGAACCACGAACTAGGATTTCTGCCCTAGGCAACGGCGACGCTAAGGCGAACCACGAACTAGGGTTTCTGTCGGCGACGCTAAGGGACCTGCGTCGAAGAAGATCGACGAACGAAGAAGACGAAGCCACCGTCGACGAACGAAGAAGGTCGAGGAACGAAGAAGATTGACGAACGACGCTAGGGTTTCTGTCAGAGATCGACGAACGAAGGGACCTGCATCGAAGAAGACGAAGCCACCGTCGACTGAGAACGGCGGCGGCAACGACCGTCGAAGCACCGGTAACCGCTCATCACTCGTCGTCGAAGTCGCCGGTCTTTGGGATGGTGAGATCGGTGGTCACAGGAGATGTGGTGGAAGGAATTTGAAATCCATCCAATCTTGGAAGAATTCTGAAATCCCTTATATGAAGGAATCTAAATTCCATTTAGAAATCCAATTCCCATGGCTAAGTTGAACCAAACAAGGGATTTCTAAGGAATTGGATTCCAATTCCCACAGAATCCCATGGATTCCTACCATCCAAACAAGCCCAAAGAGATTCTGGAGCTTTTACAACTTTTTTGTAACAAAAGGCTTCTTTATAGCATTTTAGTTTTCGAACCTGGTTTTAAATAATGTCTTGGAAATGTAATTAATCTTTGAGCATGTACTGAAAACAGAAAAGTGAAGTATTACGGAAGCGTATGTTTAACCGTAAAATAAGTAAGCAATAATAAACTTTTAAACGACCAACCTGATTGTCATTCACAACAAAAAGTGGATCACGAACAACAAAGGTCTTGTTCACAGGGAACTTAATAGTCACTGATGGGGTTTCTGGTAAATTTTGAGAACTGTTGATGCACCAAAATTGCAATTAATACACAGAAAAAAACATAAAAATGCAAAAAGTAACGAAAAAATATTGTCTTTTTTTGAAAATTACCTGGACCTGTAACAGTATTCAAACGGCATGCCATCAAAATTATATTTTGTGGCAATTGCTTGTCTGTCAAACTACGAGAACAGAAAAACTGAGTTAGTTTCTACAACTTTTTAATTAATTCAAGAATATAATTGATAAATGCTCACCTCTTCAGCAACTAATTTATATATTTTATCTGGAAGAGATGTAAAAGTTGTTCCACTATCAAATTGAGCTTTGAAGCTTGTTTGATCGAGACAAGTATTACCAATACAGAAATTTTCTATGCCAAGTATGTAGGCAACGCTGCATGATGATCCATATTGTTACAAAATGCATAAAAAGAACAAACTAGCAGTTTATGACATTATTTTAGAAGGGGTGTATGGATTTACGTTTCGATTTTGAATATTCAGTAAAATAAGACTAGCTAATTACTGTAACTTCACTCCAATCTCACAAGACAAATTTCTATTCACAAAACAGTCTATATGGTCATTTTATGTTTTATGTATTGAATTATTGATTTCTTCAATGATCAGAATTTTTCGAACACCACACTAAAACAACTGATTATCTAATTATCACTTCAAAAGAAAAAAAAACACATCCAGATACTATCTCATACAGCCCGTTTTACTATAGCTCATTATCATAGTTTTACTATTCAGAATCAGGAAAATCACTTTCAAAACGCACATACAAACACCCCTAAAGTCTCACATTCAAAAAATTTAAGATGATAATCCATACTATTTTCCATTGATTGGCAAAAATGGAGTAGTTTTTTGGGTAGGCAGTCCTTGATCACCAAAATATATATTCCCAGAACCCGATTCACCAAAACACAAGGAGAAAGAATTCCTCGTAACTCCTGATTTTGCAAGAAAACTTGGAACTGAGAGCTCGCCAAATCCAAGGCCCAAAAGCCCATCAGGAGCAATACCATCCAAGTAACCACCACTCTGTTCCCTACCACATCTGCATTTAATACAAGATATTTAAAATTTCTATAAATATTTATAGTGGAAACGGTATGATTATCGTTGAAAATGGGTCATGCATCAAAATCACATTTTGGTAACTTTCAACCCATTCTACCCGTTTTTAATTTAGCAAGCTTTTATGAATACAACTGATAAAGATACTTATAAATGATGGGAAATTAAAGATCAAATGAAGAATATTATACCCTATAATGATTGGAGCCCTTACATAGGTGTTAGATGCATTAACACCATCTGATGCAAGATGCAATATATCTTCAACTAATGATCCAGAACTCGAGGTACCCGATGACGCATATTTAACAGTGTATGGACATGGCTGCTTAGGGTTTTTGCACGTGGGACCCAATTCACAAAATTGATGGCTACATGTTATGCTTTTGCTAGTGTTTGAATGAGATGGGTTGTACTCATTTTCTTCATTATCCTGCATAATAGATGCCCCAAATACCAGGGAGCACCTGCAAATCAATCAATTTGAATAAGTGCTAAAACTGTATCCAAGTTTTGTCACAGACCTCTACAGTACCAAAAAACAAGACGTTTTATTTATGGCCAAAGTATAGTTTAGTACCCTAAACTTGGTCAACCGGATTATATACTACCCTAAAGTACCAAAGGTGTAGTAAAGTGCCCTGAACTTGGTAACTCGGCCAGTTTAGTACCCTGACTCAGTACCGACTGAGTTTCAGACCGAGTTTTAGTGAGTCAGGGTACTAAAGTGACCGAGTTACAGAATTTAGGATACTATAATATACCTTTGATACTTTAGGGTAGTATTCAACCCACTTCACCAAGGTAGTAAAACTTACTTTAGCCTTTATTTATTGGTTCAAATGCATATCTGACATAAAAATTTGGCAATGCCTTCCGTGCAGCTAATAGACTTCCACCTCAAGAGGGTCCAACAAATTATGTTAAAAGATGTAACTTCCACAATAATTTACAATTAATTAGGACATGCATTACAATTTCAGAAGAAATATACAGAATAAATGATAAACATGGAAGCCACACCAGGTAAAGGAAATACATGAAATGCACAAAAGTAGGGTACCCCAGGTAAGTCCATTAAAATACATAAAGCATTTTAACTACCATAATGGCATAATATCTTACTGAAAGTGGAGCACACTGCACACAATCACATGGAAGCCAAAGAAGATCACTTCCGGTATCAAGTGCAACAAGGAAAGAAACACTCGGCATCCCTACAGCAATATAAGTATAATGTAACCTGTGAAAGGTAACATCTCAGTTAAAATAACGAAAAATCGCAGGAATGATGTCATAATAGATAAACCCAGTGTGAATTTATATCATAACAGATCAACAAGACTGAACAAGGCCACTCATATGCAAAAGGTTATCAATTGCAGAAAAATGCAAAATTCTGCTTAACCTATGACTTGAAATCAACAGTAATAAAAGATTGGAAAGTAGGATAATCATCTATAAATCTATTCATTGTTAAAATAATCAAGGTTAGAGTATCTTGTTTATTAAAAATACTTAAATAGTAGTATTGTTCTTGAAATTCAAGTAACCCTACATCATTTATTTAGTTTTATTCTATATCCAAAATTCAATCCGTGGAAAGTGACAGAACGCTTTTTGAAAAAGCAATTTTTCTTTAAACAAATAAGATATCTTCGATTTTAACAGAGAGATTGAAAATTTTTCTTACAACGTAAACCCTCATGTTCCTAACTACGTGTATTGATCAAGCTATCAACTAGCGTACAGAGATTTAATAAAAAAAATTAACAAAAAAGTGAGAAATATAACCATCCAAGTTCATTTCCGCCGGACATAGTCTTGCCGCCGGCAGACGGAAACAAGAGCTGATGCTGAGACCCAACGTTCACCTTTTGCCTTTCAACATCGTTATTCATAAGCCTCCTGTAGTAACCCAAGCTTCCCTTCTCCGGCCAATCATGAACCACCTGCCCCTCCCTAGAAACCCTAAGAGCTCTCATTTCATCGGAAAACCGATTAATCAGTCTGGAAGAGTAAGTCACATGTGCCTGTGCCAACAAGCCACATTCTACTGAGAGAATCACCACCGCCACGGATGTAGCAAGCAATAGAGATCGAGCTACTTCCATGGCGATTTTGGTAAGTAGAATCGAAGTAAATGCAATGCAGTGAAGATGAAATCTTTGATAACTAGAGAATCAAAGAGATGAGATCTAGGGTTGAGTGTTGTTGATAGTAAATCAAAGCAGAAAGCATTAGGTTTTCTGGGAGTGGTGGAGATTGATTTGCAGCAGTGACAAAGAGTAAAGCTAAACAGGAATAGAAGATGGGTAATGCGCACACAGGCAACAACATAAAACAGGGAATTTCATAACAAAAAAAGTAACAATAATCATATAATACGAATTTTTTATAATAATACTAACAATAATAATAATAATAATAATAATAATAATAATAATAATATTAATAATAATAATAATAATAATAATAATAATAATAATAATACCATGCGTTTGCGCGTTTCCGACTATCGGGTCCTCGGAAACTTCTATCCATGCGCTTGCTAACGCCACCTCCTCCTCCGGTGTCCATTTTTGTGATGTTGGTCTCCCCTCAAATTTCTTCTTTTTTTCTTGTGTCGGTTTCGGGTTTGGGTTTTCGTTATGGTTTGAAGATTGGGTTGGGAGGGATTGTGGTGTTTGAGGTTCTTGGGTTTCCGGCACAATCTCGTCTTCTTGAGAATCAATGGTGACTAGGTTGTTGATAGTAGCGGGTGGAGGGAGTGGGAAATTTGCGAGAATCCAACCTTGTTGGAGCATCCCGTGATAGGTAAATAGATGTGGATTTATGGATTGATGTTGTGGTTGTTGTGTGTACATCATATTCGGGTCGGGATGTTGAAAATGTGGTATGTAGCCTTGTTGTTGAAAAACGTTCGGGTCTTGTGCATATTGTTGAAAACCGCCACGGCTCGGTGTACCCGAACTCTTATCGCGAGCACCACGGGATGGTGTCGTGTTTTCATCCATAGTAGATGATTTGGTAAAAAAATGAAGAGAAAAGTGAGTATATAAAATGGTTTGGTGTAAAAAATATGAAGAGATAAGTGTAATATATATATAGTGTGTGAAGTGAATTAAAAAAAAATATTTAAAATATTTATTAAACTAGCCGTTGCATTTATTTTAAATAAAAAAAAAATTTTTTTGTTACCGTTGGGGTTCAACCGGGTGTTTATACCCGGTCCACAATACACCTCCACATACCCGATGCACCCGTACGGGTGTTACACCATTACCCGGCCGAACCCGGTACCACACCCGGATGGTGGTACGGGTGGCCTAATAAACATAGGTATCTTTATTTGTAAAGTCTGATTCATTCAAGGTAAATCTATGTTTTATTAACTTGTAGTATAACTTTAAAAATGTTATACTTTTAGTGGATAAATTAAATTTATAAGTAAATAAATCAATTCTCATATAACATATGTTTTATAGTCTAGCCGTATCTGGTGTTTAGATGTTTTATACGGTTGTGGGTTCAAGTTATCTTGTCAATAAAAATGATGTAGAGTTATGATTAAGTTAGAGTGTATGTTTAGCCGTTCAAAAAATCAATATATATTTACTATATTAAAAAACATTTAGATTGTTTTGCTTAAACTCTTAAAATTAAGTCACTTAAAATTACAAATCTACCCATCTTATTTCTCATATCACATGTACAACTCGAAGAGCCATCATATATGGAAAGTAAACAAGGGAATAAATTGAATAGGCTCGGTGGAAGGAAGAGATTGTTGTAAAATTAGAAAGCCAATGAAATAAGGTAACTTAAATGTTGATTGCATAGTTAAATGGAAAGTCAGTATCTCAAAGAAATCACATTATAAGGTAATAAAATCAAGTGCAGTATTTTTTTATTATTTATACGTAGAAGAACATATATAAATACGGTGTAAAAGAAGCACCTTGATCAAAAAGTTGACAAGTTGACAGTATATTTGAGTATCTCTCATCATCATTGTTGAAGGTAAAGTTTTATCATCTACTTATTATACAATTTTAATTTTCATATTATTGCTACGATAGGATCAAAACTTATATTGTTTTCATATTCTTATGTGTGTGCACTAAGTATAATTCCAATTTTTACATAGTCAAGTGTGTCTTAACACCTTAATTATGTTGTGATATATAATTTGTGTTCCACAAAAATTACTATACATGTCAATTTAATTAGTTTCTCGCAATAAGAGATTTCATCATTATATATTATTAATTAGTTGCTCACAAAAACCACTATACAGTAATTAGCGTTTTATTTTACGTTTATATTTTTTATATGTGGTTGTGTATGTCGGAGGTAGTGGAGTATCGGTGTCTTCTTTTAGCTACATTTTTTATAATGAAACTCTAAGACGGCGTAAGCAAAGCTCAGAATGAGTGATTGATAAATTTTGATAGACCAAATAATTACGTTTTGAATTCAAAAATGTTGTTATTTATGGTAAAGAGTCTGATGACTAACATAATCTTTAAAAGATCATTATTTTGTTGTTTTACTAATTTCTTGCAATTTGTTGATCACTTTTGGTATTAATCTAAGGATGCAATGATAATGTGATTTGCTCATGGAATAACCGGTTTATAAAGAATATCCGGAATAAGAAAGTTCTGTTTATCTCTTATATTATAAGTAATTTCAAATTACTAGCTTACCATACATTTAAACATAAAGGGAAACATTGAACGAAGTTATGAAAATGGATATTCAAACAATCGAAAACAAACAAGCTATCGAGTAGTAATTATTCGTCACCGCTGCATTGCGCGGGTACCATGCTAGTATATATATATATATATATATATATATATATATATATATATATAAACAACATTTTATTTGGGTTTGAATAACGAATATACTCTTTACTAAAGAGGTAATTCTTCCACGGAAGAAATTGATTCTTCCACATAAGGTAT
The DNA here is from genome assembly GCA_947179395.2 of Pulicaria dysenterica. NCBI lineage: Eukaryota > Viridiplantae > Streptophyta > Magnoliopsida > Asterales > Asteraceae > Pulicaria > Pulicaria dysenterica. The sequence continues at coordinate 47,060,567 of OX359293.1, forward strand.
AACACCTTTCAAGCAAATGTACAAGTTTGTGAAGCACCCATTTTCCATGGAAATTAAATTTCTTCCATGGAAGAATCACGTACCTTTATTAAAAGATAAACTAACACGTGATTTGGATGAAAGTTAGTCTAGAGTACTAAATTGGTAACAAACATGCAACCATATGGATTACTAGCGTAATTATAATATTAAAGGACTAAACTAGCAATTTTTACTAAACCACAAGGAGCATTCTAGTAACTCAATTTTTATAATTTTGGAGAGATAGGTGGGTTGGTCCACTTCAACTAGTGGAGAGGTTTAAAAGATTATGCAGGTTGAAAAAAAAAACATAAATTTTCATTTATAAAAAGAGTGATTAAGGTTGATGGGTTGTGGAGTTTGTTGATTTTATATGCTCAAGACATAATATATAATGACATTACTAATAACGCATGCACCTAAACAGTCACACACAACATAATTTATGTTTGTTTGTTTTTTTTTTTGGATTCTATTCGGATGAAACGTTTCAACCCTTTTGTGTGTGTGTTGTACATATATATAGAGAGAGATTTGGTTTATTTAAGCTATGCTGATTTTATATCTTTTATTTATTTAGTTAAATGATTGGTTTACAAGTGTTCTCACCGTTCTCCATTTAATATGTGTTCTCACCGGATCCCTCGTCTCTCGACGCACACTCGAGGCCTCATCCTCCATTTGTTTGATAGCCTCTTCAGTCGTAGCTCGACGCTCAGCCACTTCTACTCAACTTACTATTCATACATAAACCACAACTAGTACACCATTTATTCGACAATTACTAACACTACACTTAGTCTATCATATACGACAGTCACATAACACTCAACTCAACCCCAATTACCCCAATAGGAACACTTAACGTTGGTCGGGCCCGAGCTTGAGATTGAATACTCCTACGAGTACCGAATTTCTCAAACTTAGGCTCTGATACCTACTTGTAACGCCACCTCTAACGAGCTTAAAATTAGAGTTAATTTAAACTTTTTAACAACTATTATCAAAAGCGTACAGCGGAATTAAGCGTCATTTACAAAAGCATCGCTAACTGACTCGGCTGTTTAATTACATCAAAAGAATTAACCAAGTTCATAATCTACAAGCGTTACCAACTAGTACCGACCACCGGATCCATACAGTACAACAAGTGTGTTCCCAAAAGATATATACAACAAAAACTACCAACGAATCCCGCCTCAGTAGGCCAACTACATAAGAAACAATAAGCAGGCTATCACATATAGGAACAGCACACAGGGTTATCCTATCATATTGTGGCGCACCAATCATGCCAGCAAGATTCGTGTCTCGCAGGGTAGCTAGCCCCGCTCAACAACCCTAGCCGAGGAATCAGCCGCAACTAATTACACCAGTGGGGGAGCGAAGAGTAGTCCACGTAGTGCACTCTAGTCATAACTGGTTTCACCCTAAGCAAAGAACCCAATTCCATCAAGGAACGGCGCCCTGCAGAGCCATACCCAAGCGTATACTCCTGAGTATCGTTAATCCCCCATTTCACGGCCCCTAGGGACCCTAGAAACCCAGCTAGATCATCACCAGTCTACCTGACTGACCTTAATCGTGTCGGGAACTGTTATACAGCCCCCCAAGTGTCCGGACATAATTACATAAACAAATAGCTGATCCAATTAGGATCCGTTCATGCGCGCATATAATCACAACAATTGATATTCATACTAGTGAACAAACATGCGAGTATAACATATTATAGCATACCTCGTGTGCGCACGTATCAAAACACCAATCACATGTCAACAAATACAACAGATAACTTACCTACTGAGACTCATGGGAAACCGGTACTCACCTCGAGATTACAGGAGGCAGATATAATGACGGGAATCCCCAGAGTCCTCCGAATCACCTAACACAATAGGTTTAGGCTTAGACACCAATCAGCGACAACCAACGAAGCTTAAAACACAAGACTACAAAGTTGTTAGCATAACAGCACTGCTTGCGATCGCAAGGCATAGCCATGCGGTCGCAAGGGCCATTTCAAACCCCCCCCTTACGGTCACAAGGGATATCCATGCGATCGCAAGGGTCCTACCCAAACCACCCCAGCTTACGATCGCAAGGCTTAACCATACGACCGCAAGAGTGACATTCTGGGGGCTTACGATCGCAAGTTATGTACCTACGACCGCAAGTATGTTTCCTTCGTCCTTGGACGGTAAACCATTTCGCAACCCCCTTACGACCTCAAGACCCATGCATGCGACCGCAAGAAACACTGAACCTGTTTGCGATCGCAAAGCCTCTCCATGCGATCGCAAGGACCACTATTACAGTGTGTTCTTGCTCTGCTCGAGCACAGCCGCTGTAAATCGCATTTTTGACTCAAAAATCGACTTGAATCCATATTCAAGCGTTTATACCTCATCTTTAACATACACACGAACTTACTAACATGTATTTGACACAAAACCAACATCAAAACTCTTATGAATCCATCAAAATGGATCCTTTCACCATTTTAACTCAAGAACTAGGTTGAACAATAAAACTTACTTGAAGAAGATGTACACAAGCTACAGGAACATATTAACACTCAATTTCAGCTTACAAACCCTTTACAAATTGATCTATCTTGGAATTTCTTCTTCAAAACAACAAGAGCTTTGTGTGTGTTGTTTATACGTACATATGTGTATGTGTGTGTGTTTTTGTTTACCCCAGGGGATAAGGAAGGCTTTAGGCCGACCTTATGCAAGTCAATACCCCCCTCGCGGGTATTTTGTTCCCCTATTCAACTTAAAACACTACTTAGATTTATCCGTTTTAACTAACGGAGATATTTTTGGAACCATTATCTAAAACCGTTTAATAAAATACTGACTTAGTCCACTTACGACACTTTACACGAAACCACATTTTTTATCCACAATTAATACCAATTAACACATAGAACGCCATTTAACAACAAGTATACTACATTTAGCAACAAAACACCAATTAAAGTCAATGTACAACTCATAAAGCTACAGTACAACAGTTTACAGCTAGGCCCCATTTGGGGGTATTACACCAATACCAAAAGCATGTTGGAATTTTACCTCTTTGAGATATCACTTTGCTAATTATGGTATTGTATTGTTTCAAATAGGGATTGTGTTTGGTATTTGTCAAATTGAGAAGTCTTGAACTTGTACAACCAACTTAGTGAATTTTTATAAAAAGTTTGTCAATTTTTATAAAGGTTTTTATAAATAACAATTTTATAAAAACTTAAACTTGTTTAATTATTTATTTTGTAAGCTCATATATTTCGATTATTTGCTTGTAGGTATCTTCGACGTTGTCTTCTTCCCGAATGTGAATCTTGAAGATTGAAGCTTGACAATTTGATGAAGATACATTGTATACAAATAAATATCCTTATTTATTTGTTTGAATATATATATATATATATATATATATATATATATATATATATATATATATATATATATATATATATGTATGTATGTTTATGTGCACATATGTTAATGTTAGTTAATACAATTATATAAACACATTGTATATTTTTGTGTCAACAAATGATGATATATTTTATAAGCCTATTTTTTCCAACAATCTCTCCCTTTTTGTTGAAGACAAAAATTTACAATTTGTATACAAATTGTATAAATAACTTTAACATGTTAACATGTGCATATAGACATATATATATATATATATATATATATATATATATATATATATATATATATATATACATACATACATACATACACCTTCTCCCCCTTTTTGTCTTAATAAAAAGAGGACTCCCCTTTGACATAAACTCCCCCTAGAAGTGAAAACTTCCCCTTGAATGTAGAACTCCACTTCTTGATATGTTAAATCTATATAAGAGTAATGGAAATACTATCAATGACTTGCGAAGGAGGAGGTGATATATATGAAACATTTAATCAACAAATCATGCAAGCATTATAAGCAATTTATATCATAGAAGCTAAAGCAATTAAAAACATACATACCACATCATGAAACATAATAATTATTGTTCAATACATCATTACAAATAGAGAGTGTTCATCAACCAAAGAATATATTGTTTAAAACATAAGAACCAAACCATAGATAATTGTTTTCAAATATCACAAGCAAACAACCAAACCATCATTAGTGAGATGGCTTACCCGCATCCGTCCCTGAATTGCATTTGAGGGCATTCATGATCGTCCTCAACATTCCCTTCAATCCTTTGACCTCCTTTCGAACCTCCTTGCGGAAAGACTGGTGCTCGTTGCGCAATTCATTAAGATTGCAATTTAGGGCCGCAATCCTTGTTGGGGTTCGTGGTTCATCACAGCGGAAGCATGCAAGTACAAAATTTAAAATTTTCATTGTGTACCAATCTCTACAACAAGATAAGCAACTTACACAGAATGAAAAGAGAGAAATATACCCTTGAAGTTATCTGGAGTTGGTGAAGATCAAGAACCCGAGCTATAGCACCTTCCTTTCTCTATCGAAGTCCACCCCGGGAAAACCGTGATCCACTCGTACTAGCGAGCCATCGGGTGTCCTACACAACTTGGAGACACCTTCTGGAACAACCAACCTTAACTCCAGGAACCTCTCTTGTGATCTCTCTCTTGATCACACAAGAACAACCAAAATGTTTTCTTAAGTGTGTGTTTTTACACCTTCAACCACTAGAGAGAGAATGAGAAGAGGATGCATGTGTTTTTAATCTGCCTCTAGTCCCCTGGAGTTACCCAAGGCCGGACCTAGAAGACCCCAATAAACCACACATGCATTGGTGGAGCAAGGAGGTGGAGGGAATAAAGTTGTAATCTGTCAGGTGGGTTAGCGCCGCTAGCCGCCCAGACTTAGCGCCGCTAACCAGTTAAGGTTAGCGCCGCTAACGCGGCTCGGTTAGCGACAGCAGGGTTTAGCGTCGCTAACCCTCCCAGATTACCAACCATCTTTAATTATTCATTTCCAACCCTCCCTTTTAGGTTGTTGTCAAGATCAACCCCCGACGTGTGACCCGATAGGCCCATACATCATCGGTAGTGATCATTTGGCGTACGTGTGACAGTGGGCATACTCCAACAGACTCCCACTTGCACATGACTCTACGTACCCAATACATCACAGACAAGGAGCGGCCTCTAGTAAGACATCCTGCCCCCAAGTCAGTATGGGTTTTGTCTTCATTACAAAAACCAATCTGCAACCCATGTGAAAAGGTCCTATCGATAAGTGATCAATCATCCTTTTATTCGCGATATCCATGTGAACACGAGACATGGTACTTAGTCATTCTCCGTTCGTTCACGATTATATTTCCCGATTGAGATTAGTGGTGACCAAAACATACAAGTTGCAATCAGATTCTTTAATCATTGCACACTTGAGCACGGCCGTGCATTTAGGTGTCAGCGACCAATCATCGAGGGGCCCAAGGATATCTCTCTAAACAGAGGAACAAATTCCTTCGACTCACACTGCCCACCACAGTGATCATACTCTGCCCAACTACTCCCTTTATAACATCCAGTTACGGACTGCGTTTGAAAGCAATCAGAACAAAGCAAACCAAAGTAATGCAGCCACGTGCATCTCTAGTTTGAGGATGAACTGATATTATCATCCTGAATCACTCATGACAAGTACCACAAAGTGTATTCAGGTGTGGGTCGTCCAGTCACTTGAACACTTCAAGTACAGGTGAAGTATTGCATCCCTGTGTCCCAATCGATCATAAATCATTAGACACTTGACCAATCACTTCCCTCAGTCTTAGTTCAGACTTCCTTCCCATGAAGAATGACCGACTGTGGACATTTAGAATGTTAAAACATTCAGGGAAGAGGTAAAACATGCTAAGTTGGAACACAATAAGGCTTGCTGTGAGTACCCGCTACACGCGTATTACCAAATCCTCATTTGATAATCGATACAAGCAGAAGCACAATATTGCTTAACGTTCCCAAAAGAAAAGTATATCAAAATATTACTAAAACGAACTTAAGCCAAGTATATGCAGGCCCTAGTCTGATAATAATCACTAACCCGCTACTATAGCTTAGTGAACGGATCCGCTACCATGCTCTCCGTGTGTACTCTGATAATGATCGTATCCCTACTTCAACCAACCACTTCCAAAAATGTGCGTTGATGGGATTGTGATCATATGTCCAAGCCGTTATACATGCTTTGTCTTAAAGGAATCCAATAAGACAAACAACGATTGGATCTAAAATTTTAATGTGTATGAGCCATCATACTCTCATAGTTTTCATAAAGATCTCCATAGAGTTATTGATGCTCAAAATTAAAATCTTATCTACTTAAGCCATCGTACTCTCATAGTTTTCACAAGGATCTCTATAGAGTCACCAATGCTTTAAGAATAAGATCTTATGTGTTAAAGTCATCGTACTCTCATAGTTTTCATTAAGATCTCTATAGAGTCACCGACACTTTAAGTATCACATTTACTAACGACACAATGTTTGTAGGATCATTAACCCCAATCGAATTAGAGGTTATCCTAAAACATAAACTATCACTCAGAGTAATAAATTACTCTCATATCTAATAATCAACAAGAACATATCTTAATATTTCTTGTTCTTTACAAATTGCTTTGTTTATCCTCAACGGACGTATAATTCTTGATTCAATATTTGCAACCAAACATGATCAAGACATTATCTCCATTTTTACATATGTCCAAGACATGATATATAGGATAACAACAGCCCTCCCACTAGCTCTAGCATCTATCCAAGTTTGCTCATTGAAAACTCAATCGCTTGATTTTCATAACACGAAACTTAGATGTTTGTTGAAGTCCAAGACAGCCTTTACCTTGTTTTGTATATTTTACAAGGATACTTTAAATGTAAAGCACCTTCAGACAGTGTTACAGGCACTTCCTCATTAAATTCCTTTGACGGAATATGGTATTTGCATCATACTGCCATTAAACGGCATAAGTGTCCATGTAAACTTCAACATAACTACTGGAAGAATGTCTTCATATGATACCTTTCACATGGTCAATCATCATGAAACCAATTCCCACCAGTCAGTATTTGAAGTTATCTACAAACTAATCCATGCAGATCTTATCTTCAAAAGATCTATATACACCTTACTGGTCTCATCTAGGTGTAAGATTATCCAAGCTCATCCTTGAAATCCAGCATGGATTATAGCTTATCTCATTACCTTTTCCTTATCTTAGTAGACCCAAGGTCCACTACAGATTCCGGCAATGTATTATCAACAAGTCATCGTCCTCATGTATATAATACATTTCCGGTCTTATGATGACTATTGCCAGACTTATGAAAAGGTAATATCATAATGCCAAGTACTTCAACATTGCCATGTTAAGTTCCAATCATTACTGATTGAATGCTAGTGTCAACATCAGGTCATTATTTAATTTACACGTTCTTCCATTGGAATGCTTCAGTTGTTCATTTCCCTTTTCGAGCAACTCTCGTTAGTTCTCAAAAGGTTATGAAAAGAACGTCCAAAACAAGAAGAACATATTAAATATATTAGCATCTTTTAAAGTTCATCCATCTCCCACTAAATGTAGACTAGACAACTTTAGTCCATGAGGTAGACAAGCAAAGCTTTCTTTCTAGTCTAACCTCCATGGTTGCTAATCTGACCATCTTTGTTGTTGTTAAACAAGAACATTGCCCGCCACAACTCAAGTACACCCATCTGTCAGGTTACTTAAGTTTAAACCATCAAATGGAATCATAACTAGTATGTTCCGATTCTCCACTTGGCGATCCATGTAAAACATGTATCCTAGGAGAGTTAAATTATGATATATTCCCATAATTCTCATGATGTACAAGGAATCTATTATACCTCAGCATCTCATAAGACTTGAGTATTTTAGTTCCCTTTTGCCCTCTTTTATTATGAATTCGTTACGGGTGAGTTTTGAATACCTCTCAGGTTTCAAACACTTTTCTAATACCCTTTTCTTCTACCATCATAGGTAAAGGTAACAAATTATACTTAGTTAATCCTTATGACTTTGCTTGATCGGCCCTTACACAAAAGTGTAGTCCAACAAACTTTTATTCCTCCCATATCAACTAGTGAAGAATGTCATAGGTATTTAACTTTATAAGCAAGATTCAACATCAACTAATAGCTCGAAGCTAAAAGATTCCAAGTACCTACCCACATGGACCTTGGTAATGTTAATCTTGTTTATATGGTTAAATCACCAATGTTATAAGGATAACTAATCAATAAACACTCATGATCATATTATTACTTCTTAAGCAAAAGCTTATTATTTATGCCACGACATGAATAAACTTTGAAATAAAACTCTAAAACCCACAATTACTCAATTCAAAGTAATATTCATCGTCATCAATAGCATAAAAGATACAATGCTTCTTGCCACGCAGGGCGTAAAACATCTATCCAATGAAGTAATAAATTAGCTGGTAGGAATGACAAGATCAACTCTTTCAATCCTTTTAGCAAGAGACAAGCACTTAAGCTTCCCTTCACTTCTTCCAGCTCTCCATGCATCATCGGCCTACTTCGGATAAACACCTACACTTTGTAACAAACAAGTTTGTAACAAACGTGAGTGCTTTGACTAGCGTTCAAAACCTAGTCATTTGAAGTAGAAGATCAATGGAGTATAATCATGAATGTACCTGAAGTTGAGGAGCTAACGTTCTTCCGCTTTAGGATACTTAGCTCATTCAGGCATTTAGGGCAGGCGTGACGGCGCCAATTTCCAATTTCCCCGCAAAAGTAGCAAACTACCCCAAGTGGAACGTTATCTTGAGGCACAATCTCATTTGCCTCAACTTCCACGTTTATGGTAGGCTTAGTCAAACCAAGCTTTCCATTTGAGGTCAGTTTCTTCTTCTTATATTTTTGATTCCCAGTAGCCTTAGCAGGTGTGGACGAGATTTGCTTACCTTTGGCCATGTTCAACTCAGCAGCCTTTAACATGCCATGTAGCTCACTTAAGGACCATTCCATATTGTCTTTGAGATATTCCATGACGAACTTCTCATAAGACGTGGGCAGGGATTGGAGAATCAAATTCACCATCAGTTCCCTCCCTATGGGAAATCCAAGTCTCTCCATTTGGTCCATGTACGCCTTCATCTTAAGGACATGAACACTTACATCCCCGCCTTCCTGCATCCTACAACCGACTAAAGCCTTGACATACTCAAAAAGTTCTTGTCTAACTTGCTGCGGGAACATGTCCTTTAGCTTGTTAATCATGCCGTACGCACTCATATGCTTGAATTGCTTTCGCAGCTCACAGCTCATAGTCGACAACATGAGACAAGAAACATCTTGTGTATCTCTGACACGCCTTTCCCATACGTATCTTGTGGCCCAGTTCGCATTGGTAGCAGGTGGCTCCGGAAGAGGCTCCTCAAGGACGTGCAACTTTGACTCGTGTTGAAGGACAATCCTTAATACACGATACCAATCAACGAAGTTCACTCCTATGAGTCTCTCCTTTTCCAGGAATAAACGAAATGATAGTTTTGATGTAGTGTCGTTAAGATTTGCCATCTAAAATAAGAGTACGAGTTTTAGTAAGAATCAATACAATCCTCGTTAAAATAATTACCCACTTGATTTAAGAAAACCAAATTATCTTAACAAGGGCTAAGAACCTCAAAATACCCCAATCCATGACGGGTTTGCCGTGGATCACTTCATGGAGCTATTTTAGGCAGGTAAACTGTTTACCAATTGCAATCCGTGATCGCAACTCTTAGGCACTTGCGGGATCCTAGGTACTCATAGCACCCATTTGGCATGTTTGATCCCTCCACACCAATTCCTCATTAATACACTTTGATAGCTCGGCTAAAGCTCGACAACTACCATCGCGTTTAAGTCTTGGAATTTGTAAGTTGTCCTCCAAGATACACGGTGGTACTCTAGCCCAATGGCCGGCTCGGCTAGAGCTCGACAACCGACCTTGCGAGTTGCCACACGCTCCTTCCAGACAGTTACGCAAAATCGAACTCGGCTAGAGCTCGACGACCAATCTTGTTTCACTAGATTTGGGCGGTGTCATCTTACGGGTGGTGTGAGATTTACTTTTGAAAAACGGGTTTTTGTTTCTCCGGTTAAAACACTTTTAACCAATTCTTGTCTATGTGGCGCGCGGAGTTTGTAAACCAATTTAAAAACTCTTTGATTTTATTATTTTGAAAAATTTTCTTGCATGCGAAGATCCTAAACATCCATGCAAGAAAATAAACAAAATAAAATCAACCACGCATGTAATATAAATCCGGTAACGAGCCAATCCGATGCGCCTTGCCCGTGAGCCAACGGGCAAGACTAAGTCATCTAAGGACTAGACCGAATGACCCGATGTGTGCTCCTCCCACTTGATCCATCGCGTCTCCTACCGACCTCCGAATCCAAGTATGCCAAGACACCCTCCAAATGGTTCTTGTTGGTTGCTTCGGTTCTCCTTTTACAATTTACAAAATTTAAAAGGAAATGACATGCAAGCCACAATTTCTATTCTAAGCTAATACTACAAATTACAAAGAATAAGAAATCGGCATGCAAGCCGTTAAATATACAAACCGAATGAATAAATTAATTATTACAAACCATTGTGGTACAAACCACCAAATGAATGAATACATTAATTTAAATCCAACCAAACACATCACATAGGTCTTATGGCTCATAAATGTTACCGGATGCACATACTACAACCACATACAAGAAATCACAAACATACACATGGTGTGCCACACAAAACCATGTAAATCTTATATGTCTTGGTTAAGATTATCTAATCACCCAAGGCACAAATAATCCTATGTACATATGCATTAGGAACCTTAAACAAGTCAAAATTCCATAGTCATATATACACAATGTAAGTATATGCAATTAACCATTTTCATGCCATAATGTTAATCCACATATAAATACACCAACCAAGACATAAGGCAACTTAATATAATCACACATCAAATTCTGGAACAAAATTCCAGAAATTACAAGTAGCTCAAGCGATCCAACAAAATTGATTTTAGGCAAAATGCATTCTGCCAGACGGGGTTAGCGCCGCAAACTATAAAAGTTAGCGCCGTTAACTCCGACTTAGCGCCGCTAACGCGAGACGAGATAGCGACCGCTACGGACAGGTTAGCGCCGCTAACATAGAAAGGTTAGCGCCGCTAAACCCTGGACAGAACCAAAAATCACATTTTTCGGATTTTCAAAGCCACAAAGTGCAAATCTAGTGTTGAGGTGGCTCTGATACCACTGTTGGGGTTCGTGGTTCATCACAGCGGAAGCATGCAAGTACAAAATTTAAAATTTTCAAACAAAAACAAACCACAAAAGGAACCCCAAGTTGTGTACCAATCTCTACAACAAGATAAGCAACTTACACAGAAAGAAAAGAGAGAAATATACCCTTGAAGTTCTCTGGAGTTGGTGAAGATCAAGAACCCGAGCTATAGCACCTTCCTTTCTCTATCGAAGTCCACCCCGGGAAAACCGTGATCCACTCGTACTAGCGAGCCATCGGGTGTCCTACACAACTTGGAGACACCTTCTGGAACAACCAACCTTAACTCCAGGAACCTCTCTTGTGATCTCTCTCTTGATCACACAAGAACAACCAAAATGTTTTCTTAAGTGTGTGTTTTTACACCTTCAACCACTAGAGAGAGAATGAGAAGAGGATGCATGTGTTTTTAATCTGCCTCTAGTCCCCTGGAGTTACCCAAGGCCGGACCTAGAAGACCCCAATAAACCACACATGCATTGGTGGAGCAAGGAGGTGAAGGGAATAAAGTTGTAATCTGTCAGGTGGGTTAGCGCCGCTAGCCGCCCAGACTTAGCGCCGCTAACCAGTTAAGGTTAGCGCCACTAACGCGGCTCGGTTAGCGACAGCAGGGTTTAGCGTCGCTAACCCTCCCAGATTACCAACCATCTTTAATTATTCATTTCCAACCCTCCCTTTTAGGTTGTTGTCAAGATCAACCCCCGGCGTGTGACCCGATAGGCCCATACATCATCGGTAGTGATCATTTGGCGTACGTGTGACAGTGGACATACTCCAACAATCCTATCATCCGTTGAGCCCTCTACCAACCCGTAATCTGGAGCAAGATTACTCTCCGCCTCCGCCTCGCCTTCATCTTTGTCTTCAAAAAATTTCTCGAGTTTCTCCTTCGTGTCATGAGAAGAGGAATGTGCTCGTTTCTTCCATTTTTGGGAGTTAGAATCCATCTTGCGTAGAGTAGCAAGATCGATAGGAAATTAAGTTCCCGGAGTGGGAGCCAGATTGGGAAAGTTCGGGAGCTGTTGGAAAAAAAGGGTAAGTAGTCTACCATAGGGAAGATCCCTAGGACTACTTGGGAGACCAACCATCCTTTTAGCAAGGACGTACATGATGTTGATCTCCGACCCAGTTTTTAGTGCATGAAGGAGGACTGCTTGAGTGACACTAATTTCTGAGTGGTGACCGGATTTTGGGAAGATATTTGAATCAATGACCTTGTTCCAAACATTAAATTAATGAAGGAGGTCCTTGCCTAAGATATTGACTTTGTTTCTAGGCACATTGGAGTGACAAATAGAACCTACAATTTCGGGAATGGAAAAGGCCGAAGGTAGGCTATTTAGGCTGTGAGAGTCACTATAAAATTTGAGGCCGGTGGAAGGTATTTCGAGCATGTTTCCTACTTGACTAAGATTAAAAGTGAATTCTTGGGTGGCAATTTTGAATGAAATTACATCCTCGTCTTTATTATAAGCATAGGATGCATAGAATTCGCTAATTCGTCTAGGATATAGGGTATTCGGGAGACGTAGAAAAGTAGACCAATTTAAACGATCAAAGGTGGATTGAAGATTGAATTGTTGTAGGTGAGCAAGAACTACCAAACGCCCTTCATTGATTGGGCGTTTGTTCAAATTTGCCATGATCGTTCATGGATTGGAATCGGAGGTAGCTCTAGAAGAGGAGGTCTTTTGTCGAGGCATGATGATCTATCAAGGCAATTATCTCATATTACGCACAAATGATGATTACTATGAATAAGAATGAGCCTAGTGTGTGTCTATGGTGCAAACCATGTTCATCCCATCTTGTCATGACACTAAAGTTATACAAGACTTTGTTTTAGAGAGTATGGTTAATGAATGTAACAAACTTTATGATAATATGTTCATACTTTGTGTATGTGTGTGTGTCCTAAAAGTGAGAAAGTTTTGAAAAATAATGAATCATGTGATTAATATTGTTAGTTAACATATAATAAGCAAGAATGAGTTGAGTTTGGGAATTAAATGTCAAATAATAAAAAATTTAAAAAATTGAAAAATTCCAGTAAGCTCACGGTCGATCCATGGTTTCGACCGTGGTTGTCCTGTTTGTAAGTCTAAAATCCAGTGGGTCGACGGTCGATACACGGTTTCAGCCATGGTTCGACCGTGAAACACCTGATACTTTTCAATTTGTTTTGCAATATAATGAGTCGACGGTCGATACCATGGTCGACCATATATCGACCGTGAATGACCTGTTGAATATTTTTGTGTCCATTTTGACATGAAATATCTTCATTTTAACCACAACACAACATCTTATAAATGTTTTGCTTAAACACAAATTTCTTTCTTTTAAAGTTCACAACTCAAGATATACTTCAAGTTTCTAAACCCCACAAGCTTGCTTATTATTATGTCACCAAATCTTTAAAAGAAATATCTAAACAAAACCTAAGATTCACATGATTCTTTGGTGCATAAATAGAACCTTAATGATGAGAAGAACAACAATGGTGAAAATATACCTTTGGTGGATGAAAATTCATGAAGAAGAAAGGAAGAAACGCGAAAACCGTAAATCTACCGAGACTAAAACCATCACTTCGACCGTAGTGTCCTCTGTTAGGTAAATTCTTGATTTTGTGTATTTTTTTGGTAAAAATAGTGTTTTTCATGAGATTTTTAGGCTTAGAAATGGCTTTGGCGGCTAGGGTTTCTTTGTGAAGGATGAGAGTGAAAGGAAAGAGATAAAGTTGAAAAGTAGGGTTAAAAACCGCCAAGTGGTCGACGGTCGATATCACGGTCGACCGTGATATCGACCGCGTGTTTTATTTTCAATAGTGGTCTCTTGGGCAGTAGCCTCCACGGTCGATGCACGATTTCGACCGTGGTCTTCCTGGAAACACGTTTTGGCTATTTTCACACATTCAAGCTCTATATTTCTAAGGTACATGTTCCATCATTCCTAGACCAAGTCTCAATGTATCAAATACTTATTTCTTAAGTGGTTTAGTAAATATATCCACTATATTATCACAAGAGGCAACCTTTTCTAAACTTATGTTACCCTTTTGCACATTGTCACGTAAGAAATGATGCCTAATCTCAATATGTTTGGTTCTAGAATGCAATACGGGATTTTTACTAAGGTCAATTGTACTTTTATTATCACACATAACAGGAATATCGGTTAGATGTACCTCATAATCCAATAAGGATTGTTGCATCCATAGCACTTGAGCACAAGCTCTTCCGGCAGTACATATTCGGCTTCGATTGTTGACAATGCAACAGATGTTTGCTTTTTCGAGAACCATGATGTGAGAGCCAATCCAATGAAGGAACACACACCGCTTGTACTTTTTCTATCCAAGTAGCATCCACCAAGATCTGAATCCGCATAAGACATGATGTTTAGGCTGCTTTGCTTTGGATACACAAACCTAAGTGGATTGTTCCTTTGATGTACCAAAATATTCGTTTGACTACCTCATAGTGTGATTTTTTAGGATTTTCCTGAAAACGAGCACAAACACATACATTATACTGAAGGGTTTTGTATGGTATAAAATCATATAATGATCATACGCAGCGGAATAAAATCAAAACCCCCTCCAGTGATCTCATCTAACTCGTAAAGGATACTAAACAAGAAAAAGGATTAAAAGTATACCTTTTAGCAACAATCTTGAAACTTTAATCCAGATAGTTAAAGGTAGAACACCACTACTGTACCACCTCAAACCGGCTGCTAGACCGCCACAAGATATCACCAAAAACGATCACGCAAAAACTATGCGTGTATGTGTGTGTGTTCGACGAGGCCGAGAACCCCCTTGGGGTGGCTTCGAGTTCGACGCAAAGAGAGGGAGGAAAGGAGGCTAGGGTTATCCTTTTGCAATTTGTATTTTTCCTTATGATTCCTTAAGCCTTAAAAGGTTATTTATATAATAAACCTTATTAAGGCCCAAACCCGTTTAATTAAAGCCTAGCTTTAATTAAACTATTACTTAATTGCAGAAAATACCCTTTGACATATCTAATTTATTAATAACTATTAATTAATTGGTCCGATTAATATTTAAACTAAATATTAATTTCTCCTTTAAAATAATAAATAACTATTATTATTTTTCCTTCTCAATAATTAATTAACTAATTAATTATTCCTCACATATAACTTGGTAAAAATCCAAATGGTTCTAATCGGGTGTGTAGCAGTGTGATTCTTTAGTGTCTCATAGCATTGGACACGATGATACGTGTTATCTATCTCTGCACATAATCTAACAGACTTTCACTTGTGCAAGATAAGTAACACTCCTTGTACATCGTTGGCTTAAGGAGGTCCCTAGCCAGACACTTAAGTTAACGAGGCTATAAGATCTCTTACATCTAGAGAAATAATCCACACCTTGGATTACACAGGCTTTTCCTTTTGCATCGCGATATTCCGTAATGTGAGTATTAGACATGGAGCAGGGATCTTATTCTAAATACTCAGATTTTCTCGACTCTGATCTCGACACTCTGTAGTTACGGTTTACCGAATGAAACCTATCATTCTACCCGAGAGCGGCCACGCATTTTCAGTAGTCTCAATCGTCGAGGGGCCCTGAAACATCTCTCCTAAAAAAGAAGTGCAAATCTCATCTTGACTATTTGCAATTTGAGCACACAGTTTCCGCTGCACCTAGACATGCCCCTTATAATCACCCTGTTACGGCATGACGTTAGAATGCGCTAAAGTACAGAAGTTACTATGCCCCAAACCAAATATCTCAGGTCTAAGGAAAACCTATCAATTTTACTTATGATGGTGCTCCATGAAGTAAACTCGATGTGGATCACTCCCAATATTTATCCCTCCTGATAAATATCTACGAATATTTGGTCACAACCTTATGCTTTTATTCAACCCCGAATAAATCATCAAATATTCATAATAGCATTATCTCCCTAATGTAGCTCCCGCTACATTAAGTAGCTCCCGCTACAGTAAGTAGCTACGGGCATTTAGACAATTCATAACTTGAATTTGTCATGGATAAGTTAAAACATGCTAAAAATAGACAACAAGACACATTTATGTAAATACCTCCTATTTCAATCCCATGAAATGTAAATACATAATAAAAGAGTTTCAAGTTACATCTATAGTAATAATCAAAAACTTGAACTAGCTGTTATATTCTAGGTACTGCATCCCTATAGAATTCACATGTCTCTCATGCTTAGCTCTAGCTAGCGGCTTCGTCAACGGGTCAGCAACGTTGTCGTCCGTCGGTATCTTTTGTAGTCTAATATATCCTCTTCCAATAATCTCTCGGATTAGGTGATATTTTCTGAGTACATGCCTAGTCCGCTGATGATCTCTTGGCTCTTTAGCTTGCGCCACAGCCCCTGAGTTATCACATAATATATCAATCGGCCTAAAGATACTGGCAACAACTCTAAGATCCGAGATAAAATTCCTCAGCCAGACAGCTTCCTTTGCCGCATCACTTGCAGCAATATACACTGCCTCTGTAGACGAATCTGCTATTGTATCTTGCTTCTGAATTTTCCAAGATATAGCTCCTCCGTTTAGGGTAAATACAAATCCTGACTGCGACCTAAAGTCGTCTCTGTCGGTTTGGAAACTAGCATCAGTGTAACCAGTTACACTAAGCTCATCCATCGAACCTCCATAAACTAGGAACATGTCTTTTGTCCTTCTCAGATACTTGAGAATGTTCTTGACAGCTACCCAATGGGCTTCACCCGGATTTTGCTGGTATCTACTCGTGACACTTGTGGAATAGGTAACATCGGGCCTAGTACATAGCATGTCATACATAATTGATCCAATTGCCGAGGCATATAGAATCAACTTCATCTTGTCCTGGTCTTGACTAGATACAGAACACTGAGCCTTGCTCAAAACCGTGCTAGATTGCATTGGAATAAATCCTTTCTTGGATTCATCCATCCTGAATCTTTTCACGATTTTGTCGATGTATGTACTTTGACTAAGTCCAATAAGCCGCTTAGATCTATTTCTATAGATCTTGATACCAAGTATATAAGCAGCTTCTCCCAAGTCCTTCATCAGGAAACATTTACCTAATCAGGATTTTACTCCTTGTAATACTGGTATATTGTTTCCTATTAACAGTATGTCATCTACATACAATACTAGGAAGGTTACCGCGCTCCCACTGAATAGTGTAAACACATGACTCGAACTCACTTTTGGTAAAACCAAACTCTTTGATGATCTCATCAAAGTGTAAGTTTCAGCTCCTAGATGCCTGCTTCAACCCATAAATAGATTTTAGCAGCTTGCATACTTTATTAGGATTCTTTGGATCCGCAAAACCATCTGGTTGTATCATATACACGTCCTCTGTCAACATCCCGTTAAGGAAGGCGGTTTTGACATCCATCTGCCATATCTTATAGTCAAAATATGCTGATATGGCCATAAGAATTCTAATGGTCTTAAGCATTGCCACTGGGGAAAAAGTTTCATCATAGTCAACACCATGAGTTTGTGTGAATCCTTTTGCCACTAGCCTAGCTTTAAAGGTATGCACCTTTCCATCCATGCTGGTCTTCTTCTTGAATATTTGCACCCAACAGCTTTGCTGTGTTGAGGCAAATCCACTAACTTCCAAACTTGGTTGTCATACATGGATTGCATCTCTGCCTTCATGACTTTTAGCCATTTTTCAGATTCTAAACCTGAAACAACATCTTGGTAGGTGGTGGGTTCTGAAATATCCCCTTCGTCTTGAGCAACTAGGAATCCTAGATACCTATCTGGCTCATGACGAGGCCTACTAGACCTGCGAAGGTCTTGTGTTTGCACTTCTTCCTCAACCACAAACTCGGGTTGGGATTCAACAATTCTCTGTTGAATTACAGGTTCGACTATCAGTGGTGGTGTTATCTCTTCATCTTCAATTTCTTGAAGCTTTATTTCCTTTCTTGGAATTTCTGACTTTAGAAATTTCTCTTCCAAGAATACCTCTTTACGAGCAACAAAAACTTTGATCTCGTCTGAGTTGTAGAAATAGTATCCCATGGTTTACTTGGGATAACCCACGAAGATACACTTATCTGATTTGGGATTGAGTTTATCCGTGAATGTTCGCTTAACATACACCTCACATCCCCAAACCTTGAGAAAAGACATTTTGGGTTTTTTCCCCGTCCATATCTAGAACGGTGTTTTTTCCACCGATTTTGTCGGAACCCGGTTCAGCATGAACGCCGCTGTCTCGAGTGCGTGCCCCCAAAACGACAATGGTAATAAACTTCGACTCATCATTGATCGTACCATGTCAACCAGTGTACGATTCCTCCTTTCTGACACACCATTCATCTGAGGTGTATACGGAGGTGTGAGTTGTGAAAGAATCCCACATTCCTTCAAGTGATCGTCGAATTCCTGACTCAGATATTCACCACCTCGGTCGGACCGAAGCAGCTTATCTTCTTGTCCAGCTGATTTTGTACTTCATTCTAAAACTGTTTGAACTTGTCAAAACTTTCAGATTTAAGTCTCATAAGATAGACATAACCGAACCTACTGAAGTCATCAGTAAAGGTAATGAAGTACCGTATCCTCCTGTAGCCTCTGGAGTAAAGGGTTCACACACATCTGTGTGTATAATCCCTAGTAGCTCACTTGCCATTTCATTCTCACTGTTGAAAGGTTGCTTTGTCATTTTACCGGACAAACTAGATTCGCAGATATCATATGACTCTAAGTCAAATGGTTCTAGAATTCCGTCATTGCGTTTCTCATTTATATGTCCTAAACGACAATGCCAGAGGTAAGTCTGATTCAAGTTACTCTTGGATCTCTTACTTATATGATATATGTCCTTGTCATCGTTATCTAGATTTAGCGTGTATAGACCATTTTGAGGAATAGCTTTAAAATAGAAAACATCATTTTTGAAACAAGAAATAATTTTGCTATTTAAAACATAGTTAAAACCACAGTCTATAAGCAAATCAAACGAGATAACGTTCTTGATAAGTCTAGGAACATAATAACAAGGTTCTAGTTCTAAGACAATGCCCGAAGGCAAACTAAGACAATATGTCCCTACAGCTTCAGCACCAACCATGGAGCCTTCGCCTACCCGCAGGTCCATATATCCTTGTCTTAGCTTCTTACTTCTCTTGAATCCCTGCAAGTGATTGCAAATGTGATGACCACATCCGGTATCCAATACCCATGATTCATAAGAAGTAACAAGACAATATATCATAAAGATACCCGAGTCATTGGGCGAACCAATGTCCAGCTGATCTATATCGAGTGAGTACTCGCATGAATCCTTGCTGCCACAGTCTGGGTAACAAATCTCTCCAAGCTCTTCCAACAAGTCATCCTCTAGCATAGGGTCTACTATTGTCGACTCTAGCTTCTTTGGATCTAAATCATCACTAATGCACATAAGGATCTCGTGCAGACTTGCGACAGTCATATCAAAGCCTTCTATGATACCCATTACCTTAGTCTGATAATGATCAGATAAGGAACCAAACAAGAGCATAACTAACTCATGTTGCTTTGATTCTGATCCAAGGATCACATAGCAATCAAAAAGTCTTCTCATATTGATGAGATGATCACTAATAGGTTGGTTTTCTTTCATTTTTTGCGAAAAAATTTCTTTCATTAGCAAGAAACGACATGCCCGTTCACTATTCTTGAACCTTTCCTCTAATGCTTGAACAACCTCAAAAGATGACTTCTCCCGGAGATCATCCGTAAACTCGGATGAAGCTGAGAGAATGAGAATCGACATAACATCAAATTCATCAGCCAGATACTGATAGTAAGCATCATACTCACTATCCTGGGCATCTACCCTTGGTCGTCCTAGAGGCAAAGTCTCTATGACGTATAGCTTTCCCTGTGCATCTAATACATTCTTAAGATGCATCTTCCAAACAGCAAAGTTTGGACCTGAAAGCTTCCACTTGCCAATGATAATGCTTAGAAATTCCTCGGGTGAGTAAAACGGAATAACAGATAAAATAGACATCTACAGAAAAAGAAAAGATAAAACCAATTCAGTAATATGATTATATCTTCTAATAATTATTACCTTTTAAAAATAATTTATTAGACTAGGATCCATATTTCACATTTCCCGATGCAAGGTTTGGGCACCTCCCACCGGGACAATGCTATTTCTGGTAGGTAAACCTATATCAATCGTATCCTACCTGGACACGACTCCTAGATCCGCGGGACATCGGCTACAAGAACCGTGCATGCTTTAGTCCCTCTAGTGCATTTTTGGCCGGGACTCCCGATTATCACCAAAATAGATCACACCACCTAAGACAGTGTGAACTCTGGCCGGGACTCGCGATTATCGCAGAGTCTTTCACACCCTTCCCCGCAATGGTTTGAACCCGAATGCCCAAGGTTTGGTCACTTCCGACAACCGAGTACCGTTTAACAGGAAAGGTGTACCATTAGGTGGGTAACACACTGATCTAAGATTTTTCTAAAAAGGATTTTGCCAGTTTTCTTTAAAAATACTGTTTAATAATGACTATTATTAAAACCCTGTTATATTTCATCGTGAGAATCACAACCACGCATATATAATATGTAAAGAAATAAAACAACCACAACAACTATGCCTTAGCCCTGCCCTTAACTAATGTCGGTTTCGTGAGTCACACGAAAAACCCGACGGTCCAAAACCTAAGTGGAAAATAACACACATGGCATAAAACTCTGAAGCTCCCACTGGCTCCTGCATCCAATCATGCTGCTTACTCCTTGCTCCTTGTATTAGCTTCAAGTCTATTCTATATGTTTATACTAAAATCTAAAAACTAGAAATAAATAAAAATTTCAAAAATAATCAAAGGCACGCAAGCTCGCTAATCTAGTACTTTTACATAATAGAATAGGGGTTGTAAGTGGCACGCATGCCTCCCCACACCATAGAATAGAAAAATCCAATCACAACCACAAGTGCAGTAATTAAAAGC
This sequence comes from Pulicaria dysenterica, assembly GCA_947179395.2. NCBI lineage: Eukaryota > Viridiplantae > Streptophyta > Magnoliopsida > Asterales > Asteraceae > Pulicaria > Pulicaria dysenterica. The sequence continues at coordinate 47,081,942 of OX359293.1, forward strand.
AATCCACAAGGTTTAGGGCTCGGCTATGACATCCCAAACATATACTAAACTAATACATGAAATTAAAACAACAACTGATTTCTAATTATCCATCTTGATAAAAAATACTGATTTTAACAACCTGTCAAAATCACCTATATTGTTTCCCTGTTATTTGCAATAAAATATATTTTAAGTTTGATACTTGATAATTAATCAAAAACTTAAAATAATATTTAAACTTGAAGTTAAAAAATAATAACCGTATTTTAACTTCACATTGACCACGAATACCCGAACCGATAACTGGGCCGAATACATTAAACTGGGTCAAACGATGAACCTGGGCCGAAGACCAAGACTTGGTTGGGCCGTAGCCCAATCGGACCTGAAACCGCAGTCGGGCCGGTCTTGGGTCGTGGTTCCTGGGCCGAAGCCGCACCACGCCGCCGACCGCTGCCCTGCCGCCGACCGTCGACGGCCACCTATGACTGGTGACTGCCGCCCCGCCTGGGACCGCCGTCGACCAGCGACGCCCGCCGACTGGGACGCCGCCGATCAATCGACAGCCGCCGCCAACGATGGTGGTGGTTCGGTTTGCCTTTTTGCGCAAATAACAACAATAATAAAAAAATAGATTTAATTAAACTATTAAATCTAATAATCCTTTTATCAAAAACTAATTAATTATCCAATAAAAATCAAAACTTGATTTTTATTATCCTGGATAATCAATAAGCCTTTTTCTTGATAAATCAAACCTATTTCATCAGAATAAGAAGAAACCTAACTAGTTCCCTACGAGACTAGAAGTGGCTCTAATACCATTGAAGGGTTTTGTAGGGTATAAAATCATATAATGATCATATGCAGCGGAATAAAATCAAAACCCCTCCAGTGATCTCATCTAACTCGTACAGGAAACTAAACAAGAAAAAGGATTAAAAGTTTTACCTTTTAGCAACAATCTTGAAACTTTAATCCAGATAGCTAAAGGTAGAACACCGCTACTGCACCACCTCAAACAGGCTGCTAGACCGCCACAAGATATCACCAAAAACGATCACGCAAAAACTATGCGTGTATGTGTGTGTATTCGACGAGGCCGAGAACCCCCTTGGGGTGGCTTCGAGTTCGACACAGAGAGAGGGAGGAAAGGAGGCTAGGGTTATCCTTTTGCAATTTGTAATTTTCCTTATGATTCCTTAAGCCTTAAAAGGTTATTTATATAATAAACCTTATTAAGGCCCAAACCCGTTTAATTAAAGCCTAGCTTTAATTAAACTATTACTTAATTGCAGAAAATACCCTTTGACCTTTCTAATTAATTAATAACTATTAATTAATTGGTCCGATTAATATGTAAACTAAATATTAATTTCTCCTTTAAAATAATAAGTAACTATTATTATTTTTCCTTCTCAATAATTAATTTCTCCTTTAAAAATGATGTCCACATATATATAGAAAAGTCATCTACAACAACTAGTATGTAGAAGTTTCCTCCATAACTTTGGATTGATGAAGGTCCAAAAAGATTCATATGCAATAATTCAAGACATCTCTTAGTAGTTATGACATTTTTGGACTTATGAGATGAATGCACTTGTTTCCCTATCTTACATGCATCACAAAAACGATTATCAAACTTCACATTAGGCAAATCTCTAACAAGTTCATTACTAGTCAATTTTTGCAATAATCTCATGGTAGCATGTCCTAGTTTTCTCTGCCACAAAGTTAAGTTATCCATTATAGAAGCAAGACATACTTGAGTGTTAGGATTATCACTAAGTCTACATGTATAGAGTCCATTTCTCCTAACACCTTTTAGTAACACATGATCATCTTTGCATATCACACTTTCATGTTTAGAAAATCTAACATTCAAATCTTTATCACATAATTGACCAATACTTATCAAATTATAAGCTAAACCGCTAGGATGCTCAACATTTGAAAATTTGATATTGTCATGAAGGATGTTACCCTTACCAATTACCTTTCCTCTTAGGTTGCGTCCAAACACAACATGTCCTCCATCATACTCCTTGTATGAAGTGAAGAGTTCTCTATTTTCGGTCATGTGTTTTGAACAACCACTATCAAGTATCCATTCATGAGACATGATCTCATTTTTGCTGCAACCCTACACACATGTAATTATCATTCAAGCTTTTGGTACCCAATGTTTCATGGGTCCGGGATGGTTAGCATCAAAAACTCCTACTCTATTCCATCTTTGAGTAATCTTGAAGCCTTTATGATACCATGTGTTCATAGAGTTAATATATTTGATAGAATGATTTAGTCTTTGAATCACATTTGATTTGGGTTTCTTAAATCCAAGTCCATGCCTTATAGTTGGAGTATAAAACTTTCTTATTTGTTCATAACTAGCAACCTTTGGCATACAAGTGGAAGTGTTGGTCCCTTGTATGAGAGAGTAACAACAAGCAACAGTGTGTAGAAGGGGGCGTTGAATACACTTTCTGCGAAAATTGAACAAATCAAAGAAAAGTGTTACACACAGTAAATCAAACCACAATCAATCAAATGCTTTTATTAATCAGAAGATGATTACAATGCTTTGAATAAGAAGATGATTACAATGACTATCAAGTAAGCAACTCTTGATATATAATCACCTAATATAAATCTCTCAACTCTCTCAAACTTAGATATCTATAATTAACATATAATTATAGATACCGACGACTCTCTAAACAGGATTTTCACAGATTGAATCAACACATGATTACTTACCAATATCACAACTAATGTGATTAATTCGAACACACGAACTTCTTTGGCAATCTGTGATTAAATCTTGATACTGAATCAAGACTCGTAACACATACGATGAGGTGAGGTTTGGCTCTACAACACTTAGTTGTAATCGTCTCTGAGTCGTACCTCTAAACTTATCAAGAGATAAGTATTTATAATCCTGTTGCTACGGTTCCTAACAAACTAGACTTAGCCTAATTCGCTAACTAACTTTCGGATAAACCGGAATCTTGAATCTTGAATCTTCTTATCTTGAGTCTTCAATCTTCAATCTTGATTCTGGAGTCTTCTTATCCGCGCCGTAGATATAGAGAGAGATAAAGATGAATTTAAAACATATTTAAATTATCTTTAAACTGACTTCATTACTCGGACTGAGTTACTCAGCTTGAAACTCATCAAGCTGAGTTCTTCGAGAACAAATCTGAATTCATACATGAACTAACACGTACATTGATAAACTCATCCTTAGAATTCTAACTTAGTTGACTAAAACATATTTAGCAACTCTGTCGAGCTGACTCTGCTTTTGAGCCGAGTCACTCAGCTTGAAACACATCAAGCTGACTACTCGATATATACCTTATGTGACATACACAGATTATTAAACATATTAATAAACAAACTAAGGTATAATATAAACTGATCAACATATGCTCAGTTTATATTCAACTTACACTCAGTCTGAATCACTCTAAGTGTTCAGTCTGACTAAGCTTCATAATTCTGTTTATGTTATATGTAGAACTCATCTTAAACACTTAACTTTGTCTCATCAAATTCAAACTGATGAGATCATTTTCCCAACAAACTCCCCCTATTTGATGATGACAAAACCATCAAACAGTTCTTAAGTTTGTTTAACAGAATTATGTTTTAAATCTTAAACTTATTAAGATTTTATTATTTGAACTGATCAAATATTTATTGAACATATCAATATTAATTGAACTTATCAATTTAAATTGGAACACACCAATTTTTTGTTGAACACACCAACTAATTATATTAATGAATAAGAACTTATCATTTATTCATTAAGCTGAACTTATCAGACTTATAGCTATGAACACATCATAATACAGTTGAACATATCAAACTTTATATTTGTATTAATAGAACTGATCATAATACAAAAGTTGTTGATCACTTAGATCATGCACACATAGTGCTTACAAAAATATTAGAACTAATCTAATATTTACAATAGAACTAATCTATTCTAGATGCAGCTCTTCAAACTCCTTAATCTCTTTATTTGTTTCTTCATGGATTTCTTGCAGATTAGGTATATGTAGAAGCTGATCCTTTTGTGATCTGATTGCTCTGTTGATTCTGTATCTGAACCTTGCAGTCTGTTCAGTCTTTTCTACAATTTGTCTCAGAGCAAACACCTGAGATACCCCACAAGTATAAATATTAGCATCAGCCTGGAAACATTTTTCACCATTTCTGTCCAAGTACATGAACCCTTTCTGAGGCTTTTCAACATATGTATTCTCTTGAAACTCCATGCCTTCAGGAAGAGCAAGACTGTACATAGGGGTGTAATCGAGCCGAGTCGAGCCAACACAGTGTCAAGCTCGAGCTCGACTCGGTTCCAAAACTCGAAGCTCGAAACTCGACTCGAGCTCGGTCGAGCTTTAATTTCCAAGCTCGAGCTCGACTCGAGAAAACACTCGACACTCTCGAGCTCGACTCGACTCGGCTCGACTAGTTTTTCTATTAAATAAATTTTTTCATCAACAAATATATCTTGCTATTCTCTACTCCAGATTTTATTTGAAAAATAATGAACACAAAGATTATAAGCAATTGATTATATCTAAAAACCATAAACATGTATTCCAATCAAAAGCAACATACTTCAAAAACTTGAAATGGCCTGAGACTCGTACAAAGAACTATTGATATTTTTAATTACATCAACAGCAAACTATTATGCTACTAATAAACAGTAATCAATCTTAGAAATAGCAAAAGCATCATTCAAAACTTGAATACAACTTCAAAAACTCAACTTTTGATATATTTGTAAACAACATCAACAATATTAAATGTTTATAAGCAACAATAATCTAAACATCAGCAAAACATGATAAAAACTTGAATAAAAGTCGAACATAAAGAAGATTTATGACTTTATGGAGCAAATGCGGATGGATGAAAGCTCCGATGTGATGGTAAATAAATCAAACTTGAACTTACAAGATCATATAGCTAGATTTTTTATGATGAAGATTAAAGAAGTTTGGACTCGAAAGTAGAAAACGTGACATTTTACGAAGGAACAACACGTAGGCTCGAACTCGATGAAGCCCCTCTGCAGATCTGTGACGTTTTGACGAAGGAATAGCAGAACACGTAGGCTCGAACTGGATGAGCCCCCTCTGCAGATCTGTGACGTTTTGACAAATGAATAACGGAACACATAGGCTCGAACTCGATTAAGCCCCCTTCGCAGATCTGTGACGATTTGATGATGGAAAAACCGAACAAGTAGGCTTAATCTTGATTAAGCTTTATCTCAGATATTTGAAAATTTGATGAGGGAACAAGAAGTTGGCTTGAACTCGATTCAATTTCCTCATAGATCTGTGACGAGAATAGGCTATAAAATTTGAGTTTGCATTTGATGAATAAGTAGAAACCTTCGATTTTTGGCAGTAATCTACTTTCTAAGCTCACAGATTCCAGGTTCTCTCATTTGGGGGTGAAAAAGTAGGAAGCAAGAGTGTGTGACGGCTGGGAAGTGCGAATAAGAATTAGGGAAATGGATTAGGGTTTTTGTTTCTTTCTTTATTATTATAGGTAAATACATATATGTGTATTAATATAAGGGTAAAAGGGCAATTTAGCTAAAGCTCGATTAGGCTGGCGAGCCTGACGAGCTGAGTATTACGAAACTCGAACTCGGCTCGGTACCCTACTCGAGTAGCTCGAGCTCGAGCTCGAGCTCGACTCGGTTCATGTCGAGTCGATTTCGAATATTTTTCGAGTCGGTCTCGAGTAGCTCGCGAGTTGTCTCGGCTCGATTACACCCCTAACTGTATATATTTAGATTTGCTAGTCCAGCTGGCTTCAATTGCTTCTTCTTTCCAACTTTATGAAAAGAAGTTAGTAGGGTAGCTATCTCAGACCTGGGTATGAGTTTCATTGAATCAGCTCTTGCAAGTAGCCTCAGCAACTCATCTTTAACTTGATTTCTTTCAGAGGACTTTTTCATCTGCTTAATGAGCACTGCCACTTGCTTCCACTCTTCATAACCCAGTCTATGCATTTGATTCAGCTCCAAGGAATATGTCTCACCATTTCTAAAGACAAAATCTAGAAAAATTATCCCTTGAGCTGACCTCAACTGTAATGAAGATATTTGAGAAGAGAAGAATGTTCGTGTATAACAATGAATTATATTTTCCTCCCCTTATTGATCTTGAACAGGAGATTCTTCTTCCTCTTCCTCCTTAGGCACTATGGGCAGCTTGAGTTTAGTCAGATCCTCATTCTGCTTTTTGATTTGCTCAGCCCAAGCCATTTCTCTTGCCTCTTTTTCACTGACCAATACAACTTGAGTATTCTTTTGTCTTTCTCTTAAATATTTAACAAAGATCCCAAGCTGGTCAGCATCCTCCTTCTCCATTCTTCTGACTGCCAGCAGTGAAGCTCTCTCTTGTAAAGTCATTTTATCCGCAGAGTCTTAATCTGAGGCTGATGATTCACTAAGAATCATTTTCCTTTTCTTCTGTTGAGGGAGTTGTTCTGATTCTCCTGAGCTGACCACTACTGGTCTTTTGCCTTTTGCTTTCTAAGTCAGCTCAGGTTCTTTCTCTGTTTCTTTCTCCCCCTCAATCTGATCTGCTCCCTCTGCCAATAATAGTAGAGCTTCAGCTTTGACTGACTCAGCTTCAGCTTCTTGAACCTTCTCCCCCTTTTTGTCATCATCAATAGGGGTTGAAGTCCTTTGTTGTCGTAGAGCTTTCACTGCAGATTTTAAATGCTGAACATCTTCCTCTAGAGAACTCAAAATCATTAGCATGTTCTTCTTGTCTTGTTTTCTCTTGAGATGCAGCTTGTCAAACTGACTCTTGAAAAATGTCATCAACTTGTCCAAGTCAGCTTGAGATGGTTGGAATTTGGGTGCATCATCCAAAGGTTGGTGTATACCTTCAGACTCATGTGCACCAGATTTTGGACCCTGTGACTCATCTTAGCTTGAAGATGAAACATTGACAGATCGTGCAAGAGAGTGTGAGAAGTGAAAAGAACGAATCGGGCTCGAAATGTGAAGTGAATGGGTTGGTGGTTGGCTTTTGGGTATAGAGGGGGGTGATTGACCCTGGGGATTGGTCATATGTTCAATGTAACCTAAATGTGTCTGTTCAGGCACAGAAGTAGGCTCTCCCATGGCACGAGTAAGTGTGGGCTGAGTAGACACCACACCCGGTTTAGGCTGTTGAGTTTTAAAGAGCCTTGAGGTTGACACCTTGAGAGTAGGCGTCTCCCCCTCAACTCCTGCCGGAGGGATCAATGTGATCTCAGCTCCAGTGATGCCTTTAGGAGTGGCACCACCTATGGCAGTTTTACGTTTGTAGGTTCGGATATTCTCCCTAGCAGCAGTGTGCATACTAGGGGTGGCTTCAGATTTGGATTGTAAATGGAATGAAGGTGGAGGAGATGGGTTAGACTGAGTTGGTTCCACTGCAGTCTTATCTCCAAATGTAGATGGAGAAAAGTGAGAAGAAAGTGAGAGAGGAGAGGTCTTACCAGAAGCAGCTTCAGTATGTTCTGGTTCAGCCTGAGCAGAGAGCTCAGCTTGAACTTCTGTGTCAGCTTGAGAAGCTCCCCCTTGATTTGATCCCTCAGCTTCACTCTCAGAAGAAGCTCCCTCAGCTACCAAGAGCAATGGACCACTTAGTCCCTCTTGCTCAGGGAAGATGTCATTATTGAACATCTTGGAGCTGATTGATGCAACAGGAAACACATCCCATTCAGCTTCATGGAGATCTCCCAACTCAGCTTCAATCACCAAGGACAAGTACCTTATGAATGGCACATGGAGGTCCCTGGTGGTCTTCAGTACTTGGACTTTGAGTTCGTTGAATATAAGCTGTGCATAGTCGATACGTCTGTCGAAGAACATATTGTATACCAGCTGCATTTCAAACTCGTTGACTTGGTCCAAGCCTCCAACTTTAGTCCCCAGTGAACGGACCACTGTTGACACCATGAAGCCCCAGCCAGTTGGGAAAGTGGCCTTCTTGATCACCCCTTCAGTTTGAGGGTGACCCATCAGAGGTAGAACTGACCTCGCCACTTGTCTAGTCACGTTGGACTCGAACACATCCTGAACAGGAAGTTGAAGAACTTCCCTTAGCCGTTGAACCGTGAGGACCACTGTTCTATCTCCATTACGAACAGTGCCTATGATCTCTCCTCTGTTCTGGTTGAAGGTGCATGTAAACCAGAATTCCAACAGATGTTGGGGAACAATGTTGAGTGATGCGCCACAGAAGGCGAATGCCAGGGGGCATTTACGGATATAATCAACCCAAGTTTCATATCCTCTACCTTGTTTCCTCTGAGGAATCGCAAGACAATCCCGTTGATTGTTGATTTTAATCACTGGCAGTCCATTGTTCTTAAAAGTAGCACCTCTGACCATCCGCTCACCTAGAACAAGAGTTGTACTTTCCATCGTTGAATGTTTAGATTACACAGAGTAATCAAATTGTAACTCGCACTGAGCGATCGTCAATTGCGCACTGAGCGACTTAGGGTTTATTCGATGGAACAGAAATTTGCACTTAGCAAAGAAAGTGAAAGGTATTTTAGTATGTGAGAAGTCTAGATTGAAAGCGTAACTTCTCTAATTCGACTATGATCGATATATATACCTTTCCGAGGAGAGATAAAAGTTACCGATAGAAATTCCCCTTTTTATCCGTTACGCCGAAAAATTATAGCTTGATGTAACAGTTAGAGGGTAGAACCACATCATTCTCCAACGGATACAAGTGTAAAATAATAATATTAACAAATAATAAGATTATAAACACTTTGTAAATATATCAATACACAATTGATATACAATACGAATTGAAACTGATTCAAATACGTATGGACAGAAAAATTAATAACACTTAGTAATTAATTCATAGATTGGACACACCAAGCTGAGTAAACATATTACTCAGTCTAAGTCAAGCACTCAGCTTGATTCAAGCACTCAGCTTGATTCAAGCACTCAGCTTGAGTGGAGCACTCAGCGTGAGATTAATACTCAGCTTGAGTAGAGCACACAGCTCAGGCTCAACGACACTTAGTCATTTATGTTTAAGACTGACTTAAACATGTAATTTTAGCTATACTAAGTAGGTAAAATATGTTTGGAACTTACCAAACGTGTGAACCAATCATACAGTGTGAGTTAAGCACATAGCTAAGACTCAATGACACTTAGTCATTTTGTTCGAGACTAACTCAAACTAATATTTCAACCACACTGAGTAGTCGAATTATGTTTGGAACTGACCAAACGTGTGAACCAATCACACAGTGTGAGTTAAGCACATATCTCAGACTCAATGACACTTAGTCATTTTGTTCGAGACTAACTCAAACTAACATTTCAACCACATTGAGTAGTTGAATTATGTTTGGAACTGACCAAACGTGTGAACTCATTATTCAGTTTGATATATAGATCAGTTTATTAAAACTTATTTATAAACTGTGCACCCAGCTTAAGACACTTAGTCTCTGTCAAACTGAGAACTCAAATTTTAGACACTTAGCTAGGGGTTGAGCATACCCAATTTACTTAGCAGATACATAAACCTCTTTTCATCAAGGGGCTTAGTAAAGATATCTACTAATTGGTCATCAGTGGAGATAAATTTAATGTCAACTTTACCTTTTTCCACGATGTCCCTTATGAATTTAAATATGCTTGGTTCTTGAGTGAAATACTGGATTGTAAGTGATGGCTATTGCACTTTGGTTATCAAAGAAGATAGGAGTTTTCTTGAAACTCATCCCAAAGTCCTGAAGCTGATGCTGCATCCACAAGATTTGAGCACAACAGCTCCCTACTACAACATACTCAGCTTCAGCAGTTGTAGTAACCACTTAGTTCTGTTTTTTACTAGTCCAGCTTACTAATTTACCTCCAAGCAATTGACATCCTCCAGTGGTTGATTTTCTATCTAACTTGCACCCAACATAGTCAGCATCAGAAAAACCAACTAACTCAAATCCAGAGTCCTTTGGATACCAAAGTCCTAGATTTGGTGTACCTTTAAGGTACCGAAAGATCCTTTTCACAGCTTGAAGATGTGATTCTTTAGGATCAGCCTGATATCTTGCACAAACACATGTAGCAAACATGATATCAGGTCTACTAGCTGTCAAATAGAGTAATGAACCTATCATTCCTCTATAGGTAGACTGACACACAGACTTACCATCTGAGTCTTTACTCAGCTTGACAGCTGGTGACATGGGTGTTTTCATGGTTGAACTTGAATCAAAACCATATTTCTTTATCAAATCCAAAACATATTTGCTTTGATTGATGAAAATTCCATCAGGCTTTTGTTGAATTTGTAGGCCTAGGAAATATGTCATCTCACCCATCATACTCATCTTGTACTTTTGTGACATTATTTTGGAAAACCACTCACACAGAGATTCATTGGTAGAACCAAAGATAATGTCATCCACATAGATTTGTACAAGAATCACCTGTCCGTTACTCTTTTTAAAGAAGAGTGTCTTATCTATACTACCTCTGGTGAAATCCATTGATAGTAGATAAGTGGACAGCGTATCATACCAAGCTCTTGGAGCTTGTTTAAGACCATACAAAGCCTTGTCCAACTTATAGACATGATGTGGAAACTTTGAACTGACAAAGCTAGGAGGTTGTTTCACATAGACTTCCTCCTGAAGTTTTCCATTGAGGAAAGCACTTTTCACATCCATCTGATAGACTTTGAAGTCTTTATATGCTGCATAAGCTAGGAACAGCATTATGGCTTCAATTCTAGCAACAGGGGCAAAGGTCTCATCATAATCAATTCCTTCTTCTTGCTTATACCCTTGTGCTTGTGCTACCAGCCTGGCTTTGTTCCTAACTATCACTCCATCCTTGTCCATTTTATTTCTATAGACCCACTTAGTGCCTATAATTGAATGATCTTTGGGGGCAGGGACAAGGGTCCAGACTTTATTCCTCTCAAACTCATTTAATTCCTCTTGCATAGCATCAATCCAATCCTCATCTGTTAAGGCTTCCTCAGTCTTCTTTGGTTCCATCTGAGACAGAAAACCAAAGTGAGCAGCATAGTTAGCTGTAACCTTAGATCTGGTCATGACTTTCTCTTGGACATTTCCAATGATTTGATCTTGAGGATGATCTTTGAGGAATTTAAATGTGGTAGTTGGAGATTCAGGTTCTGAATCTGAGTGATGTTGAGAACCTCGAGGTGAACTTATCTCCTTAGTCTCAACAGCAGCATTGTCAACAAACTGATTATCACTAAGATTCTCAGTCTGAGTGACTTCAGCTCCAAAAGGATTGACGAACCCATCATCTTTCTCAGCTTGAGAATCCTTTGAAGCTTGTGATGATTTCATTGATGAACACACATCATCATCACTATCATCTCCTATGACATACATAGGATTTGACATGTTGATTTCCATTGGCCTTTCAAGCTCACTCAGACTAACGGAGTCAGCTTGACTTTTCTCAGCTTGATCAATACTGTCTTCATCAAATGAAACATGAATTGATTCTTCAATGGCCTTTCTCCTAGAGTTATATACTCTGTAAGATTTGGAGATTGAGTAATAACCAACAAATATTCCAGGATCAGCTTTGGGTTCCAACTTATGGAGCTGATCTCTTTGATTCAGCACATAGCATTTTGAACCAAAGATATGGAAATAACCTATATTGGGCTTTCTAGAATTATACATTTCATATGAAGTCTTTCCATGTCTTTTGACAATGATTGACCTATTCTGAGTATAGCAGGCTGTACTAACAGCTTCATCCCAAAAATAGAGTTTCAATCCTGCCTCACATAACATTGTCCTTGCAGCCTCAATTAAGGTTATATTTCTCCTTTCAGAAACTCCATTTTGTTGTGGAGTTCTGACAGATGAGAAATTTTGTAATATTCCTTTTTGTTCACAGAAGCTTTCAAGGGTTGAGTTCCTGAACTCAGTCCCATGATCACTTCTTAGTTGCTTTACAGACAAACCTTTCTGCAACTCTTCCCTTTTGATGAAACTTATTATCTCCAGGGCAGCCTCACTTTTGGCTTTTAGGAATATTACCCAGGTGAATCGTGAGAACTCATCTACTATCACCAGAGTGTACTTCTTGCCACTTAGGTTTGGAGTACTTATGGGTCCAAATAGATCCATATGCAACATATGCAATGGGTCTGTTATTGAAAATTTTTGCTTTGATTTAAAGGACCCTTTATGGTGTTTCCCTTGTTCACAAGCTGAACACAATTTGTCTTTGACAAATGTGATTTTTGGTAATCCAGAGACTAACTCTTTATTGGACAGCATATTTATATTTTTAAAGTTCAAATGAGACAAACGTTTATGCCATAACCAACTCAGCCCAGGAACAGAATGGGAATACAAGCAGGTTTCATTATTGGGATCAGCAGAATTAAGATCAAGTAGATACACATCTCTTTCTCTTTTAGCTATTAATACAGGCTTTCCCTTAGCATTATAAATTGTTCCTGCTTTCTTCCTAAAAGTAACAACATTGTCCTCATCACACAATTGACTGATACTAATCAGGTTGTGTTTGAGGCCTTTGACATATGCAACTCTCTGGAAAGTGACTTTACCAGCTTGCATCTTCCCATAGCCTTTGGTTCTTCCATGGGAGTTGTCACCAAATGTTACTTTAGGACCTTCATCTTCCTGGAAATTACTGAGAAGTCCTTTCCATCCGGTCATGTGCCTTGAACATCCACTATCCAAGTACCATTTACTTGAACCCTGCACATGATATAAAAACTAAACACATTAGTTTTGCTTGGGAACCCACTTCTTGGTGGGTTCAGATGAGGAGCACTTAGCAGCTTCATCTTGTTGAACTGACTGCTCAGCTTGAGCAGAAACTGAATCCTATGTAGGCTGATCAGTTTGTTCTTGCTCAGGCCTTGAGATTTCAGCATCACAGTCCTTAGCCTCATGACCTCTACTTCTGCATTTGTAGCATCTCCTTCTTCCAATGATGACAGGAGGTAGAGTGTCTAACAATCCTTGTGAGAATTTACTTTCAGTTTTAGGATTGTATGTGGTGGATAACTTCTCAACTTTCTTAGCAAGCTGATTCACCTGGTGATCACTGACTTTGGACTTACCTTTGTCAGGACTCTGTTTGTTATCCTGAGAAGATTGACTAACAACCTTCTCCTGCATGACTTTGGACATACCTTTGTCATGTCTACTGGACTCACCAGTTTCAACAGGTTTGGACTTACTACTGTTGATCTTCTTGGACTTACCAAAATCAACAACTTTGGACTTACCATTGTTGTGATTTGACCTCTGACTTACAGTGGTCTTCCTGTTCTTATAACTTCTCTCTGAGCCAAATAGAGAATTTTATCTTTTGAAAGGATTTGGATTAAGCCTTTCTATGACTGAAGTTCTTTGAACAGGCTGAGTGCCTAATCTGTCCAACACAGACTTACCATGTTGTTTGGATGTTGAGCACTCATTACCATGATCTTTGGCCTTCACAAACATATTGAATTTTAGGTTTGGATCATGTCTTTTCTCTGAGGCTGACGTCTGAGACTTAATCAGTTGTCTATCTTCCTCAGAATATGTACTTGCTATCTCATCATCAGCTACATAAGCTGCTGTTTGATAGTCACCTCCAAGTACAGCCTTCACCTGTTTAGGTATCTGTTGATTTATGCACTGTTCAGCAAGCTTTGATGACTTACACCAAGACTCAGTGATCTTTTGGAGTTGATCAGCTTTGTCTTAAGCTTCCTGAAGTTCTTCACTAAGAAGTTTATTAATGTGCCTCTGACATTCAAGGTCACACTGTGCTTTCTTACCAACATCGATGAGAGATTTATTTTCCTTAATCTCGTCCTTCAGTTTTGCAATTTCAGCTTTGAGGTCAGTCTGAGACTTAAGGATGGTCTTGAAATCATTTAGCAAATAATCAAAAGCAAGACCTTTCTCCTCATCTGTATAAGAGTAGAAATTACTGACCTTGTACATGGAAGCAGGATCCCAATTACTCAGTTTGTTGTTTTCCTCAGCTTCCTTTATGTCAGCTTCAAAGATTGATTCGGACTGACCATAATCAACCTCATCCAATTCTAGTTCTTCATCTTCTTGAACCATTATACATACATTATCATCTGAGGTGGATGATTCTGTATCCCAGGTTTCAGCATATAAACCTTTTCCACTGGGTTTGTCTTCAGGCTTTGATTTCTTGAGCTGAGTGTACTTCTTCTTGTACTTATCAGCTCTATAAGCATTCTTATCAACAACAGATGTTGATTCTACCTTCTTAGATCTGCACTCAACAGCTATAAGTCCCTTTTTCTGACAATTGAAGCACACAGCATTCTTGGGATCAAAGGAACTCTTCCCTTTGCTCCTGTCAGATCTTCCTCTTCCCCTTTGAGCTTTTCTCAAACGTCTGGCTAACATGGCCATCTGCTCAGTGATAGTCTGAACATCATCAGTATCACTTGAGTCCGAGTCTGAGTGGTCAGTTTGAGATTCTGACTCAGTCACAGATTCAACAACCATAGCTTTTGAACCTTTCTTCTTCTTCTGTGCAACTAATGCAACTTCTGTTTTGTCCAAAGATTCTTTTAGTTGTTGTTGAGAAACTCTTTTGTGTTCTATGATCTGTTCATGATTCAGCAAGAACCCATAGATGGACTGTAGGTTATACATGTGTAATGTTCCTCCAGCCCTTAGTGCAGTGGTTACTTCATTGAATCTTTCTGGTAACACATCCAGAAATTTCAGCACGCGCTCAGCTTCATCTCTTTTTACACCCACACTTAGTAGGTCATTTATCAAGCAGTAAAACCTTGTGAACAAATCTGCCAAGGTTTCATTCTTCTTTGAAAAGAAGTTTTCATACGATCTATTCAAGTGATTCTTCTTTTGCTTCTTGACCAGATCTGTGCCCTCATAAGTGACACTCAGCGTATCCCATATATCCTTTGCGGTTTGAAACCCAGTCACAGTGCGCAGGATTTCATTAGTTAGGGAATTCGCTAGAACGCTCTTTGCCTTGTCATCCAGATTGAAGAGTTTCCAATCTTCATCAGTCCAGGATGCAACAGGCTTTCTTGTTTCCTTCTCAGATTTGCCAGGAGATGTATCACTGACAGTATAAGGAATGTTGGGGATTATTTGTCCTTTTGTGATGACTTCCGACATACGGTTGTCAATGGACTTTAGGAAGAGCATGACTCTGAACTTCCACATAGGATAGTCAGATCCATCAAATATGGGACATCCTTTAGCAGAGATCTGAGGAAAGTTTGATGGAGTATTACTTGTCGACATTTCAATCTTTCTCAGAATCTTGAACTATTCAACTGATGAAATCGTTCAGCCTGCTCTAATACCAGTTGTTGGTCCCTTGTATGAGAGAGTAACAACAAGCAACAGTGTGTAGCAGGGGGGGTTGAATATACTTTCTGCGGAAATTGAACAAATCAAAGAAAAGTGTTACACACAGTAAATCAAACCACAATCAATCAAATGCTTTTATTAATCAGAAGATGATTACAATGCTTTGAATAAGAAGATGATTACAGTGACTATCAAGTAAGCAACTCTTGATATATAATCACCTAATATAAATCTCTCAATTCTCTCAAACTTAGATATCTATAATTAACATATAATTATAGATACCGACTAATCTCTAAACAGGATTTTCACAGATTGAATCAACACATGATTACTTACCAATATCACGACTAATGTGATTAATTCGAACACACGACCTTCTTTGGCAATCTGTGATTAAATCTTGATACTGAATCAAGACTCGTAACACATACGATGAGGTGAGGTTTGGCTCTGCAACACTTAGTTGTAATCGTCTCTGAGTCGTACCTCTAAACTTATCAGGAGATAAGTATTTATAATCTTGTTGCTACGGTTCCTAACAAACTAGACTTAGCCTAATTCGCTAACTAACTTTCGGATAAACCAGAATCTTGAATCGTGAATCTTCTTATCTTGAGTCTTCAATCTTCAATCTTGATTCTGGAGTCTTCTTATCCGCGCCGTAGATATAGAGAGAGATAAAGATGAATTTAAAACATATTTATATTATCTTTAAACTGACTTCATTACTCGGACTGAGTTACTCAGCTTGAAACTCATCAAGCTGAGTTCTTCGAGAACAAATCTGAATTCATACATGAACTAACACGTACATTGATAAACTCATCCTTAGAATTCTAACTTAGTTGACTAAAACATATTTAGCAACTCTGTCGAGCTGACTCTGCTTTTGAGCTAAGTCACTCAGCTTGAAACACATCAAGCTGACTACTCGATATATACCTTATGTGACATACACAGATTATTAAACATATTAATAAACAAACTAAGGTATAATATAAAGTGATCAACATATGCTCAGCTTATATTCAGCTTATACTCAGTCTGAATCACTCTAAGTGTTCAGTCTGACTAAGCTTCATAATTCTGTTTAAGTTATATGTAAAACTCATCTTACAAACTTAACTTTGTCTCATCAAATTCAAACTGATGAGATCATTTTCCCAACAGGAAGAACTAGAGCCATTTGAAAATTTTGAAACTTTTGGAAAATTCCAGGGGGTCGACGATCGATGCATGGAATTCCCTTCAACATCTTTGGATTTCACATATGTCATAAACCTTTGTTTCCAATAACAAAAACCTTCTTCTTCAAGAAGTGGAGGTCTAACCATGGAATTCCCTTCTACATAGTTTTGTCCTGTTTTATCAACTCAAATTTTTTTTTGAAAAATATTCTTAGATGATTTAAACAACTTTTTAAAAATATTAAGAGCAACTTGCTCTGATACCAATTGTTAGAACCTAGAGGAGGGGTGAATAGGTTATATGTCCACTTTTTGAAGTTTTTAACAATCTTTGCAAGAAATTAAATAGTTAAGGGAAGAAAGATGTCACCAAACAAGAAGCAAGAACACAATGATTTATAGTGGTTCAAGCAAGGGTTAACAACCTTGCTCTACATCCACTCATTGGCTTCACCCATCAAGAGTTGCTCCACTAACTTCTCTCTTTCAAGGTAGAGATAAACCTTTTACAACTTCTCTTTTTTAGCTAACAAGAATTACACTTCACTCTTGCAGACAAGGAAAAGATAACCTCACTTCACTCTAATTTGATAGGCTAGAGCTTATCCTCACTTCTCTCTAATTTTCTAGGCTAAAGATGATCCTCACACTATTACAAAGTATATAGAAAGATGAAGTAGTGTTTAAGCTTTGAAAGCTTTGGCTCTTGCTTGATTCTTGATCTTGAGAGATGGAAGAATTATCAAACTATATGAGCTCACAAGATATAGAGAGTATTCTGTGTTTTTCAGATTGCAAGAGGTGAGTAAATCCCAAGACTTGAGTTGGTTTAAATAAGGAAAAAGGTGCAAGCTCAAAAAGTGTTCAGACAGCTCACGGCCGATCCACGGTCGACCGTGGCATCGACCGTCGGTTGGCTGGAACTTTTTGATCCTTGCAAATATAGACGTTGGGCTTTTACCAAAACCACACACAACTCATTTTTAACATAAAAATTCACTGAAAAGGAGATTAGCAAAAGTTAGGTTGATCCTATACTTCTTAAGTTTGAAATTAAACACTAAAATGGAAGTTTGGAAACCAATACCAAAAGCATGTTGGAATATTACCTCTTTGAGAGATCACTTTGCTAATTATGGTGTTGTATTGTTTCAAAGAGGGATTGTGTTTGGTATTTGCCAAATTGAGATGTCTTGAACTTGTACAACCAACTTAGTGAATTTTTATAAAAAGTTTGTCAATTATAAAAATAATTTTATAAAAACTTAAACTTGTTTAATTATTTATTTTATAAGCTCATATATTTCGATTATTTTCTTGTAGGTATCTTCGACGTTGTCTTCTTCCCGAACGCAAATCTTGAAGATTGAAGTTTGACAATTTGATGAAGATACATTGTATACAAATAAATATCCTTATTTATTTGTTTGAATATATATGTATATATATATATATATATATATATATATATATATATATATATATATATGTATGTATGTATGTATATGTGCACATATGTTAATGATAGTGAATACAATTATATGAATACATTGTATATTTTGTGTCAACAAAAGAGGATATATTGTATAAACCTATTTTTCCCAAACAATTATATAAACATAACTATGAAGACAAGTGTAGAAAGAGAAGGGGTGATAGTGATGAGTAGATAGAGATATCTATTTTAAGTTGAGTAAATTACATGTTTAGTCCATATGGTTTGCAACATCTTATAGTTATGTTTCCTAAACTTCATTTATTACGATGGAAGACCCTATTGTTTCGATTTTGTCACACTCATGGTCCCTACTCATTTGAAAGGACAGTTATTCCCTTTCCTTTTTATTTTATACTTTTCCGTTTGATGTTTATTCATTCTAAAACTTACTTATTCAATAATATTGTTCTTACCAATCGTCCCTAGGATTCATTGATTACACCAGACATCCCTAACGTTCTTACTTTGTCACGCCTATAGTCCCTGTCCCAACTAAAATGACTAAAATACCCATAACTCCTTTTTAAATTCTTTTTCTTGATTTTAAATTAATTTTAAATACTTTTCTAATTTATAAACATAAATTAATAATCAATTAAATAAAACAAACACCGCCACCCCCATTTGAACCCTTCCCGTCGACCACCCACTTCTCCCTCACAAATCTTTCTCAGGCTCTCCCCACCTCCCGTCGACCACCGCCAGCACCGCCCTAACAAACGCTGCCAACCACCACCGCTGCGTCCTTCCTTCTCCGTCTATCACAGTACGGTAGTTGTTCTTCACAGGTTTGTTCTCCGCCGCTGCCAACCGCCACCCTAACAAACGCTGCCAACCACCACCGCCTCCTCTCTCAGGTTTGTTGTTCTTCACGTCACAACCATCTGTTTCTTTAATGGGATCGATGGTTGTGTGTGTATGGGGGGGGGGGGTTGTTAGGGTTTGTTCTTGAAGGTGTTGCAATGGTTCTTGAAGGGGATCGACGGTAGGTCACGGTTTGTTAGGGTTTGTTCTTTATTAGGGTTTGTTTGGGTTTTCTTGTTCTTGATTACTTACAGATCTGGGTGTGTGTGAGTGTGGTGGTGGTGCCATGGCGGTGGTGGTGATTTGTTCTTGTTCTTGTTCTTCTTCTTGTAGTTACAGATCTGTGTTTTTTTGTTCTTGATTAGTTACAGATCTGAGTTTTCATTTAGTTACAGATCTTGTTCTTGTTCTTGATTTGTTCTTGTTCTTGGATTTGATTTGTTTTTGTTTGAGTTTTCTTGTTCTTGATTTGATCCTTGTTCTTGTATAAATCTTGATCTTGAATGTGCCATGGTGGTGACCTAATGTGGTGGTACAAAGGGAAGGAGTCGACGGGAAGGGTTCAAATGGGGTGTGGGTGTTTGTTTTTTTAATTAATTATTAGTATATTGTTTTTAAATTAGAAATGTATTTAAAATTAATTTAAAATCAAGAAAAAGAATTTAAAAAAGGGGTTAGGGTATTTTAGTCATTTTAGTTGGGACAGGGAATACATGCGTGATAAAGTAAGAACCACATAGACAATTTGTGTAATTTACTCTATTTATAATTTATTGAAGTAAAATAAACATAAGAGTTAATTACGCAAATGGTCCCTGTGGTTTATCAAATGTCCCAAGGGCAGTCCCTAAACTTCAAAAATTACACCCACTGTCCCCGTGGTTGTCATTTTGTCCCATTCTTATTCTATTTTTAAATGCTCCGTCTAAATCACTGTTAACTCTGATATTTATGGGGGTAGTATTGTCTTTTTACCCTCTTGATTAATTAAAATTATTAAAATAAAGATATTGGTGGGTCCCACACACTCTTTCTTTCTTCCTGCACACACACACACACTCTCTCTCAACCGTGAAAACATCACCATGAAACCTCCACCGTGAAAACATCACCATGAAACCTCATATGAAGTCTTCAACCACCGCCGATGCCCACCTCCGGTGACTCTGCCGGAGGCCCTCCGCCTACTGCCCTCCTCTCTCTCTACTGCCCTCCTCCCTCTCTCCGTCTCCGTCTCCCTGTACGCCACCACACCCGCCTGCATCTCTGCCATAGGTCACACCACTCACCACCGTCTCTCTCTCTAACACCCTCCCATACCTCACCCCCGTCTCTCTCTTTAACACCTAAGCCACCGACCCACCCTCTCTCACTCTCTCAAACCTAAAACTCTTTCTATCTCTCTCTCATCTCTCTGGACTTACCAACTGAAAAGAAAACCACAAATGGAGGATCAAAGATCGATGGAGGAATCAAGATCAAATCTTGGGCAAGAAGATTACACACTGAAAAGAAAACCCTAAATCATCTGGGTTTTACAGTCTTCAATCAAGACTCTAACAAGACTCGAACACAAACATATGGGTTTCTCAATTCTTGGTCGCCTGTGAATTTAGGGCTTGAAATCGATTTGGATCTGCCCTAAACAAATCCCTTCTACAAGAATCCGTCAGACCATCAATGTTTCTGGGTTTAGATCTGGTTTAGATGTACGATTTTGTTTCTCATTCTGATTTGGATTCTACTTGAAATCGATTTTGTTTCTCTTTCTGGGTTTAGATATGGTGGTGTTTCTCTGGTTATGGAGGAGGAGGTGGTAATGACTGTGGAGAATGATGTGAGAGAGAGAGAGAGAGAGAGGTGACGGTGGAGAATGATGTGAGAAAGAGTGTGTGTATGTGTGGAGGAAGAGTGTGGGTCCCACCATAAATAACTCTAAGTTAATTTTTCAGGGGTAAAAAGACGATAATACCCCCAGAAATATCAGAGTTAACGTCCAATTTAGATGGCTCAGTTAAAAATGGACTAAATTGGGACAAATTGACAACCACGGGGACTAACATTAGAGCAAAATGACAACCACGAGGACTGTGGATGTAATTTTTGAAGTTTAAGAACGGTCCATGAGATATTTGATAAACCACATGAACCATTTGTGTAATTAACTCTAAACATAAACTAAAAAAAAGGGACAAGTGCCTGACCTTCACCGGGTCGGGGCGGATAGACCGATTACAGGTTCCAGGTCTTATATCCCGATATCCTTATCTCCAGTAATCCCTCAAGAAGCCAGAAGAGGCACAACACCATCCAACAAGATGCTCACCATCTCCATTGCTTCTTCCACATCTGCCATTAGCGCTACTCCTAAAACCACCTTCAATTCTTCTAAAATCACCCACAAATCTTCCTTCAATGGCATACGGATCTCTCACGTTCTCCCTCCACCTGCCGTTCGAGCCACAACCACCACAACAATGCGCCAATCTGTTGTAATGATGGCCAAGAGAGAAGAAGAACTGAAAGCGATTAGAGCTAAAACCACTGAAGAAATCAACGATGAAATTGTTGATCTTAAAGGAGAGTTGTTTATGCTCCGTCTTCAGAGGTCGGCCAGGAATGAGTTTAAGTCCAGTGAGTTCCGCCGGATGCGTAAAAGGGTATGATATTATAGAGATTTAGGGTTTTTTTCTTTTCGTTTGAATACCTTCGAATTTACGGCCATTTCCATTTTTTGGAACAAATTTGGGGTTTTGTTTCACAATTGGAGGTACGTTCCATGGTTTGAAGTCATAATTTCAGATTTTTATATAGGGTTTGACAGTGATTATGAAAAACCAGTAAGGTGCTTTTAAATCTCATAAATGAGAGGGAGATGATTCTTCACTTATGAAATTGAGAGTTGTACCTTTGTTGATGAATCAATTTCATGAGTGGAAGAATCAGCTCCTTAAAATGAAAGAATAATTGCCATGATGTAGACTGTAGAGTTTTAAAATTCAAAGTATCTTGAGTTACATTTGTTCTTGCAAACTTCTTGAATTATTACACTTCATAAAATTTTGGGGGCTTTTGGATGTTGGTTGTGGAAAAGATTCTTGTAATTAGTAATTCATTCATGTCTGCATGTTATATTCCAAAAGAGTGATCCAACTCATGTTATGCTATACAGGATTATTGTCTAGGGTTAATTAGTTTGCTGTTCAAAGAGTATAAACACAATACATAAAAAAAAGAACAAAAAAGTAAGAAGAATTAGCAATGTGATCTCCTTAGTCAATCTAATAGCACCAAGAGTATCTGTATTAATGGCTAACTTCCCTCACTGCCACGCATGTGATACGAACCCATCCCATACTAGGCTCGTATAATGCCATAAACCCAAGTGTAGAACTCACCCCCAAAAGCTAGCTTGTAGGGGGAGGGGACACCTAGACTTATATAAGCCACCAACCTAATTTATTTTTGGCTGATGTGGGATCATGACAGCATGACTGACTACGTCTTTTTTCAACACTATTGCATGAAAAAGTATGGTTTTGAATTAATTTGTTTTATGTGTATTTTGATGCTAATAGGTTGCTCGTATGCTTACTGTAAAACGAGAAAGAGAGATTGATGATGGTATTGGCAAGAGGCGGTCAAGGAAGCTTGACAAAGAATGGAGAAAAAGCATTGTTCCAAGACCACCTCCATCTTTGCTCAAATTACAGGAAGAAGAGGCTGCTGAAGAAGCCAAGGAAGCTGCATCTGCGCAATGATTCGAACAGATTAGTTTTAAAAATTATGTAAGTGCCTTGTGTTTTTGTTGATTTTGATTATCGGAATTACAGTTGTAGACCCATTTTGTATCAGTTGGATCTTCAATTGTATAAGTTATTCATATCCGATTTTTCTTTATCATGGTATGTTTTATCAAGTATGATCTTTTATATATGGCATCATTTATGTACTTTATAACCAAGAGATCCAAGTGGTTTGGGTTTGACTGTTTGAGGATTGAAAACAAGCTACCCTTTGTGAAAGTGGGAAGTTTTGGTGCATTAGATTGTGCTTTGCTTTGTCATTGATCCCGATTTTAATTTTAAACGAGTTAGTGAGAAACGTGCGATATAGCGGCAAACAATTTAAGCACATCATTTTTATCTAACAAAATGTATCTTTTTTTATGTTACGATTTTAAAAATACGTTTTTCAGATAAATATCGTATTGAAATAAAGTTATATCGAAATATGGATAAAAATGATGTTCTTACATACATATTCATATTTACAAAAAACCTTGTAATGAAATCTTAGATCTCACAAAGAAAAAGAAAGCCATACCAAAGATATGCACAAGTACTAAGAGAAAAATATACCAAAATGAAAAAAATAACAAGTTCTAATCTTATAGCGGTGGGTTGGATACATATTATCTTACCATTCTGCCAAAAGAAGAGTTTGTTTCTACGGCCATTAGTAGCACCGTCATCAACTTAAATCAACCCAAATGTCATCTCAGTTGTCATATTAGTTTTTTTTTTCTTTTTCCTTCCCAACCTAAAACTTAACTCAAAAACCCAAGTAGCATCCTACCCAAACACTCCAAATATTTTCTCTCTCCTCACTTTCTCTAGAAAACAAATAAAAATGAAAAGCTGTCATAACTTCTCGGTTTGGAGGACTCGAAAGGTATCAACCCAAAGCCAACCCAAAACACCGTAGTGGTATTCCCACGCAACCCAAACCCTGTAGGAGTTCTTAGAAAACCAAAAACAAGCGGAAGCATGGAAGGAAACACATTTAAAACCAATATTTCTAGAGCTCCATACATGGTATAACTTGTAGGACATCATGCAACCAAAAGAAACAAGGGTAGAAGTGATTTATACCTTCCTCCTAAGCTCCAGACACTTGAAGAGAAGTGTAGGATGATTTGATCAAAGCTAGTGGCCTTGAACTCCTATAAAGGTATACACCAAGGATGTCTTCTTTCCCCTTGTGCTAGCAAGATTTCACCAAACACAACAACTTTGTTTTGGTGAAATATTCAGCCCCTCTAATGCTCCAGAAATACACCACTATTAGCTCACTAAATCACTCAAGTATATGTGCTCTCTTGTGTGTATATGTTAGACAATTTGGCAAAATGTGTGAATCAACCAAGTTATGATCAATATATTGACCATAAAATGGCTCGAGATCCTTCCTTGGCCGGCTAAAGAGTGCCACATAATTGGACCACACGAAAGGTCCAATGAAATACAAGTGTCACTTTGAATTCCCTCTTCACGACCTCCTTCACGGGCTCTCACGGGCCGTGAAGCCTTAAGATACTCATGGAAGCCAAGTGTTTCACGACCCGTGGAGCATCCTTCACGGTCGTAAAGCCTAGGTCAACTTGAATTTGACCATTTTGACCGGCTGTTTTTGTCTAGGGCTTTCGGGATTGAAGTTTGGCGTATGATCCATAGGCCCGCAATTCATTGGCAGTGATACGACCTACGTGTATCAGTGGGCATACTCCAACAAAAACAACCCAAAGCCAACCCGCCATCCGCTACGCATGGCCTAATGGTTGCTTCGGAATATTTAGGATATAAAAAGGAACGTGGAAATAGAAAGAAATGGATCACATGATGTTAGCCCCAACTTAAACGTCACTTATTCACTTACCACTTTAAAAAAGTCAATATTCTTAATGACGACAACTTGTAAATATATCAATAATACAAATGCTACAATTTTATAGGTGTAACACCCCAAAATGGGGCCTAGTTGTAAACTGTAGTACATGTAGCTTTAATTGTAGTACGTTGACTTTTAATTGGTGTCTCGTTGTTAAATGTAGTATACATGTTGTTAGTTGGTGTTCAATATGTTAATTGGTGTTTTAAACATGAATTGGTGCTAATTGGTGTTAAATGGTGTTAACTAGTGTTAAATGTGGATAAAAAGGTAGTATTATGAAAAGTGTCATAAGTTGACCAAGTAGACAAATAGTTGAACGGTTTTGGATAATGGTTCCAAAAATATCTCCGTTAGTTGAAACGGATAACCCTAAGCTGTGTTTTAAGTTGAATAGGAGAACAAAATACCCGTGAGGGGTATTAGTTGATAAGTCGGCCTAAGGCCTCACTTATCCCCTGTAAATGCTTTCAAACACACCACACATACACATACATATGTATAACACGTTACACACACACAACTTGAGTTTTGAAAGAAGAAATCAAAGAGATAGCTAGGATTCAAGCGATTTCGGTGGCTTTATTCTGATTCTACACCATCAATACATCCTTGTAAGTGTTGTTTCTTGATCAAAAACCTAGTTTTGAGTCTAGTGAAGAATAAGACCCATTTGGGTAGATTCTAGTGTGTTATGATGTTGATTTTGAGTCAAAAAGGTGTTAATAGCTTTATGTGTATGTTAGAGATCAAATACAAACGCTTGAACACGGATTCAAGTCGTGATTTGTGTCAAAAATGGGTAATACAGCAGCTGTTTGCGAACAGAGCAAGAACAGACTGTGATTATGGTTCCTACGGGCGTAGTATAATGTACTGCGGCCGTAGGGGTTGTTTTGTTACTGCGGTCGTAGGTAATGGTTGCTACGGCCGTAGGATTGAATTCAAGAGGATTACCACCCACGGGTGATGGAAACAAGACTACGGGCGTGGGTATATAACCTACGGCCGTAGTTACCCAGAGGATACATGCTACGGGCGTAGTATATGGTTACTACGGCCGTAGATCATGGTTCTTTGGCAAGGACTCCTACGGGCGTAGTACATATATACTACGGCCGTAGTGCATGTTGGAAGTTGTCCTGCGGGCGTAGGAACATGTTCCTGTGGCCGTAGGAGGCTGTCAGAAGCCATGTTGATCTTTTGTTGAGACTGTTGTTAGTGTTGTCTGTTGTAGTGTGTACTAAGGGGTGTTTGTCCATGTTTATTGGTGTTAGGTGACTCGGACGATTCTGTGTGCTCTTGGGATTCCCGATTTCATATCTGCCTCTTGTAGTTTCGAGGTGAGTACCGGTTTCCCATGAGTCTCAGTAGGTAAGTTATCTGTGGTACTTGTTGACATGTGACTGGTGTGTTGATACGTGAAAATGGAGGTATGTTATGATAGAGTTGTACAAGCATGCTTATTATTGATATGAAAGATATTGTTGTGATTATATGCGCGCATGAACTGGATCCTTATTGGATCAGCTATTTGTTTATGAAGTTATGTCCGGACACTGAATTGGAGAACACGGAGGTCAGTCAGGTAGACGGGTGATAGTATCTGGCTGGGTTCCCAGGGTCCTTAGGGACTACGAATTGGGGAACTAACGGTACTCAAGTAGTATACACTTGGGTAGGGCTCTGCAGGCCGCCGTTCCTCTATGGAATGGGGTTCCTTGATAGATGGGAACCAGTATGAAAGACATGGTGTACCACGTGGACTGCTGTTGGGTTGTTGAGCGGGGTTGGCTCCCCTGCAACATACGACTACTGCTGACACGTTTGGCTCGCCTCAATATGATAGGATAGCCCTGTGTGCTGTTCTGATACATGATAGCCTGCTTATTGTTGCTTATGTAGAATTGGTGCTCACTAGCTAGTTGTAGCTAACGGTGCAAGATTTACCTTTTTCGCAGGTTGATGCTAGAGGCCTTGTGAGGCGGGTACTGGTGGTAGTCTTTTGTTGTATATATACCTGTTGGGGAACACGTTGTTGTTTTTGGATCCGATGGTCGGTAACTAGTTGGTAACGCTTGTAGCTTCGAACTTGGCTAATCCTTTTGTTGTAATTAATTAGCTGAGTCAAACTTGTTGCTTTTGTAAATGGTGTTTAATTCCGCTGCAACACTTTTGATAATAGTTGTTTAAAAAGTTTAAATTAACTCTAATTTTAAGCTCGTTAGAGGTGGCGTTACAAGTAGGTATCAGAGCCTAAGTTTGAGGAATTGGGTACTCGTTGAAGTATTCAATCTCAAGCTCGGGTCCGACCATCGTTAAGTGTTCCTATCGGGGTAATTGGGGTTGAGTTGAGCATTATGTGGCTGTTCTACGTGAATGATTAATTGTAGTATTATTAAATGGTGAATAAATGGTGTACTAACTGTGGTCTATGTGTAAATAGTTAGTTGAGTAGAAATGGCCGAACGTAGAGCTACGACAGAAGAGGCTCTCAAACGAATGGAGGACGAGGCCTTAAGTGAACGAAGGGAAGCTGAGGACGAAGCTTCTCAGCACAATGTGGAGCCGCCAAGACACGATCAAGAGCAGGCGGCATATGTGAGATTGTTAGAGGAGGAGCTCCGATTGACGAGGGAGCTGTTGCAGAACGCTCTGGCAGGAAAGAAACCAGAGAAGTGCTCGTACAAAAAGTTCTTATCTTGCGGGCCTAAAGTTTATGAGGGTAGTGATAATCCCTCTGAGACTATTCGTTGGTTACGTGAGACGGATCATGTGTTCGAAGCTTGTGAATGTGAACGTGAGCTCCGCGTCAGATATGTTGTTCGGATGTTGAAAGGGCCAGCTCTGGATTGGTGGGATACAGTCAAAGACACGTTGAGCCCGGAGGTGATTGATGCTCTGACTTGGGAGCAGTTTTCTGAGAAGTTGATATCTAAGTATTGTACAGATTATGATCTGGAGCGATTGGAGAATGAGTTCAGTAGTCTCCGTAAGGGGGACAAGCCTGTTGAGAACCTTATTCATGCTTTTATGGATAAGGTTAGATTCATACCGCATTTGGTGACTGACGAGAAAGCCAAGATGCGGAAGTTTGTGAACATGTTGCCACTTGACTATCGCGCTCATGTGAGAGCTGCGGCTACTTTGGATCGGGCGTTCGAGATAGCCCGACAGATTGATGGAGATAGACGCCAGGGTAAGGGGGATCATGCTGCTGAGGGTCAGAAAAGGAAGTTTCAGCAGTTCTCGAAAGCTGGTACTTCTAAGGGGCAGCCGTCGACTGGGGAAAAGCCTGATTCTTCCAAGAAGGCTAAGTTTGAGGGTTCGTGGTGCTCTCTGTGTCACACCTACCATGCCGGTGATTGTTCGAAGGCCACTACTCGTTGTTTTAGGTGTGGTCAGAAAGGGCACTCGGTGAATGAGTGCGAGTTTAAAGAAAACGTCTGCTACAAGTGCCACAAGCCAGGGCACCGGATTACAGATTGTCGTTCAAAGTCCGATGCTGGAGCTGGAGGATCTGCCTCAGGGCAGAAGAAAGACAACGCTCCCCGTGCTAAAGGGCGGGCGTTTCAGATGACGAAAGAGGAGGCGAAGGGTGCTGGGGACGTGATTACGGGTACTTTTCTTATTAACTCTACCCCAGCATGTGTATTGTTTGATTCTGGAGCTACATATTCATTTGTGACTGTCTCTTTCTGTGATAAATTGCAAATGCCTGTATTTGTGTTGTCTGAGCCCGTAAGAGTAGAGACTGCTAGTGGTAAAGTAGTTCTAGTTGTAGATAATGTCCCTCAAGCGGTTATTGATATCGACGGGAGTAGTTTTCCTGTTTCTTTTCTTTTAATGCCGATTGCGGGATTCGATGTTGTGATTGGGATGGATTGGCTTAGTAAGTTGAACGCTGAGATTTTCTGTTCCAAGAAGTTGATTAAAGTTCCTTTACCTGACGGGTCATATGCTGTGGCTCGTGGAGAGAGACGAAAGTTAGATATTCCTATCATTTCTCTGTTGAAAGCAAGAAAGTCGGTTTCGAAAGGCTGCGATTGCTATTTAGCACATGTGATTGATGCTAAATTGGAGAAACGTGTTGTTCGTGATATTCCGGTGGTGACCGATTATCCAGAGGTATTTCCTGATGAGTTGCCTGGGTTACCGCCAGTCAGAGATGTTGAGTATAGAATTGATCTTGTTCCGGGGGCTACCCCTGTGGCTAAAGCTCCATATCGTCTTGCTCCTTCCGAGGTTCGTGAGATGATGACGCAGATTCAGGAGTTGCTTGACAAAGGCTTTATTCGCCCGAGTTCTTCTCCTTGGGGTGCTCCAGTACTATTTGTGAAAAAGAAAGATGGAACAATGAGAATGTGTATTGATTACCGGGAGCTGAATAAGCGAACGGTAAAGAACAAGTATCCTCTGCCGCGGATAGATGATTTGTTTGATCAACTGCAGGGAGCGACGTGCTTCTCAAAGATTGATCTGCGGTCTGGATACCACCAAGTGTTAGTTGCCAACGAAGACATTCCAAAGACGGCTTTCCGTACTCGCTATGGGCATTATGAGTTTTTGGTGATGCCTTTCGGCTTAACCAATGCTCCTGCTGTTTTCATGGACCTGATGAATCGGGTTTGTCGTCCATTTCTTGATAAATCGGTGATTGTATTTATTGACGATATTCTCATCTACTCAAAGACTGAAGCTGAACATGAGTTACATTTGCGAGAGATTCTCGAAACTCTTAAACGGGAGAAGCTTTACGCTAAATTCTCGAAGTGCGAATTCTGGTTGCGAGAAGTCCATTTTCTTGGTCACGTGATCTGCAGCGATGGCGTGAAAGTTGATCCGGCAAAAGTCGAAGCGGTTATGAATTGGGGAGTTCCCCGAACTCCTTCTGAAGTTAGAAGTTTTCTCGGCTTAGCTGGTTACTATCGGCGGTTTATCCGCGACTTCTCTAAACTTGCGGGTCCTTTGACTAAACTAACTCGCAAAGATGTTGCATTCGTTTGGGCGGAAGCTCAAGAACAAGCGTTTCAGTCTTTGAAACGACTACTGTGCGAAGCTCCAATACTTTCCTTGCCAGAGGGATCTGAAGACTTTGTTGTATACTGCGATGCTTCGTATTCTGGATTGGGGTGTGTGCTGATGCAGCGAGATAAAGTGATTGCCTACGCTTCAAGGCAATTGAAACCTCATGAAGGCAATTATCCGACTCATGAACTTGAGTTGGCAGCGGTGGTGTTCGCGTTGAAATTGTGGAGGCACTATCTTTATGGCACCAAGTGTGTGGTCGAGCCTGCAATATGTATTCACGCAGAAAGAGCTCAACATGAGACAACGCAGATGGCTCGAGTTGATAAAAGACTACGATTGTGAAATTCGCTACCATCCTGGTAAGGCCAATGTGGTGGCGGATGCATTGAGTCGCAAGAGCTCTACAGTAGATGCTAGATTCATGAAACTTACTGTGGTTCCCGATATCATTGTTCGATTGAAGGAAGCGCAACAAGTGGCGTTGCAAGCTGATAATCTCAAAGCAGAAACGATGAAGAAGCTGAAAGATCAACTTGTTGATGATACTCGCGGACTTAAGACTTTTCAGTCTCGCGTATGGGTTCCGCTTCATGGTGATAATCGTGAGCTGATACTGCAGGAAGCTCATAAATCTAGGTTGTCGGTTCATCCGGGCAGCACAAAGATGTATCATGATTTAAAGGCGTTGTATTGGTGGCCTACTTTGAAGCGAGATATTGCTTCTTTTGTGGAAAAATGTCAGATCTGCGCGCAAGTTAAGACAGAACATCAGAAGCCTTATGGCAATTTACAGCAACTTGAGATCCCTGAGTGGAAGTGGGATCACATTACGATGGACTTTGTGACAAAGTTGCCAAAGACCCTCCGGGGTCATGATGCTATTTGGGTCATTGTCGATAGATTGACCAAGAGCTCCCATTTTCTAGCTATCAGCGAATCTACTCCGCTAGAAAAGTTAGCAAAGCTGTATGTAGACGAAGTGGTGTCACGACATGGTTTGCCATGTTCGATTGTGTCGGATCGTGATGCGAGATTTGCTTCACACTTTTGGCAGAGCTTACAACATGAACTTGGTACACGTGTTCATCTGAGCACGGCGTATCATCCGCAGACATATGGCCAGTCAGAGAGAACGATCCAGACGTTGGAGGACATGCTTCTCGCATGTGTTCTTGAATTTGGTGGTGCGTGGGATTCTCACTTGCCATTGGTTGAGTTTGCTTATAATAACTCGTATCACTCCAGTATTGGGATGCCACCTTATGAAATGTTGTATGGGAGGCGTTGTCGTACTCCTACATGTTGGTTAGAACCCGGTGAAAAGCAGTTTGCCGGACCTGAGATTGTTCAGATTACAGCAGATAAAGTGAAGATTGCACGGGAAAAGCTCAAAGCGGCCCGTGACAGACAGAAAGTATATGCTGATCCTAAACGCAGACCAGTTGTATTCCAGGAGGGCGATCGGGTGTTCCTGAAAGTTTCTCCTTGGAAAGGCGTGATTCGTTTTGGTAGAAAGGGTAAGTTGAGTCCACGTTACATTGGTCCATTTCGGATCATTCGCGTGGTTAACGATCAGACAGTTACGCTAGAGTTGCCTCCAGAGCTTTCTGGAATTCATAACACGTTCAACGTGTGTTATCTGCGTAAGTGTAAGGTGGAGGAGAACCAGATTCTGCCTCTACAGGAACTGAAGGTTGACGCTTCAAAGCGCTTAGTTGAAGAACCTGTAGAGATACTTAATTCTAAAACCAAAAAGTTGCGTCGAAAGTTGATTAAACATGAATTGGTGTCTCGTTGTTAAATGTAGTATACATGTTGTTAGTTGGTGTTCAATATGTTAATTGGTGTTTTAAACATGAATTGGTGCTAATTGGTGTTAAATGGTGTTAACTAGTGTTAAATGTGGATAAAAAGGTAGTATTATGAAAAGTGTCATAAGTTGACCAAGTAGACAAATAGTTGAACGGTTTTGGATAATGGTTCCAAAAATATCTCCGTTAGTTGAAACGGATAACCCTAAGCTGTGTTTTAAGTTGAATAGGAGAACAAAATACCCGTGAGGGGTATTAGTTGATAAGTCGGCCTAAGGCCTCACTTATCCCCTGTAAATGCTTTCAAACACACCACACATACACATACATATGTATAACACGTTACACACACACAACTTGAGTTTTGAAAGAAGAAATCAAAGAGATAGCTAGGATTCAAGCGATTTCGGTGGCTTTATTCTGATTCTACACCATCAATACATCCTTGTAAGTGTTGTTTCTTGATCAAAAACCTAGTTTTGAGTCTAGTGAAGAATAAGACCCATTTGGGTAGATTCTAGTGTGTTATGATGTTGATTTTGAGTCAAAAAGGTGTTAATAGCTTTATGTGTATGTTAGAGATCAAATACAAACGCTTGAACACGGATTCAAGTCGTGATTTGTGTCAAAAATGGGTAATACAGCAGCTGTTTGCGAACAGAGCAAGAACAGACTGTGATTATGGTTCCTACGGGCGTAGTATAATGTACTGCGGCCGTAGGGGTTGTTTTGTTACTGCGGTCGTAGGTAATGGTTGCTACGGCCGTAGGATTGAATTCAAGAGGATTACCACCCACGGGTGATGGAAACAAGACTACGGGCGTGGGTATATAACCTACGGCCGTAGTTACCCAGAGGATACATGCTACGGGCGTAGTATATGGTTACTACGGCCGTAGATCATGGTTCTTTGGCAAGGACTCCTACGGGCGTAGTACATATATACTACGGCCGTAGTGCATGTTGGAAGTTGTCCTGCGGGCGTAGGAACATGTTCCTGTGGCCGTAGGAGGCTGTCAGAAGCCATGTTGATCTTTTGTTGAGACTGTTGTTAGTGTTGTCTGTTGTAGTGTGTACTAAGGGGTGTTTGTCCATGTTTATTGGTGTTAGGTGACTCGGACGATTCTGTGTGCTCTTGGGATTCCCGATTTCATATCTGTCTCTTGTAGTTTCGAGGTGAGTACCGGTTTCCCATGAGTCTCAGTAGGTAAGTTATCTGTGGTACTTGTTGACATGTGACTGGTGTGTTGATACGTGAAAATGGAGGTATGTTATGATAGAGTTGTACAAGCATGCTTATTATTGATATGAAAGATATTGTTGTGATTATATGCGCGCATGAACTGGATCCTTATTGGATCAGCTATTTGTTTATGAAGTTATGTCCGGACACTGAATTGGAGAACACGGAGGTCAGTCAGGTAGACGGGTGATAGTATCTGGCTGGGTTCCCAGGGTCCTTAGGGACTACGAATTGGGGAACTAACGGTACTCAAGTAGTATACACTTGGGTAGGGCTCTGCAGGCCGCCGTTCCTCTATGGAATGGGGTTCCTTGATAGATGGGAACCAGTATGAAAGACATGGTGTACCACGTGGACTGCTGTTGGGTTGTTGAGCGGGGTTGGCTCCCCTGCAACATACGACTACTGCTGACACGTTTGGCTCGCCTCAATATGATAGGATAGCCCTGTGTGCTGTTCTGATACATGATAGCCTGCTTATTGTTGCTTATGTAAAATTGGTGCTCACTAGCTAGTTGTAGCTAACGGTGCAAGATTTACCTTTTTCGCAGGTTGATGCTAGAGGCCTTGTGAGGCGGGTACTGGTGGTAGTCTTTTGTTGTATATATACCTGTTGGGGAACACGTTGTTGTTTTTGGATCCGATGGTCGGTAACTAGTTGGTAACGCTTGTAGCTTCGAACTTGGCTAATCCTTTTGTTGTAATTAATTAGCTGAGTCAAACTTGTTGCTTTTGTAAATGGTGTTTAATTCCGCTGCAACACTTTTGATAATAGTTGTTTAAAAAGTTTAAATTAACTCTAATTTTAAGCTCGTTAGAGGTGGCGTTACAATAGGGGTTTTAAGGTTAATAAAATATAAAAATTTAAATTTAAATAGAATATTAAGATAAAGTAAGAAAAAATTTAAACATTGGGTCTAATGTATTTTTTTCTCTCTTAAGTTTTAAAGTATAATGTTTAGTGTAACTTTAAATATATATTTTTAAATGACTTGTTTTTATATATAATAATGTAACATAATCATAATTGAGCAAAATATATTTTGTTTGTATGTAAATAAAAATGAAATGGTGATAAATATAGCATTTACTTGTTGATGGTCCAGTCATCAAGTAATTTAATATCAATTGATATAGAAAAATATAGGGTTAAAGCTACTAATTGTAGTAGCGTTTTCCCGATGTTTTATTGAGACGCGTCAACTTTTTCTTCTTACACATATGCCATGTAAACTCACCAAAAACGTGTCATTATGCGTATTTTTAACATGTAACTCTTTTAGCAGGTTCGGAATTAGGGCAACAAAAAACGTTTCTTTTACTTAATTTTTTATTGTAGATAATATTTTAAACTTTCAAAGGACATAATGTTTTTAAGGACATATTTTAATGTTATTCATATTTCTTTACATGATAATTATAAACTAAAATATGTGTGATATAGGTTTTTAGAAAAACAGTAATCCGATTTAGTAGGTATTAATTATTTTAAAATTTTAATATTGAAATTGTGAAACTTTAGATTTGAATACAAATCTAGATTTAAGAACGGAATGAAATATTTATATGATAAAACAAACTTAGTTATGTGTAATATAAGTTTTTATATTAAATAAATATCAAAATTAGTTGATCTCACTTATTCAAACATTTAAAATCGTACATATAATGAGTTTGAAAAATCAATCCTACATTTAATTTTTTAAATGGAGTCTTATTAATTTTATCTTTAAAAATCAAAATTGATTTTATTAACTTGAATAAATGGATGGTCAAGATTTTATAATCAAAATCAATTTGTTAAATGAAAGGTCACGATCGTACAATAAATTTTATTAAAATTAATCTTTTATATATATTAGAAGATTTTTTAACAATAATTTTAAAAGTAATAATTCAAAAGTAATTCGCATTTTGAATTTTTTAATTCCTTTTCATATCTAATTATAAAGAACAATTTGAGTTTTGAATTATTATTTATTTATATTGAATGATATAAAAATATATAACATAATTATATAAGTACTAAGTAAAAAAATATAAAAATACATAGCATATCAAAACTCATTTAACCTCACAAGTTTAACCGAGTCTGATAAATATAATTCACCGAATTTTAAACTTTTAACATTTGAACTCAAATAATACTTAAGTATTTCAGCTCATTTATATTCATACGTATTAAACAATTTGTTTTTTTAACAACGAAGTTAAGTTAGTGGGCTGAATTCATAGTGACATCCATATAAGACAGTATGCGAGCCTTAAACTCACGCGTCATGAGAGAGTAAAACACTCCTTCATTACTTCCTGAAAACCCTGTAATAAAACTCGAACTCGAGTAAGATAAAACCCTCCAATTTAATTATTAAACGGTTTGTTAATATGGGCAACCAACAACCCCGGTAGGCTAGTTTGAAACGTACATCGAATCAGCCCACCTACCCCTCTATCACCAAACCCCAACCTCCCTATTATTTATAAGATTCTACATTCGCCTCTGATTCCAGCCCAAATTCAACAACTCATAACCATGGCTGCTCAAATTTCTACCATTTCTTCAACATGCTCCACCGCATCCTTCAGAGATCAGTCGTCAGGACTCGCTGTTGATTCACTCACATCCACCAGATCAAAATCAATCTCCTTTTCTTCGAATCTCAGCGGAAATCTGTCAATCAAGTATGCTTCTTACTTACTTCTCGCATTCACTCGATAATGTTGTATCTTTCCTTTCATTTGCCGTTAATAACTTGCTAATTTTAGTTTTTTGAGTTAAGTGAATTTGATTCTGTAGTAATTTGGATGAAGATTCCTTGTATTGTTATTGTATTTCGATAAGTTGAGTTGATCGTGTTAAGATTGAGATATACTATCTGTAGGCGTTTCCAATTGATTCGTGTATGTTTCATTTGAACAATGGACTGGATATTCGATTGTGAACTAAAAGGTTAGTTAACTATTTGGATTCAGTTGGCGCTAATACCTTGAAATTGTGCTTCTGATTTGGGTCAAAATCATAGTCCAATCATCCCAAAAATGATGAGTTTTTTGCTTGTAACATAAAGTTAGGGTCATCATTTATTACTTTGAGAAGCAGATTCTTGGTAATTGTGACTAGATGTTCTTTGCAAGGAATCTTGTTTGATTTTTTCACTACACTTATCAATTACTGTTCTTCAATTGATATAGATTTCATAATTAACTGTAAAAAACCTCCATTTAGGTGCTCAAAGATGTTCATCAGTTTTTGAAACGAAAAGATTATCCTCATGTCATAGAGTTTCTGGCAAAATAGGGTCTTCCCTTTATTTGTTCATTCTTTTAGGAGAACTTTATTATCATCCAATTTTAAAGTAGATTGATTCTATAAGGTGTTGTTGCAACCTACTCATGCCAATTAAGATTATACCACTATATGATTAATTCTGGTTTTACTTTTGAGTAGATCTTTGGAGACTAGAAGACGTCATAAGTCCTCTACAATTTGTTCAGCAGTCTTAATAGAAAAAAATTCTGAACAAATGGAACTTGATACTACTCTGAGCCCTAGAGTCAATTCTGTAAAGCCTTCAAAAACAGTGGCAATAACTGACCAAGCAACTGCACTTGTAGAAGCTGGTGTTCCTGTAATTCGTTTAGCTGCTGGAGAACCTGATTTTGACACCCCAAGTGTTATTGCTGAGGTAGCTGATTTAATGATATGCATCTATTATTTATCTAATTAATACACACTTTTCTTTACTATAGTTAAAATAATTATATCTTACTAAATAATAGGCTGGAATGAATGCAATTCGTGAAGGTTACACAAGATATACTCCTAATGCGGGTACCCTGGAACTACGCACAGCTATATGTAAGAAACTAAAGGGTAGGTTCCATCATTTGAAAGATTACAATAATGTTGAGCAATAATGATAGATATTGAATTATTTTTATTTTTTTAAATTCTTTCTTTTCTTATTGTAGAGGAGAACGATATTTCTTACACACCTGATCAGATTGTGGTTAGTAATGGAGCAAAGCAAAGTATACTACAAGCAGTCCTTGCTGTTTGCTCTCCTGGAGACGAGGTCAAGTGTTATTTACGTTTTGACCATAAGTTTATAGGAAATAACTTAATAAAAATAGTAATTATCTATTTTGTAGTATCTCATATATCTTACAACCTCTTCAGGTCATAATTCCAGCCCCCTTTTGGGTGAGTTACCCTGAAATGGCGCGTTTGGCTGATGCAACACCTGTTATTCTTCCTGCAAGCATCTCAGAAAATTTTCTTTTAGATCCAAAGCTTCTTGAATCTAAACTCACTGACAAATCAAGACTGCTAATTCTTTGTTCTCCATCTAACCCAACCGGCTCTGTTTATCCTAAGAAATTGCTTGAAGAAATTGCTCAAGTTGTTGCAAAGCATCCAAGACTTTTGGTACATAATTTCAAAAAAGAAATTTTATTTATTAATTTATTTTGGTATTTCTTGCAAAGCATCCAAGAAATTTTATATTTTTTAACTAATGTGAACCTAATTGTTATGGATTCTATTCAGGTGCTCTCTGATGAAATATACGAGCACATAATATACTCACCAGCTGTCCACACGAGCTTTGCATCTTTGCCTGGCATGTGGGAACGCACACTTACAGTCAATGGGTTCTCGAAGGTATATATATTATATAGAGTTGCACAACTAATTTGGTTTACTACAAATTAATCAATGATCATTCGTTGTTAATGTTGATTTATTAAAAACTGTCCTAGGCTTTTGCAATGACTGGTTGGAGACTTGGATATATTGCTGGTCCTAAACACTTTGTCGCTGCATGTGGAAAAATTCAAAGTCAGGTACATAATGTCATACAAAAACATTCCCTTTCACCGTACTTTTAATACTTCTATCACCACATTTTGAGATTAATATCTCATTCAATGTATCATTTTTTTTATTCAGTCGACTTCAGGTGCGAGTAGCATATCTCAAAAAGCCGCAGTTGCTGCTTTAGGTATGGGATATGCTGGTGGGGAAGCCGTATCAGTTATGGTCAAAGCCTTTCGCGAAAGACGAGATTTTTTGGTTTCGGCATTCGGGGAAATAAATGGTGTCAAAATATCGGAACCTCATGTATGATATTTACCATTGTGTGTAGAAATTACTGTGGCAGTCTCTTTTACATTTAGGAAAAAATAAATAAAAAAAAGGAATAATTACCATATTGTTTCTAACACTTTGGTTTTTGCAGGGTGCTTTCTATCTCTTCCTTGATTTTAGCTATTACTACGGCTCACAGGTTGATGGCTTTGGTTTGATTAAGGATTCAGAATCTTTGTGTCGGTATTTGCTGGAGAAGGGTCAGGTAAACTTTTTTATAAAAGTTGGAAGTTGGAACTTAAATATTATGGTGTACAAATAAGCAATTGTTGTAAAAATATTTCATTCTTCAATTCTTTTTTTTAAGAACTACAAACACACACACACACACACACATTAAGCCTACTTCTAAATCTACTGTATTGTCCACCACTGGACTTGAACTCTCAATCTCTTGGGGAAGGGCGCCTTTTGTAACACCTTTTACAGACAGGCTAGATTCATTCTTCAAGTAGTTGGAGATTTAGAAATGGTACTTGAAGTGGGCCATACCTGATAGGGAATTGATAGTATATTCTAGAAGGGGCATAGTAGTAATATAATTAGTAGTTAGAGGTATTTGCTTTAAATAAAGGAGGTGAGTCTCCTTGTAGGTTAGGCTGAAATTAGAGAGATTAGCTCAGTGAGTTGGCTCATAGCCTTTGGCTATCGAGAGAGGGCTATGCCCTGGATCAATTCATCTGTGGATGAATTGAGATTATCATTGTTCTATTTCAGTTCTATATCATATCTGATTTGGTCTCTGTTGATCAATTGGTGTTATTTGGCTGTTCTTATTTTTTGTTTCGTAACATTGGTCCGACCTGCCCTCAACCTGCCGATTGTACATCACGATCTTCCCTCACAGTTTCCCTTCTAGAATATACTAATTATACAGACAGGCTAGATTCATTCTTCAAGTAGTTGGAGATTTAGATTGGTACTTGAAGTGGGCCCGACCCATAAGTGGTTTGGATTCGGTCTAGTTATTGGTTAGAGTCACAAAAGTAGGATTCTGTAAAAGACTGAGCTATCATACTCATACATATGTTGAATCGATTTAAACACGTGCTTCTTCTCCTTACTAACATATGAACCTTTTTTCAATTTTGAAACCAAAGTTTTAAATCGGGTAGCGATAGCGATAAGAAATATTCAAAATAGCCATTTTCACTTCCTTTTTTTATATTCAAAATAACCATTTTGTCGCACTACATACAAGTATACAACCACATATTTTTAGGGTTAACATCCTCTCATGTTTGTTCAAATATGATCTATCATGTTTTGTTACAAATATAAAAATAAGACCTGTAAATGGACTCATTCTTGACTTAAAATAAGGGTGGGACCTACCCTCATTTTTTTTTATTTCTTAAACGGCTAAACACAAACACTACCTAAACCTAGACATAATTCTACACCATTTTGTCCACTACGGGACTTGAACCCACAACGTTGTGGAACACCAAAAACATCAGATACTGCTAGGCTAAAGCCTTTGGTACTCACTCCTATGTTTATATTTTATTATAATATATAATAAATTATGATATACCAATATCAATAGCAACTAAAACTATAAGAATTTGAATTTCCCAGGTTGCCCTTGTCCCTGGAGATGCATTTGGAGATGACACCTGCATTAGGATCTCGTATGCGGCATCCCTTCCAACGTTACAGGCCGCTGCTGAGAGAATCAAGGATGCCATCCTCGCTCTCAAACCTCCGGTATCCATTTAAATACTCTTGTTGCATGTTGTACGAGTCTACCGATTAATAATGTGTTTTTGTTGTTTTGTGTGAAATAAAGTTTGTATTATTTATTAATTTTTTAGATTATTGTTATTACAGAATTTTTTTAGTTTGATAAGACGTGTTTTGTAGCACTTTTTTGGGTTATGCTTGTTGATATCCTGATTTATCTTAAGATCTTGCAGTCTTATCACTTCGTATAGCTAAAATGTGTCGGATCTTGATAGGTTTTTAGGCATTCGATCCTAATCGGGTGGAGTTGGTTAAAAGAAAAGTTTACAAATAAACTAATTTTGTTAATATGAAATAAAAAAGTAAATGAAAAATAATTAACGTATAAAAGTATATTTCATAAAGTTTTTAATTTTATAATTATGAAATCTAAACTTATAATAATTTAATTACTAATATAGATCTCTAGAAGTTGTATTATAGTATTATTATGATATGATAATGCATCAAATGTCATGTACTCGTGATTTAATCCCAACCTCAACCATCGGCCCTTGCAGCTACCATTGATTTCTAGTAGCCGATTGCTTAATTGTGCAATTGAAAATAATATTGAATAAATCAAGAGGCTAACTAGTGATCAATAGAGGCCGAATACATGAGGAACGTGTGATTGTAAAAGCGGTCGTTACGCAAGATTTACATTTAAATTGAAAATACTGTTAATTTAATAACATAAAAGGTTAACGTTCCAAAAACACTCATCAAATGACCAACCTAAAACGTCCCATAATACTGAACATGTATTCACTAAAGAAACATCACCTATATATTGTTGCTAGTCAACAAGAAAGCCTCAAAGATCACAAGTAAGTCAATGTCACTTGGTCAGTTGCCGGTCATGCTATAATGGATTAGATTGTCACTCAGGCTATGAAGATACTACACGGGCCATCGAAAGGGGAAAATAAAGAGAAAATTTCACATATGGTATTGTGGTTTACCACTTATAACATGCACATAGTGGCGAATCTAGGATAGAACTAATTAAGTTAAGCCGATAAAAATAATAAAAGTTAACTATATGTGTGTCGGGTCGGGTCGTTAAAACTAAAGTTTAAACATGTAATCGATAATTATATTAAAGTTTTTACAGTTGTACCCGACGAGGTCTTATACCTTGAAATATTTGCATAATTGTTTCATTACTAATACTTTCTAGGATAACTCTTTCAATATATGACACTAAATAATCACTCAAATTTTGATCACCCATTTTGTTGCGTGTATCGGTCTTTATCTTCATTGCTGCAAATGCACGTTCCACACTTGATGTTGCATCGGGTAAGATTAATGCAAGTTTCAAGAGAAGATAAACCTTCGGAAAGATTATATGCTTCTTTACTTCAACCATCTTTTGGCAAGATCTCCAATGCTCTTCAACTCATTAAATCGTTCATCTGCTCGCACATCCGTAATGTAATTCTGAAGTTCCAATTCAAGAACTCGATGATCATATTATGTTGGAAACTCTTCTAGATAAAATGTAGCCATCTTCTTTAATTTATCCAAATCAAATTCTTTGAAAGATTCACTCGGGCACAAACAAGCAATACAAAGAAGTAAAGTCATGTTGAGTTTATTAAAGCGATGGTTAAGCTCTTGAAGTTGCATATCAATCAGAGCGTAAAATACATCAACTTGATAGTGGTGCAAGTTGTTAACGTGTAAAGAGAATGACTCTTTTATATACTCATGAAAAAAATACAATAAATGAATTCAAGTTACTAACCTGTGAACTTCTTCGACGACTTATTCCATTATAATATGCATCTTCCGTATCCACGATTTGAACATCGTTTTTATCACAAAACAAAGTAACATGCTCTAAAAGTGGTTCCCACCCTACATCTCTAATTTCTTGAAGTCTTTTTTTAGAGCTGCTTACTTGATTCATAGCATTTACAATAGTCTGGTCTTTTCTTTGTAATATTTTATTCAAATATGCTCTAATTTATATATGTTTTTTACGTGGATTTCCCTGTGTTTTGCCTAGATTTGCTGTGATAATCTTAATTTAGCCTCTTAATCACTTGTTATTCACCATGCAGGCATATATTGGCATTTCGGCAACAAACGACCCATTCCCAATTGATTCCCAGCAGAGCAGATGAAAAACAAAGAAAAATGATCCTTTACGACCCTTCACGGCCTCTCCACGAGCCGTGAAGGCCATCTGCTACACGAGCCGGATAGCAATCCCACGAGCCATTAAGCCAAAGCCCTTCACGACTTCTCACAACCCATGAGAAGGTCGTGAGAAACCTTATAACCAGGCAAGGCCCACTTGGTCCACCAACACCTCACGACGCCTTTCACGACCCGTGTAAGTTTGTGAAGCCCATGTTCTTTCGGATAGCAGAAGTACACTTTTGAATCGGTGAAAATCCTTTCCGCCCTCTTGTGTCACATGCCAACTTGAAAAATTCATACTCTTTCTCGAGATCCTCAACAATACGTGTGAATAGTCGCCTGCTCATCCGAAACCGCCGTCTAAACATTTCTTCATCATATACCGGGGTATCACTAGGGGTGAGCATGGGGCCCGGTAGACCGGAAAAACCGAAAAACCGGACCGTACCGGACCGAGACCGGTCAGGACCGGGCCTGGTCGGTCCGGTCTTCGGTCCTTGTTTTTTATAAATTTCGGGTTTCGGTCCGGTCCGGTCCGGTCCGGGCCGGTTTTATTTGATACAATGTATAAAACAACTAAAAGACCGAAAAAACCGACGAACCGAACCGGACCGGACCAAGACCGGTCCGGACCGTGGCTTGTAGGTCCGGTCTTCTGTCCTAGTTTTCTCTACATTTCGGGTTTCGGTCCGGTCCGGTCTTTTCCAGTCCGGTCCGGTTTTTGAACCGTTCTCAACCCTAGGTATCACTAAAGTATTCGCGATATAGCATCTCGTGTCCTTCAACACGATTTCTATCTTTCGCCGGCCTTCTCCTTTGTCTACTCGAGGTTTCTTCGTCGTCGCCAAAATTTAGGCGTGCCGCTTCTGTCGCAACGGCAATTGCAACCGTACGTTGACGCTCCATAAATTCTTTAGTGTTTATTGACTCACTTGGTGAATCCATATTTAAAAAATATAAAAATGAGAGAGATAGAGAGAAAAGATGGTGTAATGATATAAAAGTGTTGGAATGAATGGTATATATATATAGATAAATTAATTATTTAAAATAAAAATAAAAAAATGTAGTCGTTATTGTGACCGTTGGGGGGGGGGGGGGGGGGGCGTGGGGGGCGGGTGGGATTCGATGAGTAAAGCGGCGAGTTGTGGAACCCGGAGGCCCTCTTACCCGCGTGAGTTCCTACCACCCGAGGTGGTGTCCTCACGAGCTCGCAGCCCTAATCGCGTATAGCGAGTCGCGTATAATGGGTGGCCTAATAAATATCTGTCAATTAAATTCACATACCAAATAAATGCACCTAATAAATATTTGTCAATTTAATAAAAGATAAATATAAACATCTAATTATAAATGAAAATATCTTTAGATAAAAAAATAAATTAAAACATCTAAATTAGAAATGAAAACACATATTAAAATTAGAACATTAAATTTCATATTTTTTTCGAATGTCTTATTTTTTTGCCTCAATTATTGCCCGATCTCTTTCGTTTAAATTGGACACATCTAGAGAAAGAAATTCGAGGTCTTTATACATGTTTTTCTTTTCCATGTATTTGTCCTTCATCGCGTTGCGGTGGTCCATACGTTCAAAATATTTATGGTTGAATTCTTGACCAGCATAAGAAGAAGACCCACCAACTGTTTGTGTGCCTGATCCACCCCGCTTTTCTTTTAGTGGTTATCCACGGGGACGTTCTAGCTCGGGTGACGAGTCGTCACGTACATCATCGAAATCCTCTAAATTTATGGACACATTATGCTCAAAAGAGGTTTCGGAAGTTCTTGATTTTTTGCTACGATGCGTGGGAACTACCGGATATGGATGCTTCCACTTTGGGTGATCTTTAATAACATTCCAAACGTGATATATGAAAATGGTTAAAGGTTGTTGACTTGATAAGATTCGAGGGTAGATATGAGAAGGTCGGCACTCTAATAAGAAATAGGAAACTAGTATAACAGAAAAAGTATTTTTAAAGAGCTTTAAAAAAAAATACCTTTAGTGCACTGAAGATTGCAGAGAAATGTGAGTCTTTTTTCTCCTTGAAAACACAACTTCATTAGTACTAGCCTACTCTATAAGTCTAGCCAACTTTATAAATTATAAAAATCCCAATTAAATCTTGCTCATCTCATGTACTTCTCTCTCATAAAGTCACATTTCCATGCTTTCACTTTTTAAATCAGAGGATGAGAACTATACTCCAGTGACGGCGGAGCCACATATTTTTCGGCTTCTCTGGCTGACAGAGGTGAGGGTGTTGGCTTCTTAAACACGTGGCCGTTTTTTGCAGAATTACATGCGGGCTGCGTACAAACGGTGAAAGGAAGCTGTACAAACGATATGTGTGTCGCTTTGCATAATTGTAATAATACTAATAATATTCATTACTTTCTCACCCTTCATTGTGTTAGTTCTACATTTCTCTTTAATAATAATATTATATACTTTTATCAAAATTCACTTTACTAGATATTTGCACACGTATTCTTACTTACTTATCTATAAGAACATCATTCTCACATAGTACACCGGAACACTAGTAATATCAAGACTAAAT
Organism: Pulicaria dysenterica; assembly: GCA_947179395.2. Taxonomy (NCBI): domain Eukaryota; kingdom Viridiplantae; phylum Streptophyta; class Magnoliopsida; order Asterales; family Asteraceae; genus Pulicaria; species Pulicaria dysenterica. The sequence continues at coordinate 47,126,219 of OX359293.1, forward strand.
CATCACCGTTTCAGTTTACAAGAACATAAAAACAATAAATTTTAAACAACTATATTAAAAACGGATATAAAAACTAAATAAATATACTAAAGGCATGGTTCATCTGCAGATGCTCAATGCATCTAGTTAGATGCACTATTTTTGAAGCTGTTAAATTGGTTTTTCAATGACACGTATTTGCTCTCTCTGTTACAACCATTGCATTTAGCAAATGCACGATGCATCTAGTTAAAGCAAGATCTCAAATGCCACACGGAAAAGTATGAACAGACCTAAAACTAAAGGAAGGGGGTAAAAACTGGGGTCAAACCAGTAAACAGGCATAAACGGGATGAAACCACCTCAAAAGAAAAAATCAACTCACTCGCATGTGATTTTCCCTTCTTCTTGGCTTATGGTGCACACGTGATTTATAGGCCTCTACCCTCTTTTGTGTTTCCTTTCTCCACCAATGTGGGATAGACAAATAGGTTTGCTGAGTTCTAAATTCACTCTTCTCCTCACTTCTAAATTCTATTTTTTCTCTTTTTTGTTTCACATGCTTTATAATTTAAAATGTCTTAATAATCTTTATTAAAATAATTAATGTTTTTTATATGGACCATTCATGTTAAATTGTTTAAGATTATACAATAAATGTAAAATTTAAAGGTATTTTTATATATCTATAGTATTTAATTAACTACGATGTAGTCCACTTCATGAGTCCGGTGTATGATAGCCAAAAAAGGGCTCAGTATTTTGTTAATATCAATCAATATCAAAGTTAAAATAAAATTAACAACTCCTAACAATTTCTTTGTTCTCAATGCTTCCCAATTTCCAGGAATTAGTCACTTCAACAACCTTCGATGGTTATACAGGTATCCAAAATACAAACGAGATGGATGTTTGTTGTCCCAACCATTCTTTTAGTCTCAAGCCTGCTAAAGAAAGGACAAATGGTTTGATTAGAGATTTTCTAAGAATCGACATAGCCAAGTCGCCTATTTCGTATGCTGGAAAAAGGAACGTCTTTCGAGTTCAGGATTGATCTCTGAGAATGGATCAGATCGCGCTCCTTGTGCTTCAGGACCCCATAGTAATAACAAAGAATGTGCGAAACTATTAGCATGAGTAGAAACTGCGGCAGTTAAGAAATTGCAGCCTTCCAAATAGGAAATGGCCAATCCATGGGTATACCATGAAGTTACAAAGGTTGTACCCGCGAACCAACCCCCTACAGCGAAATAGGCAGACCGTTTCGGTTTTCAAAACCATGCCTACAAGGCTAGTGACGGTGGAAGTCTGAGAGAGATAAGGGATGTGGCAGAGTAAGTGGGGTGCAGTGGTGGAACAAATGCACGGAGGCGGTTTTCATGTGAGGTAGAGAGAGAAAGGTGAATTTCTAGATATTAATGTATATGCATGATACTTATAATGTACATAATATATATCCGATAGTTTTAATAATATTTTCAAATTGTATAGAATTAAGGAAAACAATAAAAAAAGGAAACCAAGTGTATCGTAGTCATTTTATATGAAAATGTGAGTGTATTTTGATCTTTTTAGTTGGACCACATCCCCTCACCGAATCAAAATTCAAACAATAGATACTACTAGCGTAATAAATGAAGTTTAAGGAATGCCGGTATAGTTAGTAGCAAGCAAACCTCAAGTGCCAAAAGTATGATTTACTTTAGTATTAGATTAACGTCGTCTGCACCCAAATTAGTCAAGAAAGATTTGGTAAATGGCCGAGAAGTGTAAAGAGTATTAAAAATATGTCCAAAACACTAATTTTTTGCAGGGCAAATGGCCGAGAAATGTAACATATATAACAAAATTTGTTAATAAAGGTAACTTGTAATTTTTTGTGTCAAGAAACGATTATAAATTTTAATTTGTTATAAAAAAAGGATTGTAAATTTCAATTTTGCTTAAAAAGAGATTATAAATTTCAATTTGTTATTAAAAACAGTATCATGACATAAAAATCAAGGTTATTTGGTCATAATCCTCTTTTTTGTTAGAAATCAAAATTTATGATCCTTTTATGGTCAAATAATTGGACATTACCTTTATTGAAAAATTTTGATATTCAATTACCTTTAGCATCAAAAAATTTCTCAGATTGTTTGAACTTATATAAAAGTGTCAAGTCTTGCATACATATTTATAATTTTTTTTTTCTATTTTTCGTTGAAGATTAATAAACCTTTAAGTTATGATTAGACAATGATATACCCAAATCTTGGGTATAGTTTCCCAGTCAGTTAAACAATATGTTTTACATGTCTATGTTACAAATTGACACTAAAAGAATATTATGGAAGGTCAGAAATATTTGTAAATCAAAAATGACACTTTAACTGCTCAAAATAGTACCCGGGTCGAGAAAATGTACACGGACTCGTCTCACACGGTTTTGAGACTATGCTTCCTTCTTTTTGAGACGATACGGGTACTTTTGATATATTGAAATGCTCATCATCACGAGTGGAAGAGCCAAAAGGCAAAACAATGAAGGCGGTTTTCCGTCAAACACGAATTGCAGTAACGCGGTAACTAGGAGGGCCGAGACAATGACGAATCCCTGTATGCATTTGTGACAAACAAATATTAGAAGTGCATACATGTGTAGAGAAATATTCAATATAGTTCATACTTAATGCATAGTCCTGAGCGACTAATTTTAGCCTTTGGATCAACCCCATCAATGGTCCAGATTGAATTATAAAATTTTGGGCGGAGTGGCATTTTCGTAATTAACATGCGATGCTATTACAATCACATTTGATTGTATATTAAATCACATGTGATTGAATATTAGAATTTCAAGACTATGTTTTTATATGAACTTTATTGAACAAAACTGTAAATGTGTAATACAAACTTTTGGGACATAAAATATTGTTATCATCACGAGTAATTCGCTTACATCACTTAAATAAGAACTCATGTAAAGCAGTTAAAACATGTGCGTCTACAAATTTATTAAATTCATGATTGTACATCTCAATTAAAGTGTTTCATGAGTTTTCGAAAGAAATTGAGCTTGATTTGTCAAGAAATTAGCAAATAACATATCATGTGCACAATGCATTATGATATATTTATGTGCATCTACAAATTTCTAGGCATTCTTCAACTCAAATTTTCCATAAACTTTCGGAACACTCTAATTAACATGTACAATTACGAATTTGGTAAATTTGTAGATGCAGATGCTATGATTGCTTAATTTTTACGGTTTTTAATTATGTTTTAGTTCTTAATTACATTTGTAAAATATTTTGGGCTTTATAGAATGTAAATCAGACTTGGGTTATACCTTGCCTCTAAAGGGTCAAAATCTAGATTTTTTTTAAACAAAAGCTAAAGTTTAAACAAGTTGAAAGTCGCATAAAGCCGGTCCTGCCATCCAACCCAGTTTGACCCATACTGAAAATTACCCGTTTTCACACACTGCACGCTCATTTTCCAACCGCTAGTAACAAGTATATTTAATATCAAACATAGACAATGGTAAAACAATAACGATATATTAGTTGATCTATATAGAATTTCGACCTGAGAACAAAAAAAGGTATTAAGTTATATGTAAAAGCACAAGTGTGACAGATTCAAACATGCCTTTCGTACACCGCCAGCATATGATGTGACGAGACCCACAAGAATCCCACCAACAGCATTGATAAAAATAGGGATCTGAAAAAATGAAAATGCAAAGTCTCAAAACAATTATAAACTATTTCTTGTGTTAATGGCAAACACCTTAGTCTTTTCAAAATAATGAAGTGTAAAAGATGATTACCATGGTAAGTGGGGTCCACCCATAAAAGAAGCCATGTTGTCTCATTGCTTCACCATCTGGAGACTTGTAAGTACTTGCCAGCAAGCAAAGGCTCCCGACCAATGACATTTCTACCGTCATCAAGTATGATGAGTGTTTCTTAACCTAAACATGACATAAGGGAAAAGTTGCCTTTCAAAATTTTAAAAATTTGTAAAGGTATGAAATGCCAAGTTCGAAATTATGTGGAAATTTTATTGAATAGGAACCCAATTTCTAGATTAAGTAGTCGTATTAAAGGTGGCAATTTCGACTCATTTACTTTTTCATTTTTCTTTTGAATGTGAACAATTTACTCATAAATGGGTTGATTTGGGTTGTGTTTTATTTAAAACATGTTAAATGCTTCATATAGTTAAAAGGGGAGCACGTAAAATGGGCACATATAGGTCAAAAGAATTGAAAGGCGTCCAAAATCTATTGTTAATACTCAACCACATTAATCGTATTCATTCAATGGTTTAGATTATTAGAGGGAGGTTCAAATGAGAATTAGAAATTAAATGAGAATGGGAGACTCAATCTCAATCGTCCAATTCCCCCTCCAATTCAATTGTCCACCCATGAATTCATCACATGCACCTGCCACACTCTATCCCCCACAATCTCCATCCATGAATTCCACTTACAAAATGAACGACTGAGATTGAGTCTCTCATTCTCATTTAATTTCCCATTCTCATTTGAACCTTTCCCTAGATTATTATTGTAGTATTATTTTTGTAATCATAATATTAATGCATTAATTGGACTAGAAATAGTCTTTAGAGCAAGTCATAATTATTGCCTCTAAAAATGCTAAACTTGAGAACCCAATACAGGCTCTTGAAGTAGGTTCACCCACTGAAACATTAAAAATCAGAGTCAAACCAAACCTGACATTCCTGGAATACCTTTAACTCCAAGAAAAGGGCTAACAAAGAGTACCAAATATGCATTACTCTACAGATACAGTTACCATGAACATGCCTACAACAATATGCTATTGGCTAATGATATCACGATTGTACTACTGTGATCTCATTGGTTGCGTTGTCATGGTCAAGCCTCACCAAGACACCTACAACACTATGACATAGTTGTCATTTCTTATAGAAGAAATACATGACCTTTAAATAGGTAAGTTGCAGGGTCTTCTTAAGAATTATAACTGATAACCTCTTATTACTTCTGCATTCTTGAAGAAGTAAGAACCAAAGGCTGACTTGAGGATTAGAGTGGGACACCATTTTCTTTCTCAAATTATGCTAAACCGGGGGCTTGGTGCCAATTCACTTCTTTTACTCATTAAGCAATGTCTGGATCTAAGTAATATTGTTTTTTGTTTTACGTAGTTAAATCATAGTAAGTTATCATTTTACCCATTTTCCAAGATTTATATAATTGTTTGTTAAAATTTTTGTATGGAAGTTTTAGTGACAAAAAATTGCCATATTTAAAACTTATTTTTCTCAAGACAACTTGAATGACATGAAATAATTTGAGAATAGTAAGACGTTCAAAAGTCAGACCTAAAAGTAGTAAAATACAAAAACACAAATAACAAAAGTCAAGATAGGTCAAATTCAATATAATTAAAAATCTGATCTAACTTTATGAAAAAAATTATCCTCTTAAAAAGTATCTTTTTATACTAGAAATTAATAACTTAGTTAACAATGCGAATTAGAAACAATATATAAAATGAAAGTAAGATGATGTTTAATATAAATAGGTATAGGAAAAACCAATGACCTAATGAGGAAAGCAACACTCCATGAATTAAGTAGTAAACAGCGAACTTATGACTTACAGTATTAAGTCACATCCTTGTTAAGTCCATTAACTCACCCCTTAACAATGTATGTGGATATGGACTCTAATATAGATCCTTAAAGACAAAGGGTCCAACATAAATCCTAAAACAACATCGAACATACTATACTAGAATTTTGCGTCTAGATCATATCCTAAAAGATGCCACTTGAGTATATTAAGCATCTAGGACCCAATGAAGGCTCTTAGAGGCTCTAGAGTATAGTAAACCTCTGGAACATACCTAAGCTTTGAAGCACACTTAACCTACTGTACACTCAACTTTGAGGGTACCCAATTGAGGCTCATAGAGACGGTTCATCCTCCAAAGCATAGAAGATCAAGATTATCCCAAACCTTAACATTCATGGAATACCATCAACTCCAAGACAAAGGCCAACAAAGAGTATCAATAGGCGTATTATTCTACCAGAGATAGTTGCTACGGTCATATCTGCAGCCATGCTATAGGCTACGGTATCATGACGCTATGATATCACTTTGTATTACCGCTCTCATTGGTTGTATCACAATGATCAAATATGGTTGGAACAAAACCGCTCAGTCCCCACCAGTAAGACTACTACCATTGCCATTCCTCTAGAAGGACTAGATTACAAACCTGTTATTACTTACACCTTACATTGAACCAATAGACTAGTTGAGCACAAGTGTGGAACAAGGCTTGACCCACTCATCCATCTCATCCCTTTCTCTTTCTTAAATACATAGGTAGAGAGAAAACACGATCCATTATTCCTTTTGTAGATTTACGCACCACCATGGGTCAACCCGACCTCTGTTTAGACGAGTACTAGAAAATGATTATTTCAGCCTTCACCGATCTTGAGCTATTACTCATCCCACCGGACACACCCTCCCTTCTAACTACCTTCAGTTCTAAGGGTTGATTTTCCCTCAAATCAATAAATAATGTCAACACTCATGTCGAAAAATCAATTTAGTGGATCTCAAATCACCAAAATCTCTCTCTTCTTTCACAAAGAATCAAGAATAGAACTTCAAAACAAAGGAACTTTTGACAAACCTGAGATGCCCATTGGCACAAAGCGGAAGCAAGACCTGAAAGAACAGAAGCTATCAAGACTGGAATAATTCCATAGAAAACAATTTCATCAGGATTATCGCTTCCGTAATCTTTTCTCGAGCCTTCCCCAATGCTTAAAAGGACAGCCGCTAATACAAGTATAAACAGGGCACCAATTTGTTGAATGGATTGTTTCTGCCTGCAGTCAACTTCTTTCTGTTAGTTATAAACATGTAAAATGCAGTTGGACACCACATTCAACTTATTCAAGCAATTGATGAGTGATTCACATATGGGAGGGCCTAATCGTACCTTTAATAATAACTTCAAAACTTAATAACAATAATAGATGGCTAAAAAAACTCTACATGCTAATGCATATTAGAACCAGGCTTAGATACAAATAAAGGACATTTCTGAATGTGAAAAACACAATATATGTAACTACGCAGTGTAATTCTGTGCTGTCAGCCAATAAATAATAAAGAATGAGAACTTTAAAAACATACCTTAAAATCATATATGTAAACAATGCTGTGAAAATTAACTTTGTTTGGTTTAACATCGAAAACGTGAGGGAATCAAGGTTCCTGTAAGATATCTGCAACAAGCTATTTTGTAATGCATAAATAGCTGCAGGTAATCCTGACGCACTTAACGAGCCAATTAAAGTCCATTCCTTCATTGCTTTATTCAGACTACCATCTTTTGCCATGAGAGCTAGTGCACAAATAACCTATTATATTTTAAAATATAAATTCGAACATATATTATTACATAAGATACGTAAAAGAATATACAATATAGATATAGATATAAGTACCTTCACAATCTCACATGCCAAAACAGATGAAGTCACGATCACGTCTCGCCTGTAAGAATAATAGAACATAATCCAACTTTGAAAACCTTATAATTGGGCAGTATCATAATAAAATAAACATGAGCTACATTTGACCTACACATTATATAATAATAGAATGTAAATAACGATCAGATGCCAAAAAAATGCCCCTAGACAAGTACTAAATATAAAAACTTGTGAACAATCAAAGTCACTAACTTAGGTTACAGATTAACAGGAAGCAGAAAAGTAAACTGGGTTTAAAGCTTTGCCAAAAAAAATGAAATGGTGCAATTTTGGCCTTTTGGGAACAACACAGAATGGGAATGTTGTGTTTATTAAAGACGGAGGGAGCAATGAATTACTTAAGAGGATAAAAACGGTCCAAAATCTCCAAATATCAACAAATTAAAACATTAAATGAACAGTGAATTAGGTAAGGAAAGGATAATGTCTCAGATCTTTGATTTTTACCAAATATACCTACTTGCCATGCTATTTAAATATCATTCCTGACAAGCTTTTATAACAATCTTTAACCAATGGTTTCTTTGCTACCACTATATCGGAAGATTATTTCACTAATCACAAGTCACATAATACATTATATTGATATGTGTATTTGAGGTTTGTGTGTGTATGAGTATACGGAAAGTAAAACAACCAGAAAGAAAGTCGGACTCAAGTCAAACCAATATACACAGTAAGAAAGTTATGGAATGTGGATAAATATATGTTCTTCTCAAGTTGGAATATATACATCAACCCATTCTTAACTTCACAAGCCGGAAGAAATTAAAAGCTCGTGTAACGGATAGTGATTAGTAAAGATCATTTAATAGTAGATAATCTACGATATTAAAGGTCATGTAGGTTATTGTATATAAATAAAAACTAAGAAAAAAAAAACTTTATCTTTAGCTGTTCAGTGTAATTTCATGGTTATGAGCAATTCTTTTTATCAAAGACAACCATTACCTGAAACTAGTTTGATTGGTCAAAACAATAACTAAATAGAGGATATGAATGAAGTATCGTGCTTAAGGTGTGAATGGAGTGATATAAGACAATAATGTAAACTCGCTAGGTTGGGAGTAGTGAGTACTAGGATTGGAATTTTTAATATATAAATTTCAATAATATACTTACCACGTGTTAGTAACTCGAACATAAAAATAATAGTTCATCGGACCCAAGAAATATGGTTAGAAACACAAACATAATTGTCCAAAAATTCAAAGTGCGTCGTCCAGTCGACAGTCATGAAAACAGATTGACTGAGTAAGACCGACTTTGACCGAATCTGAGTAATTTGGCTAAGTATCCCCAACTCACCTCATCATGTGTCTGATTTCTGAGTACTCGGCCGCCTAGGCCCAATTTTACAACAGTATTATAAGATAATTATTAATAGCAAACATCTACCTTAGGCATGGCTTTAGAGTTTAGACAAAGCAAGGGAGCTAGACAATATAGAATTGAACCTAAAAAGATTATTTATGTATGTTTAACAGTAAACCGATGCATAAAAAGATTCCCTTATAGTAAAAAACTAGAGTACACAATCAATAATAGGATAAAACACACCCTTAATTGGATGCTTGTAGATACAAAAGGGGCCCTGATATTGGAGACTCGGTGAGATCTCCTAAACCAAATATGATAAATAAAATAGAGTCACTCTCCCCTCTAATCGGACCTTTATATTCTAATAATTAAGTAATCTATATGCCACGTCTGTCCCTTTTCTGTCTATTGCTTTCCCCAAAAGTTTTTACTAGGTTCCAGTACCAATTTTAGAGTTAACTAATCTCACGTTTCAATTGTTAGGTCAATCCATTGTCGTTTGTAAACCTAATCTCATCTCATCTCATCTCATCATGGAAAGAGCAACATTACCAGTAGAGCTTTCATCAACCTATGCAAACAAGATCCGATTACAATGTTTCTAAACCTCAGTCACATGTAAATGAGGATTCAAATTCATGGTGAAGTTAACAAATCATATTGGTATATTCTTGGTTTTTTATTCATTTATACTAATATTCAACTATAATACCGTGTCAATTTATGTGCTAGTTATGTAAATCTGTATACTTCTTCTATGATAATATGGCTAGTAGAAATATTTATGCAGTCAAAGTTCTTAGAGACACCTGAGAGACTTCAATTTACTATGCTGGTATGGGAGATGCAAAAGCGTATTCTACAAAATTTAATAAAATAAAAATTTTCACTTCCTGATAATCTTTTTTTAATAGGTATTATCATAATGTTACATCAAATACTCAGGTGGTATTGAAAGCTATGGCAGTACATAGTATTTATACTCTAATATATTCAAGTACATGTGCAAATTACAGAGAGCCTAAAAAGATGCCAATGACTAACGAAACTCCTAAAACACTTAATACTCTAATAGATTCAAGTACATGTGCAACTTACAGAGAGCCTAAGAAGATGCCAATGACAGAAAAAACACCTAAAACAGTTAAGATGCTAATATATTCAAGTACGTCTGCAATTTATAGGAAGCTATGGCGGGCACACAATGTTAATATTTTAATATTCAGTAAGACCCATTTCACCCAGTTACCAAACATTACATCTCGGGTCAAAATTGGGAGTAATGGGTCGGGTTGGGTTGGGTTAGCATGAAATATTTTTGTTAAAAAAGACCTTTTTAATAGACTCAATGTGTTAATGATGGATACTTTTAATAGATACCATTTTTACAATAACCCCCTCTATATATGTGTGTTAGAGGTGAACATGTAGGACTAGTCCGACCGGTCCGACAAAGACCGCCAAGACCGGACCGGTCCTGAACAGGTCCAAGACCGCCGTGCCGGTCCGGAGGTAAAGACCGCCACAAACCGGTCCGAAAGTCGGTCCGGACCGCACCGGTCCAAGAGTCCAAACCGGTCCTAAAAAATGTCTCACCATCTCTTCCATTTTTATTTACACCAAACTTCTTTATATACATTCTCTATATATTATTCTCTCTACTTTTTAAGTTATCAAAAGAATTTACGAAAAGAAAACCGAAAATCGGAAAGTTTTAAACGAAAAACCGAACCGAAAAATATCCGAATGAAAACCGGACGGGTCTGGACCTAAGCCGGACCAGTCCGAAAAAAGACCGACCGCCCAAAAACCTAATGGTCTTACGCGAGGACTGGTCCGCCAAGGACCGGACCTGCCCCAAAAGAGTCCAGAACCGGTCCAGGACCGAATTTGTTCACCTCTAGTGTGTGTGTATGCCTATGTAAGGACATAAGATAAATATGGTGTTTGTTGCCCTTAAAAATGCACAAGGCAGGCTTCATATGATGAGATTGAATTCTCAAGAAGAATTCCCATATTATAAAATGTCCATGTAATAATAATATACATGACAGTCCAACAATAAGCATGGCATCATGTGACAAGACATCTTTCTACCATATAATTATGCAAATGATCTCTTTAAAAACTAATATCTTTGCTTAGTTAGGGATGAGTTAGACAAACAAGAAAATAAATATACTTGATCTTAAAGGATCTCATTTTCCATTGATAAGTGAGACAAAAATATGATTAATGCATTAGTGTACGTTTAAGGCACGGACTTGATCCGAAGGTTTCACATTAAAGGTAGGGGAGGGGGTATTGTTCATTTGAGAGATTAATGTTATAGAAGGATGACAAGATCAATGATTATGTTAGTCATAGAATGTAGATGAAACTAAGATAACTTCAGTAGATTTATTTGATCCAAAAGTCCCAATCAAACCCAAAAGATAAGTGCAAAAGAATTATGTTTAAGCTTATACAAACTATAGTTTCACCAAATGACAATATAAGCAGAAGATGGTCCTTGTACCAACAGAAGGTTGTTTCGTGCGAAAACTATTTGTAACATCATTAATGACTCATTGATAGGGGTATTTTGGTAATTTAAATATTTATGTCACGCGCCAAAACCCAAAAGAAATTGCACTCAACAAGGAATGTGTCGAACATGGCACTCATTTACCAAAACCTTTATGGTTCACCTCTTTGTAGCTTTATTTATTTATTATTATTTTTTTTGACAGATCAAACCCTAAAAGAGGTAACTTTATTGTCACCGCCTACCATATCCTATAGTCGTAAGAGGTCTATCCTTTGTGTGTACTTGCAAGTTCGCTTTCCAGTTGAACCTTGTGCATGTAAATATCTCGATATCTCGACTTGACTCCAATAGTTCCTATGTGAATCAATCCCTATTAATAAGTCATTAATGAGCATTAAGTGTGGTTACAAAGGGTTCTTGCATTAATATATATTGGAGAGGGTTCAAACGAGAACTGTTTTTTTTTAACGAGAACCAATCGTCCCTTAATTAATATAAATCAATGGCTATTAATGGTAATGACTCATTAATGAGTTATTAATGCACTTATTAATGACGTATTAACAAGTGTTATTTTGGGAAAATCAAGTCTCATTCATTAATGACAATCCACCCAAATGCAATTGATAGTTGACTAAATATATAAATGACCAAAATACCATTATTAACGAATGACGGTCCACCCAAACGCAATTCAAGGTGGGGTAAATATATAAATGACCAAAATACCCCTATCAATGGATGGAGAGCGTGGGGGATAGAGTGTGGCAACGTGCATCGGATAAATTCATGGGTAGGTGATGGAATTGAGGGAGAGAGAATCGGATGGATCAGATTGGTTCTTGCGGTACGCATAATAAAGATGATTCTCGTATAAACTTTTCCATACACACACACACACCCTATATGTCCAAAAAATGATCAACACAATGTCCATACGTCTATAGATCAATCATTGGATACAAAAACACAATTATACATGCATACACTATTTTTTACATGTGTTCTTACTATTTATAATATGTACAAAGTCTATCTCTCACAAGGTGCATCAAGAAGTTTCCAGTTGAACGCCATCTTTACATTTTCCAGTTGAACCTTGTGCATGTAAATATCTGGACTTGACTCCAATAGTTCCTATGTCAATCTAAGTAAGTCCAACTGTCAAGGCATTCAATCAAGCTATCATTCTAAACTAATGCAAAATCACTTTCTACTACTTCACATAGATCATTCTACATTTCTACTACTGACTTCATGAAACTAGTATACCTTCCCAAATTGATAGCTCATTCATTCTTCCATCAGATTCCATTAGCTCTTAGTATAAACCAATTACATAGGCTTTTCTCATCTAATTCATACTATGAAATTGAAGGTCAGAAAGTAAAAAATTAATCCACCATCAAAGAAACATCCATCATTTGCGGTTGAAAAAAGCTATCGAATAAATAATCTCCCATTTTTGTTACTGTACACCACAAACAACGTACACAGCTACATTTTACTACACAATTTCTACATCAATTATGCAATCTCAATTCAATTCAGTGCTTAATTTGACTAAATCCCCAAACTAGAACCAAAATCAAATCAGTCATATCAAAAAGCAACCAAGTTGAACAGCAAAATCTCAACGATGATATAGCAATACAGAACTATCTTATTACATAAAGATCAAATCAGATTAATCGATCAATAAAATATTTACCCGATGCAGCGTTTGGAGATCAAAGGCTGAGCACCATACTGAATTGTAAGCAATAAAGAATAGAACCACACTTTTTTGTTTACACCTGAGTTCTCTGAGTAATTCTTTGAACTCAATGCTTTAGATTTGGTAGACGCCATTGATGAGGAGACCTTGACGGAGAACAATTAGGGTTTACGTTTGCGATTCTTGTTGATCCCCTCAAAATGATTTGGAATTTCGTCTCCACGGTTTACATGATTTTTGTTTGAAGAGTCTCGCCTGAGCATAATGGGGTTTTTCTTGCTTTATATCTTGAAAGAATATCATTTAGGTCACTTTAATATGGTTTTATTATCTTCTAATCTCTAAATGTAAATAAATAATATTATATGTTCGTTTTAGTAAAATTAATTCTTAATTATTTATTTAAATTAAAAATAAAATTTATTTTTGGTTTATAAAAATCAAAATTATTAACTTAAATCAAAAGTATTATAAATTATTTCATATTTGTTTTATTTTTAACTTTAACATATTACATTTATCCATCTTAATTTATAAAAAATAAATAAATTAAAATATAAAAATTAAAATTAAATAAAATTCCCCTACAATTGGGGCACTAAAACCAAACTCAATAACAAACAATAGGTTCAAAATCTTATTAGATGTTAATTTGAAAAAGCAAAGTCGAGCCAAATCTATATCCCTATGCTACACGTGCAATCTCCCTTCTACCTAGTCCTGGATTCTATATTCATTCTCCATGAGGACATATGATAACTCCTGTAAATCCGCTCTAACTCTATCTTCTCACCTCAAAAAAGAGCGCCCACGCCTCCTAGTGTCATCCACTGTAATCGATTATGCTCTCCTAACTGGTGATGTTTGTAGCCTCCTTTTAACGTGACCGAACAATCTCAGTCTCCTTTTCTCAACTTGTAGATAATAGATGTTACTCTTAATTCGTTTCTAATAAGAACTTTATCTAAAAACTAAAAATATATTGAAAGTAATAAAAATAATAAGAAAATTTGGTAAAAAGGAAGAAACTAGAGAAACTGTGAGTGACGAGTTGAAATGTGTTGTGTATGTATCGAGGAGAAAGAAATAAAAATAGGTTTTGTAAAATATACGTTACCAAACGGTCGATTGAAAAAAATGGCTCGGGTTTGAACACATGTCGGAAGCCCGAGGCCAACCCGATTGCGGGTGGGGTGGGGGGTTAGCACTATTCCCAAGGGAACACCGAGACACCTGATAGAACCCGAGGGGTGCTCGGGTTTACCACTACGCATGGTCTTAGAAATGTGTTAAGTACTACCAAAAAATAATTTTATAATATGTTATTTTAACATACATTGATTATATAAACTGTTCATTTAATCGAAATGCTCTACCATTATTTTGTACTTTAAATTAATGACAAAAGCATATGACAAAGATCATACATAAGACATGTGATTAAATATTTCAATGACAAATATCACACATACTAAATTATCTTATTAAAACAAGAGGGCATAATTAATTTCTTAACCTTTAATGATAATTAGTGTAACACCCTAAAATGGGGCCTAGTTGTAAACTGTAGTACATGTAGCTCTAATAGTTGTACGTTGACTTTAATTGGTGTTTTGTTGTTAAATGTAGTATACATGTTGTTACATGGTGCTTAATATGTTCATTGGTGTTTTAAACGTGAATTGGTGCTAATTGGTGTTAATTGGTGTTAAATGTGGATTAAAATGTGATAATGTGAAAAGTGTCGTAAGTTGACCAAGTTGATAAATAGTTGAACGGTTTTAGATAATGGTTCCAAAAATATCTCCGTTAGTTGAAACGGATAAACCTAAGTTGTGTTTTAAGTTGAATAGGAGAACAAAATACCCGGGAAGGGGTATTAGCTTCTTAAGTCGGCCTAAGGGCCTCACTTATCCCCTGTTAACACTCTCAAACACACCACACATACACATACATACGTACATGTTAGAACACACACACACTTGGATTTTTGATCTTTTGGAAGAGAAATCAAGAAGGAAGGTTGCTTGTTAGTTGTTTTCAGTGTTGATTCGAGTTCTAGAACCTGAGTTTATATTCTTGTTGGTAAGTTTTTATAGTAAAGAACTTGGTTTGTG
This sequence comes from Pulicaria dysenterica, assembly GCA_947179395.2. Taxonomy (NCBI): domain Eukaryota; kingdom Viridiplantae; phylum Streptophyta; class Magnoliopsida; order Asterales; family Asteraceae; genus Pulicaria; species Pulicaria dysenterica. The sequence continues at coordinate 47,141,454 of OX359293.1, forward strand.
TATTGTGAAGAAGATGACCTAATTTGAAGGTCAAATTAGGTTGTAAGTGTTGTTTTCGTATCCAAATCGTGTTAGTAAGTTCGTAGATATGTTAGACAACTTGTATAAACACTTGAATACGGATTCAAGTCGATTTTGAGTAAAAAACGAGTGTGAACAGTTGATGTGCTCGAACAGAGCAAGAACACACTGTAAATGTTGTTCCTACGGGCGTAGTGGAAGGTTACTACGGCCGTAGGGTATTGTTCCTGTTACTACGGTCGTAGGAAATGGTTGCTACGGCCGTAGGGTCTTGTCCAAGAGGATTACCACCTACGGGTGATGGAAACAAGACTACGGGCGTAGGTATATGACCTGCCGCCGTAGTTACCAAATGGATACCTACTACGGGTGTAGGGATTGGTTCCTACGTCCGTAGGTCATGGTTCTTTGGCAAAGACTTCTACGAGCGTAGTATATACCTACTACAGGTGTAGGAGGTGTTGGAAAGACAACCTGCGGGCGTAGGAACATGTTCCTGCGGCTGTAGGAGGCTGTCAGAAGCCATGTTGACCTTTTGATGAGACAGTTGTTAGTACAGTCAAATGTAGTGTGTACTAAGTAGTGTTTAATCTATGCCTAATGTGTTAGGTGATTCGGACGACTCTGTGTGCTCCCGGGATTCTCGCATTCATATCTTCCTCCTGTAATCTCGAGGTGAGTACCGGTTTCCCATGAGTCTCAGTAGGTAAGTTATTTGTTGTACATGTTGACACGTGATTGGTGTATTGATACGTGATATACAAGGTATGCTATGATAGAATTATATACGCATGCCTCTTATTGATATGAAAGATATTGTTATGATTATATGCGCGCATGAACTAGATCCTTACTGGATCAGCTATTTGTTTATGAGATATTGTCCGGACATTGAACGAAAGAAATACTGAGGTCAGTCAGGTAGATGGGTGATAATATCTGGCTGGGTTCCCAAGGTCCTTAGGGACTATGAATTGGGGAACTAACAGAACTCGGGAGTATACGCTCGGGGTATGGTTCTGCAGGCCACCGTTCCTCTATGGAATTGGGTTCCTTGCTTAGGCTGGAACCGGCATGATAGACAGAGTGTACCACGTGGACTGCTTTTCGCTCCCCCACTGGTGCAATTGGTTGCGGCTGATTCCCTGGTTTGGGTTGTTGCGCGGGGCTGGCTCCCCTGCAAGATACGACTCTTGCTGACATGATTGGCGCGCCGCAATATGATATGATAGCCCTATGTGCTGTTCTGATATATGATAGCCTACTTATTGATGCTTATGTGTAATTGGTGCTCACTAGCTAGTTGTAGCTAACGGTGCAAGATTTCCCTTTTTCGCAGGTTGATGCTAGAGGCGTGGTGAGGCGGGTACTGGTGGTAGTTTTGTTGTAATTATCTTTTGGGGAACACGTTGTTGTATATTGGATCCGGGGGTCGGAATCTAGTAGGTAACGTTTGTAGTTTACGAACTTGGCTAATTCTTTTGATGTAATTAAATATCCGAGTCAATTAACGTTGTTTTTTGTAAATGGCGTTTAATTTCCGCTGCACGCTTTTGATAATAGTAGTTTATAAAGTTTAAATTAACTCTAATTTTAAGCTCGTTAGAGGTGGCGTTACAAGTAGGTATCAGAGCCTAAGTTTGAGGAATTGGGTACTCGTTGAAGTATTCGATCTCAAACTCGGGCCCGACCATCGTTAAGTGTTCCTATCGGGGTAATTGGGGTTGAGTTGAGCGTTATGTGGCTGTCCTATGTGATAGATTAAATGTAGTGATAATAACTGTCGAATAAATGGTGTATTAATTGTGGTCTTTATTTAAATAGTAAGTTGAGTAGAAATGGCTGAGCATAGAGCCACGACAGAAGAGGCTCTTAAACGAATGGATGACGAGGCCTCAAGTGTACGATGGGAAGCTGAGGACGAGGCTTATCAGCATAATGTGGAGCCGCCAAGACACGATCAAGAGCAGGCGGCATATGTTAGGCTGTTAGAGGAGGAGCTCCGACTGACGAGGGAGCTGCTACAAAATGCGATGGCTGGAAAGAAACCAGAGAAGTGGTCTTACAAAAAGTTTATGTCTTGCAGGCCGAAGGTTTATGAGGGTAGTGATAATCCCTAGGATACGATTTGTTGGCTTCGCGAGACGGACCAAGTCTTCGAATCTTGTGATTGTGAACGTGAGAGCCGTGTCAAGTACGTTGCTAGATTGTTGAAGGGGCGTGCTTTGGATTGGTCGGATACGGTGAAAGATACGTTGAGCCCGGAGGTAATCGCTGCTCTGACTTGGGAGCAGTTCTCTGAAAAGTTGAAAGCAAAGTACTGCACAGATTATGATTTGGAGAGAATGGAGAACGAGTTTAACAGTCTCCGTAAGGGGGACAAGCCAGTTGAGGACCTTATCAACGCTTTTACAGATAAGGTGAGATTTATACCGCATTTGGTGACTGACGAGAAAGCCAAGATGCGGAAGTTTGTGAACATGTTACCACTTGATTATCGCACTCATGTGAGAGTGGCTACTACCATGGATCGGGCGTTTGAGATAGCACGACAGGTTGATGGGGATAGACGCCAGGGTAAGGGGGATCACGCTGCAGAGGGCCAGAAAAGGAAGTTTCAGCAGTTTTCAGAGTCTGGTACTTCAAAGGGGTGTCGTTGACTGGTGGAAAGCTTGATTCTTCGAAGAAGGCTAAGTTTGAGGGTTTGTGGTGCTCCCAGTGTCGTACCTATCATACTGGTGATTGTTCAAAGGCTACTACCCGGTGCTTCATGTATCGTCAGAAAGGGCACTCGGTGACTGAGTGCAAGTTTAAGGAAAATGTCGGCTATAAGTGCCACAAGCCAGGGCACATGATTTCTGATTGTCGATCGAAGGAAGACGCTGGAGCTGGAGGATCTGCCTCGGGGCAGAAGAAAGACAACGCTCCCCGTGCTAAAGGGCGGGCGTTTCAGATGATAAAGGAAGAGGCGAAGGGCGCTGGGGACGTGATTACTGGTACTTTTCTTATTAACTCTACCCCAGCATGCGTATTGTTTGATTCTGGAGCTACATATTCTTTTGTATCTGTATTGTTCTGTGATAAACTGCAAATGCCTGTATCTGTGTTGTCTGAGCCAATAAGAGTAGAGACTGCTAGTGGTAAAGTAGTTCCAGTTGTAGATAATGTCCCTCAAGCGGTTATTGATATTGACGGGAGTAGTTTTCCTGTATCTCTTCTTCTTATGCCGATTGCGGGATTCGACGTTGTGATTGGGATGGATTGGCTTAGCAAGTTGAACGCTGAGATTTTCTGTTCCAAGAAGTTGATCAAAGTTCCTTTACCTGACGGGTCATATGCGGTGGCTCGTGGTGAAAGATGAAAATCGGATATTCCTATCATTTCTCTGATGAAAGCTCGGAAGTCGGTTTCAAAAGGCTGCGATTGCTATCTAGCACATGTGATTGACGCTAAGTTGGAGAAACGTGTTGTTCGTGATATTCCAGTGGTGACCGATTATCCAGAGGTATTTCATGACGAGTTACCTGGGTTACCGCCAGTTAGAGATGTAGAGTATCGTATTGATCTTGTTCCGGGGGCTACCCCTGTGGCTAAAGCTCCATATCGTCTTGCTCCTTCCGAGGTTCGCGAGATGATGACGCAGATTCAGGAGTTGCTTGACAAAGGCTTTATTCGCCCGAGTTCTTCTCCTTGGGGTGCTCCTGTGCTATTCGTGAAAAAGAAAGATGGGACGATGAGAATGTGCATTGATTACCAAGAGCTGAATAAGCGAACGGTAAAGAATAAGTATCCTCTGCCGCGGATAGATGATTTGTTTGATCAACTGCAGGGAGCGACGTGCTTCTCAAAGATCGATCTGCGGTCTGGATATCATCAGGTGTTGGTTGCCAATGAGGACGTTCCAAAGACGGCTTTCCGTACTCGTGTTAGTCTTGATTTGTTTACATTCCATCAGCACTGAAGTCTTCGAAGAAGGTTTCAGTAGAAGAAGCTATCTGAAGAAACGTCTCAACGCACAAATGATGTTCGCATCTGAAAAGCTGAAAGTTTCATCACTGAAACTTTCAGTTAAGGTTTACTGAAGTCTGTCTTCAGTAAATGGTCCCCTCAGTGACGTCATCAACTGTCACTTTCAAGATAGTATTGCGTGATGAGAATATGTTACTTATCAGTCTACAAGATTGTGACGAGTGTCACTATATCAACGGCTAGGATTGATAAGGGAAATGTATAAATACTCTTATCTTTGTTGAGAAGACTGGCTTGCTCAATCTGTAAGTTCAGATAGCAATAGCTTTGTGCTTGTATTTTCTATCAAGTTTGTTCTTGAGTTTTCAATTGAATTTAAGAAGTCTTTTCTTCTTAAATTCCAGTCTGTAAGTTTGTTATATCAATATTAACAACCTTAGACATTTCTCACTGTTCTTATAATTACTATTTCCGCACTTAATACTTATTTAAGTTAGTATTATTCACAATTTGGGAACAACAATTGGTATCAGAGCGGGTTCAAATTCTTCAATAATTTGAGATCTGCCGAGATGTCTAAAGTTGACTATAACGACAATGGGTCTTCTGGTAAGCCACCAAAGTTCTCTTCTGAAAATTTTTCCAGCTGGAAGGGAAGAATGATTCTCTATCTTGAGAACTTGGATACTATGTCTCTATCTGTTCTAGAAATTGGTCCTATCATTCCAAAAACCATTTCGCTTATGAGTGAAGAAGGTGATCTACTGGAACCTCGTCCTAAATTGTGGAACATGTGGACAGATGAAGACAGAAGACAGGTAAACTTGGATGCTAAAATTCGAAACAACATTGCTATCTCACTTCCCAATGATATCTATCATACCATCTCTAATCTGAAAACTACAAAGGATATGTGGGAAACCTTGTGTATAGCATACGAAGGAACTGAAAAGGTGAAGGAGAACAAAAGGACGACTGTCATCAGGAAGTACGAAAGTTTTTGCTCTAAAGAATCTGAGACTCTTACTGAAGTTTATACAAGGTTTACTTGTCTGTTAAATGATATGTTAGAGGCTGGTGTTTAGAGAGAGAAGATCCAAATTCTTAACAGATTCCTGGATGCTCTCCCCAGTGAGTGGGATACCATGTGCCTCGTTTTCAGGACCAATAATAAGTTAAAAAAATTGGATATGAGAAAGCTGTATGGCATATTACTGAATGATGAGCAAACAAGAGCTCAGAAACAGGAACTGAAGAGATCAGCTAAGAAGAGTTTAGCTGTAGTTGCAGAAATTGAAGTATCAGCTCAACAATTCACTGAAGATTCCGACACGGAGACAGAGAATGACTGGGTAGCTGAAGGTGAAGAGGGTCATCCAGAGTTCAAGGTTGAACAAGCTTTCATAATGAAGAACTTCAGCAAGTTCTTAAAATTCAAGGCCAAAACTAATGATCAAGGGTCAGGAAGTTTCAAATCCACCACTGATAAATCAAAGCTGGAATGTTACAAATGTGGCAAGCTTGGCCACTTCGCTGCTAACTGTATTGTCAAATCCTCATCTAAGAGTTATCCATCAAAGGCTGACAAGTACAAGTCTAAGTACAAGGCACTGAAGCTGAAAAATCAAAGTTCAACTGAAAAGAAGAAAGAGAAGGCAATGATAGCTGGAGAACTGAATTGGACTGACTCTGAAACATCCGATGATGATCAAGAGTCTGAAAAAGCTATGTTTGCTGAAGAATTCTTAGGGTGTGCTCAACCTTACATGTCTCTGATGGCAACTGAGAGCCAGTTCAAGAAAGACCTAGCTACTGCTGAACGGTTGAGTTCAACTGAGGGTTGGAATTCCTCTATGATGTACAAGGTATCAAACTTTCAGAACTATGAGTCTAATGAGAAAAATGATATGTTTGCTTATTTGGTGTCTGATTTAATTTATGTACATGATGAACAAAACAAAATCAAGAAAATCTTTTCTTATCAACAAAACCTAATTCAGGAAACTGAAACTGAGAATGACACTCTTGTTCAAGAATCCTTTGCCTTGAAAAGTCATCTAGAGCTGTTAACAAATGAACTAAAAAATGGCCAAAGCTGAGCTATCTTTAACAAATGATAAACTCAAAGATCGTCAGTCCATCATTGATCTCTGGCTCAGTCCTAATAAACTCGCCTTTGAGAGTATCAATCATCAAATGATCATTCAAAGAGAAAGAGTTGGGTTAGGAAAAATCAAAGAAGCTGCCTCATTCAGCAAAAAGTGCAAAAAGGTTGATGAAATGTTTTTCAGTGATTTAACATGTGAAAACATAGGAAACTCAGATATGCTATATAAAAGATTTACTAAGGCAGCCAGTGAAGTTCCTGAATTCAATGAGGAAACAAATTCTGAAATCAGAAACATACTGTTGTCTTCCGATAACTTGTTTGAAAATCAGAATAATTATCAGCAAAATTTTTCCAATCTCACTGAATTTGAACTTTCCGTTGTCACTGAATCTGAATCTATTACTTCAACTGAATCTGAACCCATGGCTTCCACCAAAACTGAATCCACTTAAGTTCACACCTCCACTGAACCTCTGATAGCTGAAGCTCCACTTGAAACTAATCCTTCAATACAAAATCAAAACTACAAAAGATCGAAAACTCAAAGTCATCAGTCTGAAAAGCCAAAATCAAAAAGGTTGAGCAAATTGCAAAAATTTGAATCAACACTGAAGATAATGATGAATCAGTTAAAAGAGTTAACTAGATCCAATACTCAGAAAGCAATATCAAACGTCAAAAGGATAACAAATCCACACGTAAATGTTATAAATGTGGTATGAGAGGTCATGAAGCTAAAACATGTGATTCACCTGTTGCTACTTACTGTACTTCTTCTGAGCCCATCAGCAGGTGGGTTCACAAATTGGTTTAATTCTTTGTTAACTTGTGCAGGGTGGTCAAGGAAATAACACCTGGTACCTTGATAGTGGATGCTCCCGTCACATGACTGGATGAAAATCTTTACTAACAAAAGTTACTCCAGTCGATGGTCCACAAGTTATATTTGGTGGAGGAAAATGTGGAAAAACAGATGCCTATGGTCAATTAAAGAAATGTGTTATTCATATCAAGAATATCGCTCATGTCACCGGACTTGAGTATAATCTGATAAGCATAAGTCAGATGTGTGATGCAGATTATTCCGTTCTGTTCAAAAAATACAAGTGTTCCATCAGAAACAAAGAGGGCACTGAAGTCCTTCAGGCCAAGAGAATAGATAACATGTATGTTCTCGACTTCAATTCAGTTACTTCTCCCTCAGATGTATGCTTTATCTCACAGTCAGTCAAAGAACTACATTGGTTGTGGCACAAAAGGTTATCTCATCTGAATTTCAAAAATATGAGCAAACTAGCACAAGGGCAACTAGCAAAAGGGTTGCCTAAGATTAGCTATGTGAAAGACAAAGTTTGTCATGCTTGCGAGAAAGGAAAACAAAAGAAGTCTGTTCACAAATCAAAGCACTGTGATCGGATCAACAAAGCATTTCAGTTGCTTCACATGGATCTCTTTGGTCCAGTCAGCACTCCAAGTATCAGTGGTAAGAAATACACTCTTGTAATTGTGGATGAATATACACGTTTTACTTGGGTATTCTTTCTATCTAAGAAGAGTGAAACTGCTGAGATCATAATTAGCTTCATCACAAGAATGAATCGTCAGTACGATATTCATGTCAAACAGCTAAAAAGTGATCATGGTACTGAATTTAGAAACAGAACTCTTGAGGACTTCTGTGAAGAGAATGAGATTGTTAAGAATTTTTCAGCCGTGTACACCCCTCAACAGAATGAAGTTGCTGAAAGAAAGAATCACACACTAATTGAAGCCGCACGAACCATGCTTGCTGAAGCAAATATATCATTACGTTTCTAGGCTGAGGCCATCAATACAGCATGTTATACACAAAACAGATCGTTGGTAGTTAAAAGACATTTGAAAACTCCTTACGAATTGTTGCACAATAAGATTCCAAATGTTGGTCATTTGAGAATCTTTGGTAGTACATGCTTTATTCTGAGCAGTAAGGATCGCCCGAGCAAGTTTGCACCCAAAGCTGATGAAGGAATATTTCTTGGGTATTCTAGCATCTCAAAGGCATACAGGGTGTTCAACTTCAAAAGCAATACAATCCTTGAAACAATGGATGTCACATTTGATGAATTAGATCTTCACTCAAGATATTCAGATCAAAACACTGCAAATTCAGACGACTGGGATACATTGCTTTCTTCTCCATTTGAAGACACTTCAGCCGCTTAGCCAAAAGAAACAGTTTGCGAAGATTATGACGATAACGGCATACCTCCTGTTATTCCTATACCCATTTCAGTTGTAACATCCTGTAACACACCAATTCCTGGACCCATAAACTACGAAATACCACTGATTGATTTTGAATCCCAGTCTCCATCTTCAACTGAAGTTCCCTCTGATCCATTTATTGAAGTAAACTCTCCCATTCCTGAATTTCCAACTAAACCTTCTCTAGTTCAAAATCCAATACCTCCTAACACCAAATGGACCAAAGATCATCCCATTGATCAAGTAATTGGTAATCTAAATGAAGTAGTTCGTACTAGAAGATCTGCAACACCAGGGTTTTGCATGTTTGCTGATTTCATTTCTCAAACTGAACCAAAGAAGGTTAATGATGCTTTAAAAGATTCACACTGGGTATCAGCAATGCAAGAGGAACTGAATGAATTTAAAAGGAATAAAGTATGGAATCTCGTACCACCTCCTTCGAGTCAGTCTGTAATAGGAACCAAATGGTTTTTCAGGAACAAGAAAGATGAATCAGGAGTAGTAATTCGAAACAAAGCAAGATTAGTTGCCAAGGGATACTATCAGGAAGAAGGAATTGACTATGATGAAACGTTTGCTCCCGTTGCACGAATGAAAGCAATTTGCATATTTCTTGCTTTTGCTGCTCATAAAGGATTCAAAGTTTATCAAATGGATGTCAAATGTGCTTTTCTCAATGGTGAACTAAAAGAAGAGGTATATGTTCAGCAACCTCCCGGTTTTGAAAATCCCAAGTATCCAAATCATGTGTACAAGCTAGACAAAGCACTGTATGGATTGAAACAAGCACCTCGAGCCTGGTATGATACTCTTTCAGCATATCTTCTTAAAAAGGGCTTCAAACGAGGTACAATTGATAAAACTCTCTTTCTTGGTAGGGAAAAAGGTGATTTGCTTCTTGTCCAAATCTATGTTGATGACATAATATTTGGGTCTTCTAATGAAAATTTGTGTAAGGAATTTGAAAGAATCATGACCAAAAAGTTTCAAATGAGTATGATGGGTGAGCTAACCTACTTTTTAGGACTTCAAATTAAGCAAACTGAAACTGGTATCTTCATCAATCAAGGAAAGTATATCACTGAATTACTGAACAAGTTCAAATTCATTGAATGTTCAGTCATGAAAACACCCATAGCTCCCAAAACATCGAGGGATGATTGGTTCTTTGCTTTATTTAACTACTAGTAGACCTGATATCATGTTTTCCACATGTTTATGTGCTCGTTTTCAAGCAAATCCAAAAGAGTCTCATATGTATGTTGTTTCGAGGATCTTCAGGTATCTGAAGGGTACTCCTAATTTGGGTCTTTGGTATCCCAAAGACTCAGGTTTTGATCTAATGGGCTTTTCAGATTCAGATTATGCAGGCTGTCATATGGACAGAAAAAGTACCACTGGAGGATGTCAGTTGCTTGGACGTAAACTCGTCAGTTGGCAAAGCAAGAAACAAAATTCTATTTCTTTATCTACCGCTGAAGCCGAATATATTTCAGCAGGGAGTGGCTGTGCTCAAATCTTGTGGATTCAACATCAGCTTGCTGACTACGGTGTTTCTCTTGTCAAGACTCCCATCTACTGTGACAACACTAGTGCTATAGCAATTTCTAACAATCATGTGCTTCATATCCGAACAAAACATATCGATGTTCGTCACCACTTCATCAGAGATCACATAGCTAAAAATGATATTGAGCTGTACTTTGTTCCAACTGAACATCAATTAGCTGATATCTTTACAAAAGCTCTGGATGAAGCACGATTCAATTATCTTGTTTCTGAACTTGGTCTGCTGAACTTTTGACATCTGCCCGTGTTCAGCTTACCTTGTTGCCAAACGTGGTCGACTGACGTTCTCACATCTGAAAGCCTTCAGCTGACAGGTAAGTCTTCTTTTATCCTTATGTTAATAAAATATTGGTTGGATTTGTGTAAATGTGGTTAACTCGATTTTATCTTTATTTGGAGTCGCATTTATTACAGTCGTCATTTCGTATTCACTCTCAATAATAAATAATTATTACATTCTTTTGTTTATATATCCTTCTTCCTTCTCAACCTTCTTTATCTTCTTCCCTCCCTTTTCTTCTCTTTTCTTCATTCCTTTCACTGCATTCTTCATGGAGATCTCGTTTGTTATCATCAACCATCCCTTTATGTACACCATCACCATCCGTTTCAATAACGTCGGGTTTGGAGCAGTAGTTCAAATCGCCGTTGATCTTCTTGATTAACCAACATTGGCGATCATCTCCCTTCATCTTTTGGCATGGACGCACTAGACACTCATCCACTCTTTTGGCTCTATGATTTAGATCATTTTTGTATGCTCCATTGTAAATCTTGTTGTTTGAATCTATCATATTAATGGATGATGTTCTTATGTTGTGTTCTGTGTTCTTCATTACTATCCTTTATATTTTATATTAGATAAGTCAATGTAATTCTTAATTATTCTCATTTAATGTTGTTTCACTGAAATACCCTGATTAACAGCCTTTCAGTTCACAGTCATTAATTGCTAATAATAAAAAATTATAAACATTCGCAACACTTAAATACCCTGATTAACAGCCTTTTAGTTGTTTGCATTATTTTTTTTATATAATATTTCTTATGTTTGATGTCTTTAGTTTCGTTTCTTTTTAACTGTGGTTAGTTTTTGCGGTTTCATCCAACGATTGAATATCAATCAAATAGGACCCACCTTTTGCAATCACCGTCTCATTTTCTATTCTCCGTTAACCGCTCTCTTTCTCTAAACCTATAAAACGCTCTATCGTCTTCTTCATCTTTCTTTCTACTGTTTCTCCTCTCTTTCGACAAAAATTTTCTTCTCTCAAACATCATGTCACGCCCAGCAACCTTGTGTGTTCATCTTCCTGAATCAGTTGTATCAATCATCTCCAATGCTGAGATTGTTCACAAATCAAACAATACCTTTGTTTCACTGTCCTCTGTCCCTGCAACATCCGAATTCTTCAATCTCATTAACTTTTTCCGCCATTGTCCTCTCAACTATGCCTTGTCCACCCAAATCCCCATGTTTGAAGAACACCTTTGTGAATTTTGGATGACAGGCACTGTGATTGATGAGACATCTGACAACCCTAAAATCTCTTTCACTCTGCTGAACGGTAAGCAAAAATGCCGTGGTGATAAATAACTTCTTGCTAAAGCACTTCATTTTCCCACTGATGATAAGTCTCCTTGTGTTTCTTACACAAAATCGGCCAAGGATCTTATTGCCGCATATCTGAAACTTCCTGCAACTTCTTACATCAAGGGGAAAACCTTAGTCAGGAACAAGTTACCAACGGTATGGTGTAGTTTCTTCAGTATACTTACATTCTGTATGACTGCCAAAACTGGAGGAATGGATCAGGTGTCTGAAAATGTGCTTAGTCTAGGTCATGTGCTGATGTACAACACAAAGGTAGACTATGCTTCTTTTGTCTTTGGTCTTCTTCTATCACTTGTAAAGATGAAAAAGCGCAATTCCCACATTCCTTTCCCCCGATTTCTAACCTTGCTGTTTCGTCAACTACTGCGACGATCACACTACTATTCAACCAAGCATCCGGTTAAGTTATCTTCTCTCCCAAATTCTGTCTGGACAAGTACTGGCTCTGCTGATCCAATACCGCTCACTGAAGCTATGATGGAATATGCTCGTATGGATATCTCTCCTGCTATTTCAGTCCGACCATCAACTTCTGTTGAACTTGTTGCTCCACTTTCAGATTCAGAGGCAATTGAATAGACTGTTGTTCCTTCAGCTGACCCAATACCTGCTCCAAAGAAGAGAAAGTGACGGCTACTCAAGGTACCCGCTTCAGTCACCATTACTGAACTTGTGCCCACATCACATGGAGTTCTTCTTCAAAAGACTTCATCCGCAAAAGGGGCTTCCGATTCAAGTCCTTCTGTTCAACCAAAACGACTAAAGCGTAACACCCCAACTTCTTCTCCTGATACATCTGACACAACACCTACTGACACTAATATTCAGCGTACATCTGTTGCTGACTCTCAAAGGAAAACACCACGAATCCTACAAAAGTTCCTCGACTGGACTTTCAGCACCTACTACAACAGCTAAGGTGATCATTTTTTATCCAATTTCCACTGTAAGTCCTCTCTCCCCTCCTCAAATTACTTCACTCGCATCACAGACCCTTAGTACTCTAGTCGACCCAACTAGTTTACTGGTCCACACTATTGCTCGTGATATATCGGCTCAACACCAGACCGACTCTGAAGCACACCCTTTTCAGCCCTCACAGAGTTCAGCGGCACCAGATGAACTTTTTGGTTTTGCCTTTGCAACTAATGATCAGCGTCAACCCGTTTGTTAAAGTTGCTCAATCACCTTCTACCAATGATGAGTGTAAAATTCCCTTACACTCAGAGGCTCCAAAAACCAATGATGTTGAGGAAATCACACCCTCAACTACGGTTCTCACCACTTCAGTTGTAGTAAATCCCCCTGCTTCAGATGCCACTACTACTGCTAACGTTTCAGTACCACAAACTGAAACTACAGTTCGGCTACAATCCCTTGATAGATCCGTCGTCCCAACTGATCTTATGGATTTTACCAATACAAATTATATCTCGGAACCCAAACCCTTTGAGTCTGATGTATTTCACCTCAATGATGAATCAGATAAACCATCTGGTTCTGAGAAACCCCTAACTCATGATGTTTCAGATATCCCTGACACTGAAGTTTTTCTCTTCTCTCCCATCTTGGCCACTGATGGTTCAGCTAACCCAACTGCACCTACGACTACTTCTTATGCTAATGAAGATGTAGTTATACACAAAACTATTACTGAAGCACAGCCTAATATAGCCCCTGATGATTCATTAAACCCAAATGTTTCTATGGCTATACATACCCCACCTATACCAATTTCTTTTAAAAATTTAAACAAAGAACAGGGTCTCATTTGGGATCCTGTCTCTGGTTTTAAGTATCTTGTCAATCTTCTACCTCCCACTGCCAATCAAGTTCATCTTGATCGACTGATGGTTTTTGGGAAAGAAATCTCTACTGACTACAATGCTCAGTTTCCCTCTCTAAAACACGTACTCTCTGAAAAATCAGTAACCGATCCTCACGACGGTTCTGACAAATCTGAAACCTCCTCTTCTTCCTCTGATCACGACTTTCTTGCTGAAACAACAACCCCTCTGTCACCTCCCATAATACGTTCACCTACTGAAGTTGATGACGACTCAATGTCTGTTCTTGATGCTTACTTAAAGCTCGATGACACCATTCATCTTCTTCAGAGTCAAATCACCAGAGAATTCCATCGGTTTAATATTCAGCATATGTCAAATGTCAACTTCGCTGACGAAATTAAACTCCTTACTGCACTTTTGGTAGACTACATCAGTACCTTGAATAAGGAGTTTCAGTTTCACAACCAACTTCGGGTCACTCTTTTTAAACAACTTCGTGACTATATTGCCAATGGTAATAAATGTTACAAGGATGTGTTATCTCAGCTTTCCTCCTCTTAGTCATCTCTATCTGAGTCTCTTTCATCCTTTCAAGCCACATTTCTGAAATCCTTCACTGATACTATCTCACAACTTCGAGACTCAATGAAAGCATATGCTTCCAAACGCTATCTTCAGTCCTATCACAAAAAGGTAGTCCTGAAAGACATGCAACGTATGCTGTTAGCTACACTAAACAAACACATTGTTCCAAGATTACAAAGGATAGAAGCTGCTACAGTCTCCTCCTCAGCTTCTAAGGGGGAGAAATTTCTGAGATCTTCAGTTGTGGCTAAAGCAATAAGAGCAAACAACAAGAAAAGGAAAACATAGTCTTTAAGAGATAAGGAAGAAATCAGTCTGCTGAAACAAACGATTGAGGAATACTCAGTGATCAGAGACAGAATCGAAAAAGAAAGGGAAGAGCTACATAGAATTTTTGAGGAATCCCTAAGTGAACCAGGAGATGAAAGCAACACAAAATTCTCCGAAAGGTCATCTCCTGAGCTTGATTTTAACTTAATGATTCAATCCTCCCCACAGAACATCACTCAACCTGAGACAGCCTTGATTATACATCTCAATGCACCTCTCACTGCTGGAAGTTCACTCTCAGCTTCTGAAACAAAAATGAATATTGATGTTCCTAGTCCTAAGGAACTAACCTCCAATATTCTGAAACCAACATATCTGGAGCAGTTCCCACTGATAATTCCTAACACTGAGTTCTCTTCAGTTATAAGTGAAAAAGCTACCTCACCTATCAGAAATCCTGAGAAAGGTAAAGGTGTTTCAGATGGCACTGAAACTGAGAAACCCAAGGTTGTCAACACTGAGAAACTAATGTTTGATAGCATGAAGGCAATTAGAAATCCGGTGTCCAAAACAGGGGGAGGAAAATCTGAAAATACGTTCACTGAAGAAGAACAAGCTGCTGCTTTCGGTATGACCTTGGAAGAGTATAGAAGAGAAAAAGAGTTAGCTAAAGAAAAAGCTAGATTACAAAAGCTATCTGAAGCAGAAGCCTTAAGGACTGCTGAACTTGAGGCTGAACAGCAAAAAGCTTCAAGGAAAATGTCTCCTCAATCTCTCCAACATGCAGTAGAATGAAAAGTTGAAGAGGAAAGAATTAAAAAGGAAAAAGCAAAGGCAATCAGAGAACAGAAGGAGAAGGAATGGTTTGAGTCTAAAACTAACAGAGTTGATCCTGATCCAATCACAGTAGTCAGAGTCACAAAATAGAAACGTGGAATCATAGTGGAGATTTAAAGGAACAAAAATCGCCTCAAAGTTCAGTACGTCACCCATACCAATCTTACAAAATTCAGTCTCTCTGAATGGATTGAAATTGGAAAATGTTTGAACAAACTGAAACGAACGGAACTTGTTAGGACAGTTAAAAGAAGGCTTTCTTATCTGCAAGAATCCTATGATAAACTGAAAGAACGTTTTCAACCTACTAAAGGTGACTCTGAAAATCTAGAAAAAGATCAACCAACAAAGAAAAGAAGAAGAAAATCTTCTAGAAGATCTCAAGAAGAGACTATAAAGCTTATGGCTGTTGGTATTCTTCCAAATTGCAGAAATATGGATTGTTCAATCCCTCCAGGTTTCGAGTTTATTGACAAACAGGTTCTTAAAAATCCTAGAGGATTTTTCTTCAAAGATGCTTATGACAGACTAAGGTTTCAGAGAGTGTCAGAACTGGACAATGCTGATTGGATGCATCTACAGGCAATTTCATCCTACTTTGATACAAGGGATCCTGATACAGCTGACATTTACATGAAGATTGTAAAATTGTTCGACGCCAAGAAGCCCAGAGATCCTGACACTGAAATGTGGGAAGAAAAAGCCAAAGTTATAGAGAGTACTCAAGCACACAAACCTTCAAAGAGTTCTTGATGTACATGTATTTTTCTCCATGTTTGTACTCTCAGTATGTACTGTTTTCTTTACTCTTGGATATCTGAAAATTACAAAAACATTGAAAAATGAAAAGAATCTAAAAACAAGACAGTCTGGATCATGTACATATGAGTTCTATTGTGTAAATAGTTCTATTTGTTTATTCTTTTTAAATAATGATGGATTATAAACAAATAGTGGGAGATTGTTAGTCTTGATTTGTTTACATTCCATCAGCACTGAAGTATTCGAAGAAGGTTTCAGTAGAAGAAGCTATCTGAAGAAACGTCTCAACGCACAAATGATGTTCGCATCTGAAGAGCTGAAAGTTTCATCACTGAAACTTTCAGTTAAGGTTTACTGAAGTCTGTCTTCAGCAAATGGTCCCCTCAGTGACGTCATCAACTGTCACTTTCAAGATAGTATTGCGTGATGAGAATCTGTTACTTATCAGTCTACAAGATTGTGACGAGTGTCACTATATCAACGGCTAGGATTGATAAGGGAAATGTATAAATACTCTTCTCTTTGTTGAGAAGAGTGGCTCGCTCATTCTGTAAGTTCAGATATCAATAGCTTTGTGCTTGTATTTTCTTTCAAGTTTGTTCTTGAGTTTTCAATTGAATTTAAGAAGTCTGTTCTTCTTAAATTCCAGTCTGTAAGTTTGTTATATCAATATTAACAACCTTAGACATTTCTAACTGTTCTTATAATTACTATTTCCGCACTTAATACTTCTTTAAGTTAGTATTATTCACAATTTGGGAACAACAATTCGCTATGGTCATTATGAGTTTTTGGTGATGCCTTTCGGCTTATCCAATGCTCCTTCTGTTTTCATCGACCTGATGAATCGGGTTTTTCGTCCTTTCCTTGAAAAGTCGGTGATTGTGTTTATTGACGATATTCTAATTTACTCTAAGACTGAAGCTGAACACGAGTCACATTTGCGAGAGGTTCTCAAAACTCTAAAACGGGAGAAGCTTTACGCTAAATTCTCGAAGTGTGAGTTATGGTTGCAAGAAGTCCATTTCCTTGGTCACGTGATCTGCAATGATGGTGTGAAAGTTGACCCGGCGAAAGTCGAAGCGGTTATGAATTGGGCAGTTCCTCGAACTCCTTCTGAAGTTAGAAGTTTTCTCGGCTTAGCTGGTTACTCTCGGTGGTTTATCCGCGAATTTTCTAAACTTGCAGGTCCTTTGACTAAACTAACTCGCAAAGATGTTGCATTTGTTTGGGCGGAAACTCAAGAACAAGCGTTTCAGTCTTTGAAACGGCTACTGTGCGAGGCTCCAATACTTTCCTTGCCAGAGGGATCTGAAGACTTCGTTGTTTACTGTGATGCCTCGTGTTCTGGATTGGGGTGTGTGTTGATGCAGCGAGATAAAGTGATTGCCTACGCCTCAAAGCAATTGAAACCTCATGAAGGCAACTACCCGACCCATGATCTAGAGTTGGCCGTGGTGGTGTTCGCGCTGAAATTGTGGAGACACTATCTCTATGGCACTAAATGTGTGGTCTGTATGGATCACAAGAGCCTACAATATGTTTTCATGCAGAAAGAGCTCAATATGAGACAACGCAGATGGCTCGAGTTGATAAAAGACTATGATTGTGAAATTCGCTACCATCCGGGTAAGGCCAACGTGGTGGCGGATGCTTTGAGTCATAAAGGCTCTTCTGTAGACGTAAAGTTCATGAAGCTCACTGTGGTTCCTGATATCATTGCTCAATTGAAGGAAGCACAGCAAGTGGCGTTGCAAGATGAGAACCTGAAGGCAGAAACGATGAAGAAATTGAAAGATCAACTTCTTGATGATACTCGCGGACTTAATACTTTTCAGTCTCGTGTATGGGTGCCGCTTTATGGTGGAAATCGTGAGCTGATACTGCAGGAAGCTCACAAATCTAGGCTGTCGGTTCATCCGGGCAGCACAAAGATGACCATGACTTGAAGGCATTATATTGGTGGCCTACTTTTAAACGAGACATTGCTTCCTTCGTGGAGAAATGTCAGATCTGCGCGCAAGTTAAGACAGAACATCAGAAGCCTTATGGTAGTCTGCAGCAACTTGAGATCCCTGAATGGAAGTGGGATCACATTACGATGGATTTTGTGACAAAGTTGCCGAAGACCCTCAGGGGTCATGATGCTATTTGGGTCATTGTCGATAGATTGACCAAGAGCGCTCATTTTCTAGCTATCAGCGAGTCTACTCCGATGGAAAAGTTAGCAAAGTTATACGTGAATGAAGTGGTGTCACGACATGGTTTGCCATGTTCGATTGTATCTGATCGTGATGCGAGATTTGCTTCACATTTTTGGCAGAGTTTACAGCATGAACTTGGTACACGTGTTTATCTGAGCACGGCGTATCACCCACATACAGATGGCCAGTCGGAAAGAATGATCCAGACGTTGGAGGACATGCTTCGCGCATGTGTTCTCGAATTTGGTGGTGCGTGGGATTCTCACTTGCCGTTGGTCGAGTTTGCTTATAATAATTCGTACCATTCCAGTATTGGGATGCCACCTTATGAGATGCTGTATGGGAGGCGTTGTCGTACTCCCACGTGTTGGTTAGAGCCCGGTGAAAAGCAGTTTGCCGGACCTGAGATTGTTCAGATTACAGCAGATAAAGTGAAGATTGCACGGGAAAAGCTCAAAGCAGCCCGTGATAGACAGAAAATATATGCTGACCCTAAACGCAGACCAGTTGCATTCCAGGAGGGCGATCGGGTGTTCCTGAAAGTTTCTCCCTGGAAGGGCGTGATTCGTTTTGGTAGAAAGGGTAAGTTGAGTCCATATTACATTGGTCCATTTCGGATCATTCGCGTGGTTAATGATCAGACTGTTACGCTAGAGTTGCCTCCAGAGCTATCTGGAATTCACAACATGTTTAACGTGTGTTATCTGCGTAAATGTAAAGTGAAGGAGAACCAGATTCTGCCTCTACATGAATTGAAGGTTGACTCTTCAAAGGGCCTAGTTGAAGAACCTGTTGAAATACTTGGTTCTAAAACTAAGAAGTTGCGCAGAAAGATGATTAAACTGGTGTTAGTCAAATGGAAGCATAACCTGGGTTCGAACATGACCGACATGAAAGCTCGATACCCTCACTTGTTTGTAGACGGTCAGATTCCGAGGACGGAATCTTCTTAAGGGGGTAGATTTGTAACACCCCAAAATGGAGCCTAGTTGTAAACTGTAGTACATGTAGCTCTAATAGTTGTACGTTGACTTTAATTGGTGTTTTGTTGTTAAATGTAGTATACATGTTGTTAAATGGTGCTTAATATGTTAATTGGTGTTTTAAACGTGAATTGGTGCTAATTGGTGTTAATTGGTGTTGAATGTGGATTAAAATGTGGTAATGTGAAAAGTGTCGTAAGTTGACCAAGTTGATAAATAGTTGAACGGTTTTAGATAATGGTTCCAAAAATATCTCCGTTAGTTGAAACGGATAAACCTAAGTTGTGTTTTAAGTTGAATAGGAGAACAAAATACCCGGGAAGGGGTATTAGCTTCTTAAGTCGGCCTAAGGGCCTCACTTATCCCCTGTTAACACTCTCAAACACACCACACATACACATACATACGTACACGTTAGAACACACACACACACACACTTGGAGTTTTGATCTTTCGAAAGAGAAATCAAGAAGGAAAGTTGCTTGTTAGCTGTTTTCAGTGTTGATTCGAGTTCTTGAACCTGAGTTTATCTTCTTGTTGGTAAGTTTTTATAGTAAAGAACTTAGTTTGTGTATTGTGAAGAAGATGACCTAATTTGAAGGTCAAATTAGGTTGTAAGTGTTGTTTTCGTATCCAAATCGTGTTAGTAAGTTCGTAGATATGTTAGACAACTTGTATAAACACTTGAATACGGATTCAAGTCGATTTTGAGTCAAAAACGAGTGTGAACAGTTGCTGTGCTTGAACACAGCAAGAACACACTGTAAATGTTTTTCCTACGGGCGTAGTGGAAGGTTACTACGGCCGTAGGGAATTGTTCCTATTACTACGGTCGTAGGAAATGGTTGCTACAGCCGTACGGTCTTGTCCAAGAAGATTACCACCTACGGGTGATGGAAACAAGACTACAGGCGTAGGTATATAACCTGCGGCCGTAGTTACCCAATGGATACCTACTACGGGCGTAGGGATTGGTTCCTACGTCCGTAGGCAAGGACTTCTACGGGCGTAGTATATACCTACTACGGCCGTAGGAGGTGTTGGAAAGACAACCTGCGGGCGTAGGAACATGTTCCTGCGGCCGTAGGAGGCTGTCAGAAGTCATGTTGACCTTTTGATGAGACAGTTTTTAGTACAGTCAAATGTAGTGTGTACTAAGTAGTGTTTAATCTATGCCTAATGTGATAGGTGATTCGGACGACTCTGTGTGCTCCTGGGATTCCCGCATTCATATCTGCCTCCTGTAATCTCGAGGTGAGTACCGGTTTCCCATGAGTCTCAGTAGGTAAGTTATCTGTTGTACATGTTGACACGTGATTGGTGTATTGATACGTGACATACAAGGTATGCTATGATAGAATTATATACGCATGCCTATTATTGATATGAAAGATATTGTTATGATTATATGCGCGCATGAACTGGATCCTTACTGGATCAGCTATTTGTTTATGAGATATTGTCCGGACATTGAATGAAAGAAATACGGAGGTCAGTCAGGTAGATGGGTGATAATATCTGGCTGGGTTCCCACGGTCCTTAGGGACTATGAATTGGGGAACTAACGGAACTCGGGAGTATATGCTCGGGATATGGTTCTGCAGGCCATTGTTCCTCTATGGAATTGGGTTCCTTGCTTAGGCTGGAACCATCATGATAGACAAAGTGTACTACATGGACTGTTTTTCGCTCCCCCATTGGTGCAATTGGTTGCGGCAGATTCCCCGGCTTGGGTTGTTGCGCGGGGCTGACTCCCCTGCAAGATACGACTCCTGCTGACATGATTGGCGCGCCGCAATATGATAGGATATCGCTGTGTGTTGTTCTGATATGTGATAGCCTGCTTATTGATGCTTATGTGTAATTGGTGCTCACTAGCTAGTTGTAGCTAACGGTGCAAGATTTCCCTTTTTCGCAGGTTGATGCTAGAGGCCTGGTGAGGCGGGTACTGGTGGTAGTTTTGTTGTAATTATCTTTTGGGGAACACGTTGTTGTATATTGGATTCGGGGGTCGGAATATAGTAGGTAACGCTTGTAGTTTACGAACCTGGCTAATTCTTTTGATGTAATTAAATAGCCGAGTCAATTAACGTTGTTTTTGTAAATGGCGTTTAATTTCCGCTGCACGCTTTTGTTAATAGTAATTTATAAAGTTTAAATTAACTCTAATTTTAAGCTCGTCAGAGGTGGCGTTACAAGTAGGTATCAGAGCCTAAGTTTGAGGAATTGGGTACTCGTTGAATTATTCGATCTCAAACTCGGGCCCGACCATCGTTAAGTGTTCCTATCGGGGTAATTGGGGTTGAGTTGAGCGTTATGTGGATGTCCTATGTGATAGATTAAATGTAGTGATAATAACTGTCGAATAAATGGTGTATTAGTTGTGGTCTTTATTTAAATAGTAAGTTGATTAGAAATGGCTGAGCATAGAGCTACGACAGAAGAGGCTCTTAAACGAACGGAGGACGAGGCCTCAAGTGTACGACGGGAAGCTGAGGACGAGGCTTTTCAGCATAATGTGAAGCCGCCAAGACACGATCAAGAGCAGGCGGCATATGTTAGACTGTTAGAGGAGGAGCTCCGACTGACGAGGGAGCTGCTACAAAATGCGATGGCTAGAAAGAAACCAGAGAAGTGCTCTTACAAAAAGTTTATGTCTTGCGGGCCGAAGGTTTATGAGGGTAGTGATAATCCCTCGGATACGATTCGTTGGCTTCGCGAGACGGACCAAGTCTTTGAATCTTGTGATTGTGAACGTGAGAGCCGTGTCAAGTACGCTGCTAGATTGTTGAAGGGGCGTGCTTTGGATTGGTGGGATACGGTGAAAGATACGTTGAGCGCGGAGGTAATCGCTGCTCTGACTTGGGAGCAGTTCTCTGAAAAGTTGAAAGCAAAGTACTGCACAGATTATGATTTGGAGAGAATGGAGAACGAGTTTAACAGTCTCCGTAAGGGGGACAAGCCAGTTGAGGACCTTATCAAAGCTTTTACAGATAAGGTGAGATTCATACCGCATTTGGTGACTGACGAGAAAGCCAAGATGCGGAAGTTTGTGAACATGTTACCACTTGATTATCGCGCTCATGTGAGAGTAGCTGCTTCCATGGATCGGGCGTTTGAGATAGCCCGACAGGTTGATGGGGATAGACGCCAGGGTAAGGGGGGTCACGCTGCAGAGGGTATGAAAAGGAAGTTTCAGCAGTTTTCAAAGTCTGGTACTTCAAAGGGGCAGTCGTTGACTGGTGGAAAGCCTGATTCTTCGAAGAAGGCTAAGTTTGAGGGTTCGTGGTGCTCCCAGTGTCGTACCTATCATACTGGTGATTGTTCAAAGGACACTACCCGGTGCTTTAGGTGTGGTCAGAAAGGGCACTCGGTGACTGAGTGCGAGTTTAAGGAAAATGTCTGCTATAAGTGCCACAAGCCAGGGCACAGGATTTCTGATTGTCGATCAAAGGCAGACGCTGGAGCTGGAGGATCTGCCTCAGGGCAGAAGAAAGACAATGCTCCCCGTGCTAAAGAGCAGGCGTTTCAGATGACAAAGGAAGAGGCGAAGGGCGCTGGGGACGTGATTACTGGTACTTTTCTTATTAACTCTACCCCAGCATGCGTATTGTTTGATTCTGGAGCTACATATTCTTTTGTGTCTGTATCTTTCTGTGATAAACTGCAAATGCCTGTATCTGTGTTGTCTGAGCCCATAAGAGTAGAGACTGCTAGTGGTAAAGTAGTTCCAGTTGTAGATAATGTCCCTCAAGCGGTTATTGATATCGACGGGAGTAGTTTTCCTGTATCTCTTCTTCTTATGCCGATTGCGGGATTCGACGTTGTGATTGGGATGGATTGGCTTAGCAAGTTGAACGCTGAGATTTTCTGTTCCAAGAAGTTGATCAAAGTTCATTTACCTGACGGGTCATATGCGGTGGCTCGGGCGTAGAGATTGGTTCCTACGGCCATAGGTCATGGTTCTTTGGCAAGGACTTCTACGGGCGTAGTATATACCTACTACGGCCGTAGGACGTGTTGGAAAGACAACCTGCGGGCGTAGGAACATGTTCCTGCGGCCGTAGGAGGCTGTCAGAAGCCATGTTGACCTTTTGATGAGACAGTTGTTAGTACAGTCAAATGTAGTGTGTACTAAGTAGTGTTTAATCTATGCCTAAATACCCGAGAACAGAAAATGACCAAAATACCCGAGAACAAAACTGTTTTTAACTTTTAAAACCAAAATCGTAGCTGCGCGTTAGCGCCGCTAAG
Source organism: Pulicaria dysenterica (assembly GCA_947179395.2). Lineage (NCBI taxonomy): Eukaryota > Viridiplantae > Streptophyta > Magnoliopsida > Asterales > Asteraceae > Pulicaria > Pulicaria dysenterica. The sequence continues at coordinate 47,164,673 of OX359293.1, forward strand.
TTTAAGTAGTTAGCGCCGCTAACTGAAGACAGTTAGCGCCGCTAACCCGGTTCGAACAGAAAACAAACATTTTGATTTCGGGATTTTCAGGCCACCAAGTGCAAATCTAACATAGAGGTGGCTCTGATACCACTGTTGGGATCTCGTGGGCAACACAGCGGAAGCAAGGTACAACAAACAAAGCCCACAGTACAAGCAAATAAAGCACAAAACGAGAAATCCCGAACATGGACCAAACTCTATGTAAAGAAATGCAACTAAGAAGGAAAGAGGTGTTATACCTTTCTCCTAAGCTCCAGAAAAGTGATTGTCTCGTGGTGTTGAGCTCCAAGAACAAATTGCGGATCGACTAATGGGATATACCCTGGTAACACGCCAACCTCTTGAGCTAGCAAGCCTCCATGGTACTTCTACTCGAAAACCACTTCTGGAACAGCAATAAAACGAGACCAAACTCTGGAGAACAACCCTCTCCCTTGAACTTCTCTTGGCCTCTTGTAGCACCAAAGAAGATAATGTATATTTTGAGAGAGAGAGCTTCAAGAGAGAAAACCCAAATCAAAAATGAGTTTTTTTTCTCTTGTGTTCCAGATTTCGTCTAATATTCCCTCTCCACCGGCCCCAACATCGAGAGTTGTAAAAACCACATGCATTGGTCATTTTGGAGGTGGAAATGACAAAATGACACTGGCAGGGTTTAGCGGCGCTAACCAAGAGTTAGCGGCGCTAACTCAAAAGTGTTAGCGGCGCTAACGCGCCCTGTCAGCGATTTGACACAAAGTACATGCAGCCGTAGCGGCGCTAACCTATAGGACTTAGCGGCGCTAACCCCTAACAGTTAGCGGCGCTAACGCGGCCTGCGATGTCAACTTTTGTCTTTTGCCATATTTGGTCCCTTAACTTAAGTTGCTGTCAGGTTAGACCCCGGTGTATGACCCAATAGGCCCATACATCATCAGCAGCGGTCCATATGGCGTACGTGCATTAATGGGCATATTTCTAACAAACTCCCACTTGCACATAATGCACCGTACCCATGTAACCACAGACAAAGAGCGGCCTCTAGCAAAAGCATCAATGCCCCCAAGTCAGTATGGGTTCCGCTTTTATGCAGAAAACCATTACCTACAAAAAGAACGTAGAGGTCCTATTTGATAAATGATCAATACTCCTTTTGTTCGCGATATCCTTGTGAACACGAGACATGGATTGATATGTCAATCTCCAGATCGTTCACGATTATGTTACTCGATCTTGATTGGTGGTGACCAAAATTTAAGGAAATATCTGATTCTAAATCAATATTCCTTTGCGCATGGCCATGCTTATTTTGGTGTCAGCGCCCAATCATCGAGGGGCCCAGGGATATCTCTCATACCAGAGGAACAAATCTCGTTGACTATACAACCCCAAAGCGTGAACCTTCTCTTACTTGGCTATTCCCTTTATAGTAGCCAGTTACGAACTACGTTTTGAAATGGCTAAAGTAAGAAAGTTTCATGCTATAGCAATTCATACATCTCGGGTCGAAGGACGTAATGATATTATCCTTCCGAGTCACTCTATGACCATGATCCATGAAGTGAACTCGGGTGCGGGTCTTCCAGTTACTTGAAACTCCTTTCAAGCACAGGTTACTGTTGCGTTTCATGCATTCAATCCTTGATTAATGCCTAACCAACACCTAACCTCAGCCTTAATTCAAGCTTCCTTCCCTTGAAGAATGACTGGCTGTGGAAATTTAGAATGTATAAACATTCTGGGAAGTGGTTAAACATGCTAAGATGGAACACAGTAAAGACCAATGAAGGTAACCGCATCATGCGTATATATAGTCTCTACTATATATCGATACAATCATCGGTTAGCAGTACTGCTTACCGTTCCCAAAGCTTATAAGCAAATCAAACATTTACTAAAACGATATTCGAGCCTAGTCATAAGCATTGACAATGCTATTATACCTAGTATGAAATTCATCACTAGTATTTGACAACGGCTTAATTATGGGATCATCTACACGATATCCCTTTGTACTCTTTTGTATTCTCTTATTAAATCACTTGCAAAGTGTTTATCAGAGAGATCATATACAAGGTTATCATAGTCGTCATATCCTTAATGTTATCGAAGTCTACAATAGGATTAATGACACTAATGATTATCAAAGTCGTCATACTCTCATTGTAACCGAAGTTCATAATAGAGTTACTGACACTCACGTTAATTAGAGTCGACATACCCTAAATGTTACCAAAGTACACAATAGGGTTAACGTCACTCATTGAATCTTAATGTCGTATCTGCACCACATATTTTAATATTCAAAACTCCGATTAAAATTTGACAGTTTCATAGGTATAGATTTTCTTGCAGTACTAACTTACTCAAGACAATTCTATTTTCGTCGAACATCAAGAACATATATCAGTATTTCTTGAATCTAAAATCCACTTGATTCCATGTTTTCTATTCATACTCATAGTACAATAATTCCATCACTAGGTTGTAAAACAACCCTAAATTAGGACATTAATTTTATTGAGCATATTTTGCTAAGAACACATGAAGCTCCCACTAGCCCTGACAAGGGTATCTGGCTTAATCTATGCTTTCTAGAAAACTCATTCCTTTGACTTTCTTGCAAAGCGGGATTACAGCCACAAGATGCAAAATTTTGCTGACTAAACTCATGGACACAATTTGGACATAATGGATATATGAGACCTCGGAACATGTTTCAAAACATTTCCTCAAATTAACCCTGCGAAGGATCTTGGTCTTCATATTTCCATGTGAACATACTTGTTTTTCCCAAAGCGACAACAATGTTCCACATAAACCAGACCTAATCTGGATATTATGGATGAATAAGACCCACGGAAAGTGCCTTAAGCATTTCCTCAACATAATCCTGCGAAGGATACAGGTCTCTTACATCCAAGTGTACTAATCTTGTTTTCGTAAGGTGACAACAATATTTCACTTTATCCAAGTTATCTTCAACACAACTACTAGAACATATTTCCATATTATCAATATGAAAAGCTTTGTCTCTAGTCGGTATTTGAAGTTGTCCATAGATGCATATATGTTAGTCCCTTCACCTTCTCGGATTACACCTTAGGTGTGGGATTAACCCAAGTCAAGTACTTGGATGCAGCAAATTGATTACATCTATGTACACCATTCACTTCTTATATTCACTAGCGAACACAGGGTCCCACCATGTTTCCGATGAATGGTAACATCACAATGATTTACCATCAAGCTGTTGCTACTCTGATATGACAACCTCATATCTATAACAACCTTCTTGATTTCCATCAGATATAAAGAAGCAATGGATATTGTCAGGTTTTACCAGCATCTCTATGCTGATTAAGTGCTAGTGTCCACATTAGGTCTTTTATTTAAGTTTAACGTTCTTCCACTGGAATGCTTTTGTAAATTGTTCTTTCCCTTTTGAATAACCAAACATGGTTCCCATAAGTTCAAGAACAATTATCCAAAACTCGGATGAACTACTTAAATATACAAGCATCAACTTATAATTCATACATCTCGCACTTAATGTAGAATGAATAATTTTAAGTTGTGAGATTGATAAGCAAAGTACTCTTTCTAGTCAAAATCTCATTGGATGCTTAAGTTGACCATAATGTTGTGTTTCAGATTGAGAACTTGGTTCATAAAAATTAATGTATACCAATCACATTGAATACATGTTTTAGGCCTGCTTTTTACCAGATCATCAACAAAGATATCCGGTTTTGTTTAAAGTAACATCATGTACAAAATGTGTTTCTTAGAGAAAACGAATTACGGGATAAACCCATGATTCATTTCATGTTATAGATAATGGAAACTTAGCATCTACTCTAGATCTAATTCATCCATATCTATATGCCCTTCATGATTCTTAATTCTCTTAAGGTTATTTCCGAACATCTCCAGGTTTCAGACACAAACCTTTTAACTAGTTAAACATTCTCCCAACTACTATCATAAAGATGGTGATGGAGAATTTTACTAGTGTCATTCTATATGGCATACTTGAACGGATTATCCACACACGTGTGATCAATATCCAACAAGTCATAATCCTTCCTACCAACACAGGTGAAGGATTTCTTAATCACCCTAGTCCAATAAACAATATTTATATCTTTCATTTAGCCCGAGGCTAAATTTGTACGAAGATCCTAACCACATGGATCTAAGCGATGTAAATGTTGTTTACTTGGTCAAGTTTGATTATGCCATAGAGCTTATTTATCCAAATCACTTTTGGATTTAAGAATCAATTATTCATGATTGCCTTATTACTTATAATGAGCCTTTATGTATGCATTGATATGGATAAGTTTTGATAAAACATCTCAAAATAATTTTTCAAAATGTTTCAATTCCAAGTTATCTCCATCGTCATCAAATGTCTATTTAAGCACCAAAAAGGTCGAAAATAACACATAAGCATTGACATGGAATAAAATTGAAATGAAACTATTAAAATGAAAAATCTTTATAAAATACAAGATTCAAAAACATCCATCATCTCCAAAGGAGCATACACTAAAGCAGTTCTTGCCACGCAGGGCGTACAAACAAAAGTAATAAATTAATCCGGAAACAATGGCGAGACCAACACTCCCAATTCTCTTGTAGAAGACAATTAACAAAATTTCTTCTTCAGAGATCTGGTTCTTCAAGCTTTTTCCTTCTTACAACGAATAGACCTACACTTTGCAACAAAATAAATTTGTGACAAATGTGAGTCTTATAGCTCGGGTAAACATCCCAGCTTATAAGGAATAGTAATGAAGTATAATCATGAATGTACCTCAAGTAGGAAAATTAACTCTCTCTTGTCTGAGAAGTTTTATATCCTTTCGGCACGAAGGGCAGACATGACGGCCCCAATCCCCAAATCTACCGCAGAAGTAGCAAACCACCCCTTGTTGAGTCTTTTTAGGCACATCATCAATGTCCATCGACTCAAAACTTGAAGCAAGCTTGGAAACTCCAACTTCTTCTTTTAATGGGATCGATTTCTTCTTCTTCATGTTATGTAGTTCCTTAAAACCAAAAACAAGAGTGGATGAAGATGATGCATGCTTGGACATATTAGATTCTACATCCTTCAACATTCCATGCAGTTCATCTATAGATATTTCCTTTCCATGCATATGATAGTTCTCTACAAACTTTTCATATGATGCGGGCAGAGACCGAAGTATGAAATTCACACCAAGCTCCCTCCCTATAGGAAAACCTAGTCTTTCCATCTGGTCCATGTATGACTTTATCTTCAAAACATGGGCACTAACACTCCCGCCTTCCCGCATCTTACAACCGGTTAGACTTTTAACGCAATCATAATGTTCTTGCCTAACTTGCTGTCGGAAAACATCCTTCAGCTTGTTAATCATGTCATACACAGTCATGTGCTCAAATTGCCTTCGCAGTTCCAAGCTCATACTTGATAACATGAGGCTAGCAACATCGTGCGTATCCCGAACACGCTTTTCATACGCGTATCGGATAGCCCATTCCGCATTGGTAGCAGGTGGTTCAGGAAGGGGTTCCTCAAGGATGTGCAACTTGGACTCGGCACGTAGGACAATCCTCAATTGCCTAAGCCAGTCCACAAAGTTCACTCTCGTGAGTTTCTCCCTTTGTAGGAACATACGTAGTGATAAGTTCGACGTGTTGTGGTTTTGATTTGACATCCTATATTAAAGTAGAGTACACGAATTAGTTGTTTGATTTAATCCTCGTTAAAATAATTACCCATATTGCCTCGAAAAATATTTTAACAAGGGCTAAGAACCATATTTCACTCCAATCCATGACGGGGTTGCCGCGGATCACTTCATGGAGCTATTTAGGCCGATAACCATCTTACCGATTGCAATCTCTATTGCAACTCTTAGACACTTGCGGGATCCTACGACAACCATCGGTCGTTTGGCATGTTTGATCCCTACTTGCACCAATTCCAAATTAAAATTCTCGGTTGACTCGTGCTAAGCTCGACAATCACTCAAGGATTTTAATTTGCAATTGTAAATCGTCCGTCAAGACATACGGTAACAAATTCACCAAAATTGACTCGTGCTAAGCTCGACAACCAAAATTGTGAATTTGCCACACTCACCTTCCACACAGCTTTATGGGAGTTGGCTCGTGCTAAGCTCGACAACCAAAACCCATAAATCTAGATTCGGGTGGTATCGACTTACGGATAGCGCAAGATTTACGTTTTATGAAAAACGGGCTTTTGTTTTCGGCTTGGTTACAGATTAACTTGTTTCGTGACAAAACCTATTTCCACTAGGTGAGTTAATCTTGTATGTGAGCGCGCGAGAGTTGCAAACCATTTTTACCAAATCTCTTGTGATTTTATTAATTTCGAAAAATTATCTAGCATGCGAATCCTAAGCAAACTATGCAAGAATAAAATAAAATCACATCACACGCATATAAACGAAGTAAATTGGTAACCCTTGCCATAAATCCTATGCGTTCTTCCCGTGAGCCAAAACGGGTAGAACATGGTCAAACTAAGGGACAGAAAGTCTTCAATGCGAGCTCCCACTAGATCCGCCATCTCCAATGGACTTCACCGGCTTCTATGGACACGCTCCATCTCCTTTCCGACTCCTATTTGTGTGTCATCATCCAAATGTACAAAACATACAATAGAAAAAGAAATGACATACAAGCCACGATAATTTCCTATTTATCTAGTACATTTACACGGATGAATGAAATGGCATGCAAGCCACAATATTATTACAAATATAACAATTTTAATAACTACTACAGCCCATATGTGATTAAAATCACCAAATTGCATCCAAACACACAAATACAACCACAAGGTCAAAGCAAGGTTACCAATTTCACAACAACCACATACAACCAAACATAATGGTAACTATAATACCAAAACAAATCTGGAACAAATTTCCAGAAACAGAAAATGACCAAAATACCCGAGAACAAAACTGTTTTTAACTTTTAAAACCAAAATCGTAGCTGCGCGTTAGCGCCGCTAAGTTTAAGTAGTTAGCGCCGCTAACTGAAGACAGTTAGCGCCGCTAACCCGGTTCGAACAGAAAACAAACATTTTGATTTCGGGATTTTCAGGCCACCAAGTGCAAATCTAACATAGAGGTGGCTCTGATACCACTGTTGGGATCTCGTGGGCAACACAGCGGAAGCAAGGTACAACAAACAAAGCCCACAGTACAAGCAAATAAAGCACAAAACGAGAAATCCCGAACATGGACCAAACTCTATGTAAAGAAATGCAACTAAGAAGGAAAGAGGTGTTATACCTTTCTCCTAAGCTCCAGAAAAGTGATTGTCTCGTGGTGTTGAGCTCCAAGAACAAATTGCGGATCGACTAATGGGATATACCCCGGTAACACGCCAACCTCTTGAGCTAGCAAGCCTCCATGGTACTTCTACTCGAAAACCACTTCTGGAACAGCAATAAAACGAGACCAAACTCTGGAGAACAACCCTCTCCCTTGAACTTCTCTTGGCCTCTTGTAGCACCAAAGAAGATAATGTATATTTTGAGAGAGAGAGCTTCAAGAGAGAAAACCCAAATCAAAAATGAGTTTTTTTTCTCTTGTGTTCCAGATTTCGTCTAATATTCCCTCTCCACCGGCCCCAACATCGAGAGTTGTAAAAACCACATGCATTGGTCATTTTGGAGGTGGAAATGACAAAATGACACTGGCAGGGTTTAGCGGCGCTAACCAAGAGTTAGCGGCGCTAACTCAAAAGTGTTAGCGGCGCTAACGCGCCCTGTCAGCGATTTGACACAAAGTACATGCAGCCGTAGCGGCGCTAACCTATAGGACTTAGCGGCGCTAACCCCTAACAGTTAGCGGCGCTAACGTGGCCTGCGATGTCAACTTTTGTCTTTTGCCATATTTGGTCCCTTAACTTAAGTTGCTGTCAGGTTAGACCCCGGTGTATGACCCAATAGGCCCATACATCATCAGCAGCGGTCCATATGGCGTACGTGCATTAATGGGCATATTTCTAACAATATGCATGCCTCTTATTGATATGAAAGATATTGTTATGATTATATGCGCGCATGAACTGGATCCTTACTGGATCAGCTATTTGTTTATGAGATATTGTCCGGACATTGAACGAAAGAAATACGGAGGTCAGTCAGGTAGATGGGTGATAATATCTGGCTGGGTTCCCAGGGTCCTTAGGGACTATGAATTTGGGAACTAACGGAACTCGGGAGTATACGCTCGGGGTATGGTTCTGCAGGCCACCGTTCCTCTATGGAATTGGGTTCCTTGCTTAGGCTGGAACCAGCATGATAGACAGAGTGTACCACGTGGACTGCTTTTCGCTCCCCCACTGGTGCAATTGGTTGCGGCTGATTCCCCGGCTTGGGTTGTTGATCGGGGCTGGCTCCCCTGCAAGATACGACTCCTGCTGACATGATTGGCGCGCCGCAATATGATAGGATAGCCCTGTGTGTTGTTCTGATATGTGATAACCTGCTTGTTGATGCTTATGTGTAATTGGTGCTCACTAGCTAGTTGTAGCTAACGGTGCAAGATTTCCCTTTTTCGCAGGTTGATGCTAGAGGCCTGGTGAGGCGGGTACTGGTGGTAGTTTTGTTGTAATTATCTTTTGGGGAACACGTTGTTGTATATTGGATCCGGGGGTCGGAATCTAGTAGGTAACGCTTGTAGTTTACGAACTTGGCTAATTCTTTTGATGTAATTAAATAGCCGAGTCAATTAACGTTGTTTTTGTAAATGACGTTTAATTTCCGCTGCACGCTTTTGATAATAGTAGTTTAAAAAGTTTAAATTAATTCTAACTTTAAGCTCGTTAGAGGTGGCGTTACAATTAGGCTCAAATTATATCTATACTATTTATGATGTTAACATTATGATTAAATTGCAATGAAATAATATTTTTTATTCATTTAAGGGTCTTAAAAATATAAAGATTTCATCTTACCCACACATGCAATTACAAACTAACCAACCCATTAATAGTTTGTCATTTTCACTATCAAGTTAAACCTCCCTTGCTAGCTAATATCGGATCACCTTAAATACACACATATGCATCCTAACATCCTCGTTAGTGGCATAGCTAGGAAATTTGTTCTAGGTGGCCAAATTAGGTTGTAAGAGAGGGTCAAGCTCGTCCAACACCGAAATCAAAGCTCACAGTGTAAGAACCGAGGACTAAACCGGTTGTTCTTAATCGATTCTAATTACGGGTAAAAAAGAACACAGTGGAAACAAAAACCGACCTAAAAGTGTGTAAATCAGTACTGTTCAGTTTTGATTCTAGTTTAGGCCCGGCTCTGTTCAAGCCAAATGATTTTTTTGCTCATCCTTAGGCTAGCGCTTGAACTTAATTGTAGCTGGGTGATAGACAAACTTTGTTTTGTTCAATAAGATTCAGGACATTCTAAAACACACATGTGTTTGAATTTTGCTTGAACTAATTTGAATAGCTTAAAATATAAATTAAAACTACATATTAAATAATGCTCAATAAGTCTAATAAGAATTCAAACTAAACCCTTACAAGTTTGAGTTTAACTCATCATATGTATAGAGCTTACGGAAAGTTGATATAATATCAACATAATCAAGCTTTAATCAATGTAAAGTTCAAATAATTTAATAATGACTTGGCACATTACTACCTCTACCACGACTTGTTAATCAATAAAGGGTTAATTAAAAATAAGACTAATTTTTTTAGTGGGTCAATAATACACAAAATTACTATAGTCTTCTCATACCTAGTTTTAACAATCAAAAGTAGTAACAAACATAATGTTGCATAACTTTTGGGGTTGGCACTAACAACCATTACCACCATCATCGACCACCACGTCTCCTCTTTTTGCTAACGTTACATAAACTACTCATTAAAAAATCGAACAACTCTATTCTTCGGCTCAAGATTCTTTATCGAACACTTTATAATACATATAATACACGGTTCCAACTCATATTTTTTACCGAACATTATATAATACATATTATACATAGTCCCATCTCTAGAGCTTAAGTGTGCTTTTGTCAAACAAATCCTAAGAGCAAAGGTTCCCTATGCTTAAGCATGCTCTGTTTAAAGTCATATCAGCGTCACATCAGCAAAACTCACTCATTGCTTAAGCATGATTAAACTCAGAATATACTCACAATTCACATTTTTTATAGGTTTTCTCTCTCTACTCTATCTCTCCTCTCTCCTTTGAGATTGAAAAGCCAAGAATCACCAAAAACTTTCAATACCCGATCCATAAAAGTGGTGTGCTGCAAGGGCGGACCCACCTTGTAATCGGCGGGGGCACGAGACATGAATCAAATTTATCCGCGTAGTGTAAATTTCAATTTTCTAAGGTGGTGTTATCATTTCGTAGTGTAAATTTTCGAATTTTTCAAGTCAGTGTTACCACTCATTTCATTCTTTTTAAATAGTGTCACCACCCATTTCAAATCCTGCCGTACCAACCGCCATGTCCCCGTTTCACCCCTTTCAAATGTACGCGTTTATGTGAAGAAATCAAGAAAGATGTATGCAACATAGCATACATAGTGGTCAAGTTGGCGGTTTCTTCGCGTTGTCCTATAAATATAACCCGATTGAAAAATCAAACCAACTTTTTCTCCCCCTTTCTCTCTCCTCCGAATTTCTCTCTATTCTCTCTCGATCATTTCACAGATTCAGATCTGATCGCCTCGACGACAGGTCTCGAATAATGGCGGTGGTGTCACCTCTTGCCAAATACAAATTGGTTTTTTTGGGCGATCAATCCGTCGGCAAAACCAGCATCATTACCAGATTCATGTATGACAAATTCGATACAACCTATCAGGTATAATTCCGGTCTGTTTTTGTTTGTTTTCGACTTAATTCGTTCCTGATTCATATGCAATTCAAGACTGATCCATTGGATCCATGGGATCTATATACGCAATTGAACTTGTTTGTGATTTATCATGCCGAGGTCTTGCATGAATTCGTTATTATCCTAAGTAGATCACTACTTTCCAGATTGGTTTCAACTCATTATCGATACCTTAAGCACCTCATTTTATGTTAATTTGATTACAACTGGAAGAATTCATATTGATATCTGGGGTCAATTATGTCTGTAGTAAGCAAAATGGATACCAAGTTTCTGTTCCAGTCTTTTACCTTCAGTTTTGTGTACTCAATCAATATCTACTGCAACAAAATTGCATCAAATTTTAATTTTTGGGATGTCCATTGTAATAAAATCATATAGTAAACTCTTATCTTCGTAGTCGTTAACATTAAAACAACTTTGAACGAGATTTGAAAAGCGGTAGGTTTCTAGGGAAGCAGTCTCTCTACTTTGGGTTGAAATATGTTTGTCTATTTCTTACATCCTCGTACCTTGCTTCGTTGTTAGGTATTGTTGTTGTACTCAATACGTCTTTCATGCCATAAATTCACATCAAATTTCCTTTTTGGGGTGTCCCATGTTAATTTGCAAGTTTCCTTTGGTTTGGGGAGCTTTTTTTCCTAGTTCCCTTTAGCCTTTAGTACAGAGGCCGTTGTGATATTGCTTTTTGACCTAGTAGAAGAACTTTGTATGAAATATATAAAAAATTAGGGCAAACATTTTTTTTTAAAATTTTAGCTTATCTTTTTTATGGTAGATATGCATTTGAGTACCATCATCATTTATGATATACCTTATCTAGAATTTTGTTAATATCTGTGTATAGGGTAGGAATCCTCAGAGATAAAGTCTTTTTTTAAGTTTAGTTTAATGGACAATTGACATCTTTACCTTTATGGACATCGTATCGCTTTAATTGCTACCATTTTCATTTATGATATACCTTTGATTCTTAGTTGGTTCTCTTATGATCCCTTGGTTATCAGCAGGACTATTCTAATACATATTTACGATTGCATACAAAGTATAGAGTATATAAATGCACGCATTTGAGTATAGATCTAAATACTTTATTATTTTTGAGCTTTTAAGCTGTCCCATTTCAGATGGTGTTAAATAAGCAAAATTTCACTGACTAATATTATTACTTGATATCTCTGCAGGCTACTATTGGTATTGATTTCTTGTCAAAAACAATGTACCTTGAGGATAGAACAGTTCGGTTACAGCTTTGGTATGTTTTCATGTTTATTACTTGTCGCCTTTTCTTTTTAAATTTGGTTCAGCAACTGAATCATTTGGTTAATACTTGGCTCTGGCTTTATATTAATGAATACTTGATTTATCCTGAGAACTACAAGCTTATAAGTCTTTTCTTTAATTATAAATTCAGGACTTTTTTCATCAAAATTTTAAGCCAATGTTTGGAGTGTATATTTTCTTTAAGGATTCATAATTCTAGTAATGTGGTGGATATTTGGGGATCAAAATGGATGGGCTCCAATTAGTTTGACTTGAAACACTTTACATCCAAAATATTTTAAATTTTATATTAATAATTTATGAGTCAAATATGATTATAAATATTATTCAAGAAAAATGCCCATTTTTTCATTAAAACGCTTTAAAAGGTTTTTTATATTAAGATTGCTCATTGGCCCATTCAATCCATTTCTTTTTACCTAATATTTTTAGTTTCTTCACACTTGTTTGTAATAAACATAACTCGAATCAAACCTTTAATAAGTAAATGGGTTGAAATTGCCACCTGTAGACGTTATGCTGTTGGATTCAATCAGTTACATTTTGGGGAGGTTGAGATACTGTTAATGAGGGCAAAAGGTTTGCTTAGGTGGATTTGGTAACAGGTCAAGGGAAATTACTTGTTGCTGGTTCAAGCAGGTCCGGTCAAGTTGGGCCTGCCCCCAAACACACTTCTTTCAGTTGTTTAAAACTGATCTTTTCTTACATCCGTCCATCTTTTTTCCATTAAAAAAAAGTGCATTTGATTGGTAACATAATGGCTTATAAGTTGTAACATTTCAGGGATACTGCTGGGCAGGAAAGATTTAGGAGTCTCATCCCAAGTTATATAAGAGATTCATCAGTTGCAGTGATTGTCTATGACGTGGCTAGTGAGTAAACCCTCAATAATTCAAAAACCTTATTTTTCCTTCTTTACATTTTATTTTTAATGTTAAAAAATGTTTCACTTTTTCTTATTGGATCTACTGGGGTCGTAATATTTTGCTAACCAGTCAAATCTTGAAATTTATCTAAAAATGAAATGGGTTAAATGGGTATAACATGTTTATAAATGCTTACAATATCCTAAATCATATCATTCAATGAAATCATCTTAATATTAGTAAATTAGTTATTTACAAAATGGAAAATAAAAAAGACAAAATATTGAATGCGGGTTGGCCCAAACCGATCTCGCTCATAAATCAGATACTCTTTCTTACCGATTTTCTCTTCTTTTTTTCTTTCTTTCTGCAGATAGACAGTCATTCTTGAACACTGCAAAGTGGATAGAAGAAGTACGTACTGAGCGAGGCACTGATGTCATTATAGTCCTTGTTGGAAACAAAACCGATCTTGTTGACAAAAGGTGTGAAATTAACTGTTTGAACACTTTCTTATACTTAAAGCTGAAAGTTTTCATGAAGCTTGCAAGTTGCAAATTTTCTTACACCAACTTTTTATCTTGTAATCTTGTTTTACTCTTGATTTCTGTGCGGATTAACTAGACTACTAGAGCTAATTTCTAAGGATGAAGTAGATGTGGCAAAAGGTGCGGGATTAGAAGGTTGGCTAACGGGTTGAAACATGAAACTTTTAGTATGTGTGATGTCGGGTTGAGGTTGACCCAAAACTTTTCCATTCTAGATTATTTATATTTATACTATATTTTTAACGTACTTGGTTCGATTTCTTAATCTCTTTGTTTTAAGAAATTTGAAATTATTATTTTACCTCTCACATCGAACTAAATGGAATCAATTAACAAAATTAAATGGAGTCAATTAATTGCTTATATATCATCTTAATAACTAAACCTTCCATAAAAAATCTTTAAAGATAAGTCAATGCAAATTAAATTCGGGCCTATACGATATTAAATACAATTAAAAATAAAGAAGAATAATCATATGTTGGTTTGTGCAAATATCTACTAGTTTATAAGTAATTAGGGTGTTAACACGGTTTACGAAGCTATCCGCATTTAAAATAATAATATCTATTTTTTAGTAAGTAAAATGACTTTAAGGAGGTTTATGTATTAAAGTTCATTTTAGGTGATTTCAACTGACTTTTTAACTATTTGTTTATACTTTTTAACCATTTGACTCATTATGGATAGTACGTATTCAGACGAACATGTTCATAATATATTGGTTGAAATCAGGAATTAAAGTTGAAGTATGTTTCTGCTTCCATTCATTCTGGTCATTTAACATTTAAATATTACAGGTTTATGTGTATATCATGAAAAAAGAAGAAGCAATGAATATGTATGTATCTTTCTCAAATTTACTCGATGTTGATTGTTAATGATTAAACAGGGAGGTTTCAATTGAAGAAGGAGATGGCAAAGCTCGTGAATTCGGAGTCATGTTTATAGAAACCAGTGCAAAAGCAGGATTTAACATCAAGGTCTAATCCATCACCTTTAATATTTTATATACAAAAATGATGTGTGTAGTTACAAATTATCGTTTTACTGTGTTTAGAGGTGGTAAATGGACGGGTTGGGTATCAAGTCAAAACGGGTTCTCCCCCTTTTACCTCGACTGCTATACAAAACAATGTATTAATCATTATTGAGATATTAATTTCACTCTTTTAATAAAGCAGATTATAGGGCAAATGATTGAGAAAGGTAACATATATATCAAAATTTTGTTATAAAAAAGAGAATCTTGACCATATAAGCTTAATTTTTAGCATGTCATTATACTCTTTTCAATAACAAATTGAAATTTATAATCTCTTTTTATGCAAAATTGAAATTTACAATCCTTCGTTATAACATATTAAAAATTTATAATCCTTTCTCGGCACAAAAAATTACAGGTTACCTTTATTGGCAAATTTTGATATATGTGTTACCCTCTCTCAGCTATTTGCCTTGGATTATAGGTATTTAAATACGACCAATTTGATCGTTTTCATTTCTTAACTATGTTTCTTAAATTTAGGGGTTTAATCTATTTTAGATAATAGATAACCCATTGATAAGTAAATAGTCAAAACTAATTGTACCAACTTACTCTTACAAAAAACCCTAGCAAATGTGTTTGCACATCTAGTGATAGTTTTTATCAAGTTTGATTTAAAAATTGAGTTTCTTTTAAAAAAGTGAGTAAATTAATTTCATGTTAGTAGTTGAAAATGGCGTTTTGGAGGTCATAATGATGAGTTTGTGTTGTGTATAGCCTTTATTTAGAAAGATTGCTGGTGCATTGCCGGGGATGGAGACTCTTTCATCTACAAAACAAGAAGACATGGTCGATGTGAATTTGAAATCTTCGGGTAATGCTTCACAGTCGGAGCAGCAAGGCGGAGGGTGCGCGTGCTAGAAACCCTTTAACCAGAAATTATTCGTTTTGTAATCGGTTGGTGGTTATAATTTTGATTTGTAAGTGACATGAAACTAAGAAGTATGATATATCTTCAATATACCTTATATAGCTTCATCCTTCATATCTATAGAACACGGCTTTCATGATTGACACTGCTTGCAATTGTTGACACTGACTTGAAACCCAACACGAACTGAACACGAAGTGGGCCAACATGAATCCAACATGACATAAGTTGGGTCAGTATTGGGTCCATACTATAATTTATGGGTTCATGTCATCCTGACAATTAATAATTATTAACAAAAAAAAACAAATTTTTAAATAAAATGACATATGGACAGTTGATGTACTTTAATTTTGCAAGAAAGTGGGTCAACCCGGAACAAGACCCGAACCTAACACAAAATAAATCGTCTCGAATTGAACCATACACTAAATTAAATAAGGTCAAAAATGGGTTGACACGAAAATACATCGACATTAGAATGGCACGACAAATTAATCGGAACCTGGCCCGAATTGACAGCCCAACAAAAGGAAAAAAAAGATTTTCACTACCTTTAGGACTCTTGTTAAGGAAGTAGTGTCTCCACCTTTAGATAAAAGTATAACTGTCTACATGATAACTCTCCATACCTCACGAGAAGAACGAGGTCTTCTTGTTGTTTGGGACTCGTGTTCCATTTTTTTTTTTCAAGAATAAATTTTGATAGTTATTTTTTGACTCTGTTCGTAGTTTAAATCTATCAAAAACCTAATTTTATTGTATTAAAACAAATTAATTTTAACTTCATTCATATGTTTTCTTATGAAATGCATTGAATAAAAAGGCATCCACAATATTGCTATAAAGATTTTTTCTAACTCACTTGCAGTTTTTAACAATGACATTCTAGACACTAGTTTATACTTATAGATATAAAAATGTTAGAAAAATTAAATCAATGTTAAATCCAAGATTAAAGAGTGGAACAAATACAAGGCATGAGAGAGGGAGTCAAATATCAAATAGCTAAAAAGGATATTGGTAATCTAATTGAAAGCAGAAGATGGATCCTTGGATGAAGCTGGTCAGTTAGAATGGCTTGAAAAAAGAGGAAAGATTGGTTAAGTTTACAGAATGTAGAATAGACGAGTTGAGACAAACATTGTGGATCAAATGGGACGTCGTGGGAGACGATAACTCGGCGTTTTTCCATCGTTTAGTCAAGGCAAGACAAAGGAAGGACCTCGTCAACGGCGTCATTGAAGACGGTGTTTGCTGTTTGGGTTGAGGAGCTGATAGAAGTGAAGAAGTTGGCAGCTGAGGTTTTCTCAGACCCTTTTCGTGAAAAGAAGCACATGTAATGTTAAATTTCGAAGTAGTCTTATTAAAAAGTTATGGATGGAGGATGTTGGTACTTTGGAACTCAGATTTGATGAACAAAGGACTATTAAACATGATGTATTGGCAGCCATGAATTAGTTTTAGGAAAGTGAAAAGATAAGGTGATTGCCAACATGCTAGGAGTATCAGATTATAGAGTGATTAGTCTTCTTGGTGTTATTATAGGACTGTTTACAAGGTTTCGGCTAATAGATTAAAAAAGGTGATTGGGAAGCTAATCGGTAATATTCAAAATGCCTTTTTAAAAGGTCGTTCAATCTTAGATAGAGTGATAATTCGTTAATGAAGTGTGTTCTTGGGTTAAAAAAGATAGGAAGACAGGGTTGATATTCAAGGTGGATTTCGAGAAAGCTTATGATAGTATTGAGTAGGGTTTTTTGCTCGATATGATGATTCAAATGGGTTTTGGATCCAAGTGGATTGGTCAGATAAAGAAGTGCTTTCAATCAACAAAAGTTTATGTTTTAAATAAACGGGTCCCCATGTGACGAGTTTGATACGGGAAGAGGTTGACGACAAGGAGATCCACTCGCCCTTGTTTCTTTTTATTCGTGGCAAAAGGACTTAATTTGGCATGTCAGCAAGTAAGCATCTGCTGGCTCAAATATAGGGAAAGCTAAGTAGTGGAAGGAGGTGGTCGAAAAATTCTTTAACGTTGTGTTCCCGAGTTAAAAATAGAGGAGAAAAGAAATGATTTAGGAAGGAAAATAATATTTAGCTGTGTTCCCAAGTTTTTTAGGAGAGAAAAGAAAAGATTTTGGGAGGAAAATTATCCCTCATTTTCTTTCCTATTTTCCTCCCAAAGTAGGGAAGATTTTGGAAGGAAACCAAAAAACACTTCAAGCTTCACATCTCTCATTTTTCTTCGAACTCGGGAACACCAAATGACAAAAACATATTCCTTTCTCTTCTTTTCTTTTCTCTTGTTAATTTTCTATCCTTATATTTTCTTTTCTCGTATAACTCTGGAACACAGTGTAAGCGATTATCTACTTGGAAAGCTAAGATGGTCTCTTTTGGTGGCCGTTTGACCCTTATAAAATCGGTACTTGGTAGTTTGTCTCTTTATTATTTTTCTTTGTTTCAAGCTCCTGTTTGTATGATAAATCAATTGGAACGTATGAGAAAGAACTATCTTTTGGGAGGGGGACGGGAATTCTTTAGCTTCAGATGGAGACTACTCGGTGAAAGAGATGTAAGGATGTGTCGAAGACTAGGGAGACGGGGTTGACGTGATGAAGACAAAGTGGTCAAGAAAGGTGCTATGAAAAGTCTGTGTGTTCATTTGGAGAGTGCTACGAGACAAACTTCCGGTCAGGGGCGGACCCAGAAAATTTTTTGACCGGTGGCAGCATATAATGCGGAAATAAAATTGAGGGCTCGTTCGGGTTTTTTCTCGGGTTTTCGGTTAATCGGGTCAAATTAACGCGATTTCGGCGGCTATTCTAGTATTTTAGAGCCAAAATTTAAAACAAAACACAATTTATATGAAGTTATGTTAACTAAAATGCTATTTTAAAGGTATAAATTGAATGATTAACCTATTTTTTTATCATTTTTATTTAAAAAGTATCATTTTTCCTTTGATTTTGGTGGCATCACCGGGTGCAACCCGAAAATTTACCCGTAGCAACGTCTCAAAAATTCGATAATCAACACTGCGAACCGCGAAATGACCGGTGGCGCTTGACCCCCCCCCCCCCCCCACCACAAGCAGGTCCGCCACTGCTTCCGGTTATAAATGTAGGATTTAAGATGTCGTGGGTTGAATAGAATAAGTATTTATATTGTGAATGAATGTTAATACTAGCTGGTGATCAATGTTAATGCTGGTCGTTCTAATAGTTAATGCTGGTGAACGAAGTTAGTACTTGTAGTGGTAAAGTTAGTGCTAATGACTATGAGGTTAGTGCTGCTTCCACAAAGTTAATACTGCTAAAAGAAAATTAATGCTGCTCATGAAGAAAACAGAATTAGTGTTGTTGTTTGTGATGATGATGAGTTCCTCAATTTCAGAGATGATAATTGTGGTCGAGATGTATGCTTATCTATCCATAATTAGATAATTTTGTTAGCAATAATATCTGATTCTGTTTTGTTATCAAATATATTATAAATACTCATATGTATGTAGGTATCTAAAGAATCATTTTGTGATTTGTAAGTTCTAGCCTCAAGGTTGTTCTTGATCCTTGCAATAGAGAAGTATTGAACGTTTCTCATCGAAAGGGTGTTAGTTCGTGGTTTTTCTACTTTTGTTCGACTGTTTGTTTTTGTTTATGGTGTAGGGGTAAATTGTTTCTGATTTTGTGGTTAAGTCTACTTGCAGACTATCCATTTAGAGTTTTGTATGATTTTTATTTTTATTTTTATTTTTATGATATGCTAGTTTTTCAAAAAATAATAATAATAATAATAAAACAAAATAATAATGGATATAAAAATAGTCGCTAATTAATAGTGGGTTGGGTGAGAACCATGATAGTGTTAAAAGATGAGGACTAACTCATAATTAATAATTGCAAACTAAGAAAAAGTTGTTCATATTTTAACAAAGAGGGATGATTGATCACTAGAATAAAATTGTTGAAGTATTAATCACTTAGTTCTCGTTTGTTTCATCATAATGTGAACGAATGAAAATGATTTTAATTCCATCCATGTTAGTTATGTAATGACATTCTTATATCTAAAGAAATATTAATGCTTCAAAGAATTTAATTTCTTTCCAAATAATGTTACCAAACGCAATATACAACGGAATTTGATTTCAATTCCATTATATTCCTTCACATTACGGTGAAACAAACTGAACTTTATATATTGATGGTATGAAGTTGAAGCATCATAAAACAATAGAAATGTGAAGAGTGATATAATGACTAAACAATGTAAGATGTGTAATCGGAAAACCGATAATCGTAATAAATCAAGGGCGTAGCTAATGATTGATGTAAGTGGAAAAGGGCGGGATATGTTATTGTTAGAGTGATGTTCATGACGGAATGATCATAAGAACATGGTTGATGAAACAAGGACCTTTGGGGTCATACACAAAATAATGACATATCTTTTACAAGTTAAATATGAGACTTTGATTTTGGTTTGTGTAACACCCCAAAGTCCGAAATATTAATATATAATCTATAAGTATTTATTTAGAAATATGTATACATTATTAATTTAATATTTGAATTTTATAAAAATAAGTTAGAGAAATAGTATGATTAAATAGTTTAGAGCAAGCATGAAGGCCTAATTCTGCAATTAAACCATAGATGAAAACTTGAGGGTCCAAACTGTCAATAACTCAAAGTCATAAATATAAATAGCTTTATAATTTAAAATTTTACAAAAATTGGTGGAAACTCCCTAGAGTTTTCCTGGTGGAACTTTGTGAAGAGTAAAATAAAAATTTTGCAGCTGATTTCAAGGGTTTAGCTTGGTCTTTAATCTTCTCATTATAGTTGTTAAACTTAAGTTTAGGGCTCATATTTTGTTCAAATTGATTATTTGTGCTGATTAGATGGTAATTGATGTGTAAATATTGTTATAAATAGTAATGGCTCATTAATGAAATAATAATGAAAATTATTTCACGAAAATTCGTCCCAAATTAACAAAGGCCCATCCGGATGCAATTCATGGATAGGTAAATATATATATGACCAAAGTAACTGTATTAATGAGTCATTAAGAATGTTACTAACAGAGACAATTCTCGCATGAAAAACAGTTCTCGTTTGAACCCTCCAACATACACACACACACACATACAAAGACGATGGTTCATTTGAGAACCCTTCTTAATACAAGTACCACGAGAACCATCTTGTTCATTAAAATAAATCAATGACCAATAAAAGTGACGCTCATTAATGAGGAGTATTTTGAGAAAATTAAGTCTCGTTTTTTAATAATGGTCCACCCAGACACAATTTATGGTTGGAAAATATTTAAAAGATCAATATATCCCTATTAAAAATTATTAATGAGCATTAATGACGATTACATATAGTCTTCAAGGTACAAACAATAACAGTTCTCAAACGAACTTCACTCTCTTAGCCGTTGATTTGATAAGTGAAATTCATGGATGAAGAGCGTGGGGGGATCAAGTGTGGCAGGGTGTATGTGAGGAATTCATGGATGGGCAATGACATTGAAAGAGGGGAAACTGGACGACTCAAATTGGTTCTCGCGGTTCTCGCACTAAAAATGGTTCTCAATGGAACTTCTTCCTATATATATATAGGCAAAAGTTCAAGCGAGAACTGTTTTTCGTACGAGATTTGTTTTTAATTACTCATTAATAGGGGTATTTTGGTAATTTATATATATACCCAACCATGAAATGCGTCCGGGTGAGCCGTCATTAATTTGCGAGGCTTGATTTTTTCGAAATAACTGTCATTAATGCATAATTAATAAGCCATTAATGAGTCGTTAATGAAGCATTAATGAGCCGCCAAAAAAATCTTAGCCATTGATTAATATTAATCAAGGACTAAGATTAGTTCTCTTCTCGCAGTTCTCGTACAAAAAACATGTCTCATTTGAACCATCCCCTACACACACACACACACACACACACATAAGGTTCAATACAGAAACAACCTTATATACACAACCTACACAATCAATCTCATCCTTTTGACTAGAAGATCAATGATCAATGGTTGAGATTACGACTATATATGCATTTTGAGTAAACTAAATAAGTAGTTTATTGAATATGCAGATTTCATAAATCGAATATGTAGATTTCATAAATCGAATATGCAGTCATAATCGCAACCATTAATCACCTAAATCTAAAGGTTGAAATTGGTTTTGTAGGTTTTGTATTCAGAATCATCCTTATTGTGAGTACCACGAGAACTAAAACATAGAATATATGAGGGTTTATTTATTTGAGAATCATCCTTATTGTAAGTACCACGAGAACCAAAACACCGTAGCTCAAGATACAAAAAACGTGTCAATAAACGAGCGACAAGTACATCACCCAATAATAAACTATCAAGTCTGTCAATCTTTTCAAGTCAAACTAACCCAATAAATCATTGTCATACAAGAAACAAAATACAAAAGGGAGAAGATCATCAACTACTGCATTTCAACAATGTTTATGTACATATCAAGAGCGAATATGCTTCTAAGCATTTCAACAAAATCCAATTCCTAAAAAAGGGAAGAATGAATCTGTCTGCCAAAAACAATGAAACACTTGAAGTGCACATAATTTGATGCACTAAACCTCTGAGATTTCATAACAAGTCTTCATGTGCACTTGTGCAGAAATTTAAAGAAATCTTTTCAAGGAACAAAAAAAGTGAACTTACAAAGTCTAGGTAGATTCAGATTGAATGAATAGATGTATCACTCATCTGTCTAACTCTCAATGTTAGATATATAAGTATCATTGTTCCCAAGCTTGATCTGTGTAAATAACAAAATTAAATCGGTTTAAAAGCATGTTTTAAAGTTGTACAAAGCAGAAAAGATGCACATATAACTATATAAGTGGTTGTTTATATGCTTTTAAGGATGGATCTAGGTAACGGGTCAAACTGGGTTCAGGTTGTATGGGTCATTTTCTATACGGGTCAGGTTGACCCGCAAACTCAAATCTATTCAACTAATATCGTTGAATGGTTGACTAAAGTTGTTTCTACTTACTAATATCATTTGATTTCTATCTTAATCTCAAAAATCATGACAAGTGGTGAACTTACAAGACAGAAAACAGGAGAACAACTTTTCTTGAATTAAAAGAGGCAGCACGCTTATACTTCCTTGATCGTGGAGCATCAACAACTTTCTCAGCTGCAATTTTGTCTGTCGAATATATACTTCATCAGTCAAACGTTACATTTCGAGGCTTTTATCATATGATTATACAAGCACAGAGTACCTCGAGTGGTAAACTTGGATAACATCAGGCTGTGGTTCATCAACAGCTGCATGTACTTACCTCCCATGTCGAAGCTGATCTGTTTCTGCAGTGATTTCTGTAAAAATAACATTACTTGTAATTATATATCTTATATTACTACTTTATATAAAACTAGTTTAATGCCCCTGTAAACACACGGTAATCATGAAATTATTTTTTTCTATTCACTTATGTAAATATATAATTGTTTTGTACCGACGAAAGAAAAATACAATATGAGACACAAATTATGAAAAAATAAGATTTGTGTCATATAATAACTGTAGATGATGATACCGAACTTGAATATTTATTCCTAAATTTGTATATAACTTAGTAATTATAATATTTACCCGTGTTTTAGGTTTATATAATTAATTTTAGAACTAAATTAGACGTAAGCAGATTATTTATATAATCTCAAACGGTTTGATTTATATAACTAATTAGTCGTATGATATTATTCCTAAATTATTTATATAACATTATAATTATAATATTGTCTACACAAATATAATAATATTTTTTACTAACTATCTTATCTCCTGTTAAAATTAAATTTTAAAAATTGAGTTTTCAATTTTGATAAAATGAATGGATAGGATTTAATTTTAATTAAATGCAGGGTCAAGATCTTCTAATCAAATTGATGATGGTTAGTCTTTTATATATATCAGAAGATAAATAGAAAACGGGTCATCCAACTAACCGTCAATGCTTGCTCATTCTGCAAATTAACAAGATTTTCCTCATTGCTTTGAGTCTCTAACTTCCCGTTTTCAATATCAACATCTAAACTGCATTTGGAATATGCAACCGCGTTTTCCACCATCATGTTAATGTAGCTTTGATTGCTCAAACGGGCATCCAATGATAACTGGCTTTTAAGTGGAATAATAACCTCTTCAGAACTCGAGGGAGCTATAGGCACTTGATATTCGAATCCAGTCTCACATTCATCAGACAATATTACAACACTATAAGCATCACATCCCTGCATTTATAGAAGTGTAAACATGAAAAACAAAAAAACCCGCAAAAATTTTCATCTTTTTAAAAGTTATAACAACAAAAACGGTACAAAAAACAATAAATGATCTTCAAACATAAGAATGGAAACCGATATAACTAAATGTACGAATTTTCTGTTAAGCAAAAAGGACGTTGAAATTGGTATATACAAAGATAGGGACAGATGGACAAAAAATTCTCACTCAAGGACAGAATAAGTAACTTTTGATGTCGATTTTGGTTCATATTAACTGAATTGGACCGACAAAACTGTAGTCAGAAGAAAGCTTCTTTAAATCGGGCAAAAAAAATCACTAAATAATAAGAAAGATTGAAGAAATGCACAAATGGAGCAAGAAACTTATGATCAAAATGTGTTTCAATGAAGCATTATTATGATATACTAATAACAGTTAGCAAGTACAACGAGCAAGTTTGACCAAAATTACATATAAATGCACTGATAATGAGTTATGTTTCAATGAAATAATGCAAATAGTTTAAAAATCTAATGAAAATCATATCTGCTATTAACAACACCTAAGGTAGGTATTGTCGCACTCACTTATCGCTTAATTCATTGAACAGTGAAATGACGTAAATACTCTTCATTTAAGTGATCTGTGAGTGTAACAACACTGAGATAGGTGATGTTAGTAGAAAAAGTTAGGTGCAGTTAACTGCACAACACACGTGATTTCCTTTAGAGAAAATAGATTATAAATGAAAAGGAAGATGATTTGCACACAACAGATATTTGCCGTGCACCCAAAAAGTATCTGTTTAGACAATAATTCCCTTAAACATGTGGATGAGAATAACAATTCACAAGTTTGTAAGAGCAAAAATGTGTATGACCAAATTTTGTTGTGTACAAATCGATCTCCCAAATGGAAAAGGAGGTGATCTATACACAACAAGAATGTTCATACACAACAACATTATGCATCGTCAACTTGTACCATATGCAATAAATGTTTGTATCCTATTTTGTATGGCTAAAAACAGTTGTGTACGAATCGTTTTTAAATGGAAAAGGTTATTTAATGTAATCATAATTAATGTTAAAACACACATGGCTCCAGCTGACACCCATGTGGAGCCAGCCATCATCTCCTGTCTCAATCCCAATTATTACAACCTAATGTCAAAACGATCAAAAACGATATTGACAGCCGACTGCACCCCTAAAATTCGATTGGATGAAAACCCAATTTCAAACCCTAAGAATCACAATAATTCAACAACATTCATGGCATTACAATTAAGATCAATTGCATTACTAAATCCAAATCGAAAAAAGAAAAAGTCCAACAGATCCCTATTCCAAACTTTCGCACATTTTCCGATGATTGAGTTTAAACAATGAACATAAAACTAAACAGAGATTCCATTAACCGAAATTGAAGTCAATTCAAGCACATATAAAGGGGGAAACAGAAGAATCTGACAAATAATAAGAGAAATCATGGGTGTAATTAGCGAATAATGTAAAATGCAGGCAATGAGAAAGTTAAAAAACCTCTTCAGTAGAGCTGACCGCCATTGAATTGAAGTTTGGAGCTTGAAGTTTGAGTGGGTATTCGAGAATGCGGTGGAGCTAGAAATAAGGCGAATTGGGAAGCAAGAGAAGGGAGATTTGGAGGTGAAGAAGAAGAAGAAGATGATGATGAATGTGATGATGGGTTTTGAGCATCTTGGAAAGATTTGAGGGTTTCAATGGAGAGAGAGAGATTAGTAGATTGGATTAAATTAATAAAGGAGCGAGTCTGAGCACCACATTGATGAAGACGACAAACATTTCTCTTTTCTTTTAAACCTGACAAAAAACCAAAAAAGAAAATACCTCCACCTCGTGAACATGCCTGTATAATAGATCCACTGCTACCCTTCTTGTAAGTTTTTTTTTTTTTTTTTTTGTTGTTTTAATTTTTTTTATTTTTAAGCCAAAAAAAAACCAAAGACTTTGTAATCTCCAGTGGTGGACCTCCTCTTTAGGTGGCGGTGGCATGGAACACCACTCAATTTTATACGCGTAGTGTAAATTTTGATTTTTTTTCGGGATGGTAATACCATAGTATAGTGTAAATTTTGTCTTTTTCGAGATAGTACTGTCACCTATTTCAAATGAGTCCCAACCCATTTCAAATCTTGGATACATCTCTGATAATCTTTTAGAAAAAGTGGCTTGCGGTATAGCTTTTTCTTTGAGAATTTTGTTTTTATTGTTCCAAATTAACCAACCAGTAGGAGTATATTACAATGGAAAAAGCTTCCAATGTGGTTTCTTTGAATCCCAAGTCTTGTCGCCAATTGATAAGAGATTAAATTGAAGACGGAGATGTGGTTGGGAGATTCCATTGGTTGATTATAAACAATAGGAGAGATTTGTGTCAATTTGTAATGAAGAATGTTGTGCTACTTTGATTCAAAGCTTGCGTCACATGAGGAACATCTATAACACCCTAAGTTTTATAAAAGTTATTAAAATGAGTTTTTGAGTAAAAGTTGAGGAAAGTTAATAAAACTTATAAATTATTAAATGGATTTAAATAATGATTCAAGTATATCCTTATTAGAATTTATAGATAGCATATGGATGAGTTGTAAGTCGGATAGAGTAGCAGGATACCCATTAGAAAAGGAGACCTCCGAATTGAGTCAGCGACCTCCCTCCTCTTCTTTTCCTTCTTATTTCTTCCATGTTGTTCTTTTCTTTCCCTCCACACAATACATCTTCAAGCAATTGAGAAGAAGAAATCAATAAGGATTGGGTACTTGAATTAAGCTCATTTGTGATTCAAATAGTTAATTCAGTCATCTTCTTCATTAAGTTGGTGTTATTCATCTTGTTCTTATTCTTGAAAGTTTTGGGTGTTATGGGTCAAATTGAGATTAAATGATGATTTATGGTCAAAGGATGTTATTATGCTGTTTAATATAGTTATTAGGTGTTTTGGAATGATTATAAACTACTAGAAATGTCATGGTATTGAATTATTTGAATTTTGACAGGAAAACAGCAAGTTCCCATCAAACTTCTGATGCAAATTGTTCTACACGGGCCGTGTAATAAAGAGCAGGCTTTGTAGTATGCCCGTTTAGGACTACACTGGCCGTGTACATTTTAATACGGGTCGTGCACTGCCCTAAGTGACACAGGCCATGTTGAGGAGTGTATAGGTCTTGTAATGGTCTACACGGGCCGTGTAGGGTTGCGGATTGAACACTGTGTAGTACACGCCTTGTGTAGCCATGTGAGCAAACCGTGTATCTAGACATGAACCGTGTTTGAGGTCGTGTTGGCCATTGTTGCATGCCAGAATGTGATATTGGTACAGTGTCAACAGTTTATAGGTGTTACAAGGTGATTGGTAATTGTGAGATTGAATGGACTTTAGAGTCGTAAGACAACTACGGTGAGTACCCCTGGCACTTAGAGATATTAATTACGTGTAATTGTACGTATTCGATACTAGATTGTGATTTATCGCATGATTGTTATTATCGGTTGATGTCAAGAGAATTGCTATTAACTAATTGTTAAATAGTATAGAGATGAGTACATAATAAAGAGAATGTGTTCCTACAAATATATACGTTATAAATACATATTTTATATACATTAAAAGTACACTTATGTACTAAGAGAAGTTGTATTATTGTAAGATACATATCATAGAATTAAATATAAGAGAGTAAGTAAGATAGACTATGTCTATGAGTATACGTATGCATATATACAAATATGAGAGAGTAAGATAAACTATGTTTATGTGCATATATATTTATTAAAAGAGAAAAGTAAAAAGAAACGAATGAAAAATGAAAGAGCTAATGTAGAGAAGGCATAAATATGTAATAATATATATGCTTAGTGTTGGTCCCGAATGGATACTACAACAACAAATGTTTGTAGAAGGGGGTTTGAATACAAACTTTAGCCTTTTAAATTTAAGAGACACACGATTTACTTTTATATAATTCTTGTTGATATGAATCAAGAATTACATGAACTAGATGCGGAAAATCAAAGTTCAACAAAAGGTGGCAACTAAACTGTCTAACACATAGACAAAGCTAATCTTAAACACTTATGTCGAAGATGTTCAACACATGAACAAGTTTGTTTACATTGAAAGATAAATGTTAACTCTTCTATTTTCTCAACTAATGAGATATTAGTGTTCAACAGATCTATTCGATACTTTGAATGTTTCCATGCATAAGTATATATAAGCAAGGTGATATCCGGTTGATGGAGTGAAGAAAGGAGACAAAGGTACTTTGTTTAATAATATTATAATAGATAAAGTTAGTAGGTGAAAAACAAATTCACTTTATACAGAAAGTGTGTAAAGTGAATGTACTTTTCAGTAAAGTTAAATCCCACTATCTATTATTATATTATTAAAGTACTACCTTTTTTTTTAGGGAGAGTAAACTTCTCTTTCCATGCTTGTACTTTAATCAACACCATGCTTCTTCAAGACTTGACTTAACCAAGTATGGAGTTTCCAGCCATACTTAGTTGTTGAAGCATATCTTCGAGATCTTCTCTTTTAAAGTATCTAACACATTTTCTAGAGGATCAACATCAATCATTTATGTCTTTTTGTAGATCCAAAAAGTGCTTAGTACTTTTACAAAGATAGATCTAAAGGCATTATAGAACAACACATGTTCTGCCTTTGACTTAAGAAAATATTACAATGAAAAACTATTAACTGAGATACTGTATAATGACTCAGCTGATAGACACTGAACTGCAAACATATTTTTGCTCAACTGATCATAATTGATCAGCTAATAATACATACTAGAGTGATACTACATAAGCTAATCAACCTTTATGATTAGTAGATCCCAAGGGCTCAGCTGATCATTGAGAGTGATAAGCTTACAAAGAAAAGATTAGATTAGTAAAGGATAGCTTATCTGATGGATGGGAGGCATCAGCTGATCAGAGTGATTGACTCAGCTGATCTGTTGACTGCTCAGCTGATCTTGAAAGAACCCTCAGCTGATGGTACACCATCAGCTGTTGCTTTGTAGCTGCTCAGCTGATGCTTATAGACTTGTCTTTTCTTCTTGGTTGATCTTCCTGAAGCTGGTCCTTTGGCTGATACTCAGTGTTCAGCTGATACTTTTGTTCTTCAGCTGACATTTCTTACTTAGGAATTTCTTCAAGTCTAACATGAAAAACAACACATGTTTTTCATTGATCCAAGTACAAAACTGAATATATGGTTTTGTTAGCATCAAATCCTATTTTAAATAATAGACAAGTTTGATTATGGTTTGATATCTCTATCTCCCCAACAATCTCCCCCTATTTGATGATGACAAAACCTTATCTTGTTTAAGAAGAATCAGTTTGACTCGGATTTGTAAAGATAAAACTTTTAAGTTCACTTTGGTTACCTAGTTATCTATTTTTGGTAACTCTTTAAAATATGTTCCCTTGATATTCTATTTTTGGGAATCTTTTAATTTATGAAGTACCATTTTTCTGTT
Organism: Pulicaria dysenterica; assembly: GCA_947179395.2. Classification (NCBI taxonomy): domain Eukaryota; kingdom Viridiplantae; phylum Streptophyta; class Magnoliopsida; order Asterales; family Asteraceae; genus Pulicaria; species Pulicaria dysenterica. Next base: position 47,194,075 of record OX359293.1, read on the forward strand.
TTTGTGGTATCTTTTCTATCATTTTTCTGTTTTTAGGATTTTTGGATTTTCTATATTTACACTATGTGAGCTATCTACTAAGATTCATCTATACTAGCAGTAAGCTAAGTAGTCCATGATCAAAGTTTCAAGCTTGATTACAAGAACAAGGAATTACAAGAGTTTGTACAGAGCAACTATAACATAAGTTATACTAAGTTACAGAATTTGAACTATTCTAGGAAATTGAAATTATAACTAATCTAGTTATGAAGTTTCAGTTGCTTTCCCACCAAGGTTCTTCTTTGACTGCAACATTTCTGATTTGAGGATTTGTAGCCACAATTTGTTCAGCTCTTGATCTCAGCAGCTGTTCAAAGTAATCACTTCCTGTTAGATCCCTTGTTGATTGCACAACATGAAAGATGAGTTCTCTTTGAGCTTTTCCTAACTCAGATTCTCTTAGGAACTTCCGCTCACCAATTCTGTTCTTGAAGAACATTCCTCTTTCTGGTTCAGTTATATATCTAAACATTTCAGGAGTGGTATTGGGAGGAAGGGTTGTGTTTAAGTTCTCATAAGCAGTAAGGAAGGGATGATCAGGATTGAGTATGATTTGTTCAACAACAATAAAGGCTTTTGATGTTTTCTTAAAAGCATCCTCTATCACTTGAATGTATTCCACAAACTGATCATAAGTGAATACCCAGTGGCATACAGTCTGTTTAATCCAGTAATCAAAATGTCTTATGAACTTGAGAGCAACTTCACTTTTGGACTTAAGCAGATGGTACATGATCTCAATCATTTCAAAGAAGGAGAACAACTTGCAGTGTTCTTGATGAGCATCTTCATATGTACTATACTCATCCCTTCTTACAACTCTAATATAAGGATCATTTTATGTACCTTTGTATGAAGTAACCCTTGAGATGATGTTTGCATTATCTCTCTCCCTTAATTTTTCTTTGTTGTTCCAGAACTCCTTAGACTACTTTCCAATTGGCTTTTTGGTCTTGCTAAATTCAATGTTGAGCAGAGCTTGGATGGCTTCTTTGTGAGTTCTTCCTCTTTTAGAAGCTTTCTTGGCAGAAGGGTCTTCTTGCTGCTGTGATGCTTGAACTTGAGGGTCTTGAGAGGACAGCATCATTAATTCTTCTTCTTGTATCTCTCTAAGTTCCTCATTAGTGGCACCAATGATTGCAGCAAGGTCTTCTGGAGTAGTGAAGTCCTGGTGTCTTTCCTTGGCTTTGAGTATGTTCTCTACTGAGTCACCAAGTGCTGCAGCCAGTTTCCTTATCTCCAGAAGATCATCTTCATCTGTTTGAAGTTCTTCCTCTCTTCTTTCTTCTTCTTCAATCTCCTCAGCAGACATAATTTTCTTTCCTTTTCTCCTTGAGGTACTGCTGGGAGTTGTAGGACTTTGTTTCACAGGAGAGGAAGCTTGGACTGATGGAGCTCTTGAAGAGGAGCTCTGTTTTCTCATCTTGAGCAAAGTGGACAGAGGAATGACATCATCATCATCATCATCTAAATCCTCTGAAGGAACTTTGATTGGGGCACAGGATTCACCTTACCTTGACTTCTTTGCACTCTTCCTTCTAGCCTTTTGTTTAAACCTTCTTTTAGGCCTCTACTCATCTTGAGTAGGATGCTCCCCCTTAGGTTGATTCTCCCCTCAGCAGTTGATTGTCTTTGCATTTTGGCTTCATTGAGGGCTGCTGCTTCTACTGCTGCCTTATCAGCTTCTTCCTCAGCAGTATATGCATCAAAGGCTACTTGAATGGTAGCTGGAGATGGTTCTTTTGAGTTTGAAGAGTCTGAATTCTCCCCCTTTTTGTCATCATCAAAGGTAGGGAAGTGGACTATAGGCTTAGCAGGAGCATCAGGAGTAAAGGTTGAGTAAGGAAATGGGGAGGGAGTAGAAGAGAAAGGTGGAATGGTTAAGGTTGAAGGAGAGACAGTAGGTATAGGAGGTTGTGTAAAGGGTGGAGGAGAGGTTCTTTGGTGTGAGGGCATGGGTGAGAAGAATGGTTGAAAGGTAGAGGTGAAAGGTTAAAGCCTGTTGATAGCATCAGTCACATTTGTAAACTCTTTAAGAGTATCCATGTGCTTTTGTCGAGAATAGTGGCTTAGCTTGGTTACCTCATCATCTATATTTCTAAGGAGGGAAGGGACTCTGAGGATAGGATCAGTGATAGTAACAGAAATGTTGGGAGAGGTTGGTATAATTTTGTGGAGGTTGTTGAGAAGATTGGATATGGTTTGGTTTAGAGAGGAAATGGTTTGAGGAGAGATAATGGGAGAAGGGGTAGGAGTAGCGGTAGAGGTTTGGTTTAAAAGTTGATCCAATTTGGAAATAATTGGATTGAGATCAATTGGGGCAGGAGTGGGTTGGGGTTGGGAATGGGCAGCTTTTACTAACTCAACTTCTTTAGTTAGAAAGGAAAGTTGAGTTTCTGTTTTGGTTTGGAAGGAAGTGAAAGAGGCTTGAAGACTATCCATCTTTTGAGAGATGGAGAGTAGGTTTTGAAGTATTTGAGGAGAAGGAGCAGTAGTGGTAGAGGGAGTGGGTGTAACTGGGGTTGATTGAGTTGAAATGCCAATATCAGGAAGGGTGTGTGGTCCCTCACTTAGACTTTGGTGTAAAAGCCTAAGATCACTGGGAACAGAGAGTGTGCTCTATACTAATGATTGGTTTATATCACTAGTATTGACAGGAAGTGCAGTAGTGTGTGTAAGAAGTGAATCAATTGTAAGTACAAGAATGTGGGGTTGAGTTAGGGTTAAACTCAGCTGGGTTCCCCTGAGTTCATCAACAAACTGTTGTGAGCTTGTTGAGGGCATAAGCTGACTCAATATAAAGGAAGACACGGTGTGACCTTGGGTAGAGGTCTGTCTTTCAATGGCATCACCCTTTTAGGAGGGTGACCCAGATTGTAAGAGTCTCATTTGTACAGATGCATCTTGTTGGGAAAATGCACCTACTGGTTGAGGGTTAAAGTCAACATCCATAAGCTCCCCCTCAATATAAGAGGTAGCTATAGGTGTTGAGGTCAGAGGCAGTTATCACATCCTTTTATATGAGTGTTGAGTGCACTATCTCTATGGACCTTTGTTCTATTTGGGTGACAGTGGGAGTAGAACTAGTGACTATTGGAAGTGCACTAGAGCTTGGCGGTTGTAGGGGTGTTACAAATAGAATTGAGGATGGGCTCTCACTGGTTGGGTGTACCAAGTGAGTATCCTCAGGGAGTGAAGTGACCATACCTGAGATGTGCTTGGTTATGCTGATCTCAATAAGTTGAACCAGCTTGTCAGAAATGACATCTTCTTCAGCAGCATCAACAGTAGCAGCTTCATTCTCACCACCTTGTTCATTGTGAACAGAGGCACTTGAGCCTTGAGAGTGTGGTGAAGAAGGATAAGCAACATGGCTTCCAAGATTTCTACTTGGAGAATCATCATCAGACTCATCTTCAATCTCAGGAGTACTGACATGACCAGATCTCCTTGTAGTGTTTGAACTTAAGGGAAACTCAGTTAGGGGCATCATAATGGGAGTGGATGTGGTGGATGTGATATTATTAGCAGCATAATCAATAAACAGTCCACCAGCATCACCATCATGATCACCACCATCATCAACAACATCCTCTTGGGTTCCTTGATCCTTTACACTAGGAGACTTAGCAACATAATGTGTAGAGTCTTCATGTGGAGTTCTTTGTGGAGTATCAACAGGATCAAACAAAGGAATACCCTCAGATTGCACAATATCCTCAGCAACAGGTTTCATAATCTCATCATGTGCTGGTACATCATCCAAATTCTCATTAAATCTAAAAGCTTTACCACTACCAGTTGAAATAACCTCCTCATCATCATCTGAGTAAGGTACAAGAGCCACTTTAGTTTGAGCAAAAGCAACAGAATGCTCAGAGTGCTTTGTTATGATATCTGGAGACTCAGCAGAGTGAAGTGAGTCCTCAGCCATTTCAACAATATTTTCAACAATTTCCTCTTCCTCATTTCCACTTGTTTCATCAACAACTTCATCAACCAGTTGTTGCATCTGCTAAGTAATAGCAGGACCTTGAAATTCCCTTATCAGATGGAAGATCTTTTGACCCATCTGAGGAATGGTCATTGTTTGCAAATGTGCAGCCAACCCAGCATAGTGTTCCCATTAAATATTTCTAAGAGCAATCAGACTAAGATACCTTATGTAGGGAACATGGATTCTGGTTGATTTCTTTGCAGTACCCAGAGTGATCTTATCCTCCATTTATATGAATATGACTTGAGCAAAGTCAATATTCCTTCCAGTGACCAAAGCATGAAGAACCATCATTTCAGACTGATTCATTTGATCATGACTTCCGGATTTGTGACCAAAACACCTAATGACCATACTTTCAAGATACTTCCAGGGATGACCTAGAACTGACAGTTTGTACTAGCCATGGGAAACTGGTTCATTGTAGCCAATCAGGGGTAAGACCTCCAGAGTAATGGGAAACTGGTTCATTGACGAAGGGAATCAGCAGTAATGGGTATGTTTATGGTGTTGTTGAGGCAAAAACAGGTTATGGTTTGCTCGGCTGGGTGGTATGTAGCAGTATACCACATCTCCCCAATGATGTTAGGGAAGATAAACAGAGCGTGAGCACAGAGGCAGTTGAATAAAGGATGAGCAGATAGAAAAGCTACCATGGGTTCATAGCCCTGGTTTACCTTGCTCGAAGGAATGTCTGTATTGATGAGGAAGTTGTTTGGATGAATGGTGAACAGAGAATTGCGAGTAACATTTTCTCCTGGAATGGTACTTGGAGTTGAAACAGGGCTGAAAGTCACCATTGTTATGCAGGAGGGAGATACAGAGAATCAATGAAGAATTAGGTTTCAGTGAGAAAGAAGAAAAGGAGTGTAAGAATTTTGAAAGCTTAGGAAATTGGAAACCGCTCAAACATCATTTATATCTTCTTTGGAAACCTAAAACTGATACTAAAATATCTTTTTCAAAAAGTAACTGTCACGTCTGCAAAAAGGAGTTAACGGAAAGGTAATAAATACACAGACAACTAACGGACAATTAAACAGAATTAAATACAACCTAGTAATGAATTAAATACAAATGAGAAATTAATAAAATAGGTGTGGGGACACAGAATTTTGACTCTGAGAGGCATCAGCTGAGGGAGAAAAAGTATCAGCTGTTCCATTTTGAGAGAAAACAAGTATCAGCTAATGAATATACTTAGCTGAGCTGCTAGTCCTTAGCGGATGGTGTATAAGCTGAGGTATTTCATCAGCTGATAGTTATCAGCTGACATAATTCCTTTAGCTGATTCACTATTAGTAAGACATAAAGAAGCTTAGATAAGTACTTCAGTTAGAATTCACACACGAACAAAATTATTTTCTCACACAAAGCTAACTACCTAGGAAAAGAATATTTTACAAGTTTAACATGCCAAGTTTGGATATTAGGAAGTTGAACCAAGACTCATCCAAAGGTTTTGTAAAAAGATCAGCTAGTTGAAATTCAGTGCTGATGTAGTGCATTGAAACTTTCTTTTTCTGCACATTATCTCTTACAAAGTGGTGTCTGGTTTTAATGTGCTTTATCTTAGAGTGTAAAACAGGATTGTTAGAAATAGATATGGCACTAGTATTGTCACACAGAATTAGGGAGTTTTCAAACAGTGTGTCATAGTCAAGTAGTTGGTTTTGTAGCCACGGCAACTGAGTACAATAGCTACCAGCAGCAATGTATTCTGCCTTAGGTGTAGAAGTTGAAACAGAGTTCTGTTTCTTGCTTGACCAGCTGACTAACCTTCCACGTAACAATTGACAACCACCAGATGTAATCTTTCTGTCCATAGTGCAACCTGCAAAATCAGAATCAGTGTATCCAACTAACTCAAAGTCTGAGTCCTTGGGGTAACAAAGACCTAGATTAGGAGTTCTTTTAAGATACCTGAAAATTCTTTTAACAGCAGCTAAGTGAGATTCTTTGGAATCTGCTTGATATCTAGCACAGAGACATGTTGAAAACATTATATCTAGTATACTTGCAGTGAGGTATAAAAGTGACCCTATCATGCCTCTATAAGCAGTAATGTTCACTGATTTACCATCAGTGTCCTTTCCAAGCTTTAAGGCAGTGGACATGTGTGTTTTCATTGAAGAAAAATTTTCAAACTCAAATTTCTTAAGTAAGTCATTTACATACTTTGTTTGATGAATGCAAATTCCATCAACCTCTTGTTTAATTTGAAGTCCAAGAAAATAGTTTAGTTCATCCATCATGCTCATCTGATAATTATCAAACATGAGTTTAGAAAACTTTTTACAAAGATCCAAATTTATAGGCCCAAATATTATGTCATCTACATATATCTGCACTAGGATTACATCACCCTTGAATTTCCTTATGAATAAAGTGTTATCTATGCTTCCTCTAGTAAAGCCTTTAGTGGTTAGAAAAGAAGAGAGGGTATCATACCAGGCTCTTGGAGCTTGCTTCAGACCATACAAAGCTTTACTCAAGAAGTCTACATGGTCTGGCTTGCTTGCATCCTCAAAACCAGGAGGTTGTTTTACATATACCTCTTCCTTCAATTCTCCATTGAGGAAGGCACTCTTAACATCCATTTGGAATACCTTGAAGTCTTTGAAGGCAGCATAGGCTAGGAACAGTCTTATTACTTCTAGTCTTGCAACAGGGGCAAAGGTCTCATCAAAATAAATACCTTCTTCTTGACAGTATCCCTAAGCAACTAGCCTTGATTTATTTTTTATGATTAGCCCTTGTTCGTCCATCTTGTTTCTGAACACCCACTTAGTACTAATGATGGATTTATCCTTTGGCCTGGGCACTAAAGTCCATACATTGTTCCTAGAGAATTCTGCCAATTCTTCTTGCATGATATTAATCTAGTGGGGATCATTTAGAGCTTCATCTACCTTCTTAGGTTCAAGCATAGAAACAAAACCTGTGTACAAATAGAAATTACAAGCTTTTGATCTTGTTAGTACAGGTGCTTCTATATTACCTATGACCTGATATTTTGGATGATCTCTGAGGTCCTTGTAGGCATTTTGGATTGTGGGAGAGTTAGGATTATTTTGGATTTGGGGAGTTGAAATTCCTTGGTTGGGATCAACTGATGATATATCTGGTTGATTAGCTGACAGAATTTCAAGATTACAATCTGTGGAAACTTCTACTGATGAAGGAATATTTGATATGGAATTATAGTCCGTTGATGTTGAGTCATGATTCATATCATTCAGTAAAATTGTGGGTTGGTTTAAGGTAGGTTGTGCATTTGTTTCATATATATTTGGAACAGGTTCATCTAAGTCATCTACATCAGCTGATGGGAGTGGATCAGCTGATACTGGAATGTTATCTTCAGTATGCAGCAGATCATTAAGTTCCTCCCTTGTAGATTGATTAGTATAACAGGAAGCAACAAAGTCATTTTCATTAAAACTTACATTGATTGATTCTTCTATGACCTTTGTTATGATGTTGTAAACTATGTATGCTTTGGAGATCACAGAGTATCCAACAAACATACCTTCATCAGCTTTAGGTGCAAACTTCTGCAACTGGTCTTTCTGGTTCAGAATGAAACACTGACAACCAAAGATGTGCAGAAAGCTGATGTTTGGCTTCCTTCCCTTGAGCACTTCATAAGGAGTCTTGTTGTGCAAAGCAAGCACAGCTGACAAATTCAGCCCAGAAGTTGAATCCTAACCCACTCTCACACAACATGGTTCTTGCAGCTTCGATCAATGTTTTGTTTCTTCTTTCAGCTACATCATTCTGTTGTGAAGTTCTTGGAGCAGAGAAGTTTTGAGATATCCCTTTCTCATCACAGAACCTTCTAGAGTTTGATTTCTAAACTCAGTTCCATGATCACTTCTAAGCATCCTTACCAGATTGCCATTTAGCACTTCCATCTTTCTGATAAAGCTTATTATCTTTTCAGCAGCCTCACTCTTTGCTTTAAGGATGATGACCCAAGTGTATCTTGAGAATTCATCAACCATAACCAGTGCATACTTACTTCCACCAATACTTGCAGTGGCAATAGGACCAAATAGATCCATGTGCAACATGTAGAAAGGTTCAGTAATGGAGAAGGCTTGCTTAGATGGAAAATATGTCTTGTGTTGCTTTCCCTTTTCACATGCAGATAACATACATCAGTGAAGGCATTCCTGACACTAGATCACCCTTGCTTAACTTGTTGATGTTTTTGAAGTTTAGATAGGAAAGCCTTTTGTGCCATAACCAGTTTGTGTCTGTTACAGATTTTGTATACAAACAGGTTAACTTAGATGGATCACCAGAGGACATGTCAACAGTGTAAACATCCTTGGTTCTCTTGGCACAAATTACTGTTTTTCCTTCTTTATCTAAAATGAAACCACCTGTCTTAGTAAAGAGGACCTTATGATCACCATCACATAGTTGACTTATGCTGATGAGATTGTACTTAAGCCCTTTAACATATGAAACCTTAGACAAGGTTAAGTTCCCATTATGAAGTTCACCATAGCCTTTTGTTTGTACACAGTTGTTGTCACCAAAGGTTACTCTTTGACCCTTTTCCTTCTTGTAGTTACTAAGCAAAGCTTTGCAACCTGTCATGGTTCTTGAACATCCACTATCAAGATACCATGTGCTAAGACCCTGTGTAGATAAGATTGAAAGAAAGTTAGTGATACTTAGGGCATCCATAGTTAAGTGGATCCTTGTGGATTGCACCTAGCCATCCACTTCATATTAGGTTGTTTATGAATGAGTGGAACAACAGTGTTATCAATATCAGACCGCTGTCTTGAGTTACCTTCAAGAGAACAATCACTTGCCTTATGTTCTTTGCTACCACATTTATAACATTTTTTTATTTTTTGGAGCATTTAACATGTTTTAGTGATTGCCCATGAGATATCTTAACAATCTTTTGATGACTATGGGTCATCAGCTGATTAATTTGACCATTCAGCTGTTACAGCTGACTCTGTAACTAAAAAGGTCTTTGTTTACAGTCACCTTTGGCTGACCCTTAGTTAAGTCCTTTTCTCTTGGTTTCTCCTATTGAAAGAGATTGAAGTGATTCTTGATCAGCTGAGCAATTAGCAGAGGATCTATGATCAGCTGACAGGCTATCAGCTGGGAATTTATCATCTACTTGTTGATCAACTGATGTAGGATCATCAGCTAATGAAATGTCAGTCAGTTGAGTACCTATATTTAATGCATCATCTTTCAAGTTTTGACAACATAATGTCTCTTTGGTATCAACCAATGATTTCATTCCTTCACTGACTTCTTTTAACATTAAATTTTCAGTACTTTTACTTTCTGACAGAATAATAGAATTTGAATCAACTTTTGAAGTGATTAAGTCTTTTAGCTGAGAGCATTTACTTTTGACAAATCTTTTAATGATAATACTTCTTCCTTTTACAATCTTTTGAAAAGTAAGAGGTAAAATATCAGTCTTTTCTAAGATCCTTATGTCCTTGCTAAAATCAACACAACTAGTAGCTTAGGAATAATTTCCACCAATAATAGCATGAACTTGTTTTAGAATCTGCTCATTGACACACTGAGTGATCTTTTCAGCAGAAACACATCAAGATTTAACTACTTTTTGTAGGTCATTAAACTTTATGGTTGCTTCATTGGTTTCTTTTACCAAGATCTGATTAAGTATCTTTTGATTAGCTAAATCATCTTCCAATTTTGTCATTTGTTTCAGTTTCTCATATTTAGGACATAACTTCTCTTTTAGTGATTCTATGTCTATTTTTAGCTTCTTTTCTCTTTGAATATTTGACTGAAACTCAACACACAGATAATCAAACATAGTATTCTTTTTATTATCTTCATAATTAATAAATTTCCCAACCTGATACATTGAAGAAGGATCCAAATCAGGAGAATTACAAGCTTTAGCAGCTTTCTTCATGTCCTCATCAAAGGAACTTGTACTCCCAATGTTGGCCATCAAGCTGAGCTGAGCAGTGAGGACCTCATCTTCATCACTTGAGAGATCTTCCTCAACACAATCTTCTTCTTCAGCCGCCAACACCCTATTCTGAGCTTTCTTCTTCTTCTTGTCAAGAACAGCATGAAGAAGCTTCTTATACTTAGCTTCATAATCCACCTTGCTGTCTGAGTTTGAGGGACCCTTGAAGCTTGATCTTCATTTGGACTTACATTCACTAGCATAATGACCAGTCTTGCCACAGGAGAAGCATCCTTCAGAAGCCTTTGACTTATACTTGGCTTTTTCACCTTTGAAAGGTCTCTTCCCAAACTTCTTGACACCCTTTCCCTTGAGAAAAGGTTTGAACCTTTTAACCAACATGGCAGCCTGCTCAACAGCAGCTTCAATGCTGTCCATGTCCTCCAAATCTTCATCACCATCAGTCTCTTGCTCTTCATCTTCAGAAGACTCCAACTCTTCCTCTTCATTACTGGACTCATCCACCATAGCAGCAAAACTCGTAGATCTTGTATCCTTAGACACAAGAGCAGTTGATGGAACTTTTGCAGCCTCCTTCATATCTTTGGTAGAGAGTTTCCTTTGTTTCACTGATTATTCATGGTTCATGAGGTTTCCATACAAGCCAACCAGTGTAAGACCCTTGATTTTCTCACCATGTTTCAGCACAGTGATAAAATGATCCCAAGATTCTGGGAGAGAGTCTAGAAACTTGTTTACAAGCTCCTTGATGCTCTTGGGAACATCTGCCCTTCTTAAGTCATTAATAAGGTAGTTGAACCTGGTGTAGGTCTGGGTAAGACTTTCACATTTATGAGCAAAGAAGAACTCATATTATCTAACCAGAAGGAGTTTCTTGTTCTCCTGCACTTCTTCAGTGCCTTCATATGCAACCGTCAGAGTATCTATCATCTCCTTAGTAGATTTGAAATTAAGAACTTGATGATAGACTTCATTGGGTAGTGTAGAGACTAAGGTTGTTCTGGCTTTGACATCAATATTAACCATCCTCTTGTCTTCACAGACCATTGATGCACAGCTTTGACAACATATCGTTGTACTACAGGAGTAGTATCAGTGGCAGCAGTGACTTCAACAGTGGAGGAAGGAACATAGGGGCCTTCCGTATCAGTCTTGAGCATCACATCATCAAAGCTGGAAAAATAATTTTAAATATAAAATATACAAATCTTTATACGACCTAATTTTAATCGTTGTCTTTACTTTAATTGCTTGGTTATAATATTTTTGATGCATTTAGATTATTTAACACTTTAATTTTGGTTCGTATATGTTTGTACTCGATAATGTTGTATAATTTAGTATATTGTTTTCTAAAACTCGTAAAATCTTAACGGTGACGATATCCATAGTGAAATATCACAGTTTTACTTTAACGGGTATCTCCGTCATGAAAATTACTCATTTAATTAAATGTTTTATATTAAACGGAGATACCAGTTTCCCCGTGGTTTTCCACGGTCACCCTAATAGATTGTGTGCAGGGATAGTGTACACGTGTCATCACATCCATAAACACTATGAGTCACTAAATGGTTACACAGCTGCACACCCAATTATTGAACCAGAAAACAATATTATGTGTATAGAGAAGATAATTAATAGTTGATTAATTATCAAGAAAGAGAGAAATAATAAATAGACATTTATTATTAAAAAAGGGATATTAATTATTAGTTGAATATTTAATAAGTAAGTTTGGTTGGATAATATTAATCAATAGTTAATTAATTAATATTAAACTAAACTAGAGGGTAGCTTTTATAAAATGACCAAACTTGTTGGTCAATGGACCGGGCTTTGGGTCCAAGGGGCCTTGATCCATTTAAATGGCTATTTAAATGGATTAGGCTTGTTGTTTTAACCTAATGGATCATTAAGCCTCCAAAACAACAAAAAGCTCTCTCTCCTCCCTTGCTCTCCTCGGTCGACGACAACACCACCACCACCGACGGTGGTCTTCGACAGCGCCCTACGGCGACGTGTGGTGGTTGACGGCGGTGCCCCCTCTCGGCAGCTCTCTTTCTCTCGGCGATCGAGCTCCACGGCCGAGACCCCCCCCCCCCCTTGCGACGGTTTGGGTGATCGGCGGTGATAACCAAGGTCAAACATGCGGGATTTCTTCTCGGGTATTGTTTGTAAGGCGGTCTAGCAGCCTGTTCAAGCGGTGCAGTAGCTGTGTATCCCCCTTCAGCAGTTTCAGAGTATATTTTCTATCCTTTAGGTTTATAACTGTTATGGGACATGTATAATCATTATATATCTGGTTTATATGATTATTGTTTTGTTTCCCCACCTGATCCACTTGGGATCCTAGGAACGGGATTTGCAAGTTTTATTTTCTGTTGTGCTTGTTGTACCCTGTAAATCTCTACACACCCTAAGGGGATCCCCGTTAAAATCCCCATGTTTTTTAGCGGGGACGAGTCGGTGTTCTTAAACGCGGACGGGGACGGGGGGACAATCCCCGCCTCTATGTCATTTCTAGCTTAAGCTAGGTAACTCAGGTAGACCACTTAGCTCACGATGACCACTCAGCTCAGTTTTATGACACTTAGTCAAAATTTATGAGACAGACTCAAAATATTTTAACAACACCTTGCAATTATATTGTATATGGAACTTACTAAATTATGTGAACTTATAACTCAGCTTGATGAGGTTTATCTTTTTACCAATCCGAGTCAAACTGATTCTTTCATTTAAGATGAGGCTTTGTCATCATCAAATAGGGTGAGATTGTTGGGGAGATAGCAATATTAAACCACAATCAAACATGTCTATTAATTAAAATAGGATTTGATGTTAACAAAATCATACATTCAATTTAGAACTTAGGATATTGAAAAACATGTGTTGTTTTTCAACTAGACTTCAAGAATTTATTAAGTATAAAAGACCTGAGGATCAGCTGAGCTCTAAGTATCAGATGATGGACCAGCTTCAGAAGATAAGCCAAGGAGAAAAAACAAGTATATAAGCATCAGCTGAGGATCTACAACCATCAGTTGACGATTTACAACCATCAGCTGAGGAACAAAGTTGATCAGCTGAGCAGTCAAAAGCATCAGCTGAGGAATCTAAATGGATCAGCTGAGGCCTTTCTTCTATCAGTTAATAAAGTCTAATTCACCAAGTCTTTTCTATAAGCTTATCACTCTGGATGACCAACTGAGCTCTCTTGATCAGCTAATGATATAGGTTGATTAGCTTATGCATATATGAGTCTTCCAATGAACAAAAGTATATTTGCAGTTTAGAGTTATTTCATCAGCTGAGTCATGAAATATTTTAAACACTTAGTTGTTTTTCATTGTAATAATTCTTAAGTCCTAGGCAGAACATGTGTTGTCTATTATGCCTTTAGATCTGTCTTTGTAAAAGTATAAGCACTTTTTGGATCTGCTAGAGACAAAAAGGATTGATCTTGACTCTCTGGAAAAGGTGAAAGATACTTTAGAAGAAGAAGATCTCGAAGATATGGTTCAACAACTAATTATGACAGGCAACTCCATACTAGGTTACGTCAAATCTTCAGAAAGCATGGTGTTGTATAAAGTACAAGCATGGAAAGAAAAACTTGCATTTCCAAGGCAAATGGTAGTATTTTAATAATATAATAATAGATAGTGAGATTTACTTCACTGAAAAGTACATTCACTTTATACATTGCTTGTATAAAGTGAATTTGTTTTTCACCAACTAACTTTATCTATTATAATATTATTATACCAAATACTTTTGTCTCCTTCTCCTTTCCATCAACCGTACACCAAGTTGCTTATATATACTCATGCATGTGAACATGCTAATTACGTTGAACACTGATATCTCATAAGTTGAGATATACACAAAGAGTTAGCAAATATTTTCAGTGTATAACAAACTTGTTCATGTGTTGAACATTCTAAACATTAGTTAGTTAGGATTAGTTTTGTCTATGTGTTAGACTATTTAGTTGCCACCTTTATTGAACTTTGATTTTTCGTATCTAGTTCATGTAATTCTTAATTCATATCAATAAAAATTATATAAAGTATAACTGTGTGTCTTTAAATTTTAAAAAGCTAAAGTTTGTATTCAACCCTCTCCCCTTCTACAAATATTTGTTGTTGTAGTATCCATCCGAGACCAACAAGCTATTATACATATACTTTTAATGTGTTTAAGGTGAAAATGAGTTTTGAGTAAAAGAAATAAGTGCTATGAATCTGTAGCAAAAAAATAGAACAAGCAAAAACACTATTCATGGCGGGTTTGCGGCGTGACACATAGTGTTCGAGGCGCGAAACCCCTGCACCGTCAATGTAAAATTTTCAGAGATTTTTCTCCGGCGTGAGGGGTCTTGTCTCACGGGGCAAACTCCCTTAAACACCCCAAAATTTTATTTTGACTTCATTTGACTTTATAAATGATTGGGGATTGTTTTTATTCATGTTGGGACTTAAAATAGGGTCTTTTAAGACCCGAAAAAGTGTTTTAAGTGTGAATTTAAGCTAGTATGCTTTCTTATCACACTTTAAGAGCATCCATCTAGTGATTATCATTGGTGTTTGATAGAAGTGATCCATATCATTTCATTTGGTAAGTTGTACCCTATGGATACATAGTGGTTATATATTCGATAAAGTCATCATACTAGTTTCTTTATAAATATGAATGGCATCATTACGTGTGGCCAAAGAGATTATCATGTTTGCATTGAATTGATATGTTTATGTATGATTGATATCATTGATATGTATGATATACAAGTTATGAACTTGACATGTTTAACTTGCTTGTGTTTGTGATTAAAACTATATGATCCAGATCCGTGATTGAACTTTGTGCTTTGTATCATTATGTATGTGCCACTGAGTGACGTGTATTGGTCAAGTGGCTTCGGCAATTCAGACTTGATACACGGGTGGTATAGACTTGATACGAGGAGTGTAGTGGAATGATAAGTAGCCAATATGACAGTGTGATTCAATGGGCCGACGAGCCACCGAACCTTATATACACGAGTGGACTTGAGGAAAAAGTCATTCAATCCGAATAACTGTTTTATGGTGGATGTTTTGTACTCCCCACCTTAACGAGAGATGTGGAAATACCTGAAGGGTTTTGTAGGGTATAAAAACACATTATCAAACATGCACAACGGAAATCAAAAACCCCCTCCAGTGATCTCATCTAACTCATACAGGAACTAAAAAGGGAAGAGGGTTAGAAAGTTATACCTTTAACAGATTAAACCTTTTCTTTAAACCTCTAGATAGCTGCAGGTTATCCACCGCTACTGCACCGCCTCGAACTGGCTGCTAGACCGCCTTTGGATTAAACCTCGGATCAAAACGTGACCCGTGTGTGTGTGTTCTTGCGCCGCCGTCGACCGCCGCCACCTGCGGCTTGCCTTGCGCCGCAGTCGAACTCTCGAAGAGAGAGAGAGAGAGAGAGACGGTCGAGATAGAGAGAGAGAGAGGATTAGGGTTAACTTTCAACTTGTAATTGACTTATATGATTAATGAGGCTTAATGAGGTTTATATATAATAAACCCTTATTAGGCCCAAGCCCGTTTAATTAAAGCCCAGCTTTAATTAAACTATTAATCAATTACACAAATTACCCCTTGACCTTTCTAGTTAATTAATAACTATTAATTAACTGGTCCTGTTAATATTTAAACTAAACATTAACATCTCTCTTTTAATAATAATTTACTATTATTATTTTTCTCTTTCTCAATAATTAATTAAACTAATTAATTATTCTTTTCCACAAAAAGTTATAATCCAAAAGGTTCTAATTGAGTGTGCAGCGGTGTGATCCTTTAGTGTCACATAGTATTGGATACGATGATACATGTTATCTATCTCTGCACATAATCCAACAGACTCCCACTTGTGCAAGATAAGTAACACTTCTTGTACATTGTTGGCCTAAGGAGGTCCCTAGCCAGACACTTAGGTTAACCAGACTATGAGATCTCTTACATCTAGAGATATAATCCAAAACTTGGATTATCTAGGCTTTTCCTTTTGCATCGCGATATTTCGTAATGTGAGTATTTGACATGGAGCAGGGATCTCATCTAATACTCAGATCTTCTCGACTCTGATTTCGACCCTCTTCAGTTACGGTTTCCCGAATGAATAACTATCATTCTAACCGAGCGCGGCCACGCATTTTCAGTAGTCTTAATCGTCGAGGAGCTCAGAAAATATCTCTCCTAAAAAGGAGGTGCAAATTCCATCTTGACAATTTGCAATTTGAGCACATGGCTTCCGCTGCACCTAGACAAGCCCCTTATGATCACCCTATTACGGCGTGACGTTAGAACATGCTAAAGTACAGAAGTTACCACGCCCCAAACCAAATATCTCAGGTCTAAGGACAACCTATCAAGTTTACTTATGTTAACGCTCCATGAAGTAAACTCGATGCGGATCACCCCAATATTTATCCCCTGATAAATATCTATGAATATTTGGTCACAACCTTGTGCTTATATTCATACCCGAATAAATCATCAAATATTCATAATAGCGTTACCTCCCTAATGTAGCTCCCACTACATTAAGTAGCTATGGGCATTTAGAGAATTCATAACTTGACTTGTCAAGGATAGGTTAAACATGCTAAAAATGGATAACTACGAAACATTATGCAAATACCTCATATTTCAATCCCATGAAATGTAAATACATAATAAAAGGTTTCAAGTTACATCCATAGTAATAATCAAAAAACACGAACTAGCTGCTATGTTCCAAGTACTGCATTCCTATAGAACTCGCATGCCTCTCATGCTTAGCCCTAGCTAGCGGCTTCGTCAACGGGTCAGCAACGTTGTCGTCCGTCGGTATCTTTTGCAATCTAATATCATCTCTTCCAATGATCTCTCGGATGAGGTGATATTTCCTGAGTACGTTCCTTGTCCGCTGATGATCTCTAGGCTCTTTAGCTTGCGCTACAGCCCCTGAGTTGTCACAGAATATATCGATCGGTCTAGAGATACTGGCAACAACTCTAAGATCCGAGATAAAATTCTTCAGCCAGACAGCTTCCTTTGCCACATCACTTGCCGCATCACTTGCCGCAATATACTCTGCCTCTGTAGTAGAATCTGCTATTATATCTTGCTTCTAACTCTTCCAAGATATGGCTCCTCCATTTAGGGTAAAAACAAATCCTGACTACGACCTGAAGTCGTCTCTGTCGGTCTGGAAACTAGCATCAGTGTAACCAGTTACACTGAGCTCATCCATCGAACCTCCATATACTAGGAATATATCTTTCTTCCTTCTCAGATACTTGAGAATATTCTTGACGGCTACCCAATGGGCTTCACCAGGATTTTGCTGATATCTACTCGTGACACTGATAGAATAGGCAACATCGGGTCTAGTACATAGCATGGCATACATAATCGAACCAACTGCCGAGGCATATGGTATCAATTTCATTTTGTCCTGATCTTGACTAGACACAGGACACTGAGCCTTGCTCAAAATCGCGCCAGATTGCATAGGAATAAATCCTTTCTTGGATCCATCCATCTTGAATCTTTTCACGACTTTGTCAATATAAGTACTTTGACTAAGTCCGATAAGCCGCTTAGATATATTCCTATAGATCTTTATACCCAGTATATAAGCAGTTTCTCCCAAGTCTTTCATCTGGAAACATTTACCTAACCACGATTTTACTCCTTGTAATACTGGTATATTGTTTCCTATTAACAGTATGTCATCTACATACAAGACTAGGAAGGTTACCGCGCTCCCACTGAATTTGGTGTAAACACACGACTCGAACTCACTTTTGGTAAAACCAAACTCTTTGATGCGCTCATCAAAGTGTAAGTTCCAGCTCCTAGATGTTTGCTTTAGTCCATAAATGGATTTAAGCAACTTGCATACTTTATTAGGGTTCTTTGGATCTGCAAAACTATCTGGTTGTATCATATATACATCCTCTGTCAGTTTCCCGTTAAGGAAAGCGGTTTTGACATCCATCTGCCATATCTCATAGTCAAAATATGCTAATATGGCCATTAAAATCCTAATAGTCTTAAGCATTGCCACTGGGGAAAAAGTTTCATCATAGTCAACGCCATGAGTTTGCGTGAAACTTTTTGCCACTAGCCTTGCTTTAAAATTATGCACCTTTCCATCCATGTATGTCTTCTTTTTGAAGACCCATTTGCACCCAACAGCTTTACTGTGTTGAGGCAAATCCACTAACTTTCAAACTTGGTTGTCATACATGGATTGCATCTCAGCCTTCATGGCTTCTAGCCATCTCTCAGATTCTAAACCTGAGGCAGCGTCTTGGTAGGTAGTGGGTTCTAAAAGATCCCCTTCGTCTTGAGCAACTAGGAATCCCAGATACCTATCTGGCTCAATACGAGGCTTACTAGACCTGCGAAGGTCTTGTGTTTGCACCTCTTCCTCAACCACAGACTCTGGTTGAGGTTCAACAATTCTCTGTTGAACTACAGGTTCAACTATCGGTGGTGGTGTAATCTCCTCCTCTTCAATTTCTTGAAGCTCTATTTCTTTTCTTGGAGTCTCTGAGTTTAGAAACTTCTCCTCCAAGAATACCCCTTTACGAGCAACAAAAACTTTGTTCTCATCTGGGTTGTAGAAATAGTATCCCATGGTTTCCTTGGGATAGCCCACGAAGATACACTTATCTAATTTGGGATTGAGTTTATCCATGAATGTTCTCTTAACATACACCTCACATCCCCAAACCTTTAGAAAAGACATTTTGGGCTTTTTCCCCGTCCATATCTCGAACGGTGTCTTTTCAACCGATTTGGTTGGAACCCGGTTCAGCATGAACGCTGCTGTCTCGAGTGCGTGTCCCCAAAACGACAATGGTAGTGAACTTCGACTCATCATTGATCGTACCATGTCAAGCAGTGTACGATTCCTCCTTTCTGATACACCATTCATCTGAGGTGTATACGGAGGTGTGAGTTGTGTAACAATCCCACATTCCTTCAAATGATCGTCGAATTCCTGACTCAGATATTCGCCACCTCGATCCGACCGAAGCGACTTTATCTTCTTGTCCAGCTGATTTTGTACCTCATTCTGAAACTGTTTGAACTTGTCAAAACTTTCAGATTTAAGTCTCATGAGGTAGACATAACCGAACCTACTGAAATCGTCAGTAAAGGTTATGAAATACCGGTATCCTTCTCTAGCCTCCGGAGTAAAGGGTCCGCACACATCTATGTGTATAATCCCTAATAACTCGCTGGCCCTTTCATTCTCACTGTTTGATTCGCAAACATCATATGACTCCAAGTCAAATGGTTCTAGAATTCCGTCATCTCGGAGTTTCTCTATGCGTTTCTCGTTTATATGTCCTAAACGACAATGCAAGAGGTATGTTTGATTCAAGTTACTCTTGGATTTCTTACTTATATGATAGATGTCATTGTTATCTAGATTTAGCGTATATAGACCATTTTCTGGAGTAGCTTTAAAATAGAAAATATCGTTTTTGAAACAAGAAATAGACTTTTCATTTAAAACATAAGTAAATCCACGGTCTATAAGTAAATCAAACGAGATAACATTTTTAATAAGTCTTTGAACATAATAACAAGGTTCTAGTTCTAAGACCATGCCCGAGGGCAAACTAAGACAATATGTCCCTACAGCTTCAGCACCAACCATGGAGCCTTCGCCTACCCACAGGTCCATATCTCCTTGTCTCAGCTTCTTACTTCTCTTGAATCCCTGCAAATGATTGCATATGTGATGACCACATCCGGTATCCAATACCCATGATTCATAAGAAGTAATAAGACAATCTATCATAAAGGATTGCATATGTGATGACCACATCCGGTTCCCTATGAGATTAGAAGTGGCTTTGATACCACTGAAGGGTTTTGTAGGGTATAAAAACACATTATCAAACATGCACAGCGGAAATCAAAAACCCCTCCAGTGATCTCATCTAACTCATACAGGAACTAAAAAGGGAAGAGAGTAGGAAAGTTATACCTTTAACAGATTAAAACTTTTCTTTAAACCTCTAGATAGCTGCAGGTTATCCACCGCTACTGCACCGCCTCGAACTGGCTGCTAGACCGCCTTTGGATTAAACCTCGGATCAAAACGTGACCCGTGTGTGTGTGTGTTCTTGCGCCGCCGTCGACCGCCGCCACCTGCGGCTTGCCTTGCGCCGCAGTCGAACTCTCGAAGAGAGAGAGAGAGACGGTCGAGATAGAGAGAGAGAGAGAGGATTAGGGTTAACTTTCAACTTGTAATTGACTTATATGATTAATGAGGCTTAATGAGGTTTATATATAATAAACCCTTATTAGGCCCAAGCCCGTTTAATTAAAGCCCAGCTTTAATTAAACTATTAATCAATTACACAAATTACCCCTTGATCTTTCTAGTTAATCAATAACTATTAATTAACTGGTCCTGTTAATATTTAAACTAAACATTAACATCTCTCTTTTAATAATAATTTACTATTATTATTTTTCTCTTTCTCAATAATTAATTAAACTAATTAATTATTCTTTTCCACAAAAAGTTATAATCCAAAGGTTCTAATTGGGTGTGCAGCGGTGTGATCCTTTAGTGCCACATAGTATTGGATACGATGATACATGTTATCTATCTCTGCACATAATCCAACAATACCCCCATGTGAAATTGTTGACTAAGATAGGTCACCATGGAAGATGCAAGGTCTAAAGGACTTGTCCCTTAAATCTTATGTGATATTATTCACGTTGTCATGTTATTTAAATGAGTTAGATGACTTCTTGTTGCTATTTACTAAACCATTTTGGTACACTCACTAGCTTTAAGCTAATATTATGTTTGTTAAATTGTTTTTATATCCACAGGTAAATAGTGTATATGGTTGATAGTTGGAAAGAAGACTTGTTGTTGTGGATTTCTACAAACACATGTTTGGACTCGCCTTTTTTGATATCTTAATTATAAGTGTATTAATGGTCAAGGATATAATTACCAAGTAACTCCCGACATTTATGTAAAGTTTAAAAGCTTCCGCTAGACTTTGTAAACAATATGGGTACCGTTTTGTAATCTAACAAGTATTCGTTATCTTGATTATATAATTTTTAAAAGTTTAAATTTGTAATGAAAATACGGGTGTTACAAGCTTATGGTCTTGGGTGTATACAGGCAGGTATTTGCACATGCCTATGCTACACCAAGGAAAGAGGATACTGCATACAGTCGTCGGGTACAACCAGGGCGTATAGCTGCTATCCATTTAGGGCTCATAGATGTGGTTGTTGATGTGGGCTTCCACCGTTAGGATTCTATGTACCGGGGTTAGCTATAGGGTGTGGAATATGAGTTCAGTGGACTACCTTCACATCATGACAATCTTGGTTCATACGCATTGGCACAGCGCCAATGTTTTTTTTAAGAAAGATATAGTATATTGAAAGTTGTACAACCAAATCCAGTTTAATATATTACGGAATCATTTTCAATTTAAAAGAATATTAGAATTCAACGCCACATTATTTTTAAAAATCAAAAGCGTTACGGCCTACAACCGGCTATAACAAAAGTTACTATATTTAAAAGAGTTTTACAAAATATTAAACCAGTCCACTAGCAACTTCATCCGACACCAAAAACTGAAACACCTACAAGAAGAGATAAATCCACAAAATGAGCTAAAAAGTCGGTGAGACACTCACTCAACAACTTGATAAAAATCACTAGCAAGATTATGAGTAGAAGTCGTCTTTTAGCTAATCCTCGATTTTACATTTTACCACATCTACCACACGTAACATTCATAATACCAAAATCACAATTCATGCAAGAAAAATATCATCACAAATAAAACACCACCCAAGCCAAATAGTTGCCACCTACGCTGTAGAGTTGCCTTTACCAAATAGTTGCCACCCATACTATAAGAATATTGCTACCGAGGCTAATCAAATATTATCACCCTGGCTTTTTTAATATGTCGCCCAATTGTGGCGGATCTAGGAAACTGTTTTACGGGGCGACATAAACTAAGACCGGTGAATAAACCCACACCTGCTGGAAACCAGATTCCATAACCCGATTTGAACGGGGTATCCCTGTTGGTCCCTTGGTGAGAATAACAACAAGCAACAGATGTGTAGAAGGGGGGTTGAATACATTTTCTGCGAAAATTGAACAAATCAAAATAAAGTGTTACACATAGTAAATCAAACCACAATCGAATGCTTTGTTTTTCATTAATAAGAAGATGATTACAAACTCTATCAAGTAAGCAACTCTTGATATGTAAACACCTGATATAAATCTCTCAATCTTTCAAACTTAGTTATCTATAATCAACTTATGATTATAGACACTGAACGACTCTCTAAACAGGATTTAATCACAGATTGAAAACTTATCAATCTCACAACTAATGTGAGTATTAGAACACACGAATAGTTTGGCAATCTGTGAATATCTTGATCACGTTGAACTGACAAACAGTGATTGAAGAATCGTAACACATACAGTTGAGGTGAGGTATTTGGCTCTGTAACTTGTTTTCAGAATCGTTCCTCTAAACTTATTAGGATGATAAGTATTTATAATCCTGTTCCTACGGTTTCTAACAAACTGGACTAATCCTAATTTGCTAACTAACTACCGAATAACTCGGAATCTTGAATCTTGAATCTTGAATCTTCTTATCTTGAGTCTTCAATCTTTAATCTTGATTCTGGAGTCTTCTTATCATTCCCGTAGATATAGAGAGTTAAAAAAGACAAATTTAAAACATATTTAAATTTTCTTTGGGCTAACTTCTTACTCGGACTGAGTTACTCAGCTTGAAACTTATCAAGCTGAGTTCTTCGAGAACAAACTCGAAAACCAACATGAACTAACACGTATATTAATAAACTCATCCTTAGAAGTCGTAAGAGTTAGCTAGAACTTATCAGTTTGATGTTGATATATTAGATCTCAATGGTCGTAATTAATGGTTGGGTTATGAATAATATGAAGGGTCAAATGTATACCATCCGATCAAATCAAATGGAAAGCCAAAATTAAGTCTCTTATTCTCACTTAAATATTTGTTCTCAATGATTAATATCTACAAATACTAGTTTGCGTTACTCACTTGGTAGTTCCGTAGTTCGTGAATCCATCAACCATTCATATTAAAACACCTAACAAGATACTAATTATCAGCTTAACACTCGCCAAAAAAAATACTAGACCCTTGAACAAGTTTAATCGTGAAACAAAAAGTTAGCAACCTAATCCAGTACACCTTATAGCCATAAGCCTCCTCCTTACGGCCGTAAGTGGCCCCTTACCGACAATAACGAGCAACAGCTAGGGGTGTTCAATCGGTCGGTTATCGGTTTTCTGGATTTATTCGGTTTGGTTTAATTGGATTTTACCAAAAAATTAACCGGCCATAATCCAAACCAAAACTATACAAAACCAAACCAATCCAACCAAATAACCATCGGGTTAATTGGTTCGGGTTCCGTAAAACCAAATAAGGAATTTGCAAAAAAAACAAGAAAGACTTATCATTAGTCACACGTGACACTTGTTTTGACCACAAGATCAACAAGTCATTATTTTAAGTTTAACAATAGCAATAATCCATAAAATGATAAATAGGATACCAGCACTTAAAGAAGCCTAAAAATGAAAAAAAAGAACCAAGCAAAATGAATCTTCAAATTCTCCCATGATCTACTAAATAAAATCATAAACTACTAGTACAGATAATTGATAAAGTCAGATCTTGAAACTTCAAAACCTCAGTACCCGTATCCTATAAAAACAACAACAGAGATGAGTAATAAAACATTAAAATCACATACATCATGAATTAATAAGTCAATACTGAGATTAAAAAATGTTACCAGTTGCCCCATTTTAATTTGATTTGTCGCCATCTTTGAGGAGCTCTAAAATTACATAAAGAAGAAATAATTTTAAAAAGATACTAACAAAAGAGTGTAAGTTGATAGTTAATTCAAACATTCAAGATCAACGAATGTATAACATAAGTTACCTTCCTCAAGTTTTTGGATCTCTTCCCACTTTTCTTGAACATCCATGATGGAGAAGTTTGTACGAAACCAGTCTTGTGAGCATATTAAACATTCAACGATACTAGGAGTTAGAGAACTCCTAAATGCATCTAAGACTCTTCCACTCGTGCTAAACACAGATTCAGAAGCTACAGTTGATATTGGAACTCCTAAATGCATCTAAGACTCTTCCAATGCTTTCCTTATTGATTGCTGGTCGAATTTCCATGCAATCATCTTTTGTCACCAACATCTCCGGATTGAAAAGTTATATGTGCTTGATAAGTAGCTTGATTTCCAGGATATTTATCACACTGTCGTAGATGACCCCGTAAGGTACTAGTTCCATGAAGTTTAGTATCTGAAAAATACTTCCTGCTACAGTATCTACATATACTTTTGTTCTCTCCATTTTCAGTAACAAATGTGTCAAAATGATCCCATACAAAAGATCGTTTGCGGGTGGCTCTACGACTCTTTTGCTTCTTGTCTTTGATGTTGTCCTCGTCTACCACGTTCACCTTTTCTGAATCTGACACCTAAGAAAAGATAAACAAACAAGTAAACAAAAGCTAAACTAACCAAGCTAACAAAATTTAAACACTGAAACAGAACATATAGGCTGCTAAACAAGACATGAACTATCAAGTTAACAGATCCTAAAACAATTTATAATGGATAAACAAAGTCAGGAAAGTAAACAAAATCTAAACAAATTAGAATAAGAAAAGTGATAGGCTAAAGTGCTAAACAACATCAGATACATAATTCGTGAGTGGTTGAGTGCTTTTTTCATACACTTAAAAAATAACAATACTGACAATTCATTATAAATGAATCTATCTACAAATTAAAATTCAAGCATCTCCTTCTCGAATTCTGTGCAAATTATAGTTTATAAATTTATTTCATATGCTGCTTTCATGTGAATTTATAATCCAATTCATACGAATTTATTAAGCGAGGAATCGATAATATGAGTAAAATTAAATCATCGTATGAACTGATGAGTGCCATATAAAACGAAATCAATAGAAAGATAATAATAATCATAACAACGAAGCCTAGAACTGAAAAATAAACATACATGGGCCGCCATAAGAAAACGATATCGGTGCCTTCAATCCTAAAAATCGAACGACGGTAAGGGAGAGAAACTGATTATACGAGTCTTGATTTGTGGATGGAATTATATCATCGTGAAATCCCATTTATAAGTAGGCAGTAGCAATTAACGCAACAAATCAGAGGAAAAAAGGACCGAGATTTGATAAGATTTGATTTTGATTTGAGTTAGAAGAGAAAACAGGGAAAGATTGATGCAATCGTATACGGTATTACATGCCCTAAGCCCGTAATTTAAGGAAATATACGAGATATATATGTAAACTTGAATTGCAGTCTTTTATGTTATTCGGGTTTCGGGCGGTCCCCGATTGGTAGAATATGAAACCAAATCCAAGCCACAAACCAAATAAAATTTCGGGTATATCCATAAATCCAATCCAAATCCAATTAAACCCCAACCAATTAATCCAAATTCGTATGGATCGGTTGGATTTTCGGGTAAAACCAATTAATGAACACCCCTAGCAACAGCAGGACAGCAAGCATAAATATCATTTTTACTCTACAAAATTGACTTGCAACAAAATATAACTGTTTGGTCACCATAGTAATCACCTAAATAACCATCAAACATTACATGCATGCTTAATTAAAGCCTTAATCTACCTTCTCTCACTAGAAACCATGAATATAAAGAACACTCATTTCGAAAGAGATACTAACCTTTTAGTATGCGGATTAACACTTGATTTCACTTCGGTTAAAGCCTTCCCAATTACATGCAAAGCTTGAACCTTGCATTAAGTCTTCAAATTTCAACTTTCTCTCTCAACAAGAACACCTACTAAGTGTGTGCTCCAGATCTGAATTTGATGAAGAAAATCTTGCTAAACGTTGAACTCCTTTGCCAATCAAGTTGATTGAGGTTAACTCCCCTTAATCCTTGTTTAATCACACTTAATGTTTACTTTCTTTCTCCATTTCCTACCTCTCTACACATACACACCATTTCCATACATTGATGCGTAAATTGTGTGCTTTTAGGCTTATATATAATAGAGACTAATGTTGGGTATATGATACCTCTTACTAGGGCGGACCTCTATATAGTTTGGTGGTGACACAGGCCACAAGTAAATTTTAGGGGGCAACCAGTGTTTTAGCTTTATTAAAATCTAACAAAAATGAAAAGTTTTTAAAAAAAATGATAAGATATAATTCAATCTTCGATTTATACCTTTAAAATATCTTAGTTTACCTTAAAAATAAAAATTATATTAACAGTGCTTAACATAAATTGTGATCTTGGCCCTAAAATACCGGAATAACTTAAACCTCGTTAGTCCAACCCGATTAACTGGAAACAAAAAAAAACTCGTACTACACCTTCAATTTTAATTAATTTTATATTTGCCATTATACGATGTCACCGGTCAACCGAAATCCTGGGTCCGCCCCTACCTCTTACCCACTTACAAAATAAATAAGCACTCTTGCAAATGTATAAACAACCCCTTTTAACATTTAATAAACTTTGACACTACAGGTTAATCCGGATATCACATCCTTTATTAATAAAAATGGAAAACAAGATGTTAAAATTGGATTTACATGTCTTAAAATGTTTTTATAATGTTTGGCTATATTTTGTGTTTGTTGTTTTATATCAACTCTTTGTAATCACTTAACCTTCCCGATTAGCACTTCTACTTTAGTTATTTATCCGTAGGTTCAAGTTGAAGCCTTAGATTGGTTAAACAGTAGGTGGGAGCTCAGTTCACCGTTTTTACGAGTTAAGATTCTTGTATATTGTCTTTGATCGTATGTGTTCCCTTAAGTCGCTGACATTTCCTATTCTTAGCTCGGATTTGCATACTTGAATCATTCAATCATATAATCTTACACAATTATGAAATATTGCATATAAGGACCTTGAAAACAAGAAACAACAAATCAAACCAACCAAATCTCGATGAAACCTATTTCGATCACCCTAAAGTTGAACTCCATCACTAACAAGTTCCGATTTTCAAATCGCATCCGACATAAGAAACCCTATTCACTATGTTAAAAAGTTGACCCAATTAACTGTTTTTATTCAAAACGGTCTTTTGGCAATTCGCAAACTCTCAGGTCTCAAACACGCAAACATAGAGATACCACAATAGATTGTTTAACTATACCACAATAGATTGTTTAACTGTAAGTTGCGTTCAATAAAGTTCATGTAAAAAACATAGTCCTAAAATTTTTATATGCAATCACAGGTGATTTGTAAAAGCATCACATGTAAATTACGAAAATGCCCTTCCGCCCAAAATTTTTGAATTCAATCTAGAACATTGATGCCATTGATCCAAAGGCTAAAATTAGTCCCTTAGGACTATATTGAACATTCTTCGTTTAACTGTATACCAATGTATTCATCATCTCAGCAAAACCAATGCCCCGTAGCATGCAAGTTTGAAAGTTTGACATATAAAATAGCAAAACGTGACAAGTTAAATAAATTTTTTTAAACTATACCCTTTAATTAATAGTACACTCAAGAAGCCAAGATGGGCTATGCATTTAACCCAACAAAAATTTAAAATAAATCAACTAAAATTCAAAAAGAAATGTACCCATGAGATATAATGTAGCCTACTCTTTTGGAAATAGGTCCAATCCTCAGATAATATAATTGTGTTGAGGTTGAGATCCAAACTTCTGTTTGGTTTAATAAGTAAATCTTGCAGATATATATAATTTTAAAACTGAACGACAAAATTCCTACAACTACAAATATGTTAAAGTCACCAGGACACAAACAAACAGACCAACCTTTTTGCTACAAAAATATCCAGCTCAAAATACTTGATGCGCCTTGCCATAATACCTATTTATGAATGAAGACTGCAAGAAATATATAAACACATGGTTATTGGTTAACCAAATAATCCTTCAAAAGTAATAAAAACATAAGAAAATTGGGTATATTATATGTGCGGTTCATGCGGTTACACTCACATAGCACTTAAAACAAGGGATATTTAAGTCATTTGAGTGTTTTAATGATATAAGTAGTATGTGAGTGTAACTGCACCCAAGGAAGGTCCAATCACATCATTACATCGGGTCAGACATGCTTTTTAGTCCATACTGGTCCGTGACCATCACATTGAACTCTTACTCAATCACATGTAGACACTCGTCCACTGAATCATTTAATAAATTACACACACAACAACAACAATAACAAAAAACAGGAAAACAGGAAAAAAAACTCGATCACACAGAATGACCCGCCTAACAGTTTCTCACGCCTCACGTTCGGCTCCGCTCCGGCCTCTCTAAGGTTAATATGTGATGCCCTTCTATTTTACTCTCACAGGAAATGCAACAGGTGAGCCATTTAAAAAAGAGAGGTTCTATATCCTTCTACTTAGTATTCCTACTTATCTTCCTACCATTAATACAAGTGTCAAAATCAAGGGAGGACATTGATATGATCGTGTCCCACATCGGCAATTGTTTACTTTGTCTAACTTATTGATAGATTATTAATAGGAGATGCTAGGGCCATTTATAGGGGGAGAAATTTGGTAATACATAGGGTTTGGGAGAGCTCCTACCTCTCGATTCTCGAAAGTAGGTTAAGAAGAGACGGGTGCCTCTCGAAAGCACGCCGACTATTGTATTCGTTTTGATTTAATAATATATCAATTTGGTTTATATCAGATATGAAGAGAAAGATCTAGTGGATTTCATATGTCATCGTCTAGTGAATAGAAGGATGAAGTAAGAAGATTTAGGAGAAAGTATAAGTTTCCTTTTCGGAAGTACCCTTCCATAGTGCCAAATAAAGAAATTGTTCGATTCAAACCAATTAAAAGTTTGATAGGTGTGATTTAACCAGATGCTCCGTAATTTTCTTCTAATACTACTTACATACTGATAGTAATTGCAGCATTTGAATTAAAGATTCAAAATAGCAAATTAATTCTTCTTGTTTAGGCATTGTTAGTTTGTAAAAATGACAAGAAAATAAAATCAAACCTTGACTTGAGAGACATCTGGGGTATCGGGTGTGGCAACGGGATAGAATTTGTAGAACCTCATGTTCTCAAATGCAGCCACTTTCTCTTGACTCAGTTCCTCACGAGCTTTCTTTCGCTTTTCCCTTGCCTACAAAAATTATATTATTTCAGTAATATTCCAAATCGTCAATAAAATGATGTAGAAGGTTTTATTCATTAAACTAACACATAGGGCAAAACTATAATTCACATTTATGTCGTATAAAAGAACAATGAATTTAATGAAGTACCTCACGGTTAGCTTTCTTTCCTTCACGAACCTTTTCCCTTACGAATTCCTACATTAAAAAACAAGAAAAATTAATAATTGAAAAACAATTAATGGAAATCTTCTAATATATATAAAAGACTACTTTGATAAAATTTATTGGACGATTTGAACCATTCATTTTAAAAAGTATTTAATCTTGATCATTCATTCACTTAAAATCAAAAAATCAATTTTGACTTTTTAAAGTCAAATTTATTAGAAATAAGTTCATATAAACCCTTATTAAATCATATAAAATCGTATTTGCCCACCTTATTTTATAAATATCATATATACCCTTTATAATATTTTTAAAACATCATATTTAACCAAATTTTTAGTTTTATCAATCTAAAAAACTTTACAACCGTTTTAATTCCTTTTTAATTATAAACAATAACATTTAACTTTATTACCCTTGATTGTAAAAATAATTATTGATGATTTATATAAGAAATACAATTACGTCTCTTCATATCATGCTAACATGTTTCTGCCGTCAAGTCTACCCTCCCGCTTGTGTCGATGTTTTTACTGCTGGTTAGAGTGTTGATGTCGTATGTCATCATATTTTTTTTAATCCTCATTTAATTCGGGTTTTAGTATTATTTAATACATTTTTATTAATGTTTAATATTTATTATTTTTTAAATCAACCCGTGTATCACACGGGCATTTAGTCTAGTACTTGACATAAAGGCGATTGAAGAAACATAATTTGACAAGTCAACTGAGATTACCTTAAAGGCTTCCTTCTGATCTTCAGACAAATCCTCCTCAGCAATGAGGTTATTGGTGAATTCCTACAAAATACATTAATTTCCCAAGTTTACGAATTAAAGTTCGTATTCACGATAAACTATAAAACATTATTGGCTTTCATAAAAACCTAAATCAGCTGTCAAACATAATTTTTTCATTATGTTTACACTCTAAAAAGGCATTAGCAGGAAAGCAACAGAAATTGGAGAAATTTATAAAAGGAATAAAGGATTATGGCTCACCTCAAGCTCATCAAGTTCCCAATCAAATTCACAGACAACCTACAGAAAGTCAACCAAAAGAATAAACAAATTAGTTATAGTCTCATAGACTTGTTGAAACTTTTTATAGTTGTCTTTAATTCTTTATCATAGACCCTAGAAGTGGCAACATAGGCAGGTCAAATATGGCCAAAATAGGTCAGGTCAGCTAGGATTTATCTGAAACGCTTTCTGTCCAAAATTTTAAATCTCTATCCTAAATAAATACCGTGTCAAATATGATTAACAATTTTTATTCTTTTTTATAACAATATAATAATAGTTATAATAAAAATGACATTTTATGCATTAAAAATACAGTTTGAATTTTACAATCCATTTGACGCGTTTAACTTTCTAGCTAAAATTTTCATTTCTTATCCATTAAGAGATGAAACATAACCCCCACCGATTTCCAAGTTACTAGATTTAGATTGCCACCTCTAAATTTGTACTCACGTAATTCTTAAAAACAGACCATCAATGCAATCTGCTTTTTGAAGGAAAAAAAAAACTATCAATGCAATCTGGTACATACAGTAAGGAAGCAAAAAAACAACTTACAGGCTTTGGTTCGACTGGATACATGATATCCACAATAGTACTCTGTTCAGTCTCATCTTCTTTAAAGGGATGATAAAAGTCTGAACATAATTAAATCGTTATTCCAAACTAATCAAAAAATTATGTAATGCAATGCATTTTAGGAAAAAAATCAATGGTGCACCGTGCAAGACTGCAACAGAACTACATAATGGTAAAGAAAACTAACCCCCTTGATAACTAAATTCACTTTCATGCAACGCTTTTTTATTTATACAATTCACTTTTACTGAAAACTACTATATCACCATCAAAATTGTAGAGGTTGTGCAAATTTGTATGTAATATTGAAATATATATCTTTCAAAGAAATAAAAAAAAGTTGAAATGCTTGGATGGATCTGGTATTTGTACTTACATGGCAAGCAGTATTCAAATTTCTTGACACGATCCAGCTTCAAATGTTTTAAACCGGCCCTAAATAAAATTCATACAATGAAGAACATTATCAATTCACATTCTCATTCCAAATAAACTTAAATGCTATATTTAAAGACTTTGGCAAACCACAAAACAAAAAATTAAGTCTTTGCTTTGCAAATAAGTATAAAAGAGCATGAGAACATTACAATATGCTAAACTACAACCATAAAAGGGCATTTTTCTTTTCAATTTTCTTCTCATTAGAATCAGCATGAGTATCCCATATATAGTTTCAAACAATTCATGTTTAATACTAAATAATGAATTGGAAATTCTCTAAGAAATTAAAGAAATTGTTTACTGAATAATATACTCTTTAGAGACCTCTACCCAGATAAAGATCTTATGATACAGAATTTATATACCCATAACTAACAAAGAATATGATATGGTCCATACTCAATGAATCTTTTAATTATGGTAGTTATTATATTTTAATTATAGATATTATTTTTATCTTTAAAAGCAAGTTAATTATTTATTATAAATAGACGTTGTATCATATTACGGAGAGAAGAGTTTAAAGTTATTTTGTTATTTTCTTTGTTTTGGAGATCCCCCTGAGTCTCGAATATCAGGCCCCTTTGTATGTACAAGCAGCCGATTACGGGTGTGTTCTATCTTATTATTAATTATCAATTTGATTCATATCAGAAATTCAGAATATTCCAATTTTCATGAGATTGTTACTGCAACTTTGTAGTAAACTTCACATATACGCAGATAATGTCGCAAAACTACAAACATCTATATTTGCATAAGCTGAAATTCAGCTATAATTTATCAACTTTAACATCAAGATCAGTTTTACAAATATACAAGCATTTAATGTCACTTCTAGAGTATTGGCTTGGTTAAGTTGAGCATTGAACGTCAAAACCATCAAAACTGTAGTAGAGACTAAAAAACTCAATCCATTGAAAATATAAATGGGCTAATTTGGAATATGTTTTACCTCTGGATGGGTTTTAGCTAAATCTTTATAAGAAATGAAACGGGTCAAATAGGTTTAACAGGATGAAAGTCATTCAAAGTGTATTCGGATCCACACAAGTATACAACCTAAAAGATCACTTTCTTAAGAAAGTCAGGTCATTTATTTTTGTAATCATAATTAGCATATTAATTATTCATAATTTTAGACAAAAAAGAAAATATAAAAAAGAATTTACCTTCTTTGGACACAGCTTAATATAAAGATCTGAGATTTAAGTCGTTCAACTGAAGCACCCCTGTTAGAATAAAGTTCATATTAACGTAACAACCAACTAATGTATGAACTTTTAGAGAAAACTGTCAAATATAATTCTCCATATAAAATATTATAAGAAAAAAATCACTACCGTTTTCCTAATGGAATATATGGAACCCAGTCCATTTTCATATGTTTCATGTCAACAATTTCTTCTCTTTCCCTTTGTACAGAGTTTATTCCAATTTTATCAGAAGGTGGAAATGGAGACACAATCTGCCCATAATACAAAAAATAAAATGAATACATGATAAAGCATGAAATTCTCAACAAGAGAGCAATCGCAAAGATGTCCTTAAAAATAATTAGTTGAGCATTTCCCAACTAAGCAAAAGCATGGAAAGACGCATGAATCATGATCTTCTTGTGAATTTATTTATTAATGTCCTGACTATAAATTATGAACTAAACCATTTCCCTCTTACTAGAAAAAGTTTTACTTGACCCGTTTGCAATAAAACACAACCCCAATCTACCATTCATAACTAAATGGTAAAAAATCAAAATTGATGAAAGCAGTCAAATCAAAGAAAAGAAAAGTAAGAAGTTTATCCTACTTACCGCAACGATTACAGGTATGCAGGTAACCTTTGATTGACCCCCAAAAAAGAGCAGTTGTGCTGCAACAAAGAAAACAAAATGGCCCATGGAACCCCAAAACAAAGAATAAAGAGAAATGCAAGCTATAACTACGTCATCTTCATGTGACCACTATAAAGATATTTAAGTATGCACATAAACTTGTTTAAAAGGCATGAGAGTATGAGACACTCCGAGGTGTAACAGTCCAGGAAGCCATGGCGTGATATGCAGTCGCATCACCATAAACAATGCGCCCAGTATTCAGAAAATACTTGTAAGCTTATCTATATAACATGTTTCCCCTTTTAAATATTTAACTGTCAAAATACTTTGCTTGCATACCACAATTAGTCCAAAAGTGACATTAGTATCATAAGATAGTTTGTGAATCTTGAATAACGAACAAACAAGTACGATTAAGAAGAGCAAAACAACTAAACGACTTCGATTTCAACTTTCGATTTATGTGTATTGATATATTGGCTTTTGATTTCAATTTATGCTTCCCAATTCATTCTTTTGAATTCGCACTTTACTCCTGTTCAATTTCTGCCTTTGACATGTACTCTGACAGCACCCTACAATTCGTCTGTGAGTTCAGGTCAAGACTTTCGACCATTAAAAAGTTTTGTTCAGGTTTATAGCCCATTTCAGGATAAGATTAGCCCACTAAACTTCCTAAAAAAGGCTCCAATAAAAAGTCCTAAACTCTTTAAAAACAAAAGAAACAGGCCACATTATAAGCCTACACAATGTGGTAAATGCAGTGATGCACAGCAAAGGCATCAGACCACATCCTGTATCCCGACCTTATCAAACCCCTGGATGCATTTTCACGAGCGCCTCGGAGTGCATCATGCACCAGAGCGCCTCAAGCATGCTTTTTTAAACCAAGCAAACAATGATTTTATAAATCTAACACAAAGTTTTATTCACTACTTACGCTCTGTACAACTGAAGAGGTAGACTTTTTTCCCGTGTAATACGCCACCCTCTTCAAATGCATCCTGAATGATCTCACAAAGAATTTTAAAAAAAACTTGGTTAGTTCAATAACTCACATATTCCCACAGCTATATTCACAAACATCATTAACACAGCAAGAAAATTGCCAAATTGTGTTTTTGGGGATAAAGCAATTCACAACAATGTAGCTCACCTCTAGATTTGAGAAATTCCATTTGTATTCAGATAGCAAATCGAGCTGGTCCCACTGTTATAAAAACATCAAACTCAATGAGTAGCCTACACATTGTAACAAAACTAAAAGAAAACTAACATAAAAGATGGCATGTACCTCTGTCCCAACAGGGAAGACCTGCTTCCACAAGTCCTCCTGAAAAAATCAATGAGCAAGAAAACATTAAAGCATTAAACAGAAGAATGTAAAGTCTTTGTGAAGAAATATGAGAAAATGAGAACGTATATCATATTATCATGTTTATAGCTATAGTTTAAGTGCTATTAACAGATAACGAACAAGTGAACAGATATATCAAAACTGAAATCTTACTATCAGCTTTTCAAAGAAATATGAATTCTTGGTTAGAATATTTAGAAAACTAAATAAGAACTAGAAGCAGATAAGAAGCTAAAATATCAATTCTTTACAAAAGTGAGTATAACATAACAAGCAGATTGCATCATACAAAACTAACAATTAAGATAGAATATTACCAATTCACGCTGCTCATCAAAAAACTCAGGCTCTGAATCAGCCTTCGGACGTTTCGTTTTCCGGCCCACTTTGGTGGTTTCCTTCTTCTCTTGCTCCTGCTGCTCGGCGGTAACCATGGCAGTTGCGGCAGCCTTTCGCTTAGTTCCCTTCTTCATAGGGTTTGACAATTTTGGTACAAAACTTGTGCTGAACTAGGAACTCTGCAAAATGCAAATTGAATGTTAGGGGTATAATCAAGCTGAACCGAGTTCTGTCAAGCTCAAATGTACATTGATTTTCTTTTTTAAAGACTATAATGCAATTAAACACAAAATTTGTCAAAATTTGTGTAAACAGATTACTCTAGATTATTGAAATCCTTATAAACGCATTACTCTCAAATTTAATGACTTGCCTTGTAAACAGATTACGGTCATAAAAATTCTTAGTAAACAGGTTAATCTCAATTTTGTTAACTTGTTTTAGTAAACAGATTCGCAAATGTTGACTTGCAAAAACCATACAAATAGAACAAATTCGACTTCCAAATTCCATACAAACAATAAACTTTAAAAAAAGCACTATAGCAGAAGATGAAATTACCTAAAAAGCAATGAGATTTGACTATAGCAATAGATATTTAAAGAAAACTGCAAAATCCATACAAACAATAAACAAATGCAGCAATATACAGAAAGAAACTTGAATAATATAAACAGTATAGAGATTTGAAGAACACAAACAAAGTTATAAATACAACGCTTTACCTAAAATTTCACTAAAGCAAAAGACCGAAGTAGCAATCGAAGGTATGGCTTTATGGGTCTGTGGATAATGCTGACTTCTGTAATCGGAATATACACACCGAAAGGAAAGAGCGACGTCTATAATCAAAGGTATATTTTCGTATGGATAGATTAGGGAAGATCGAAGATCAGCGATGGATATGGGATGAATTCAGCAAGTCAGCGTCTCAATTCTAACACCGAAGGAAGAAGAAGAAAGAGGATTCGTGTGCAGGGGGATTTGATTTTCTCTGGAGAAATCGAAAGAGGGATTGAATTTAATTTGGGGAGAAAAAAGTGAGGCGCGAGGTTATTGAAATGTTTTGAAATTGGATTTTGGCGTTTTATTTTTAAACCCTATCCCTAATACGTTTTCAATTTGGGGATAGGATAACGATGGCTACTAATACGTATTACAGTTTGTTTTAATTTCTACGCAACCTTTTTTCTTTAAATTTATTTTTCTTATTTTGTATTTCTATTTATTCTTCTATTTATTAAACAATACGTATGGTCACTCTTGAATTAATTGGGTGTCATTTGGGTTAGTTTATGTAGCCATCAAGCACCCATACGTCTTTCTATCAGACCGATCGGCTTGGCAATTCAAGTTGGGGAATCCGACGACACTAACCACCGAGCTTTTGCTTTATCTCTCTCATCTTTCTTCCATTTTCTCTCTTTATCTCTCAAATATATCTATATATATGTATATATATATACACACACATAAATATACAGGGGAGGGTTCATGCGAGAACCGTTGTTAGTATGAGAACCGTGAGCACCAATCTTAGACGTTCATTGGATATGGAAAGTTCGTGGATGGAGAGCGTGGAGGGATATAGTGTGGCAGGGTGCATGTAAAGAATTCATGGGTGAGCAATGATATCGAAATAGGTGAAATTGGACGGCTCAGATTGGTTCTCGCGATTCTCGCATTAAGAATGGTTCTCAAATAAACGTTTTCCTATATATGCATATGTATTATTGAAATGAAAAATTAGTGTAAGATTGGGTTAGGTTATACTAGTTTTTGGATTGGAAAGAAGAGGGAAGAATGGTGATGTGGTGTTGATGTGAGATTTAGACGGGGTAACCCGAATTACATGTGATACTGATGGCATAATGTCACACCCCGGTTTTTTTATTTTCTAAACCATATCACATCATAAATAATAAATTGGAAGTAAAACCCAAAGCCATTTACATCAATAACACTAGTGAGTCCTTTAGGTTGTACTACGTACAGCCCACGATGTTTTATGTTGATTATTGAAGTATGAAGATGTGATTTTGTTAGAAACTTTCGAAAAGTATTTTGTAAGAATAATTCAATTAAACCGACAATCTACAAAATATGCACCAACTACATCAAGTTTCATGACATTGTTACTATAGAGTTTTCTTAATTAGATCTTAGCGACACATACCCATAGTTTTTTTCTAGAAAAGAAAACAAATTAGAGTTTGCAGGACCGACATGGTCACGTAATCACATTATAAGCTAGAAGTCTACTCACTCAAACTTTGCAAAAATAAAACTAAAAGTTATGAAAGAAACCAAGGGTTATCTTTATGGGGTGCAATTACAGAAATTAGGGAACCGTAAAACAGTTTGTTTCTTATCATATCAATAAAACAAAGTTTTGAATCTAAAAAAAAACACACAGAAACAAGTTTCTGCTAACCTTCAATAAAGTAGTATTGAAAATGTTATTTATGTACCTTTCCTTTGAAACCATTTTCCTTTAAGTATGAATTCTTGATTTAGCAAAATCATTACATGGCTTATACTTAGCTCTGCCATCAAGGCAGAAAAATATATCATGATATGTACCAATTGTTGTTCCCAAATAGTGAATATTACTAACTTAAATAACAATTAAGTGCGGAAATAGTAATTATAAGAACAGAAAGAGATGTCAAAGATTGTTAATATTGATATAACAAACTTTACAGACGAGAATTTAAGAAGAACAAACTTCTTAAATTCAATGAAAAACAAGTACAGACTTGAGAGAAAGTAGACAGACTTTAGCTATTGCTTACTGAACATACAGTAATCGTTAGCACACTCTTCTCGACTAAGAGAAGAGTATATATACATTTCCCTATTAAATCATAGCCGTTGAATAGGTGACAAACGTCACAATCTAGTGAATTGATTAGCAACAGATTTCCTCATGCAAAACTGTCTTGAAAGTGACAGTTGATGACGTCACTGAGGGGACCATTTGCTGAAGACTAACTTCAGTAAACTGAAAGTTTCAGAGATGAAACTTTCAGCCCTTCAGATGATCGTTATTTAAGACGAGACAAATCTTCAGTTAAAGTCTTCTGCTGAAATCTTCTTCGAATACTTCAGCGCTGATGGAATGTAAACAAATCAAGACTAACAATCTCCCCCTATTTGTTTATAGACCATCATTATTTACTTAGAATAAACAAATAGAGCTATATACATAAAAGAACTCATATGTACATGATCCAGACTGAATATTTTTGGATTCTTTTCATTTTCCAATGTTTTTGAATTTTTTTTTTTTTTTTTTTTTTACAAGAGAAAAGAAATACAAGAAAATAAAGTTCATAGAGAAATCAAGAGCTTCTTGATGGCTTGTGTGCTTGAGTGCCTTCCATGACTTTGGCTTTTTCTTCCCATATTTCAGTTTCAGGATCTCTAGGCTTTTTGGCTTCAAATAGTTGTACAATCTTCAGGCGAATATCAGCAGTTTCAGGATCCCTTGAATTAAAGTAGGATGATATTGCCTTCAGATGCATCCAATCAGCATTTTCAAGTTCAGACACCCTCTGAAAACTTGGTCTGTCATAAGCATCCTTGAAGAAAAATCCTCTAGGATTGTCAAGAACTTGTTTGTCATTGAATACGAAACCTGAAGGGAGAGAACAATCCATATTTCTGCA
Organism: Pulicaria dysenterica; assembly: GCA_947179395.2. Taxonomy (NCBI): domain Eukaryota; kingdom Viridiplantae; phylum Streptophyta; class Magnoliopsida; order Asterales; family Asteraceae; genus Pulicaria; species Pulicaria dysenterica. Next base: position 47,232,830 of record OX359293.1, read on the forward strand.
ATTTGGAAGAACACCTGCGGCCATAAGCTTAACAATCTCTTCTTCAGATCTCTTAGAATACCTTCTTCCTCTCTTCTTTAAAGGTTGAACCTTATCTTGATTTTTAATGATATCTTCAGAAGGTTGATAACGTTTCTTCAGAAGATCATACGATTCTTGTAGATAAGAAAGCCTCTTCTTAACTGACCTAACCAGTTCCGTTAGTTTCAGTCGGTTCAGACACTTCCCAATTTCAACCCATTCAGACAGACTGAATTTTGTAAGGTTGACCTCGGAGACATACTGAACCTTGAGGAAATTTTTATTTCTCGAGATCTCAACTATATTTTCACCTTTTTCTTTGGTAACCCTAACTTTTGTGATTGGATCAGGGTCAGCTCTGTTCATTCTGGTTTCAAACCATTCCTTTTCTTTTCGTTCTCTCATTAGCTTGGCTTTCTCTTTTTTTATTCTTTCCTCTTCAATTTCTTTTTCAACAGCAAGCTGAAGAGATTGAGGAGACATTTTCTTCTTAGTCTTTTGTTGACCAGCTTCAAGTCAGCTGTCTTCTTTGCTTCAGCTTCAGAAAGACGTTGTAATTTGTCAGTCTCTTTAGCTATCTCCTTTGACATTCTGTAATCTTCCAAGGTCAACCCAAGTGCAGCAGCTTCATCTTCTTCAGTGACCTTATCTCCCCCTATGTTGGACACCTGATTTTTAATTGCCTTCATGCTATCAAACAACAGTTTTTCAGTGTTGATTACTTTAGGCTTTACTACTTCAGTTTCATCTGCAATACCTTTACCTTTATCAGGATTCCTGATAGGTGAACTAGCTTTCTCACTGATAACTGAAGGAAAATCAGTTTTGGAGATTATCAGCGGAATCTGATCTAGGATTGTTGTATTCAGAGTGTTTGATGTTAGATCCCTAGGACTAGGAATATCAACATTTATCATTGTTTCAGATGCAGACACTGAACTTTCAGTAGTATGAGGAGCATTAGGATGTATAATCAAGGCTGTCTCAGGTTGAGTGACTTTTTGAGGATGAGATTGAATTAACATATTAAAGTCACGTTCAGGAGAAGATCTTTCAGAGATTTTAGCATTACCTTCATCCCCAGGTTCACTAAGAGATTCTTCAAATCATCTGTTCAATTCTCTCTGTTCTTTTTCAGTTTCATCTCTAAACACAGAATACTCTTTAATTGTTTGTTTCAGCTGACGAATTTCTTCTTTATCTCGTAGTGACTCTGCTTTCCTTTTCTTGATCTGAGCTTTTATGGTTCTAGCCACAACTGAAGATTTCAACAATTTCTCCCCCTTAGAAGCTGAGGAAGAGACTGTAGCAGCTTCTATTCTTTCCAATCGCGGAACAATGTGTTTGTTCAGTGTGGCGACCATCATACGCCGCATATCTTTCAGAACTACCTTTTTGTGATAGGACTGAAGATAGCGTTTAGAAGGATAAGCGTTTAGAGAATCGCGGAGTTGCGAGATATTGTCAGTGAATGTATTGAGAAAAGTGAGTTGAAACTTTGAAAGAGACTCAGATAAAGATGACTGAGAGGCTGAAAGCTTAGATAACACTTCCTCGTAACGTTTATTGCCATTAGCAATATAATCACGGAGTTGTTTAAAGAGAGTGACCCGGAGTTGATTGTGAAACTGAAATTCTTTGTTTAATGTACAGATGTAATCGATTAAAAGTGCAGTAAGAATTTTAATTTCGTCAGCAAAGTTGACATTTGACATGTGCTGAATGTGAAACCGATGAAACTCTTTTGTAACTTGACTGTGAAGAAGACGAATGGAATCATCAAGTTTTGAGTAGGCATCAAGAACAGACATTGAGTCATCATCAATCTCAGTGGGTGAACGAATGATGGGAGGAGACAACGGAGTGGTTGAATCAGCTAGAAAGTCTTGTTCAGTGGAGGAATAAGAGGTTTCATAGTTTTCTGAACTGTCGAGAGGATCAGTTACTGATTTGGCAAAAAGTGTTTGTTGAAGAGAAGGAAACTGAGCATTAAGGTCAGTGGAAATATCCTGCCCATAAGCCATCAGGTTATCTAGATGAGATTGATTGGAAGTGGGAGGAAGAAGATTGACAGAATACTCAAAACCAGAAGCAGGATCACAAATGAAACCCTGTTCGTTGTTTAACTTTTTAAAAGAAATTTGTGGAGGTGGGGTAGGTATAGCCATAGAAACATTCGGGTTTAATGAATCATCAGGGGCTACATTGGGCTTTGCTTCAGTAGTAGCTTTGTGTGTAACTACATCTTCATGAGCAATAGAAATAGCCATAGGTTCAGGTGGATTAGCTGAACCATCAGAGGCCAAGATGGTAGAGGAAGGAATAACTTCAATTTCAGGGTTATCTGAAACATCATGAGTCAAAGGTCTCTCAGAGTCAGATGGTTTAGCTGAATCATCATGGAGAGTGAATACATCAGACTCAGATGGTTTAAGTGCTGAGAGATCATCTGTATGGGTTAAATCCATAGGATCAGTTCGGACTACTGAACCATCAAGGGATTTTGGCTGAACTGTAGTTTCAGTTGGTAATACTGAAACTGTGACAGTAGTGGTCTTAACATCACTGGTTTTGAGAACCTTGGAGTGTGAGGGTGATTTACACTCGTCATTGGTAGTAAGAGAGTTAGTAGAGGGGAGAAGACTTACAGTGGGTAGTGGATCAGGAAGGACAATCTTAGCTTTTGTTGTTTGTTGTTGCTTAGTGGTTGAGTCAGGAGAAGGAGGAGTTTTACGCTTCAGTTTCTTGGAAGCAGCAGCAGGATTGTCATCAGAATGTCTTTTTGTTAAAGAAGACAGTTTGATTAGATGCCTCTTTTTCTTAGGAGCGGGCTGTGCAGTGGCCTCTGAATCTGAAGGTTGGTCAGGTTGTTCAGGTTGTTCAGCAGAAGGAGACCGACGAACTGAATCAGCAGGAGTGTCTGTCATCCTTGCATAGTCCATCATGATGGCAGTAAGTGGTATGGGATCAGTCAAGTCAGTGCTGGACCATACAGAGTGAGGAAGAGAAGACAACTCAACTGAATGCTTAGCTGAATAATAATGAGATCGTCGGATCAGTTGTCGAAATATCAGCGAAAGAAATCGAGGAAAAGGAATATGAGAATGTCTCTTCTTCATTCTGACTTGAGTAAGAAGAAGGTTGAAGACAAAAGCAGCATAATCAACTTTTGTGTCATACATCAGAGCATGACCTAAACTCAGCACGTTGTCAGCCACTTGATCCATTCCTCCTGTTTTTGCAGTCATACAAAAGGAAAGAATACTGAAGAAACTACACCACACGGATGGGAGTTTATTTCGAACTAGGGTTTTGCCTTTTATATATGAAGTAGCAGGAATCTTCAGATATTCATTGATAATTTCCTTTGCTGATTTGGAGAAAGGTTCACAGGGAGACTTATCATCAGTTGGAAGATGAAGAGCTTCAGCAAGAAAATACTTGTCAACACGACATTTTTGCTTGCCGTTCAGGAGGGTGAAAGATATTTTTGGGTTTGTAGCTGTCTCATCGAGAACAGTAGCGGTCATCCAAAATTCACACAGATGTTCCTCAAACATGTCGAGTTGGGTGGTTAACGCATAGTTGATGGAACAATGACGAAGAAAGTTGAGAAGATGGAAGAATTTTGATTTGGAAGTAACAGGAGTGAGCGATACAGAAATATTGTTCGATTTGAAAACAATATCAGCATTTGAGATGATTGGTACAACTGATTCTGGAAGATGAACACACATGGTTGCTGGGCGAGACATGATTAGAGAAAGGAAAAGCGTGTCGAAGGAGAAGGAAAACAGTAAAGAAAAGATTGAAGAAGATGATGTAGCGTTATATAGGTTTTTAGAGAAAGAAGTTATGAGCGGAGAATAGAGAATGAGACGGTGATTTCAAAAAAAATAAATAAAATAAAAAAAAAACCTTATGTGATTGATATCCAACCGTTAGATGAAACCGTAAACTAACCATAGTTAAAAAAAATAACCGAAGGAAATTGCAGATGTTTATAATTTTTATTTATTATCATTTAATATATGCAAACTGAAAGGCTGTTAATCAGGGTATTTCAGAGAACAATATTAAGTGAAAATAACTAAGAATTACATTGACTTAGTAAAGTAAAAATTATGAACTAGGCATAAAGATAAGATAGTAAAGAAAAGGACAGAACATATCATAAGACTATTTTCCATTAATGAGAAATGCAGACAACATAGTTACAATGGAGCATATTAAAAATGATCAAAAGCAAATAGCCAAAAGAATCTTGTGTCCATGCCAAAAGATGATCGCCCCAGTTGATTAATCAAGAAGATTTACGGCGATTTGGACTGATGCTCCAAGCCCTATATTATTAATCCTGATGGTGATGGTGTACATGAATGGATGGTTGATGATTACAAAGGTGAGATCCATGAAGAAAGTAGCAACAGTAATGAGAGGAAAAAATGGAGGGAAGAGGATGAAAGATGGTAAGAATGAGAAGAATGAGATTATCTAGGTGATAAGTAAAGGTAAATAAAGAGAAGAAGTAATCATTATTTGAGATAAAAACTGAACATGAAATGACGGCTGTAATAAATGCTACCCCAAATAAAGATAAATTGAGTTAACAAAAAGTCATAAATCCAAGCAATATATTATTAACATAAAGTAAAAGAAAACTTACCTGTCAGCCAAAGAGTTTTAGTGGAGATGTCAGTAGAACAGGTTTCAGTTTACACAGTTCAGTCAAGCAGGTTTTAGTGGACCACGTTTCAGTTGAAAATTTCAGTTGCTCAAAGATTCAGCATGCCAAGTTCAGAAACAAGATAATTGAAGCGTGATTCATCCAGAGCCTTGGTGAATATATCAGCTAACTGATGTTCAGTTGGAACAAAATATAGTTCAATATCATTGTTAGCAATGTGATCTCTGATGAAGTGATGACGAACATCGATGTGTTTTGTTCGCATATGAAGCACAGGATTGTTTGAAATGGCTATGGCACTGGTGTTGTCACAGTAGATGGGAGTTTTTGCAAGTAAAACACCATAATCAGCAAGCTGATGCTGAATCCACAGAATTTGTGCACAGCAACTTCCTGCTGAAATATATTCAGCTTCAGTAGTAGATAGAGAAATTGAGTTCTGTTTCTTGCTTTGCCAACTGGCGAGTTTGTGTCCAAGCAACTGACATCCACCAGTGGTACTTTTTCGGTCCAAATGACAACCTGCATAGTCTGAATCTGAAAATCCCATTAGATCAAAACCTGAGTATCTGGGATACCAAAGACCCAGATGAGGAGTACCTTTCAGATACCTGAATATCCTGGATACAGCAGACATATGGGACTCTTTTGGATTTGCTTGAAATCGTGCACATAAACATGTAGAAAACATAATGTCAGGTCTACTAGCAGTTAAATAAAGCAAAGAACCAATCATCCCACGAAAAGTAGGCAAGTCAACTGCTTTTCCATCAAGATCAGCAGTTAACTTGGTTTTGGGAGCTATGGGAGTTTTCATAACTGAACATTCAGTGAAGTTGTACTTCTTCAGTAAGTCAGAAATATACTTTCCTTGATTAATAAAAATACCGGTTTCAGTTTGCTTAATCTGAAGTCCCAAAAAGTAAGTTAGCTCTCCCATCATACTCATTTGAAACTTTTTGGTCATGATTCTTTCAAATGCTTTACACAAATTTTCATTAGTAGACCCAAAAATTATGTCATCAACATATATTTGAACAAGAAGCAAATCACCTTTTTCTCGACCAAGAAAGAGAGTTTTATCGATTGTACCTCGTTTGAATCCCTTTTTAAGAAGATATGCTGAAAGAGTATCATACCAGGCTCGAGGTGCTTGTTTCAATCCATACAATGCTTTGTCTAGCTTGTAGACATGATTTGGATATTTTGGATTCTCGAAACCAGGTGGTTGCTGAACGTATACCTCTTCTTTCAGTTCTCCATTGAGAAAAGCACATTTGACATCCATTTGAAAAACTTTGAAACCTTTATGAGCAGCAAAAGCAAGAAATATGCGAATTGCTTCCATTCGTGCAACGGGAGCAAATGTCTCATCATAATCAATTCCTTCTTCTTGACAATATCCCTTGGCAACTAATCTTGCTTTGTTCCGAATGACAACTCCTGATTCATCTTTCTTGTTTCTGAAGACCCATTTGGTTCCTATCACTGACTGATTCGATGGGGGTGGTACGAGATTCCATACTTTATTCCTTTTAAACTCATTCAGTTCCTCTTGCATTGCTGATACCCAATGTGAATCTTTTAAAGCATCATTCACTTTCTTTAGTTCAATTTGAGAAATGAAGTCAGCAAACATACAAAACCCGGGTGTTGCTGAACCTCTAGTGCGAACCCCATCATTTAGATTTCCAATCACTTGATCAATAGGATGAGCGTTAGTCCATTTGGTGTTAGGAGGTATGGGTTTTGCAACTTGAAATGGTTCAGTTGGAGAGTCAGCAAAGGAGGAATTTATTTCGATGAAGGGATCAGAGAGAACTTCAGTTGAGGATGGAGACTGGGAGTCAAAATCAATCAGTGGTATGTCAGGATTAAAGGGTGCAGGAATTGGTGTTTTACAGGATGTATCAACTGAAATGGGAATGGGAGTAGTAGGAGGTATGCCATTTTCATCACAATCATCGCAAGCTGTTTCTGGTGGCAGATCAGCTGAAGTGTCTTCAAAGGGAGAGGAAAGCAACTCATCCCAGTTATCTGAAATTTCAGTGTTTTGATCTGAGTGTCTTGACTGAAGATCTAATTCATCAAATGTGACATCCATTGTTTCAAAGATAGTATTACTTTTGAAATTAAACACTCTGTATGCCTTGGAAATGTTGGAATACCCAAGAAATATTCCTTCATCAGCCTTGGGAGCAAACTTACTTGGGCGATCCTTACTGTTCAGAATAAAGCATGTACAACCAAAGATTCTCAAATGACCAATATTTGGAATCTTGTTGTGCAGTAGTTCATAAGGTGTTTTCAAGTGCCTTTTAACTACCAATGATCTGTTCTGTGTGTAACATGCTGTATTGATAGCTTCAGCCCAGAAACGTAATGAAATCTTTGCTTCAGCAAGCATGGTTCGTGCAGCTTCGATTAGAGTGCGATTCTTCCTTTCAGCAACTCCATTTTGTTGAGGGGTGTAGGCGGCTGAGAAATTCTGAACGATCCCATTTTCTTCGCAGAAATCCTCAAGGGTTCTATTTCGAAATTCAGTACCATGATCACTTCTCAGCTGTTTGATATGAACATCGTACTGACGATTAATTCTTGTGATGAAGCTAATAATGATCTCAGCTGTTTCACTTTTTTTAGATAGGAAAAATACCCAAGTGAAACGTGTATATTCATCCACAATTACTAGAGTATATTTCTTTCCACTGAGGCTTGGAGTGCTGACGGGTCCAAAGAGATCCATGTGAAGCAACTGAAATGCTTGATTGATCTGATCACAGTGCTTTGATTTGTAAACTGACTTTTTTTGTTTCCCCTTTTCGCAAGCATGACACACCTTGTCTTTCACATAGCTAATCTTAGGCAATCCTTTGGCAAGTTGATCTTGTGCCAATCTACTCAGGTTTTTGAAATTTAGATGTGACAACCTTTTGTGCCACAACCAATGTAGTTCTTTGACTGACTGTGATAAAAAGCATACATCTGAAGGAGACGAGACTGAATTGAAATCGAGAACATACATGTTATCTATTCTTTTGGCTTGAAGGACTTCAGTGCCTTCTTTATTTCTGATAGAACACTTGTATTTCTTGAAAAGAACAGAATAGTCAGCATCACACATCTGACTTATACTAATCAGATTGTGCTCAAGTCCGGTAACATGAGCAATATTCTTAATGTGAATAACACCTTTCTTCAATTGACCATAGGCATCTGTTTTTCCACATTTACCTCCACCAAATAAAACTTGTGGACCATCAGCTGGCGTAACTTTTGTCAGTAACGATTTACATCCAGTCATATGTCGAGAACATCCACTGTCAAGGTACCAGGTATTGTTTCCTTGACCTCCCTGTATAATTTAACAAAAGGTTAAACCAATTTGTGAACCCACCTGCTGATGGGCTCAGAAGAAATGCTACAGGTAGCGACAGGAGAATCACATGTTTTAGCTTCATGACCTCTAATACCACATTTATAGCATTTACGTGTGGATTTGGAATCCTTTTGCTGTTTGGTATTATCCTTTTGAGAATTAGATCTAGTTAATTCTTTTAACTGATTCATCATAATCTTCAGAGTTGATTCAAATTTTCGAAATTTGCTCAACCCTTTTGATTTTGGCTTTTCATACTGAACACTTTGTGTTTTTGATATTTTGAACTTCTGACTATGTTTTGAATGATTAGATCCAGATGAAGCTTCAGCTGTCAGAGGTTCAGTGATGTTGTGAACTGAAGTGGATTCAGTTTTGATGGAAGTTATGGGTTCAGATTCAGCTGAAGTAATCAATTCAGATTCAGTGATCATGTTGAGTAAGGATTCAGTGGGATGAGAATAATTCTGATTTTCAACCAAGCTATCGGAAGGCAACTGTATGTTTCTGATTTCAGAATTAGTTTCCTCATTGAACTCAGGGACATCACTGGCTGCCTTAGTAAATCTTTTATATAGCATATTTGAGTTTCCTATGTTTTCACGAGTGAACTCACTGAAAAACATTTCATCAACATTTTTACATTTTTTGCTAAATGAGGCAGCTTCTTTGATTTTTCCTAACCCAACTCTTTCTCTCTGAATGATCATTTGATGATTGATACTCTCAAAAGCAAGTTTATTGGGACTGAGCCAGAGATCAATTATGGACTGACTATCTTTTAGTTTATCGTTTGTTAAAGATAGCTCTGCTTTAGCCATTTTTATTTCATTTGTTAACAACTTTAGATGGCATTTCAATGCAAGGGACTCTTGAAGAAGAGAGTCATTTTCAGTTTCAGTTTTCTGAATCAGATTTTGTTGATCTGAAAGGATTTTCTTGACTATGATTTGTTCATTATGCGCAGAAATTAAATCGGATACTAAATAAGCAAACATATCATTTTTCTCATTAGACTCATAATTCTGAAAGTTTGATACCTTGTACATCATAGAGGAATTCCAACCCTCAGCTGAACTCAATCTTTCAGCAGTAGCTAGATCTTTCTTGAACTGGCTTTCAGCTGCCATCAAACACATGTAGGGCTGAGCACACCCTGAGAATTCTTCAGCAAACAGAGCTTGTTCAGACTCTTGATCATCATCGGATGTTTCCGAGTCAGTCCAATTCAGTTCTCCAGCGATCATTGCCTTCTCTTTCTTCTTTTCAGATGATTCTTGACTTTTCAGCTTCAGTGCCTTGTATTTTGATTTGTACTTGTCAGCTTTTGAAGGATAACTCTTGGAGGAAGATTTGACAAAGCAGTTTGCAGCGAAGTGACCAAGCTTGCCACATTTGTAGCATTCCTGCTTAGATTTATCAGTGGTGGATTTGAAGCTACCTGAACCTTGAGCATTGGTTTTAGCCTTGAACTTTAGGAACTTGTTGAAGTTCTTCATTATAAAAGTGCGTTCAACCTTGAACTCTGGATGACCTTCTTCATCTCCAGCTACCCAGTCAGTTTCAGTTTCAGTGTCAGAATCATCAGAAAATTGATGAGCTGGTACCTCAGTTTCTGCTACAAGAGCTAAGCTCTTCTTAGCTGATCTCTTCAGCTCCAGTTTCTGAGCTCTAGTTTGCTCATCATTCAGAAGAATACCATACAGCTTTCTCATATCCAACTTCTTCAGCTTGTTGTTGGTCCTGAGAACAAGACACATAGTGTCCCATTCACTGGGAAGAGCATCTAGGAACCTGTTGAGAATCTGAATCTTCTCTCGCTGAACACCAGCTTCCAGCATATCATTCAGCAAACAAGTAAACCTAGTATAAACTTCAGTAAGAGTTTCAGATTCTTTAGCACAAAAACTTTCATACTTCCTGATGACATTCGTTCTCTTGTTCTCCTTCACCTCTTCAGTTCCTTCGTAAGCTATACACAAGGCTTCCCACATATCTTTTGCAGTTTTCAGATTAGAAATAGTATGATAGATATCATTTGGAAGTGAGATAGCAATATTATTTCGAATCTTAGCATCCAAGTTTACCTGTCTCCTATCTTCTTCAGTCCATTGGTTCCTTGGTTTAGGAAGAGATTCCAGTGGATCACCTTCTTCACTAATAAGCGAAATGGTCTTTGGAATGATAGGACCATTTTCTAGGACAGACAGAGACATAGTATCCAAGTTTTCAACATAGAGAAGCATTCTTCCCTTCCAGCTAGAGAAATTTTCAGAGGAAAACTTTGGTGGTTTACCAGAAGACCCATTATCATTATAATCAACTTTAGACATCTCGGCAGATCACAAATTATAGAAGAATTTGAACCTGCTCTGATACCAATTGTTGTTCCCAAATAGTGAATATTACTAACTTAAATAACAATTAAGTGCGGAAATAGTAATTATAAGAACAGAAAGAGATGTCAAAGATTGTTAATATTGATATAACAAACTTTACAGACGAGAATTTAAGAAGAACAAACTTCTTAAATTCAATGAAAAACAAGTACAGACTTGAGAGAAAGTAGACAGACTTTAGCTATTGCTTACTGAACATACAGTAATCGTTAGCACACTCTTCTCGACTAAGAGAAGAGTATATATACATTTCCCTATTAAATCATAGCCGTTGAATAGGTGACAAACGTCACAATCTAGTGAATTGATTAGCAACAGATTTCCTCATGCAAAACTGTCTTGAAAGTGACAGTTGATGACGTCACTGAGGGGACCATTTGCTGAAGACTAACTTCAGTAAACTGAAAGTTTCAGAGATGAAACTTTCAGCCCTTCAGATGATCGTTATTTAAGACGAGACAAATCTTCAGTTAAAGTCTTCTGCTGAAATCTTCTTCGAATACTTCAGCGCTGATGGAATGTAAACAAATCAAGACTAACACCAATTATGCCTAGGTAGTTATGTATTTGTATTCATAACACGAATCAATCCGCGTCAAACCAAAAGCTTGATATAAATAGCCTCATCAAATGAAAGAAGGCGCATATATAAATAATTAACTTTGTGTAACCCATTTAGGAGTGGTTAGCACATAGTGGTTTAGTGTTGATTTTGAAAATGAGAACATTAAGTTCTTGCTTCTACCCCCTATGGGTCAGGAAACAACTTTTTATGCCCCCAAACTACTCAGCTAATAATCCTGAATTATATCATCATTTGTAATTATTGTAGCACACAAGAGATCACGGTACATGTATAACCATGTAACTTTAAAAACCATCAACCGTAAGAGTTACTAAACTAAAAGATTGCCATGAATGTAGATCCGAACACACATGATGACATCAGCCGTTCATAATACGTAGCTGGTGGTCCAACTTGGTTTATATCTTCATAAAGCATTTTCTCACAACTTTCTAACATCTTGGCTCAATATTTTTCTTTCAAGCATTTCATCGAACATGTGGTAGACAACCAAAAAGTTGTATCACAGATGCTCATTAGAGAAACTTGAAAGAAACCGCCTCCGATTCTCAGTCGGATCAAGAAAAGCAGTCTGGTGATTCGAATCAGAGTTCAGAACAAGGAAAATCTGTTCGAGGTGGGGTAGTTTTCTTCCTAAATCTTCATTTCTTAGGACATTAATAAAAGAAAATTCATTAATATTGGTTTTGTTACGAATGTAAGGTTTTGTTGGTTATTAAGATTTTAAAATTTTACATTTTGGATTCTACTTTCCGAGTTTCATAATTTTTTTAATTAAGTCATTATACAGGCCATCATTTACTGTCTTCATTATTGTGCTGCTAACAAATAGTGTGATCATAAGCCTTTTATATTTGAGAGATTCTTAACTTTTTAGGCTTTCTGAAAACTGCCGTGACTGTAACATGATTGGTTGAACCATGATCAAATTGCCCTAACCCAATATGGTGTTGCATCTTTGTAAATTTCAGTTATGAAGATATCTGATTGTTGTTTGGTTATTTTTACTTTATCATGATCTGGTTAAATGAAGTAAGTTTTCATGAACAAATCCATCCTAACTGAATTTATAAACCTCATGAGAAGTTATTGTACACAGATTAAAAGAAGCAACGAACAAAATCGATAACAAATAATCAAAACCTTAGATTTATAATAGAAATCCTTACACAGTAGAGAGAGGGGGGGGCTATGACTTAAGGATCAGATTGACCGTGTGAGCCTTCAGCACCGTACGCGGAAGGTCGCACGCACACACCTGCAAACACACATGGATTCAACTCAAAATCTTACATCAAAATCAAAAAACAACCTTAGATAAAATTAATTTACGAAAAAAGTAAAAAGAAGCAGAAGAGAGAGTGAGAGACGAACCGACGGGGGTTGTTGGAGAAATTTCCCTCACTGATTAATTGACCGTGCATACTCCATCTTTACATCTATTATGGAAGAAAACCTCTCCAACCTCTTTCCCACATGCATATCTTCCTAAAAAGTCGGAAATTAGAACCCACACCTCATGAAGATATCTCCATGACTGCCGGAAAACCACATGAACAGAGCTCCATCGTTGGCCGTCGGAAAACCATACCCTTCACAACTCCATCATCGTCTAGCGATCCAAGCAACAAAGTAAACAAAAGTATGCAGTCAATCGTAGATTCATATTCAACAAGTACGGAATTTTTTTTAAAGAAATCTGAAATGTATGAAGAACTGGCAGCCTGTTCTCTAGTTTTTAAATGAAGGGGAAGGGAAGGAAAGGGAAGGATGGAAAGGAAAGGAAAGATAAAAAAACTCCCCCTCTCAATCATCCCAAAAGTGGGGGGGGGGGAGTTTTTACATATAAAATGGTAAAAGTGCCCCTCCTAACCCCTCCCAACCCTTTCCTTTCCCTTCTTAAAAAAAAATCAAGAACACAGTTTCCCTAAATAAACCTTCTCCTCCTTTCCTTCCCCTCCTTAAATAAACTCGAGAACAGGGTGTGGGTGAGAGAGAGAGAGAGAGACAAAAACAAGAGTTTGGGTGTAGCTGTGTAGGGGTTTCACACCCTCACTTGATGGTGCAGGGATGGATTGGATTCATTTACACGCAAAGGAAACAGGAGAGGGGACAATAGTTTGTGATTATTCATGCTACTTGTCATTTTTTTAATGTATAGGCTCTTTGTATAGAATAGGTAGATATAAGGTAGAAAACTATCATTATATTGTACATCAACGGAGAATAAAAGTGATGTAATAAAATGGGACTCCGCGGAAGCTTAAACTATCAGCTCAACTTAAACTTTCTTCCTTTCCCTTACCAGAAGTCCTTTCTCCTTTCCCTTACCAGAAGTGCCAAGAGTACATGAAAGGAAAAATAATAAACACATAAGCTATAAAACTTAGTGAACACATACAAATAAACATTTAGCACATATCCACATAGCACATTAGATAGATAATATAAATTTTTTGAGATTGGTTCAAACAACAACCCAAAAATCAATTATACAGTCTCCAAAATAACAACCTTGTAAGAATACATGAATCATATGGTTGCAAGTAAAACACTTAGCACATTTAACCATTAAAAAAATCGTTTAAATTGTTTAGAAAATATAGATTTTGTCTAGGTACTCGATTTTTTAAAACTGATAAACTCACATGAAGTTCTAGAGTATTAGAAGAGTGAACCGTCAAGAATTTATCGAGCAACCTAAACGATAAACGAACCCTAATGATTTACCAAGTTAAGGGAATCGAAATCAAATAATAACATGGGAAAACAAATTGCAAATTCTAACAGCTAGAAATTGCAAATCAAATTCCCAATAATGAAATCGTGAACCATCAAGACCAACTTAAATCGCAATTCAACAAGTTCATCTGATATCGCTAATTTAGATATATATTTTAAGCGATATCTGTTTATTTTAGTCTATTATTGTTAGTAAATAAGTAAAACGATACTTATTATCTTCATTTATTGACTTTCAGGTTAAAAAGGTGGATGACAAGAAGTTTTGAGCAAATAGTGAAGAAACGTTAAAGTTCCAAAAAGATGTTTGGTCCGACACACCTCTACTGATTTGATCATATCTCACTCATACGAACTCGGACGAAGGTGATATAAAAAGCCACGAAAACTAGGCTCACAGTGTTTTGATCATGTCTATGAGAAGTTTGCATTCATTTCCAACGAGACGGTTAATCAAGTCTAACGCGAAGCATCAAGTACCCAAGTCGTTAAAGTCACAAATTAATTATCTGACACGATGAGTATTTCATGGTAACACGACATGTAAGTGACAAGATGTAAAAACTATAAATTCAACCCTATTTTTGGCCTAATAAACATATATGCGATTCTAGGTAGGGATGTGTTCGGTTCTGGAACCGGGCCGGAACCTAAAGAACCGGTAACCAAAATTGGTAAAAGCTAGAACCGAAAATCGAACCGATATAAGGGAACCGGTTCCGGTTTCGGTTTCGGTTCCGATTAGTAACCGGTTATGTCGGGTATAGAACCGGATAAGGCCGAAAATAACCGAAAGTTTATTTTAAAACCGGTTAACTGATAAAGGTTAACTGATAACCAAAAAACTGAATGGTTTAAAGTTAACGGTAAAAATATTTGAAATCGTAAGTAGTCATGCATGCATTTTTGACACTAGCATGTGACCAAAAAATAATAGTTCTTTGACTTCGTTCTTACAAACAATAATCATTAACCATATCACCAACGATAATAGTTCAATAACCAAATATATCACCAAAAATAATAATTCATAGCCAACCATACGACAAATACAAAATCACAAACCAATTTGTTCCAGTTCTAAGACCGAACTACCCGATAACCGGTGGAACCGGAACCGAAAGAACCAAAAACCGAAAATGAGATTTTAGAAGAACCGGTAACCGGACCGAATATTCCAGTTCCGGTTCCAACCGGTTCTGGTTCCGGTTCGGTTTTTCGGTCAAAAAGCTCATCTCTAATTCTAGGGTTCCAATATGACGGTGTTTTCATCCTGAAACTTCAAGTCTAGAAACAAGAAGCTAAAAGGTGATTTGATCGTGAAACTTTAAGTCTGGGTAACTCTAGCAGTAACTCAAGGCTTGTTTTCACGGGAAGCCTACTTAAGACACGTGCAATGAGTGGAACTACTTTATAAAAAAGGCTCAATGCCCTTTATTCCATTTGAATTGAGAATAAGGCAAGCTACATTTTCACATTTTTCTTGGTTTGGCAATCTTAACACCGGCATGCCACATAACATAATGCCCGAGCTCTATAGGTTCATTCCATTCCCTGCCTAATGCTTCTTGGACAGAAAACATAGATGGAGATTTTTAGACAGACGGAGATCAACAAAGCCAAACTAGAATTCATCTTTTCACTCAAATGGCCATAGAAGGAAAAACATGAAACTCACACTTTTAACAATTGGTGTTATCCCGATCAACAAGGTTATTAAATGAATAAGTGATATCGCCCAAATAGACTACTTATTTCGGGGCGATATCGTACCGTTACATGTGGTTTTCTTAGCAATTTTGCTTGAATTGATACCTAATTCATTGCTTTTGAATTCTCATGTCTTAAATGCTTATCTAAGTCAAAAGGAAAGAAAATCATCGAAACTTGGCAAAATTAGAATAATTCATGTTCCATAACCACTTGTAAGACCGTACATGTGCCAAATGCTGATTGTCATATTTAAGCAATTTTCTCCCCTTTTTCATACATAACTCGATTTTCAGCCAAAAAACTTTGGAAGAGGTGATTTTCTTCAATTTTTTCATAACATTGAGTCAAATTTTCAGATGATTCGTCCAAAGGAAACAACATTCGGAGTTCAGATCTTATCTTGAAGCATCTTCTTTATCTTCTCCATTGGGTTTTGTTCTAGGTTTACACTGTCCTTCATGTTTCTCTTAGATTTTAGTTTTGTTTGCTTATATTTTGGTAATGTTTAGTATGAACTAGTGAATTTTAGTGCTTTGGATGACATTCAAGTAGGTTATTGACTTGGATTTGATATTTTTGTTAGTTTTCCCCATTTCATCATTGATAAGCTAGGGTTTATTCTTCAAGTTGTGTGAATTGATGTTCATCCCCAAATTTACTTGTCTAATTGATGTAATAGACATATTGTGTTGATTAATTATTATTTTCATTGCAATTATTCCTAGTTGTGATGTCCAATTTGTGAAAACTCACATTTGGGTTTGGGATTTCACCATAGTTTATGCAATTTGTTGATGAAATTGACTTTGGAATGACCATTTTATGTTAGTCAAGTGTTGGAATATCTGTTTAAGTTGATTATTGTGAAATTGGCTACTTGGGAGAACTTCGGGGGTTAGTTTTAAGAATTGATTGTTTAGTTAACGGAGAACTTTGTTATTAGTCATTTTCTCTTGCTTGAATGTGTTACAAAGTGATAGATTATAGACACCCCTTATCTCTTATAAAATCATTTTAAGGAGACCCTTTCTTGTTTGATTTCATCTTGTTTTGGGATTGTTTAGATGGTTTAACTTCATACCCAATAAATTTATCGAATCCTTGTCATTTAACTGTACTGGTAATCGAGTCTAGTAGCACCTTCTTCTTATATTGAAAAGTTCTAAAAAATCTTGTTTCCTTGTTTCTCGCTTGCTTTGATTGTTAAATTTAGGAATATAAATATAGATCATAGATTAATTAATGATGAAAACTTAATATTTAGATTTCATCTTGCTTCCTTAAGGTTTGACACTCGGTCTTGCAAACACTATGCTACTATATGATGAGTTCACTGTCCAGTGTGTAGTTTAGTCAAGTTTTTGCGTTTTATTTCACATCATATCTCATATATATAACTGCACAACATCAATCAACATATTTATAATTTTAAAAGCTGATTATTACAAAATGAAAGGGAGATAAAGAAAACTAGTAAGAAATCAAGAATGATCACATAATCTTGCGAGAAAACAAAATCCTCACTTAATGGTGAATGCAAGCCAAAATTGTAACGCCACCTCTAACGAGCTTAAAATTAGAGTTAATTTAAACGTTTTAACAAATATTATCAAAAGCGTGCAGCGGAATTAAACGTCATTTACAAAAGCAACGTTAACTGACTCGGCTGTTTAATTACATCAAAAGAATTAACCAAGTTCGTAATCTACAAGCTTTACCAACTAGTACCGACCACCGGATCCATATATACAACAAACGTGTTCCTTAAAAGATAAGTACAACAAAAGACTACCATCAGTGCCCGCCTCACCAGGCCAACTAGCAATCACCTGCGAAAAAGGGAAATTTTGCACCGTTAGCTATAACTAGCTAGTGATCACCAATTACACATAAGCATTAATAAGCAGGCTATCACATATAGGAACATCACACAGGGCTATCCTATCATATTGCGGTGCGCCAATCATGTCAGCAGGAGTCGTGTCTCGCAGGGTAGCTAGTCCCGCTCAACAACCCAAGTCGGGGAATCAGCCGCAACCAATTGCACCAGTGGGGGAGCGAAGAGCAGTCCACATAGCGCACTCTATCATACTGGTTCCAACCTAAGCAAAGAACCCAATTCTATCAAGGAACGGCGGGCTGCAGAGCCATACCCAAGCGTATACTCCTGAGTACTGTTAGTTCCCCATTTCATAGTCCCTAAGGACCCTAGGAACCCAGCTAGATCATCACCAGTCTACCTGACTAACCTCAATCGTTCACCCGTCAGTGTCCGGACAAAATCTAAAAAACAAATAGCTGATCCAATTAGGATCCAATTCATGCGCACATATAATCACAACAATTTCTATTCATACTAGTGAATCAACATGCGAGTACAACATATTATAGCATACCTTGTGTCTCACATATCAAAACACCAATCACGTGTCAACAAATACAACAGATAACTTACATATTGAGACTCATGGGAAACCGGTACTCACCTTGAGATTACAGGAGACATATATAATGTTGGGAATCCCAGGAGTCCTCTGAATCACCTAACACAATAGATTTAGGCTTAAACACCAATCAACGAGGCTTAAAACACAAGACTACAAAGCTGTCAGCATAACAACATAGATTGCGATCGCAAGGCATAGCCATGCGGTCGCAAGGGTCATCTTAAACCCCCCCCCCCCTTTGCGATCGCAAGGGATATCCATGTGATCGCATGGGTCCAACCCAAACCACCCCAGTTTACGATCGCAAGGCTTAACCATACGACCGCAAGGGTGGTATTTTGGGGGCTTACGATCGCAAGTTATGTACCTACGACCGCAAGTATGTTTCCTTCGTCCTTAGATGGTAAATCATGACAACAACCCCCTTACGATCGCAAGACCCTTAAATGCGACCGCAAGAAACTTCAGACACGCATGCGACCGCAAAGCGTCACCATGTGATCGCAAGGATTATGGAACCTGCTTGCAATCTCAAAGCCCTTCCAAGCGATCACAAGGACCCCAATTATAGTGGGTTCTTGCTCTGTTCGAGCACAACTGCTGTAACTTCGATTTTTGACCCAAAATTCAACTTAAATTCGTTTTCAAATGGTTAGACAAAAACTCTAACATACATATGAACTTAGTAACACATATTTGACCTAAAACAAACATCAAAACCCATTTGAATCCATCAAAATGGATCATTTCACCACTTTCACTCAAGAACTAGGTTTTGAACAATAAAACTTACCAAGAAGATGATTCCAGGCTTCAATAACAGATTACTGCATGATTAAAGCTTCTAATCTTGATCTATCTTGGTTTTCTTTTTAAATCAACTAGGGTTTGTGTGTGTGAAAGTGTTTGTACGTGTATGTATATGTGTGTTATGTGGGTTTGTGTCACAGGGGATAAGGGAAGGCTTAGGCCGACTCTGGTTAGTCAAATACCCCTACGCGGGTATTTTGTTCCCCTATTCAACTTAAAACACAACTTAGGTTTATCCGTTTCAACTAACGGAGATATTTTTAGAACCATTACCTAAAACCGTTCAATTATTTATCGACTTGATCAACTTATGACACTTTTCATATTATCCACAATTAACACCAATTAACACATAATACGCCATTTAACAACAAATATACTACAATTAACAACAAGACACCAATTAAAGTCAACGTACAACTAATAAAGCTATATGTACAACTCGTTACAACTAGGACCCATTTTAGGGTGTTACAAATCTACCCCCTTAAGAAGATTATGTCCTCGGAATCTGATCGTCTACAAACAAGTGAGGGTATCGAGCTTTTAGGTCGTCTTCCGTCTCAGGGTCATGTTCGAACCTAGGTTATGCTTTTATTTAACTAACACCAGTTTGATCATCTTTCTGCGCAACTTCTTGGTTTTAGAACCAAGTATCTCAACAGGTTCTTCAACTAGGCATTTAGATGCGTCAATCTTCAATTCTTGCAGAGGCAGAATCTGGTTCTCCTCCACCTTGCACTTACGCAGATAACACACGTTGAACGTATTGTGGATTCAAGAAAGCTCTAGAGGAAACTCAAGGGTAACAGTCTGATCATTAACTTTGCGAACGATCCGAAATGGACCTATGTAACGCGGACTTAACTTACCCTTTCTACCAAAACGAATCACACCTTTCCAGGGAGAAACTTTCAAGAACACCCGATCGCCCTCCTGGAATGAAATTGGTCTGCGTTTGGGTTCAACATACACTTTCTGTCTGTCACGGGCCGCTTTAAGCTTTTCCCGCGCAATCTTCACTTTATCTACCGTAATCTACACAATTTCAGGTCCGGCAAACTGCTTTTCACCGGGCTCTAACCAACAAGTGGGAGTACGGCAATGCCTCCCATAAAGCATCTCATAAGGTGGCATCCCTGGACTTGAGTGGTACGAGTTATTATAAGCAAACTCGACCAATGGCAAGTGAGAATCCCACACACCACCGAATTCGAGAACACATGCGCGAAGCATGTCCTCTAACGTCTGAATCGTTCTCTCTGACTGGCCATCTGTCTGCGGATGATACGTCGTGCTCAGATGAACACAAGTACCAAGTTCGTGCTGTAAACTCTGCAAAAAATGTGAATCAAATCACGCATCACGATCAGATACAATCGAATAAGGCAAACCATGGCGTGACACCACTTCATTTACATACAACTTCGCTAACTTTTCCAGCGGAGCAGACTCGTTGATAGCTAGAAAATGAGCGCTCTTGGTCAACCGGTCGACAATGACCCAAATTGTGTCATGACCTCTGGGGTCTTTGGCAACTTTATCACAAAATCCATCGTAATGTGATCCCACTTCCACTCAGGGATCTCGAGTTGCTGCAAACTACCATAAGGCTTCTGATGTTCTGTTTTAACTTGCGCGCAGATTTGACATTTCTCCACAAAGGAAGCAATGTCTCGTTTCAAAGTAGGCCACCAGTATAATGTCTTCAAGTCATGATACATCTTTGTGTTGCCCAGATGAACCGACAGCCTAGACTTGTGAGCTTCCTGCAGTATCAGCTCACGATTCCCACCATGAAGCGGCACCCATACACGAGACTGGAAAGTCTTTAGTCCGCGAGTATCATCAACAAGTTGATCTTTCAGCTTTTTCATCGTTTCGGCCTTCAGGTTTTCATCTTGCAATACCACTTGCTGTGCTTCCTTCAATCGGGCAATGATATCGGGAAACACAGTGAGCTTCATAAACTTCGCGTCTACAGATACGCTTTTGTGACTCAAAGCATCCGCCACCACATTAGTAGGCTTACGATCGCATGGGTCCTACCCAAACCACCCCAGCTTACGATCGTAAGGCTTAACCATACGACCGCAAGGGTGGTATTTTGGGGGCTTACGATTGCAAGTTATGTACCTACGACCGCAAGTATGTTTCCTTCGTCCTTAGACGGTAAATCATGACAACAACCCCCTTACGATCGCAAGACCCTTGCATGCGACCGGAAGGAACTTCAGACACGCATGCGATCGCAAAGCGTCACCCTGCGATCGCAAGGATTATGGAACCTGCTTGCGATCTCAAAGCCCTTCCATGCGATCACAAGGACCCCTATTACAGTGGGTTCTTTCTCTGTTCGAGTTGAAAGTTGATCAGATCTTACCTCTGCAAGAGTTGAAAGTTGATCCAGCTAAACGCCTTGTGGAGGAACCTGTTGAAATCTTAGATGCTAAAGTCAAAAAGCTACGTAAAAAGATGATCAAATTGGTTTTGGTAAAATGGAAGCACAATTTGGGTCCTAACTTGACGTGGGATGCAGAGGATGAGATGAAAGCTCGATACCCTCATTTGTTTGCGATAGAACAGATTCCGAGGACGGAATCTTCTTAAGGGGGTAGATTTGTAACATCCTAAATTAGGGCCTAGTTGTACTGTGTTGTACTATGTGCTTGTATACTTGTACATTGATTTTAATCAATGTATTTTGTTGCTAAATGTATTGTTTGTTAATTGTACGTGATAAAAATGTGTTATATAAAATAGTTATGTTAATAAGTAAAATTTGTATATTACTAACAGGTTTTAGATAATGGTTCCAAATATATCCTCGTTAGGTAAAACGGGTAAACGAGGGATAAGTTGTAAGTTGAAAAGGGGAACAAAATGCCTCGTTTGATTTAATTAGACCACAAGGGTCGGTTTCCTTCTTCCTTATCCCCTGGGTTAACTCAAAACACGGTACACACACACTAAACACCCACACTCTCTCGGTTACACTCATACACCACAAACTCTTGCTAAATTTTGGAAGAATAGATCAAAGAAGGAGAGTTGTTTGTGATTTCAATATCAAATTCGAGTTCCAATTGCTGCTCTTCCATTGATTTGTAAGTTTTCTTAATTTAAAATCTAGTTTTGTGTTCTTGAGAGAGATTCACCATTTTGGTGATTTGTGTGGTGTTTTGATGTTGTTCTTTGGTGTCAAATGGTTTCCTAAGCTCTATATGATGCTAAGTAACATATATGAGATATTAAAACCGAGTTTTGATCGATTTGTTGGTAAAAATGGGTGTTTACAGTCGCTGTCGAAGAACAGGGACGAAGCTTACTGTAACAGGGTTTCCTACGGGCGCAGGAAGTATTCCCTGCGGCCGTAGGAGGTTGTCAATGGCACTGCGGCCGTAGGCAGGGTTCTCTGCGGCCGTAGTAATGTGTTTTGCATGGTTTACCACCTACGGGTGATGGAAAAGAAGCCTGCGGGCGTAGGTACATAACCTACGACCGTTGGTACCCAAAGAATCACTACTACGGGCGTAGGGTAAGGTCTCTTCAGCCGTAGGATATGATTTTTAGGAAAGGAACTCTGGCGGGCGTAGGATGTATTCCTACGGCCGTAGGAGGTGTTTTGGAAGGTGTCCTACGGCCGTAGGACATGTCTACTGCGGCCGTAGTAGCTTTTCCAGATTGTTTGTTTCTTGTTGTTTGTTGTACGTTTACGTAGAAGCATTGATAGTACTTTTAGATGTTGACTGAACCTACACATGATGTGTTAGGTGATTCGGACGATTCTGTGTGCTCCTGGGATTCCCGGATTCATATTTGCCTCATGTGATCTCGAGGTGAGTACCGGTTAACCTTAGGTTTCGTGATAAACATGTTATAACCATGTTTAAGGTAAGTTATAGTTTATGTGTGGTTAAATTGCTATGATATACGTTGCTATGCACTTATGTTAGGCTTGAGTAGGCCAATCATGTTATAAACTCGGTATATGCTGGTATTATGGCTTTTTGTAGGCCAATATGTATGTTATGGCTTTTGTAGGCCAATATGATATGCTATGGCTTGAGTAGGCCAGTTATGTTTATGATGCGGCCAGAGTCGGCCAATACGTGTTCGTGCCGGCACTTTGTTATTGTTGAGGTACGGTGATTCGCGGCCGCGGATCGGGTTCTTGCAAAACCCCGTGCCTCAACCAGGGGCTCTCATTGGATTTCCCCGCTCGTTAAAGGGGCTCTCATTGGACTTCCCCGCTCGTTAATGCAATGGTGGACTGCTACTCGCTCCCCCACCAGCGCGATATTATGGATGTGTTCGGTTTCCCCCAGTTTGGATCATTGAGCCGGGCTCATAACCCTGCAAGACGTGACTCCTCCTGGGCACCGGAACATCACTAGCTGTTTGGATAGACTTGTTTGATACTTTGTGATACCTTCTGCATGCTATAACATTTTTGTAACGATACTTATGTTTAATCGTTACTCACTAGCTATTTATAGCTAACCCCTCCATGTTTATGTCCAATATTCAGGTAATTAGCTGCTGGTGAGACAGGGTGCCATGTTTTGGTTTGTCCTGCCGAAGTTTTTGGGGAACACTACTTTCTGGTTGTTTTTGTTAACTCTGATTTACTGGTTAATGGTCGGCAGATATTTGGTAACTCCGCTGGTGGTTTTGTTTAAACACTGTCACGGTTTATGTAAATAACTAAATTTAGCTTCTGCTGTGTTTTCTAAATATATCTTTTGGTTAAACGCATAACTATATTTTATAAAAGTAAGCTTGTGAAACGGCGGCGTTACAGTAATTATGACATTTGTAAATCAGGGTTAACAAATATGATATTTAATGTTTAAGAATAGGGTTAAAGTTATGTAATGACATGAAATTGTCTTAATGTTCTAATATGGTACTTAAAGTATTCTTTTACACAAATGACTATTTAACTTGTTAAAAACGTGTTACTATGTCTATTCCATCACATGTTACGTGTTCAACAGGTAAAAACCCTAATTTAAGGTCTTTCATCACCATTTTTTATGTGTGATGCTTTCAGAATTTGGAGAAGTGTTCGTTTTGCAACTCTTGAAGTGAAGAAAATGGTTTCTTCATTTTCATTCCAATCTAACACAAATTTAAAGCTTCTAACTGAATACTTATGCGAGAAACCAGTAAAATACCGAATATATTAGACAAGAAACAACCCTCATCGAAGATTCCTAACATGCCCTAACTCTTTGGTATGCTTTTTTATGAAATTAGTCACTGAAATTAATAAAATTGCCCTAATTAGTTAATGAAAATTACAATCAAGATTACACAGACAACATATAATTTTTGGATGACAAGAAAACTGAACTTACCATGTACAACGCCAAGATAGAGTTATTAAAGTAAAAAATGGAGTAAAATGAAGTTTTTGGAAGATGTCCATATGTGTACAAAAAAAACTTTAAGTACCATATTAGAACACTAAGTAAAGATTCCTAACATGCTCTAAGACTTGAAATAAACCAGTTGCAAGGTTAAAAAAGTGGTATATTAACACGTTTTTAACAAGTTAAATGCTCATATGTGTAAAAAAAATACTTTAAGTACCATATTGGAATATCAGGACAACTTTCATGCCATTATGCAATTTTAACCTTTAAGAATAACATATATGAATTTCTTCTAATAATTTTGATTCATTTGGCTTAGAAAAGTCAAATTGAAATTCTAATTTTGATTAAATAGTCGGTGAAGATTGAACAATTAAACTTCTTTTATTAAATATATGATTATGATCGTTTAATAATTTTGATGCATGTTGCTTTTTTATTAATATTAGAACAAGAGTTTAATTCACCAAAATGTATTCAACTTGTCACGTTTTGCTATTGTGTGTATCAAACTTTAAAACCTTATATTGTATTTATCAAACTTTTAATTTGTTGCTATTGGATGTATTTTGGTAACATAAAAAAGAAAAACAATATATAAATTTAGTATATACAATAGAAAGTTTAATACACACAATAGTAAAAATTAAATGTTCGGTAGGCACAATAATAAGTAACTCTTTAAGAAATACAATTAAAAGTTGTTTACTTTTATATTTAGACAAATTCGAAACATTCTACTTTTCATGTACGACTGTACGAGGACGTTGATGTATTTCTGCAAAATATTAAGGACTCCACTGAACTTTCTCATAATGCAAGGGCCCAAAGTGTAACTATATGATACTATTGATGGTGCGTGTGAATCGCCTCGTTTCGTTCCGGTGATTCCAGAGTTTTAACGATGATCAGGTCGCTGAACCTGCGGCGGATTTCGCACACCTCCGTCAAGTACGATTACGGCGAACAATTTTCCGGCAACACCGTAACTCTCCGTCCTGATAGCCTACGCCGTCGAAGCCTGCATAATTGGTGCATCGCTTTTCTTTCTACAAATTCAAGCAATTCGTCATCGTTCGAGCCTTCTGTTACTTCGTCGACTACATTTACTTCCTCCGTAGGATCTCCTCCGCACTCGCAATGGAACCTCACTCAGCGCCATATCCTCGTCCTCAATTTTATCGCGTGCTCGGTATTACTCTAGTCTTCATGTTTTTCAAATTTCAAGTTTTCAGTAATTTTCCATGAACCTCTCAAGGTTTCAGTTTACATCTTTGATGATAAATGAGTTAAATGTGAACATGAGGTTCATTTTGATATACAAAATTGATATGAATTTAGTTACAATTAGTCACTGACTTTTTGTTCGTAATAATTGTTGTCGTGTTTGATTTATATATCAATTAGTTCTTCAGTAGTTTAGGGATCCACAATAATTTTGATTTCTGACACTATCTTAACTGATTATTGAAAATGCAAGATATAGCTCTTTTCAAGCTTGGTTCATTTCTTTGCTAAGAAGTCAGCTGTAGGTGTTTCTGTTAATTATCAAATGAACCTGGATGCAGCTGGATTAAAATGAAAAGCGGATAAATGACACTGTTTGTTAAACTTTTACATGTTCATAAAACTAAAATCAGTATACAAAGTTTTGTAAACAATAGTTATAATATTGAAAACATGATTTTGATGCTTTTGTGAGGTTAGCTTTTCAATCCAGCAAAACACAATTTTATGTTTGATTTATATTTTTAAAGAAAAAGGTAATGGTGTGATAGAGAACGTAAAATATAAATGGCATATATGAACTGATGATAACAATATACTGAAGAACACTGAAATTAACAAGGATATGAACTGAAATAGAACAAGTAAGATAAACCTCAATCAACCAACAATGGAAGATTGATCCAGGGAACTCCCCTCTCTCAATAGCCAAAGCTATGAGCCTGATACAAAACCATCTATTTTCTGCCTGCTTAACAAAGAGACTCCCCTCACTTATTTATAGCATTCTCTCTAACTAACTACTAATCATATTACTATAATACCCCTTGTAGAACTAACTATCCATTCCCTATCATTACTCCCGCCTTCGAAAAAGTCTTGTCCTCAAGACTTGCTTCCAAACCAGTCCAATGATCTGGTGGTTTTGCTGGAGGTAAATCAGGAACTCGAATGTCCTCAAACCAACAATAGTCCACCTTAATAATAACTTGAGTTTGACTGTTGGAGACCCCTTCATAAAGCTGTCTCACAACTAAATAAAACCCATAAATTATGAATATATGATCTTCAATTTCATCGCTGACCCAAACAGTGAAAACTTCAGCATTCATCCGTAGCTGCCAAGTCAAAATGACTTTTTTGTTCAAAATCGATGGAGTATGTGTTTCCAATCCAAATGAAGGCTTAGGCGTCACCACCACCACTCTATACATCCCTTGATAATCAGCATCTGGATTTCCATCCTCACTCATCATTGCTGTGGATTCCATCACTGGATAATCAACATCCAACAAGTCACCTGTTTCTTTCTGAGAAGTGATGTTCAGCAAAGTTACCACTGGAATGTCTTCCTCACCCTGAGTTTTCTAATGAACGTTACCACCATAATCATCACTTCCACCATTACAGGTTCCGAAAAAAATACTCGAGGCCTTTTTGTCAATCAATTCACCATCAAACCCCTTTCCCTGACTCAAATCAGAATTAGAACTCGTGCGTTGTTGCTTCAGCCATCCCAACATAACCTTACGAAACTCCCTTTCTTCAATTCGATTTGCTTCCAAGGTCTTCAGGGATGATTTAATTTCAGACATATCAGATTGGAGTTGTCGAAGCTGCTCCTCCTGGAAATCTAAGCGAGAATGAATAGATCGAGTTTCCATGGAAGTCAATTGGACACTCAGTCGACAGTAAACAAAGACAAAGACCGACGAATTGCAGAGCCGGCAGAAGGCAAAGTGGAACAAGCAATCATATATGCTATGAACAGAGACTAGTGCTGGAAGGTGAAGTGCAGAATTGGAAGACAAAAACTCACAAAACAGAATTAAAAACGAAAGCAAATAGCAATTAGCAGGTGCAAAACGGACTGTCGATAGCAGAATTTGATTTCAAAACGTGATGTTGAACAGATCAAATCGAGAGCAACAAAAATGTTACTAAAAATAACGAGAACAGAAATTGAAGCGGAAATAGGAAAGTAATTGAGATTTCCAAATATATTGTTTTCAAATCGGCACCTTCCGAATATAATATATAGTTTCCAATTTGATAAGTTCCAAATTAATAGTTTCCAAATCAGCACTTACCAAATCAAACAGTTTCCATCAGCAATAAAACAGATCGGAAATTGCAACACAGCAGGCTTACGAAAATTAACAGATCGATGCTGCAAGTTGATGAAACAATCGAGATTTCTGCAATTCGTGAAATAGCAACCACAGATGCGAATCGGAAGTGCAGTGCAGAAATCACAGAAAAAAATCGATTATGGAAATCGATGGCTGAAGAAAAAATCAATGGCAAAGAGCAATAGTTGAAATCGATTTCTGAATGATAGAGCAATCGACAATTCCTCGGATGAATTAGATACGTGAATCAGCAATTAGCGATGTAACAATCGGCAGGTCTAGGGCAGGTCGGACCAATGATAGAGAACGTAAAATATAAATGGCATATATGAACTGATGATAACAATATACTGAAGAACACTGAAATTAAGAAGGATATGAACTGAAATAGAACAAGTAAGATAAACCTCAATCAACCAACAATGGAAGATTGATCCAGGGAACTCCCCTCTCTCAATAGCCAAAGCTATGAGCCTGATACAAAACCATCTATTTTCTGCCTGACTAACAAAGAGACTCCCCTCACTTATTTATAGCATTCTCTCTAACTAACTGCTAATCATATTACTATAATACCCCTTCTAGAACTAACTATCCATTCCCTATCATGGTGTTACTTTGTTTCTTAGATTATGTGTAATACAAGAAAGTGCCCTGAACATCTGTGGTTATATTGTATATCAATGCTTCAATTTTTTTCGAAGAAATGAAATCGTTAATAACCCCTGAAAAAGGTCATATATATGAACACTTTCGTCACGAGTGCACAGTCGCTTGTTTAACATATATATTCTTAAAAATAACTTACCATATTCTGCAAAGATTATAACTTATACTGCTCAAGTAGTCAAGTGTAAAGAAGTTAGCAAGTGTATCTATCTGTCATTTTTTGAGTTTGATGCGCATAATTGCTTCATTAAAGCATTGTTTTCTAGGAATGATGCTATGTCTTGATCATAAATTACTTGATACTCCTCTTCTCCAGGCAGCTATTTCAGCTACTTGGCTTTTCTGCTCTGCAATCCCTACACTTCTGGTTAGTATGTTATTATTATGAGTATTGTAGGATACAGAAAAGGATGAAAAAAATTAAATTGCAACATATGTTGGCTGTAGGCATTTAAAAGAGCAGCAGAATCTCTTGAAAAACTACTTGATGTAACTCGGGAGGAGCTCCCTGACACAATGGCAGCTGTTCGTTTATCAGGAATGGAAATCAGTGACCTAACAATGGAGCTCAGTGACTTAGGGTTTGCAAATTCTTCAACAATATTTTGGCTTTTCTGCTAAATCAATGATTTTACATGATTTTAGGCAACTATTAAAATTCACACCAATTACTTGGCTCAACTTTGTTTGCAGCCAGGAAATAACTCAAGGTGTTAAAAGCTCCACGCGTGCTGTTCGTTTGGCAGAGGAAAGACTGCGGCGATTGACAAACATGAATCCGTCAGGTTAGTAGTATACTTTCGATCTGCTTATGGGCAATGGGTCAATTAGAGTTATCCTTTGTTGCTAATGGGTTGCATGGGTCATGCGGGTTCAGGAGTAACTCAAAGTGTAAAACTTGCATAAAATAATTTAAATCGTTTTATTTTAAGAACTAGAATACCATTGTAAATCGTTGTTTTTAAGGGTTAAATGCACCAACATGTACCGGTACTTTCACTATTTTTCTGTTAAGAACAACTTACTTCTTACCAATGTTGTAATTCATTTAAATATATGGGCAAATGTCATAAAATAGCAAGACACATATTTTAATGGTCCTGTTCTGTGATTATATGTCTTGCCTCTGTTTTGGTAATTATGTGTTGATGTGCCAGTTTGGTAATTTAAGCACAAAATTATTGGTACAACTTGCTAAACGAATGACTTGGCATACTTAAGTATCTAACACATGTCGTCTCCAAACAGGTCCTTTTATACTTATATTACCAAATCAGCACATCAACACAAAGTATAATTTCCAAAGTGAGACAAAAGGAAGTATGATTACCAAATGGATGATTGACAAAAGTAGGTTGCTATTTATGACATGTGTCCGCTATATATATTATCATTATATTAACTGATATAATAGGTGAAAGTTCGTGCAATCGTATATGACATCGTTACACTTTGGTGCCATTAATCTGTCTTTTAACCAAATGTAACACTATTCATTCATAGAAGGTAAATCGCAGCAAATCGTATTCAACTTTGATCCAATTGTACTTCTATGTATCGTGCTTTAACACTTAATTTTTTCATGTAACAAACTTTTAAGACTCTCTCCTCTGTGTATCCGGTCACCTGAGGATTATGTAATCGGTTATTTGGTTGACCTGGCAGCCACATAAGCTACCATTGTGCTACACCATCAACCCGGTGCCATGCCATCAAATCCAATCAACCAGTCTCAAGTCACTCGATACATAGAAAACAAAGTTCCTGAAGCTCGTTATTTGAAAAGATAGTTTTGAAATACGTTACGTAGAATTATAATTATGTCAAAGTTGGATACGTTTTGCTGCAGTTAACCCTTTGTAAAATTAAGAACTCAAGAAAATTTAGAATAAAAAGGGTGTGTTTGGCGACGGGCTTATAGCGGATTATAGGCGCTTGGGATTTTAGTTTTTATAATCCCTAGCCCTCTAGCATTGTTTGGGTGAGGGGATTATTAAAAACATAAGCCCCCAAAATAAAAGCCTTTTCATGTAGTTTATGGTTTGGGCTTGAGATTATCAAGTAATTAGCCCGAGCTCCAGTCTCAGTCTCAGTCCCAGCCCCAGCTAGTTTCACCAAACATACCCGAAGTGTTTGCGGGTTGGGCCGACCCAACCTCCCATTTTGACCCGTACTAGTTTTATTCAGTTTCTTGGGAGACCGAGTTTTACATCATGTTTACTTGGTTAGCACCGATGCAGGTGGTGGTCCAAATGAAACCCGAACCAGCAGGACCAGTGGTAGCTAGAACAGCAAGGGAAATACGGGAGAGCATTGTGAAAAGCCGTGCTTTTTTGCAAATGTTTTTCTCCATTACCCAGTTTTCTAAGGTTGCCATTAACCACTTGAAGAAATCTCGTGCGAAGTCAAAATCTTGAAAAAGATCCGAAACTTGACGATTAGTATTTCCTTTGTAAGTTCTTACTATGACCTGCTAGTTGCTACAGTTGAGGGGTTGTTAAACTGCTTAGGGGTTGCAGATTATTCTGAATAATTTTGGATGTTATAATGTTATATATTAAATTTAAAACAAGGAAAAAAACCAAATAATTTTTATCTTGCCATTGTATCTTCATCTTCAATGTGTTTCGGGAGTTTTATTAAAGAGAAAAAAGAAATGATTTGAAAGAAAAGGAGGAATAATTTTTTTTTGTGTTCCTGAGGTTCTTTACTTTTTTTAGGAGAAGAGAAAGGATTTAGATGAAAAGTTTTATTAACTTTCCTTCTAAAAATGGGAAGATTTGGATGGAGAGGAAAGAAAACGTTTTATGATTTTTCGTTAGTGACTAAATTATCTCTAGTAACAACTAATACTTATAGAAAAAAACGTATTGTTCAACCCGTTTTTTTTTCTCTCTCCAATACAAGATAAAAACAATACTCTCTCTTTTTTTCTCTTTCTTTTCTTTCAAACGAACACAAAAACTACCAAAGGGCTTATAACCTAGCGGTTTCAAGGTGTTGAAAGGTGTTTCCTATGACTTATGGTCATGGGTTCAAGTCCTGATATGAACAAAAGGTCTAGATTTAGGAGCAGATTCGTGTGTGCTTATATTAAAAAACAGGAAAACCGAAAATTAGGAATCTATGTTTAAATATTATCTTTAAGTTTTTTACAACATGAATTTAGAAAATTTGAATGTATTAACAAGGTAAAAAGTAAAAAACCATTGCGTAAAAAATATAAATAAAAGTTAATAAAAGTGAGTTGTGTTCAATATAGTTCACATAAAAAATATAGTCCTGAAATATTAATATTCAATCATATGTGATTCAGTATACAATCACATGTGATTGTAAAAACAACACATATGAATTGCGAAAATGATACTCCGCCCAAAATTTTAAAACTCAATCTGAACCATTGATGAGACTGATACAAAGGCTAAAATTAGTCCCTCAAGACTATGGATTAAGTATAGAATATATTGAACCTTTTTTTATTAAACTAACATAATTACTTGAAATTAGTCAATGTTTGGGAGCATGGACCTTTTTCTTCTCTTAAAAACTTGTAAAATCTGACATAAAATTAGTATTCTAATGTGCAAATTGTAAATAAGATAAAATAAGTGCTGAAATTGATTGATTTGTCAATAAAGATAATGTTCACCTTTTTTTTTAGCTAAAAAGGAGTATAAATTTCAATTTTTAAAATAAAAAACGTAATTGGTTACTGTTATAGCAGGTAGCTAGTTAAATTGAGGCGTGACTACTTTTATTTTAGGCAAACCACTGAAAAGTTAACATAAAAGTATAAATTTGTAAGTAAAGGTAATGTCTAATTCTGTAGACCAATAAACAATCAATTTTAATTTGTAATGAAAAATGTATCATGTTTGTATCTAGGTTTGTGACTTCGTACAAAAGCAAACAAGGAATTTGAGTTGTCACTTGTCAGAAACCGAAGAAAATACTCGTTGAATACATTTGGCCGAAATTGGTCTACACGAAACATGACACACAAATATAACATTACTCGAACCCGACACACAAATAAAAGGGCCGATATGAAATTGACTCCGAACCCCATGACCCAAACACGACCTAATTGTTAGCGTCGATGGTATCTATTTTATTACAAGTTGATAATTATCAACATTTTTACTTAAAAAATCAGGTATAATTTTTATTGACAAATTTCCATATTCTTACTCGCAGTCATTCAGGTCATCCCCCCTTTTTGTTAGAAATTAACATTTAGAATCACTTTTTGGACTAAAAAAAATTAGACATCACTCTTTTTTAGAATATTTTAATATTTATATTATATTTCTCGACATTTTACACTATACTAGTAGATGCAAAGTTAATGTTGTAGAGATGTCAAACTGTTTTTTTGGATGGTGACATGTAAATTTGAACAAAAACTAATAAACATATATATCAATTTGCATACTAAACAGCCAATTTATCGCGATATATTGAAGTGCAGTATAGTCATTTTTCTTATTCTCGTGAGATCTAGGCCTCGTTTATTTTTTTAGAATAAGTACTTATTCTTAGAAATGTCTGCGGGCTCGCAGACATTTCATTAAAAGACCGTTTGTTTAAAATCAGACGTAAGATGCAATAAGATCTTATTTGAACTTAAAATCACTTATTTTGATAAGTGGTTTAAAACCACTTATTATCACTTATTTTAAACCTTATTCTAAAAAAAAATTATTTATTCTAAACCCACCGCCGCCGACGGCACCCTCCACCCCCGCCGACCACCAACCGCCACCGCCACCGCCGCCACCGTTACCACCGCCGCCACCGTCACCGCCGCGGCAACCGTCACCGCCGCCGCCACCGACCACCCACACCACCATCACCGCCGCCGCCGCCGCCGCCGCCACCGTTACCGCCACCGCCACCGTCACCGTTACCGCCGCCGCCCCGTCACAGCCGCCGCCCCGTCACAGCCGCCGCCACCACCGTCACCGTCACCGCCTCCGCAACCGTCACCGCTGCCACCGCCACCGTTACCGCCGCCGCCACCGTCACCGCCGCCGCCACCACCGTCACCGCCCACACCACCGTCACCGTCACCGTTACCGTTACCGCCGCCGCCACGGTTACCGCCACCGCCACGGTTACCGCCGCCGCCTCCGTCACCACCGCCGACAACCCACACCACCGTCATCGCCGTCGCCACCGTCACCGTTACCGCAACCTCCCCGTCAACGCCGTCGCCGCCGCCACCACTGTCACCGCCGCCACCACCGCTGTAGCCGCCACCGTTACAGTCACCGCCGATGCAACCGTCACCGCCGCCGCCACTGTCACCGCCGCCACCGTCATCGCCGCCGCCACCCTTACCGCCGCCGCCGCCACCGCCGCTACCATTACCGTCGCCGTTACCGTCACCGTCACCGCTGATGCAACAGTCACCATCGCTGCTGTCAATTTCCCCGCCACCCTTACCGCCGCCGCCACAGCCGCCACCATTACCGCCAACCACCTCCACCACCAACCGCCACCAACCACCACCAATCGCCGTCGGCGGTGGAGGTAGCGGTTGGTGACAGCGGTGGTGGTTGGTGGTGGTCGGCGATGGCTGTTGGTGGTAGTCGTTGGCGGTGGTGACGGCTGTGGTCGGTGGCGGTTGTGGTGGTGGCCGTTGGTGGAGGTCGGCAGCGTTGGTGGAGGTGGCGGTTGGCGGAGGTGGTCGGCGGCGATGGTCGACGGCGGTGGTGGCGGTGGCGGTTGGTGGTGGTTGGCGGAGGCGGTGGTCGGCGGTGACGGTCGGTGGTGATCACCCGCGGTGGTGATGGTGGTGGAGGTGGTGGTTGGTAAATATAATAAATAAGACATTTCCTAAAATTAAAAAAACAAACAGTCTTATTTCGCAGACATTCGCGGACATAAGACCTTTTAAACCACATCTTATCATGCAGACATGGAATAAGACATAAGACATTTATGTCTTCAAAAAACAAACAGCACCTTAATTTCTCGGCTGTTTTTGGTTCCAATGGTTTTACAATGCTCTCTCTTTCTCCTCTTTTCACTTAAAAAGTCCCCTAAAATTTCTCAACTTTCATCAATTACATAATGCATCGAAAGCAAGAGACTATAGAAGGAAAACTTTGGTCGGTGGTTGGCTTCGTTGGCGAAAGAAGCACGATTTAGAAGCGGCGGTAATGAGTCGTTGATTTTCAAACCAAAAGAGGTGATTTGAATGGTAAAGCTTGAATAAAAAAAAGTAGATGATCTGGAAGATATGATGCCAATGACAGATCTGTCCAAATCTGGGTTGTGGTCCTAACACATCTTGACTGTCATTATAAGGAGGGTTTTTGTGGCATCGAACGATAGTTGGCGGATGTACGGGTGCTCGCTACCGGAGAGAGACAGAAAAGTGATGGGTGTTCACGGTGGTGTTAAGGGATGGAATAGAGATAAATGGAGAATTTTGTTGCAGATGCTAAAGCGTGAGTGGTGGGTGTTTATTTGCATTTTTTTATATTGTTTTATTTTGCGTTATTTACCAAATCAAAGAAAAATTCCATCGTTGAAAAAATTGTTACCGTAACTAGCACAAAAGGACTTGAATAAAACCCCCATAGAAAACTGAAAGTATGATGAAGGTTTATGATTCGTGATGGTGATTTATGCTTTTTCTTATATATTTGTTTGTATTGGTGTTTGGACTTATGATTGAATTTTAGTATTTTAATTATAATTTAAAATTGACTAAAGTAATCTAAAATCATTTTATACGAGTATTTAAACTTTAATGGTTTCTAACTTTTGTATCATCTTTTGTGTTGATTATCCACTAATTAAGTTTTAATAATATACTAAAATTTCTAGAATGAAAAATAACAAAACTTTATGATGGAACTAGGCATCTAGCCTAATGGTAAGGTGTTTGTTTATGGCCTAGGTCATTGGTTTAAATATTGTTGTGGAGAAAAAAGTACGTGTATGTAACACCGTATTTTCTAAAACACAACCTTGTAATACGTGCGGAATCTAATAACATAATTTACATATATATAATATTGTAAATACAACTTTGCTGGTTAACTTTACAAAACTACAACAGTGTTACTACAAAAAACCGGCTCTTTACAAAATCAAAACATATATCAGAGTTAGATCAGTCCATAATTCCAGTTTCACCTCTATCTTCAACTTACCAGGAATATCCTGTAAAAGAGTTCAACAGTGGGAGATTAGCACAAAGCTAAGTAAGAGAATAGATATCACAAACATACAAGGCATAAAGCCCAAACCAACAATGCTCAAGCAACAAGAGAACCGGCGGTCTTGCGGGACCTTCAACCAAATGCCGGCCAAAGCATAGGTTTACCGATAGCCCAGTTACAACAGACAACAATACTAGCACTTCTTGATTACAACAAATGCTATCAAGACGAATGCTAGCACTGTATATCCTTAAACCAAGGCCCAGCTGAAAAACAACCGCCAAGCTGATCTCCTAAACAACATCATGTATATACATAATAACAAGAGAATACATCTCAAAGAGCAACAATCAGGTGATATATCTCATACATCCAAGATATATATCCACTCACCGATATCTTCAAAAGCTCAAGCAACTCAGTCTTATCTTATCTACTGAGTCTTGTCTCCACCTGAGCAAACAACTATCAATCAGTATTTGCTTAATCAATACACAATAAGCACAATACTATAATCAACCACATATATGCACATGCAATCACAAGTACATATTAAAATTCATGTATATTCTCATTAATATACTGTAATTCACTATTACCCTTTACAATCTGTAATTCTGTGAATTCATCCATCTCCTTAGCTTAGACAATACATAAATTCCTTTCATAAGCCAAGGCCATACTGAATGTACAATTTCTGATCATCCTCAAATCATCAAAGAGTTGTTCTTTAATCGGATTTCCTTATAACATTCAAATTCCGAGCAAAGTCACATTCCGACTAAGAGTCGGATTCCGATCAAAATCAAATCCGAGCAAATTGTTAAGGCATCACTGATAATTTAGTCGGATTCCGACACAATCCAAATCCGAGTAAACTTATATCGGATTCTGAGCAAAATGGCAATTCCGAGAGAATTGTTAAGGCATCGCTGATAATTTAGTCGGATTCCGACACAATCCAAATCCGAGTAAACTTCTATCGGATTCCGACTCAATCATACCTCAAATCCGACAGATTCATACTTAAGAAAACCGAGACATTCAAAAATCATTCTAACTTCGATTTTTGATCTGATTTTAAACATGTAACTTGTCTACGATTTCCAGAATTGAATCTAAGCATGCATCGATCATAATAAACAACAATTACTAGCATGCATACATCATAGATCATAAATTCATCATACAATCATTTCAATCGGATTTTCACATACATGCATTCAAAACCAAAATTAACATCAATTAACATATTGTTTCAGAATTTCTAACCTCTTTGATGATTCAGAATACTTCAGTTAATCAATTGCACAAACAAGATCAAGGAAACTTTGGAATTCTTCTTCTTTTTCTTTCTTTCTCTCTCGGCCGAAACACACAACACACACACACAACCACCTCTTGAATAACAATATCATACACAAAGAAGTATGGGGGAGGAATGGGTACACCCACCAACCGGCCATACCCCCCATACTCACTCCAATAATAAATTATTATTAATTAAATTCATTTTCCTTAATAATTAAAAGAAAATAATTTCACCAATTAAAATCAACTATCACATTTCTACAAATAAATCTCAACAACAATTAAATTTCCAAATTAATTAATTAATTACCTTAATTAATCTAGGCCGGTAAGGAGGGTGTTACAAATCTTCCCCCCTTAAGAGGATTCCGTCCTCGGAATCTCATCGCGCTCAAACAACGAAGGGTAACGACCTCTCATATCAGTTTCGGTCTCCCATGTCAATTCTGAACCCAAGCTGTACTTCCACTTTACCAAAACCATTGGTATCTGTTTGTTTCTCAGCTTTGTTACTTTACGATCCAGCAACTCAACAGGTTCTTCAATCAACCTCTTTTTGAAATCTACACGTAGATCTTGTATTGGCAAAACCTGTGTCTGATCCTCTACATTACACTTTCTCAGATAACAAACATTGAAAGTATCATGTATGCCTGCCAATTCATCGGGAAGATCCAATACAACCGTCTGATCATTCATTACTTTTCGAATTCTGAACGGACCAATATATCGAGGTGCTAACTTTCCGCGTTTCCCAAAGCGTATCACGCCCTTCCATGGAGAAACCTTTAAGTAGACTCGTTCTCCCTCAACAAAAGTCACTGGTCGACGACGTGGATCTGCATACATCTTTTGTCGATCTCTTGCAGCTTTCAACTTTTCCCGAGCCACTGCAACTTTATCCGCTGTGATCTGTGTAACACCATAAAATAGAGCCTAGTTGTATAGTGTTGTACCTTATGTTTGTTTAGTTGTACATTGACGTTAACCAAGTTGTTTAAGTTGTTTTGTTGATTAATTGTTGTTATTTGTTGGTACACGTGGTTATGTGGTTAAAGTTAGAAGTGTTTCATAAATAAATGATGTTGGTAAATAATAGAACGGTTTCGGATAATGATTCCGAAAATATCTCCGTTAGTTAAAACGGGTAAACCTAAGTCGTGTTGTAAGTTGAATAGGAGAACGAAATACCCAAGTGGGGTATTAAATCACTTAGGTCGGTTTATGTGGGATGTTTATCCCCTGCTTGTTCAAACTCACACAAAACACACATTCAACACACATACATATGTACGTAGCTTCATACACACACACACTTTGCGATTTTGAAGAAGGAATCAAGAAAGAGGTTAAGCAATAAGGGGAAAACAAGTGTTGAATCTGTTCTATAAGCTTGATATCGTCTTCTTCAAGTAAGTTTCTTGATTGAAACTCGGTTTTGGGTTTAAATGGTGAAAACCCGTTTTGAGTCGATTTTGAGATGTGTTGATGTTGGTTTTGAGTCCAAGTGGTGTCAATAACTTCATATGTGTGTTAGATATCATGTAGTAACGATTGATTGTGAAAAACCAGTTGATTTATGGGTTAAAAAACCCGAAAACAGTCGCTGTGCTCGAACAGAGCAAGAACACTCTGTAACAGGTGTCCTTGCGGTCGCAAGTGTTATACCTTGCGGTCGCAAGCATGGGTGTGTTGTCCCTTGCGGTCGCATGCATGGGTCTTGCGGTCGCAAGTGGGTCGTGTCGTGGTTTACCGTCTAAGGACGAAGAAAAGAGACTTGCGATCGTAGGTACATAACTTGCGATCGTAAGCCCCCAAGATACCACCCTTGCGATCGTATGGCTATGTCCTTGCGGTTGCAAGCTGGTGTGATCTGGGTAGGACCCTTGCGGTCGCAAGATAAACCCTTGCGGTCGCAAGTGGGGTGTTGAAGTGACCCTTGCGGTCGCAAGTGAACCCCTTGCGGTCGCAAGCAGGGGTTTATGCTGGCAGTTTTGTTGTATTATGGTTTAAGCCTTGTTGGTTGTCGTTGTTTGGTGTCTAAGCCTGAACCTTATGTGCTAGGTGATTCGGACGACTCCGTGTGCTCCTGGGATTCCCGAATTCATATCTGCCTATTATAATTTCGAGGTGAGTACCGGTTTTCCCATGAGTCTCGGTAAGTAGCGTTGTCTATTGTTTGTTGAAATATGTTGTCGATGTCGCACACGTGCGTATGAGGTATGTTATACATGTTGCTATATATATTGTTGCCATGCTAAGTTGCTTTACACGTTGGTTATGAATCACATGCGTATAGTTGAACCCATTACGGGTAGTAGTTGTATATGTGGTACTAGTCCGGACTGATGTTGGCATGGTTAAGGTCAGCTTTCTTCCCGAAGGCTGGATCCCTTTGATGGAATAACGGGGATCAACGGTACCCGGTGTGTAGCACGCCGGGGTGGTCTTGCAAACCGCCGCTCCTTAACGTGAGTTGGGATCTTAACTTCAGTTGAGATCCAAGATGTTGAGCTTCGAGCTTCGTAACGCATTTGGTGGACTGCTCTTCGCTCCCCCACCATTGCGGTTAGTTGTGGCTGATGGTCCCGAGTTTGAATCGTTGAGCGGGGTTCCCTTCCCGGCAAGATATGATTCCTATTGACTCGTTGGCGCGACACTGTATGTTAGGATAGCCTTATGTGTTGTCCCGTAGTTGGGATAACCTGCTTATTGATGCTTATGTGTTAATCTGTACTCACTAGCTAGTTGTAGCTAACGGTGCCTAAATTTACCTTTTTGCAGATGCGAAGTAGTTGGCCTGGTGAGGCGGGACTTGGTGGTAGTTTGTTGTATATAGCTTTTGCGGAACACTGCTCGTTGTACATATTTGTGATCCCATGGTCGGTAGTGTCGGTTAGTTGGTAACACCAAACAGTTGAACTTGGCATATTTTTGTTGTAATTAACTGCCGAGTCAGTTAACACTTATTATATTTTGTAATGACGTTTACTTCCGCTGCTGGCTTTTGTTATATAAATTTAAAAAGCTTAAAATTTTCCCTAATTTTAAGCGCGTGAAAAGCAGTGTTACAATCTGAACAATATCTGACCCAGCAAACTGTTTCTCTCCTGCCTCTAACCAACAAGTAGGAGTTCTGCATGGTCGCCCATATAACATCTCATACGGCGGCATTCCGATGCTGGAGTGGTAAGAATTGTTGTAAGCAAACTCAACCAGCGGTAAATGCGAATCCCAAGAACCTCCAAACTCTAACACACATGCCCAAAGCATATCTTCTAAAGTCTGTATTGTTCTTTCTGATTGACCATCTGTCTGCGGATGATATGCTGTACTCAAATTAACCCTAGACCCCAATTCTTGCTGTAGTCTGTTCCAAAAGTTCGATACAAACCTTGAATCCCGATCTGAAACAATGGACAAAGGAACTCCATGTCTAGATACAATCTCATCAATATACAGTTTGTCTAACTTACTCAAATTTGCAGTCTCAGCAGTAGCTAGAAAGTGTGCACTCTTGGTTAATCTATCAACAATAACCCAAATCATGTTGTTTCCTTTCTGAGTCTTCGAAAGCTTTGTTACAAAATCCATCGTGATGTGATCCCATTCCACTCAGGTATTGCTAACTGTCTCAGAGATCCATACGGCTTTTGGTGTTCAGCTTTCACTTGAGCACATATATGACATGACTCCACAAATCGTGCAACATCTAACTTCATAGTAGGCCACCAATAAAAAGTCTTCATACTTTGATACATTTTAGTGCTACCAGAATGAACAGACATTCTGGATTTATGTGCTTCAGTCAAAATCAATTCCCGCAAGTTACCAAACTTTGGCACCCAAACACGATTCTGATATATCTTCAAACCACGAGAATCAGTTGTCATTTCATGCTGTCTTTTCACCATTATCTCATCTTTCATGTTTTTTTCT
This sequence comes from Pulicaria dysenterica, assembly GCA_947179395.2. NCBI lineage: Eukaryota > Viridiplantae > Streptophyta > Magnoliopsida > Asterales > Asteraceae > Pulicaria > Pulicaria dysenterica. Next base: position 47,273,454 of record OX359293.1, read on the forward strand.
TTCAGTGCTTCCAATTGTGCAGCCATCAACTGATCTATCAAATCAGATTTGATCTCTAACCACATAAACTTCACTGTTTCTGCCGAACCCTTCCGACTAAGTGCATCAGCTACCACATTAGCTTTCCCTGGATGATACTGAATATCACAGTCATAATCTTTAATCAACTCTAACCATCGATGCTGTCTCATATTCAATTCCTTCTGTGTAAAAACATACCGCAGACTCTTATGATCAGTGCAAATTGTACACTTTGTACCATACAGATAATGTCTCCACAGCTTCAAAGCAAACACTACTGCTGCTAACTCCAAATCATGAGTCGGATAGTTCTTCTCGTTGGTTTTCAACTGCCTGGAAGCATAAGCTATAACTTTACCTCTTTGCATCAGTACACATCCTAACCCAGCATGCGAAGCATCACAATATACCACAAAATCTTCAGATCCTTCAGGCAACGCAAGAACAGGAGCTTGACACAGAAGTTGCTTCAAAGTCTAAAAAGCATTCTCCTGAGCCTCACTCCATTGAAATTGAACATCCTTTCTGGTCAACTTGGTTAACGGACCTGCAAGCTTCAAAAAGTCTTTAATGAAACGCCTGTAATAACCTGCTAATCCAAGAAAACTTTTGATCTCTGTTGGTGTCTTAGGAGCGTTCCAATTCATTACAGCCTCTATCTTTGTCGAATCTACTTTTACACCGTCTTCACAAATCACGTGACCCATAAACTTGACTTCACGCAACCAGAACTCACACTTGGACAATTTGGCATACAACTTGTTTTGCTTTAAAGTCTCCAAAACTTGTCGCAGGTGTTGATCATGCTCATCCTCTGTTTTAGAATACACTAGGATATCATCAATAAATACGATAACGAACTTATCCAAGAAGGGTCGACACACACGATTCATCAGATCCATAAACACTGCAGGAGCGTTAGTCAGACCGAACGGCATAACAAGAAACTCATAGTGACCATACCGCGTACGAAAGGCTGTCTTCGGTATATCTTCTTCGGCTACTCTAACCTGATGGTATCCCGACCTCAAATCAATCTTTAAAAAGTACGAAGCCCCCTGAAGTTGATCAAACAAATCGTCTATCCTCGGCAACAGATACTTATTCTTGACGGTTCTCTTATTCAAATCTCTGTAATCTATACACATACGCAGAGTCCCGTCTTTCTTCTTAACAAACAATACTGGTGCACCCCAAGGCGAAGAGCTTGGACGAATAAACCCCTTGTCCAGCAGTTCATGTATCTGAGTCATCATCTCTCTGATCTCCGAAGGAGCTAAACAGTACGGAGCTTTCGCAATAGGCGTACTACCAGGTATCAGATCAATCTTATACTCGACATCACGCACTGGCGGCAACCCTGGCAAATCATCTGGAAATACCTCCGGATACTCCGAAACAACACGAACATCAAGAACAGGCCGCTTCTCCTTCTTCACATCAGTAGCATAAGCTAGAAAGGACGCACACCCTTTGGCTAAAGATTTTCTAGCCTTCATGTACGAGATAAACGGAAGAGAAGATGTAGATCTATCCCCACGAGCCACGACATGCGACCCGTCAGCCAGAGGAATAGTTATCAGTTTCTTATGACATTGGATACTAGCCCTATGGTGACTCAACCAATCCATGCCTAATACTAAATCAAATCCAGGCATAGGCATCACCAAACAGTCTACAGGGAAACTATCATCAATACTAATCTGAACTCCAGACACAGAAGTTGTCACAGGTACTGCATTACCATCAGCTACTTCTACCTCTAAAGAAGTAGTATTCACAAAAGCAGGTAATTTCAATTTATCACACATAGTCATAGATATAAACGATCTATTTGCACCAGAGTCAAACAAAACACGTGCAGGCACAGAATTAACTATGAACATACCGGTAATCACATCATCACTGCCAGTAGCTTCCTAGGCAGTCATTTTAAAAGCTCTGCCTTCCGCAGAAGGTATAGTTTTCCTCTTCTGACCTGCAGAAGACGATCCCCCAGTGTTACTTACCCCTGCCCAAGTCCCCGCGGTCTTCAACTTAGGACATGCACCAGCCCTGTGCCCCTCTTCTTTACAGTTCCAACAGACAAAGGTGTTGAACTTACATGCACTGATATCATGACCAAACTTACCACACCTAAAACATTTGCGAGTTTGGGGCGTGCACTGCCCGGTGTGCCGAGATTTACAATTATGGCACCATGGTTTATTCTGGAAAAATCCGGATCCCTTGAACCTCTGATCGGACTTTCCATGATGACTCTGCCCTTTACCTCGACTTTGATTCCCACTGGAACCTCCACCACACTTGTTAAAAGTTTCTCTGTTCATTTTCTCTCGATCTTTAGCATCATATTCTGCAGCTCTTGCCACAGTGAACGCCTGAACAAGCGATGTTGCCATACGGGTGTTACCCCGATATTCAGGCAACAAAGCTTTCACCAAGTGTTGTATTTGAGAGTGTTCATCGGGTACCCACTGTCTTGCAAACCTCAAAGTCTATTAAAACTTGTTGATCAACTCGTCCACAGACATATTACTTGTCTATGCCAAATCTAGGAACTCTCGCTGAATCTTTGCCATGTCGAACGCATTGCAGAACTGCTCACAAAATTTGTCCTGAAATTGCTCCCAGGTTACGGCATTAACAACCTCCCTCGGCAGGTGTGTGGTCAGTGAATCCCACCAAGTCAAAGCTTGGTCTTTCAGTCGCCTCGTCGTAAACTTAACCCATTCAGCTTTCTCACAGTTGCAAGCTTCCAAAGCTTTCACAGTTTCTTTCAACCAGTTTAAGGTAACATTCGGGTTTGAGCTTCCCGAATACTCCGGTGGTCCACAAGCCATGAAATCCTTATACTGACACTTTTGCTTAACCTCCTGTTGAGGAAACCAAGGAATGAAGAAATTCTGTGGCTAGGGTTGGTATTGAGTAGACACTCCTTGTGGCATAGGAATGAATGGGAATGATCCATACGGAGTTAACACCGTGCTCACAGGAGCTGTGGTGTAGACAGGTGGTGGTAATGATTGAGAGACAGTGGCTGATAGCGGAGGCATCTGTACTGTAGAGGTTGGTTGTGAAGATTGGGTTTGATTCAACTGCTGCTCAAGCTGTAGTATACGGTCTCTCTGAGTCTGCAAATTATCTTCCAGCTGTAACACATAGTCTTGATTATCAGACTCCCCGTTGTGCGAGGTACCAGCTCGGTGTTATTCATTGACAGCAGTAGAGGACACGTTGTTGTGCTGTCTTCTTGGGGACGAAGGGGTAAGTACCAGGTTCTCGTTGTTATTAGCCATAATCTGTTCTACACAACATCTCACCAGTTGTCAGATTATAATCCGTTAGTACCATATCATATTCTCTACAGCTATCTTACTAATTACCCACCCTGGAAATATTGGACTGATCAGAGCCTCGGTTCGAGTATTGCACAACTCAACAATGCAAATCCTCAAACCAGGGCTCTGATACCAACTTGTAACACCGTATTTTCTAAAACACAACTTTGTAATACGCGCGGAAGCTAATAACATAATTTACATATATATAATATTGTAAATACAACTTTGCTGGTTAACTTTACAAAACTACAACAGTATTACTACAAAAAACAGGCTCTTTACAAAATCAAAATAGATATCAGAGTTATATCAGTCCATAATTCCAGTTTCACCTCTATCTTCAACTTACCAGGAATATCCTGTAAAAGAGTTCAACAGTGGGGGATTAGCACAAAGCTAAGTGAGAGAATAGATATCACAAACATACAAGGCATAAAACCCAAACCAACAATGCTCAAGCAACAAGAGAACCGGCGGTCTTGCGGGACCTTCAACCAAATGCCGGCCAAAGCATAGGTTTACCGATAGCCCAGTTACAACAGACAACAATACTAGCACTTCTTGATTACAACAAATGCTATCAAGACGAATGCTAGCACTGTATATCCTTAAACCAAGGCCCAGCTGAAAAACAACCGCCAAGCTGATCTCCTAAACAACATCATGTATATACATAATAACAAGAGAATACATCTCAAAGAGCAACAATCAGGTGATATATCTCATACATCCAAGATATATATCCACTCACCGATATCTTCAAAAGCTCAAGCAACTCAGTCTTATCTTATCTACCGAGTCTTGTCTCCACCTGAGCAAACAACTATCAATCAGTATTTGCTTAATCAATACACAATAAGCACAATACTATAATCAACCACATATATGCACATGCAATCACAAGTACATATTAAAATTCATGTATATTCTCATTAATATACTGTAATTCACTATTACCCTTTACAATCTGTAATTCTGTGAATTCATCCATCTCCTTAGCTTAGACAATACATACATTCCTTTCATAAGCCAAGGCCATACTGAATGTACAATTTCTGATCATCCTCAAATCATCAAAGAGTTGTTCTTTAATCGGATTTCCTTATAACATTCAAATTCCGAGCAAAGTCACATTCCGACTAAGAGTCGGATTCCGATCAAAATCAAATCCGAGCAAATTGTTAAGGCATCACTGATAATTTAGTCGGATTCCGACACAATCCAAATCCGAGTAAACTTATATCGGATTCTGAGCAAAATGGCAATTCCGAGAGAATTGTTAAGGCATCGCTGATAATTTAGTCGGATTCCGACACAATCCAAATCCGAGTAAACTTCTATCGGATTCCGACTCAATCATACCTCAAATCCGACAGATTCATACTTAAGAAAACCGAGACATTCAAAAATCATTCTAACTTCGATTTTTGATCTGATTTTAAACATGTAACTTGTCTACGATTTCCAGAATTGAATCTAAGCATGCATCGATCATAATAAACAACAATTACTAGCATGCATACATCATAGATCATAAATTCATCATACAATCATTTCAATCGGATTTTCACATACATGCATTCAAAACCAAAATTAACATCAATTAACATATTGTTTCAGAATTTCTAACCTCTTTGATGATTCAGAATACTTCAGTTAATCAATTGCACAAACAAGATCAAGGAAACTTTGGAATTCTTCTTCTTTTTCTTTCTTTCTCTCTCGGCCGAAACACACAACACACACACAACCACCTCTTGAATAACAATATCATACACAAAGAAGTATGGGGGAGGAATGGGTACACCCACCAACCGGCCATACCCCCCATACTCACTCCAATAATAAATTATTATTAATTAAATTCATTTTCCTTAATAATTAAAAGAAAATAATTTCACCAATTAAAATCAACTATCACATTTCTACAAATAAATCACAACAACAATTAAATTTCTAAATTAATTAATTAATTACCTTAATTAATCTAGGCCGGTAAGGAGGGTGTTACAGTGTAGAATTAAAATAGATGTAATTCGGAGTAAATTAGAATGTGAGTGTGTTATGCTATTCAAAAAGAAAAAAAAACTTCAGGTTGATGTATTCTATGAGAACAATGTTTTAATGATATTTACTTACATTCATAAGTGAATATATTAATTTTTTTAACCCGCCCCAACAGGCGGGCAAACAAAAACTCGTTTATATAGATTAACTAACCACTCGTAAACTTACTGCCTAAATGAAACATGACACGAAAAAAATAACATTACTTGAACCTGACACAAAAATAAAATGGGCGGACATAATAAAATGGGCAGACATGAAATTGACTTGTCAGCGTCAGTCACCATATTATTTTATTATAAATTGAAATTCATCAATCTTATTTACTTAAAAAAGATACAACCTTTATTGGCAAATTTTAATACACTTAATCGCGGCATCACTCCCTTTTTGTTAGAAATTTAATTTTAGAATCAGTTTTTGGCGTAAAATAATTAGACATCACTTTTTTTAGAAAATTTAAATATTCATATTATATTTGTTGACAGTTTACACTATACTAACAAATGCAAAATTAATGTTGTAGAGATGTCTAACCGGTTAAATGGATGGTGACATGTAAATTTAAACAAAAACTAATTTATAGAGAAAATCAACCACTCCTAAACCTATTGTCTACACGAAACATGATACGAAAAAAATAACATTACTCGAATCCGACACAAAAATAAATGGGCTGACGTGAAATTGACCAGAACCTGACCTAATTGCCAGCTTCAGTCACCGTATCTTTTTTATTACAAACTGAAATTTATCATCCTTTTATAATTAAAAATTAGATATTGGAAATTTTGATATTCTTAATTGCGGTCATTCACTCCCTTTTTGTTAGAATTTAAAATTTAGAATCATTTTTTGACAAAAGAAAAAAATAGACATCACTTTTTTTTTTGGAAAATTTTAATATTTATTATGAATGCATAATTAATGTTATAGAGATGTCAAACTAGATTTTAAAGGATGACATATAAAATTAAGAAAAACTAATTTATATAATCAGTCCTAAACCTATTGTCCTCCCGCCCTCCTTTCCTTCCCTATCACCTTGCTTCTTAATTTTTCTTTTTCCAAATCTATGCAAGTGTGTTCCAAGATCAGGACCAGCTATGGTGTTGAGCTTGTTTTTGTGTGTGTATGTGGGGGTGTAGGGGTTTTATTATGTTATCAGTTAATTCGGATCGGGTAATTTAATTGTTTTAATTTTTATAAATTAACTCATATAACTGACCCATATTAATGTTCGGGTATCGGTTACGCTTAAATTTTAGGTACGATTCGGTTATAATGGGTATCGGGTATAACAAAAAATAACTATTTTGATTTATTTTATATTTTTTATATTGTAGCTTAGTTATATATATGGATGGTGATTTATCATTTTGTTTTCGCAATTATGTCATATTTAACGTGTACTTGTAATGGGTGGGTGGGTGTCGGAAGGGTTTACAAATCTTGATTGTTTAAGTGTAAACAAGTTTGTTAAGATCAAAATCTAACTATAAATCATTTCTCTTTACAAGATCGGAATCTTAAAATTTGATCGAGATCATAAGATTATCATTTTATTTCCTAGTTTCTTTTATATATGTAGTAACTTATATCACATGTTAATCTTATAATAAATTAGCACAAGAGTCAAAGTTTACACATGATAATAACTGTATAATACAGCTTTTGTATATTAATTTTAGTAACTTATATGTCATACTGGTTCAAACTCAAACTGGTTTTAACCCTAACTAGACCGAGAAGCCCATTAAGTTTGAAACAATTTAATAAGCCCAATTATATAAACAAAAAGATTTAAGTTCTAAAAACAATAATTAAAAGGATTTAATTAAAGAACTAAATATAAAACCTTTTCTATTGTGCCTTGATATAAAATTAATCAAGGAACTATCCGGATTGACCCAATCTGGGCCAAACCTTCCTTGGGCTGCCGGACCGCCGCAAAGGGGTCACGGCTTGGGCCTTAACCGCTACTGGGCCGAAAACACGCTGGGCCGCGACCAGCCCTTAGATCGAGTCGCGATCTTGTTGGGACGTCGAAAAATGGGCGGCAGTGACCAGGATTGGGCCTACTGCCTTGCTGGACTACCTCTATACCGTCGGTCAGCCACCACCTTCTGGGCCGCCGCCGCAATGGGGCTGCCGCTGGTGGTTCGTGGTTCTCCGGTGACCTTTTCCGACCAACAATAAAAACGGAATAATAATATGAACAATTATATATATATATATCGAATTTAAATCCTAGTAATCCTTATCTATTCAAAGTTCAAACCTTTTAAAAAACAAAAACTTGTTTTAAATATTTAAACTTTAAATATCCTTATCAACACAACTTGTTGATAATAACTAGGATTTCAAAAAACTTTAAAGTTTATCTTTTAATCTAAAATTAAACTAGTTTAGATTAAAAACTTTAAAACAATATTAACCAAACTGATTAATATTTATATCAAATAAAATCGATATATACATATACAAATATATATACATGATCGAAAAATATAACTTTATAGTTTTAATTCTTTAACCGGTTTAACCTAACTGATTTAACCTTTCTGATTAAAAAATTAAAAGCTATAAAATCTTTCAATATTCAAATCTAACTGTTCGAATATTAAAACTTGTAATCTGAGATTAACAAAACTTGTTAATACCTACATTTTTTATTATATCTATATATATAAGAACAAGAACAAATAAACAAATCAAAGAATATATAATACAATGTGATAAACTGAGCTGTGGCTCTGATACCACTGTTGGGTTTTATAGCACCTCCTATATGTCATACTAGTTCAAACTCAAACTGGTTTGAACCGACTCAAGGATGAAAACTGATTAATCTTTCATAAAGCGGAACTTGAAAGATCAACCACCCAAAAACCCTAAAGAGTTAGAATCTTTGTTTACCACAAAGTATATATATTTTCGACAGACAAAAGTTCATGCGAGAACCGTTGTTAGCGCGAGAACCAATCTAAGCCGTCCAATTTCCCCTCCTTCAATGTCATTGCCCACCCATGAATTCCTCACATGCACCCTGCCACACCCTATCCCTCCACGCTCTCCATCCATGATACTTCCCATATCCAAGGAACGGCCGAGATTGGTTCTCGCGGTTCTCGCACTAACAACGGTTCTCGCATGAACTTTTCCCATTTTCGACATTATGTATGTATGAAACAAAAAAAATATGAACAACATCATAAAGAACGATAGGATGAAGATGAAGTTCATACCTTTACTTACCTAGGGTTGCTCAAGTATTAATCCACCCGTGATGAGACAAAACGAGAACCCGCTAGAAAGGATTTTGCAAACCACGAACCACGACATACCCACTTGATGTCGAAATCACCAAAAACCGAAAAACCGGTTCTTCCTTTGGTGTACTCGGCCGACGCCGATGAGAGAGAGAGAGGAGGAGAGATTTTCTTTTCTTATTCTAAAACTTAGAATCATTCACCTCTAATTCTCCATATGATCTCCTATTTATAATAATAGGAATTAGGATCATATTAGGAAACCTTTTGAATGTTTCCTTATCTTGAATTAGGATAACTTAATCACCAAGATATGCAATTATTAATTAATAATAATATTCAAAATATATAATATATATATAAGTCACATAATCGGCCTTAGCGATTATATATATATTATATTATAATTCTTTTATTATTAATTAATATATAAACCTTAATAATTTAAACTTAAATTATTAATCTTATTAATTAACAATATATATTTATTGAAGGGTTTAGTTCCTAAAAGTACATCGAAGTTGACACTTTTTGCTATTGTGTATACCCATCTTTCATTACTCCCATTTAATACACCGAACTCTTCAAAACTACCGTTTAATACATCTTAACCTGTGATAGCAGGTTAAGGGTGATGTGGATCCGGTTTTGATGATGTGGCATGTGTTTTGAGTGATGATGTGTAATTTTCTATTTAACAATAACTAAAAATATAATATACTAATAATAATAATAATAATAATAATAATAATAATAATAATAATAATAATAATAATAATAATAAAAACTAAACCCAGGTCTTCATCATCATCTTGAGGCTTCCATCTCTACGCAGATCTTCATCTTCATCGATCGGTTGCTAAACCCAGGTCATCGATCTTCATCTTCATCATCGTTGCTTGAGAGTTGATTAACGTCACCATCATCTGTCGATTTGGGGTGTCACCATCATCTTCATCGATCTTCATAAAAAATGAAGAACATTGAAGAACATTCATAATACGGTTCTTAATACGGGGATATACGCGACAAACCCATATCTTCATCTTCATCTTCATCATCGATCGATCTTCATCATCTTCATCTTTATCATCGGTGTCACCATCATCTTCATCATCGATCTTCATCTTCATCTTCGTTGGTTCGATTTGGGGTTTTCACGCGACAAACCCAGATCTAGTTCGTGAGTTATTCCACTGCAAAAATGACGGTGATTTCTGCGATTTATTGAGTTTGATTTTGGGTTCTTAATACGGTTCTTAATACGGGGATATACGTTCGATTTTGGGTTCTCACGCAACAGACCCAAATCTGAGATCTGCGACATTTATCTTCGATTTATGGGTTTCGACTTCAGATCTGAGCTTTTGGTGTTCATATTTCATATTTCACAGTAAGTTTTTGTTCGATATAGGGCACTTGTTCAAATTGATTTAGGGTTCTTGTTTTATTTCATGTTTCTAAGTTCTTGTTTTAAAAAGACCTATTTCGATTTTGCTTCTGGAACGATTTTAGGTTTCGATTTTGCTTCTAGAACGATTTTGCTTCTTGTTTCTGGGTTTCGAATGTAACAATTGATTCACGAACGATTTTAGGCTTCGGGATTACCTCACAAACAGAAATGTGATTTTAGGTTTTCATTTTTAGGTTTCGTTTTTGTAATTACTTGTTCATCTTGTTGATTACAGGTTTTTATTTGTTGATTTTTAGGTTTCATTTTTGTAATTACTTCTTCATGTGTTCTTGAATGTTGAATGCAGAAGAACAAGATCTTCATGTGTTCTTGAATGTTGAAGATGAAGATCTTCTTAAAGGTAGTTAATATATTATGTGGCAAAAAATTAGTGATGTGGCAAATGAGGTGTCAAATGTGAAATTTTAAAAAAAATAAAAATTTAAAAAGTTACCGGTTACCCGTTTAGTAGGTAACACGGTATATCAAATGGTAGTTTTAGAAAGTTGGGTATACTAAACAGTAGTGTTGAAAGTTGGGTATATACAATAGCAAAAAGTGACAAGTTCGATGTACTTTTAGGAACTAAACCCAAAACTATAAATATATATTTTCTTGTCAATTAATTATCTTGGTAATTAAACCTCTCCGTAAGTTAAAACCATAACTTATTTTTACTGGTTTATAACTAACTAGTTACAAAACCGTTCTCCCACTTGTGGTTGCATTACTTCTCGGATTACATGTCCTCACAGGTGTGATCCTTGAGTGCCTTATGGCATTGGACGTGACATCAGGGTTCGACGGTTATGCACACAAATCCTATCAGACTCCCACTTGTGCTCACCGTCAACCAGGGTACCTTGATGACACTGGCCTAAGGATACCTCTAGACAAGTCATTAGGTTAACCAAGCGATAAGAACTCTTATACCTAGGTGTGATAATAAATCCTTATAAAACAAACTGTTTTATAATTTATAAAACTAATTGTTTTATAATAAAACTTCATAAGAACCCCCTGTCTTATGATTGGGTATACTTTAGGCTTTTCCCTCTGCATCACGATGTTTCGATTGTGAGTGTGAGCATGGTGTGAGTCAACTCTTAACACTTAGAAATTTTTCTCGACTATCCGATTTCGACTGATGTGATATACGACAAAGAACAAATCAGTTCGTTTGGGCATGACCATGCACTTCTACAGTCTAGATCAGTCAAGGGCCCCAGAAACATCTCTCCTAAAAAGGAGGTGCGGAATGCCTCTCGCATACTTGCATTTGGCAACACGCTTTCCGCTGACACTAGATACGCCCGTTATAGCTACCCTGTTACGGCGTAGCGTTAGGTGCGATCTGAAGGGTTTTGAACCTGACCAAACCACCATATGACACAAACTGGTCAAACCTGGGTTTGATTCCACTGATTCAATCCTAAAAGCGGAACTGGATTGAACACAACCCTCTAAACCCCAAAAGGGCTAGGATCTTTAAACTTTATTTGATAAACATAGTTTCTTAACAAACAATCCATATATAAGGTTACAAGATTATACCTGTACAAAACCTTTAGGATTGCTAAAGATAGTCCACCACTACTGCACCTCCGATTGAACTGGCTGCTAGACCGCTCCTGGATCACCAAGCCTTCAACACTCAAAATGGAGAGTGTGTGTGTGTCCTTTTGCGTCGGCCTCGACTTCGCAAAACACCAAGGTGTTTTGCTTGCTTCTTGATCGACGAAAAGAAGAGAGACCGAGAGAGAGAGTATGTGACCGAGAGAGAAAGAGAGAGAGAGAGAGATGCGAGATCGAGAGATAGGGAGAGATGGTGGCTAGGGTTAATCCCTTGTGTCACTTATCTTAATCCTTAAGGCTTAACATGTATTTATAAGGATTATCTTGGACCTAAGCCCGTTTAATTAAAAGCCCACTGTTTTAATTAAACTTTTATCTCTTCTCACTTTGACCCCCTGGACTTTACTAGTTAATTAATTAATTATTAATTAACAGGTCCGTTAAATATTAAAACTTAATATTTAATTCCCTTTAAATAATAAATAACTATTTATTATTTATTTCCTTTCTAATAATTAATACAAACTGATTAATTATTTATTTCTCTCTTTTCAATAATTAATACTACTGATTAATTATTTCGTCTTTCTCTTTAATAATTAATCTAACTGATTAATTATTTCCACACAGACAAAAGGTGAAATCCAACAGTTCTGAATTGGGTGTGTAGCAGTGTGACCCTTTAGTCTCTTATAACATTGGATACAACATGCCTATTAATTATCTCTGCACATAATCTAACAGACTTCCACTTGTGCAAGATAAGTAATAGTTACTGCACATTGTTAGCCTAAGGAGGTCCCTAGCCAGACACTTAGGGAAACCAGGTTATAAGAACTCTTATACCCCAAAGTAACTTGTGATAAAACTTCATAAGCAACCTGCTTAGAAGTAACATGTTATAAACTAACTGTTTATAAACTAAACTATCATAAACTCCCTGTTTATGAATGGGTACGTCTTTATATATACAAACTTGCATATATATAGGTTTGTCCCTTGCGGCGCGATATTTCAATTTTGAGCATGAGCATGGAAAAAGTCAACTCAGAGACTCAAGAATTTGTTCATGACATACTTGATTTCGAAACTGCGCGATAAACGACAAAGAACAGATCAGTTCGTTTGGGCACGGCCGTGCACTTACCAGTTTCTCTAATTAGTCAAGGGGCCCGGAAATATCTCTCCTAAAAAGGAGGTGCAATTACCATCTTGCATATTTGCATTTGGCAACACGGCTCCCACTGAATCTAGACACGCCCCTTATGACCACCCTGTTACGGCGTGGCGTTAGAACGCGCTAAGAAGACAATAGTTACCGCATCCCAAACCAAATACCTCAGGCTTGAGGATAACCTATGTGATAAATACTTTTGACACGAATCCACGAAGTATTTTTCACGGTGGGTCAATCCAATATTCGTAACCCTAACGAATATCCGTAAATTTTGGTCCGCAAAAAACGTTCGCAGCTATATTCGATATACTTTCGAATCTACCCCAAAATTACGATGACTTTATAACCCTATCAAGGTTCCCACCAAGATAAGTAGTCACGGATAGTGTTTCGAATAAACCTAGTTTATTCCTGGATAAACCAAAACATACAAAATTGTGAAGAACAATGAAACTAATTTCTACACCCTTCCATATTCCACCATGGAATAAAGATGCATAATTTCTACCATTTCACTGACTCGATTCACGGTGTTTATCTGAACTACTTATTATTTTACATTGTAACTTATCACGGATTACAAAGAAAATAATATGGTTATAAACCCTAAAACACAAGACTAGTACCTTGGAGTACTCCTTCTTGGTTTTGGCTAGAAATCATTCTTGCAACCTAAGAAAACTTCTAGGCTTACTTATTTTATAAATTCCTTAAACTTGGAGAACTGGAAATAACTCCTTGTTTCTGATTTATAAAACAACCTCCCTGTAATTAAAACTTTAATTACATTTGTTGATGTATTAAATCTTACTTGATTTATATCCCTTTTGAAATGATAAATCCTCTTACACCTATTTGTAAGAAACTTGGAATTAGATTCCCTGTGTATACCAACACTTATCTAATTCCATTACTAAGAATGTTAAAGAACATCCTATTTTATCATTTCTAACGTTAACCAACCAATATTATTAAGCTGACTCACTGAACATTTTAGAATGTATATAATTTCTATTTAAGTCATAACTTGACTCAAATTCTTGCAATGATATCTTTACTTAGTACCTCTCAATAAATCATGCATTCCTCGGATTAGTTCTTTTTCAAGAACTTACTGTTTTAGATAACTTCTAAAAACATCCGATAGTTATATACTCTAAAGGTTCAAACTTGTATTTATCACACTGGTTAAAAAATAACCTTTTATTAACTCTGATAAATACATTAGTCAGGTGCTCCCACTATCTCTTATGAAAAAGTGCATTCTTTAAAAAAACATCTTTTTAGGCCTTAGTCAAAACTTGACTTCCATGCCTAAAACTTGTGTTCCAAACACATGTTTCAAAGAACTTAGTTTTTGTAAGAAATTTGTTTTATGAAACCAAGAGCTTGGATCTCCCATATATCCATCTTTCCAATTACGGAAAATGGTTTCATTAAACTTACCATGATCACAAGTATGAAACACTCATAATGGTATTTTAAATTTCTTTCCTTAAAACATTTAGTATAAAACTTCCTTGATTATAATAACTATTATAATCACTTTTATACTTTCTTAAACGTTTTATCAAAAACTATTTTACTTAGAAATAATAACTATCATTTCTATTTAGTTCAAGACTTTGAACATTCACTTTTCATAAATAACTTAAACACTTGTTAAATTAGAAAAACTATCTAATTTAAGTGTTTGAAAAAGTGGAGCCACTATTTATATAACTTCAACAAATCATAGCATAAGATTATTATGAATCACCAATCAAGTCAAGACTTTGACTTATTGGCACTCTTTTAGCCACAACTGGACTAATCATGATTCATACAATAAGAACACGTGCACGGATATGAACCAAAAATTAAATTTCCATAAACTCAAAAGTATTCATAAACCAACAATCTAAAAAATTGTTCAAATAAACTTTAAGAGTTTAATAAACTAGGAAATATAAATAATATCCGTATGCTGCACGTAGGATCTCTTTATGCTGGGCCGCATCACTTTCCATCTCCTCCTGCAATAAACGATTGCAAGATACTCGTAAAACTTTACAAGTAGGAAAGTGACAAAGAAGTTGATCACGCAAAACCTGAGGAGCCAAACTTGCCTCCTGCCTCGTGACCTTTCGGACAATCTCGTTTCCAATGTCCGGCCTCGCCGCACCTGAAGCACCGATTCTCGGTCCTTGCCTTGTTTGGCTTCGGCTTCTTGCCCTTGTTGTCGTTACTAGCTCTGGGTGCATTCTGGCTGGGCTGGGCCTTGCCCTTTCCCTTTCCGTTGCGCCCCTTCCTCTTCTTTCGTCCACCATGTCCCACCATAAGAATGTCCTTAGACTTGGTCCCGATACTCTGCTCAGCAGTCTTGAGCATGGAGTGCAACTCAGCCACGGATTTCTCCATGTTGTTCATGTTGTAGTTGACTATAAAAGGCTTATAGTCATCTGAAAACGAGTTGAGTATCGTATCCGTTGCTAGCTGCAACGGTACTGGGTGCCCAAGTCTCTCTAGATGGTCCATGTAACCTTTCATTTTCATGACATGGTCACTGACCGAGGTCCCCTTTGCCATCTTGCACGAGTTAAATGTCCTAGTGGCATCATAACGCTCCGTGCGGGCTTGCTCCTGAAACATGTCCCTCAGCTGGCGGATCATGTCATATGCAGGAGTTTCCATCATGCTTGATTGCAACTCTGGACTCATAGTTGCAAGCATGAGGCAACTAACATCCAAGGCGTCATTGGAGCGCTTCTGAAAAGCCTCCCTGACCTCTGCCCTGGCATTGCTGGCAGGGGGATTTCCTAGAGGTTGTTCTAGGACATACCACTTTCTCTCGTGCCTCAGCACGATCCGGAGATTTCTCTCCCAAGTGAGAAAGTTGGACCCGGTGAGCTTATCCTTCTCAAGGATAGAGCGAAGTGAGAGGTTATTAGTATTGGTAACGTTGGTTGCCATCTACAAATTAAAACCCGGTTTAATTAGTAATTGCAAATAAACTTTCCAACATATATCATTAAACCCATAAACAATGTATATTAGACCTAGGACCCATATTTCACATACTTGACGCAAGGTTTGGGCACTTCCCGCCAAGTCATGCTATTTCTGGTAGGTAACACCCTGTACCAATCGTACCTAACTGATACGACTCCTAGAACCTCGTAGAGCACTTAGACCTAGTCTAATATGTTTAACTCTACTCTAGTGCTTTTTGGGCCGGGACTCCCGATTATCACCAAAATAGATCGCACCACCTAAGACAGCATGAATTCTGGCCGGGACTCCCGATTATCGCAGAACCTTTCATGCCCTTTCCCGCAATGGTTTGAACCCGGATGCCAAAGGTTTGGGCACTTCCGACACCCGGGTACCGTTTAACAGTCAAGGTGTACCATTAGGTGGGTAGCACACTGATCTAAGATTTTTCTTGGGTTTTAATTAAGTTCAATAAAAAACTTAATTTTCCAGTTTTTGAAAAACCATTTTAAAACTAAATGTTTTAAAAAAATACGATTTATATGTGTACCTGAACTAGGTGCACAAAACGGTTTTTATAAGTTCCAAACTTATAACCTTGACAAAACTTTTAAATCTATAAAAATTTAATTAATACGACTACCAGACTGAAGTCATATTCTAGTTTGTCATAAAGCGTGGTTTTTCACTGTTTAATAACAATCTGTCATTAAACCCCTTTTTATTTACCATCACATACATATCATATGCAAATATGAAAAACAGTAAATAAATCACAACCACGCAGATAATAATAAGCAGTTAAAGCCCTATAGTTTTGCCAACTAATCCTAAGATCAAACCTAAGGATGAAAAGACTTGGATTCGCCTTTCTTGATGTGTTGCTCCCACTAGCCTTGACACCTCCCCGAAGTATCCATGCTACGCGTATAGAACACCATTTACCTTGCCATCTTCTTGGAGTCCATCTTGGTCAAGGGTTAAACTATTACTAGTTTATTACAAATACAATATTGAATGGGGTTGTAAATGGCACGCAGGCCTCCCCGAACCAGTACAAAATTACAATTAAGAAAGGGATTGTAATTGGCACGCAGGCCTTCCCAAAACCAAAATAAAAGAAGAAAAGAAAAACGAGTCCTAAGTCGGCAAAAATATAGCTATATGAATCACAACCACGCAATTTATATATAAGCACTATATATATAAAAGTCAACCACGCAGTTATAACAAATAAACAGAAACTGTGCTGTTAAGCACACAACCTGATTTGTTTAAACTGTTCTCATTTATCCTTTTGATTAATGCCTATTAACCAAAAACGAGAATTATGATCTTCTAATTAATATTTATCTGACGAAAAGAGTTTTCAAAAAAAAAAAAACTTTAAAACCCCGATCTTATTCAAAAACTTGAATAAAACCTTATGTCGGATTTTATTACTAGTTATCCAATAACTTAAAAACGACAACTTTTGGTCAATTAAAATATCTTGTTCAATTCTCCATCTTATTATATAAACTTTATCCTTTTAGACTTTATTCAAAAATGACTAAACTAGTCATAATAACTAAAAGTCTAAACTAATATATATATTTTAACTAAACTAATTAAAATATATATAACACTAGTTTATATAATACCTTATTAATTTTATAACTTAAAATTAATAATCATTTTGTATCAATCCGGAAAAAACAATCTTGGACCAACATCTCTTGTTAACCCGTGTAACCCACTGGGCCGAGACCCTCTTGGGCCGAGAACCCATTGGACCGAAGTCGCCTGGGCCGTAAGCCCTGTTGGGCCGAGAACCACCTTGGGCCGAAACCCTTTGGGCCGCGGAACATATTTGGCCTAAGCCTCTTGGACCGTGGCGTCTTGGGTCGAAATCACTTGGGCCGAAGCCCACTCTGACCCTTAGCGCCGCTAAGTCCTTTTAGCGCCGCTAAAACCATTTTAGCGCCGCTAACGGTCACGGTAATGATTTCGGTTCCCGTTTTCCGATTAATACAGTAATATTTTAAATTCTTTCTAATCTATTAAAACTAACTGTTTTAATATACTGATTAAACACTGGATTTAATTCAAAAACCAAAAATTATTAATTATTAATATTAGCAAAACTTGTTTTATTAATAATTAATTATCCTAAAACTTGATTTTAACCTTTTTAAACAAAAGTTCAAAAACTGGTTAAGGTCTAGTTTTAGATAAAAGTTTATCCCTTTTAACCGTTTAAACACAAACCTGGTTTAAACCTAACTGGTTAAAATCAAACCTTTTATGAACTGGATACTGTTTTTATCCCTATGGTTTTCGAAATTTAAATGGAGAAGAATAAGATGAAGAAGATCATATAACTATTAAACAAACCAACAAATTAGATTAACTAGGTTTAACTGATTAAACAAACTGTTTAATTTAATCTTAATTCAAAACTTATTCTTATTTCAAAAATCATAATCCTTTTAACCATTCAAACTTACTGTTTGAATTTTCTGATTAATGGGATAAAAATTGATAACAAAACAAACTGTTTTGCTACCTTCTTGATTTTCGAAAATACCAAGAACAAATAGAGAATCAAGAATAAAACCTTAATCTAAAACAGATAGAACTAGAAACTATGGATCATAGAGCCGAGGCTCTGATACCACTGAAGGGTTTTGAACCTGACCAAACCACCATATGACACAAACTGGTCAAACCTGGGTTTGATTCCACTGGTTCAATCCTAAAAGTGGAACTGGATTGAACACAACCTTCTAAACCCCAAAACAGCTAGAATCTTTAAACTTTATTTGATCAACATAGTTTCTTAACAAACAATCCATATATAAGGTTACAAGATTATACCTGTACAAAACCTTTAGGATTGCTAAAGATAGTCCACCACTACTGCACCTCCGATTGAACTGGCTGCTAGACCGCTCCTGGATCACCAAGCCTTCAACACTCAAAATCGAGAGTGTGTGTGTGTCCTTTTGCGTCGGCCTCGACTTCGCAAAACACCAAGGTGTTTTGCTTGCTTCTTGATCGACGAAAAGAAGAGAGACCGAGAGAGAGAGTATGCGACCGAGAGAGAAAGAGAGAGAGAGAGATGCGAGATCGAGAGATAGGGAGAGATGGTGGCTAGGGTTAATCCCTTGTGTCACTTATCTTAATTCTTAAGGCTTAACATGTATTTATAAGGATTATCTTGGACCTAAGCCCGTTTAATTAAAAGCCCATTGTTTTAATTAAACTTTTATCTCTTCTCACTTTGACCCCCTGAACTTTACTAGTTAATTAATTAATTATTAATTAACTGGTCCGTTAAATATTAAAACTTAATATTTAATTCCCTTTAAATAATAAATAACTATTTATTATTTATTTTCTTTCTAATAATTAATACAAACTGATTAATTATTTATTTCTCTCTTTTCAATAATTAATACTACTGATTAATTATTTCATCTTTCTCTTTAATAATTAATCTAACTGATTAATTATTTTCACACAGACAAAAGGTGAAATCCAACTTTTCTGAATTGGGTGTGTAGCAGTGTGACCCTTTAGTCTCTTATAACATTGGATACAACATGTCTATTAATTATCTCTGCACATAATCTAACACGATCCAAATGCCAGAAGTCCACGCATCCCAAACCAAATATCTTAGGCTTGAGGACAACCTATGTGACGAATACCTTTGACTCGTTAACCACGCGGTATTCTTCACGATGTCACTATCCAGTACTCATACCCTTGTGAATACCTGTACATCCTTGGCCTACACTCCTGGTAGCTTTCTTCAATTACTATGAATCTTCACCAAGGATTACAATGACGTTATTACCTCCCTAATCGAGGTTCCCACCAAGATAGGTAGTCACGGACAAGATTTTGAATAAAAAACTTTTATTCACGGATATTACCAAAACATACAAAATGTGTGAAGAGCAATGAGATTAATAATGTACTCTCCATATTCACCCTCCTGGAATATATACAAAATTAATACTGGTCCATCGTCTCAATTCACCGCGTCTATTTGCGTTACTATGTTGGTTCAAGTGGACTTATCACGGATCACTTCTTGAAACATCAACATTACTATAAACTAAAAACAAGTATGCACTAATTAGTGCTCCCACTCATTTTTGCTAGATGATTTGTTTTCCGCAAACCTTGAAAACAAGTCTAGTCTTTTTAATTTTATCATATTCCCTGAGCTTGGAGAACTGGATTAACTCCTTGTTCCTGAATATATAAAATTATCCCGTAACTATACTTAGTTACATTGTAGATGTATAAAACTTTTCTATTCCAAGAAATAGACTAAAATAATAAACCTTTTGTTTACACTAACCTGCAAACAAAATTAGATACTTAGTGTATAAACACTTATTTAATATGCTGTTTATTATTTTCAACACTTAATTCTTTTATATATACTAGCATATTACCCGCGCAATGCGGCGGCGTCAACTAATTTTTACTCAGTAACCTGCTTGTTTTCGGTATTCATCAATACAGTGATAACAAATAATTTTCCTTTGGCAAGTGGCAACATGTCTATTTTCTTTATTTTTTTCCATTTTCTTTATTATTATTCTATTCTCAATCAACTCTTTTATTATTTTAAAATAAATTTTGAGAACAATTAAATAAGAAAAACGATCTCTACTTATAAAGTAGGTTAAATTACATGACAATACACAGCGTAAGTTAGTAATTTGAAACTATTAAAAATTAAAAGATTAAGATTATAGAATAAATTAATTTGAAACTATTAGTTATATGAGCTATTTTAAAAAATTAAAATATATGTTTATAAATTCTAATTATATGTTATTCACATTTATAAGCTCTACTTAATTATACACATTTTTTTTGATAAATAAGTTAAAATATTTATAACATAATTGAATATTTATTATTTGATTTTTTTAAGTATGGAAAGTTTAGTTATTAATATGGAATATAAGAATCTTATTAAATGCATCTAGTAGTTACTTTATATAATAGTTTCCATTTATTTATATGAAGGGTAATTTAGTATTTTCAACTTACTTAAAAATTAAGAGTTTTTAGGTTGTAAATGCTTTATATAGGAGTAAGATTAATATTGGACATCGAATTCCAATATATAATTATGACATCCTAGGACTAGTCCTAACACCTGGACCATTTTGAATCCTCAAAAACCCGTCATTAAAATTATATACATTCTTGAAATTCAACAAGCTAATAATCACCATGTTTACCCGAAACACTTATTAGCTTCTACGCAAATATATATACATATATATTTCTGTTGGTCCCGAATGGATACTACAACAACAAATGTTTGTAGAAGGGGGGTTGAATACAAACTTTAGCAAATTAAAATTTAAGAGACACACGGTTTACTTTTATATAATTCTTATTGACGTTAATCAAGAATTACATGAACTAGATGCGGAAAATCTAAGTTCAATAAAAGGTGGCAACTAATTTTGTCTAACACATAGACAATGCTAATCTTAAACAACTAATGTCTAAGACGTTCAACACATGAACAAGTTTGTTACACTGAAAGTAAAATGCTAACTCTTCTAATTCTCAACTTATGAGATCTCAGTGCTTTTCAACGCATTTTTTTAGCATGTTTCCATGCATGAATATATATAAGCAAAGTGTGTCCGGGTTAATGAAGAGAGAAGGAGACAAAGGTACTTGGTTTAATAATATTATAATAGATAAAGTTAGTGGGTGAAAAAGTAAGTTAACTTTATACACAAAGTGTGTAAAGTGAACATACTTTTCAGTAATGAGTATACCCACTATCTATTATTATATTATTAAATTACTACCTTTATGTCTTGAGAAAGTAACCTTATCCTTCCATGCTTGTGCTTTAATCGACACCATGCTTTCTGAAGATTTGACTTTACCAAGTATGGAGTTGCCAGCCATACTTAACATCATATCTTCGAGATCTTCTTTTCAATAGTATCTTTCTCCTTTTCCAGGGGATAAAGATCTACCCTTTTTGTATCATTGTAGATCCAAAAAGTGCTAAGTACTTTTACAAAAGAAAGATCTAAGGCATAATAAGAACAACACATGTTCAGCCTTTGACTTTAAGAAAATATTACATAGAAAAGCTATTAACTGAGATATACAATAAAGACTCAGTTAACAGACACTGAACTAAAAATATAATTTTGCTCAGCTAAGGATAAGTGTGAAAGACTCAGCTGACTAGACTTGCTCAGCTGATCAAATTGGTCAGCTAATAATACAAATCGTAGCAGCAGCTAATAAACTGATTAACTCAACTGTCAGCTGTTCCCAAGGGCTCAACTAATCATTTGAGTATAGTCAGCTTATAAAGAGAAGATTGGATAAGTAGGAAATACCTTATCTGACAGATGGAAGGCATCAGCTGATAACTTGTGATTGTGTCAGCTGATCCTTGACTGCTTAGCTGACCTTGAAATCTTCATCAGCTGATGGTTCTAGGCCATCAGCTGATCCAGTGTGATTCCTCAGCTGATGCTTTTTGACTGATCTTTTCTTCTCAGCTGATCTTTCTGAAGCTGGTCCTTTGGCTGATACTCAGTGTTCAGCTGACACTATGATTCGTCAGCTGACATTTCTTACTTAGAAATTCTTTAAGTCTCAGATAGAAAAACAACACATGTTTTTCATCAATCTAAGTCCAAAACTGAATATATGGTTTTGTTAACATCAAATCCTATTTTACTTAATAGATAGGTTTGATTAAGGTTTGATATTTCTATCTCACCAACAATCTCCCCCTATTTGATGATGACAAAACCTTATCTTGTTTGAGAAGAATCAGTTTGACTAGGATTTGTAAAGATATAACTTTTAAGTGCAATTTTGGTTACCTAGCTATCTGTTTTTGGTAACTCTTTTAAGTATGTTCCCTGATGTTCTGTTTTTGGGAATCTTTTCATTTATGAAGTACCATTGTTCTGTTTTTGGTATCTTTTCTATCCTTTTTCTGTTTTTAGGATTTTTGATCTTTTCTATATTTACACTATGTAAGCTATCTACTAAGAGTCATCTATACTAGCATTTTAGCTAAGTAGTCCATGATCAAAGTTTCAAGCTTGATTACAAAACAAAGTATTTACATAAGAGTTTGTACAGTGAAATCTAACTAAGAGTTAAACTAAGTACAGAAGTTGAACTATTCTAGGAATTGAAATTACATCTACTCTAGTTATGAAGTGTGATCTTCATTCACACCAAGGTTCTTCTTTTACATCCAGAAGTCTATTCAGAGGATTAGCAGCCAACAACTCTTCAGCTCTTGCTTGAATCATATTTTCAAAATGTTCACTTCCTGTCCCCTTGTTAAATGTGTAGCTTGAAAGATTAATTCTCCAGGGGCTCTTCCTAAGTCAGTTTCTCTTAGGAATCTCCAAACACCAGCTCTGTCTTTGAAGAAAATCCCTCTCTCAGGTTCAGTTATGTACTTAAACATTTCTGGCTCAATGTTGGAGGGCAAAGCAGTGTTGAAATCTTCATATGCGGACATGTAAGGATGATCAGGATTAAGTATAATCCGTTCAGCAGGTACAAAAGCTTTGGAGGATTTCTTGAAGGCATCCTCAATCACATCAATGTGTTCCACAAATTGATCATGAGTGCATATCCTGTGGTAAACAGCCATTTTGATCCAGAATTCGAATTTGTTTATGAACCTTGGGGCAATTTCACTTTTGGATTTAAGGAGGTGGTACAGAGTCTCAATCATCTCAGTGAAGGAGAACAGTTTGCAGTGATGGATATAGGTATTCTCATGTGTTTGTCTTTCATCTCTTCTTACTAATCTGAAATATGGACCTTCATCTGTTCCCTTATATGGAGTGACTCTGGAAATGAGATTTGGATCCTTTCTTTCTATCAAGTTCTTCTTGTTATCCAAGACCTCTTTGATCTCCCTTTCAGATTGCTGAGTTGTAACTCCAAAGTTGAACTCATGCAATGCTTGAATGGCTTCTCTGTGAGTTCTTCCTCTTTTAGGAACTTTCTTGACAGACGGATCATCTTGCTGTGATGCAACCTGTGTTGGATGTGATTGAGAGGATAGCATGATGATTTCTTCTTCTTGTAATTCTCTCAATTCATCATCAGTGACACCAACTGCAGCAGCAAGATCCTCAGTGGTAGTGAAATCCTGGTGTCTCTCTTTGGCTTTAAGAACTTCTTCAATGGTTGAACCAAGAGCAGCAGCCAGTTTACTTAACTCTCTGAGATTCTCATCTTCTTGATTTAGCTCTTCCTCTCTTCTTTCTTCTTCTTCAATCTCCTCAGCAGTCATTATCTTCTTTCCTTTTCTTCTTGATGAACTGCTGGGAGTTGGTTGACTTGATTGAACTGGAGAGGAAGCTTGGACTGGTGGAGCTGTAGTGGAGGAGCTCTGCTTCCTTATGTTGAACATAGAGGACAAAGGCATTTCATCTTCATCATCATCATCAGAATCCTCAGATGGAAGTTCAATTGGAGCACAGGATTCACCTTGCTTTGATTTCTTTGTCCTTCTAGCCATTTGCTTTAGCCTTCTCTTTGGCCTCTGCTCTTCTTGAGCAGGTTGCTCCCCCTCAGATTTATTCTCCCCCTCAACAGCTGATCCTATTTCATCTGGGGTTGATGCATCCTCTGCTTGTAAAACTGACTTTGTCCTAACTGACTTCTCCCCCTTTTTGTCATCATCAGAGGAGGGAAAAACAGCAGGTTTTGCAGGGGCATCAGGAGTGGTGAAAGAATAAGGAGTTGGGGTAGGTGTAGAGGTAAGGGTGGTATGGTTGAGGATGAAGGTGAGGCAGTGGGTATGGGAGGCTGAGTGAAAGGTGATGTTGAGTGTCTAAGGTGAGAGGGAATAGGAGAGAAAGAAGGAATGTAAGTTGAGATAAGAGGTTTTAGGCTGTTGATAGCTTCAGTGAGATTGGAGAATTCTCTCAGAGTATCATTGTGCCTTATCTTAGCAGAAAAGCTGGACCTATTTACCTCAGTATCAATGTATTTTAGGAGAGAGGGGATAGTGAGAAGAGATTCAGGAATGGTAATGGAGATATCAGGGGGTGAGGGTCTAAGGGTTTGGAGTTGGGAAAGGAGATTGGAAATGGTATGGTTTAAGTTAGAAATGGTTTGGGCAGGTATAGGAGGGGAGGGTGTAGGAATAGGAGTAGAGGTTTGGTTTAGAAGTTGATCTAGTTTGGTAAGAATAGGGGAAATATCAACAGGGGCAGGGGTGGGTTGGGGTTTGGGTTGGTTGGCTTTAAGTGGCTCAATCTCATTGGTTAGGTGAGAGATTTGAGTTTCTGTTTGAGTTTGGAAAGAGGTAAAGGAGGATTGAAGACTTTCCATCTTTTGAGAGATAGATAATAAGGTTTAAAGTAGTTGGGGTGAGGGTTCAGAAGTAGTAGAGGGAATGGGTTGGGTTGGAATTGATTGAGAAATTATGCTTTGAACTGGAATGGATTGTGGTCCCTCACTTAGACCTTGGTATAGAGGCCTAAGATAACTGGGAACAGAAGTTGTACCCTGTACTAATGACTGGTTTATGCCACTAGTATTGACAGGTAGTGCACTAGCATGTGTAAGAATTGAATCAATAATAGATGCAAATATGTGAGTGTGAGTGAGGGTTGCACTCAAAGGGGTATCCCTTATTACAGTAGCAAGTTGTTGTGAACTTACTAGGGGATAGGCTTGACACATAGGGGTTGTAGACACAGTATGACCTTGGGAGAAGGTCTGTCTTTCAATGGTATCACCCTGTTGGGAGGGTGACCCAGATTGCAGCAGTCCCATATTTACAGATGTGCCCTGTTGTGAGGACACACCCACTGGTTGTAGGGTTATATCAACTTCCATGAGCTCCCCCTCAAAATAAGAGATAACTATAGGAGTTGAGGTCAGAGGTGCAGTGTGCATTTCCTCTGAGATAAGTGCAGTATGCACCATCTCTATTGACCTTGTTTCTATTTGGGTTGCAAAGTGAGTAGAACTAGTAACTGTTGGGAGTTGACTAGAGCTTGGCAGTTGTGGGGGTGTTACAACTAGAGGTGAGGATGGGTTCTCATTGGTGGGGTCAACCAAATGAGTGTCCTCAGAGATTGAGAGTGTACCTGTGATGTGTCTTATTTTGCTGATCTCAATGAGCTCCTCCAGCTTATCAGAGACCTCTTCATCATCAGGGACATCTTCATTTCCACTACTTGGTGCTCTATGAACAGAGTCACTTGATCTTTGTTGTTGATCAGGGTTGGGATAGGCAATAGTACCTCCAAGAGTTCTACTTGGAGAATCATCATCAAATTCTTCATCACTTTCATCAGTGCTTAGGTGTCCGGACCTCTTTGAAGTAGAGGAACTAGAGGGAAACATTTGTAATGGCATTCCATGTTGACTGGATGAAGTAGAACCAGATTGATAAGGCTCATCTCTCATGTAAAATCCACCAGCATCATCATTATGGCCATTACCACCATCACTGTCATCTAAATTTTCTCCTTCAAATATGGCTTCATCATGAGTAACAGATTGAGCCACTTCCTCAGTTACAACATCAGGGGACTCAGAATCTTGAGCCACTTCTTCTTCATGCACTTCCTCCTTATCATTATCATTAGCAATATCAATGAGCTCTTGCATCTGTGCAGTGATTCCTGGACCCTGATCTTCCCTTATCAGATGAAAGATCTTTTGACCCATTTGTGGTATGGTCATTGTGTAAAAAATAGCAGCAATCCCAGTGTATTGTTCCCATTGAAGATGATGAAGTACAAGTAAGCTTAGGTACCTGATATAGGGAACAATAGTTCTAGTGGATTTCTTTGCAGTGCCAAGAGTGATCTTGTCCACCATCTCCGAGAATATGACTTGAGCAAAGTCAATATTCCTCCCTGTGACCAAGGCGTGCAGAATCATCAGTTCTGTTTGATTCATTTGGTCAAAGCTTCCAGACTTATGGCCAAAGCACCGAGTGATTACACTTTCCAGGTACTTCCATGGGTGTCCCAGCACAGACAACTTATATTGACCATGGGTGACAGCTTCATTGTAGCCAATCAGGGGTAAGACCTCCAAGACTTGATCCATTTGAGCAAAAGGTTGATATGGAGCTAAGTTGGGCAGAGAGATGGCTTGACGAAGAGTACTGATATTGATGTTGATGTTGATTGTGCCATTTAGACATGCACAGGTAATGAGTTCTTGATCCATATGGTACCTAGCAGTGTACCACATCTCACCGACAGTGTTTGGAAAGATGAAGAAAGGATGGGCAGAGAGACATGGAAACAGGGGATGAGCATTTATGAATGCTACCATTGGTTCGTATCCCTGGTTTGATTTATTTGTGGGAATTTCAGTGTTGATTATAAAGTTGTTTGGGCGAATGGTGATTTCTGAGTTTGGTGTGACATTTTCACCAGCAATGACGTTTGGAGAAGTTGGAGGGTTGAAGATCACCATGATTACAGAGTGAATGAAGTTTGAGCAACGAGAGTTTAGGGTTTGAATGTTTGAGAGAGAAAGAGTGTTTGGGAATTTTGAAAGCTTAAGAAATGAATAACCGCTCGAAAACACCTTTAAATCTTCCTTGGAAACCTAAACTGTCACAGAAATATTTTGCAAAACGTAACTGTCACTTCTGCAAAAAGGTAATAGACGGAATAGAAATTAAATACACAGACAATAAACGGACAAATAAACTAAATTAAATAACCTAGTAACACAATAAATACAAATGATAAATTAATAAAATAGGTGTGGGGACACAATATTTTTGACTTTTGAAAAACATCAGCTGACAGACGAGAGTGTCAGCTGATCCATGTTGAGATAAAATAAGTGTCAGCTAATGAATGCACTTAGCTGAGCTTCTAAGTCTTAGCTGATGGTTTATCAGCTGAGGTATAGTGTCAGCTGATGATCGTCAGCTGACATAATTCTATTAGCTGATCTACCATAAGTAAAATATGTAGAAGTTTAGATAAGTACTTAATTTCACACACAAATAAAATTATTTTCTCACACACAATTAACTACCTAAGAAGAGAATATATTACAAATTTAACATGCCAAGTTTGGATATTAGGAAGTTGAACCGAGACTCATCCAAAGGTTTTGTAAAAATGTCAGCTAATTGAACATCAGTGTTGATATAATGCATTGAAACTTTCTTTTTCTGCACATTATCTCTAAGAAAATGATGTCTGATTTCAATATGCTTAGTTTTTTAATGCAAAACAGGATTATTAGAGATAGATATAGCACTTGTGTTGTCACACAGAATTGGGGAGTTTTCTAACTGTAAGTCATAATCCAGTAGTTGATTTTGCAGCTATAGCAATTGAGCACAGCAGCTTCCAGCAGCAATGTATTCTGCCTCAGCTGTAGAGGTTGAAACAGAGTTTTGTTTCTTGCTTGACCAGCTGACTAATCTTCCACCTAATAATTGACAACCCCCAGATGTACTCTTTTCTGTCTAGTGTGCAACCTGCAAAGTCAGAATCAGTGTATCCAACTAACTCAAAATCAGAGTCTTTGGGATACCAAAGACCTAGATTAGGAGTTCCTTTGAGATACCTGAAAATTCTTTTAACTGCAGCTAAGTGAGATTCTTTGGGATCTGCTTGGTATCTAGCACAAAGACATGTAGAAAACATAATATCTGGTCTACTTGCAGTGAGGTACAAAAGAGACCCTATCATACCTCTATAAGTTGTAATGTTCACTGATTTACCATCAGTGTCCTTTCCAAGCTTTAAGGCAGTGGACATGGGTGTTTTCATTGAAGAACAATTTTCAAACGTAAATTTATTAAGTAAGTCATTTACATACTTTGTTTGATGAATGAAAATTCCATCAACCTCTTGTTTAATTTGAAGACCTAGAAAATAGTTTAATTCACCCATTATACTCATTTGATAGTTATCAGACATGAGTTTGGAAATTTTTTTGCAAAGATCAACATTTGTAGACCCAAATATTATATCATCTACATAAATCTGTACAAGAATCACATCACCCTTGATTTTTCTTATAAATAAGGTGCTATCTATGCTTCCTCTTATAAATCCTTTATTGGTTAAAAAGGAAGAGAGGGAATCATACCAGGCTCTTGGAGCTTGCTTCAGACCATACAAAGCTTTGTTCAAGAAGTATACATGATCTGGTTTGCTTGTATCCTCAAAACCTGGAGGTTGTTTGACATACACCTCTTCTTTCAATTCACCATTTAGGAAGGCACTCTTAACATCCATTTGGAATACTTTCAAGTCTTGCAACAGGGGCAAAGGTTTCATCATAATCAATACCTTCTTCTTGACAATACCCCTGAGAAACTAATCTTGCCTTGTTTCTGATGATCAGCCCTTGTTCATCCATCTTGTTTCTGAATACCCACTTAGTGCCAATGATGGATTTGTCCTTTGGTCTTTGCACCAAAGTCCATACATTGTTTCTTGTGAATTCAGCCAATTCTTCTTGCATGGCATTTATCCAGTGAGGATCAGTTAGAGCTTCATCTACCTTCTTTGGTTCAATCATAGAAACAAAACCTGTATATAAACAGAAGTTACAAGCTTTTGATCTTTTTAGTACATGTGCTTCAATGTTACCTATGACCTGATCAATTGGATGATTTCTGAGGTCCTTGTAGGCATTTTGGATTCTGGGAGTTGAAAATCTTTGGTTTGGGTTAGCTGATGAGACTTCTGGTTGATCAGCTGACAGAGTTTCTTGATTACAATCTGATGAGACTTCTACTGATGAGGGAATGTTTGATATGGAATTAGAGTCCATTGATGTTGAATCATGATTCCCTTCATTTAGTAAAAGTGTGGGTTGGTTTAGGATAGAATGTGCAGAGGTGTTTTGTTCAATCGGAACAGGTTCATCTAAGTCATCTATGTCAGCTGATGAGATTGGATCAGCTGATGGGAGTGGATCAGTTGATACTGGAGTGTTGTCTTCAGTACGCAGCAAATCATTAAATTTCTTACCTGTAGATGGATTAGTAGAACAGGAAGCAACAAAGTCATTTTCATTAAAACTTACATTGATTGATTCTTCTATGACCTTTGTTCTGAGGTTGTAGATTCTGTAAGCTTTGGAAATCACAGAATATCCAATGAACACACCTTCATCAGCTTTTGGTGCAAATTTTTGCAAATGATCTTTCTGGTTCAGAATGAAACACTGACACCCAAAGATGTGTAGAAAGCTGATGTTGGGCTTCCTTCCCTTGAGCACTTCATAAGGAGTCTTGTTGTGCCTCTTTATTATAAGAGATCTGTTCTGAGTAAAACATGCACAGCTGACAGCTTCAGCCCAGAAGTTGAATCCTAACCCACTCTCACACGGTATGGTTCTTGCAGCTTCAATCAAAGTTCTGTTTCTTCTTTCAGCTACACCGTTCTGTTGTGGAGTTCTTGGAGCAGAGAAGTTTTGAGATATTCCTTTCTCATCACAGAAACCTTCAAGAGTTTGATTTCTAAATTCAGTTCCATGATCACTTCTAAGCATCCTTACCAGATTGCCATTGAGCACTTCCATCTTTCTAATGAAGCTTATAATTTCTTCAGCAGCCTCACTCTTTGCTTTTAGGAAGATGACCCAAGTGTATCTTGAAAATTCATCAACCATTACCAATGCATACTTACTTCCACCAATACTAGAAGTAGCAACGGGACCAAATAGATCCATGTGCAACATGTAGAAAGGTTTAGTAATGGAGAAGGCTTGCTTAGATGGAAACGAAGTCTTGTGCTGCTTTCCCTTCTCACAGGCAGAGCAAGGTTTAGGCTTAACATACGTCAGTGAAGGTAGTCCTGACACTAGTTCACCCTTGCTCAACTTGTTAATGTTTTTGAAGTTTAAATGGGAAAGCCTTTTGTGCCATAACCAGTTTGTGTCAGTTACAGACTTGGTATACAAACAGGTTAACTTGGATGGATCACGAGAGGACATATCAAGAGTATATACATCCTTGGTTCTCTTTGCACAAATTATTGTTTTACCTTCTTGATCTAAAATGGAACCACCTGTCTTTGTAAAGAGGACTTTATGATCACCATCACATAACTGACTTATGCTGATGAGATTATACTTAAGTCCTTTAACATATGATACCTTGGATAAAGTTAGGTTCCCATTATGAAGTTCTCCGTAGCCTTTTGTTTGCCCACAATTATTATCACCAAAGGTTACTCTTGGACCTTTTTCCTTCTTGTAGTTACTAAGCAAAGCTTTACAACCTGTCATGGTCCTTGAACATCCACTGTCAAGATACCACGTGTTCAGACCCTGCATAGATGTGATTGAAAGAAGGTTAGTGAGATTTGGGCATCCACATTTAAGTGGACCCCTGTGGATTGCACCTAGCCATCCACTTTATATTAGGTTGTTTATGAAAGAGAGAAACAGCTGTGTTATCATAATCAGTCCGCTGTCTTGAGTTACCTTCTAGAGAACAATTACCTGCCTTATGTTCTTTGCTCCCACATTTATAACATTTTTTATTTTTGGAGCTTTTAACATGTTTTGGTAATTGACTAAGAGATGTCTTAACTGTTTTCTGATAACTATGGGTCATTAGCTGACAGATTTCACCATTCAGCTGTTGCAGCTGATTCTGTAAACTAATAAGGTCTTTGTTTACAGCCACCTTAGGTTGACCCTTAGTTAAAATGAGTTTTTGATCAACTTTAGGTGTGGAAGACTTAGACTCTTTGTAAACAAAATGTCCTTTTCCCTTAGTTTCTCCTATTAAAAGAGTTTGAAGTGAATTTTGATCAGCTAAACAAACAGAAGAGGATCCATGATCAGCTGACAGGATATCAGCTGAGCAGTTATCATCTACTTTTTGATCAGCTGATGTAATATCATTAGCTAAGGAATTTTCAGTCAGCTGAGTTCCTAAATTTAATGTATCAGCTTTCAAGGTTTGACAACAAAATGTCTCTTTGGTATCAACAAATGATTCCATTCCTTTACTTACTTCCTTTACACTTAAATTTTTAGTACTTTTGCTTTCTGTCAAGACAATAGAACTTGAACCAACTTTTGAAGAGGTTGAGTCTTTCAGCTGAGTACTTTGACTTTTGACAAATCTGTTAGTGATAATACTTTTTCCTTTTACAATCTTTTGAAAAGTAAGAGGTAAAATATCAGCTTTTTCTAAGATATTTATGTTCTTGCTAAAATCAACACAGTTAGCAGCTTGGGAATAATTTCCACCAATAATAGCTTGAACTTGTTTTGGAAGCTGCTCATTGACACACTGAGTGGTCTTCTCAGCAGAAACACACCAAGATCTAACTACTTTTTGAAGGTCATTAAACTTTATTGTTGCTTCATTGGTTTCTTTTACCAAGATCTGATTAAGTATCTTTTGATTAGCTAAATCATCTTCCAGTTTTGTCATTTGTTTAAGTTTCTCATCTTTAAGACTTAATCTCTCTTTTAGTGATTCTATTTCTAATTTTAGTTTCTTTTCTCTTTGAATATTTGACTGAAACTCAACACACAGATAATCAAACATAGTGTTCTTTTCATTATCTTCATAGTTAATAAATTTTCCAACCTGATACATAGAAGAAGGATCCCAGTCAGGAGAAGTACAAGCTTTAGCAACTTTCTTCATATCCTCATCAAAGGAACTTGTACTTGCTGTGTTGGCCATCAAACTGAACTGAGCTGTGAGGACCTCATCTTCATCACTTGAGAGATCTTCCTCAGCCCAATCTTCTTCTTCAGCAACCAGCACCCTGTTCTGAGCTTTCTTCTTCTTCTTGTCAAGGACAGCAGCAAGAAGCTTCTTATATTTGGCTTCATAAACAATCTTGCTGTCTGAGCTTGAGGAACCCTTGAAGCATGTGTTTCCTTTGGACTTACATTCACTGGCATAGTGACCAGTCTTGCCACAAGAGAAACAACCTTCAGAAGCCTTTGGTTTTGACATGGCTCTTTCTCCTTTGAAGGGTTTCCTTTCAAACCTCTTGACACCCTTTCTTTTCAAGAAAGGTTTGAACCTTTTAACCAACATGGCAGCCTGCTCAACAGCAGCTTCAATGCTGTCCATGTTCTCCATAACTTCATCCCCATTAGCCACTTGCTCTTCATCAGAAGATTCCTCCTCTTTCTCCTCATCACTGGACTCATCCACAACTGCAGCAAAACTCCTAGATCTTGTATCCTTAGATACAAGGGCAGTAGTTGGAGCTTTTGCAGCCTCCTTCATATCCTTGGTAGAGAGTTTCCTTTGTTTCACTGATTGTTCATGATTCATAAGATTTCCATATAAACCAACCAGTGAAAGACCCTTGATTTTCTCACCATGTTTAAGCACAGTGATAAAATGATCCCAAGATTCTGGGAGAGAGTCTAGAAACTTGTTTACAAGTTCCTTATTGCTTTTGTGAACATCTGCCCTTCTTAAGTCATTAATGAGGTAGTTGAACCTGGTGTAAGTCTGAGTGAGACTTTCACCTTTATGAGCAAAGAAGAACTCATATTCTCTAACCAGAAGGAGTTTCTTGTTCTCCTGCACTTCTTCAGTGCCTTCATATGCAACAGTCAAAGTGTCTAGCATCTCTTTTGCAGATTTACAGTTAAGAACTTGATGATAGACATAATTTGGTAGTACAGAGACTAAGGCTGTTTTTGCTTTAACATCAAGATTAACAAGCCTTTTGTCTTCATCAGACCACTGATTTATAGGTTTTATAATCAGTCTTTCAACAGCAGGAGCTTCATCAGTTACTTCAGTTACTTGGATAGTTGAGGAAGGAACATAAGGACCTTCAGTAACAGTTTTAAGCATCACATCATCAAGACTTGACATATACAGAAGAACTCTACTCTTCCAGAGAGAGAAGTTCTCTCCATCAAATATAGGACACCTTGTGAGTGAACCATTGTTAGAAGAACCATTAGAGGCAGCAACAGAAGTGGCCATTTTGTAGTGTGGGGTAGAAGCAGTAGAAGAGTAAGCAAAACAGATCTTAGATATGGATTATCTAGCCTGCTCTGATACCAGTTGTTGGTCCCGAATGGATACTACAACAACAAATGTTTGTAGAAGGGGGGTTGAATACAAACTTTAGCAAATTAAAATTTAAGAGACACACGGTTTACTTTTATATAATTCTTATTGACGTTAATCAAGAATTACATGAACTAGATGCGGAAAATCTAAGTTCAATAAAAGGTGGCAACTAATTTTGTCTAACACATAGACAATGCTAATCTTAAACAACTAATGTCTAAGACGTTCAACACATGAACAAGTTTGTTACACTGAAAGTAAAATGCTAACTCTTCTAATTCTCAACTTATGAGATCTCAGTGCTTTTCAACGAATTTTTTTTGCATGTTTCCATGCATGAATATATATAAGCAAAGTGTGTCCGGGTTGATGAAGAGAGAAGGAGACAAAGGTACTTGGTTTAATAATATTATAATAGATAAAGTTAGTGGGTGAAAAAGTAAGTTAACTTTATACACAAAGTGTGTAAAGTGAACATACTTTTCAGTAATGAGTATACCCACTATCTATTATTATATTATTAAATTACTACATTTATGTCTTGAGAAAGTAACCTTATCCTTCCATGCTTGTGCTTTAATCGACACCATGCTTTCTGAAGATTTGACTTTACCAAGTATGGAGTTGCCAGCCATACTTAACATCATATCTTCGAGATCTTCTTTTCAAGAGTATCTTTCTCCTTTTCCAGGGGATAAAGATCTACCCTTTTTGTATCATTGTAGATCCAAAAAGTGCTAAGTACTTTTACAAAAGAAAGATCTAAGGCATAATAAGAACAACACATGTTCTGCCTTTGACTTTAAGAAAATATTACATAGAAAAGTTATTAACTGAGATATACAATAAAGACTCAGTTAACAGACATTGAACTACAAATATAATTTTGCTCAGCTAAGGATAAGTGTGAAAGACTCAGCTGACTAGACTTGCTCAGCTGATCAAATTGCTCAGCTGATAATACAAATCGTAGCAGCAGCTAATAGACTGATTAACTCAACTGTCAGCTGTTCCCAAGGGCTCAGCTAATCATTTGAGTATAGTCAGCTTATAAAGAGAAGATTGGATAAGTAGGAAATACCTTATCTGACAGATGGAAGGCATCAACTGATAACTTGTGATTGTGTCAGCTGATCCTTGACTGCTTAGCTGACCTTGAAATCTTCATCAGCTGATGGTTCTAGGCCATCAGCTGATCCAGTGTGATTCCTCAGCTGATGCTTTTTGACTGATCTTTTCTTCTCAGCTGATCTTTCTGAAGCTAGTCCTTTGGCTGATACTAAGTGTTCAGCTGACACTATGATTCGTCAGCTGACATTTCTTACTTAGAAATTCTTTAAGTCTCAGATAGAAAAACAACACATGTTTTTCATCAATCTAAGTCCAAAACTGAATATATGGTTTTGTTAACATCAAATCCTATTTTACTTAATAGATAGGTTTGATTAAGGTTTGATATTGCTATTGTAACACCGCAAAAATACAAGCCATATTTTTTTTAAATCACAGCGGAAGTAATACGTTATAAAACTAAAAAGGAAATAACATCAAAAGTTAAAACCAACACTGTACAAACATACAGTACTTCCTTTAGTGTTACAAAACATTTCATAAAGTATGGCTCATCATTCTAAAACCCAAAATATCAGAGCTACGGTCAAACTTTCCCTGTACACAAAAGCTGCAACCTACCGTGCCCTCAAAACCTGAAACAGAAAGTTAGGGTGGGGAATTAGCACAAAGCTAAGTGAATGAAAATCAAGCCACAAGCAATTAAAGCAGAACCACAACGATCACAAGAACAGTTTATCTCAAATATCAAAGGACCGGCGGCTCTGCCGAGCCTACGACCAATGCTGGCCATAGCAATGATCTACCGATAGCCATCTGCTAACTGGCACAGTTAAACCCCCTCTGCTACAACAAATGCAACAGAGGATCTAAAACTGCCTAACCAGAAGCAACTGACCCAGCCCAAAACCACGCTTAGCTGACCTCTGCCACAAACATCATGAGCACAATTTCATGCCTTGATACTCATATCTTGGACACAATTTCAATAATCATCACATAACCAATCAAACAATCATATCAGACTAAACAGTCTATCGCATGATTAATCGTATAAAATCCAAGTAACCATAACAGTTACAACTAAAACCACTGGTGCATTAAAGTCCACTCACCTGTGTTCTCCAACACCACACTCAGTATTCTAATTTCACTGAGCCTTCTCGTTTCCTGAAACACATCATAACTTAGTCAGTAATTGGGATTACATTCCAATTTACAAAAGCGACAACTCTCATTAGCTACAAGCAATAAAATTACAGAATTATCATCTGAATCACTACGCACGTAATGGAGTCACTACGCACGTAGTGGACTCCACTTCGCACGTATTGAACTTTCAAACTTACGAAGTGGCTAACCCACTTCGCACGCAATGGGCACTGGTACGCACGTAGTGGACTACTCTCCGTGCGACCAAAACTCATCGACTTCATCTTCTTCCATGAGCACTACGCACGTAATAGAGTCACTACGCACGTAGTGGACTCCACTTCGCACGGCCAACATCCAACATTCAAGAACTTCCTAATCAAAACTCGACATAAACAACAAAACACACCTCTTGCTCGAAAACCAAACGTTAACCCTCGCTTTAGAACTCGAAAACAGAATCATAGACTGAAGTTGTGAATGTGTGTGTTAAAGGTTTTTTCTCTCTTCTCTTATGCAGCCAAAACCAAATGAGAACAAACATACCAAATGCTATATATATAGGTCAAGACTGAAAATATCACACTACACAGTGCAAATACTGATATCTGAGATACAGAAACCTAAATAAAGCGGTCCTACTCAAACCAAAAACTTGCAATGAGGTATTATTTGGAACCCTCGTGTAAAACCAAATCATATGATATCAATAACATATAAAAATATTAAACTAATATTTTTACCTCTTACCTCGCGGTCCAATTTAAATACCAAGTACGCATCAAATAAATATATAAATAAATAGCAGATTATTATAAACAATCAAATATACTAATATAAACAATTAAATAACTTACCACCGCCACGAAACAACTAGGCCCTAAACGCGGGTGTTACAAATCTCTCCCCCTAAAGAAGATTCCGTCCCCGGAATCTCATCGCGCTCAAATAGGCTAGGGTAGCGGTTCCTCATGTCTGCCTCGGTCTCCCATGTTAAATCTGAACCCAAACTATGCTTCCATTTAATCAAAACCATATGAATCTCTTTCCTCCGAAGCTTCGTTGTTTTACGATCAACTATCTCAACTGGTTCTTCTATTAATCGTTTTTTCGAATCAACTTTCAGATCATGTACTGGGAGAATCTGACTTTCATCCTCAACATTACATTTACGTAAGTAACAGACATTAAAAGTATCATGAATACCCGCTAACTCTGGTGGAAGATCAAGAGTAACAGTCTGGTCGTTGACTATCTGTCGTATGCGAAACGGACCAATATATCGTGGAGCTAGTTTCCCACGTTTCCCAAAGCGAATAACCCCTTTCCACGGAGAAACTTTCAGATAAACCAACTCACTTTCAACAAACGTAACTGGTCTGCGACGTGGATCTGCGTACATCTGAACAATATCGGGACCCGCAAACTGTTTCTCACCTGCCTCTAACCAACAAGTAGGAGTACGACAGCGACGACCGTATAACATCTCATAAGGCGGCATACCGATACTCGAGTGATAAGAATTATTATACGCAAATTCAATCAAAGGCAAGTGTGAATCCCAAGACCCACCATATTCTAACACACAGGCGCGTAACATATCCTCAAGTGTCTGAATAGTACGCTCACTCTGACCGTCTGTCTGAGGATGATAAGCTGTACTCAAATTAACACGCGTCCCCAATGCATGATGTAAACTCCTCCAAAAGTTAGAAACAAATCTGGGATCTCGATCAGAAACAATAGAAAGAGGAATACCGTGTCGTGATACAATCTCATCGATGTACAACTGAGCTAATCTGCTGAGTGAACCTGTCTCACTGGTGGCAAGAAAGTGAGCACTCTTCGTCAAACGGTCAACAATCACCCAAATTTTATCATGTTTCCGCTGGGTACATGGAAGTTTGGATACAAAATCCATCGTGATGTGTTCCCATTTCCACTCTGGTATCTCCAACTGTTTCAAAGACCCGTAAGGTTTCTGGTGCTCTGCTTTGACCTGAGCACAAATATGACACGTTCCCACAAACTTTGCAACATTTGTCTTCATAGTAGGCCACCAATACAGCACTTTAAGATCGTTGTACATTTTCGTGCTACCAGGATGAACAGACAATCTTGACTTGTGAGCCTCTGCCAAAATCAAACCCCGAAGCTCTCCAAGCAATGGCACCCACACACGAGACTGATAAGTCTTCAATCCGCGCGAATCATTAATCAAATCATCTTTTCTCTTCATCATAATCTCTAACTTCAGAGTTTCATCTTTTAAAGCTTCTAACTGAGCAGATTTAAGCCTATCCACTAAGTCAGAAACGATCTCAACTCGCATAAATCGAATACTATCACCAGCTCCCTTGCGGCTCAAAGCATCTGCTACAACATTTGCTTTCCCCGGGTGATATCGAATCTCACAATCATAATCCTTAATGAGTTCTAACCACCGTCTCTGCCGCATATTAAGTTCTTTCTGGGAAAATACATACTGCAGACTCTTATGATCAGTACATATAACACATTTCGTACCATATAAGTAATGCCTCCACAGTTTCAACGCAAAGACTACAGCTGCAAGTTCTAAATCATGGGTTGGATAATTCTTCTCGTGTGGTTTCAATTGCCGTGAAGCATAAGCAATAACCCGATCATGCTGCATTAAAACACAACCCAAACCTGCAAAGGAAGCGTCACAGTACACTACAAATTCATCAGAACCATCAGGTAGTGCAAGAATAGGAGCCTGACATAATAGTTGTTTCAACGTCTGAAAAGCTGTCTCCTGTTCATTATTCCACTTAAATGGCACATCTTTACGGGTTAATTTCGTTATAGGACTCGCAATTTTCAAAAAATCTTTAATAAATCTGCGATAATAACCCGCCAATCCCAGAAAACTTTTAATCTCAGATGATGTTTTAGGAGCACTCCAGTTCATAACTGCTTCAACTTTAGCCGGATCGACTTTAACCCCATCTTTACAGATAACATGCCCTAAAAATTGAATCTCCCGCATCCAGAATTCACATTTAGAAAATTTTGCAAAAAGATGCTCCCGATTTAAAGTTTCTAAAACTTGCCTCAAATGAAGCTCGTGCTCGGACTCAGTTTTAGAATAAACCAAGCTGTCATCGATAAATACAATCACGAATTTATCCAAAAACGGCCGATAGACCCGATTCATTAAATCCATAAATACAGCAGAGGCGTTAGTTAAACCAAAAGGCATAACTAAAAACTCATAATGACCATATCTGGTACGGAAAGCGGTTTTAGGAACATCGGCATCAGAAATACGTACCTGGTGATAACCCGAACGCAGATCAATTTTAGAAAAATAAGAAGCACCCTGCAGCTGATCAAACAAATCATCAATTCTGGGTAAAGGTTATTTATTTTTAACCGTTCTCTTATTCAGTTCCCTGTAGTCAATACACATACGCAAAGTACCGTATTTCTTTTTCACAAATAAAACCGGTGCACCCCACGGAGAAGAACTAGGACGAATAAAACCCCTGTCTAACAAATCCTGAATCTGTGTCATCATCTCACGGATTTCAGAAGGAGCTAACCTGTAAGGAGCTTTAGCCACTGGGCTCGAACCTGGAATCAAATCAATCCTATATTCTACCTCACGAACCGGAGGCAACCCAGGTAATTCATCGGGAAACACTTCCGGGTATTCCGAAACCACCCGAATATCAGAAACATTCTGTTTCTCCTTTTTAACATCAACCACATGAGCAAGGTAGGATTCACACCCTTTGGCCAGAGATTTTCTAGCCTTCATATACGAGATAATAGGAAAAACAGGTCTAACCCTCTCCCCGTGAGCCACTACGTATGACCCATCAGGTAAAGGAAATGAAATCAGTTTTCTATGGCATTTTATAACAGCTCGGTTCTGACTCAACCAATCCATACCCATAACAGCATCAAAACCAACTATAGGCATTAACAGAAAAGAAACAGGAAAGCATGTACCATCAATATTAATTTCAGCCCCAGACACAGCCTTTGTGACTAGAACCGTTTTACCATCAGCTATCTCTACTTCTAATGGAGCAGCAACATTTGAAGTAGGCAATTTCAATTTATCACAAAATGCCACAGAAATAAATGAACGATTGGCACCAGAATCAAATAACACACGTGCAGGTATAGAATTTATGAGAAACATACCCGTGATGACATCATCAGTAGCAGCAGCATCATCTACTGACATCCGGAATGCTCTACCCTCAGCTGACGGAGGGTTCTTCCTTTTCTGTCCTGAAGCGGACGAAGATCCCACAACCGATCCCGATACCGACCCAGTCCCCGATTTCTTACCCACACGGCACTCACCTGCTCTGTGCCCCTCCTTTTGACAATTCCAACAAACACTCCTCGGAAATCTACAATTCTTCAATTCATGCCCAAACTGACCACAACGAATACATCTGGCTGTCTGTAGGGTACAAAGTCCATGATGAAAAGACTTACATTTATTACACCACGGGGCTCTCTGAGTAGACCCACCAGATGTAGGCCTACGATTCTGACTGCTCTGACTCTGACCCTGTCCTTGACGTTGACTTCCCTGACCTCCTTGAGTTCCCTGCCGAAGTTGGGTATTAAAATAATCAAACCGGGATTTTTGTTGAGAAATTTTATCTTTATTCAACTTCTCCTTGGCTTGAGCATCACCCTCAGCTGACTTAGCTAGGGTAAAAGCTTGAGATAAAGTGCTAGCCCACCTAGTAGCACTCCTGTAATCTGGATGCAAAGCTCTCACAAAATGCTGAACTCTTGAAGCTTCGTCCGGAACCCACTGCTGTGCAAATCGTAACTTCTCATTGAATTGCCTAATCAATTCATCCACAGACATATTATCGGTCATCTGCAAATCCATGAACTCCTTCTTGATTCGTTCCATCTCAAAAGATCCACAGTATTGCTCACAAACCTTTCCCTCAAATTGCTCCCAAGTAATACTACTCATCTGCTGCTTTGTAAAATGACCTGTAATCGAATCCCACCATACCATGGCATCTCCTTTGAGTCTTTGAGTAGCATATAATACTCGCACTTTCTCCTCGCATTCCGCAGTATCCAAGGCCTTGGTCATCTCCCTCAACCAATTCAAAGTTTTATTGGGGTCCATACTACCGCTATACTCTGAAGGTCTACAATCCATGAATTGCTTATATTTATTATGTTGACCAAATCCTGGGTAGGGGTAAGCTCCTGGTGCAGTAAATTGATAGATAATCGGCTGTTGTGTACCCTGTGAAGCAACAGTAGAATATGGAACAGAAAATGGTACTGAAAGTGGTGGTGTTGTTGACACTGTAGCAACAGCTGCTGTTGGAATCGGTGTTTGAGAATTCTGTATCAACCTCTGCTGCTCAAAGTTGTGAACTGTTTCTCGAAGCTCCTGTAGTTCACTTTCAAGTTGCAATATATAATCATTCTGAGTTGTATCTATTTCTTTACCCGAGGTGTTGACTATTACTGGATTCTCTAAAACTGGAGTTGTAGAAGTTCCAGCCTGAGCAAGGGTCACCGGAATCTCGGTTGGGATCTCTTGACTTGCCATATCTATTACAATCACATCACCTCCAAACTTATTAGACAACCGTTAGTACACACACACAACAAATCCACACACTCTAATTCCCCCACAGGAAAGGTTTGACCAACCTCGAGCCAAGATTTGGGAATTGAACACTCTAAACGTGCTCGCATGCCAAACCAGGGCTCTGATACCAAATTGTAACACCGCAAAAATACAAGCCATATTTTTTTTTAATCA
Organism: Pulicaria dysenterica; assembly: GCA_947179395.2. Classification (NCBI taxonomy): domain Eukaryota; kingdom Viridiplantae; phylum Streptophyta; class Magnoliopsida; order Asterales; family Asteraceae; genus Pulicaria; species Pulicaria dysenterica. The sequence continues at coordinate 47,315,420 of OX359293.1, forward strand.
CAGTGGAAGTAATACGTTATAAAACTAAAAAGGAAATAACATCAAAAGTTAAAACCAACACTGTACAAACATACAGTACTTCCTTTAGTGTTACAAAACATTTCATAAAGTATGGCTCATCATTCTAAAACCCAAAATATCAGAGCTACGGTCAAACTTTACCTGTACACAAAAGTTGCAACCTACCGTGCCCTCAAAACCTGAAACAGAAAGTTAGGATGGGGAATTAACACAAAGCTAAGTGAATGAAAATCAAGCCACAAGCAATTAAAGCAGAACCACAACGATCACAAGAACAGTTTATCTCAAATATCAAAGGACCGGCGGCTCTGCCGAGCCTACGACCAATGCTGGCCATAGCAATGATCTACCGATAGCCATCTGCTAACTGGCACAGTTAAACCCCCTCTGCTACAACAAATGCAACAGAGGATCTAAAACTGCCTAACCAGAAGCAACTGACCCAGCCCAAAACCACGCTTAGCTGACCTCTGCCACAAACATCATGAGCACAATTTCATGCCTTGATACTCATATCTTGGACACAATTTCAATAATCATCACATAACCAATCAAACAATCATATCAGACTAAACAGTCTATCGCATGATTAATCGTATAAAATCCAAGTAACCATAACAGTTACAACTAAAACCACTGGTGCATTAAAGTCCACTCACCTGTGTTCTCCAACACCACACTCAGTATTCTAATTTCACTGAGCCTTCTCGTTTCCTGAAACACATCATAACTTAGTCAGTAATTGGGATTACATTCCAATTTACAAAAGCGACAACTCTCATTAGCTACAAGCAATAAAATTACAGAATTATCGTCTGAATCACTACGCACGTAATGGAGTCACTACGCACGTAGTGAACTCCACTTCGCACGTATTGAACTTTCAAACTTACGAAGTGGCTAACCCACTTCGCACGCAATGGGCACTGGTACGCTCGTAGTGGACTACACTCCGTGCGACCAAAACTCATCGACTTCATCTTCTTCCATGAGCACTACGCACGTAATAGAGTCACTACGCACGTAGTGGACTCCACTTCGCACGGCCAACATCCAACATTCAAGAACTTCCTAATCAAAACTCGACATAAACAACAAAACACACCTCTTGCTCGAAAACCAAACGTTAACCCTCGCTTTAGAACTCGAAAACAGAATCACAGACTCAAGTTGTGAATGTGTGTGTTAAAGGTTCTTTCTCTCTTCTCTTATGCAGCCAAAACCAAATGAGAACAAACATACCAAATGCTATATATATAGGTCAAGACTGAAAATATTACACTACACAGTGCAAATACTGATATCTGAGATACAGAAACCTAAATAAAGCGGTCCTACTCAAACCAAAAACATACAATGAGGTATTATTTGGAACCCTCGTGTAAAACCAAATCATATGATATCAATAACATATAAAAATATTAAACTAATATTTTTACCTCTTACCTCGCGGTCCAATTTAAATACCAAGTACGCATCAAATAAATATATAAATAAATAGCAGATTATTATAAACAATCAAATATACTAATATAAACAATTAAATAACTTACCACCGCCACGAAACAACTAGGCCCTAAACGCGGGTGTTACAGCTATCTCACCAACAATTTCAATTTATCAAAACTTGATAAATACCTTTGCGTAGGTCAATTGCTCCCACTGACTATTATGAAAATATAACATTACTTAAAATACCTTATTGACATGGTCAAAACATTGACACAAAAGTCAAAATACTGATTTTAAGTATAAATCTAAAACTTAGAATTTGAATAAGAATCTTAAAATCGACGAAACCTTAGACTTGGATTTTCCACATACCCACTATTTCCTATTACGGAAATTGGTTTCTCGAAACTTTACATGACTACAAGTATAACACACGTGTACGGATTCTTATTTTAAACATGTGAGTACTCTTGATTATAATATCCATTATAATCATTCTCACCAATGTTTTATCCTTAAACACATTCCCAGAAATAATAACTATTACTTCTAGTGTTTAATACTAGTTAAAACCTTGAACTTGTTTTCATAAATACTTATAATTACTCGATTAGATAAACCTTCTAATCAACAACACCAACCATGTTGATTCAAGTAATTCTATAAGTTTAGTCGAGCAATTAATATTGATATATCTCAATGGCAATAATTAATACATAGGACCAACCACTAATAAGTCAAAAACTTTGACTTGTTAGTTAACCTCTAGTCAAACTTGACTAGATATAATCACAAACCACGTGCAAGGATATGTTACTAAATAATTCATTAATATTTTAAAACAGCTTTGAAATAGAAAAATATTTTTAACTATGAATTATTAATATCCTTGTTTCTTCACGTGAGATCCTTGCATTCTTAGCACCTTTCGCTTTCATTGACCTATTGCAATAAACGATTGCAAATGTCAAACTCTACTTGAAAGCAAATACTGAAGTTAGTCACCGAAGTTACTTGTGGTGTTGGACTAAACACCACCTTCGTGACGCTTCGGGCAGTTGACCTTGTACTGGCCAATCTCACCATAATTAAAGCACCAATTCTCGGATTTTTCTTTGTTCGGTTTAAATCTCTTGCCCTTGCCATTGCTATTTACCTTGGCCCTGGGTGCAGATGGCCCTGGATTGGTTTTACCCTTGCCCCTGCCGCTGCGCCCCTTCCTCTTATTACTACTCCCCTTATCTACCATGAGAATATCTTTGGACTTAGTACCCATATTAGACTTAACTATCTTGAGCATCGAATGAAGCTCAACTATGGATTTCTCCATGTTGTTCAAGTTGTAGTTGACTATGAAAGGCTTATAGTCATCAGACAACGAGTTAAGCATCATATCCGTTGCCAGCTGCAACGGTATTGGGTGTCCAAGCCTTTCTAGGTGGTTCATGATATGGGTACTAACCGAAGTACCCTTAGCCATTTTGCAAGTGTTTAGAGCCCTCGTGATATCGTATTGTCATGTACGAACCTGCTCCTCAGACATGTCCCTCAACTGGCGGATCATGTCATAAGCCGATGTTTCCATCATGCTCATACACTATTGGCTGGGGAATTTCCCACCGGCTCCTCGAGGACATACCACTTTCTCTCATGCCTAAGCACGATCCTAAGATTGCGCTCCTAGTTGAGAAAGTTAGGTCTGGCGAGCTTATCCTTCTCAAGGATAGAATGGAGTAAGAGGTTATTAGTGTTGGATGTGTTTGCCATCTACAATCTCAATCATGTAGTTCAATTAATAACACACAATAGACTTTGCTAATACAAATCGATAAAAACACTTAAATGATAAGTATCAGCCCTAGGATCCATATTTCACACCCTTGACGCAAGGTTTGGGCACTTCCCGCCAAGTCATGCTATTTCTGGTAGGTAACACCCTGTACCAATCGTACCTATCTGATACGACTCCTAGAACCTCGTAGAGTACTTAGACAAAATCTAGTATGTTTAACTCTACTCTAGTACATTTTGGGCCGGGACTCCCGATTATCACCAAAATAGATCGAACCACCTAAGACAGTATGAATTCTGGCCGGGACTCCCGATTATCGCAGAACCTTTCATAACCTTTCCCGCAATGGTTTGAACCCGGATGCCCAAGGTTTGGGTACTTCCGACACCCGAGTACCGTTTAACAACAAAGGTGTACCATTAGGTGGGTAGCACACTGATCTAAGATTTTCTTGGGTTTTATCCAAGTTTGCAAAACTTGATTTCCAGTTTTGTAAAACCGTTTTAAAACTATCTGTTTCAAAATCCGTATATCTTAGTATACCTTGAACTAGGTACACAATACGTCTTATGATAAAACCATCTTAAAACATGTAACACCGGTTTTCACGCGCTTAAAATTAGGGAAAATTTAAGCTTTTTAAACTTATATAAAAAGGCCAGCAGCGGAACTAACCACGTTTTACAAAAGATAATATTGTTTATCTGACTTGGTAATATAAAAGTACAACACCATAAACCAAGTCCCAAAAAAATACTACCGCGTGTTACCCAACTAACCGACACTACCGACCATCGGATCACAAAAATTTACAACAAGCAGTGTTCCGCAAAAGATATGTACAACAACTACCAACAAGTCCCGCCTCACCAGGCCAACTACTTCGCATCTGCAAAAAGGTAAATTTAGGCAGCGTTAGCTACAACTAGCTAGTGAGTACAGATTAACACATAAGCATCAATAAGCAGGTTATCCCAACTACGGGACAGCACACAAGGCTATCCTAACACATAGTGTCGCGCCAACGAGTCAGTAGGAATCATATCTTGCAGGGTGGGAACCCCGCTCAACGATTCAAACTGGGGACCATCAGTAACAACTAACCGCTATGGTGGGGGAGCGAAGAGCAGTCCACCAAACGCGTTACGAAGCTCGAAGCTCAACATCTTGGATCTCAGCGAAAGTTAAGATCCCAACTCACGTTAAGGAGCGGCGGTTTGTAAGACCACCCCGGCGTGCTGCACACCGGGTACCGTTAATCCCCGTTATTCCATCAAAGGGATCCAGCCTTCGGGAAGAAAGCTGACCTTAACCATGCCACATCGGTCCGGACCAGTACCACATATACAACTACTACCCGTAATGGGTTCAACTATACGCATGCGATTCATAACCAACGTGTAAAGCAACTTAGCATGACAACAATGTATAACAACATGTATAACAACATGTATAACATACCTCATACGCACGTGTGCGACATCGACAACATATTTCAACAAACAATAGACAACGCTACTTACCGAGACTCATGGGAAAACCGGTACTCACCTCGAGGTTATAAGAGGCAGATATGAATTCGGGAATCCCAGGAGCACACGGAATCGTCCGAATCACCTAACACATCATGTGTAGGTTCAGTCAACGTCTAAAAGTACTATCATTGCTTCTACGTAAACGTACAACAAACCACAAGCAACAGGAAACTTGGAACAGCTCCTACGGCCGCAGTAGATGTGTCCTACGGCCGCAGGACACCTTCCAAACACCGCCTACGGCCGTAGGAATACATCCTACGCCCGCAAGAGTTGACTTCCAAGAAACCATACCCTACGGCCGAAGGGACCATACCCTACGCCCGTAGAAGTGATTCTTTGGGTACCAACGGTCGTAGGTTATGTACCCACGCCCGTAGGCTTCTTTCCTTCACCCGTAGGTGGTAAACCACATAAAATACACAAAATACCCTCCTACGGCCGTAGGAACATTCTCCTACGGGGGTAGGAGCTAAATTTCTATAAATCTGAAAAACACCTTCCTACGGGGGTAGGAACTTTTCCCTACGGCCGTAGGAAGTTCCTGCACAGCAGGCCTTCGTCTCTGTTCGCGAAACAGGCCTGAAACTCGCGTTTTTCACCATTTTTATCGACTGAAACTTCATTTTAATTGTTCTTACATATTATTAAACTTCCCTACAACATCCTTACATGTTTCTTGACTCAAAACTATCATTGACTCCTCAATTTCACCTTCAACTTGAATCATTTCACACACACCACTTAAGAACTAGACTTAAGAAGAAAACTTACAACAAGGATGGAGATTACCAACTGTAGAACCAAATCTATACTACTGAATCCACCAAATCAGATTGCTTCCTTCTTGTTTTCACCTTTGAGAACTAACGAGAGTTGTGTGTGTGTGTTTTGCGTATGTTTGTGTGTGTTTTGTGAAGGCAGGGGATAAGAATCCCCCTTAAACCGACCCAAGTGGGTTTAATACCCCACGAGGGTATTTCGTTCTCCTATTCAACTTCTAAAGCAACTTAGGTTTACCCGTTTCAACTAACGGAGATATTTTCGGAATCATTAACTGAAACCGTTCAACTATTAACCAACTCTATCTATTAACAACACATTTCCAACTTTAGCCCCATAATCACGTGTACCAATAAATAACAACAATTAATCAACAAAACAACTTAAACAACTTGTTTAACGTCAATGTACAACTACACAAACACGAGGTACAACTATTTACAACTAGGCCCTAAATTAGGGTGTTACAAAACAAACTGTTTAAAATGCTGATACGACAGTCATAAAACATTTAACTTTATAAAACTGTTATCGTATTCCAATTTTATCATATACCGTGGTTTTACCTCTGATTAATAAAAAACTATTATTAACCTCCTGCTTTAATTTTATAGTCGCATAAAAAACATAAAAGTAAAGCACAACCACGCAGATAATAAACTTGTTATAGTTTTGCCAACTATGTCCTAAGGGGTCAACTAAGGACAAACTAGACAAAGCTTGATCCCGTGGCTTGATCTTGTGTTTAGTCTCATTGCTCCCACTAGCCTTGACACCTCCGGTCTTGACTCGGGCAATTTCATCTTGTTCCTCCATCTTTGAAAAACTCTATCTTGATAGATCTTCGTCCTTGGCTTTGGTTACAACAAACTAAACTAGAATACACGAAAACCTATTCTATTACTTTTACATTATAAAAGTGGTTGTAAGTGGCACGCAGGCCTCCCCAAAACCAAAAAGATATACAGAAAGGAAAAAACACAACCACAGGTCTAAGTTGGCAAAACCTATAACCTACATGTCTAACCATAGCAAGAATATACTGTTGACTTGTTTAAGTCAAGCATTTGTAGTTGACATGTAGAAACTACAAATGCGACTTAAAAATACTAATGCGACTTAGTATACAAGTCAAACCCATTCAGCATTTATATATAAACAATATATATATAAATCAACCACGCATTACATATAAAAAATAAAAAAAGCAAACAACATACATACATCTTTGATCTATTAACCTTTCTCGTTACCTCTCAATTAATTAAACTATTAATCGAGACGAGAAATATGACAAAAACTTTGTCATCCTTTTTAATCAATTATTTACTATTGGTATAAAAAACTATTACACCAAATGTGTTTTAATCCAAAAACACTTAATTGATTAAAATTGTCCTTGTTTTACTTTGTTCAACAATAATACACTATTATGGTTAAATATTATATTTTAATCCAAAAATATAATAATCCTTTATTTTAACTTAACTAGTTAAAATAATCCTTTTAACCATGATTTATATATATATGTATATACTAATTTTAAGTCCGTAAAACTAATACATATATACAATCTTGTATTATTTAATTATTCCGAATTATGCATCCTAAAAATACAAACGGTATTTATAAAGCATAGCCTTTGGTCCAAGAGCCCGTTCTCGGTTTTAACCCTAACTGGACCGAGAAGCCCATTAAGTTTGAAACAATTTAATAAGCCCAATTATATAAACAAAAAAATTTAAGTTCTAAAAAAAATAATTAAAAGGATTTAATTAAAGAACTAAATATAAAACCTTTTCTATTGGGCCTTGATATAAAATTGATCAAGGAACTATCCGGATCGACCCAATCTGGGCCAAACCTTCCTTGGGCTGCCGGACCGCCGCAAAGGGGTCACGGCTTGGGCCTTAACCGCTACTGTAACACCGGGTTTCACGAGCTTAAAATTAGGGAAAATTAAAACTTTATTTACACAAAAGGTTTGCAGCGGATCAAACCACTGATTACATATGAAGTATCGTTTATCGACTTGGCGATCAAGAACAACTAATCAAGCCAAGTCCCAAAAATATCAGCCAGTGTTACCACTACGTACTGACCATCGTCACAAAAATATCAGAGTTAACTACAAGTGTTCCAAAAGATATGTACATAATAACACTACCCACAGCTACCCGCCTCGCCAGGCCATCAGATCACTAACCTGCGAAAAGGGAATTATCACAAAACATTAGCTACACTAGCTAGTGAGTACAGATATCACATAAGCACCAATAAGCATGCTATCACGTCACAATAAGGCACACAATGATAAACTATCACGTAGCGGTGTGCCGACATGTCAGCGGGATCATATCTTGCGAGGTAGCTAGCCTGGCTCAATGATCCGAGCTGGGGAATCAGTCACAACCATCCGCATCGGTGGGGGAGCGAAGAGCAGCCCACCATCACGTTTGAGTCACTAGGACTCCGTTTGGATCTGATCATAGATCAAGATCCTCACTGTATGTCGAGGAACGGCAGCCTGATCATAGACAAAGTTAAGTTTGTAACATAAGTTCTAAACACTCAAGGGAAACAGCCACATCGGCGACTGACCTCAACCACTGCGTCTGTCCGGACAGGAATCATAAACACGTTTGACCCATAGGGTCCACAGTACGCATGCGTATCACATATCACAATTTATATCACATGGTATCACTTATAACACTATGTCACTGTATCACTTTTCACTGTATCACTATATCACTTCATACCTCGCGCGTTCATACACATATATATACATGGCACATATCACAGGCACACAATAGCCCTACTTACTGAGTCTCATGGGAAACCGGTACTCACCTCGATATCACATAAGGCAGAAATGAAATCGGGAATCCCAAGAATCCTCAGAGTCGTCCGATTCACCTAACACATTAAGTTCAGGCTTGGTTATCACTAACACATAGCACACATAGGTCGAAACACAAGTTACACAAGCTGTCAGCACAAAACAGCCTCCTACGACCGCAGATGACATGTCCTACGGTCGTAGGACACATATCAAACCCTCCCTACGGCCGTAGGGATAACTCCCTGCGCCCGTAGAGTTTCTTACCAACGAATCATGCTCTACGGCCGCAGGAACCTATTCCTACGCCCGCAGGAGCTATTCTTTGGTGACCTACGACCGTAGGTTACGTACCTACGCTCGTAGACCTTGTCCTATCGTCCATAGACGGTAATTCACACAAAAACACATCCTACGGCCGCAGAAACCCTGCCTACGGCCGCAGAAGACACCAAGGGCCTCCTACGGCCGTAGGGACTATGTCCTACGCCCGTAGGAAGTACCTGCACAGCAGGTCTTTGTCCCTGTTTCGCACAGTTGCTGTAAATCGCGATTTTTGACACTTTGATCGATCTAAATTCAGTTCTAACAATTCATACACATCATACTACATCTCTATGACCTTATGAACACACTTGACATCAAAACCCATCATAAAAACATGATTTACACCACAAATTTGGTGTATGCCCAATAAGAACACAAAATTAGGTCTAACAATGAAAAACACTTACAAGCAAGGCTGGAACTTGATCTAAGAACTGATTGGAGTTTGATTCAGTAGTTACAATCGAGAATTACAAGCCTTTTGTTGATTTCTTCTTTACAAAGCTTGAGAGCATGTATGTTTGTACGTATGTGATTTTGTGTGTGTGTGTTAAATGTGTTTTTGTCCAATATAGGGGATAAGGGAAAGCTATCAACCGACCTTGAGGTGTTTATAATTCTTTTATTATTAATTAATATATAAACCTTAATAATTTAAACTTAAATTATTAATCTTATTAATTAACAATATATATTTATTTAACTATAAATATATATTTTCTTGCCAATTAATTATCTTGGTAATGAAACCTCTCCGTAAGTTAAAACCATAACTTACTTTTACTGGTTTATAACTAACTAGTTACAAAACCGTTCTCCCACTTGTGCTTGCATTACTTCTCGGATTACATGCCCTCACAGGTGTGACCCTTGAGTGCCTTATGGCATTGGACGTGGCATCAGGGTTCGACGGTTATGCATACAAATCCTATTAATAAGTGTATGGGTGAGCACGGTACCAAACCAGTACTGGTACCGAATTTACCGAATTTGATTCAACGGTGGTACCGAATACCGAACCGAATAATCATATATGCTACCGGTAACGGTATCGGGTATTCGATACTCGTCCCGAATTAGTCCCAAAATTTCAATTCATTATCAACTTTTTGAATAATAAAACTCTTCATTCAAACTCAGTAGTCCAACATCATCGTAACATAATATTAAGTACCGAAAAAACAAGAAATTCATTTCGAGTTATCTAAAGTCTATATAATCATCATTTAAGATGTCGTCAACATCGTCTATAATTGGTTTTCGAGACTTTGTAACCCAATCCAGAATCCTCAACTATTTGTGGTTACAAACTTGTTCGATAAGGATCAAATACACGAAGGCTCATGCTAAACCTTTGGTTTACCGGGAAGTTCGGTGCTGGTACCGAATACCGGATACCAATCCCAGTTTTCCCAAATACTGAAGTAGATTTATTCTAAGTACCGTACCGAGATGCCTAACTTGGTACCGGTACGGTTTGGTATTTCCGGTACCAATTGTCACCCCTACGTAAGTGTTATATGTGTGTTAAGTTACCTATATGTGATTAAATGTGTATTAAGTTACCTATATGAGATTAAATGTGTATTAACTTGCCCAATGTGGCTAGATGTGTTTATAAAACTAGAGGGGCCAAAACCGCCCAAATAAAACTTAAATAAGATGTGTTTATACTTATATATATGTATACAGGTATATGGTTCAAACAATGCAGTTGGACGTGATAGTGGTGAATGTGAGAGGGGAACTCCTAGGATAGCATCCAAAACAATTACAACAAACTCGTATAGAAAACGTCGTAATAGTAATGAAGAAAATGGTGAAGTTGAAGGATCTGCATGTGTTAAGAAGAAACTTGTATTTCCCAAGAAAGAAAAAAATGAAGAGTGCGGATGATTATTATTTCGATATGTTTCGTCCGTTTTGTGTTTTAGGAAATAAGTACCTTAATTATCTGTAGTAGCATTTCCTTAACATTGATCCGTTTTATCCTTTGAAGATTAATTGCATATGAATTAACAACCTTTGTTCCAGGTGTAACACCCAACACTCTAGAATTTACTCCAATTTAAAACTTTAATTTAAATATATGGATAGCGGAAGCTTACTCCCAAAGATTTTGAACTTCAAGGAAATTAGGATCCTTTCATAATGATCCTTACACAACATATATAATTGTAAACCGTCTTTACATATGATTAAGACACGTTGTTTACTTAAAACTTGACTTGTTAGACTTCGATTACATCTTCATACTAAATTAGTCATAGTTTGGTGTTACTTCATTATCATTCATACGATCATTAAATAATCATTGGAACTAACAAAAATATGCTCCAAGCAAGCTTGAACAAAAGAGTTCTGAAAGATCCATCCTTACAATAGACAACTAACGTTTATATGCAGATACACAACCAACAAGCAAAGTAATAGTTAGCTATAAAGCTAGTGAGGCAACACATTCATAAGTGCAATATGAAAAGAACTAACATGATAAATAAATGCGCTTAACCAAATTTCTTGTGCACTTATGGAAAGCAAAAACACATATCTTATGGTGTGATGGTTAGACATTAAGACTATTGCATCCCATGTGGTGGTCAGCCGTATCAACAATATCCAAGGGTAAAGCACACCCACCCGAGTACGTGGAAAAACACTAAGCGCTCCATGTTTACTCGTTAGTACATTATGCTTAATCAACGGTCTTATAATGAATGCGAGAGCTGTCCAACCATTCACCTCTCGCATGGTAGACATTAAGTATAAACATAAATTCATAATATTGGTTATATAGTCCGGACTATTTACCTTATTCATCCTTTGTGTTCAATGTGATCAATCATGAACACTCAAAGGCATCGTCAAGTTATAGCACTTATCATTTTAATTTAATAATGTGTATATCAATCCATATCATTATGCTCAACACATTAAACATCCATAATAAGGTGTCATAACATGTTCATTTCAAGTTTAATATTTATAATGATTTATAAATTACCTATCATGTGTATCCGAGTCTAAAGGTCAGTTGCACTCACCTCCGTGTTGGATGAGGATCACAGCTCAATAACACCGATACTCTAAGACCAAACACCAAATAATCAAGCTTAACTCTAACCTAAACATAAGTTAGCATTAAGCATCTTAGTGATTAAAGCCTTCAAAAAGGTCAAATTTAGCATTTAGAATGCTCAAAACATGTTCATAAACCTTATGAAAACCATCCTAAGTTCAGGAGGCTTAAAAGAAGAGTTTGAGCCAAAGCAGGGTTCTTGCGCCACGAGGTCAAGGGGCTTGCGCCATAAATGGCGCCGTAACATATCATTTCCAATACATTCTTTCTTTGTTATTTTTGTTTTCTAATCATGAAGATTGAAAGAGATAATACGATTCAGGCCGCTATGATTCACATATAACAATTATTATTTTTGTTTACTGTTCATGTATACATTTGCTAAGAAACTCATATCATCCGATTTATGATACTATTTTATTTTGAGAATCAATTTTCGAAATGGCACCATAACATATCATTTTCAATACCTTGTTTCTTTGTTATTTTTGTTTTCTAATCATGGAGATCGATGGAGATAATACGATTCAAGCTGCTACGATTCACATATACGATTCAAGGATGCATTTAAGCGATATATCTATTAACGTTTCATATTAATTATAAACTTATTCCATAGTCATATTATTTGTTTCACATTTTATTATCTATTCCATTAAACCTAATTAAAATGTTTGTGAATTATTCATATCCATTATATATATATATATATATATATATATATATATATATATATATATATATATATATATATATATATATATATATATATATATATATATATATATATATATAGTAGTATCGGTTGAGAATACAAACAATGCCAGTGAGGTTCGTTATTACAATACTTTTTGTATGTTTTACAATTATTTTACTATACTTGTTAGTACCGTTTAATATTAAGAATATTTAAATTTTACCTGAAATATTCTCGTATTTATAAACGAAAATTTAAGTTATATATAGAGAGTTGTGTTCAATAAAATTCATATAAAACACATAGTTCTAAACTTTTAATATGCAATCACAGGTGATTTAGTATACAATTATATGTGAATAACGAATATATCCCTCCACCCAAAAATTTAAAATACAATCTGGACCACTAATACCATTAATTAAAACGATAAAATTAGACCATATCGACTATATATATTGAACATTATTCGGTATATAATATTTAAAAAAAGTACTAAAATAAAATACTTAATTTAGTAAAAGAGTTAATTACAAATTTGGTCCTTTTAGAATACGCCTTATTGCATGTTTGGTCCTTTAAGGAATTTTGTTACAAAATTAGTCCTTTAAATGAGAATTGGTTACACAATTGGTCCTTTACTCTAACAGGGGTTAAAGTTGACTAATGGTCAAAGGGCAATTTGGTCTTTTTACAATAAAGGACCAATTTTGTAATTAAAATAGTTAAATTAATATTTTTTAAATTTTTTTTAATTATTAATGGTTTACTAATTATTAATTAATTAATTTTAGCTTAATTACCCCCTCTCTCTCCATCTCTCCTTCACCTTCCGGCTAAATTTCCGGCAAACCACCGCCGTCGCCGTCGTTGTCGTCCCTTCGTTGTCTTCGTCACCGTCAAACCCTTCCACCGCCGTCGCCGTTATCGCCGTTTCAAGCAGAAACCCTAACCCTAGCCACCGCCGTCATCCCTTCCGTCTTCCCCTTCGATTTTAAGGTGAAACCTAACCCTAGCCTTTGTCGTTCAAGCAGCAACCGTCGTTCCCCGTTCGAAACCCTTTCGTCTTCCCCGTTCGATTTCAAGCAGCAACCCGTCATCGCAACCCTAGCCTTCGTCGCCGCTCCAACCCTAACGCAGCAACCCGCCGTGACGGGAAACCCTTTCGTCTTCCCCGTTCGCTGCTGCACCTTCGTACTCTTCTTCGCCGCCGTTCGTCGTTCTCTGGTTCGTCGTTTCCCGTCGAAAACCCTAACGCAGAACTGGTTCGCCGCTCCAACCCTAACGTTTCCCGTTCTCTGGTTCGTCGTTTCCCGTCGTTTGTCGTTTCCCGTCGCGGCGGCGAGGTGGTTTAGTGGTGGCGGTGAGGTGAGGTGGTTTAGAGGTGGTAGCAGGTGGTTGGTGGTGACAATGAAGGTTGCAGGTGGTGGAAATCCCTCGTAAGGAATTTGAAACAAACATAGGAATGGATTTTAAATCCTATCAAATGCAAATCTCACCAAATGCAAATCCCATCTTAAATCCCAATCCCACCAAAAACAATACTTGAACCAAACGCCCCCTCAAGGTTTTGTGGTGGTTTTATAGATGAAATCCATACCCAACACCACCGGTTTCTTCATCAATCACCACTTTTACCACCACTTCTAAACCCACCACCACCGTACTTCACCCCCCTCCCCGTCGGTTTCTTCCTCAACCACCACTTCTAAACCTACCACCACCGCCGGAAAAAAGAGGAAAACCCTAGACGGAGGTGGGCACCGCTGGAAAAATGGAGAAAGCTTAAAAAGAGGGAAAAACGAAGTAGGGTTTTCTTAAAAAGAACACACAAGATCCAGATCTGAAAATTTTTAAACATCAACAACAAGATCTGAAAACCCTAAAAGAGTGAGTTTCTCTCCCTCAAAACAAGATGAAAACCCTAAAAGAGTGAGCAATGGATATGGTTTACGGTGGTTAGATTTAGGGTTTTGGTGGTGGCGGAGGAAAACCCTAGAAGAACAGAGCGGTAAATCCTAGGAAGTGGTGACGGTGGTTGTTGAAGACGAAGGGGGAGGAGGTGGCGGCGGAGGCGTGGTTGATGAAAACCCTAGAAGGAGGCGGCGATGGTGGCAGTTGAAGACGAAGGAGGAGGTAGAGGCGTGGTTTCCTTCAGTTGAAGGCGATGGCGGTGAAGCAAATGGTTGTGGTGCTTTCTTCGTGGCGGCGGTGTTCTTGGTGGCGGTGGCTGAGAGGTGGGCGGGGTTTGAGTTCGAAAAAGGGGTTTGGAGGTGACTACACATGATTCTGTTTATAATCGCATGGTGGCTGGTGGTGGCTACTGGTGAGAATGCGGAGGCGATGGTGAACAGCGAGGTTGTGGTGTTGGTGGAATGAAAGGCGGTGGTGGTGGAGAGAGAGAATGTGGGTGTTATGTTTGTGGTAAGAGAGAGGGTAATTACAAATTTAATTGAACATAATTAAAGCATTTATTAATTAAATGTTCTAACAGAAGTGTGTTTGGTTACAAGTGTAACAAAGGAAAAGACAAAAATACCCCTAAACTAACGGTGACATTTAACATCGTTCGAGTAAAGGACCAATTATGTGACAAATTCTCATTTAAAGGACTAATTTTGTAACAAAATTCTTTAAAGGACCAACATGCAATAAGGCGTATTCTAAAAGGACCAAATTTGTAATTAACTCTTAGTAAAATAATAAAAGTTACTAGTTTATTGACCCGTGCACGCACGGGTATTTCGAACGTGTATGTGAGATATTAAAATTTTAAAATAAAAATAATGCAATAAATAAAATATCATCGAAAGTTTACATGTCTGAATTTTTAACAAAAAAGTTAACTATTTTTTTTGAATAACTTCTTTATAGACTACATTTGTTGTTTTGTTTGTAACATTACCACTCATGTCACAAATCAAGACTTTTAATCGTTTTTTACTTCTAACACGTGAAACGACAACATACAATTGACCATGTGTAAACACATGTTTCGTGAGAAATAAACCAACTTCTGAAAGTGTCTGTCATTGACTTTTGTTAATCGTCACAGCAAAATACAACATCAGCGGAAATTGTCTTCTTTGAAACTTAACCCGAAGTTTTGTATCTGATAGAATAATCTTCATTCAAGGAATATATGTAATCTACCAATGTTCTTCCAATAAATGATTTTGACCTTAATAACATGTGCGCCAAGTCGACAATTAGTAGACTTTTTCCATTGCATAAACCCTTAAACTAGTCTAGCTTTCTAAGTAACAAAATATAGTTTCAGGACCGTTAAAAACATCTATCTTTATATCTCTGAATTTATATTTTTAAATTTATAATATATCATCTTTTAATAATACAATTTATTTTAAACCTTATTATATAAAAAGTTCCATACATCTTTCTATAAGATTGAAAATGCTTTAAATCAATAACTAAACACTTTAAATAACATATTCAAGTTGATCACTCAACTTATCACCATAATCAAAAAAGAAAAAAAAACCCACTCAGCTAAATTATAAATTACCTACCCACTACTATTAATGTATAACAAAAAATTATGAATATACTAATTTTAAAAATAATGTTATATTACAATAAAATTTATATCAAAACATAGATAAAAATGAGACGGTCGTAAATATATAATTATTTTTTCTCGAAACAAAATATATCAAAAGTTACTAAACATAATTTATAAACAATCTAAAATTAATTTCATTAATATACAATTTTTATAAAGCCCCCTCACATTTTCTTATAAAACCCCTACAATTTTCATATAACCCCTCCTAATTGATTTCTAATTGACATCATCGACATTAAGTCTCAATATAGATATAGAAGCTTAAGACATGTCCACTTCCCGACTTCTTCAATTCTTTGAAGTTTAGGGGTGGAGTCTCTTCCCAGTTGTTCCTGGAAATTATGGTGGCTAGAAAGTTCCTCGTCCACCATCAAGATTCTAGCTTTGATGTCGATTACGACACCGAAGATGGTTTTGAAGTCTTCAAATTCCAGTTGTTTTCCCTCAGTGCAGTACCTCCAGATGAGCAAAAGGTCGAATCTTCACTTTAATCACTAGTTGTCATCGAGATCTGCTGGTCAGTTATATATGTGTTAAATTATACCTATGTTGATTATTAATTCCATTTCTTACTTGAAGATTTTCGAATTCGAAGACGATCGAATTGTTTCCGATGACTCTGATCTCATTGCCATATCCAATAAGCTTAGGCTGGTTTCAGTTAAAGAGGAAAACCCTCAATTGGACTCTGAGATACAGAAATCCGATGAAGAACTAGCTCGATTGTTGCAGGTATAGAAAGAACACTATTGATTAAGCTCTGTGTTCTCAATACGCTATAACAATTTGGCGGATTTCAATGAAATTTAGGCATTTTGTGTCATCTTAACTGTCTGTGTTAGAATTTCTTACACATACAAGATTTTGTTGTTTTGAGTAAGTATATGAAATATCTGTTGACATTTTGTTCTTATGAGTTCAGGCAGAAGAAGATGCAGTTATGCTTCAGCAGTTTGCTGTTAATGGAGACAATGGGCAGTTCGAACAGAGGGTCCGGCCGTATATTGATCAGGTTCTTCGGGTAATGTCCGCTTTCTCTGGCCTTTTTAGATAATAGACATGGCGTACGAAAAGACAAACGCCATAAATAACAACAAGCTTGTGTTAATGGTCTATTTTGGTAGTCATACTTTATGTCTCTTTCATGTTTTGATAATTATACTTTGAAGCACAAAATTAACAATACAACTCGTGAATATGAATGATGTGACGTTACAAAAGGTCTGTCATATCAGATGTCATCTGCAAGAGTCGTTTTGTGATTATATTATCAAATTAGTACATCAACAAAAAGTAAAATTACTAAAAGCCGGACAAAGAAGTATACTTATCAAAATAGACCTATGATAAAAGTATGTTGCTGTGATACGACATTTGCCCTAGTTGATATCAAGTATCTCTTGTTTTGTCCAATTAGTACGAAGACCCACATCGCCAAGAGGCAGCAAGGAAAACGGTACCTGTGGAGAAGCTTGAGGAGAAAGCATTAATTGCTTTAGCTAAGGTTGAAATTTCCATTCTTCAACTGTAAAAATGAAATAACTTTCAAATTTGGGCAAGGAAAAACTTGACTCGTTGTTGCCAATATATAATATATAATTGGGATAAGTTAGTGTTTGACATCAGAGTTACTTCTTTGTTTACACATCACTTTATTTATATATAAATGAATCAAAAAAATAAGTTCGAGTCCCTAACCTTTTCCCCCTATGAAAAGAAGATATGAAAAATATTATTTAACTAGTTAACATTTTCATCAACAAACAAATGATAATTATAAAAGTGAATGATAATCTATATGTGATCAAACTAATGGAAGGGTTTACTTTGAAAAATAAAAGTCTTTTATGTGTAACTTTTTGGTTGTATCCGTTAAAGTTCCTAAATTCTTCCAAATATATTGCATCCGAGATCTTAACAGCTGTTTTCTTATATATGTATTTAACTGTGCTTGATCTGTTATGCCTTCTCTATTCAGGAGGAGAACTTAAATCCGTCCAAACACGAGCATGATCATGCATTTCTGCTGCAACTTCTTTTCTGGTTCAAACAGACATTTAAGTATGTTTTAGTTTCTTCCCTCTAACTTCTAAATTCTGAGGGATTTAAGGATATTGGGATTTGTTGATTCCAAAGAGATTGTAGATATAGTGGTGGGTTCAGTTTATATGTGCATAAGTTTATAATTTCATCACCAAATCAATTGAAGAAAGAAATTACGGGATAGTTCATACATAAATATTAAACGCATTTTTAAGCTAAAGTTTTATCCTTACAATGTGAAGTTATTTTTTTGTTCTTTTAACTTTATGATTTAACAAATTTAGGTGGGTGCATTCACCTCCTTGTGAAGGTTGTGGCAATGAAACAGTTAATCAAGGAATGGGTGTAGCAAATTCTTCAGAGACCGCCTATGGAGCCTCTCGAGTTGAAATTTATCGGTATGGAAGCCAAATTGCCAAAAACAAGTTCTAATATAACTATGTTTGGATCTAATCTAGCGATGTTCAACGTGAAGTTTTTCCGAATACATCTTTTTTTTGTTCTTTCCTTTTCTTTTAATATGTTTCAGAAAGCATTCATATTCTTTGCTTACCATCATATTATTTTTCCCAAATTACCAAATTTATTCATTGGAGTAAAGCTGAATTAGAAATAAACCAAAAAGTAAATGTGGCAAGAGCTCTTATATGAGTTAACTTTATTCATTGCACCATTTTCTTGTTCGATCCATTTATTTCCTTTAGTACTTATATGTATTTATTTTTTAACTGGAGTAGTTGCAAAGTATGTTCAAGAACCACCCGTTTCCCACGGTACAATGATCCCCTCAAGGTAAGCAGATTATGTTTTTCCCTTAAGAAGTTTATGATTCTCATATACATATTTTCATGGTGTAGCTTCTTGAAACAAAGAAGGGGCGTTGTGGGGAGTGGGCCAATTGCTTTTCACTTTATTGTCGCGCTTTTGGCTATGATACTCGTTTGGTAAGACGTTTTTGTGGCATTACTGCTGCTTTGTTTTCCTTTTTTGCTAGTAAAGTTAGTTTTTCTTACGGAGGGTTTTCCCGGTTAGGCCTCCTCTCATTGGGTTGAGTTATTGCTCACTTGCACATGACCTAATCATTACTGTGGCCATTTCCTTACCACCCTGACTATCCCTGGGACTACAACCCTAAACCTCCCCTAGGGAAGCCGATGCCTTACTAGGTAGGCTATTAGGTTATGATTATTGCTAGTAAAGTTAGTGTTCTTGTACATTCTTGTGAGTTGTGATTAACTAGAAGTGTAGAAATTCTTGGGTATTGTCAAAACACTTGAATGGCCATTTAGGCTTGTAAGGATCCTGGTTTGTCCCTCGGTTCCTTTCTTGTACAGTATCATATAAACTTTCCGGTGGTCCATCAAGGTGATGGTTGTTGTATTAATAGTTTGAATGGTTTAAATGAGAAAAGTTGAATAGTTAGGTGACGTTCTTATACACTATCATATAAACTTTCTGGATGTATTAACTTTGTGCATTTTCTTTGGACACCCTTCCTAATTTTGGGGTTTCTACTACCTAGATCATTCCTGTAAGAAGACGTTACGTTTGTCCAAATTGTCTTTTCATTTGGTTCAATGACATTGTCTAATCCTCTTTCTTAGGATTATTTTACTTATCTTATGACTCCTTTCTATCTCGAGGTAGGTTCTTGATTCTCTCTTCCCGGTGGCCGGTATCTTCCATCTTATCACCCACATCTCCTTTGTCGTTGTCCATTGCTGATGCTAGGGGTGTCAAATCGTGTCATCGTTTCGTGTTTTTGTCCGACACGACACGACGCGACACGACTTGATTTTTCATGACACGAACACGACACGACACAATGTCGTGTTTTTTTTCCTAACACGAACACGACCCAATTAAAAAAACGACGAACACGACTTACACGACAACACGACAAAAGTAACATTAAATTTTCACCCGTTTCAATAATTCATGCTGAAAAAACGACTAACACGATAACATAACAAAAACCAACATAAAATATCCATTTGCTTAATTAAATTGTTTAAGAAAAGAAGGATATCAAGAACCACAACAAATGAGATATATGGACAATGAGATATTAAATATAATTATATAATTATATTTGT
Organism: Pulicaria dysenterica; assembly: GCA_947179395.2. Taxonomy (NCBI): domain Eukaryota; kingdom Viridiplantae; phylum Streptophyta; class Magnoliopsida; order Asterales; family Asteraceae; genus Pulicaria; species Pulicaria dysenterica. The sequence goes on from OX359293.1 coordinate 47,335,673, forward strand.
ATATATATATATCGTGTAGATATCGTTTTATTGTCGTGTTATATTTCGTGTTATATTCGTGTCCATATCGGGTTATTGTCGTGTTAATTTCGTGGTAGAATTTTAACACGAACACGACACGACACGACGTCGTGTTTTTTATAATCAACACGAGCACGACAATAACACGAATTCGAATTTCGATTTCGTCCCAATTTCGTTTCGTGTCGTTTATTTTTGTCGTGCCGTGTCTGTTTTTGACAGCCCTAGCTGATGCCCAGCAAAGCTTACTGCCTCATTACCCTAAAATCCATAACCTCGCTGCCAAACACGCCAACATCTGAACTTCATAACCTATTACTTCAATGGCTCGTAACCTACTGTCCAACCTTATTAATCTATCATCACATGGTCACTTGTCCTTAGTGTGTCATTAGCAAACCCATTCATAGACTAAATCCTAATGTCACCACTTCTTCATGTGCTTATGTACACAAAATCCTATCCAGGAGGGATATCTGGTCTTGCTTAAAAATTGGACTTGGGTACTTATTCTATGACTAACGAGGATAAATGTGGTGAACTCAATATATTATATAAAAAATTCATTTTGATGGCAGTTAGACTGGTACTAAGCTAATAAGCTTAACGAATGGGAAGAGTTAACAACGAGACTGTGATGGGACCTTTTACCCCATTGCTAATCTGTCTACTAACCACATTGTTCCTATCTGTCTCTTGGTATTGGTGTGTTTATTAGAACTATGTTATGACACATTTCTTCATTATAATTTTTAAAAAATAGTATACATGCATCAACCTCCGAGATTTAAGGATGCTCAGCCATTATGTATTCCATCTTTAGAATTCTTTATATGGTATGAAACAACCGCCATGAGCCTGGTTTGAGTGTTTTGCTCAATATGCTACACATGTTGGTTTTCTACACAACAGATTGCACTAATCTGTTTTTTTTTCTTTTTTTTTTGTTAGGATTCACGTTGGCCTACCTACTTATAGGTGTTGATGATATCTTGTTTATAGCTTTTTCGATGTCTATCCTACAAATGATCATCTTCTTTCTGAGCAATAATTTACTATGACATATTTAGTCTATTTGTCAAGGAAACGTGTTAGCTTCTTGAGCTCAATTGCAAGCTTTGAAAAACCTCATAGTAATCTAAGTGTTAATGAAGCATTTGTCAAACTATCACTATGGCATGCTGTAATTGTGGTGCTGACACCGCTTCATGGCATCCAACTCTATCTTCTGATTGTCTTCGACTTTGCTAAAAGTTCATCTATACGAATGCCGATGGACCTAAGACGTATTCATTTATGTCATTATGATCAATGAGAAATATAAGATTCATCATTTCAGTATCTTTTTGGACTTTTTGCATAGTGCATAGGGTGTGCCATCAACTTTGTTGAGCTCAAAGATTTGGCAAATGTCATGGTACGATTCTTGGTTGGAGGATTACCTGTTATTGCTAGAAATGGAGTCATAGAAGCTTGTTGGCATATTTTAGGTTGCCATTTCTTGTTTTTGCAAAAAAGTCACTAACTTGCAAGTTTCACTTTCTTAAAAAGTGACTTGGACAGTTGTGTTCATGCAACAAACTATAAGGTTATTGAGGATGTTAGATTGTGAACATGATGCTATTACTAAAGTCTCTATTTACAAAATCACAAGACAACAAATAAAGAACTTTTGACTAAGAGTATTCTTGTTTTCTTTTCAGATATTTGATTTCACAGATCACTTGTGGACAGAGTGCTATTCAATGTTCTTGGGAAGGTAATCTGAAGCTGAGAACAACAATTCTATAAACATTATTTACTCTAAGTTGCCATGTTTTTTATGTTGCAGATGGATGCATCTTGATCCGTGTGAAGGAATATATGATACCCCATTACTTTATGAAAAGGGGTACTTTCTTTATTACATTTGTGATGTTGTACATGTCAGTAGAATTGGCAAGCTGGGTGAGTTGGGTAACGTTTCAGATCTGGTTGTGGTTGAAACAGGTCATTTGGGTCTAAGTCTGGGTTGTGGGTTGAACTGCAACCACTCTGCCAATTTAATAAGTAATGAATGTGTTAATTGTGACTACAAAAACAATATTATGCAATATGAATCTAGAGACGTTATATGCAATAAAAATAGACTTTTAGCAACTCTTAACCTCTTTGACCCGATCAAATCGTTTGACCATACTTTTTCTATTGACCCATTTGAAACAAGAAATTAAATATGTTATTGCATCTTTTTTCCATTGAAGCTGGAAGAAGAAATTGAACTATACTATTGCCTTTTCAAAAGATGGAGTCTATGATGTCACTAAACGTTACACTAAAAAGTGGCATGAGGTAACTAAACCGCAGTAACTTCTTTCTTCTTTTTTTCAAAATTTCTTTCTGCTGTGTTGACTTTTGACACGGGTTTTAAATTTTCTTCTGAAGGTTTTATCACGTCGAACCCTTACTACTGAGTCCGCCGTATTTAATACTCTCGCAAAGTTAACAAGAGAACTTAGAAAAAACTCAACATCTGTGATATCTTTGCTTGAGGAACGGGATCATAATGAAGTGAAAGAGCTCAATCAAAATATACACTCCCAAAGTCAGGATTCTTTGTCATTACCAGGAAGATTAAGTGGGAACAAAGAATGGCGATCTTTAAGATCGGAAATCGGTTCTGATTCTTTGAGCTTGTCTTCTTGCCCGGTCCGGAAATGTGTCGATGAACACGTGTCAAGAATTTATAACTCACTCTCTCCTCTCATAGCTCGGTTAGCAGAGTTTGAGGTGTCTTCAAAGCATAAAGCTCTTGAATATCTACAAGTTATCAGAACAGTTTTGGTAGATTTAAAAAAGAGCCCTTATAAAACAAGGAGAGTTTTCGTTGATTCCAATATAATCCGTGAAATATTGCCATATTTCGATCCAATGCTTGATGCTCTTTCTTTGAGAAGTAAAGTGGAAACAAATGGAAAAGTTGAAATCTGTTTAGCAGCAGATAATCCAGTGAAAACTTCTCTTGCGTTGCCTGTTGTGTTCCATGCTCTTGATGATGTGTTGTATAATATAAAACAATGTGACAATTATAGTAAATCTTCTCTTTCATGGCCTCTAGTAAAGCTAAACAGAATATGTTGTGGGTCCATTCTTGCTAGTGGGGAGGAGCTCCCTTTTGGAATTGTAAGTAATTGTCACTATGGAATTATCATTATCATATTTTTTAGGTTTGATAAATTTCATTATTTTAAAATTGAAATCCCTGCAGGCCACATCTGCATTTGATGGAAACCGATTGTCAAAATGGGAAGAACCGAATGGCGCGAAAGGTATCTTAGATGATTATGTTTTATACAAAATAATAATTAAATTAATGAATGCTTATCTGGCCAAGTATTTGTTGTAGGAAGTAGAAAGGAAAACTATACACACAAACAACAACATTAACCTAGTTGTTTTTCTCTTCTTTTTGTTATTTTACTTTTCTGAATAAAAGAATAAAAGTAAAAATATTGCAGGTTGTTGGCTAATATACAAAGTGATGGGAGGCCAGGTCTATGAGTTGTGCTCATATGAACTAATGTCGGCCAATGATGCTCCAGAAAGAGATCCAAAGGACTGGTATGTCTGTTTTACAAAAGAAACACACGCGGATGACATGTGTTTTGTGGGCGTGGGCGGGTGGAGGGCTGTGTGCCAATATGTTCATCGATAAAATATGGACAGCAAGCTTTTCACACTAAGATCCTGTCAAAATGCACGAGTATATGGGAATTCTGGGTGATTTTCATCATGTTATGCAAAAGACGCAAATGAAAACATGTTATGAGTGATGGTTTAAAGCATCTCTATAATTTTACACTAAATAAGTGTGAAAACAGTAAACTAAAAAAGCTATGCCCCAATGTGTACCCTAGTCTTTTTTAATCTAAAATACATAATTTCAATCGTTTCATTTAGTTATTTTATATATACTTTTTAGCTATTTATAACCATGAGTTAGTTATATGAACTTACTAAATAACAAACATGAATGTGAAATAGCATATATCCTGACATATAAATATCTTAGGTTCATTGTAAAGGTATTAAATACAATTAATAAGAACATATAGTATGATTCTTTATATAAGTTAATTTTAAAATGTTAGATTTGTAGCAATTAAATGAGCTAAATATGATAAGGGTATATAGTATCAGTACTCAAGTTCAAAGTGAAAATCCTTTAGTTTTAGTGTGGTAAAGAGTGTTGCAGTAAACTTAGTGCAGTCTCGGTGTTACTATCCACTCTTTTTTTTTATGGTCATTTTAGAGAAATAGAGTAAAGATGCATTTAATGATCACGACAGTTACTTTGGTTGCAGGGTGGTTGAAGGTAGTGACGATGGCGGTTCCAGCTGGCGTGTTTTGGATGAACAAACGTATCAGATGTTCGAAAACCGTTTCCAGAGAAAAGCATATAAGCTCAAGTTGCAGGGATTTCATGCAAACGTATTCCGGTATCTCTGTTGAACCTTTTAGAAGATTATCTTTATTTGTTCCTGTGCTTTCAAAATGAGACGAGCCAACCCATCTTGTTTAACTTAAAGAGCTCCTGCTCTGCTTGTTATGAGTTTTTTTGTCCAGCTTTCTTAGGCTCGACTTAGGTGGGGTTTTTAACAAGTCGAGCTCGTGTAGCTTAGGAGTAATTTGGCTCACTTACAGCTCTACTTTTAAGTTAACTGAATTTCAGCCAGTGTTTACTACCAATGATACATTTGAACATTACACCTAATGTATCCATCACCTTTTGTTATAGGAGCAAAATAGGCTACTGGAGCAGGTAGTGTAAGGACTGAAAACGGGTAGCATTAGGTTTGACCTAAACAGTTTGTTTCTCTAGTTCTACCAATAATAATGATTTAAACTAATTAGTAAAACTAAACACACACACTACCTCCTATATATATAGGGTAGGGTTCATTTGTGAACCATTCTTATTGAGAGTAATGATTGGCTCATTTGAGAACCAATCTTTGCCCTTGATTAAAATAAATCAATGGCTAATAGCCTAATAATTTTGGCGGTTCATTAATGGCTAATGAATAATGATTGGCTCATTAATGGCTCGTTAATGACTAATGATTGACTCATTAATAGGAGGTATTTTGACCATACATACATATATATATATACACACACACACACACACACACAACCGTGAATTGCGTCTGTGTGGATGAGTCGCTATTAGCCATTGATGAGTCACTGATGAGTCATTAGAATTTTTTAGCAATTGTTTTGTTTTTAATCAAGGGCCAAGATTGGTTCTCGTAGTTCTCGCACGAAGGGTGTTCAAACAAGAACTTGTTTTTGTGATCATGGGCCTTGATTAAAATAAATCGATGGCTAATAATGATATTGACATAATTTTAAATAAGGAACCAGATACCACTACCACTATTAATGACTCACCTCATTAACGAGGGTATTTTGGAAAAATCATGTCTAATGAAATAATTCTCATTTAACAGTCCATTCGGACACAATTCACAATTGGTTGTATATATAAATGACCAAAATACCCTATTAATGAGTCATTAATGGTGTTACAGATGGTTCTTGCACCAAAATCAGTTTTCATTTGAACTTTTCTCATGTAGGGGTGTAAACGAGCCGAGTCGAGCCGAGTTCTGTCAAGCTCGAGCTCGACTCGAAGCATAATACTCGAGCTCGAAACTCGACTCGAGCTCGACCGAGCCTTGGTTTTCAAGCTCGAGCTCGAGCTCGGTAAATAATCGATACACTCGAGCTCGACTTGACTCGACTCGTGAAAATTATTTGCTAAACAATAAAAAGTCCACATTAAGCAATAACAAAAGAAAACTAAAGAGAAAATCAATCTGAGAATAGTAGCACTTTTAGAATATATAAGAACAAACAAATTCATAAACTATTTAAGTATGAGATTCAAGCTTCATCAATCTAATACTTTAACCTTAGTAAACAAAATCCAAACCAAATCCTGTCGCAAAACAACATGAATGCTTAAACCCATATTACATGCTTTTTACCACAAGCATTTCATGAAAAAAAAAAAAAATCATCTGATGACAAAACTAGCATAAACATATTGATAATAAAATAACTTTTATCTTCACGATTTCATCAGCAAAATGGGAAGAAAATACAAGCAGGTACAAGAATGCTTTAGTCCATTTCAGAGATAAAACAAAACTAAACAAATCCATGATCTATCTGAAACAAAAGCAACAAGAATTGAAGCAAAAAATTAATCTCAACGTGATGAGATATGCAAGAGCTCGAAGCATTAGTCGACAGTCACAAATAATGGGTTGACCGTCGGCAACATTGCAATCCATCGGCGGTCAAAAGCAATGGTTAACCAGCGGTAACATTCCAATCCGTGAGAGGTAGTGTCGGTAAAAGTTTAACTCAAGGAAAGTGAACCGACGGAGTCTGTGATGGGGCAGGAAGAAGATGAAGGTGAAGGTCGTCGGTGGCGGTGCAAGAAAAGGAGGAAGGTGAATGTCGGAGGAAGTTTGAAAAGGGATGAAAAGGAAACTTTTGAAATGAATTAGGGTTATTAATTTCTAAGAACCGTGTGTGTGTTTTAATATATATATATATATATATATATATATATATATATATATATATATATAATATAAGGGCAAAAGTGTAATTTGGTGTAAGCTCGATTAGGCTCGCGAGTCTAACGAGCTGAGTATTTTAAAACTCGAACTCGACTCGATACACTACTCGAGTAGCTCGAGCTCGAGCTCGACTCGGTTCACGTCGAGTCGATCTCGAACTTTTTTCGAGTCGATCCCGAGTATCTCGCGAGTTGTCTCGGCTCGATTACACCCCTATTCTCATGTATATTTGTCTTTGTGTGTGCGCGCGTGTCTTTAAGTAAAACAATTTCGGAGGGTTTATTCATTTTGAATATATTTTGGGTCTCTCGTCAAGTTCGACACACTCAACCCTTTCAAAGCTATTTCTAATTCAGTCACATTTTTAAATTTTGGCCATTCGATGTGTTGGAGTCAAAATATAATCTGAAGTAAACCATAAATAGGTCTAAAATGACACCTCTACCCGCATTCGTGCCATAGTGATCTAACTTGACAAGTTCGCTCTTTGCTCAAGTGATGTTGTGAGCAAAATAAATCTTTTTTCTTGTGTTAAAGTTTGATATGCAAGTACTAATTCAAGATATGGCAGGTTTCGGTTTTTAGCAGTTCGCGATGAAAGAGAGACCTCTCGGTTTCAAATAGGTAACATTGACATGTATGCAAGCAGCAACATGAATGAAAAATGATTATAAGATGTAAGGAGTCCTTTTGTTTTTTCTTCCTTGTCATTAAGATTGTATATTAAGAGTACTGTTACAAATGTTCTTGTTTTTGAATACTTTGTTGTTGGAGAAATGTAAAATAATGTCTATAATTCATTTTATGATAGGCCTTTATATTAAGTCCATTTCTTCCATGACTTCATGTTTTTGTATTACAAAAACGAGAGGGGGGGGGGGGGGGGGGGGGGGGGTGTATGGTTTTATAACACTTCTATATTAGCAACAGAACCCCTATTAAGATCCATATGTATGTATCATTATGGTTTTCAAGAAATGCAACCTTTCTAGCGTGAACTGGTATTGGTGGAGACTAGAAACGGGAAGAAACTAAGTGCAGCTTCCCTCCAAGGTATCCAAATGCGAGCAATGTCCAACACTAACCGATTGTTAGCCCTTTAAATGCTACTGTTATGATCTCCTTCACCCCCTTGAAAGAATCACCAACAATGTTCTTGTATTTGTGTTGCATGGAAGAAGAAAATCATAGTGTAGTTGTTCTAAGTCTCCAAAAAGAGGGCACTCCCATTTATACTAAATAGTAAAGGGCATATAAGTAATATTCCATAAAAGGGTTAACTCGGATGCCAATAAACCTGGTTCTTTTTCCTGTTATCCCAAAATCAAAATGTGTTTCTCTCTCTAAAATCAAAATCACCTCCACACACACTCTATTCATCCTCTCTATTATCCTTTCCTCTCCGTCACACATTTCCAGCCACCGGCGCCGGCCAAGACATCAACAACTTCCATTAACGACCACAACCATCGTTATCTTCTCCATTAAACAGATGAATATTGTGTTGGGTGTGACTTTATTAGCGGGTTGGTATTTGAAACTAGAATGGATGTTTGGCGTACACGACGAGATAAACGAATTTTGGGTTTTAGTAAACTACGTATGCATGGGTTAAATCTAATTATGCATGGGATCTAATTTTCATGGTTTCTTGGTGTGCTCACGTGGAATGGTCTCACAGGAATTAATTGTGCATGATATTTAAAGCTTGCATGGAATTGATTTGTTTCTGCCAAGATTGCATGACGTGGGTGTTTGAAATTCAAAAAGGCATGGATAAGGTTGAATTTGGTGTTGGTTATCTCATTATGAGATATACGGCCAAATCAAATATTCGTTATTCAAATATGAGGTTATCTGGTACCGCCTATTAGGTTAATGGTGATTATCCTATGTATTTGAGTTAGGATGATATTCTAGTTTGTTGTTTATAAATATCAAGTTAAGGTTAAGTCATATGTATATTAAATATTCTCGAGTCATAATAAATAAGTCTCTGTTCCTGCCCATGGACTTAGGTCGTGTTTGACCAAACCACGTTAAATCTCGTGTTCGTTTATTTTTGGTTTTATGCATTATTCTAACACTTGATTTAGGTGTCTCGATCCTAACAAGTGGTATCAGAGCCACGGTTCTATTCACCGGGCACGCGTATTTTTTGATTGTGAATATGTCATCTTTGAAGTTTGATTTGGAGAAATTCAATGGCTCAAACGATTTCACGTTGTGGAAGGTAAAGATGAAGACTCTTCTGGTTCAGCAGGGTTGCGCGGTGGCGGTAGAAGGAGAAGATAAAGTTCCGAATGAGATGAAGGAGGATGTTAAGAGAGACGTTCTAGCAAAAGCATATTCTACAATTTTGCTGTGATTGGATGATGAGGTATTGAGGGAGGTGGTGGACGAAACAACGGTTGCAGGTCTGTAGGAGAAGCTGTGTGAGAAGTATCAGAAGAGTACCTTCACGAATAGGCTTTACCAGAAGCAGATGTTGTATACCCTCTGGATGTCAGAAGGTACCCAGGTAAAAGATATTCTTGATAATTTTAATCGTATTACCCTTGATTTGAAGGCTATGGATGTTAAAATTGAAGATGAAGATCTAGCCCTGATTTTAGTGTGTTCACTACCGCATTCGTATGAGAACTTTGTTGATACCATGCTGTATGGTAGGTCAACAATTTTTGTTGCCGAAGTAAAGGATGCCTTGTTGTCGAAGGAACTCAAACTTAAGGTTTCTGGTTATGATGGGAGTCCGGTTTAGGTTTATACGTGGGTAGGGGAAGGGCACAATTTGGAATGGGTGGACAGGGGGAGTCGCGTTCGAAAATAAAATCCACGGGAAAAGTAATGTGTTATCACCGTAAGGAGATTGGTCACATCAGGAGAGACAGTCCTAAAAAGAAGGGATATGGTAATGTGGTTCAGGAAGATGAAGACATAGGCGATGCTTTGATTGTATGCTCGGATAGTCTTGCAGATACTTGGATCTTTGATACGGGTGCATCTCATCACCTGGCGTTCTCACGTGATATGTTTACTTCCTTTAAGTAGTGGAACGGTAAGGTGAAGTTGGGGGACGATGGGATTCGGAGTGTACAAGGTAGTGGTACGGTGCAGATTAAGTTGCATGATGGAGCGGTCAAGCGGTTTAATTGCTGGTATGTTCCGGATCTTCGAAAGAATCTGATTTCTCTTGGTACTTTGGCTAGGATGGATATGAATATTCCGGTAAAGGGGATGTGGATTGAAGGTTTCTCGGGATGATCGAGTGATAATGCGGGGTAGGCTGCGACGTGGTATTTACGTTCTGGAGGGTAGTTCTGTGAGTGGGACGGCGGCTGTACCGACCTTGGAGCAGAATATTAACTCGACGAAGTCAAGACGACACGGGTGGATTTGGTCTCCTGTGAAGTCGCGCAACGCGGTGTCGGACTTCGTGGCTCGTACAAGGAGGTAGTCCCTTCCGGGAGGTTGGCAAATGAGAGACGGTTCTTTGGTGATGACGGTTGACGGTTAAGAACTTGGGTCATGGGAGAATTTTGTATCTCGGTTGACTGTCGAAGGGTACTCAAGTCAAGGGGGAGATTGTTGGGTGTAACTTGATTTGCGGGTTGGTATTTGAAACTAAAATGGGTACTCGGCGTAGACGACGAGATAAACGAATTTTGGGTTTCGGTAAACTACGTATGCATGGGTTAAATCTAATTATGCATGGGATCTAATTTTCATGGTTTCTTGGCGTGCTCACGTGGAATGGTCTCACAGGATTTAATTGTGCATGATATTTAAAGCTTGCATGGAATTGAGTTGTTTCTGCCAAGATTGCATGACGTGGGTGTTTGAAATTCAAAAAGGCATGGATATAGTTGAATTTGATGTTGGTTATCTCATTATGAGATATACGGCCAAATCAAATATTCATTATTCAAATGTGAGGTTATCTAAGTACGGCCGATTAGTTTAATGGTGATTATTCTATGTATTTGAGTTAGTATGAGATTCTAGTTTGTTGTCTATAAATACCAAGGTTAAGGTTAAGTCATATGTACATTAAATATTCTCTTAAGTCATAATAAAGAAGTCTTTATTCCTACCCGTGGACGTAGGTCGTGTTTGACGGAACCACGTTAAATCTCGTGTTCGTTTATTTTCTGTTTTCCGCATTATTCTAACGCTTGATTTAGGTGTCTTGATCCTATGATATTGAGCTCCAGGCGAAGACCAACCCTATTTGCCTCAATATGCAGCAAACCCAACCACAGAAGTTGTCTAGCACATCCCCGTGATGAGGCCGCCAACCACCATCTTTTGATGACCATACACCGGAGTTGCTATTCCCCATCGATATCAACACTTCTTCGCCATCTGTTACCGTTCGTAGCACCACAAATCTACAACCTCCTTCACCACCACACTTTTACATCATATCGACCATCGTCACCGTTGAAGAAATTAACCCTAAAATAACATGGCCTGAAATTGGTTTATTCCTGTGTCTTTGTCACCACTCTCTTTGTGTCTCCGTGCGTTTTCTCCTCCGTCAACATGAAAAATTGGCTTTATAACTACTAATAGAAAAGGTGTTGTCCATAGTTAACATGAAAAATTGGTTTTATTAACCTCTAAGTTGAATTAATGATAAATAGTAGTGAATTGGAGTAAAATTGGTTAGTATATAATTGGTAGTTTATAATTTGATGTATGTTTTGTATATTTGGTTGTATATTTGTAAAATGGAAAATAGATTTTATAGTTTAATTTTTATTAGACTATGACTAGTGTTCGATTTTTGTATATATGCATATGTGCGTAAGCACACGTGTATTTTGGTGCACATATGCATATTTGATTCCTTGTCAGAATTAAAGAAAATTGTTATATGTGCACGTGTGTGCATACATGCATTGTTGGGGAGATAATCACTTCATCCCAACAATCAAATCCGTTTATTGAAATACATAGAATTTTATGATAACAAAACCATACATTCAGTAAGACTTAAAATGATTCCAAGCATGTGTTGCTAGAATCCGACTTGAAGATTTACTAAGTATGAAGTATCAGGTGAAGACTTGCTATGTACTGAGTATCAGCCAAGGACAACTTCTTGTTGGGTGTGACTTGATTAACGGTTCGGTATTTGAAACTAGAATTAATCGGAAGCTCGACGTTAACGAAATTATGGGGATTAAATTAAATCAAATATGGTTGCATGGATAAGGTTTGAATTTGAATTTGGTGATGGTTATCTCATATTATGAGATAAGTAGGCAGTTCAAATATGTAATTATCATATGGTACGGCCAATTTGTTTTGTGTGATTATATTTATTTGAATCGATTAGTTAGTGATTAATTTGAGTTTGATTAGTTTCTAGTTTGTTGTCTATAAATACTAAGGCTAGGGTCAAGTCATATGTACACATCAAATATCTCTTGAGTTATAATAAAGAATGTTTGTCCCGGATGAATACTACAACAACAATTGTTTGTAAGGGGGGGGGGGGTGAATACAAATTTTAGCTTTTAAAAATTTAAAGACACACGATTATACTTTATATAATTCTTATTAAAATTAATCAAGAATTACACGAACTGGATGCGGAAAATCCAAGTTCAATAAAGGTGGCAACAAAATGTCTAACACATAGACAAAGCTAATCCTAACAAACTAATGCTTAAGATGTTTAACACATGAACAAGTTTGTTCTATACGAAATATTGCTAACTCTAAAAGTTTGTTCTTTGCTTAAAAGCTTTGAACTTGCTTATAAAACTAAACACTAAAGTTCTTGTGTAGTTCTCAACTAATGAGATTTCAGCGTACTTAGCATGTCGAGCATGCTTTAGTATATATAGAGAATTGGCGTCCAGTTCTTGCAAAGGAGAAGGGAGACAAAAGTACATAGGATATAATATTATAATTGATAAAGTTAGTGGGTGAAAAGTAAAAACACTTTATACAAGCAATGTATAAAGTGAATGTACTTTTCTGTAAAAGTACATCCCCCTAACAATATTATAATATTAAAGTCTATACATTTTGTCTTGAAAGTTTAAGTTTCTCCTTCCATGCTTGTACTTTAAACGACGCCATACTTTCTTCATATTTGACTTTACCATGTATGGAGTTGCCAGCCATACTTTAGTTGTTGAAACAAATCTTCTAGATCTTCTTCTTCTAAAGTATCGTTCACCTTTTCTAGAGGATAAGATCAATCCCTTTTGTCTCTTTGCAGATTCAAAAGGTTCTATGAATTTTACAAAGACAGATCTATAGGCATAATAGAACAACACTTGTTCTGCCTTTGACTTAAGAAAAAAAACAAAATTACAGTAGTCAGATATTACTTTTGCGGCTCAGCTGATGAGATACACGAAACTGCATACATACTTTTGCTCAGCTAAAGGAATAGGAAAGACTCAGCTAACGATGTTCACTCAGCTGATCATGAAATCATCTGGTCAAATGACCAGCTGGTCAAACATTTGGAATGGGGGAAGACATAAACTAATTAACCTAGATGATCAGTAGACCGAGAGTGTTCAGCTGATCATTCAGAGTGATAAGCTTATAGGAAATAGACTAAGTGAAGTGAGGCTACTTAACGTATGAGAAGGCCTCAGTTGATACATGTTGTAGGCTCAGCTTATCACTTTCACTGCTCAGCTGATCGAAAATGTTCCTCAGTTGATGGTAGTAATCCCTCAGCCGATGCTTAAGAATCACTCAGCTGATGCTTCTATACTTGTCTTTTCTTCTCAGTTAATCTTCTAAAGCTGGTCCTTTGGCTGATACTTAGTGCTCAACTGATCTTCAGTCTTTTGAAACAACAACACATGCATTTCAATATTTTAAGTCCAAAACTGAATGTGTCAAATCATATCTATTACAACAGACAAGTTTGATTATGGGTTGAAGTGATTATCTCCCAAAAAGTCTCCCCCTATTTGATGATGACAAAACCTTTTCTTAAATTAAAGAATCAGTTTGACTTCGAATAGGTTAAAATAAAAATTTTAAGTCCTTTTTTGGTTACATAGCTATCTGTTTTTGGTAACTCTTTTGAGGTATTCTCTTTTTGTTCTATTGTTGAGAATCTTTTCTATGTTGTACCATTTTCTCTGTTTTTGTGGTATCTTTTTTTATATTTTTTATATTTACACTATTGAAATATTTACTAAGAATCATCTATACTAGATATCCATTGAGTAGTCCATGATCAAAGTTCAGGCTAGATTACAAAACAAAGTGAATACAAGAGTTTGTATATGAATTAAACAAGAAGTGAAACTAGTCTATCAGAGCTAATAAACTAATAAACATACTATTCTATTAAAGCAAACAACTAAACTAATTATGAAGTTAGCTAATCCCACCAAGGCTCTTCCTTGACTTCCTTCTCAAGCTTTTTGCGCTCAGTCTGCAAATGCTAACTCTCTGCTTCGAGTTCTAACCAACTCATCAAAGTAGTCACTTCTAGATAGGCTTCTTGTAACACCGGGTTTCACGAGCTTAAAATCAATAGTAATTTAAAACTTTTTAAGTATACTTATCAAGACGTACAGCGGAAACTAAACACTGATTATAAAATATAAAGTGTTATTATCCAACTTGACGATTATAAACATGAAAAGCCAAGTAACAAAACAAACCGGTATTACCGTACTATTAACCGACCATCGGATCACAAGATATAAAGTATAACAAGGTAGTGTTCCCGGAAAGCAACTACAAGTACCAATAAGGACCCGCCTCACCAGGATGCCTAAATCTTTACCTGTAAAAGGGTAAAACATGAACCGGTTAGCTACACTAGCTAGTGAGTACAGATTTCACATAAGTATCAATAAGCATGCTATCACAACACAGGAAAAGCACTCAAGGCTATCCTATCACATCGCGGAGTGACATGTCAGAGGGAGTCATATCTCACAGGGTTGCAAGTCCCGCTCAATAACTCAAACTCGGGAATCAGCAACACCAATCCACACTGGTGGGGGAAGCGAAGAGCTGCCCACCGAGCGCGTTACGGAGCCACCTGGGCTCAAACTACGCCTTGATTATTACCAAGACCTTTCTGTTGTCAAGGAACGGCGATCCTGCAGAACCTACTACACGGCGTGCACCACCGAGCCACCGTTGATCCCGAATAACCAGCCATCTAGGCCCTCAAGGGATCCAGCCGCAATATAGCCAGCTGACCTCAACCGAGTTGGAAACTATAAGCAGTTTCCCGAGTGTCCGGACATAAGTACATAAACAATAAGTGATCCAATCAGGATCCAATATCATGGGTGCATATAATCACAGCCACTACTATTCATACTAGAGAACAGGACATGAAAGTATAATTTAATCATAACATACACTTACTACATGATTCACGTTACATACTTTTAATCAATGACAATATAACACTGTAGCATGGCATATCCCGTTATAACATACCTTACGCACGCACATGTGGGAGCACCAATTACACATTAAAAACACAAAGGGTTAGCACTACTTACTGAGCCTCATGGGAAACCGGTACTCACCTTAAGCTCACAAGAAGCCGACACAACGATCAACCGTTTCCGTTTCCTCACGAACACCTAGTACAACACATACATGAATGGTCATCACTTATACATAGCACCCTTAAGTTAAACATAAGTTAAACAAGCTACTATTCCTGGACCACTGCTTGCGGTCGCAAGTAACTGACTTGTGGTCGCAAAGTTCCCCTAACCACATCCCTTACAGTCGCAAGGTTATCCCTTGCGGCCGCAAGAGGCCCTTATCAATATCCAATGCTTCCGATCGCAAGGGACACCCCTTTTGGTCGCAAACATGTTTCTAGGGTTGGTTACGATCGTAAGTTATGTACCCACGGTCGCAAACCTTATTTCCTTCGCTCATAGGCGGTAACACCACCAAAACAGACCCATGTGATCGCATAGACCTACCATGCGATCGCAAAGACAAGATACAAGACTTACGGTCACAAGCCTACCACTTGCGATCAACACCACACCTTTACGCGACGCGTCCTCATAAATTTCCGCGGCTCGGAATTCACAAACACCCTTACGGTCGCAAGGACCCTGCCTTGCGATCGCAAGGGATCTACACACCCCATGCGATCGCATGCAGTCTCCATGCGATCGCATGACCTCACGATACAGAACCCTTCGTCCCTGCCTTCTGCACAACTCTGTAATACGCGATTTGACACTAAAGACTCGATTAAAATCACATCCAACCGTTTGTACATGTTATCTAACATCTTTAGACACTTAGAAACACACTTACCACAATTAAAACCAAGAGAACACATTTATACATCATCAATTGATGTATTTCTATCAAGAACACAAAACTAGGGCTCCACATAGAAATACTTACAACAAGATGAAGAACAGCTGATTTCCCACTTGAATTGCTATAGAACTCACTTGAATTCAGCTTGATTCTTGCTTTCCCTTCAAAATATCCAAAGCTTGAGGTGTGTACTTGGTTTATACGTATGTTGATGTTGTGTATTTGACTCAAATGAGTCAAATAACGGTGAACCGCCTTTGGGTGGATAATCACCACAACGAGGTATTTCGTTCCTCTTTCCAACTTACAACTTGACACTCGTGTACCCGTTTCACCTAACGGGGATATCTACAAAACCATTACGCGAAACCATTTAATATTATATCACTTTTACTTATTAACTCTTACTTTCTTATAACACCTCATAAATCCACTTTGACTAACTAAAACATAAAACAACTATTAATACACATTTAAAATCAAGGTACAACTACTTGAGCACATAGTACAACTGGGTACTACTAGGCCCATTTTGAGGATGTTACACTTCTGGTTCTAATAGTAAGCCTATACAAGAAGCTCTTTATTAGCTTTGGGCAGAACAGACACTCTGAAGAACCTCCATTCACCAGCCTTGTTCTTAAAGAACATTCCTTCTTCAAACTCAAAAATAAAACTATACATTCTAGGATTGGTGTTTGGTGGAAGAACAATGTTCGGGTTCTCTTGTCCGGTGAATAATGGATGATTGATTGTGGTTTCTCTTTGCTTAAATGGGACAAAGGGTTTCGAGCCTTTCTTGAAAAGAGAGTCCACCATCTTGAAATGTCTTACATACTAATCATGTGTAAAGATCCGTCTGGAGACTGAGTGCAAGATCCAGTATTCAAGCTTTTTGATGAAGGGAATTTTGGTTTGGCTTTTGGATTTGTAGAGATGGTAGAGAATTTTAATCATTTATGTGAAGGAGAAGGTATGACATGAAGGGTTTTTGACCTGACAAAACCACCTAAGACACAAACTGGTCTAATCCTGGGTTTGATCCTATTGGTTCAATCCTAAAGCGGAACTGAATTGAACACAACCCCTTAAACCCTGAGAGGGTTAGGATCTTACTAATGATCTTATTAGTTTCTCATAAACAATCAAGATAAAAAGGTTAGTAACAATTACCTCTTTGATCTTGGGATTGCTAAAGTTAATCCACAGCTACTGCATCACCAACGAATTGCTGCTAGACCGCTACTGGAATTACCCGAACAATACACGAAAAACGTGAATGTGTCTGCGCGTAAAAACGCAAAAGCCGAGAGGCTTTTGTTGGGGTTCATGGTAAAGCACAACGGAAGCACACAAGGTCAAAAACGAATTTAAAAGCATAAACAAGAACCACATGGTGAACCCCAATGGAAGTACCAATCTCTACAACTAAGATTTGCAACTAAATAGGAGAGAAGAGAAGTGTTTATACCCTTGATGTCTCTGGATTGGTTGAGTGCACAAAAGCTCCAAGCTTAAACTCCTTGATCAACTATCCAAGTCCACCCTCAGATTGTTGTGACCTTGGTGTACTAGCACCCCTTGAGCTTAATCCAACACTTGAATTTAGCTTCTGAAACAACACCCAAAAAAACCACCAGGAACCTATCCTTGAACTCTCTCTCAAGCACACTAAAACAACCCTCAAAAGTTTGCTAGTGTGTGTGTGAACTCAATTAACCAAGAGTGTCAAAGAGTGAGAGTTGCATGTCTTTTAAAGAGCCTAAGTGACTCCAGAAGTACCCAAGGTCGGCCAAAGATCGAATCATTAGGATAACATGCATTGATGGATTGTGGAGGTGAAAAGAATAAAGTTGTAATCTGTCAGAAGGGTTTGCGCCGCTACCCGCCCAGGGATAGCGCCGCTAACCGCCCAGGGATAGCGCTGCTAACCGCCCAAAGTTAGCTCCGCGATCGTAGGTGAGTTAGCGACAGAAGAGATAGCGCTGCTAACTCTTTCCAGATTACCAACTATCATTAATTACTCTTTCTCACCCTCCTATTTTAGGTTGTTGTCAAGATCAACCCCCGGCGTGTGACCTGATAGGCCCATACGTCATCGGCAGTGATCAATTGGCGTACGTGAGTCCGTGGGCATACTCTAACAGACTCCCACTTGCACATGACTCACCGTACCCAATGCATCACAGACAGAGAGCGGCCTCTAGTAAGACATCTCTGCCCCCAAGTCGGTATGGGTTTTGTCTTCAGCACAAAAACCAAACTGCAGCCCGTGTGAAATGGTCCTATGGATAAGGGATCAAACATCCTTTTGTTCGTGATATCCAAGTGAACATGAGACATGGTACTAAGTCATTCTCCGTTCGTTCACGATTATGTTTCTCGATCTAGATTGGAGGTAACCAAATCATACAAGTTGCAATCAGATACTTTTATCATTGCACACTTGAGCACGACCATGCATTTTGGTGTTAGAGACCAATCATCGAGGGGCCCATCGATATCTCTCTAAACAGAGGAACAAAATCCTTTGACTACATTGCCCACCACATTGACCATAATCTGCCCAATTACTCCCTTTATAACAGCCAGTTACGGACTGCGTTCTTAAACAACTAGAACAAAGCAGACCAAAGTGATGCAGACACATGCATCTCCAGTATAAGGATGAACTGATATTATCATCCTGATTCACTCATGACAAGTACCACAAAGTGAACTCAGGTGTGGGTCGTCCAGTCACTTGAAACACTTTCAAGTATAAGCGAAGTATCGCGTCCCCGTGTCCCATTCCCCATTGGACAAATGACCAATCACTTCCCTCAGTCTTAGTTCATACTTCCTTACCGAGAAGAATGACCGACCGCGCACATTTAAAATGCAAACGCATTCAGGGAAGAATAAAACATGCTAAGTTGGAACACAGTAAAGATTTAAAGAAATACCCGCAACTTGCGTATTACTAAATCTCCATTTAATAATCGATAAATACAATAAATACAATAATGCTCAATGTTCCCAAAAGGTAAATACATCACATATACTAACCAAATATACATAATCAAACCAAATCGCTAGCAAATCTTATCCCAATGGCACGTGTGTGAGCATCATGCTTTGCCTACGATAAAGGTTTGGTGAACGGATCCGCCACATTGCTATCCGTGTATACTCTACTGATAATAATGTCTCCACTATCGACCACGTCCCGGATATAATGATATTTCCGCGGAATATGCCTCGTGCGTCGGTGAGACCTTGGTTCCTTCGGCAAAGCGACCGCAACCTCGTTGTCACAGAAGATCTCAACAGGGTTGGAGATACTAGGAACCACTCCTAGATCTTGGATGAACTTCCTCATCCAAACATCCTCCTTCGTAGCTTCACTGACCGCAATATACTCAGACTCAGTCGTCGAATCGGCCACAGTGTCTTGTTTGGAGCTCTTCCAGGAGATAGCACCACCATTCAACAGAAACACGAACCCCGATTGAGATCGACAGTCATCCCTGTCCGTTTGGAAGCTAGCATCAGAGTAACCAATTACCCTAAGCTCTTCCGCACCTCCATATACTAAGAACATCTCCTTAGTCCTCTGAAGATACTTGAGAATGTTCTTCACTGCCGTCCAATGTGACTCACTAGGGTTGGCTTGATATCTACTTGTCATGCTCAATGCACAAGATACATCAGGCCTAGTACATAACATGGCGTACATGATTGAGCCTATAGCCGAAGCATAAGGAACTCGCCTCATTACTTCCCGTTCCTCAGGGGAACTCGGGCTCTAATCCTTGCTCAACACTAAACCATGTGACATAGGTACGAACCCCTTCTTGGAGTCCTCCATCCTAAACCTCTTTAGAACTTTGTCAATGTACGTACTCTGGCTTAATCCAATCAACCTGCGGGATCTATCTCTATAGATCTTAATCCTAAGGATATAAGTTGCATCCCCTAGATCTTTCATTGAGAAACAACTCCCTAGCTAGGCTTTTACACCTTTCAAAGTTGGGACGTCGTTTCTAATTGTAGAATATCATCTACATAAAGAACTAGGAATACAACTACGCTCCCACTAGCTCTAATGTAAACACATGGCTCATCCTTGCTCTTAGAGAAGCCAAACTCTTTGACCTTCCCGTCGAAGCACAGGTTCCAGCTCCGAGAAACTTGTTTAAGCCCATAAATGGACTTCTTATGCTTGCAAACTTTACCCGAAAACTCTGGATGCACAAAACCCTCAGCTGTGTCATATACACCTCCTTTGAAAGTGTTCCATTAAGGAACGCGGTTTTGACGTCCATCTGCCAAATCTCATAATCTTCATTAGACCCGTGGTCAAATGATTCCAAGATCCCATACGCTTGGAGCTTGGCGATGCGTTTCTTGTTTATGTGGCCTAGCCGACCATGCCATAGAGATAATTTATCCAAAACACTTTTGGATCTCGAATCAACATTCATGATTGTTCTATTGTTTTGCAAGCTTACGCTTGTCTCATATATGCCATGACATGGAAAAGCTTTGAAATAAAAGACATGATTTTTGTAACATAATATGCTACCATTCTCAAATTTAAAGTTGAATCAATCGTCATACAAAGCATATAATGAAATAATGTTTCTTGCCACGCAGGGCGAAAAAGATACATTTAACAAAACAATAGACATGCCGGATGGAAAGGCGAGCTCCACACTCCCAATCTTCTCAACTGGGACAACCGCTTTGTTTCCCATGATGAGATCCAGTTCTCCATCAACCAAGTCCCTACTTCTTCTTAGTACCTGCACATTATTACAAACGTGACCCAGGCGTTAGAAGTAGAAGTGTTATGGAATTCAATAATGTACGTACCGGAGGCAGCGGCACCTTTAGCTCGAAGCTTCTTAAGCTCCTCCGTGTACTTGGGGCAACTACGCCGGTAGTGACCCTTCTCCCTGCAGAAGAAGCAGGTTGCCTCTTCCGGTGAGGTGGCAGCGGTAGCCACTTGCTTCCCCTTCGGCTCCGGGGTTGGGTTAGGTTTGGGCTTCGGCCCATTGGCCTTGGCCTTCCCCTTCCCCTTGCCCTTAGAGCCCGAAGCGGGCTGCTTCCGCTTCTTGCCACCCTCGTTGATGATAAGGACGACAGTGGAGGTGGAGGGCTTTGACTTGGCAAGCTTACCCTCTGCAGTCTTGAGCATGTCATGTAGCTCCATAATGAACTTGTCCATACTATGCATATGAAAGTTCACAATGAACGACCCATATGATGGAGGCAAGGATTGGAGGATGATATCAACCGCCAACTCCTTCCCCATGGGAAAGCCCAACTCCTCGAGCTGGTCCACGCAACCCTTCATCTTAAGCACATGGGAGGTCACATTGCCGCCTTCCTGCATCCGGCAATCGATAAAGGCCTTGACACACTCATAGAGTTCTTGCCTAGCCCGCTGTTGAAACATGTCCTTCACCTGAGATATCGTCTCATACGCACTCACTTTCTCGAATTGCCTTTGAAATTCGGGACTCATGGTCGTAAGCATAAGGCAAGTCACATCATTTGTGTCTTTGAGGCGTTTCTCATATGCCTCTCGGACGGCCCTTGCCGCGTTGGTAGCAGGGGGTTCTGGAAGAGGTGACTCAAGGACCTCAAGCTTCATCTCATAGCGAAGGACGATTCTCAAAGTCCTATGCCAATCCATGAAGTTCGGCCCGGTGAGTTTCTCCTTTTCCAAAAACGGACGGAGTGACATGTTGGTGGTGTTGGTGTTGCTAGTAGATGCCATCTACAAGCAAAGTACGAAATTGGTTAGTTATGATGTATTAAATCCTTGTTAAATTAATTACCCACTTGTTATAAAACAAATTATATTAACAAGGGCTAAGAACCTCAAAATACCCTAATCCATGACGGGTTTACCGCGGATCACTTCATAGAGCTATTTTAGGCCGGCAAACATTTTACAAATTGCAATCCGTGATTACAACTGTTAGACACTTGCGGGATCCTAGGTACTCATAGCACCATTTGGCATGTTTGATCCCTCCACACCATTCCTCATTAATCCACTTTGGTAGCTCGGTATGGGCACGACAACTACCAAGGTGTGTTAAATCTTGGAATTGTAAATCAACCGTCAAGATACACGGTGGTACTCTAGCCCAATGGTCGGCTCGGCTAGAGCTCGACATCAGACCTTGCGAGTTGCCACACACACCTTCCACACAGTTACGCAAAACCAACCTCGGCTAGAGCTCGACGACCGATCTTGTTTCACTAGATTCGGGTGGTGTCATCTTACGAGTGGTGTGAGATTTACTTTCGAAAAACGGGATTTTGTTTTTCCAGTTAAAACGTTTTTAACCAATTCTTGTCTATGTGGCGCGCAGAGTTTGTAAACCAATTTAAAACTCTTTGGTTTTATTATTTTGAAAAGTTTTCTAGCATGCGAAGAACCTAAACAACCATGCAAGAAACATACAAAATAAAACCAACCACACATGTAAATAAATATCCGGTAACGAGCCAATCCTATGCGTCTTGCCCGTGAGCCAACGGGCAAGACTAAGTCATCTAAGGACAATTCCGAATGACTTGATGTGTGTTCCTCCCACTTGATCCATCGTGTCTCCTACCGACCACCGGATCCAAGTCCGCCAAGAAACCCTCCATGGTCCTTGTTGGCTGCTTCGGTTCTCCTTTTACAATTTACAAATTTAAAAGGAAATGGCATGCAAGCCACGATATCTATTCTAAGATAACACTAACAATTACAAAGAATAGAAAATCAGCATGCAAGCCGTTAAATATACAAACCAAATAAATTAAATTAATTATTACAAACCATTGTGGTACAAACCACCAAATGAATGAATAAATTAACTTTAAACAACCAAACACATCAGATAGGTCTAGAGGCTCATATTGTTACCGGATTTCATACAACCACATAAACAACCACAAATCTACACATGGTGTGCCACACAAGAACCATGTAAATCTTATATGTCTTGGTTAAGATTATCAAAACACTCAAGGCACAAATAATCCTATGTACATATGCATTAGGAACCTTAAACAAGTCAAAATTCCGTATTCATTTATACACAATGTAAGTATATGCAATTAACCATTTTCATGCCAACATGTTAATCCACATATAAATACACCAACCAAGACATAAGGAAACTTAAACATATCAAAACCCAAATTCTAGAAAAAACTTCAGAAAGTACAAATGAGCCAAAAATCCGAACAAAATTGATTTTTAAGCAAAACATGCATTCTGCCAGAAGAGGTTAGCGCCGCTAACTATAAGGAGTTAGCGCCACTACCCATAACAGAGTCCCGCCGCTAACTATAACAGAGTTAGCGCCGCTATATGATCTGTCATTAGCGCCGCTAACTACAGGACAAAACCAAAACACATTTTTCCGGATTTTTCAGGCCACCAAGTGCAAAACTAGTGTATAGGTGGCTCTGATACCACTATTGGGGTTCATGGTAAAGCACAACGGAAGCGCACAAGGTCAAAAACGAATTTAAAAGCATAAACAAGAACCACATGATGAACCCTAATGGAAGTACCAATCTCTACAACTAAGATTTGCAACTAAACAGGAGAGAAGAGAAGAGTTTATACCCTTGATGTCTCTGGATTGGTTGAGTGCACAAAAGCTCCAAGCTTGAACTCCTTGATCAACTATCCAAGTCCACCCCGAGATTGTTGTGACCTTGGTGTACTAGCACCCCTTGAGCTCAATCCAACACTTGAATTTAGCTTCTGGAACAACACCCAAAAAACCAACAGGAACCTATCCTTGAACTCTCTCTCAAGCACACTAAAACAACCCTTTAAAGTTTGCTAGTGTGTGTGTGAACTCAATTAACCAAGAGTGTCAAAGAGTGAGAGTTGCATGTCTTTTAAAGAGCCTAAGTGACTCCAGAACTACCCAAGGTCGGCCAAAGACCGAATCATTAGGATAACATGCATTGGTGGATTGTGGAGGTGAAAAAAATAAAGTTGTAATCTGTCATAAGGGTTCGCGCCGCTACCCGCCCAGGGATAGCTCCGCTAACCACCCAAAGTTGTCGCCGCGTGATGGGTTTTATAACACCTCTTATGTGTCATACTGATTCAAACTCAAACTGGTTTGAACCGACTGAAAGATAAAAACAGATTAATCATTCATAAAAGCGGAACTTGAATGATCAACCACCCTGAAACCCTAAAGGGTTAGAATATTTGTTTATCACAAAGTATATATATATATTTCGACATTATGTATGTATGTACAAAAACAATAATATGAACAATAATAAACAAGAACAATTCATATTATCCATTCAACCAAGAACAACATCATAATATATATATATATATATATATATATATATATATATATATAGAAAAAGCATCAATATAGAACCCCCTCTTAACTATAGAACCTAAAGAACCCCTATTAGCCATTAGATCAGCTAAATCAAAGGATGAGATTTACACATTTAATATATAAATTAAAGATGATGATTTACCCTTCATTTGATATGCTAAGGGTAGTTTGGGAAAAAAAATTCTCCTTCTTTTTCCTATCTGCAAGTCACGATCAATTCACATTTCCCAATTCTCATTTCCATTTGATTTTGCTTTTTCTCTTTCTAAACTACATATCTCTCTCTCCCTAATTTTGCAGATCTGAACTGTTCATCAGCTACAAACTTACAGGCGTTTCTTTCCTTTTTACTGGTGCCATTAAACTTTGTGGTTTTTGCTTCAAATCAAAACTTTCCCTTGCTGTAAACCATGTGCGACGTGGGTGTTTTTCACAACAGAAAGAGGCGACCGGTTTCTCATCTTCAAAGCATCAAACCAACGAGGATTCAAGTAGACAACGAGAATTTAAATCAAAATTTGTGTTGACTGAGGATGAATACGAGTTGAGACCTATTGTTGGATGAGATTCTAACATTTTGTTGATGATTCTTCACGAGGAAACCCGAGAAGGAAGAAGGCTGGATACCACTCGTATATAGTTTGTTCGATCAGAAATCAAGAAGGTAACAACTCTATATTATTGGTGAATTATTAGCTTTCTCTTTGAAACTCTTGATCAGAATTTTGAGTGGTGTAGGGCCTGCTAGCTATTCGAACAGGAGAGTAAAATAGTGGGTTAAAGTAGGATTTTAAAGTCACTAAATCTTGTTCATTTTTGCAATTAAACCATACATGTATATGTATGGTTAAAAATGATTGTTTATGTATGAAAATTAGTACAGATAAATAAACATGAAGATTTAAATGAAAAGTGCATTTTGATTATTTGTTTTCAGTTGTTTCTTTGTGTATGAAATTTGCATTTTGGGTTTGAATTTATAATTTGCATTTTAGGCTGTATGTTTTATTGAATCAGATTGTGAAATGCAAATGAGAGTTGTTAGTTTGCATTTTCATTTACTTATTTAGTGACATACTGGAATTATTGTAGTGTTGTGTATAGATTTGCATTTTGGGTTTGAATATGTAATTTGCATTTTGGGCTGCATTTTTATTGAATCGGATTGTGGAAATGCAGATTATAGTTGTGGGTTTGCATTTTGCATTTTCATAATTTGCATTTTGGAAACATCTACATGACCTGCATCTTCGATATTTTGCATTTTCGAATTTTTGCATTTTGCATTTCAAATGAAACCCAGATGTAAATGCAAAGTCTGAAAATTTGCATTTCAAAAAAAAAAGTTTCAGAACTATATCAAGCCTAGTCTTGTTTGAAAGAGGATGAAAAACTGAATCTATTGATATAATTTTCTTGCTTAAACTCTAAAAAACAAAAGATTTATGATCATTTAAATGTTTTGGTGATTTTTTTTTATAAAAACATTGGGTTTGCTGGAAGAGAATGAGTAAGCGCGTGGATGAGTGTTTTTTTTAGTTTCCAGTTTTGCCCCTTTCACAATGTCACATGTCACCACCAAGATGGTTCTTTAGGTTCTATGTTTAAGGGAGGTTCTTTATATAACCTTACCCTATATATATATATATATATATATATATATATATATATATATATATATATATATATATATATATATATATATATATATATATATAAGTATCAACCGATCAAAACTAGTATATATACATATATACTTGATCGAGATATGTATATCATCAAGAACATGAAGAGGATGATAAGAGTATTATACCTTTGCTTACCTAGGGTTGCTCAAGTAATAATCCACCCATGATGAAGCAAGACGAGATCCCGCTAGAAAGGTTTGCAACCAACACCACACGAACACATGAGCTTGTGATCGAGAATGACCAAAAACCGATTCTTGGTTTTCCTTTGATGTATACGGCCAAAGGCCAAGAGGATAAGAGAGGAGAGTGTTTTCTTTATATGCCTTAGAAAAATTAACCCTAATTCACAATATAATCTCTAATTTATAAGAATAGGATTTAGGATTATATTAGGAAACCATTAGAATATTTCCTTATCTTGAATTAGGATAACTTAATCACCAAGTTAATATATATATATATATATATATATATATATTAATAATTAATAAATAATAAAATATATATATTTATATCCATATGAGGCGTACGCCTCATATGACATATATATATATATATATATATAATATTTATTTTTATTTTATTAATTAATATATATATTTATTAATCCTTATCCAATAATTTAAACCTAAATTATTAATACTATTAATTAACAATATATATTTATTTAACTAATAAATATATATTTTCTTGTCAATTAATAACTTGGTAATTAATTCTCTCCGTAAGTTAAAACCATAACTTACTAACACTGGTTTATAACTAACTGTTATTAAACCGTTCTCCCACTTGTGGTTGCATTACTTCTAAGATAACATGCCCTCACAGGTGTGACCCTTGAGTGCCTTATGGCATTGGACGTGGCATCAGAGTTCAACGGTTATGCACACAAATCCTATCAGACTCCCACTTGTGCTTGCCGTCAACCAGGGTACCTTGATGACACTGGTCTAAGGATACCTCTAAACAAGTCCTTAGGTTAACCAAGCGATAAGAACTCTTATACCCAGGTGTGATAATAAATCCTTATAAAACAAACTATTTTATAATTTATAAAACTAACTGTTTTATAATAAAACTTCATAAGAACCCCTTGTCTTATGATTGGGTATACTTTAGGCTTTTCCCTCTGCATCACGATGTTTCGATTGTGAGTGTGAGCATGGTGTGAGTCAACTCTTAACACTCAGAAACTTTCTCGACTATCCGATTTCGACTGATGTGATAAACGACGAAGAACAAATTAGTTCGTTTGGGCATGGCCATGCATTTCTACAATCTACATCGGTCAAGGGGCCCCAGAAACATCTCTCCTAAAAAGGAGGTGCAGAATGCCTCTCGCATACTTGCATTTGGCAAAACGCTTTCCGCTGACACCAGATATGCCCGTTATTGCTACCCAGGTACGGCGTAGCATTAGGTGCGATCCAAATGCCAGAAGTCTACGCATCACAAACCAAATATCTTAGGCTTGAGGACAACCTATGTGACGAATACCTTTGACTCCTTAACCACGCGGTATTCTTCACGATGTCACTATCCAGTATTCATACCCCCGGTGAATACCCGTACATCCTTGGCCTACACTCCTGGTAGCTATCTTCAATCACTATGAATCTCCACCATGGACTACGATGACGTTATTATCTCCCTAATCGAGGTTCCCACCAAGATAGGTAGTTACGGACAAGATTTTGAATAAAAACTTTTATTCACGGATATTACCAAAACATACAAAATATGTGAAGAGTAATGGGATTAATAATGTACTCTCCATATTCACACTCCTGGAATATAGTAGAAAATTAATACTAGTCCATCGTCTCAATTCACCGCGTCTATTTGCGTTACTATGTTGGTTCAAGTGGACTTATCACGGATCACTTCTTGAAACCACAACATTACTATGAACTAAAAACAAGTATGCACTAACTAGTGCTCCCACTCATTTTGCTAGATGATTTGTTTTCCGCAAACCTTGAAAACAAGTCTAGTCTTTTTAATTTTATCATATTCCCTGAACTTGGAGAACTGGATTAACACATTGTTCCTGAATATATAAAATTATCCCGTAACCATACCTAGTTACATTGTAGATGTATAAAACTTTTCTATTCCAAGAAATAGACTAAAATAATAAAACTTTTGTTTACAGCAAACAAATTTAGATACTTAGTGTATAAACACTTATCTAATATGCTGTTTATTATTTTCAACACTTAATTCTTTTATATATATATTAATATTGGACATCGAATTTCAATATATAATTATGATATCCTGGGACTAGTCCTAACACCTGGACCAATTTGAATCCTCCAAAAAACTCGTCATTAAAGTTATATACATTCTTGAAATTCAACAAGCTAATAATCACTGTGTTTATCCAAAACACTTATTAGCTTCTACGCAAATACATATATATTTCAATTTATCAAAAACTTGATAAATACCTTTGCGTAGGTCAATTGCTCTCACGGACTATTATGAAAGCATAACATTACTTAAAATACCTTATTGACTTGGTCAAGCTTGACACGAAAGTCAAAATACTGATTTTAAGTATAAATCTAAAACTTAGATTTTGAATAAGAATCTTAAAATCGACAAAACCTTAGACTTGAATTTTCCACATACCCACTATTTCCTATTACGGAAATTGGTTTCTCGAAACTTTACATGACTACAAGTATAACACACTTGTACGGATTCTTATTTTAAACATGTGAGTACCCTTGATTATAATATCCATTATAATCATGCTCACCAATGTTTTATCCTTAAACACATTCCTAGAAATAATAACTATTATTTCAAGTGTTTAATACTAGTTCAAACTTTGAACTTGTTTTCATAAATACTTATAATTACTCGATTAGATAAACCTTCTAATCAACAACACCAACCGTGTTGACTCAAGTAATTCCATAAGTTTAGTCGAGCAATTAATGTTGATATATCTCAATGGCAATAATTAATACATAGGATCAACCACTAATAAGTAAAAAACTTTGACTTGTTAGTTAACCTCTAGTCAAACTTGACTAGATATAATCACAAACCACGTGCAAAGATATGTTACTAAATAATTCATTAATATTTTAAAACCACAATTTCAAAAGGTCCTAACAGCTTTCAAATAGAAAAATATTTTTAACTATGAATTATTAATATCCTTGTTTCTTCACGTAGGATCCTTGCATTCTTGGCACCTTTCTCTTTCATTGACCTATTGCAATAAACGATTGCAAATGTCAAACACTAGTTATAAGTTGAAAGCAAATACTGAAGTTTGTCACCGAAGTTACTTGTGGTGTTAGACTAAACACCACCTTCGTGACGCTTAGGGTAGTTGACCTTGTACTGGCAAATCTCACCGTACTTAAAGCACAAATTCTCTGATTTTGCTTTGTTCGGTTTAAATCTCTTGCCCTTGCCATTGCCATTTACCTTGGCCCTGGGTGCAGATGGTCCTGGCTTGGTTTTACCCTTGCCCCTGCCGCTGCGTCCCTTCCTCTTATTACTACTACCCTTATCTACCATGAGAATATCTTTGGACTTAGTACCCATATTAGACTTAACTATCTTGAGCATCGAATGAAGCTCAACTATGGATTTCTCCATGTTGTTCATGTTGTAGTTGACTATGAAAGGCTTATAGTCATTAGACAACGAGTTAAGCATCATATCCGTTGCCAGCTGCAACGGTATTGGGTGTCCAAGCCTTTCTAGGTGGTTCATGACATGGGTACTAACCGAAGTACCTTTAGCCATCTTGCAAGTGTTAAGAGCCCTCGTGATATCGTACCGTCCTGTACCAACCTGCTCCTGAAACATGTCCCTCAACTAGCGGATCATATCATAAGCCGATGTTTCCATCATGCTCATACACTATTGGCTGGGGCATTTCTGTAACACTGTACTTTTTAAACATATAATTTACTGCACGCGGAAGGCTATTACATATAATTATCTTAATTACATAATGGATACAAAAGATTTAACTAGTTTGATGTACAAAGACTTTTACAGTGTTAATACAAAAACAGGCTCTGTAAAAAATTTTAGCATCAGAGTATTGGTCCGTCCATATTCCCAGTCCAAAAACATCAAGCTCACCAAAGAGAATCTGCAAAACAATCTAGTGGGGAATTAGCACAAAGCTAAGTGAGGGAACCAATATCTAATCATAAACAAGGCAAACATGCCTAAACCCAAATAGCTCATGAATCCCAGGAGAACCGGCGGTGTTGCAACCACCTACAACCAAGGTCGGCCAAAACCAAGGTTTACCGATAGCCCTGCTAACATGGATAACAATACCAGCCTTCTTGTGTACAACAAATGCACCCCAAGATCTGATACGGTAAATCCCCAAGCAACAGGCCCAGACTCATCTGATCTCCAAATAACATGTATATACAATCCAAACAAGAGCATTCCAAATAGGATATCATATCCTATATATCAAAAGATATAAATCCACTCACCACAGTCAGCACTGTTGAATCCCACTCAGTTGACTAAATTCACTGAGTCTTCTCAGTTCCTGAGATTAAGGTAACATAAGTCAGTATTAAATTCAAAATACTGATCCAAAATAATTATTATATTTATTCATGATTCTCATGTATATGCACATATACATATTTTTTCATCATACACAAACCCAAATAGATATACAAATTCCTGTTTATCTTTGAATCATCAAATCCGACTATATTCAAATCCGATTGAATTGAATTCCGAGCAAAGGACCAAATTCCGATAATACCCAATTCCGATAGAATCAATCCCGATAGAATCAAATTCCGAGCAAAGGCAAAAATCCGAGCAAAGGCTCATTCCGATAAAATGCACAATCCGATAAAAGTAACAATCCGAGTAAAGGTACAATCCGAGAATATACAAAATCCGATAATATGTAAAATCCGAGATAAGGCACAATCCGAGATAATGTCCAAATCCGAGAAAATGTAATTCCGAGAAAATGTTAAGGCATTCTATAGATATTTAGTCAGATTTCATCCAATTCCGAGACATTCTATCGGTATTCGTCAATTCCGATCAGATCTGTAGGTATTCACCTAATTCCGATTAAATCTATCGGATTTCACTAATTCCGACAACTTCATACTTAAAACCGACATATTCATGTGTTCTTCCCCAATTTCGGTTTCTAACTTAAATTTCCCACTAATTTTGTGCATACAAGTTCTATAAGTTTCCAGAAATCATCCAACTCATATAAACAACATGTATAGATCATAATTTCTAACATGCATACATCCTAATTCACCAATTTACCAAGAATTAATCGGTATTCACACACACACACACACACACACACATACACACACACACACACACACACACATATATATATATATATATATATATATATATATATATATATATATATATATATATATATATATATATATATATATATATATATATATATATATAAACCGAATCACATTAACAATTCAAAATCATAAATCAGTGATCTAATCTTGAATTGCTATGAATTCAGAAACCTAATTGTATGCAAGACTTGAAGATCAAATGTTGAATTATTTTCTTCTTTTGATTCTCGGCCGAGAGCAAATAAACACACACACACAACACTTTCTCAAATGCATGCAAATGGGGATGAGGTGGTGAGGTTGGTGACTAAACTCACCAAATCCGGCCACCTCACAATCCACTATTTTAATTAATGTTTAATTTGAATTAATTATCAAATAATAATAAACATTTAATTATCACAATTACTGAATTAAACATAATGACAAATAATTCACATAATTAAATTAAATCTCAACTTAACTTAATTAATTACCTTAATTAATTTAGGTCGGGTAAGAGGGTGTTACAATTTCCCACCGGCTCCTCGAGGACATACCACTTTCTCTCATGCCTGAGCACGATCCGAAGATTGCGCTCGTAGTTGAGAAAGTTAGGTCCGGCGAGCTTATCCTTCTCAAGGATAGAATGGAGTAAGAGTTTATTAGTGTTGGATGCGTTTGCCATCTACAATCTCAATTATGTAGTTCAATTAGTAACACACAATATACTTTGCTAATACAAATCGATAAAAACCTTAAATGATAAGTATTAGCCCTGTGATCTATATTTCACACACTTGACGCAAGGTTTGGGCCTTCCCTCCAAGTCATGCTATTTCTGGCATGTAACACCCTGTACCAATCATACCTATCTGATACGACTCCTAGAACCTCGTAGAGTACTTAGAAAAAATATAGTATGTTTAACTCTACTCTAGTGTAATTTTGGTCCAGGACTCCCGATTATCACCAAAATAGATCGCACCACCTAAGACAGTATGAATTCTGGCCGGGACTCCCGATTATCGTAGAACCTTTCATACCCTTTACGCAATGGTTTGAACCCGGATGCCCAAGGTTTGGGCACTTCCGACACCCGAGTACCGTTTAACAGTAAAGGTGTACCATTAGGTGGGTAGGGCACTGATCTAAGATTTTCTTGGGTTTTATAATTAAGTTTTTAAAAAAACTTAATTTTCCAGTTTTGTAAAAATATTATAAAACTATCTGTTTTAAAATCCGTATATCTTAGTATACCTTGAACTAGGTACACAATACGTCTTATGATAAAACCATCTTAAAAACAAACTGTTTTAAAATGCTGATACGACAATCATAAAATATTTAATTTTATAAAATTGTTGTCGTATTCCAATTTAATCATATATCGATTAATAAAAACTATTATTAACCTCCTGCTTTAATTTTATAGTCGCATAAAAATCATAAAAGTAAAGCACAACCACGTAGATAATAAACTTGTTATAGTTTTGCCAACTATGTCCTAAGGGGTCAACTAAGGACAAACTAGACAAAGCTTGATCCCGTGGCTTGATCTTGTGTTTAGTATCCTTGCTCCCACTGGCCTTGACACCTCCAGTCTTGACTCGAGCAAATCCATCGTGTTCCTCCATTTTTGAAAGACTCCATCTTGATAGATCTTCGTCCTTGGTTTTGGTTACAACAAACTAAACTAGAATACATGAAATCCTATTCTATTACTTTTACATAATAAAAGGGGTTGTAAGTAGCACGCAGGCCTCCCCAAAATCAAAAAGAAAAACGGAAAGGAAAAACAAAATCACAGGTCTAAGTTGGCAAAACCTATAACCTACATGTCCAACCAAAACAAGAATATACTGTTGACTTGTTTAAGTCAAGCATTTGTAGTTGACATGTAGAAACTACAAACGCGACTTAAAAATACTAATGCGAATTAGTATACAAGTCAAACCCATTCACCATTTATATATAAATAATCAACACGCATTACATATAAATAATGCAAACAACATACATACATCCTTGATCTATTAACCTTTCTCGTTACCTCTCAATTAATTAAACTATTAATCGAGACGAGAAATATGACAAAAACTTTGTCATCCTTTTTAATCAATTATTTACTATTGGTATAAAAAACTATTACACCAAATGTGTTTTAATCCAAAAACACCTAATTGATTAAAATTGTCCTTGTCTTACTTTGTTCAACAATAATACACCATTATGGTTAAATATTATATTTCAATCCAAAGATATAATAATCCTTTATTTTAACTTAACTAGTTAAAATAATCCTTTTAACCATAATTTGTATGTAACATCCTCAAAATGGGCCTAGTAGTACCTAGTTGTACTATGTGCTCAGTTGGTTGTACATTGACCTTAAATGAGTATTTAATAGTTGTTTTAGAGTTTTAGTTAGTTAAAGTGGATATATGAGGTGTTATACGGAAGTTAGAGCTAGCAAGTAAAAATAATAAAATGTTAATCGGTTTCGCGTAATGGTTCCGTAGATATCCCCGTTAGTTAAAACGGATAAACCTAAGTTAAGTTGTAAGTTGAAAAGGGGAACAAAATACTTAGTGTCTAAATTAGACACTTCTAAGTCGGTTAAAGTTATCCATTATCCCCTGCCTTTGTCAAAAACACACATACACGCATTCATACTTACGTACATACACTCATACTATCTCGACTCTTGGAGTTTTGAAAGAGAATTCAAGAAGGGAAAGGATTGTCAAGTGATTTTAGTAACAAGTCAAGCTCCAATCTGCTGTGTAATAACAGATTTGTAAGTGTTCTTGAGCTCCAAATCTAGTTTTGAGTTTGTAAGTAAGAAACACCAAATTGAAGGATTAAATGGTGTTTTGATGTGGGTTTTATGTACAAAGGTGTTAGCCAACTTCTATAGATGTTAAATAGAGTATATAAACGATTGAAGTTGAGTTTTAGTCGATTTGGGAGTCAAAAAAGGGTGTTTGCAGGTCTGTACACGAGTCTCAGTAAGTAGTGCTAACCCTTGTGTGTTTTT
This sequence comes from Pulicaria dysenterica, assembly GCA_947179395.2. Taxonomy (NCBI): domain Eukaryota; kingdom Viridiplantae; phylum Streptophyta; class Magnoliopsida; order Asterales; family Asteraceae; genus Pulicaria; species Pulicaria dysenterica. The sequence goes on from OX359293.1 coordinate 47,370,092, forward strand.
AAATGTGTAATTGGTGCTCCCACATGTGCGTGTGTAAGGTATGTTATAACGTGATTTGCCATGCTACAGTGTTATATTGTCAGTGACTAAAAGTATGTAACGTGAATCATGTGGTAAGTATATGTTATGATTAAGTTATACTCGCATGTTCTGTTCACTAGGATGAACAGTATTTGTTGTGATTATGTGCGCGCATGATATTGGATCCTGATTGGATCACTTATTGTTTGTGTACTTATGTCCGGACACTCGGGAAACTGCTTATAGTTTCCAAACTCGGTTGAGGTCAGCTGGCTATATTGCGGCTGGATCCCTTGAGGGCCTAGATGGCTGGGTTATTCAGGATCAACGGTGACTCGGTGGTGCACGCTGGGTCATAGGTTCTGCAAGACCGCCGTTCCTTGACAAACAGTGGGGTCTTGGTTTGTAACTAAGGCCTAATTTGAGCCCAGGTGGCTCCGCAAGGTGCTCAGGGGGTTGCTCTTTGCTTCCCCACCAGCATGGATTGGTGTTGCTGATTTCTCAGTTGGATTCGTTGAGCGGGATTTGCAACCCCGCGAGATATGACTCCCTCTGACATGTTGGCACTCCTCGATGTGATAGGATAGCCTTGTGTGCTTTTCCTGTGTTGTGATAGTATGTTTATTGATACTTATGTGCAACCTGTACTCACTAGCTAGTGTAGCTAACCGGTTCATGTTTTACTCTTTTACAGGTAAAGATTTAGGCAGCCTGGTGAGGCGGGTCCTTATAGGTACTTATAGTTGCTTTCCGGGAGCACTACCTTGTTATACTTTATATCTTGTGATCCGATGGTCGGTTAGTAGTACGGTAATACCGGTTTGTTTTGTTAATTGGCTTTTCATGTTTATAATCGCCAAGTTGAATAATAACACTTTATATTTTATAATCAGTGTTTAGTTTCTGCTGCACGTCTTGATAAGTATACTTAAAAAGTTTTAAATTATTACTGAATTTAAGCTCGTGAAACCGGTGTTACAATTAGGTATCAGAACCTAAGTTTGAGGGAATCGAGCACTTGTAAAAGTATTCGATCTCAAACTCGGGCCCGACCATCATTAGGTGTTCCTTACGGGATGATTGGGATTGAGTGTGAGTGTTATGTGATTACTGTGCGTATCAACTAACTTGTAGTGTGAATAGTTCGAAAGTGAGTCGCGCGTTACATATTCCTTTTTGTACCAGTAGTAGACTAAGATGTCGGAGCAGCAAAACAGTACTGAGCAAGACATTGTGCTAGCGGGAGATAGAATGGCTCGTCTTCGCCTTGAAGTAGGAGAAGAAGTTTTTCGCTACTACTCCGAGGACTTGAAGCGTGAGCAAGAGCGAGAGGCTTATGTCCGACATTTAGAAGAGGAGTTGCGGCTGACTAGAGAGATGTTGTCTCGTTCGATTAAAAGTAGAGATGATAAGTATAACGCTTTCCAAGAGTTTCTTTTCTGTAAACCTCCTAGTTTTAGCGGTAGTGACGACCCTTCTGTTGCTACTCGATGGCTTCGAGAGATGGAGGAGATTTTTGAGTTTTGTAATAGTGCAGCGGGGTATCGCGTGGAATACGCAATACACATGTTGAAAGATGGTGCTGCTTCATGGTAGAACGCTGTGGAAGCTTCTATTAGTAAGAGAGTACTAGATACCTTGACTTGGGAACAATTTCGGGAGAAGTTGATAATCAAGTATTGTACTGATTTCAATGAAGAGTACGTAGAGCAGGAACTTAATAAGCTCCAAAAAGGAAGACAATCCATGAGAGACTTGATCAAAGCTTTTAAAGATAAAATAGAGTTTCTCCCGAGGTTGCTACCTTATGAAAACTCTAAGATACAGAAATTTGCAAGCCTGTTACCGATCGGACATCGTGTTTGTGTTAAAATCGCTACAAGCTTGAAACAAGCATTTCAGATAGCACTGCAGATTGAAGAAGAATGTCTACGTTATGAAAGTGATCAAGTGAATAAGAGTAAGAAGAGAAAATTACCGCTGTTAGTTTCCCTAGATGGACAATCCTCTGCGGTAAAGAAATCTGATTCCTCTAAAAGGCTGAGGTTTAATGGTCCTTGGTGTTGTAAATGCCGCACTTATCATACCGGAGATTGTGCGAAAGTTACTACCAGATGTATGGGATGTGGACGTATGGGACATACGGGAGATGAATGTGAGTTTAAAGAAAGGGTGTGTTTTAGATGTCTTAAGCCGGGGCATAAAATTATGAATTGTACTGCAAGAAGAGGCATGAGAGTAGACGAATCTTCTTCTGATCAAAGAATGAAAATGCTCCCGGTGACAACTGAAAGGCGTCCTCAGTGATGACATAGAAAGCCAGCAGGAAAGGAAGGATAGTTATAAGTGTTTTCTTTAGTAGTTCTGTTGTAACTGTATTAGTAAGTTTAAGAGTCGGTATTTTTTTGTTCGTAATGTTGTAAATTAGTGGTTTTGTAAGAGGTTGTAAGTGTCTGTTTTGTGTGTACTGACTCGTTTAAAGTAAGATTTGTTAATACCAAGCAGTAATAGTTGTTAATTATGTTTTTGGTTATTATTGATGTTGATGAATTTAGATTAGATATTCATTCTAGTCCGTGAAATATAATAAGAGAGTGGCATTCGTACTAGTTTCTTGTTTAAAGTGTAAAAGATAAGTTTAGGAAGTAATCAATAAATCCAAATAAATGGTGTGAAGATATAGTTCGAGTACTAATTAGTGAAACTTAAACGGTTTGTTAAGAAAGTATGTGTAAAGTGAAGTTGTATTTGTACTAATTAAGAGTTCTTTTGTTGCAGAGATATGAATAGAAACATAAATCAGCAAGCTGAGAATGAGGAAACACGTGAGGAGACTTTGGATCTGACTGCTATAGGCGAACTTCAAGATCATATCTCTGTATATGGAAATAGACGTGGAGCCATACCTACGCGACACCTCCGAGAGGTGATGTCTAACCAATTGGATAAGTGTTTTCGCAGAAATATGCCGTTAGTTATACGGAAATGAGAAGAGAAGTAAAAAGTGCGGTTCTAGAAGAATTTCAAAGATCGAAAGAAGAAGAAATTCACAAGGACACTAAGAGAGCAAAAACACAGACTGAAGCTGGTAGATCTAGAGTTAGAGTGGTATGTGAAGTTTGCGGTAAGAATCACGCTGGGGAATGCAGGTATAAAACGAAAGTCTGTTATAAATGTGGACTCCCAGGACATTATGCCAAAGAGTGTTTGGGTAAGTTATGTTACAAGTGTAGCCAGTACGGGCACGACTCTTCGGAGTGTCCTAAATAGTTAGAAGTGATATGTAGGTCCTCAAACGATTGTAGATAGTGTCATGTGGTTTAAGTGAAACGCGTGTAAGTGTAATGTGTGTATTGTGTGTACAAAAATGTTGTGTTTAGTTGGAATAAATATAGTTTTGGTGTTTGTAGCTTTTGTAATAATTGTGGTTGTTGTCTAATGTAGGATAATTGTGATAGCATGTGACCAAGTGTATGATCGAGGTTGGATTCCGAGGACGGAATCCTATTTAAGGAGGGTAGATTTGTAACATCCTCAAAATGGGCCTAGTAGTACCTAGTTGTACTATGTGCTCAGTTGGTTGTACATTGACCTTAAATGAGTATTTAATAGTTGTTTTAGAGTTTTAGTTAGTTAAAGTGGATATATGAGGTGTTATACGGAAGTTAGAGCTAGCAAGTAAAATAATAAAATGTTAATCGGTTTCGCGTAATGGTTCCGTAGATATCCCCGTTAGTTAAAACGGATAAACCTAACTTAAGTTGTAAGTTGAAAAGGGGAACAAAATACTTCGTGTCTAAATTAGACACTTCTAAGTCGGTTAAAGTTATCCATTATCCCCTACCTTTGTCAAAAACACACATACACGCATTCATACTTACGTACATACACTCATGTTTATAATCGCCAAGTTGAATAATAACACTTTATATTTTATAGTCAGTGTTTAGTTTCTGCTGCACGTCTTGATAAGTATACTTAAAAAGTTTTAAATTATTACTGATTTTAAGCTCGTGAAACCCGGTGTTACATTGTATATATGTATATACAAATTTTAAGTCTGTAAAATTAATACATATATACAATTTTGTATTATTTAATTATTCCGAATTATGCGTCCTAAAAATACAAACGGTATTATAACGCATAGCCTTTGGTCCAAGAGCCCGTTCTCGGTTTTCCCTAACTGGGCCGAGAAGCCCATCAAGTTCTAAAATAACTTTATAAGCCCAAATAATTTAAACTGAATAATTTAAGTCCTAAAAACAACAATTATAAATAATTTTAGTTTAAGAACTATAAAAGATAAAAATTTCTATTTGGGCCTTAGTTTAAAAGTTGGACAGAAAGAACTAATTGGGCCGACCCTATCCTGGGCCCAACCTCATTGGGCTGCCCTCATTTGGGCCATAACAGCCGATTCATCACCACCACCGGCTGTCTCATCTGGGCCGAGACTGCCGCAACACTGGGCTGCCGCATCTGGGCCGCCGCCAGCAGTCACGCGGTGGTCGCGGGTGCTGATTTTCGGTCAAATAAAAAAAACGGAAAAATAATATGAACAATTTTATATATCAAAATTAAATCTAGAAATCCTTAATACATTTAAAGTTCAAAACTTTTAAATCAAAACTTGTTTTAAATATTTAAACTTTGATTATCCTTATCAACATAACTTGTTGATAATAACTAGGATTTCAAAACCTTTTAAAGTTTATCCTTTAATCTAAAACTAAACTAGTTTAGATTAAAAACTTTAAAACAATATTAACCAAACTGATTAATATTTGTATCATATAAAATCGATATATACATATACAAATATATATATACATGAACGAAAAATATACATTTATAGTTTTACATCTTTAACCGGTTAAACCTAACTGATTTAACCTTTCTGATTAAAAATTAAAAGCTATAAAATCTTTCAATATTCAAATCTAACTGTTCGAATATTAAAACTTATAAACTGAGATTAACAAAACTTGTTAATCCCTACATTTCCGATTATATATATATAAAAGAACAAGAACAAATAAACAGATCAAACAATATATAATACAATGTGATAAACTGAGCCGTGGTTCACCACTGATGGGTTTTATAGCACCTCTTTGTGTGTCATACTGATTCAAACTCAAACTGGTTTGAACCGACTGAAGGATGAAAACAGATTAATCATTCATAAAAGCGGAACTTGAATGATCAACCACCCTGAAACCCTAAAGGGTTAGAATGTTTGTTTATCACAAAGTATATATATATTTCGACATTATGTATGTATGTACAAAAACAATAATATGAACAATAATAAACAAGAACAATTCATATTAACCATTCAACCAAGAACAACATTATAATATATATATATATATATATATATATATATATATATATATATATATATATATATATATATATTCTACTTATAAATAAATAAATAAATATATATATATATATATATATATATATATATATATATATATATATATATATATATATATATATATATATATATATATACTAGCATTGTACCCGCGCAATGCTGCGGAGGCAAATAGTTTGTACCCGATAACATATCATTTTTAATATAATATAAGAGCATGATAAAATATTTTTTACATGATAATATGTCATTTTATTTTTTTTCTTTTTTTCATAAACTATTTTCTTTTTCATTTCATTTTTTTTCATAAATTATTTTCTTTTTTTAAACATATTTCTAAAAAAAATAAAACAATTTTTTTTTGTAATTTAGAAAGTGTGTAATTATATAATATGTTTATTGGTGAGTGTGTAAAGTAGGAAAGAGAGAGTTGAATGTTATTTTTTTTTACAATTTAGAAAGTGTGTAATTATATAATAATGTTTATTGATGAGTGTGTAAAGTAGGAAAGAGAGAGATGAATGTTATTTTTTTTTACAATATAGAAAGTGTGTAATTATATAATAATGTTTATTGGTGAGTGTGTAAAGTAGGAGAGAGATGAAGGTTATTTGAGGGGTATATTAGGAAATTCAATTTACTTAAAAATTAAGAGTTTTTAGGGTGTAAATGTATTATATAGGAGTAAGATATATATATATATGTATATATATATATATATAAGTATCAACCGATCAAAACTATTATATATACATATATACTTGATCGAGATATGTATATCATCAAGAACATGAAGAGGATGATAAGAGTATTATACCTTTACTTACCTAGGGTTGCTCAAGTAATAATCCCTCCATGATGAAGGAAGACGAGATCCCGCTAGAAAGGTTTGCAACCAACACCACACGAACACATGAGCTTGTGATCGAGAATGACCAAAAACCGATTCTCGGTTTTCCTTTGATGTATACGGCCGAAGGCCAAGAGGAGAAGAGAGGAGAGTGTTTTTCTTTATATGCCTTAGAAAAATTAACCCTAATTCACAATATAATCTCCTATTTATAAAAATAGGATTTAGGATTATATTAGGAAACCATTAGAATATTTTCCTTATCTTGAATTAGGATAATGTAATCACCAAGTTAATATATATATATTAATAAATAATAAATAACAAAATGTGAATAACTTAGCTACACCTTCCACACACAAACAGTTGGTGGGCTCACCATGGTGCGTAGTGTATAAGTAGGACCCACCAAGTGTTTGTGTGTGGAAAGTGTAGCTAAGTAGCTACACCATGGTGTAGCTAAGTTAATCCTTAATAATATATATATATATATATATATATATATATATATATTATATTTATTTTTCTTTTATTAATATATATATATATATATATATATATATATATATATATTAATCCTTATCCAATAATTTAAACTTAAATTATTAATCCTATTAATTAACAATATATATTTATTTAACTAATAAATATATATTTTCTTGTCAATTAATAACTTAGTAATTAATTCTCTCCGTAAGTTAAAACCATAACTTACTAACATTGGTTTATAACTAACTGTTATTAAACCGTTCTCCAACTTGTGGTTGCATTACTTCTCGGATTACATGCCCTCACATGTGTGACCCTTGGGTGCCTATTGCATTGGACGTGGCATCAGGGTTCGACGGTTATGCACACAAATCCTATCACCGCGATCACGAGTGACTTAGCGACAGAAGAGATAGAGCCGCTAACTCTGTCCAGATTACCAACTACATTAATTATTCTTTCTCACCCTCCTCTTTTAGGATGTTGTCAAGATCAACCCCCGGCGTGTGACCCGATAGGCTCACACGACATCGGCAGTGATCAATTGGCGTACATGAGTCAGTGGGCATACTTCAACAACTTTTGCCTCTTGTTGTCGTCGACGCAGAGAAGAGAGGGAGAGAGGCTAGGGTATTTTATTTTGTTGCAAAACTATCTCTTATAGATAAATAAGCTTATTTTTTAGGTTTAAATACTTTAAACCTTATCCAAGCCCAAGCCCAAGCCCATTCAATTAAAGCCCATGTCTTTAACTGAAGTTTCATTCTTTGCACTTTGACCCACTGTACCTTACTAGTTAATTAATTAACTATTAATTAACTGGTCCATTAAATATTAAAACTTAATATTTAATTACCTTTAAATAATAAATAAATAGTTATTATTTATTTCTCTCAAATAATTAATTCAACTTATTAATTGTTTCCACACAAATACTGATTAATTCCAAACTGTTCTAATTGAGTGTGTAGCCGTGTGAACCTTTAGTCTCTTATAACAATGGATACAATATACCAATTAATTATATGTGCACATAATTCAACAGACTCCCACTTGTGCAAGATAAGTAATAGTTACTGTACATTGTTAGCCTAAGGAGGTCCCTAGCCAGGCACTTAGGATAACCAGGTCATAAGAACTCTTATACCCCAAAGTAATGAGTGATAAAGTAAACTCTCATAAATCAACTGTTTATGAGCAATCTATCATAAACTAACTGTTCATGAATTAACTATCATAAACTACCTGTTTATGAATGGGTATGGTTTTTATGTTTGTCCCTTTGCAACACGATATTTCAATTTTGAGCATGAGCATGGAGAGTGTCAACTCAAAAACTCAAGAATTATTTCATGACATCCTTGATTTCAAACTGCGTGATAAACGACAAAGAACAAATCAGTCCGTTTGGGCACGGCCGTGCACTTACCAGTTTTTTAATCAGTCAAGGGGCCCCAAAATATATCTCCTAAAAAAGAGGTTCAGATACCTTCTTACATATTTACATTTGGCAATACGGCTCCCACTGAATCTAGACATGCCCCTTATGACCACCATGTTAAGGCGTGGCGTTAGAACGCGCTAAAAAGACAATGGTTACCGCATCCCAAACCAAATACCTCAGGTTTGAGGATAACCTATGTGATAAATACTTTTGACATGAATCCACGAAGTATTTTTCACGGTGGGACAATCCAATATTCGTAACCCTAACGAATATCCGCCAATTTTGGGTCCGCAAAAGGCTTTTGCAGCTATATTCGATATACCTTCGAATCTACCCCAAAATTACGATGACTTTATGTAACACCCTCTTATCCGGCCTAGTATAATAAGGTATTTAATTAAGTTAAGTTTGAGATTTAATTTAATTATGTGAATTATTTGTTATTATTATTAAATAATGGTTATTATTTGGATAATTAATTTAAATTAAATATTTTGTTTAATTAATTTTGTGAGTGGAATGTGAGGTGGCCGATTTGGTGGGATTAGTCACCACCAAACATCCTCATTACATGCAATTGAACAAAAATTGAGTGTGTGTGTGTGTGTGTTTTTGTTTGCTCTCGGCCGTGAATCAAAGAAGCAAGGATCCGACAAATTTGATCTTCAATCTTGCATGCTTGAACTGATAATTGAGAATCATAAACATTGTTGAGGTTAGATTACTGAATTATAGTTGTTAATTGATAGATATTCGGGTTTTGAATGTTAAATATGAATTTCGATTGATTCTTATTGAAAATTGATGTTTATAAATTGAATGCATGTTAGATTTTATGATCAATACATGTTGCTTATATGATTAGAATGAATCTGGAAAACCTAGAACAATTGCATGTTAGAAATATGAAGATTTAAGTTAGAAATAAAAAATGGGCAAGAACACATGAATATGTCGGATTTAAGTATGAATTGGTCGGAATTGGTAAATTCCGATAGAATTGGTCGGAATTGGTAAATCCCGATAGAATTAATCGGAATTGGATCGGAATCATACAAAATCATCTATGGATTTCCCTAACTCCTTTATCGGAATTAACATTTCCCATTTGCTCGGAATTCTCTTTTATCGGAATTGTACATTTTCTCGGAATTGACTAAAAGACCTATTACTTTTATCGGAATTCCATTTCATCGGGATTCAGTTTGATCGGATTGTACCTTTTCTCGGATTGAGTCTTTGCTCGGATTGTGTCCTTACTCGGAATTGGATACTATCGGAATTGGAGATTCTCGGAATTGGTCCTTCACTTGGAAATAGACAATCGGATTTGGAGTGAAACCATATGATTTTCCTATGCTTGATCGGAATTCTAATATTGCCTATGCTCGGAATCTGAGTTTATAAGGAATCCGAATAAAGATGAGATTTACCAAACTCTTTGATGATTTGAAGATAAACATGAGTTGTAAATCTATTGAGATTATGACATGTGAATGAAAGTAGATTGATTTCAATTGTTTAATGTATGAATATATGTGTATATGAACATATACATGAGAAAACATGAATAAATATGATGTTTATTATGAATCAGTATTATGAATTGAATACTGACTTGTTTTCACTTAATCTCAGGAATTGCGAAGACTAAGTGAATTAGTCAACTGAGTGTGATCCAGCAGTGTTGACTGTGGTGAGTGGATTTATATCTATTGATATACAGGATATGATATCCTATTGTTACTTGCTCATTGGACTGTTTGTCTTGATTTTGAATATGTATACATGTTACCTTTGGAGATCAGCGTGGTGGTTTTTCGGCTGGGCCTGGTTTAGGGATATATAGTATTAGCTCACGGTTTGACTTGCATTTGTTGTATTCAATGGTGCTAATATTGTTATCCATGAAACTGGGCCATCGGTAAACCTTGGTTTTGGCCGACCTTGGTTGTAGGTGGTTGCAACACCGCCGGTTCTCCTTGAATTATGAGCTTTGAGTTGTAGGCATGTTGGCCTTGTGTATGTTTAGATATTTGTTCCCTCACTTAGCTTTATGCTAATTCCCCACTAGATTGTTTTGCAGATACTCCTTGGTGAGTTTGTGAATTATGAAGACTGGGATGTTGGACCAACCATAACTCTAATGTCAAAGATTTTGTTAGAGCCTGATTTTGTAATTAACACTGTAGTGGCATATTTTGTAAATCTGAAATGAACAAATGTTGTATTAACTTTAGTTCTAAATTAATTTTATGTAATTAGCTTCCGCACGCCGTTTTATGTTAATTTAAAAAGTACAGTGTTACAAATTGGTATCAGAGCCCTGGATTGAGGATTTGCATGAATGATTTGTGCAATACTCAAACCGAGGCTCTGGTCAGTCCAGTATTCCCAGGGTGGGTAATTAGTAGTATAGCTTTGAGGGCGGTTAGTGTGTTTATACTAACGAATTATATCTAACAAATGGTGAGATGTTGTGTTTAGAACAGAAATGGCTGACAACGTGAACCAGAAAACTACCCCTGTGTCCCCAGAAGGAACAACAATCAATCCTCTACAGCTGCAAATGAACAACACAATCGGGCTGGTACTTCTCACAACGGTGAATCTGATCAGCAGGATTATGTGTTACAGTTAGAGGATACTTTGCAAACTCTGAGGGATAGAATTCAAGAGTTGGAACAGCAGCAGCAAACTCAATCTTCTCAGCCAACCCAGACTATTCATATGCCCAGAGAGTCAGCCGTGTTTACCCAATCCATACCACCCCCTGTTTACTCAGCTGCACCATTTAACACCGTGTCAACTCCTTTTGGAACTTTACCCTTTGTGTCAATGCCACCAGTAACTCAGCCCTATCAATCCCAACAATAGTATCAACCCCAACAAAACTTCTTTATTCCATGGTAACCAAATAAGGGAGGTTTCAGACCTAAATGTCAGTACAAGGACTTCATGGATTGCCAGCCACCCGAATATTCCGAAAGTTCCAACCCTATAGATACTTTGAACTGGTTGAGAGAAACGATCAAAGCATTGGATACCTGTAACTGTGAGGAGTCTGACAAAGTAAAATTTGCAACAAAGAGACTTAAGGGTCAAGCTGCAACATGGTGGGATTCTTTAACTGCTCATCTATCCAGGGAAGTGGTGAACTCTATAACTTGGGATCAATTCCAGGGCAAATTCTTTGAACAATTCTGCAATACTTATGATTTATCTAAGGTGAAGCGGGAATTCTTGGATTTGGCTTAGGATGATAAGATTTTAGTGGATGAATTAATTGTTAAGTTTAATGAGAAGTTAAGGTTTGCCAAACAGTGGGTACCTGATGAGCCTTCTCAGATAGATCATTATGTTCAAGCATTATTACCTGAGTATCGGGGTAACACCTGAATGGCAACTTCGTTGGTACAAGCTTTTACTCTTGCTCGAGTTGCTGAAGGAGATGTGAGAGCTCGAGAGAGAATGAATCGTGAGAAAGGATCATCTCACAAGTCCAGTGGAAATCAAGGTGGGAATAAAGGCAAGTGGCAGGGCAACTAGAATCGGGGTGATCAGAAATCGAAGAGTTCAGGATCTTTTCAGAATAAGCCATGGTGTAAGCCATGCAAATCTCGTCACACAGGACCTTGTACACTGCAGACTAAACAGTGTTTGCGTTGTGGTGGAATCGGTCATGAATTATCAGATTGTAAGTATAAATCAAATGTGTGTTGGAACTGCCATGAGGAGGGTCATAGAGCTGGAGCTTGCACAAAACCTAAAGAAACGGGTACGGGGCAAGGGGTAGCTCATGTCTGGGGATCATTTTCTGCAGGACAGAAGAGAAAGGCCGCACCTTCCGCGGAAGGGAGAGCCTTCAAGATGACGGTAACTGAGGCTGCCGAAAATAATGATGTTATCACGGGTATGTTTTTGATAAACTCTGTGCCTGCTCGTGTTATTTGACTCTGGTGCAAATAGATCCTTCATGTCTGTATCGCTGTGTGATAAATTGAAACTGCCTGTTTCTATGATTTCTTCTCCGTTAGAAGTAGAGATAGCTGATGGTAAGATAGTGCTGTAACTTCTACTGTGACTGGGGTATCGATAGACATTGATGGTATTAGTTTGCCTGTAGATTGTTTGCTTATGCCTATACCGGGGTTTGACTTAGTACTAGGCATGGATTGGTTAAGTCACCATAAAGCTAGTATTCAGTGCCATAAGAAACTCATTACTATTTCTTTGGTTGACGGGTCGCATGTCGTGGCTCGTGGGGATAGATCTTCTTCTTCCTTTCCAATAATCTCGTATATGAAGGCTAGAAAATCTTTAGCCAAAGAATGTGCGTCTTTTCTGGCATATGCCATCAATGCGAAGAAAGAAAAGAAACCAGTCACCGAAGTTCGTGTTGTATCTGAATATCCAGAAGTATTTCCAGATGATCTGCCGGGATTACCACCTACTAGGGATGTTGAGTAAAAGATAGATCTGATTCCTAGCACTTCACCAATTGCAAAAGCTCCTTATCGCTTAGCTCCTTCAGAAATCCGGGAGATGATGAATCAAATTCAAGAGTAACTTGATAAGGGATTCATTCGTCCGAGTTCTTCGCCGTGGGGTGCGCCAGTATTATTTGTTAAGAAGAAATATGGAACTTTTAGAATGTGTATTGATTACAGAGATCTAAACAAGAGAACCATCAAGAATAAGTATCCATTGCCAGAATCGATGATTTGTTTGATCAACTACAAGGGGCTTCGTATTTCTCAAAGATTGATCTGAGATCAGGTTATCACCAAGTCAGAGAAGCAGAAGAGGATATATCAAAGACTGCCTTCCGTACTCGTTATGGTCACTATGAATTTTTAGTAATGCCGTTCGGTTTAACAAATGCTCCTGCAGTGTTTATGGATCTGATGAATCGTGTCTGTCGACCTTTCTTAGACAAGTTTTTCATTGTGTTTATTGATGATATTTTGGTGTATTCAAAGACAGAGGATGAGCATGATCAACATTTGAGAGAAGTTCGGGAAATTCTTAAACAACACAAGTTATATGCCAAGCTTTCGAAATGCGAATTTTGGTTACGCGAAGTTAAATTTCTGGGGCATGTAATATGTCAAGAAGGTATCAAAGTGGATCCGTCCAAGATCGAAGCTGTGATGAATTGGAGTGCTCCGAAAACACCTACAGAAATAAAGAGTTTTCTTGGATTGGCGGGTTATTATCGCAGGTTTATCAAAGATTTCTCTAAACTGGCTAGTCCGTTAACTAAGTTGACTCGAAAATATGTTCCATTTCAGTGGGGTTCTGCTCAGGAAGATGCTTTTCAGACGTTGAAACAATTGCTGTGTCAAGCTCCTGTTCTTTCTTTACCTGAGGGTTCAGAGGATTTTGCCGTGTACTGTGATGCTTCACATACTGGATTAGGGTGTGTTCTAATGCAAAGGGGTAAGGTAATTGCTTATGCTTCGAGACAGTTGAAACAGAATGAACGTAATTATCCGACTCGTGATTTAGAGTTAGCCGCTATGGTGTTTGCACTGAAACTGTGGAGGCACTATTTGTATGGAACGAAATGTACAATCTGCACTGATCATAAAAGCCTTCAGTATGTGTTTACTCAGAAAGAACTGAACATGAGACAATGTCGTTGGGTATAACTGATCAAGGATTATGATTGTGATATTCAGTATCATCCGGGAAAGGCTAATGTAGTTGCAGATGCACTCAGCAGGAAAGGATCTTCAAATACTGTGAAATTTATGCGATTAGAGATTAAGTCTGATTTAGTGGATCAACTTGTGGTTGCACAGCTTGAAGCTTTGAAATATGAGAACTTGAAGGATGAACTAATGATCAAAAGACAGTATGAGTTAACCACCGATTCACGTGGTTTGAAGGTTTATCATACGCGCGTTTGGGTACCGAAATTTGGTAACTTAAGAGAGTTAATCTTAAATGAGGCTCACAAATCTAGGTTGTCCATTCATCCAGGTAGTACAAAGATGTATCATGATTTGAAGACTCGTTATTGGTGGCCTACAATGAAAACCGACATAGCTAAGTTTGTTGAGATGTGTCACATTTGTGCTCAAGTTAAAGCTGAACATCAGAAGCCGTACGGATCATTAAAACAGTTAGAAATACCTGAGTGGAAATGGGATAATATTACGATGGATTTTGTAACGAAACTTCCATGAACTCAGAGAGGTCATGATATGATTTGGGTTATAGTCGACAGAATAACCAAGAGTGCACACTTTCTCGCTACTACCGAAACTGCTTCTTTGATTAAATTGGCTCAACTGTATATTGATGAGATAGTGTCTAGACATGGAGTTCCTTTGTCTATTGTGTCGGATCGAGACTCGAGGTTCGTATCTAACTTTTGGAACAAGTTGCAACAAGAACTGGGATCCAGGGTGAATTTGAGTAAAGCTTATCATCCGCAGACAGATGGTCAATCAGAAAGAACCATTCAAACTTTAGAAGATATGCTTCGAGAATGTGTGTTAGAGTTTGGGGGTTCAAGGGATTCACATTTGCCGTTGGTTGAATTTGCTTACAACAATTCTTTTCACTCTAGTATTGGCATGCCTCCATATGAGATGTTGTATGGTCGTCCTTGTAGATCTCCGACCTGTTGTTTAGAAGCTGGGGAAAAGCAATTTGCAGGGCCTGATATTGTGCAGATGACAGCTGATAAGGTAGCTATTGCTCGTGAGAAATTAAAGGCTGCAAGAGATAGACAGAAAATGTATGTTGATCCGCGGTGTCGACCAGTATCGTTTGTCGAAGGGGAAATGGTTTATTTGAAAGTATCTCCTTGGAAGGGTGTAATCAGATTTGGTAAACGCGGAAAGTTGGTTCCCCGTTATATTGGTCCTTTCAGAATCCGACGAGTTGTAAATGATCAGACAGTTGCATTGGATCTACCTGATGAGTTAGCGGGTATTCACGACACTTTCAATGTTTGTTATCTACGTAAGTGCAATATAGAGGATCAGACACAGGTTCTCCCGATACAGGATCTTCGAGTAGATATTAATCCGAACCTTATCGAGGAACCAGTTGAACTACTCGATCGTAAAGTGACAAAGTTAAGAAAGAAACAGATACCGATGGTTTTAGTTAAATGGAAGCACAGCTTGGGTTCAGAATTAACATGGGAAACTGAAGCTGACATGAGAAACCATTATCCTTCCTTGTTCGAGCACGATGAGATTCCGAGGACGGAATCTTCTTAAGGGGGGTAGAATTGTAGCACCCTCTTATCCGGCCTATTATAATAAGGTATTTAATTAAGTTAAGTTTGAGATTTAATTTAATTATGTGAATTATTTGTTATTATTATTAAATAATGGTTATTATTTGGATAACTAATTTAAATTAAATATTTTGTTTAATTAATTTTGTGAGTGGAATGTGAGGTGGCCGATTTGGTGGGATTAGTCACCACCTCCACCACCAAACATCCTCATTACATGCAATTGAACAAAAATTGAGTGTGTGTGTGTGTGTGTGTTTTTGTTTGCTCTCGGCCGTGAATCAAAGAAGCAAGGATCCGACAAATTTGATCTTCAATCTTGCATGCTTGAACTGATAATTGAGAATCATAAAAATTGTTGAGGTTAGATTACTGAATTATAGTTGTTAATTGATAGATATTCGGGTTTTTAATGTTAAATATGAATTCCGATTGATTCTTATTGAAAATTGATGTTTATAAATTGAATGCATATTAGATTTTATGATCAATACATGTTGCTTATATGATTAGAATGAATCTGGAAAACCTAGAACAATTGCATGTTAGAAATCAGATGAAGATTTAAGTTAGAAATCAAAAATGGGCAAGAACACATGAATTTGTCGGATTTAAGTATGAATTGGTCGGAATTGGTAAATTCCGATAGAATTGGTCGGAATTGGTAAATCCCGATAGAATTGATCGGAATTGGATCGGAATCAGACAAAATCATCTATGGATTTCCCTAACTCCTTTATCGGAATTAACATTTCCCATTTGCTCGGAATTCTCTTTTCGGAATTGTACATTTTCTCGGAATTGACTAAAAGACCTATTACTTTTATCGGAATTCCATTTCATCGGGATTCGGTTTGATCGGATTGTACCTTTTCTCAGATTGAGCATTTTATCGGATTGAGTCTTTGCTCGGATTGTGTCCTTACTCGGAATTGGATACTATCGGAATTGGAGATTCTCGGAATTGGTCCTTCACTTGGAAATAGACAATCGGATTTGGATTGAAACCATATGATTTGCCTATGCTTGATCGGAATTCTTATATTGCCTATGCTCGGAATCTAAGTTTATGAGGAATCCGAATATTGATGAGATTTACCAAACTCTTTGATGATTTGAAGATAAACATGAGTTGTAAATCTATTGAGATTATGACATGTGAATGAAAGTAGATTGATTTCAATTGTTTAATGTATGAATATATGTGTATATGAACATATACATGAGAAAACATGAATAAATATGATGTTTATTATGAATCAGTATTATGAATTGAATACTGACTTGTTTTCACTTAATCTCAGGAATTAAGAAGACTCAGTGAATTAGTCAACTGAGTGTGATCCAGCAGTGTTGACTGTGGTGAGTGGATTTATATCTATTGATATACAGGATATGATATCCTATTGTTACTTGCTCATTGGACTGTTTGTCTTGATTTTGAATATGTATACATGTTACCTTTGGAGATCAGCGTGGTGGTTTTCGGCTGGGCCTGGTTTAGGGATATATAGTATTAGCTCACGGTTTGACTTGCATTTGTTGTATTCAATGGTGCTAATATTTTTATCCATGAAACTGGGCCATCGGTAAACCTTGGTTTTGGACGACCTTGGTTGTAGGTGGTTGCAACACCGCCGGTTCTCCTTGAATTATGAGCTTTGTGTTATAGGCATGTTGACCTTGTGTATGTTTAGATATTTGTTCCCTCACTTAGCTTTGTGCTAATTCCCCACTAGATTGTTTTGCAGATACTCCTTGGTGAGTTTGTGAATTATGAAGACTGGGATGTTGGACCGACCATAACTCTGATGTCAAAGATTTTATTAGAGCCCGATTTTGTAATTAACACTGTAGTGGCATATTTTGTAAATCTGAAATGAACAAATGTTGTATTAACTTTGGTTCTAAATTAATTATATGTAATTAGCTTCCGCACGTAGTTTTATGTTAATTTAAAAAGTACAGTGTTACACTTTACAACCCTATCAAGGTTCCCACCAAGATAAGTAGTCACGGATAATGTTTTGAATAAACCAAATTTATTCCTGGATGAACCAAAACATACAAAATGGTGAAGAACAATGAAACTAATTTCTGCACCCTCCATGTTCCTCCCTGGAATAAAGATACATAATTTCTTCCATTTCATTGACTCGATTCACAGCGTTTATCTGAAATTACTTATTATTTTACATTGTAACTTATCACGGAATACAATGAACCGGAAATAACTCCTTAGTTTCTGAGTTTATAAATATAATCTCTTTGTAACTAAAACTTTAGTTACACTTGTAGATGTATTAAATCTTACTTGATTTTCACTTTTGAAAAAGATAAAACTATTTACACACACTGCTAAAATTGATATTAGATTTCCAGTATATACTAACACTTATCCAATTTCTTTACTAAGGACATCAAATATCCTATTTTATCATTTCTAACGTTAATCAACTACCAATATTAATTATTCTTATTCTTTGAACCCTTTTAAGCATATATGATTTTATTTAAGTCATAACTTGACTTAAAGTCTTGCAATGACATCTTTATTGAGTACCTCTCAATAAGTCACGCGCTCCTCGGATTAGTCTTTTTTCAAGAGCTTACTATTTTAGAAAAACTTCTAAAGTCATCCGATAATTATATACTTTAAAAGTTCATCCTTATATTTATCATACTAGTTAGATTAACCTTGATAACTTGATATATACACTAGTCAGACGCTCCCACTATCTTTTATGAAAAAGTGCATCACTTCAAAACACCCTTTTAGTCTTAGTCAATCCTTGACTAATATGCCTAAAGCTTGTGTTTTAAATATTTTCTCTTAAAACTTAATTTTTGTAAGAAATTTAATTGTTTTATGAAACCAATAACTTGGATTTCTCATATATCCATCTTTCCAATTACGGAATGTGGTTTCATTAAATCCAACACGATTACAAGTATAAAACACTTGTAAAGGTATTTTAATTTCTTCACTTAAAACATTTAGTATAAGAGGGCCTTGATCATAATAACTATTATAATCACTTTATACTTTCTTAAATGTTTTATCCAAAAACTTTTATCTAGAAATAACAACTATTATTTCTGGTTTCAGTATGTTCAAAACTTTGAACATAATTTTTCATAAAATCTTTAAATACTTAGAAAAACTTTCAAATTTCATAAACACGACTTTGTTTATCTAAGTATTTATATAGTGAGACTAACATTTATGTAACTACAACAATTAATGCATAAGATCACTATAATCATCTATTAAGCCAAAACTTGACTTATTAGTAACCTTTAGTCACAACTGGACTAACTTAATTCATCAACATACGTGCACGGATATAAGCTAAATAATTCAATAATTCAAAGACTTAAAAACATAATGTCATACAAAAGTATGAAAAACTATGCCAACAATATCCAAAAATCATGAATAAAAGTTTAATAACTGAAATAATGAATTATTAAATATCCGAAAAAGCACATGGAATCTTTAATGTTGGGCTGCTTCACTTTCCATTACCTCCTGCAATAAACGTTTGCAAGATATTAGAATACTTCGTAAAGAACTTTACAAGTGGAAAGTGGCAAAGAAGTTAATCACACTAAACCTGAGGAGCCAGTCCTGCCTCCTGCTTCGTGAACCTTCGGACAATCTTTCTTCCGGTGTCCGACCTCGCCACACTTGAAGCACTGATTCCCGGTCCTTGCTCTGATTGGCTTTGACTTCTTGCCCTTGTTGTTGTCACTAGCCCTGGGTGCATTCTGGATGGGCTCGGTTTTACCCTTTCCCTTTCCGTTGCGCCCCTTCCTCTTCTTACCTCCACCATTGCCCACTAGGAGAACGTCCTTAGACTTGGTCCCGATACTCTGCTCCGCAATCTTAAGCATAGAATGCAGCTCCGCCACGGATTTCTCCATGTTGTTCATGTTGTAGTTGACTATAAAAGGCTTATAGTCATCCGACCACGAGTTGAGTATCGTATCCGTTGCTAGCTGCAGCGGTACTAGGTGCCCAAGTCTCTCTAGGTGGTCCATATACCCTTTCATTATCATGACATGGGTATTGACCGACGTCCCCTTTGCCATCTTGCACGAGTTAAACGCCCTGGTGGCATCATAACGCTATGTGCGGGCTTGCTCCTGGAACATATCCCTCAATTGGCGGATCATGTCATAAGTAGGAGTCTCCATCATACTCGATTGCAACTATGAACTCATTGTTGCAAGGATGAGGCAACTAACATCAAGGGTGTCATTAGAGCGCTTTTGATAAGCCTCCCTGATATCTGCCCTAGCGTTGTTGGCAGGAGGATTTTCTAGAGGTTCTTCTAGGACGTACCACTTTCTCTCGTGCCTCAGCACGATCCAGAGATATCGCTCCCATGTGAGAAATTTTGTCCGGTGAGCTTATCATTCTCTAGGATAGAGCGAAGTGAGAGGTTGTTAGTGTTGGTAACGTTGGTTGCCATCTACAAATTAAAACTCGGTTTAATTAGTAATTGCAAATAAACTTTTCTAACATATATTAATAAACCCTTAAATAATATATACAGACCTAGGACCCATATTTCACATACTTGACGCAAGGTTTGGGCACTTCCCGCCAAGTCATGCTATTTCTGGTAGGTAATTCCCTTTACCAATCGTACCTAACTGATACGACTCCTAGAACCTCGTAGAGTACTTAGATAAAATCTAGTATGTTTAACTCTACTCTAGTGCATTTTGAGCCGGGACTCCCGATTATCACCAAAATAGATCGCACCACCTAAGACAGTATGGATTCTGGCCGGGACTCCCGATTATCGCAGAATCTTTCATACCATTTGCCGCAATGGTCTGAACCCGGATGCCCAAGGTTTGGGAACTTATAACACCCGAGTACCGTTTAACAGCAAAGGTGTACCATTAGATGGGTAGCACACTGATCTAAGATTTTTCTTGGGTTTTATAATTAAGTTTAAAAGAAAAACTTAAATTTCCAGTTTTTGAAAAACCATTTTTAAAAACATTTGTTTTAAAAATACGATTTATATGCGTACTTATACTAGGTGCACAAAACGGCTTTATAAGTTTGAAACTTATAATCTTGACAAAACTTTAAATTTATAAAAATTTAACTAATACGACTAACAAACTGAAGTCGTACTCTAGTTTGTCATAAATCGTGGTTTTTCTCTGTTTAATAATTGCCTATTATTAAACTTCTTTATTTAGCATCACACACACATATATATGAGTAAGCATTAAATAAAAGAACACAACCACACAGATAATAAAAGAGATATAGTCTTTGCCAACGGAAACCTAATGGTCAATCAAAACTATCCTATCTCGTCTTGATAACCATCTTCAAATCTCCCACTTGATTTGACATCTCCGGTTTTGTAGAAAAACTTTCAGCTCCGTGCTCTTGGTCTTCTTGTCTTTTTGGTCTCTTCAAAAGTATAATAAATAAAAAACCTATTCTATTACAATTACATATCTGAAAAAGGGGTTGTAAGTGGCACGCAGTCCTCCCCAAAACCAAAAAGAATAAAGAAATAAAAAGAAACACAACCACGGGTCTAGTTGGCAAAAGACTATAACCATAATTATCTAAAACAACCGGTTAACTCGACCAATATTCCAAACTAGAATACCCGAGTTAACAAAAAATGCAATATATATAAGAATATATAAACAACAACGCAATTATATATAATAATAAAAGCGATAAACACAATAACTGATTCGTTTAACTATTCTCATCTATCCTTTTTGACTAATAACTATTAATCAAAATATGAGAAATATAATTAGACACGTTGAACTATCTCGTTAGGATACCCTCAATTAATGAACTATTAATTAAGACGAGATAAAGTTACTTGTTGTTTTAAACTTGACCATAACGAAAACTTGCGTAAACTTGATCTAATTACAAAACTTGTAAATTAAATCATCTAGTTTTCATAAAAACTTAGTTTTGAATTAAACTATAAATTTGGTCATAAACAACATCCATCTTGTTCTTCTCTTCAACCTTTTATATAATTTTGTAAACCTCGTTTTTATAGTAAACCTTATATCGTATACACGATAAAACTATAAAGACTAACATTCTAACTTACTAGTTTTAAATGTCGAGTTAAATAAATTATATACAATCTTTTAACCTTAAAACTTTAAAGTTAAAAAACTGTGTTTTAATTAATCTTTGAAAAATTTGGTCATGACCCATCTTAGTTGACAATCCTACTAAGCTACGACCTCTACTGGGCCGTAAGTCCTTTGGGCCAAAAACCATCACCGAGCCGAGTAGTCCTTGGGCAGAAAACCCTTGCTGGGCCGGTTGGTGACTTGGGCCGAAACCCTTGCTGGACCGGTTGGTAACTTGGGTCGAAACCCCTCATCGCCGCCGACCACCACTTACGACCGTCACCACCTTCGACCACCACTGGCCGCCAATGGCTACCGTCGAGACCATCGCCGCCGGCGTGACGCCGCCGTCATCGACTCAACCAAAAATTTCAATTTTATTAATAATCAAAACACCAAAAAACTCTGATCGAACTAATTTGTTTTTAACCATTAAACCTTAACTGTTTAATTTTCTGATTAAAAACAAAAAACTTAAGTTATATAACTTAAAACTTAATCATTAAACTAACATTTTAATTTCTTGATTAACTACACCAACTGATTTCACTAAAAAATTAAAACTTTTAACTTGTCAATCAAACTGTCTAACATATCTGATTAAAGTGAGAATTTCTAATCCATAAGAGTGAACATAACTTGTTCTCCCTTTTCTAGTGATTTTCGATCAAAGCTAAAGAAGGAGAGGCAGAACAAAAACTAATTAAACGAATCAACTAACTTGTTTTACTAGGGTTTTTTTATCAACTAAACAAACTGTTTCATTTTCTTGATTAATAACTTGTCTCACCAAAAGTTGTAATCCTTTTAACCATTCAAACTAACTGTTTAAACTTTCTGATCAATAAGATTAAATCTTTTAACAACTGGATAACAAAACAAACTGTTTTATCATCCCTCTCTTGATTTTCGATTTTGTCAAGAAACAAGTAGGAGATCAAGAATAAACCTTAAAACTAAAACAGATAAACTAGAAACAATATATCATAGAGCCTTAGCTCTGATACCACTGATGGGTTTTTGACCTGACCAAACCACCTAAGACACAAACTGGTCAAATCTTGGGTTTGATCCTACTGGTTCAATCCTAAAGCGGAACTGAATTGAACACAACCCCCTAAACCCTGAAAGGGTTAGGATCTTACTAATCAAGATCCTAACCTGAAAGGGTTCGTTGATTGTTTATCAGTTTCTCATAAACAATCAAGATAAAAATGTTAGTAACAATTAGCTCTTTGATCTTGGGATTGCTAAAGTTAATCCACCAACGAATTGCTTCTAGACCGCTATTGGAATTAGCCGAACAATACACGAAAAACGTGTATGTGTGTGTGCGTAAAAATGCAAAAGCCGAGAGGCTTTTGCCTCTTGTTGTCGTCGACGCAGAGGAGAGGGGGAGAGAGGCTAGGGTATTTTCTTTTGGTGCAAAACTATCTCTTATGGATAAATGAGCTTATTTCTAGGTTTAAATACTTTAAACCTTATCCAAGCCCAAGCCCATTCAATTAAAGTCAATGTCTTTAATTGAAGTTTTATTCTTTGCACTTTGACCCCCTGTACCTTACTAGTTAATTAATTAACTGGTCCGTTAAATATTAAAACTTAATATTTAATTTCCCTTTAAATAATAAATAACTATTTATTATTTATTTCTCTCAAATAATTAATTCAACTGATTAATTATTTCCACACAAATATTGGTGAATTCCAAACTGTTCTAATTGGGTGTGTAGCCTTGTGACCCTTTAGTCTCTTATAACATTGGATACAATATACCCATTAATTATCTGTGCACATAATCCAACATGACAGGACCCAAGAGATAGGATTTCCATTTTCTTTAGTTGTCAGTTCGGCATAGTTGTTTATGAAGATCTTAGCTTATTTACCTTTTAGCTTATGAGGGAGAGAGAAGTCAACATTCATCAAGGTATCAATGTCTTATCTCTGAGTTTTGGCCTTGATGACATTTGTTTTGGCAGGAGGAGCTATATCCTCTGGTGCAGAAGTGGTTTGAGGAGCTTGAAACTCTTATTCCTCTTCTCTAGCCTTAGCTTGAATCACTTCTTCTATTGGCACTCTCAGGGCAGCAACAAAATCCATGAATTCTCTTTCCTCTTCTTTTCTCTTCTTTTTCTCTCTTTCTCTTCTTTCATCCTCCTTAGCTTCAATAGAAGACATCACAGATTTGCCTTTCCCTTTGGGATCTGATTTGGAAGTTGAGGGTTGCTCTTGGACTGATTCGGGGGTTGGACTATTTGGGAACGAAGAATTGGTCATTGATTCCTTCTTCTGAACATAGAGATTAGCTCATCATCCTCTTAATCTGGGTCTGAGTCATAGGGAATGTTGATCGTTGGAGTGCAGGACTCAACTGTCTTCTTCTTCTTTACAATCTTCCTCCTGGACATTGTCTTTCTCCTCAACAGATTTACAATCTTCTTCTTCTTCTTCTTGAAGGTTTTGGCTCCCCCTCAACAGATGGTCTTTGAGTTGTTTCTGCTTCATTGGGAGTTGGAGTAGATTGTTCCTTTTGTTTTTCTGTCTCAGCTCTTTGAATCCTTTTTACAGATTCTTCATATATTTTCTTTATTGTTTCAGAGCTGAGAGATCTTTTGGACTGCCTGGAGCTTGATGAACTCTCCCCTTTTTGTCATCATAAAAGGATGGGGAAAGTCACCAAAGGGTGGTGTGGTTTGATAGATGCTCTAGATACAGGGGTAGAAGATAGAAAGTGTTTTTGATAACTATTTATATATATAGGGGAGGGTTCAAACGAGAACTGTTTTTCGCACGAGAACTGCGAGAACCAATCTCAACCGTTCCTTGGACATGGGAAGTTCATGGATGGAGAGCGTGGAGGGGATCAAGTGTGGCAGGGTGTATGTGAGGAATTCATGGATGGGCAATGACATTAAAAGAGGGGGAATTGGACGGCTCAGATTGGTTCTCGCAGTTCTCGTACGAAAAATAATTCTCGTTTGAACTTTTGCCTATATATATATATATATATATATATATATATATATATATATATATATATATATATATCATTATCCACTAATATTAGTAGATAAATTTCATCAAAGATAATTCTGTTTTTATAAATACCTATAAATAAGTAACTTGTCTTGTTCTCTTCATAAAATCATAAATCATAACAAGTAAAACACTAAAACGTGTTTGCTTTAAACCTCCTCCAAAACTAGAGACCTCCTTATTGGATGGATACCTTCAATCCATCATCGAGTCTGAAACAACTCTTTAAACCCTAGACACAACGTTGCCTTCCCTACGCATCGTCGCACAACTCAACGATGGGCGATCGGAGGGACCGGGAGCGGGACAGGGACAGAGACAGGGACGGCGGCAGAGACCGTGACCGGGATAGAGAGCGCAAACGTGATAGAGACGACCGTGACCGTCCACGCCACCGACATCTCGACCATGACCGGGAACGAGAACGAGATAGAGAGCGTGACCGAGAGCGTAAAGACAGGAGTAAAAGGTCACACACACCGGAGAGAGCTCGTTCTCGCCACACTAGGTCACGTACTCGCTCCCCCGACCACCACCGATCACGTTCTCGATCTGCCGACAGACACCGTAGAAGGAGCCACCACCACACTCCATCCCCTGACCAACCGCGAAAGCGTCGTAAGCACGGCGATGACGATAGTCAGCGTGCTGCGGCTGTAGTTTCCGAGTTTGTGGATGGGATTGTGAAGGAGAAACAGCAGCAGAAGAACTCCAAGGATGCTGAAATGGTTGAAGATGATGCAGGTGGTGAGATGGATGCCACTGAAATTGAGATGATGAAGATGATGGGTATCCCGGTTGGGTTTGATTCGACTAAAGGGAAGCCGGTTGAAGGGAATGATGTAAGCGGGATCAGAGCGGTGACCAAAAGACAACCACGGCAATACATGAACCGCCGTGGTGGGTTCAATCGCCCATTGCCTGCTGAAGTCAACCGTTGATTGAGGTTAGGGTTTTGATTTTTCTGGTTGAAATTCTATCTTTTTCCCTTGTTTATTTTCTTGAATTTAGTGGATGTATCATGACATGAAATTGCTTAACTTGAATTGAATACTTTGGTAAAAGAGATGAATGGCATTATTCCTGTATGGGCACTTGTTTGTAGCTTCTTTTACATGTTAACCTAACAGTTTCTGTACTGGGATTCTTGTTTTTCCCCTGTTTTGCCATAATTATGAAAGAACGCGGTATTGATATTGAAGTTCGAATGCCAGGATTGATGATATCATGTGATCTTTTGGTAGTCTGTGTTCCTACTTCCTACTACTCTTTGGTGGTATATTGGTTTTATGTTTATTTATATATGAATATTGTTCAGTATTACTTTCATTTAGTTAGTGTATTAGCCAAGTTTATCAATACAGCAAGATGGTCACTTTCTTTGTAAGGCAACAAGTCTATTAGAGCATATTTCATACATATATGAGTTATACCCAAGATCATTCACTAAGGGTATGTTTGGTTGGACAGAAATGAATGACAAAGGAATGGAATAGACAAAGGAATAGAATAGTTCATTACCATTATTGTAGTATTTTGGGTGGGAGAAATAGACATTGGAATGGAATAAATTAAATAAATAATGACCATAATGCGCTTGTATTAAAAAATAGATACAACTTAAATTTAACTGATTTCATATATAAAAATTTATTTTATATACACTTTACACATCTTAAAAAATTGATAAATATCAAAACTACGAGATTATTATTAATAAATATGTCAACCTAATAATAGCAAAACGTGGGTTAGTTAGGTGGTTTAATGGTCAATAGTTATATAGTCTAGGAATGGAATGAAAAAAAAAACATGGGGAGTGGATGAAATGAAAATGAAGGCATGAGATTACCTATGTGATCATTGTTTCTTTTCCTTTATGTCAAACAAACAAGCTTTTAAGTTTTAACAAAGGAATGGTATGGTGGTTTCCATTCTCTTCCCGATTCACCCATAACAAACACAGCCTAAACATTGATTAATATAATGCTTAATGGTCTAGAGTAGAATAGTAATGCTACTACATACCATTAGTTCAGGCAAATAGATGATGTATGATGTATTCATCACTTAAGTTGTTACAAGTTTAATGCAGTTGAACATGAGGAAAAATTGTCTTGAAGGAAATGAAATGGCAGCACTCGAACAAAAGAATTTATAGACAGGAAGAAGAAATTGAATTGTTACTAGTATAGATTTATCATTGTATGATTTCAAAGTCAACTTTTGGGTCAGCCTAACGCTTGTAGGCTTGTAGATTGTAATTGAGATATTTGATTGCTGAGTGAGTTATCGGGAAGCGGTCTCTCTAACTTTGGGTAGAGGTATGATTGTCTACATCTTACCTCCCTCATATCCCGCCCCGACGGGATTGGGTACTCTTGTTGTTGTTGTTGTTGTTGATTCCTGAGTGATTCAGTAGCAACTTCATTAGCAAGTGAAACATCCACATGTGAAGTCAACAAACTTCCTTTTCTATTTCTTGTACTCCATCACTTCTTTTGTTTGCTTTCTGATATTGAATTTTGATCGTTTTTGACTTCTTTCCTCTATGATTCAACTATATTAGCAACTCATGATTACTATTTCCTCATAAAGGTGATTTGCTTGCTGGGTACTTTTACCAAGTTCAGTGATCTGAATAACATCTGAATTGTAGATCAGAAGAAAAACTAAATTGAGCAAAGAAGCTGCCCTGTCAGTAGATAGATAAAACTTATTAAAAAGCTTAAAAGCATATGTTCAAAGACTTGTTCTTCTTGTAGAGAATGTTACTAACTTTGGCCGGAATCAAATATCTAGCATTAGTCAAATACTAATTGTTACATAATTATATTCTATATTGTTAGATATTTGACTGATTTTATCTTGAATTTAATGTGTTTGTAATTAATATGTTCTGTATCATATAATGCATACTGCAATAATAACTATATCTTGTTTTTTAAGCATTGATCTTGAAGCTTTCATCATTTTTTTGGTATTTTGTTAGTTCTTTTCTGTAACTTTATGACTCTGTACAGTCAAAGTTCATGTATATTTGGACCTGTCAACACACCAACCCGTATAATTAAACGGGTGACACGGCTGATATTTGCACCTCACATATACGGATTAGTTTTTTAAATGCTGACATGAATAACTAATGGGTTGTGTTCAGAACCCCGACTACTTGTGACCCGCCAACTAAGCATGACACAATTGCCACCCCTAAGTTGCAAAAAATGTGTTGTTGGATTTACCATTTTTGAGGGAGAGAATGTAATAGATGGGGCAAAAAAGAAAGTTGTGGGTTTAATTAGTAGACTGATAGTCTTCGGATTAACAAGCGATTTAGTCCCTCGGAATCTTTTGACAATTAAGCGGGCTTGCTAACGACTAGCTTCGGATGAGGACTACTCTGTAGCATCACATCACTTTCGCAACTTCATTGCTTGACAACAAAATGATGGCTCAATACCGGATGGAGAAGTGTGAATACGAAACAAGATAAAATCTAAAAATTGATTAGCTTTCTTGAATTGAGTAGTCATAAGATGAACATTTGAGCATGTGAAGTACCCATGCTTAATACTCTATGCTTCAATGTCACATATATTAGCATTACTCTCTCCTTATTTTCTTATGCTTAAACACAATAAATACCTACGCTTTACACTCTTCAAACTTTTTATTTTTAAACTACAAAAATAATAAAATTTGAACTACTTTTCCGTTAAACTATATCTAATTATGAAAATAATTAAAAATATATAAAAATTACGTATAACATAAAATTTAAATAAAAATTAATATATTTATTTAATTAAACATTACATTACCATAGAAATCCAAAATTCCATTAGGCTAATAAACACATAAAAACAAACAATTTATATCATTCTCGTTGTCGGATACTAGCGTACTTGTATGACTGACCAAATCCGTCTTTAGGTTATTATGCATTTCACTACAACGTAGTTCGCAAAAAGTTGTGTTTGATACTTAGGTTGTATGTGGATAGTGCTCCGGGGACGGTTGAAATCTCTTTCTTTAAATGCACAAATCGCTTGGTTGTCTCTTGTAATAGACTAATATCATATTGTGTAAGACTAGTCACGCGTAGACAATGTTGTGTAACTTTTTTTTAGACCACAGTTGTGCGAGATATTTGCCAACACACATTAATGACACTTAATGCTCTTTCAACATCCTTCCTTACAGACTCTTGTGCTTTTGTGATATTTTTACGCTTCCCGCTTTTTGCAATATTTGCCCTCACTCTATCCTCCCACCTTAGAGATGGGCGACCGGTCGACCATGCCTCCTCGGATCTTGTCAACTATAGATATCACTCCTAGTTCTATTCTAAAAACTCCAACAATAATTGTATCTAACAAAGTCTTTCCATGGGTCCACCTAAGCATCCTCATCTTAGCGGTTTACAGCTTCTCCACTTGTGTCTTTTTCAGAGCCCAACACTCTTGAATTCATATAACATAGTCGGTCTTACATCCATTCTGTAGAGCTTTCAACTTCAAGGATACTTTCTTGTTGCATAAAACTCGTATTATTGCTCTCCAATTCTGCCACCCCGCCTTGATAGGGTTAGCAACGTCTCCGTCTATTCTTCTTGTTCAATGTAATAGGGAGGCCAAGTACCTAAAAAACTACTGGTTCTTAAAACGTGTTCCCTTAAGCAGATATCCCAACTATCATTGAATTCGGTCTTGCGAAGTCGTAGTACATGTATCCAGTCTTATTTATACTAATTTCTACTAATTCGAAGTCCCGAGTCCCGTAACTCTACTGTCCACCAATCAAATCATCTATTCAACTCATATGACTTGACTTGAGTTTATATGAGAATGTACGCTTAACGTACACCTCAAGTCCTCAAATTAAAAAAGATTTTTTTTGGCTTTTTATCCGTCCAGGTCTCGAAGAGTGTCTTTTATACCAATTTAGTCGCTACCCGGTTTAGCATAAGCGCAACTCTCTTGAGTGCTTGCCCAAAGAGACACATAATTGTTCGCACCATATCCAATAAGGTATGATTCCTCCTTTTAGATAAACCACTCCGATGTGGTGTATGCGGTGGTGTGAGTGGTGAGTTGTGAGTTGTGAACAAACATATAACTTGAGTTAACCAAAACATACATAGTAACTCTATATCTATTCTGAAGGTGACTTACTCAACTTGACTTATAATTTAAATGATATGAGTTATGCCTCAGTCTTCAGATTAACTAGCGATTTAGTCCCTCGGAATCTTTGACAATTAAGTGGGCTTGGTAACGACTAGCTTCGGATGAGTGCTACTCTGTAGCATTACACCACTTTCGCAACTTTCATTGCTTGACAACAAAATGATGGTTGAATACCGGATGGAGAAGTGTGTATACGAAACAAGATGGGATCTGAAAATGGTTTGGCTTTCTTGATTTGAGTAGTCATAAGATGAATGTTAGAGCATGGGGAGTCCTCATGCTTAATACTTAATGCTTCGATTTCACATCAGCGTCGTTAGCAATACTCTCATTATTTCTCCATGCTTGAACCCGGAAATATGTTTGCGGTGCTTCAAACTTTTTTTATTTTCTTTTTTTAAACTACATTTAATTTATTTAATATATACCTTAATCTAATACGAAAATAATAAAATATAAACTACCTTTTTCTTAAACTACATCTAATTAGGAAAATAGTAAAAGAATATAACAAATATGTATAATAACCTAATTTATCTAATTAATTAAACATTACATCACCAAAGAAATTCATATCTGGATAGTGCTCTAGGGACGGTGCTAAATCACTTTCATTAAATGCACAAATTGTATGGTTCTCATCATGTAATATCATATTGTGTAATATAACACACATGTATATAATGTTGTGTAACTTCTTTGTAGAGGTCGTGCCGGATTTTTCAATATTTGACAACACGCGTTAAGGACACCGAATGCTCTTTCAACGTCCTTCCACACTTTTTTGAATTTTTTATGCTTTATATTGTAATGATTTGACAAATGTCACCCATTCTACATATCTCTCACTGCAAGATAATAACCATATTTTTATATAATCCCATTCATTACAAAAGTAAACATCGGTGCTCTGTCACTTAATTGGTCGTTGAATATAGGAGGCTGATTGAGAACATTAATATCATTGTTATAATTGTGACTTCGAAAAACGTGACAAATCCATAGATCTTGGGATGTAACTGCTTCAAGTATAAGAGTTGGACGTCCATGATCACCTCGCATATATTGCCCATGCCATGCTACCGAGCAATTGACTAGCCTAATGAGGACAATTTATGTTTCCTAACATCCGTGGGAAACTATGTATAATTGTTGACATGAAGGTAGGCCATCATAAATACTATTTTCTATATAGTTTAGTCACCCATATACGAAAATTTTGTAACACTTCATGCAAGGTTCGTTCTAACATATGTATGTGTTAGATTATGTGCAGAGATAGATAACATGTATCATCGTGTCCAATACTATATGACACTAAAGGATCACACTGCTACACACCCAATTAGAACCTTTTGGATTTTACCTAGTTGTGTGTAACAATGATTAATTAGTTTAATTAATTATTGAGAAGAAAAATAATAATAGCTATTTATTATTTTAAAGAGGGAACTTAATATTTAAGTTAAAATAATAATTGGATCAATTAATTAATCAATTAATTAATAGTTATTAATTAATTAGAAAGGTTAAGGGTTCTTTCTGTAATTACTTAATAGTTTAATTAAAGCTAATAAATTTTTATTATATATAAACTTTATTAACCTTGAATCATAATTAAGTAATTCACAATTAAAGAAAATAAAACCCTAAGCACTCCTCTCTCTCTCTCTCTCTCTCTCTCTCTCGTGATCGGCGAAGCCGAACCACCAAGGGGGTGATCGACGGCGACGGCACACACACACACACGGATCAAGTTCTGATTCGAGGTTTAATCCTTAGGTAGTTAGGCGATCTAGCAGCCCGTTCGAGGTGGTGCAGTAGCGGTGGATAACCTGCAGCAATCTAGGATTGAGGAAAAGTTTTTGGTTTGCTTAAAGGTATAACTTTTAATTCTCTACTTGTTTTTAGTTTCTGTACGAGTTAGATGAGATCACTGGAGGGGTTTTTTTGTTTTTATTCCGCTGTGCATCTTTTATGATATGTTTTTATGCCCTACAAAACCATTCAGTTGTATCAGAGCCACTTTTAACCTCGTAGGGAACTAGGCTGGGTTTCTTTTTATTCTGATGAAAAAGGGTTTATCTTTTATCAAGAAATTTTTTAATTATCCTGGATAATAAAAATCAAGTTTTGATTTTTATTGGATAAATTATTTGATTTTGGATAAAAGATTATTAGATTTAATTTTAATTAAATCTATTTTTTATTATTATTGTTATTTGCGTAAAAAGGCAAACCGAAACCACCTTCATCGGCGGCGGCCTCAGGTGGTGGCCGTGGTCGGCGGCGGCGTCGCAGCTGGCGGCGTTGCTGGATCGACGGCGGTCCCAGGCAGGGGCGGCAGTCGCCGGTTGCCGGCCAACATCAGCCAAGGCAGGGTGGTCGACGGCCGAGAGGTGGCGCATGGCGGCAGGGCAGCGACGGTAGTGGCGTGGTGGGCTACGGCCCAGGAGCCACGGCCCAAGGCCGCCGGCTCAGCTGTATCTCGGGTCCGAAGGGTTGCTGCCCAGTTTTGATTTTCGGCCCAGGAACCATGGCCCAAGGCCGGCCCGGTTGCGGTTTTGCGCCCGAGAGGGCTACGGCCCAACCAAATTCTGGTTTTCGGCCCGGTTCATATCTTTTGACCCAGATTTATATATTCGGCCAAGTTAGTGGTTCGGGTATCCGTCGTTTAAAAGTGGAGTTAAAATACGGTTATAATTTTTTTAATTTCAAGTTTAAAATATTATTTTAAGTTTTTGATTAAACATCAAGTATGAAACTTAAAATATATTTCATTGCAAATAACAGGGAAACAATATAAGGGATTTTAACAGGTTATCAGTATTTTTCATCAAGGTGGATAATTAGAAATCAGTTGTTGTTTTACCTTCATGAATTAGTTTTTTACATGTTTGGGATGTCATAGCCGAGACCTAGACCATGTGGATTGCCTTTATTTACTGCACTTGTGGTTGTGATTGGTTTTTCTATTTATGGTGTGGGGAGGCCTGCGTGCCACTTACAACCCCTATTCTATCATGTAAAAGTACTAGATTAGCGGGCCTGCGTGCCTTTGATTATTTTGTATTTTAAATTTCTAGTTTTTAGATGGTAGAACAGAATAGTATAATTAGAATATATATGATGCTTATGCAAGAACCAAGGAGCAAGGAGCAGGGAGCAGGATTGGATGCTGGAGCCAATGGGAGCTTCAGAATGTCATGCCATGTGTGTTGTGTTTTTCCACTTAGGTTTTGACCGTCGGATTTTTTCGTGTGGCTCACGAAACCGACATTAGTTAAGGGCGAGGCTAAGGCATAGTTGTTTGTGGTTGTTTTATTTCTTTACATATTTTATATGCGTGGTTGTGATTCTCACGATGAAATAAAACAAAGGTTTTAATAATAGTTAATTATTAAACAGACGTTTTAAAGAAAACTGGTACTAAAGTTTTTTCTCGTCAAAAACTTTGAAATCCTTTTTAAAAAAATCTTAGATCAGTGTGCTACCCACCTAATGGTACACCTTTCCTGTTAAACGGTACTCGGGTGTCGGAAGTGACCAAACCTTGGGCATTCGGGTTCAAACCATTGCGGGGAAGGGTGTGAAAGACTCTGCGATAATCGGGAGTCCCGGCCAGAGTTCTCACTGTCTTAGGTGGTACGATCTATTTTGGTGATAATCGGGAGTCCCGGCCCAAAAAGCACTAGGGGACTAAACATGCACGGTTCTTGCAACTGATGTCCCGCAGATCTAGGAGTCATGTCCAGGTTGGATACGATTGGTATAGGTTTACGTACCAGAAATAACATTGTCTCGGTGGGAAGTGCCCAAACCTTGCATCGGGAAATGTGAAATATGGATCCTAGTCTGATAATTTATTTTTTAAAAGGTAATAATTATTGTAAGATGTAATCAATACTGAATCGGTCTTATCTTTATCTTTTTCTGTAGATGTCTTTTATATATGTTATTCCGTTCTATTCACCAAAAGAATCTCTAAGCCTCATCATCGGCAAGTGGAAGCTTTCAGATCCAAACTTTGCTGTTTGGAAGATGCATCTGAAAAATGTTTTGGATGCACAGGGAAAGCTTCACATCATAGAGACATTACCTCCAGAACGACCAGGAGTAGATGCCCAGGATAGTGAGTATGACACTTACTATCAGTATCTGGCTGACGAGTCTGACGTTATGTCGATTCTCATTCTCACAGCGTCATCCGAGTTTACGAATGATCTCCGTGAGAAGTCATCTTATGAGGTTGTTCAGGGACTGGAGCGTAAGTTCAAGTATAGTGAACGGATATGTCGCATGCTGCTGATGAAGGAAATTCTTTCAGCAAAAATGAAAGAAAACCGGCCGATTAGCGATCATCTCATTAATATGAGAAGGCTCTTAGATTGCTATGAAAGTTTTGGGTCAAAATCAAAACCACATGAGCTAGTTATGCTCTTGTTCGGTTCTTTATCGGACTATTACCAGAGGAGGGTAATGTATGTCCTCGGTGATTTTGAGATGACTGTCGCAGGGTTGCACGAAATCCTTATGTGCATCAGCGATAAGTTGAATCCAAAGCAGCTAGAGTCAACAGTTGTGGATCCTATGCAGGAAGATGACTGGCTGGAAGAACTTGGAGAGATTTGTTGCCCAGACTGTGGCAGCAAGGATTCATGCGAGCACTCACTCGACATAGAGCAGCTAGACATTGGTTCACCCAATGACTCAGGTATCTTTATGATAGATTGTCTTATTACTTCTTATGAATCATGGGTATTGGATACCGGATGTGGTCATCACATATGCAATCATTTGC
This sequence comes from Pulicaria dysenterica, assembly GCA_947179395.2. Lineage (NCBI taxonomy): Eukaryota > Viridiplantae > Streptophyta > Magnoliopsida > Asterales > Asteraceae > Pulicaria > Pulicaria dysenterica. Next base: position 47,404,728 of record OX359293.1, read on the forward strand.
AGGGATTCAAGAGAAGTAAGAAGCTGAGACAAGGAGATATGGACCTGCGGGTAGGCGAAGGCTCCATGGTTGGTGCTGGTGCTGAAGCTGTAGGAACATATTGTCTTAGTTTGCCCTCGGGCATGGTCTTAGAACTAGAACCTTGTTATTATGTTCCTAGACTTATTAAAAAAGTTATCTCGTTTGATTTGCTTATAGACTATGGATTTAATTATGTTTTGAATGAAAAGGTTATTTCATGTTTCAAAAATGATATTTTCTTTTTTAAAGCTACTCCAGAAAATGGTCTATACACGCTAAATCTAGATAACAATGACATCTATCATATAAGTAAAAGATCCAAGAGTAACTTGAATCAAACTTACCTCTGGCATTGTCGTTTAGCACATATAAACGAGAAACACATAGAGAAACTCCGAGATGATGGAATTCTAGAACCATTTGACTTAGAGTCATATGATATTTGCAAATCTTGTTTGTCTGGTAAAATGACAAAGCAACCTTTCAACAGTGAAAATGAAAGGGCTAGTGAGTTATTAGGGATTATACACACAGATGTGTGTGGACCCTTTACTCCAGAAGCTAGAGGAGGATACCGGTATTTTTATAACCTTTACTGACGATTTTAGTAGGTTCGGTTATATCTACCTCATGAGACTCAAATCTGAAAGTTTTGACAAGTTCAAACAGTTTCAGAATGAGGTACAAAATCAGCTAGACAAGAAGATAAAGTCGCTTCGGTCGGATCGAGGTGGCGAATATCTGAGTTAAGAATTCGACAATCATTTGAAGGAATGTGGGATTGTTTCACAACTCACACCTCCGTATACACCTCAGATCAATGGTGTATCAGAAAGGAGGAATCGTACACTGCTTGACATGGTACGATCAATGATGAGTCGAATTTCACTACCATTGTCGTTTTGGGGGCACGCGCTCGAGACAGCGGCGTTCATGCGGAACCGGGTTCCAACCAAATCGGTTGAAAAGACACCGTTCGAGGTATGGACGGGGAAAAAGCCCAAAATGTCTTTTCTCAAGATTTGGGGATGTGAGGTGTATGTTAAGCGAACTTTCACAGATAAACTCAATCCCAAATCAGATAAGTGTATCTTCGTGGGTTATCCCAAGGAAACCATAGGATACTATTTCTATAACCCAGATGAGAACAAAGTCTTTGTTGCTCGTAAAGGGGTGTTCTTGGAGGAGAAATTTCTTAACTCAGAAACTCCAAGAAAAGAAATAGAGCTTCAAGAAATTGAAGAGGAGGAGATTACACCACCACCGATAATTGAACCCGTGGTTCAACAAAGAATTGTTGAATCCCAACCCGAGTCTGTGGTTGAGGAAGAGGTGCAAACACAAGACCTTCGTAGGTCTAGTAGGCCTGGTCATGAGCCAGATAGGTATATGGGATTCCTAGTTGCTCAAGACGAAGGAGATCTTTTAGAACCCACTACCTACCAAGATGCTGCCTCAGGTTTAGAATCTGAGAAATGGCTAGAAGCCATGAAGGCAGAGATGCAATCCATGTATGACAACCAGGTCTGGGAGTTAGTAGATTTTCCTCAACACAGTAAAGCTGTTGGGTGCAAATGGGTCTTCAAGAAGAAGACTGACATGGATGGAAAAGTGCATACTTTTAAAGCAAGGCTAGTGGCAAAAGGTTTCACGCAAACTCATGGCGTTGACTATGATGAAACTTTTTCCCCAGTGGCAATGCTTAAGACTATTAGGATTCTTATGGCCATATCAGCATATTTTGACTATGAGATATGGCAGATGGTTGTCAAAACCGCTTTCCTTAACGGGAAACTGACAGAGGATGTATATATGATACAGCCGGATGGTTTTGCAGATCCAAAGAACCCTAATAAAGTATGCAAGTTGCTCAAATCCATTTATGGATTGAAACAAGCATCTAGGAGCTGGAACTTACACTTTGATGAACATATCAAAGAATTTGGTTTCACCAAAAGTGAGTTCGAGTCATGTGTTTACACTAAATTCAGTGGGAGCGCGGTAACCTTCCTAGTCTTGTATGTAGATGACATATTATTAATAGGAAACAGTATACCAGTGTTACAAGGAGTAAAATCCTAGTTAGGTAAATGTTTCCAGATGAAAGACTTGGGAGAAGCTGCTTATATACTAGGTATAAAGATGTATAGGAATAGATCTAAGCGGCTTATCGGACTTACTCAAAGTACGTATATTGACAAAGTCGTGAAAAGATTCAAGATGGATGAATCCAAGAAAGGATTTATTCCTATGCAATCTAGCGCGATTTTAAGCAAGGCTCAGTGTCCTGTGTCTAGTCAAGATCAGGACAAGATGAAATTGATACCATATGCCTCGGCAGTTGGTTCAATCATGTATGTCATGCTTTGTACTAGACCCGATGTTGCCTATTCTATCAGTGTCACGAGTAGATATCAGCTAAATCCTGGTGAAGCCCATTGGGTAGCCGTCAAGAATATTCTCAAGTACCTGAGAAGGACGAAAGACATATTCCTAGTTTATGGAGGTTCGATGGATGAGCTCAGTGTAACTGGTTACACTGATGCTAGTTTCCAGACCGACAGGGACGAATTTAGGTCGCAGTCAGGATTTGTTTTTACCCTAAACGGAGGAGCCATATCTTGGAAAAGTCAGAAGCAAAATACAATAGCAGATTCTACTACAGAAGCAGAGTATATTGCGGCAAGTGATGTGGCAAAGGAAGCTGTCTGGCTGAAGAATTTTATCTCGGATCTTAGAGTTGTTGCCAGTATCTCTAGACCGATCGATATATTCTGTGACAACTCAGGGGCTGTGGCGCAAGCTAAAGAGCCTAGAGATCATCAGCGGACTAGGTACGTACTCAGGAAATATCACCTCATCCGAGAGATAATTGGAAGAGATCATATTAGATTGCAAAAGATACCGACGGACGACAACGTTGCTGACCCGTTGACGAAGCCGCTAGCTAGAGCTAAGCATGAGAGGAATGCCAGTTCTATAGGAATGCAGTACTTAGAACATAGCAGCTAGTTCATGTTTTTTATTATTACTATAGATGTAACTTGAAACTCTTTTTATTATGTATTTACATTTCATGGGATTGAAATAGAAGGTATTTGCATAATTGTTTCTAGTTGTCTATTTTTAGCATGTTTAAACCTATCCATGACAACTCAAGTGATGAATTGTATAAATACCCGTAGCTACTTAATGTAGTGGGAGCTACATTAGGGAGGTAACGATATTGTGGATATTTGATGTCTTTATTCGGGGATGAATAAAAGCACAAGGTTGTGACCAAATATTCATAGATGTTTATCAGGGGATAAATATTGGGGTGATCCGCATCTAGTTTACTTCATGGAGCATTAACATAAGTAAACTTGATAGGTTGTCCTTAGACCTGAGATATTTGGTTTGGGGCATGGTAATAGTCAAGATGGAATTTGCACCTCTTTTTTTAGGAGAGATATTTTCTGAGCTCCTCGACAATTAAGACTACTGAAAATGCGTGGCCGCGCTCAGTTAGAATGATAGGTTTCATTCGGCAAACCGTAACTGCAGAGTGTTGAAATCAGAGTCGAGAAAATCTGAGTATTTAATAAGATCCCTGCTCCATGTCTAATACTCACATTACGGAATATCGCGATGCAAAAGGAAAAGCCTAGATAATTCAAGGCGTGGATTATGTCTCTAGATGTAAGAGATCTCATAGTCTGGTTAACCTAAGTGTCTGGCTAGGGACCTCCTTAGGCTAACGATGTACAAGGAGTGTTACTTATCTTGCACAAGTGGGAGTCTGTTAGATTGTGTGCAGAGATAGATGACATGTATCATCATGTCCAATACTATGTGACACTAAAGGATCACACTGCTACACACCCAATTAGAACCTTTTGGATTTTACCTAGTCGTGTGTAACAATGATTAATTAGTTTAATTAATTACTGAGAAGAAAAATAATAATAGCTATTTATTATTTTAAAGAGGAAAATTAATATTTAAGTTTAAATATTAATTGGATCAATTAATTAATAGTTATTAATTAATTAGAAAGGTTAAGGGTTCTTTCTGTAATTACTTAATAGTTTAATTAAAGCTGGGCTTTAATTAAACGGGCTTGGGCTTAATAAAGGTTTATTATATATAACTTTATTAACCTTGAATCATAATTAAGTAATTTACAATTAAGGAAAATAAAACCCTAAGCACTCCTCTCTCTCTCTCTCTCGTGATCGGCGAAGCCGAACCACCAAGGGGGTGGTCGACGGCGACGGCGACGGCACACACACACACATGGATCAAGTTTTGATTCGAGGTTTAATCCTTAGGGGGTCTAGCAGCCCGTTCGAGGTGGTGCAGTAGCGGTGGATAACCTGCAACAATCTAGGATTGAGGAAAAGTTTTTGGTTTGCTTAAAGGTATAACTTTTAATCCTCTACTTGTTTTTAGTTTCTGTACGAGTTAGATGAGATCACTGGAGGAGGTTTTTTGTTTTTATTCTGTTGTGCATCTTTTATGATATGTTTTTATGCCCTACAAAACCCTTCAGTATGTACTTGTAAATTCCGTCATTAGGTACTCGTAAATACCGACACATGTGGTTGCATAAGTTAATTGATGTATTGCGAAAATACACTTCTGTAACAAAGTAAGCCCCTTCTTACCCTGGGCATCCTAATACGATGTTGCATTATATAAGTATTCCATGATCCGGAAAACAATTACTTGGACATCTAAAATCGACTTCTTTTTCGGCAAGGTAGTCCTTCTCAAGCGCAGTTGTGCCTCATCAAGTCGACCATCTTTCTTGTTTTTCGTGGACCACTTGATGTTTCCGCTTAATCTATTTGGTTTTTGATATAGAAAGCCACTCATGCTAACGTTTTATAAATAATTATATACTGCACGTTTGGTTTCTCGTCAGGAGATAATGAAGTAGATTGTGTTTTGTAAAGATTAGAGGATTGATTGTACAACTGTTTGTGTTTATATATATGTGTGTTTATATGTGAGGATTCATTTGAAAATCGTTCTCATTCGAGAAACGCAAGAACCAATCTTGATCATTGATTAGAATAAATCAATGGCTATTAGTGACTAATTAATGTCTCATTCATGACTTGTTAGTAGGATGTTTTGGGATATCAAGTCTTATTATATAACGACGTATCCACCCTGTCGCAATTCACGGTTGGGTAAATAATTAAATAACCAAAATACACTTATTAATGAGCATTAATTATTCTTGTGGTTCTCAATTTGATTTGTTCCTACATATATGTATGTATCTATGTAAGTATATACGTATATACATGTATATAGGGGAGATCTTAGACGAGAATTGGTTTTTGTGCGAGAAGTATGAGAATCAATTTTTGCCCTTGAAATAAATCAATAATTACTAATGGTAATAGTTCATTATTGACTCATTAATGTGTTCATCAATGACACATTAAAGAGAGTTATTTTGTAGCAGTAAATTCTCACTCATTAATGTGGTTCACCCGGATTCACGGTTGGATAAATATCTAAATGACCAAAATACTGCTATTATTGACTCATTAATGATGTTACAAATAGTTCTATTTGCTTGACTTTGAGGATTTTTCATTTGAAAATGAGTTACTTAACCCTCTATGTTAAGAAGAACCTACCTACATCCCATGTACTTTACCTTGTTCTCTTTTCTGAATAGATGCTTAACTTCAAAGAACATTGGTCTTGCTGGGAATTTGAATATGCTAAGAATGTATATGGGGTTGCTTACAACTGTCATTTTGACTTTGCTCTTTTGATCTAGAATTCTCTTTTATAGTTGGTGATGAGATAAAAATAGAAAATTTTTACCCTGTAAGAGGTTTCTACATATGATCATTCATTATTTTCTATTACTAATCCTGATATTCCAAGAAAAGAAGGATATGTCTAAATCAATGAATTACTTACAAAGACAACACGTTGCACCGATTCATATGCCTATTCCGGTTGAGTTGATAAATCTATGTAATCACAACTCAAGTTGTGAGGAACTATATGGGGAGTGTAGGTTATCTTCCTATGATGCAACCAACTCCGGTTGAACCTACCCAAGGAGATGTAGCACCAAGTGAGGAAATAGGAGTATGTGTTTAGTTGCCCATGGGAGCTAGTGACAAGGAAGAGCAGAGAGGAAATTCTGAGAGGGGAGGCGATGCTGGTGAAGGTGAAACATTATTAGATGAGGGTGGGGCTAAGCTTGATTCTGAAATGGTAAATGAGGTTGTTGCTGTTGTAATAATTCAATCTTTTGATTCTTGATGCACAAAAGATGAAAGGAATTGTTGTTGAAAAAGTTGAAAAGGAAAATGTGGAGGAGTTAGAGTTTGAAAAGGGAATTGGAAAAGAATTTAAGGATGAGTCGAATGAGAATGAATCTGTTTTATCTGAATTAGAAGATTAATCTCAATGTATTGACCATGATTCTGATTTTGATCCAGAAAAGGCTCCTATTTTTATTGGAGAGTTTGATGAACAAAATTCTACTGACAGTAAGAAAAGCAAACTTCACCATTTAGCTAATGATGATGATTTGAGTGACACAGGATGTGATTATCTTTTTGATCAAGATTCAACAATAAACTCTTGAGATTTTGGAATTATTAACAACCAACTACAGTGGTGTTAATGAAAATGAGAAAAAAATGGCAAACAAAGTGATTGTTGTGCAAGAGGAACCTCATGATGATATAAATTTTGATGATTTGGAGGATATCAATAGTGAGTATCTTTATAAATATCAAGTTGAATTTCTGAAAAGCAAGTCATTATATGATTCTAAAATATATCCAACGATGTATGTTGGTTTTGATGATGATGGTTATAAAGAAGTGCAAGAAAAAGAATGAGAGCAAGAGTGTGAGAAAAGAAATTTGCGAGGGAGTTCTAGCCTTAAAAATCCCGGAAGCCACATGATGTGTTCGGATCTAGTATTGAAATAGGCACGATCAACATTGCATGCAAATATCCTCACCAATCACTCGGCCTTTTCTCAACAAATCACTGTTTTAATTGCTCACGGAGATCTAACACATGATCTGTCAACTTCTCATTCGGGGAATGTTGGTATTGAAATAAGAGATAGCCCTTTCCACATCTCTGAACATCTTTTAAAACACATTGATTTAAACTAAATTTCTGAATTTCTTATTATACACAAAGATACACTTGAAGCAAATGCATGCATATGTTGCATTGGAAAGAATTGATGAAATTGATGTTGCTCAAGTTCATTCACGAGTTGAGGATATATTTGAGGCGCTGTTTTAATCCGCTCAAACGCAAACATCTTGCTGATAATATACCTGTGCCAAAACAACTACTTGCTGAAGCTTCTACATCAAGAAAAAGAGATGAAAAAGACCTATGATTGGATGAGCTCAAGACTTAATTTGTTATATAGAAGCTACTTTCTATGTCTGCAATGACTCACAAGCATGCTGATTTGATTGGAATTTTGAGAGCTCAACAACAGGAAAATGCCAAGTCATTTTTTGAAGAAGAATTATTGCAAGAAATGACTAGTTTGACCGAAACTATGAACCAAAGAATGGATGAAATGAACACGAGGTTGAGAGTTGTTAAAAAATCTTCCAAATCCCAATCACCGAAACGTAAACATAACGATCAAGATTATTACTATGCCATTTCCAATAATACCAAAGGGTGCAACCAAATCAATGTTCATTACTTTGTTCTATCAGAAATTCTAAAATTGTTGAAGATGCATAGACGTTTTTCACAAAGATTAGTTTGAGAGAAAATGTTGGATTTATGATGGATGTTTTTTGTGATTATTTAAAGGCTAAACACAGTGCTCAACGTCATTTCATCATTAAGCGGTGTAACGGATAGAGTTACATTAAATAAACTTTATAATTGCTACCAGTGTTGTAGAAATCGATCGACGGTATGTCAGCGGTTGAGCACCGCCAAGCAATTAATCGGTCTTGGCGACGATTAATGGGTTTCTCGGCGGAGACGGTAAATTATAAAAGAATTTATTTAAAAAAATAAATATTAGCAATATCGTAGCAAAATAAGTCAATGACCATAAAAAACTAAAATGTCTAACAAGCTTGAAACTTTGAAATTGGAAACCATAAGTTCATAATTAGTTTAATAAACTTAATATATACATAAGTTCAATAGTCGAGAGAGAAAAGTCGGGGAGGCTTTGGTAGTGTCGAGCAGACAAAAGTCGGGGAGGCTGTGATATAAAACCTTAGATATATATCTTTTTATAAAAAAGTCAAATAATTCCATTGACCGTCAAGACCGATTTTAACCAAGACTGGTAAATGATACCGATCAAGTGATTTCTCACTCGACGGACCGCTGAGTACCGATTAATCGGCCGCCAACACCAATTTTTACAACACTGTTTGCTAGACATCTTCTAATGTTGCACATCTTATTGCTGCACACTATTGGCTCAAGTTGCATAGTATTCATAAGTTTAGACTCAACATATATTAATGTGTTAGTATTATGTTTTTGGTGCATAAAAAGTTGCAAGTTATGCTCAAGTCACATAATATCATGTTTCACAGTCAATATAACTTATAAAATTAGCCTCTAAAAACAGTTTTTTAGTAGAAGGTCCTCATTTATGTGTATAACATAAAACAAAAAAAATTGTTTCATAACTTATTGCATCTTATATTCTAATTAAAAGAAAAGAGTTTCTCCCTCTTCCTAAAAATTCTCCACCAATCATAATCCTTGATTTAAAAAAAAAAATTAAAAATCGAAAAGTGCCCCTATGATGACGTCAAAATCCTTAAGCCTCTAAACTGGAAGGGGGGTATTGTGCAACTTCTAAGGGGTTTTTATAAAATATGTTAGGGGCTTTTATGAAAATGTGAGGGGGTTTTATAAAACTTGTATATTAATATAATTAATTATAGGTTGTTTATAAAATATGTTTAATAACTTATTATATAATTTGTGTAGAGAAATAATAATTATATATTTGCGACCGTCTCATTTTTATCTACGTTTTGGTATAAATTTTATTGTAATATGACACCTTTTTTAAAGTGGTGTATTTTTAATTGTTTGTTATCCATTAATAGTAGTGGGTATGTTATTCATAAAATAATTTATATCTTTTTTATATGGGTTTAGTTCATTTTTGTGTATCCAACTTTACACATTTTGCTATTGTATGTACTGAACTTTCAAACTTACCATTTGATGTATCAAACTTTTCAAATTTAACTTTTTTATGTATCCATTCACCTGCTTAGCAGGTACCAGGTAATTTTATGATTTTTTATTTATTTTTTATACTACTAAAATGCCACATCAGATCTTCATCCATCTCCATCTCCATCTTCAATACACCTCCATGAATCCCAGATGAACTATCAACAAATGAACTCAACTGAATCTTCAATACACTAAATTTATTAAGAAGAACATGAATGTCCATAGTGATGAAGATGAATTCCAGAAATCAAGAAAAATACAATTCGACGTCACCAATAAAAAGACCTGTAAGGAACAAGACTGTAATCCTAAATCAACAATGAAGATGAAATTCAGAAATCAAGAACCCTAACTCAAACCTTCAAACGAGTAGCAGATCTGGAAGAACCCTAAATCTAGAAATCAAGAATCCTAAATCAAGAACCGTAACCCTAAATCGAACAAAGAACTTGCGTACCTTGGCAGAACACTTCGTTGAACAGACCTTGAAATTGAGATCTGAAATCCACAGTAATAATGGAGGCGTACAAATGAAGAACGATGAAACCCTTCGTTGGCAGAACCCTAAATCGTTGAACCCTAAATCGAAGATGAACGTACAGATGAAGATCGACACAAATGAAAGCGAAATCCAACGCAGATGAAGATCGCTCTAAGCAAATCCATCGTGTGTTTTCGGTGTGAGACTCTGTTCTGGTTTGAATGATGCCTGAAACCCTTAATCGAAGATGAAGCAAGCCCTGTGTGGAGATTGACACAGATGAAGATGGAAGAAGATAAATCGCAAACCACCGAATCGGTGGTGCGGTGGTGCCGCAGATGAGATTGACGCAGATAAAGCAAGCCCTGTTCTTGTGTTAAATTATTATTATTATTATTTGAATTATTTTTAAAGAGGAAATAACACATAAGGTGCCAACTCACCTCCATGTCATTGCCACGTCATCAAAACCGGTTCCAAGTCATCATGTTACCTGTTATACTAGGTTAAATACACTTAATGGTAATTTTTGAAAAGTTTGATACATTAAATGGTAAGTTTGAAAGTTCAGTACATACAATAGCAAAAGGTGTAAAGTTGGATACACAAAAATGAACTAAACCCTTTTTATATTTATTCTATCTACATATCATACTCGATATAATAACTGATTCCTCGGTCTTTCAATAAAAAGTATTAAAACGATTTTTTTAAAATTTTGTTTTATTTAAGATAAATTTATATAAAAATAATAACATTTAAAACAGACATATGTGCATCAATCAATATAAAAAAAATTAAAGAATCATATATATAAGTAACTATTAAAAATAAAACTATTAAAAAAAAAGTTACTTACATCATCAACCATTTCCCTAAAAAATCTCCACCAATCATAGCACTTGATTTAAAAAAAATTAAAGAAAATCAAATATATATTAGTTATTACGTCACATTCCATCAAATCCCTTAAGGGAAATTTTTTTATAACAAACTTCTACGTGTTTTTTAATCTTGGATAAGATAATAATATATATTTGAATTAATCGTGGATAAGGTAATAATATATATATTTAAATTTGAATTGAATACATATTTCTAATTGACGTGTATTTAATTTGTTTAAAATTACTCCACTTTGTTAGGTAAGGAAGTTACTTTTAGGATTAGATTTAAATAATTTTAAAATGTGATTTAAATGAAATAGTAATTGATAGATTAAGTTTGAAAATATAAACAAAAAGGAAAAGGAAGTAGGCGATGATATATACATGGATAATATAACAACCATTTGAATTTGAATTTAATTGAAAATTCAACCATTTGAACTATAACAAAATTCATCCCTTTGAATGTTCCTATTATTAAGTAAATTTGTTAAGTTTAAAGGATTAAGAAATTATTTAAAAATTGTATGTTGTAATGGTAGGAAAACATTTTTCTAAATTTTTTAAAAAAATAGATGATGATATAAATAGGTGATCTTTAATAATCATTTGTCATTTGTCATTATCAATCAAAGTGCACCATTTCATTATTATTCTTCAGGTAAAAAGTTATGTTTAAATTTCATGAAAACGATTCACATATGCTAATTTAATATATTCTTCTTCTTTTTTATAGCTATTATCTATGAAGAATAAACAACATTCTTCGTCGGCTCCAAAACGACCTTCATTGGGAAGGAATTCAAAAGAAAGGAAAAAATCAAGGGTGATTCATTTCACATATGACAATTCTGTTCATAACAGTTCAATATCAATTGAAAGTGATTGAAGAAGTTCACGGATTCCTCTAAATCATATATCTAAATGGTATGTTTAATTTCAAATTTTAAGTTTGTTCAATATTTACAACCACACCATTTGTTCTTGGTTTGGCATGCAATTCTATATATACTTTTTGTCATTTCTAAATAGAATATAAATAAATTGAATTTACGTCATTTAGCTATTCACGTCAATCTTATCATTCATATGCCAAAGGGGAAAATACAATTATAATAACGCCTAAGTTTTCAAATAAAATTTTCAATGCTCAATTATGTTACTAAACAGGAAAGAAAGAAAAATTAGTAGATCATTTCAAGCTCCATTTTAATTCCACTATTCTAACACATCTCATTTGTCTGATTCATGAAATTCTGTGATTGAATTACCTAAAAGCTAGATTAAGAAACGAAAATTATATATAAGTTTTTGAAGATTCATAATTTGTTTATTTTTATCTCTAATTTCCTACTCTGCCTTTGTAAAATTTGTTGATTTTGTGTGCAATTCATTTAGAAAACGCGAGGTAGTGAGTTCACAAATCAATTGTGAAAGATATCTTCGATATCTTATGATGTCAAAAAAGAAAAAAACAACATTCAGTAGATTAATAAAATTCGTGAATTGGGGCAACAATTATAAAAGTATGAAAAATACCCAAGTTAGATATGTCATTAGCCCATTTCAAATTTAATAGCTTAGTTTGTGTGTGCGTTAAATTACTAATAAAATCATAAATGTTGTTTATAAAGAGTATCTACAGAAAGTATTATGATAATCTTATGTATATCAAACTTCTGTAATGTTTATAATATCTTACGAGAAATTATATTCATATATATATATATATATATATATATATATATATATATATATATATATATATATATGTTTTCTAATTTTTTAATGTGTTAATATTTTTAAAACTATATAAATTTAAATTTGTCTTATATCATCTCCGTGTTGATACACGGGTCGCTTATAAACAACATCAACAATAATATTATAGTTATGGTTTTACAATATCGGGATAAAGCTCCAACACGAGAAACACATTAATATTATACTAAAACTTTTAGACGTGTAATGTAACTTTATTTTTCTTAAAAAGAGTATTTATAAGAAGTACTAAAAAGACACGTTTTCACTCATTGACAGTTATATGTGACAGTTTCTTGAGTGAAGAGTAAAGAGAGGTTAAAAGTTTTAATTTGCAATGATTAAGGAAACCCTACTAATAAAACTATGAATGTTGTTTATAAAGAGGTTTTAAAGAAAATCTAATGATAATCTTATGTATGAATTTTAAAATTCTGTAATGATTATTCATATCTTACGAGGTTTTATATTCATATCTATACTTTGTAATTATTTTTACTATACGTCTTAATACTCTTTAAAACTATATAAATTTAAAATTGACTTATATCATCCCGTGTTGATACACGGGTCGCTTAGCTAGTAGAAAATTAAAATCACTGCGGAGTTCATTGGTTGTAAAATGCTATGTTGCATGTTTAATTTTTAAAATCATTAATGTTCATCAACAAGAAATTGCATAAATGTAGTTAATAATATCTTACTCATTGTTTTTGATGTAGAAGAAATTTAAAAATTTAGAAAGTGTTCTTCACAATCGTAAGCAATCTGATCTTTGGAGATGATTCGATTCTAATTTTTAGGGTTTGGTGTCTGGTTTGGGGTTTTTAGAGGTTTTATTTGATTTGATCCGTTCATATGTTGCGTTATATTTTTGTCCTCTGTTTTTTATGTATTACAAATTTGCCATCACGTACGTCTAATTTGGCCGAAGATTTTTTTTGAACAACACAACACACTTACATACTAATCAACTCGTAAATCTATACCTTTTGACCGAAAATAACGATGGGAAACCATTTAACCAATGGATAACAACGCTTACTATCCTTTCTACAATAAGCTCATTCTTCACCAATTATAAGGAACAAGTAAATGACTAATATGATTCCGATGCCATTAAAAAAACATAAAACGAAAATGAAACGAAATTCCGAGAAAAGAATAATAAACACTACTGACCTAATCTTATAAATCCGAAGTCCATATAACTCGAACCCAACCAACTTAAAACTTATAGAATTATATCGCATAATGAGGTATGCTCAATGGCGAATCTAGGATTTAAACATATGGGGGACCAATATGTAACGAGATGAGTCGGTTGAAATAGTGGATAATGAGTATAATCATATTTTTAATTACGGGTCGGGTAGTTATATATTTATTAAAAGCATTGTAAATACATACACAAAATTAGACGTATTTAACATAATTAATACAAATTATCAATAAAAATATATAAAATTATACCAAACATAGATTTAATATAATCTAGTATCATAACCTAACCAAAAGCTAAAAAATCTAACACCATTCATATAGTTTACACTTTACCTCTATCTTGTTACAATGTCGAATCAACTTTAAATCACTTTTTAATTATCTTTCTTTTTAATTATCGGATGCATGGGGCTGTTACATCGACATATTTGAAGGAGGAGATGGTGGCGCTGTTGTCGAGTAGTGGCAACCGGCGATGAGTCCATGTGAGGTTTGTTGTGTCGAGAAGTGGTAACCGACTGTGGTGGCGATGTTGTCAGATCTGAGTGGGGATGGTGTAGAGGACGGTGCGGCAGCGGCTTGTGTGAGAGAGGGATGCAGACAGATAGAGACGGCGTCTTGTGTGATAGAGGGCTGGTGTGAGACAGTGTGGCGGCAGCTTGGTCGGTAACAGCCGATGGTGTAGATGCGGCAGCCGCCGGCCGGTAAGGGTGCAGAGAGAGAGCATTCGTTTTTTATATTTTGGAAATAGGGTAGGGATCGTGGGACGATATATGAGGAGGAGAGAAGAGAGAGAGAGAGAGAGAGAGAGTGTGTGTGTGGAGAGAGTAGGAGAGATGATAGGTTTATGTCTATTTTGCCCCTCTTTTATTAAATAAATAACATTTGAATTGTTTTTAATTACTAAAATGCCATAAGGTATTATAACCAACGCTTCTCGCACTTTTCGCAAATAACATCATTTTCGCATGAACCTTTGTCTATATATATATATATATATATATATATATAGGGAGGGGATAATGTAAAAAGAGTTTTAAGGTACAAAAAGTAAGAAGAAATCATGACCACACAATTTATATCAAAAGTCAACAAAAAGGTATCAAGACCCACGATTCATAACTGCCAAAAAAGGGCATATCTGGAAATACAAAAAAGCGAAATTCTAGCTTTCGTTGATTCAGCATCATCTTTGAACCTATTTTTCAAAAACAAATCAGATTCAACAGTAACATATCCACAAAATTAAAAAACTGATGAATGATTTTCGATGCACAAATTACAACCCTTTTATGCACAAATCATAAACATTTGATGCATGATTCCTTCTACAATATTGATTTACAAAGAAAAACCCAAAATGATGATGAAAAATGTTGGTCCCTTGTATGAGAGAGTAACAACAAGCAACAGGTGTGTAGAAGGGGGGTTGAATACACTTTCTGCGGAAATTGAACAAATCAAATAAAAGTGTTACACACAGTAAATCAAACCACAATCAATCGAATGCTTTTATTAAGAAGATGATTACAATGCTTTGAATAAGAAGATGATTACAATAACTATCAAGTAAGCAACTCTTGATATATAACCACCTAATATAAATCTCTCAATCTCTCAAACTTAGCTATCTATAATCAACTTATGATTATAGATACTGACGACTCTCTAAACATGATTTCACACAGATTGACAACTTACCAATATCACAACTGATGTGATAGTTCGAACACACGAACACTTGGGCAATCTGTGAGTTTTTCTTGAACTGACAAACAGTAATCAAGATTCGTAACACATACGGTGAGGTGAGGTTTGGCTCTGCAACACTTAGTTGTTTTTTTGTGTCAAAGTCGTACCTCTAAACTTATCAGGAGATAAGTATTTATAATCCTGTGCCTACGGTTCCTAACAAACTAAGACTCAACTTAATTCGCTAACTAACTCTCGGATAATCCGGAATCTTGAATCTTGAATCTTCTATCTTCAATCTTGATTCTGGAGTCTTCTTATCCGCGCCGTAGATATAGAGAGATATAAAGATGAATTTAAAACATATTTAAATTATCTTTAGACTGACTTCTTCACTCGGACTGAGTTACTCAGCTTGAAACTCATCAAGCTGAGTTCTTTGAGAACAAATCCGAATTCATACATGAACTAACACGTACATTGATAAACTCATCCTTAGAAGTCTAACTTAGTTGACTAAAACAAATTTAGGCTGTTGGGTTTTAAAGAGCCTTGAGGTTGACAAATTGAGAGTAGGCGTCTCCCCCTCAACTCCTGCCGGAGGGATCAATGTGATCTCAACTCCAGTGATGCCTTTAGGAGTGGCACCACCTTTGGCAGTTTTTCTTTGGTATGTATGGATATTCTCCCTAGCAGCAGTGGGCATACTAGGGGTGGCTTCAGATTGGAATTGTAGATGGAATGAAGGTGGTGGAGATGGGTTAGACTGAGTTGGTTCCACTGCAGTCTTAACTCCAAAGGTAGATGGAGAAAAGTGAGAAGAAAGTGAGAGAGGAGAGGTCTTACCAGAAGCAGCTTCAGTGTGTTCTGGTTTAGCCTGAGCAGAGTGCTCAGCTTGAACTTCTGTGTCAGCCTGAGAAGCTCCCCCTTGATTTGATCCCTCAGCTTCACTCTCAGAAGAAGCTCCCTCAGCTACCAAGAGCATTGGACCACTTAGTCCCTCTTGCTCAGGGAAGATGTCATTATTAAACATCTTGGAGCTATGTGATGGAACATGAAACACATCCCATCCAGCTTCATGGAGATCTCCCAACTCAGCTTCAAGCACCAAGGATAAGTACCTTATGAATGGCATATGGAGGTCCCTGGTGGTCTTTAGTACTTGGACTTTGAGCTCGTTGAATATAAGTTGTGCATAGTCGATACGTCTGTCGAAGAACATATTGTATAACAGCTGCATTTCAAACTCGTTGACTTGGTCCAAGCCTCCAACTTTAGTCCCCAGTGAACGTACCACTGTGGACACCATAAAGCCCCAGCTGGTGGGAAAAGTGGCCTTCTTAATCACCCCTTCAGTTTGAGGGTGACCCATCTGAGGTAGAACTGACCTCGCCACTTGTCGAGTCACGGTGGGCTCGAACACATCTTGAACAGGGAGTCGAAGAACATCCCTTAGCCCTTGAACCGTGATGGCCACTGTTCTATTGCCATTAAGAACAGTGCCAATGATCTCTCCCCTGTTCTGGTTGAATGTGCACGTGTACCAGAACTCCAAAAGGTGTTGTGGAACGATGTGAACAGGCGCTCCAATGAAAGCAAATGCCAAAGGGCATTTCCGAATATAAGCAACCCATGCTTCATATCCTCTCCCCTGTTTCCTCGCAGGGATATCAAGACATGCACGCTGATTGTTGATTTTGATCAGCGGTAATCCGTTGTTTTTCAACGCAGCACCACGAACCATTCGATCACTGAGAATGAGAGTGGTTCCTTCCATCGATGAAATTGCATATTACACTGAGTAACTAATTTCGTTGCACTGAGCAATGATCTTCGCACCGAGCGAGTTAGGGTTTCAAAGTCGATGGAACTGGGAATTGCACGTAGCAAATTGGTGAAAGGTATATAGGCAGATGAGAAGTTGAAGCGTAAACCTCTAAAATGCTGTTAAGGTCGTTATATAAACCTTTTCGAGGAAAGAGAAAAATTACCGTTGGAATCCCTTTTTAATCCGTTACGTCGAAAAATTACGGCTTGATGTAACAGTTAGAGGGTAGAAACACATCATTCTCCAACGGATACAAGTGTAAAATAATATTAACAAATAATAAGATTATAAACACTTTGTAAATATATCAATACACAATTGATATACGATACGAATTGAAACTGATTCAAATACGTATGGACAGAAAAATTAATAACACTTTGTAATTAATTCATAGATTGGACACACCAAGCTGAGTAAACATATTACTCAGTATAAGTCAAGCACTCAGCTTGATTCAAGCACTCAGCTTGAGTGGAGCACTCAGCTTGAGATTGATACTCAGCTTGAGTAGAGCACACAGCTCAGGCTCAATGAAACTTAGTCATTTATGTTTACGACTGACTTAAACATGTAATTTTAGCTACACTAAGTAGATAAAATATGTTTGGAAGTTATTAAACGTGTGAACCAATCACACAGTGTGAGTTAAGCACATAGCTCAGACTCAATGACACTTAGTCATTTATGTTTAAGACTGACTTAAACATGTAATTTTAGCTACACTAAGTAGATAAAATATGTTTGGAACTTACCAAACGTGTGAACCAATCACACAGTGTGAGTTAAGCACATAGCTCAGACTCAATGACACTTAGTCATTTTGTTCGAGACTAACTCAAACTAACATTTCAACCACACTGAGTAGTTGAATTATGTTTGGAACTGACCAAACGTGTGAACTCATTATTCAGTTTGACATATAGATCAGTTTATAAAAACTTATTTATAAACTGTGCACCCAGCTTAAGACACTTAGTCTCTGTCAAACTGAGAACTCAAATTTTAGACACTTAGCTAGGGGTTGAGCATACCCAATTTACTTAGCAGATACATAAACCTCTTTTCATCAAAGGGCTTAGTAAAGATATCTGCTAATTGGTCATCAGTGGAGATAAATTTAATGTAAACTTTACCTTTTTCCACGATGTCCCGTATGAAGTGATGTCTAATTTCAATATGCTTGGTTCTTGAGTGAAATACTGGATTGTAAGTGATGGCTATTACACTTTGGTTATCACAGAAGATAGGAGTTTTCTTGAAACTCATCCCAAAGTCCTGAAGCTGATGCTGCATCCACAAGATTTGAGCACAACAGCTCCATGCTGCAACATACTCAGCTTCAGCAGTTGAAGTAGCCACCGAGTTCTGTTTCTTACTAGTCCAGCTTACTAATTTACCTCCAAGCAATTGACATCCTCCAGTGGTTGATTTTCTATCTAACTTCCACCCAGCATAGTCAGCATCAGAAAAACCAACTAACTCAAATCCAGAATCCTTTGGATACCAAAGACCTAGATTTGGTGTACCTTTAAGGTACTTAAAGATCCTTTTCACAGCTAAAAGATGTGATTCTTTAGATTCTGCCTGATATCTTGCACAAACACATGTAGCAAACATGATATCAGGTCTACTAGCTGTCAAATAGAGTAATGAACTTATCATTCCTCTATAGGTAGACTGACACACAGGCTTACCATCTGAGTCTTTACTCAGCTTGGCAGCTGGTGTCATGGGTGTCCTCATGGTTGAACTAGAATCAAAACCATATTTCTTTATCAAATCAAGAACATACTTGCTTTGATTGATGAATATTCCATCAGACTTCTGTTGAATCTGTAAGCCTAAGAAATAAGTCATCTCACCCATCATACTCATCTTGTACTTTTGTGACATTATTTTGGAGAACCACTCACACAGAGATTCATTGGTAGAACCAAAGATAATATCATCCACATAGATTTGTACAAGAATCACCTGCCCTTTACTCTTTTTAATAAAGAGTGTCTTATCTATACTACTTCTGGTGAAATTCATGGATAGTAGATAAGTGGACAGTGTATCATACCAAGCTCTTGGAGCTTGTTTAAGACCATACAAAGCCTTGTCTAACTTATAGACATGATGTGGAAACTTTGAACTTACAAAGCC
The DNA here is from genome assembly GCA_947179395.2 of Pulicaria dysenterica. Classification (NCBI taxonomy): domain Eukaryota; kingdom Viridiplantae; phylum Streptophyta; class Magnoliopsida; order Asterales; family Asteraceae; genus Pulicaria; species Pulicaria dysenterica. The sequence goes on from OX359293.1 coordinate 47,424,007, forward strand.
AGGAGGTTGTTTCACATAGACTACCTCCTGAAGTTTTCCATTCAGGAAAGCACTTTTCACATCCATTTGATAGACTTTGAAGTCTTTATATGCTGCATAAGCCAGAAACAGCCTTATAGCTTCAATTCTAGCAACAGGGGCAAAGGTCTCATCATAATCAATTCCTTCTTCTTGCCTATACCCTTGTGCTACCAGCCTGGCTTTGTTCCGAACTATCACTTTATCCTTGTCCATTTTGTTTCTATAGACCCACTTAGTGCCTATAATTGTATGATCTTCAGGGGTAGGGACAAGGGTCCATACTTTATTATTCTCAAACTCATTTAATTCCTCTTGCATAGCATCAATCCAATCCTCATCTGCTAAGGCTTCCTCAGTCTTCTTTGGTTCCATCTGAGACAGAAAACCAAAGTAAGCAGCATAGTTAGCTGTAGCCTTAGATCTGGTCATGACTTTCTCTTGGACATTTCCAATGATTTGATCTTGAGGATGATCTTTGAGGAATTTAAATGTGGTAGTTGGAGAGTCTGGTTTTGAATCTGAGTGATGTTGAGAACCTCGAGGTGAACTTATCTCCTCAGTCTCAACAGCAGCATTGTCAACAAACTGATTATCACTAAGATTCTCAGTCTGAGTGACTTCAGCTCCAAAAGGGTTGACGAACTCATCATCTTTCTCAGCTTGAGAATCCTTTGAAGCTTGTGATGATTTCATTGATGAACACACATCATCATCACTATCATCTCCTATGACATACATAGGATTTGACATGTTGATTTCCCTTGGCCTTTCAAGCTCACTCAGACTAACGGAGTCAGCTTGACTTTTCTCAGCTTGATCAATACTGTCTTCATCAAATGAAACATGAATTGATTCTTCAATGGCCTTTCTCCTAGAGTTATATACTCTGTATGATTTGGAGATTGAGGAATAACCAACAAATATTCCAGGATCAGCTTCGGGTTCCAACTTATGGAGCTGATCTCTTTGATTCACCACATAGCATTTTGAACCAAAGATATGGAAATAACCTATATTGGGCTTTCTAGACTTATACATTTCATATGAAGTCTTTCCATGTTTTTTGACAATGATTGACCTATTCTGAGTATAGCAGGCTGTACTAACAGCTTCATCCCAGAAATAGAGTTTCAATCCTGCCTCACATAGCATTGTCCTTGCAGCCTCAATTAAGGTTCTATTTCTCCTTTCAGCAACTCCATTTTGTTGTGGAGTTCTGACAGATGAGAAATTTTGTAATATTCCTTTTAGTACACAGAAGCTTTCAAGGGTTGAGTTCTTGAACTCAGTCCCATGATCACTTCTGAGTTGCTTTACAGATAAACCTTTATGCAACTCTTCCCTTTTGATGAAACTTATTATCTCCAGGGCAGCCTCACTTTTGGCTTTTAGGAATATTACCCAGGTGAATCGTGAGAACTCATCTACTATCACCAGAGTGTACTTCTTGCCACTCAGGCTTGGAGTACTTATGGGTCCAAACAGATCCATATGCAACATATGCAATGGGTCTGTTATTGAAAAATTTTGCTTTGATTTAAAGGACCCTTTATGGTGTTTCCCTTGTTCACAAGCTGAACACAATTTGTCTTTGACAAATGTGATTTTTGGTAATCCAGAGACTAACTCTTTATTGGACAGCATATTTATATTTTTAAAGTTCAAATGAAACAAACATTTATGCCATAACCAACTCAGCTCAGGAATAGAATGGGAATACAAGCAGGTTTCATTATTGGGATCAACAGAAATAAGATCAAGTAGATACACATCTCTTTCTCTTTTAGCTATTAATACAGGCTTTCCCTTAACATTATAAATTTTTCCTGCTTTCTTCCTAAAAGTAACAACATTGTCCTCATCACACAATTGACTGATACTAATCAGGTTGTGTTTGAGGCCTTTGACATATGCAACTCTCTGGAAAGTGACTTTACCAGCTTGCATCTTCCCATAGCCTTTGGTTCTTCCATGGGAGTTGTCACCAAATGTTACTTTAGGACCTTCATCTTCCTGGAAATCACTGAGAAGTCCTTTCCATCCGGTCATGTGCCTTGAACATCCACTATCCAAGTACCATTTACTTGAACCCTGCACATGATATAAAAACTAAACACATTAGTTTTGCTTGGGAACCCACTTCTTGGTGGGTTCAGATGAGGAGCACTTAGCAGCTTCATCTTGTTGAACTGGCTGCTCAGCTTGAGCAGGAACTGAATCCTGTGTAGGCTGATCAGTTTGTTTTTGCTCAGGCCTTGAGATTTCAGCATCACAGTCCTTAGCCTCATGACCTCTACTTCTGCATTTGTAGCATCTCCTTCTTCCAATGATGACAGGAGGTAGAGTGTCTAACAATCCTTGTGAGAATTTACTCTCAGTTTTAGGATTTTATATAGTGGATAACTTCTCAACTTTCTTTGCAAGCTGATTCACCTGGTGATCACTGACTTTGGACTTACCTTTGTCAGGTCTCTGTTTGTTATCCTGAGAAGATTGGCTAACAACCTTCTTCTCCATGACTTTGGACTTACCTTTGTCATGCTTACTGGCACCAGTTTCAACAGGTTTGGACTTACCACTGTTGATCTTCTTGGACTTACCAAGATCAACAACTTTGGACTTACCATTGTTGTGATTTGACCTCTGACTTACAGTGGTCTTCCTGTTCTTATAACTTCTCTCCGAGCCAGATAGAGAATTTTTTCTTTTGAAAGGATTTGGATTAAGCCTTTCTATGACTGAAGTTCTTTGAACAGGCTGAGTGCCTAATCTGTCCAACACAGACTTACCATATTGTTTGGATGTTGAGCACTCATTACCATGATCTTTGGCTTTCACAAACATATTGAATTTTAGGCTTGGATCATGTATTTTCTCTGAGGCTAACTTCTGAGACTTAATCAGTTGTCTATCTTCCTTAGAATCTGTACTTGCTATCTCATCATCAGCTACATAAGCTGCTGTTTGATAGTCACCTCCAAGTACAGCCTTCACCTGTTTAGGTATCTGTTGGTTTATGCACTGTTCAGCAAGCTTTGATGACTTACACCAAGACTCAGTGATCTTTTGGAGTTGACCAGCTTTGTCTTTAGCTTCCTGAAGTTCTTCACTAAGAAGTTTGTTAATATGTATTTGACATTCAAGGTCACACTGTGCTTTCTTACCAACATCAATGAGAGATTGATTTTCCTTAATCTCATCTTTAAGTTTAGCTATTTCAGCTTTGAGGTCAGTCTGAGACTTAAGGCTGGTCTTGAAATCATTTAGCAGATAATCGAATGCAAGACCCTTTTCTTCATCAGTGTAAGAGTAGAAATTACTGACCTTGTACATGGAAGCAGGATCCCAATTACTGAGCTTGCTGTTTTCCTCAGCTTCCTTCATGTCAGCTTCAAAGATTGATTCGGACATACCATAATCAACCTCATCGATTTCTATCTCTTCATCTTTTTGAGCCATCAGACATACATCATCATCTGATGTAGATGATTATGTATCCCATGTTTCAGTAATTAATCCTTTTGCACTGGGTTTGTCTTCAGGCTTTCCTTTCTTGAGCTGAGTATATTTCTTCTTGTATTTATCAGCTCTGTAAGCATTCTTATCAACAACTGATGTTGATTCCACCTTCTTTGATCTGTACTCAGCAGCAATGTGTCCCTTTTTCTGACAATTGAAGCACACAACATTCTTGGGATCAAAAGAACTCTTTCCTTTGCCCCTGTCAGATCTTCCTCTTCCCCTTTGAGCTCTTCTCAAACGTATGGCTAACATTGCCATTTGCTCAGTGATATTTTGAACATCATCAGTATCACTTGAGTCTGAGTCTGAGTGGTCAGCTTGAGATTCTTACTCAGTCTCAGATTCAACAACTAGTGCCTTAGGACTTTTCTTCTTCTTTTTCTGTGCAACTAATGCAATATCAGTTTTATCCAAGGACTCCTTCAGTTGTTGTTGAGAAGATTTCTTGTGTTCAGTGATCTGTTTATGATTCAGCAAGAACCCATAGATAGACTGTAGGTTGTACACGTGTAGTGTTCCTCCAGCCCTTAGTGCCGTAGTTACATCATTAAACCTTTCTGGTAACACATCCAGAAATTTCAGCACCAGTTCAGCTTCATCTTTCTTTACACCCACACTTAGTAGGTCATTTATCAAGTAGTGAAACCTTGTGAACAAATCTGACAAGGTTTCATTCTTCTTTGAAAAGAAGTTTTCATAGGATCTATTCAAATGATTTTTCTTTTGCTGCTTGACCAGATCAGTGCCTTCATACGTGACACTCAGCGTATCCCAGATATCTTTTGCAGTTTGACACCCAGTCACAGTGCGCAAGATTTCATTTGACAGGGCATTCGCTAGAACACTTTTAGCCTTATCATCTAGATTGAAAAGTTTCCAATCTTCATCAGTCCATGATGCAACAGGCTTTCTTGTTTCCTTTTCAGATCTGCCAGGATACGAATCACTGACAGTGGCAGGAATCTTGGGGATAATTGGTCCTTTAGTGACAACATCCGACATACGGTTGTCAATGGACTTGAGGAACAACATGGCTCTGAACTTCCACATAGGATAGTCAGATCCATCAAATATGGGACAGCCTTTGACAGACATTTGTGGAAAGTTTGAAGAATTGTTGCTTGTAGACATTGTCAACTTTCTCAGAATCTAGAACTTTCAACTAATGAAATCGTTCAGCCTGCTCTGATACCAGTTGTTGGTCCCTTGTATGAGAGAGTAACAACAAGCAACAGGTGTGTAGAAGGGGGGTTGAATACACTTTCTGCGGAAATTGAACAAATCAAATAAAAGTGTTACACACAGTAAATCAAACCACAATCAATCGAATGCTTTTATTAAGAAGATGATTACAATGCTTTGAATAAGAAGATGATTACAATAACTATCAAGTAAGCAACTCTTGATATATAACCACCTAATATAAATCTCTCAATCTCTCAAACTTAGCTATCTATAATCAACTTATGATTATAGATACTGACGACTCTCTAAACATGATTTCACACAGATTGACAACTTACCAATATCACAACTGATGTGATAGTTCGAACACACGAACACTTGGGCAATCTGTGAGTTTTTCTTGAACTGACAAACAGTAATCAAGATTCGTAACACATACGGTGAGGTGAGGTTTGGCTCTGCAACACTTAGTTGTTTTTTTGTGTCAAAGTCGTACCTCTAAACTTATCAGGAGATAAGTATTTATAATCCTGTGCCTACGGTTCCTAACAAACTAAGACTCAACTTAATTCGCTAACTAACTCTCGGATAATCCGGAATCTTGAATCTTGAATCTTCTATCTTCAATCTTGATTCTGGAGTCTTCTTATCCGCGCCGTAGATATAGAGAGATATAAAGATGAATTTAAAACATATTTAAATTATCTTTAGACTGACTTCTTCACTCGGACTGAGTTACTCAGCTTGAAACTCATCAAGCTGAGTTCTTTGAGAACAAATCCGAATTCATACATGAACTAACACGTACATTGATAAACTCATCCTTAGAAGTCTAACTTAGTTGACTAAAACAAATTTAGGCTGTTGGGTTTTAAAGAGCCTTGAGGTTGACAAATTGAGAGTAGGCGTCTCCCCCTCAACTCCTGCCGGAGGGATCAATGTGATCTCAACTCCAGTGATGCCTTTAGGAGTGGCACCACCTTTGGCAGTTTTTCTTTGGTATGTATGGATATTCTCCCTAGCAGCAGTGGGCATACTAGGGGTGGCTTCAGATTGGAATTGTAGATGGAATGAAGGTGGTGGAGATGGGTTAGACTGAGTTGGTTCCACTGCAGTCTTAACTCCAAAGGTAGATGGAGAAAAGTGAGAAGAAAGTGAGAAAGGAGAGGTCTTACCAGAAGCAGCTTCAGTGTGTTCTGGTTCAGCCAGAGCAGAGTGCTCAGCTTGAACTTCTGTGTCAGCCTGAGAAGCTCCCCCTTGATTTGATCCCTCAGCTTCACTCTCAGAAGAAGCTCCCTCAGCTACCAAGAGCATTGGACCACTTAGTCCCTCTTGCTCAGGGAAGATGTCATTATTAAACATCTTGGAGCTATGTGATGGAACATGAAACACATCCCATCCAGCTTCATGGAGATCTCCCAACTCAGCTTCAAGCACCAAGGATAAGTACCTTATGAATGGCATATGGAGGTCCCTGGTGGTCTTTAGTACTTGGACTTTGAGCTCGTTGAATATAAGTTGTGCATAGTCGATACGTCTGTCGAAGAACATATTGTATAACAGCTGCATTTCAAACTCGTTGACTTGGTCCAAGCCTCCAACTTTAGTCCCCAGTGAACGTACCACTGTGGACACCATAAAGCCCCAGCTGGTGGGAAAAGTGGCCTTCTTAATCACCCCTTCAGTTTGAGGGTGACCCATCTGAGGTAGAACTGACCTCGCCACTTGTCGAGTCACGGTGGGCTCGAACACATCTTGAACAGGGAGTCGAAGAACATCCCTTAGCCCTTGAACCGTGATGGCCACTGTTCTATTGCCATTAAGAACAGTGCCAATGATCTCTCCCCTGTTCTGGTTGAATGTGCACGTGTACCAGAACTCCAAAAGGTGTTGTGGAACGATGTGAACAGGCGCTCCAATGAAAGCAAATGCCAAAGGGCATTTCCGAATATAAGCAACCCATGCTTCATATCCTCTCCCCTGTTTCCTCGCAGGGATATCAAGACATGCACGCTGATTGTTGATTTTGATCAGCGGTAATCCGTTGTTTTTCAACGCAGCACCACGAACCATTCGATCACTGAGAATGAGAGTGGTTCCTTCCATCGATGAAATTGCATATTACACTGAGTAACTAATTTCGTTGCACTGAGCAATGATCTTCGCACCGAGCGAGTTAGGGTTTCAAAGTCGATGGAACTGGGTTAAATCCATGTTATTCACCTATTGTTAGTGTCCTGCAATATATATATATATATATATATATATTTATATATATATATATATATATATATATATATATATATATGTTTCAATATAAAAAAATACAAAGGGCTGTTGTTTTGTTGTTTGGTGGGCTGCGAAAGAAACAAAAGAAAAAGAAAAGCAACAATTACTTGAATTTGCTTCTTGATACATGCTGCTTTAAGATAAGATATATATATATATGTATGTTGTATTATATATATATATATATATATATATATGTCATGTGATATGTATGTATGTGTAAAAGTAAAAAGAAAAAGAATGGATTGCTTTTTGTTTGGTACTTTAGATGTTGCTGTCGTACACACACACACATATAATCCACACAACATTAGCACCATATATATATATATATATATATATATATATATATATATATATATATATATATATATATATATATATATATTCAAGTTCATTAGTTTAAATTTGTTTTTAATATGGTTGAATTCATAGTTTTGGCATATATTGATTATTATGAATCAAATAAATTTGTAAAGTAATTTATGGATTTATAATTGTTAATATTAAGCATATCAATTATTGTGATCATATACTAACTTGTTGGCTTTTTTGTGGATATTAGGTCCCCAACAATTCGAATGTGCTTTTGGAAAGTGATATTTCCATATTCGAAAAAGGGTGAGTGATACGTTATAATTGAATAATTATAACCCAGGTAAGGGTGTAATACTGAATTGGTTTGCAAGATTTAGTTCAATTAAAGTATGATTATTACTGAGATTTGAGATTATGAGTTATTTGTATTTAATAACTTGTAATATGGGAACATGTTCAAATTTCGGAGGTTGTCTGATTGACAGTCCTACTCGGGTCAAGTACCGAGTTAATGGGCTAACGGTAACTCCCATAGGTCAATGGGGGTGCGGTTTGATCCACCGCCGTTCCTCCTTGTGAAGCGGGTCAAAATGGAGACCCAATTGTTTGAAACTGTGCAGTGATAACTGCAACTATGTGTTATTTCGATTTGATTCCTGATTTATAATTATTCAGTGTGATTTATTGTTCACTTAGCTTTACAGCTAACGGGTTTTAGTTGCCCGTAGGTTTGTACAGTTTTGGTAGCTATGAACTAAGTGGCTGCTTGGTGGGATACTTCACATGAGGTTGCTTGAGCCCTGTTTTGATAATCTGTAACACCAAAGTTGTTTGGAAATATGTAGTAGAACTGTAACCCATTTTCGTTAGTCAAATGTAGTAATTATATGCGTACTCTGTTAAACTCTTTTGAAAGGTTCGGATGTGAACCTAACACTTGGTATGTATATATTTTAGTAAACTCTGTTAGTCTACTATTTTGTATATATAGTATACTTTCAGGCTTCCGTTGTGTTTTAAAAAAAAATTGGCTTGAACTTGTGGTGTTACAATTTGGTATCAGAGCTCTGGTTTGAGGTAATTGGACATTTTGAGTAGTGTTCAGTCTCAAACCTGTGCTCAAATATGTGAAGTATCCTAGCAGCAAGGTTTGTTAGATGTAACCTTTTTGTATTGTGTTAATGTATATAACGCTAACCCTTATATCAATTGTGTTATTGTGTATTTTAGATGCCTAGATTACAGGATATTGACCTGAACCAAGAGCCTGTCAATCAGCCCCCGTCTCCTCAGTCAAATCCGGATGACTATGCAGTTCAGAGGGAGGCTTATATACAGCAGATTGAGGCAGAGTTAGTACAATTACGGGCATTACATCCTGCAGGAGCTCCTATAGAGAAAAAGAAATATGCCATCTATAAAGACTTTAACAATGCCAGACCTCCCACATTTGAAGGAAGTGACAATCCCAATGTTCTGATGGATTGGCTACAGGAATTTGAACAGGTATTTGATGCATGTAATGTGGATCCCCGTGAAAGAATTCTTTTTGCAAACCGATGTCTCAAAGGTCGGGCTTTAACTTGGTGGAATACTCTTAAAAAGGCCTTGGGAAAGACCGCGGTTGACTCAATGACTTGGGAGCAATTCGAGAACAGAATCAAAGATAAGTATTTGACTTCTTTTGATTTAGATCGTTTGAAACAGGAGTTTATAAATATTAGTAAAGGAAGTCGATCTGTTGAAGAATACAATACCGAATTCATGGATAAGTTGAAATTTGCAAATGTTTGGGTACCCACTGAGGAGGATAAAATTAAGCATTATGTGAAAAAAGTTCCTCCAAATTTTAGACACAATGTGAGGATGGCTACTACTTTGGAACGAGCTTTTGAGTTTGCTAGATCTTTCGAAAGTGATCTGAAAGCAGAACAATTGGAGGCAAAGAAGTCAGAGTCTGTTAAGAAAGAAGATACATCCAGGTTCAACTCTAAATTCAAGAAAAAGGGAGCTAGTGAATCAGGTACCCGACCTCAGTCAGCAGATAGAGCCCGATTTCAGTCTTTATGGTGTGATAAATGTAAGAGTTCTCATGATGGGCACTACACCAAACAAACATAACGGTGCATCAAATGCGGGTTGCTGGGTTACTTGTTTAATGAATGTACAAAAAAGAATAAATTTTGTTTTAAGTGTCAGAAGGAGGGGCATGCGTATCGTGAGTTTCCAGAAAACCCACAGGCTCGATTGACTTGTGCTTCTGGTTCCGGTTTAGGTCAGAAGAGGAAGGATCCCCCTCGTGCTGAGACACGTGCCTTTCAGATGACAGTTGATGATGCTCAGACTGCAGGTGATGTTATTGTTGGTACTTTCTTTATTAATTCTGCACCTGCATGTGTCTTATTTGATTCAGGGGCTAATCGCTCCTTTCTTTCTATGAGATTTTGTGATAATATGAAACTAGCTGTTTCTGTGTTATCCACTCCACTGGAAGTGGAAGTGGCGGATGGTAAATCTGTTCCTGTTACAACATCTGTGACTGGAATTTTTATTGAAATTGATGGTGCTCGTTTTCCCTTGTCTTTTCTTTTAATGCCTATATCAGGCTTTGATGCAGTTATTGGAATGGATTGGTTAAGTTATGTAAATGCTAAAATTTCCTGTAGTAAAAAGATAATTAAAATTCCTTTGTCTGACGGGTGGCACGTAGTGGCTCGCGGGCAGAGGCTTGGTTCTGATCTTCCTATCATTTCGTCTATGAAGGCCATAAAATATCTGGCCAAGAGGTGTCATTCCTTTCTAGCATTTGTAATTGACGCGAGAAAGGAGAAAAAGACACATACAGATATCCGGTTGGTTTCTGAATACCCGGAGGTGTTTCCTGATGAGTTACTGTCAGGATCGGATATAGATTATATCAAATAACAAGAACTAACTTTTAAATAATAAATCAGAGTAGAATAAAAGTTAATCTTTAACTATGATCACAATCAACTAAGAAGTTGCGGAATCACACTTAATTGATTAAAGAAGGTTTTAAAAACAAATCAATTCAATCAAACAGTAGTTTTATTAACCAACCAGAATGATTTCAAAAGCAAACTTCACCCCCAATCTAACTTATTATGTTAGACGAAGAACACAGATTGTTCTTAGTTTCAACGAGAAACTTAGAGGATTAGCACTATTCAGAAAGCAAATTACAATTTGAAGAACGAATGCAAAAATATAATCAATGAGTACATACGTACAAATTATGAATTCTAATCTATCATTTATATACTCCTTGATCTTCCTTGATTTGCTGACAGTTAGGTAATCTTCTATCTTCTGAGATAATCTTGATGATCTTCAAAGTATTTCGAGATATCTTCAAAGATAGAATTTTTCCATATTTAGCTCAACAGAAACTGTTTAATGAATACAATAGTTCTTGATTCTTCTAACAGTCTTCAGCTTCAAGGTCTTCAAACAGTTGTAGACGTTTACACTAACAGTTCTCAACTGTTTTCATATTTTCAACTAACAGTTTCCAACTGTTACACCAACCTTCACTTAACAGTTTTATCTTTACTTGTATAATATGTACAATAACTTAGCTAATTTCCCAACAATCTCCCCCTAACTTAAAGTATTGAACAATACATTTAAGTTGTTTGTTTTAAGGGTTCAATCATAGACAAATTAACATAAGTAAAGAACATATTTAACATTGTATACAAAATCAAACTATTACGATCAAAAAATTTAAGAGATAGAAAAATTACATTTTCTCTGACTGTATAAGCTCCAATCTCTTCTTCAATCTCTTCATCAAATCTTCCTTCACTTTTGTAGGGCCATAAAACCTTGCTTTCGACATATACATTAGCTTTGGTTTACTGTGCTCGATGAACTCAAGATCAAATCACTGAGTTTGAGCATTTCCCATCACCATTTGATATACTCTTGATCTTTCATATACTTTCATAGTAATGATTGGAAATCTTTCATCACTTATCAACATGGACATCACTTCCAGTGGATTACATATACTAGATAAGTGCATCATCAAGACTTTTACTTCAAGCTCAGCTGCCCTGCCATAGTGACCTACTCCATATGCATACATCTCCTGTATGTCTCTCCTTGTCACACAATCCATCATTTGGACGAAACTAGAATAACTTTCAATTGGTTCCAGTTCCCTGACAATAGTAAATCCTTGCTTTCCAGTCTCTACCCTCAAAAATTCAAATCGCCACTCAGTAATGTGGGATTTTTAACCAAGCTGCTCTTTTTCTAATTTTTCAATTCTTTCTACAATCTCCACACTTAGTCTGTCATGAAGAATGGTTTGAACCTTTTCAGCTTTAGCTTTTTCTTCAGACTTTTGGAATGTTTGGGGTTTTCTCTTTTCAACTACTGGCTTGGGAGGTGGAATTGTTTTCTTCTTTACAACTCTTTTTCTTTTTACTCCCTTACCAGCCTTCTTCTCCCTTTCTTCCTCATCAATCTGAGCAGTGATCTCATCAGCCAGCTTCTTTGCTAGCTCAAAATCAGACTGTTCTTGTTCTTTTTGCTCAGCTGCTAGCCTTAATGCAAATTCATGATCACACTCTTCTTGTTGTTGTCTTGAAAGCTTGAGCTTAGGACAAACAACAACAATTTCTTTACCTTTGCCTGGAACAGGAGGCAACTTTGATTCTTTCTTTCCTTCCTGGATGACTATGCCTTTATACCCTTTCTTTGGTGGTAAAGATTCTAACGTAGCAACCTTTCCATCAAGCCATCCATCATCGATTTTCTGTGCCATTCTAGAAGAATTTATTCCCAGATATTGAGCACTAATATCAACCAAGTAGTTCTGCTTAACTGTTGACCAAGATTTGAAAATCTCAGTGCTTGGAACATCTGCAGTTGACACCATCCTGTTGATTAGCACCCTATCAACACTTGAAAGATGTTCTTCTTCTTCTTCATTAACCGCTTGGACACTTGCAACTGTTAGTTGATTTAAAGTTGCAACTGTTGGTTGTTGTGTTGCAACTGTTTGCTCATTTGGAGCAACAACTGTTTGTTCAGCTTGTGGAACTGTTTGTTGAACCTCTTCTTGCTTAGACTTTCTTTCTCCTTTTGCTTGAGAGGTTGAAGATGATCTCACTGTGGCTTTAGGTTTGTTGAGCAGCTGTTCATGATTATGAAGAACATCAGTTGCCTTCATAAGAGTTTCTCCCAGAAATTTCAGCTGCTTGTCTTGTCTGATCAGCACCTCATTATGTATTCCTATCACCTTAATGACTTCATTTGCCTTTTCCAACTTTTCAGATAGCTCTTTTATTTTCTCATCTTGTTTAATTATCCTCTTGTTTTGAAAAGAGATCTTCTTCTTTAGGTGTAGGTGAACAGCAAAGTAAGGTGCAAAGTTAGGATCCGTCAATGCTCGTTGTTTCAGTCTAGTCTCAATGTCATCCAGTGTTTCCACTGTTAGCATATCATTGACAGATTTAACTGGTGGTTTACTCACTTGAGTTTCCCCATCAGTACCCCTCTTTTCTTGGTTCTGGGGATTACCAGAAACTGTTTTACCAGTCTCTGTTGCCATGGTTGAGGTCTTAGCTATGTTAACACTGTCCTGGTTATCCTTTGCGGATAAAACAGTAGTGTCAGCCTCAAAAACCATATGATCACCCTCAAAAGGAGTGATCACCTCCTCATTGTGCCTGGGAGACAGCACAAGGGATTCCCTTTGGATATTCTGCACAGGTGAATGCACCTGTTCAGGGCTAACAGTTTCAGTTTCAAGAACTGTGGTGGAAGGAGCACCAACAGTTCTTTTCCTCTTCTTTTGAAATATTTTTAGTGCAGGGGCTTGTGTTGTAGCTTTTTCAAAGGAAGCAGATTGGGAATTTTGAGTATCTTGGACTGTGGGTTCCAGTGTTGGTGGTGTAGCAATACGTTGGGCTTCATGCTTAACACTGGCAGTCCTGTTTCTTGAAAGAAACTCCACCATTTCAGAGAGTGGTGGAGTTATGGCACCAGAGAAACTCTTGCCATTAACCAACAGTTTGCTCAAAGTGGAAGCCACATGAGCAGAGGGAATAATGACCCTCTTGTGTATTTTAAGGTTTGGAATCAAAAAGTTTAAACATGTTTGCACAAACCGTGGATACATCAAAAATAGACCATACTTGGTCCCCAGATGTTTTACCATACCATTAAATATCAATTTTGAAAATTTAAAACATCTGTTGTTGGCTAGACAGATGAGTGCGAGAGCAATGTTGCTCCCAAACTCATTCCAGCCCGTTCTCTTAGGGCTTATGCACTGCTGGAGAGTATGGATAATGAACTTCCAGTGTACGCAAAACTGCCCTTTGTAGAAGGTACCCTTACCCCCAGGGCCCTCATACCCAAGTTTCAGTAACTCGGTGTGTAGATATTCTAATGCAACCAAATCAGAATACTCACCATTAAGATCATTCAGTTGTAGTGCATGGCGAATAGTGTCTTCGGTTATAGAAACCTCCATATCATCAACAGTTGTAGAAATCTGTTGCACTCCATCAACTTCTTGGACTTTGGCATTCTTCCAGAAGTTCTCAATATGTGAGGTATAGATTGTGGGGTTGGCAGTTAGAGCATAATGAATGTTTGATACCGTGAGATAATCAATCATGACGTGGAAAGCGTCAAGATTGTCTGGTTTTTCAAGATAAGCGATCACATTGTGCTCTTTGACAAATGGTAGAGGAGACATTTTGATTTCGATCTCTGAGAGTTGTTGAGGGTTAGGGTTTGTTTCTGATCGAAGTTCGTTTTGGACGTGTGAGTTGCTTGGTAAGGAGGGAATTGCCTTATATATGTTTCGAATGTTGAATGCAATTCAAAGTTTCCAAAATTCTGCAAAGACCAAAACACCCTTTAATAGCTTAACAGTTGACGGACAAAATAAACTAACAGTTTTAAAGCTGTTTTCATAAAAAGTGACAACTGTTATTTAAAAGTTAACTCCCTTTTGTTTGATCATTTATTTGGATTAACAGCTGTTTAGTGTTTACAACTGTTCTCATTTCTCCTCCTCAGTTGACAAATTTCTCCCCCTCAATTGCACACGGATTTTGCCTAACAGTTGTGAAAGCCATATACTAACAGTTGAAAACTGTTAGTATTTATTGAAACAAAATTGTGCAACTGTCAAAAAAAACTTTAGCTCAAATACATCAAATGCTGAAGCAACAATAACAGACCATGAGTGAGCACAGTCATCAACATAAGATGTATGTTATTCATGATAATCACAATTGAGCTACAATAATTTCGAGAGAACAAAACTGTTTGTTGCTATAGATCTAAACACAGCTTATATTAACTGTCTTAACTCCTAGATCTAACAAATCTGAACTTCAAGGAAAGACAATCACATTCAAAGAGTGGTCATGTAATGCACAAGCCATTGTTGGTACTGCTTATCTAATTGTGCAAGGCCGTCTCGTAGGTGTGGGAGAACAATGATCTACACCGTAAGTGTAGACAACTTTCTCCGTTAACAGAAAAACAGTTGACATGCCTTAAACAATTTTCAAAACTTAAAACCAACCAATGGGTGTGCAGTAGACCTTCTCATCATATGTATCACCAGAGACGATTGTCATAATTTGCCTCGTGGGAAGATGGTGAATGATACCAATTCAACATCAGTGGAACTAGTCATCTATTACAATGACTTCCACTGCCTCATCATCCGAGGCCCTCTGGTGGTTATGAGTATTATATCTTCGAACATTGAACCACACTACGGAGTTTGTAGTGCCTGCCAGGTTCAAGACGAATCTTAGACAACATGGTGTAGGCAATTCATGGAAGAGAGTGAAAATTTCAAAATCACCTCTTATACGAATATGATCAATTGGTTTATTTGGCCTACGTGGATCTGGATGCTGTGTCAAGGTGAACTTATGTCGATCATCATGCATCTCAAGGACACAAGATGAGTATTTCCAAAGTTCATGCATTCGAACAAATGGGGCAGGGATGGTTACATAACTTTGTCTAACATTAATTTCTTTGAAGTTTATGAGAAATTAGTTAGTAGCCATTTGCAGAGAGAAGTGTGTGCAAATGTAGGAGTGATTTGTGAAATATGGATGCAAGGCTATTTATAGATAAACTGGGAGGCATTAATGTCCATTAATAGCCATTAATGACCATTAATGTCCAGTAATTTCCATTAATAGCATGCAGTGACTTGTCATATCAAATTCACTATATTACAAGCAAAATGACTCACCTTTATCAGTCTGGAACTGTTGTTTCAAGAAAGTGAATTTACCTTTACCTCTTGACAAGGACAGTTACGGGTGTGAAAACTGTTTGTGAGACAATTAAGCAGATATGGCCAAAACTGATGTGTGAAATTGCATTTCCTTCTCTGAATACTTAAAAGACAATAGTTGTTAGAAAACGTAACTAACAGTTGCAAACTGTTAGTGTGAAAAACATGGAATAATGAACAACTGTTAGTCCAAGTTAATCATTCCAATGTTGGAAATCAAAAAGTTGAATTTGCTCACATCAAAAGCTTTAGTGAATAAATCAGCTAATTGATCATCAGTATGAATTTTCATAACTTGGATTAATCTCTTTTCATTGCAGTCTCTTATGAAGTGAAATCTGATTTCAATGTGCTTGGTTTTAGAATGCTTCACTGGATTATTAACTATGCTAATAGCACTGGTGTTATCAACATAAATAGGGGTATTTAAGAAAGACAAACCATAATCCAGAAGCTGATTTTGGATCCATAACACTTGTGAACAGCAGCTTGATGCAGCAATATATTCAGCCTCAGCTGTTGAAGTTGAAACTGTTGTTTGTTTCTTCCATTGCCATGAAACCAGCCTTGATCCAAAGAATTGACATCCTCCAGAGGTTGATTTTCTTTCCACATTGGCTCCACCATAGTCACTATCAGAATATGCCACCAAATCAAAAGGTGAATCTTTAGGATACCAAAGTCCCAATTTTGGTTGGCCTTTGAGGTACCTAAAGATCCTCTTCACAGCAAACAAGTGTGACATCTTTGGACTGCATTGGAATCTGGCACAAACACACACAGCAAACATTATATCAGGTCTAGAAGCAGTTAAATACATTAATGAACCTATAATTGACCTATAAAGATGTATGTCAACATCCTCCCCCTCAGAATCTGCTCCCAACTGTTTGTGTGTTTCCATTGGAGTACTTGCCAGCTTCACATCTTGATAGCCAAACTTGTCCAATATGTCTTTGACATACTTAGATTGGCTTAGAAAAATACCAGTGGGCTTCTGTTTGACTTGTAATCACAAGAAAAAATGTGAGTTCACCCATTGAACTCATCTGAAACCTTTTGTGCATGATGACTTCAAATTCTTTGCACAAGCTGTCATAAGTGGATCCAAAGATTATATCATAAACATAGATTTGAACAAGCAAAATCTCTATTTTAACAATCTTTGTAAACAATGTTTTGTCAATTGTGCCTCTCTTAAAACCATTCTCAAGAAGGTAGGATGATAATGTCTCATACCAAGCTCTAGGAGCTTGATGTAGTCCATATAGAGCTTTATCCAACCTATATACCTTGTCAGGGTACTTTGAGTCTTCAAAGCCAGGGGGTTGACACACATATACCTCCTCATCAATAGTTCCATAGAGAAAAGCAGACTTGACATCCATTTGATACACCTTAAATCCTTTGAAGCTTGCAAAAGCAAGAAATAGTCTAATGGCTTCAATCCTTGCAACAGGTGCAAAAACATCATCATAGTCTATTCCTTCCTCTTGTGTGTAGCCTTGTGCAACCAGTCTTGCCTTATTCTTGATTACAATCCCTCTTTCATCTTTCTTGTTTCTGAACACCCACTTGGTGCCAATTACTCTTTTGCCTCTTGGAAGCTCAACCAACTTCCAAACTTGCTGAATTTGAAATTGTAAGAGCTCCTCTTGCATTGCTTCCACCCATGAAGGGTCTTTCAATGCCTCAATTGCTTTCTTTGGTTCTATTTGAGATAGAAAGCAAGCATTCACATCATATTGGGCAAGATCCACACCACTGTTTTCATTTTGCAGCATATTCCTTGTTCTGATAGGAGTGGTTGGATCACCAATTATTTGTGGTATTGGATGAATCTTGTGAACTCTTGATGTAGGAATATTTTCTTCAGTCAGGTCATTCCCTAGATTAGACAGATCAAACTCACATTCACTTGAATTTTCAGCATTATCACACATTTGATCAGCAACTGTTTGGGATGCAGAGTCAGTGTGTTGTTGAGGATCATGAGATTCCATGTCCTTTGAAGATTCAGCATCAATCAATGGATCAACAACATTGGAGAACTCTTGTTGAAGCATAGGAATCACAACAAAGTCTTCAGTAACTTTGTTTGAACTAACAGTTGTTGGTTTTGAGCTAACAGTTTCAAAACTGTTCGGGCTGGTGGAAACTGTTTGTTGATTTTCACCAACAGTTGTTGGGGTACCTGTAGCTGTTTCAGTAGAATACTCAAAAGAAAGAGATTTAGACAATGCATCAATATCAAATAACCAATCAGGCTCATTGCCTGCAATATTGATCCTATTCTCATTGAAAGAGACATTCATGATCTCTTCTATGATTCTAGTGACATTGTTAAAAACTCTATAAGCTTTACTTTGAGTGGAGTATCCTACAAAGAAACCTTCTTCAGCCTTACTCTCAAACTTGCCTAATTGTGATTTGGTATTAAGGATAGTGCAAGGACATCCAAATGGTTTGAAGAAGTTGATTAAAGGTTTTCTCTTGAGGAACAACTCATAAGGAGTTTTCCCTTTGGACTTGACTACTTGTACTCTATTCTGACCATAGCAGGCAGTATTCACTGCTTCTGCCCAGAATGTCATTGGAAGCCTAGAATCAGCTAACATGGATCTAGCAGCCTCTATCAAAGTTCTATTCCTTCTCTCAGCAACTCCATTCTGTTGGGGAGTCCTAGGGGCACTAAACTGTCTTTCAATACCTTTACTTTCACAAAAACTGTTTAGCTCATAGTTCTTAAATTCAGAACCATTGTCAGATCTAATGACTTTCACCTTCAAATCAGATTGATATTCAATTTTAAGAATAAGAGACTTAACTAACTCAGCAGTTTCATCCTTAGTTCTAAGAAATTGAACCCATATGAACCTGGTGAAATCATCAACTATGACTAAACAATATGCTTTCTTCCCTATACTCACCACAGATGTAGGACCAAAAAGATCCATGTGTAACAATTTTAAAGGTGCAGTAATAGAAGAAACTTCTTTGGTCTTATAAGAAGTTTTGTGTTGCTTGCCTTTGAGACAGGCTACACAATGATCATCACATGAGAATTCTTTTTGGGGCAAACCTCTTACCAAACTGTTTTTAGTTAACAAGTTCATGGTTTTAAAATTCATGTGACACATCCTTCTATGCCAAATGGCAGACTCATCATGAGATGCCTTTGAGAGTAAACAACTTAACACATTCTGTTTAGCAATCTTTTGTGTATCTAGACAGTATACATTATCTTTTCTAGGTGTTCTCAAAAGAACATCCTTCTCATTTAGTTTAAAATCTTTTGAAAGAATAATGCATTCTGAATCTGTAAACAAAACTTTGTTTCCATTGTCACAGATTTGAGATACACTTAACAGATTGTACTTAAGCTGTTCAACAAAGAAAACATCATTAAATGTAAGTGTACCTGCCTCAACTGCTCCTTTACCTGTGATTTTTCCTCCCTTAGCATTTCCTCCAAATGCTACAAATCCACCATTGATGCTTCTGAAATCCTTCAAACATTGTGGATTTCCAGTCATGTGCCTTGAGCATCCACTATCCACATGCCAGATAGATCCATGATTGGCCTTATGAATGCTCTGCACATATAAAATCAGTTAGTAGCAGGAAGTACCCAGGCCATGCAGGTCTTGGGTACACCATTCAAGTCATAATACTTAAACAGAGTTTGGTTCTTTTTGATTTCATCCAAATTAGATTTCTCTAATTTGTGTGAGGAATACTTTGTAAGAACATGTGGTTTCCAACTGTTGTGATTAACAGTGAATACCTTTGAACAAACAGCTGGTGGAGTTGGTAAAACAGATGAATCAACTTGTGATTCCTTTTGATTTTCAGTTTGAAGAACAGTTTTACCCTCTCCAGAATCAGTTTGTTTTTGAATTTTCATCCAAGCCAAACCAACATTTTTTGGTTTTGTTAAAACGGTTTTGGAACTGTTAGTTGGTTTGGATGTAACAGTTGTAGAACTGTTTGCCTGTTTTGGCTTAGCAGTTTTAGAACTGTTGATCTGCTTTGACTTAACAGTT
Source organism: Pulicaria dysenterica (assembly GCA_947179395.2). Lineage (NCBI taxonomy): Eukaryota > Viridiplantae > Streptophyta > Magnoliopsida > Asterales > Asteraceae > Pulicaria > Pulicaria dysenterica. Next base: position 47,443,702 of record OX359293.1, read on the forward strand.
TTAGAACTGTTATTTTGTCTTTTTGGACTTTTGTTTTGAGTGCCATTGGTCTGTGGGTTATAGTAACAATCTTGAACTAAATGATTAGATCTCCCACAAATGTAGCACTTTTTGGTTTTCACAATAGGTAAACCAGTTCTTTGTGACCAGAATTGGTTCCTATTTCTTTGATTTCCTCTAACAGCTGCATATTGAGGAAACTTTTGGACACCATGTTTTTGGCATGTGCATGCAGGCATTTCAGTATGCCTTTTCTTAGGCTCGGGTTTAGCCTGAGATTTTGGAGCTTCCATCTTCTTCTTTGCATACACAACCTCACCAACTTTCTCCTTTCCTTTGGCTTTTGTACTAACAGTTGGGCTTTTTAGCTTAGAACTGTTTGGGTTCTTGTTGGAACTGCTAGTGTAAAAATGGGGACTATTGGCAACAGTTGTGGAACTTTCTATGGATTGGATAGCTTTTGAAGGTGTTGGCTCAGTGATGAGGGATTCTGTGGATGCTTTTACAAACACCACAGGCTTGAAAGGTGGTTTTGTGGGAATGGGTTCACAACAGATGTGATTTTCATATGGAATCACCTCATCTTTCTTCACAACTATCTCAATATCTTCAACACTTACTACTGACAGAACTTCATCTTCATAACTCTCAAACTTTGGATCAGCTGACTTTAATTCATCTGCCAAAGGTTCATTGACATATCTATCAGCTGCCTCAGACAAGGGTGTTATGTATGTGTGATTGTATGGAGGTGGGGTTTCCTTATATCCAAGTCCAGTTTTCACCTTGTCTCTTACTTGAGATTGTAGCAAAGTCTCAAGCTTAAGGTTTGCAGCCTTGAACATTCCAAGATCAATTTCCACACCCTCCAATTTCTTTGTGAGTTCATCCACCTTGCTTTCTTTTTCAACAAATTTCTTTTTCAGACTATCAATCTCATCTTGAAACTGCTCTTTCTCCCACTTATGATATTTTCTATCATAGTCCATTTGCAGTTCATTAGCCTGATAGTCTTTAATTTTCTTTTCAAGATCTTCTATCACAGCAGTATACTCATACCTTCTATCCTCCATTATACTTAGAGCAGCACATACTTTCTTATTGTGTTCTTTAAACCTCTTAACAATAGCTCTACATTCACCAGGACATAGTTTGGAAGATACCTGTATGTCCTCAGATTCTGGGGAATCCATCTTGATGGAGGAGTCAGTCAATGCCATCAAAGCTTTGTTGCTTCTAGCCTCCTCTGCTTGATCACTCCAATCAAATCCATGGCCTTCTTGTGAGACCAATGCTGAGGAGGTATGATTCTGAGTTGGCCTCTGACATTGATTCTGAACTTGTCCACCAGATATGCATTCTCTTGCAAAGTAGCCAAGTTGTTGACATTTGAAGCATCTCACCTTTGACTTGTCAAATCCAGCCTTGCCATCAGCTCTGAAATTCATGTTTTGCCTTCCAGTCCTTTTGATGAACCTCTTGGCTCTAACAGTAAGCATGGCCATCTGCCATTTGAGATCCATCTCCTCAAGATCATCAGGGTGCACTTGTTCAAGATCCTCATTGGTGAGGGTTGAATGTGCATGGCTGGCAAGAAAAGCTTCAAGAACAGCATCTGGAGTGTTCATATCTAGTCCAACAGCAGAACTAGTACCTGCACAACTATCAATAGAGTTAGTTAATGAATGGTTTGATTCCATACCTGAGGATGACAGGAGAGCAGCATTGTGGCTAGGGATAACAGTTTTTCTTTTTCCCTCTATTTCTCCCTCAAACACTATCAAACTATTATAGAGGTCATCTAACTCTATGACTTCAAGAGAATCCTTGGTTCTCCATTGTGCAGCAAACACAGTCCATTCATCACCTAGAGACCTAAGAAACTTTCTATTTATCTCATCTTGATCAAGCCTAACCTTAGCACTCTCCAGTTGGCTCACCAGTTTGTAAAACCTATCAAAGATTTGGGTGATACTCTCATTCTTCCCACTGGTGAAGTTCTCATAGGCTTGTTTAAGAAGGTCTCTTTGGTTTCTCTTAGAACTAGCATTCCCAGCAAACCTCTTCTCCAGAGCATTCCAAAGTTCATGAGCATCATCAAATTTCTTGAATTGATGTTGATACTCATTGGGAATTGCAATCTGGAGGATGCTGAGGGCTTTCATCTCAATCATTCTATCCTTCTTTTCAGCATCTGTCTTTGGTGGTGGTTTCTTCTTTGGTTTTCCATTCTCATCCAGTTCAATGGGATTAGTGGGAACAGTTTCAATGATTTGCCAAACAGCATAGTCCATTAATTGGACATGCTGCTTGATCCTCAGTTTCCACATCTCAAAATCAGTTGGTTTGAGCATGGGAACACGAATGTTTGACCCAGAGCCATTGTTATCAGAGGATCCACCAGAATCCATTGAAACAAATTGATTTAAAAACAATTTTAAAAATAAAGCAAAGTGATGCAAAAACCTTCAACTGGTGATCAAAAGAACCTTAATGATAAGGCTCTGATACCACTTGTCAGGATCGGATATAGATTATATCAAATAACAAGAACTAACTTTTAAATAATAAATCAGAGTAGAATAAAAGTTAATCTTTAACTATGATCACAATCAACTAAGAAGTTGCGGAATCACACTTAATTGATTAAAGAAGGTTTTAAACACAAATCAATTCAATCAAACAGTAGTTTTATTAACCAACCAGAATGATTTCAAAAGCAAACTTCACCCCCAATCTAACTTATTATGTTAGACGAAGAACACAGATTGTTCTTAGGTTTCAACGAGAAACTTAGAGGATTAGCACTATTCAGAAAGCAAATTACAATTTGAAGAACGAATGCAAAAATATAATCAATGAGTATATACGTACAAATTATGAATTCTAATCTATCATTTATATACTCCTTGATCTTCCTTGATATGCTGACAGTTAGGTAATCTTCTATCTTCTGAGATAATCTTGATGATCTTCAAAGTATTTCGAGATATCTTCAAAGATAGAATTTTTCCATATTTAGCTCAACAGAAACTGTTTAATGAATACAACAGTTCTTGATTCTTCTAACAGTCTTCAGCTTCAAGGTCTTCAAACAGTTGTAGACGTTTACACTAACAGTTCTCAACTGTTTTCATATTTTCAACTAACAGTTTCCAACTGTTACACCAACCTTCACTTAACAGTTTTATCTTTACTTGTATAATATGTACAATAACTTAGCTAATTTCCCAACAGTTACCCGGATCACCGCATGTCCGTGACGTTGAATACAAAATTGATCTGATTCCCGGTGCCAATCCAGTCGCAAAATCACCCTACTGGTTAGCACCTTTAGAAGTTCGAGAAATGCCTGTATCCTTCACAAGATTAAGTTGAGGAAATGCTTGAAGCATATTCTGAGGTCCCACACATCCATAATATCATATTGGGTCTGGATTATGTGAAACATTGTTATCGCTTTGGGGAAACAAGTAAGTTCACTTGAAAATAAGAAGACCTAGATCCTTCATGGGACTAATTTAAGGAAATGCTTGAAGCATGTTCTGAGGTCTTACACATCCATAATATCCAGGTTGTGTCCATGACTGAAGTCGACAAAACTTGCATCTTATGGCTATAGTTTTGCTTTGTAAAAAATTCATTGAGATGAGTTTTCTGGAAAGCATAAATTAAGCCGATAAACTTGTCAAAACTATGAATTCAACCATATTAAAAACAAATTTAAACTAATGAACTTGAAATATATTATATTGTTGGGATATTCCCACTGACGTACGTACGCCATATGAATCACGGCCGATGATGTATGGGCCTATTGGGTCACACACCGGGGATCAATCTCGAAAACAACCTAAGTGGAGGTACTGATTTTGTCAAATTGCAAAGAGTTGGCATGCTGATGGGAGTTAGCGGCTCTAACTCTTTAGAGTTAGCGGCTCTAACTCTTTAGAGTTAGCGGCTCTAACTCCTTAAGGTTAGCGGCTCTAACTAGGGGCCCGATAGCGGCGCTAACTTTGAAAGTTAACGGCGCTAACCCCTATCAGAATGCATGCAACTTTTGCATGCACCTCCATTCTCCACCAATCAAATTGCAGATGCTATTTGGCCGGCCATGGGGCTTTGAAAAGCAGATGGAGAGGTCATTTTGAGCATGCAACCTTTGGGAGAAACTCTCTCTTGAAAACACACACATACACCAACCATACTTCCATTTTTGTGAAGAAAAGTTTAGGGTTATGTGTGAATCTTGAAGAGGAGAGCAAGGAAAACTCGTGGCTGTTGTTCCAGAGGTGGTTTCAAGCTATGAAGACCACTAATGGCTTGCTAGTACAAGGAGGTTGAACAAACCCGGGGTGGACTTCAATAGAGGAGGCTATTTCGGCTTCTTGGGTCATCACCACCATCTTCATTTTTCCAGAAGATTGATAAGGGTATAACCTCCTTTATCCTCTGTTTTTCATGTTGCTTTTCATAGTTATGGAGTTTGGCACACTTTTTGGGGTTTCTTTGCATTTTATGCTTAATGTGGTTGCACTTTATGCTTTTTTTGTTGTACCATGCTTCCGTTGCCCGACCACGAAACCCCAACATATATATATATATATATGGTGCTAATGTTGTGTGGATTATATGTGTGTGTGTACAACAGCAGCATCCAAAGTACCAAACAAAAAGCAATCCATTATTTTTCTTTTTACTTTTACACATACATACATATCACATGACATATATATATGTGTATATATATATATATATATATATATATATATAAAATACAACATACATATATATCTTGTCTCAAAGCAGCATGTATCAAGAAGCAAATTCAAGTAATTGTTTCTTTTCTTTTTCTTTTGTTTCTTTCGCAACCCACCAAACAACAAAACAGCAGTCCTTTGTATTTTTTTATATTTAAACATATATATATATATATATATATATATATATATATATATATGTATATCACATAGCTGCTAGCATCCAGAAGCAAGTTTCAAACAATTTCTTCTTTTTGTTTTTCCTTTTTCGATGACTAACACCAACACAGGGACATCAACTTGTATTAATTTATTTTACATACATACATATTTATATATATATATAGAAATTGCAGGGACACTAACAATAGGTGAATAACATGGATTTAACCAAGCTTCATCTTCTACCTCCATTAATGGAGGTTTCATGCTCCTATCAACAAATCACTAAATTTCTATCAAATAATGTATCCATTCATTGTCAAACTTGCTAATAAACATGTGTAAACTCAAGAAACCAATCAGTTTGCAATTTAGATCAATTACTCAAACCCTAAAAAGAGAACTTTTCTTGTTCTTTCAAAAATTCATAAAACACAAGAAGTATTCTAATTACATACCTATTAATTTGCAATTGGCAGCAACTTATCAACAAAATCCAAGTAATCAAGTGATTAGGGTTCTTAAGAGCTTAGGTAAACAAAAGGGGATTTCCAGAAAGTGAAGTAAGGGGGGTTAACCCCTGTACGACACATATACATATATATTTATTTATGTTATTTTTTTTAACTTCTATTTAAGCTAAAGTGATTTATCTAAACATTCAATTTTCTTTTTTTTCTTTCCTTTTTCTAATTCCTATTAATATTATCAACTACAAGAAATTCAAATATATCTAAATAAAACCAATTAAAATCCAAATAAATACTACGTACCACATACGAAACTCTGAGTACTACCAGGCCCAAATTTGGGGTGTTACAAATCCACACCCCTTAAAGAAGATTCCGTCCTCAGAACATGATCGCCCTCGAATAAGTAAGGATAACGGGATCTCATTTCATCTTCTCTCTCCTAACTTAAGTTAGATCCAAGACTATGCTTCCACTTAACAAGCACCAACGGAATAGTCTTCTTTCGGGTCTTTTTAGACAATCTGTCGAGGATCTCTACAGGTTTTTCTACTAACTTTTGTGACGAATCCACACGTAATTCTTGGAGAGGGAGAATCTGCTCATCTTTAACTTTACATTTCCTCAGATAACAAACATTAAAAGTATTATGAATACCAGCTAATTCTAGTGGTAAATCAAGAACCACTGTCTGTTCATTCACAATCTGAGTGATTTTGAACGGCCCAATATATCGCGGAGCAAGTTTACCACGCTTACCAAATCAAATGACACCCATTCACGGTGAAACTTTCAAGTAAACCATGTCATCAACCTAAAAGGTCACCGGATGTCTTTTGGGTTCCGCGTATTTCTTTTGTCTATCTCTGGCCGCCTGTAGTCGTTCTCGAGCAATTTTGACCTTGTCTGCTGTTATCTGCACAATCTCTGGGCCTGCAAACCGTTTCTCCCCGGATTCTAACCAACAAGTAGGGGTACATCATTTCCTACCATAGAGCATCTCATAAGGGGGCATCCCGATACTATAATGGTAAGAGTTATTATACGCGAACTCTATCAGAGGAAGATGAGAATCCCAAGAACCACCAAACTCTAACACGCACGCACATAACATATCCTCTAAAGTATGTATAGTGCGCTAAAAGGGAATGAGGAGGCAAGCCCCCCATCTTCCGCATATCTTGCTCATCCGACATGGCATGAATCACCGGAGGTCTCTCGGGTGTCTGATCTGACCAGTCTCGTGATGAAGAGAATTCCGATCTTCCACTAAGAAAGGTCTCGTCACGACAACTCAATTTGTCCGGTAAACTACTAGGGGCTCCCCATGGTTTAGTAAAAGGGAGGGGAGATTTGCTCCTCATCCGGGGGTTCATTTCATTCATTATGAACTCAAAAGTGAAGGAACTACGACGGGGTCGAAATGCATTTGGTTCTTTGTCTTCAATAAGTATTGCATGACCGAATAATTCAAGGAAGGGCGCAGATTGACCGTCAGTTTGGGGATGATAAGTAGTGCTGAGATTAACCCGAGTCCCTAATTGTTGCTGTAGAGTCTGCCAAAAGCGAGAAATAAACCTGGAATCACGATCAGATACAGTAGATAACGGAATCCCATGTCTCGATACTATTTCATTAATATATAAAGATGCCAATTTCGTTAAAGATGCCGTCTCACTAGTCGCCAAGAAGTGGGCGCTTTTTGTCAAGCGATCTACTATAACCCACACCATGTCATTTCCCCTTTGTGTTCTTGGCAGTTTTGTCACAAAATCCATCGTTATACGCTCCCATTTCCAAGCTGGAATATCTAATTGTTGTAGAGTGCCGTAAGGTCTTTGGTGTTCAGCTTTAACCTGAGCACAAATATGACAAGTCTTCACATATTTTGCAATATCCACTTTCATCATAGGCCACCAATACAGCTGTTTCAAATCCTGATACATGTTCGTACTGCCTGGGTGAACCGACATTCTGGATTTGTGTGCTTCTTACATGATTAATTCTCTTAAGTTCCCAATAATTGGGACCCAAATGCGAGACTGAAACGTCTTTAATCCTCGAGAATCTTCTAACAACTGCTCTTTTAATTTTAACATTGTTTCTGATTTCAAATTTTCATCTAGCAAAGCTTCCATCTGAGCAGTCTTTATTCGGTTAATTAAATTTGAAACAATCTCGAATCGTATAAATTTAATCCCCTCAGAAGATGCTTTCCTATTGAGTGCGTTAGCTACAACATTTGCCTTACCAGGCTGATATCGGATCTCACAATCATAGTCTTTAATCAATTCGAACCAACGCCGTTGACGCATGTTCAGTTCTTTCTGAGTGAATACATACTGAAGACTCTTATGATCAGAATAAATTACACATCGGGTCCCATATAAGTAATGTCGCCATAATTTCAAAGCAAAAACAACAGCTACAAGCTCCATATCATGAATAGGATAATTCCTCTCATCTGGTTTCAGTTTTCTGAAGGCATAAGCAATAACACGGTCTCTCTGCATAAGAACACATCCAAGACCTGCGAGTGAAGCATCACAATAAACAACAAAATCATCAGATGTCAGGATCGGATATAGATTATATCAAATAACAAGAACTAACTTTTGAATAACAAATCAAAGTTGAATAAAAGTTAATCTTTAACTATGATCACAATCAACTAAGAAGTTGCGGAATCACACTTAATTGATTAAAGAAGGTTCTGAACACAAGACAATTCAATCAAATAGTAGTTTTATTGATCAACCAGAATGATTACAATAGCAAACTTCACCCCCAATCTAACTTATTATGTTAGACGAAGAACACTGATTGTTCTTAGGTTTCAACGAGTAACTTAGAGGCTTAGCACTATTCTGAAAGCAAATTACAACTTGAAGAATGAATGCAAAAACTTAATCAACGAGTAAGTACAAATTATAAATTCTAATCTAGCATTTATACTCCTTGATCTTCCTTGATTTGCTGACAGTTAGGTAATCTTCTATCTTCTGAGATAATCTTGATGATCTTCCAAGTATTTCGAGATATCTTCAAAGATAGGGTTTTCCATATTTAGCTCAACCGAAACTGTTTATTGAATGGAACAGTTCTTGGTTCTTCTAACAGTCTTCGGCTTCAAAGTCTTCAAACAGTTGTAGTAGTTTGTACTCACAGTTCTAAACTCTATATAACAGTTTTGAAGTTCACAGCAACTGGTGGTTACAACTGTTTTCACATTTTCATCTAACAGTTCACAGTTGTTTTCCCAAAGATAACTCTAACAGTTTTTGAACTGTTTGTCAAAATTCTTCTAAAAGTTTTTTTTTTCAACTTTGCATGTTAAACAATCTTACTGCATTATCTAATTTCCCAACAATCTCCCCCTAACTTAAAGAATTGACCAATGTCTTTAAGTTCTTTCGATCATAGGGTTTAATCACGGACAAATTAAGCATAAGCAAAGAATGAATTCCATATATTTATGCAAAGTAAACTGTTACAATCAAAATTGAAAGAAAACTTACATAGACTTGGCTCATGCCAGTCTTTCTTTCAATCTCTTGAACAAGTCATCTTTTATTCTATCTGATCCAAAGAATTTTGCTTTTAGCATATACTGAAGCTTGATTTGATTGTGCTCTATAAACTCCAAAGCAAACCATTGTTGTTGAGAGTTAGCCATCACCAAATGGTACACTTCAGCTTTAGCATACACTTTTACTGACTTGATAGGAAAAGCTTCATCAGCAATCAAAACTTGCATAATCTCCTTTGGACGACATATGCTTGTCAGATGCCTCATCAAAACTTTTATTTCAATTTCCTCAGCATTTTCAAATTTGTTAGCTCCATAAACATACATCTCCTCAAGGTCTCTCCTTGTACAATGATTCACTAACTGAAAGAAATTCGAATAACTTTCCATCAGCCCTTCTATGACCACAATTACACCTGTCTTTCCAGTGTCCTCTCTTATCACCTCAAATCTCCATTCTGTGATATGAGATTTTTGACTTAAATGTTCAGCTACAAACTTGTTAACACCTTTTTCAACATCGGCCAAGAGCCTATCTTGAATGATAGTTTTAACCATTTGAGCCTTTTCCTTTTCAACTTGTGGCTTGGGAGGAGGTAAAACAGTTTTCTTCTTTACAATTCTTTTTCTTTTCACTCCCTTGCCAGCTTTCTTGGCTTTCTCTTCCTCATCAATCTGTTTAGTGAACTCATCGGCTAGCTTCTTTGCCATTTCAAGGTCAGTCTGTTCTTGTTGTTGAAGATCAGTAGCTAACCTCTGAGCATATTCAAAATCCCTTTCTTCTTGTTGTTGTTTTGTTAATTTTAGCTTTGGTAGCTCAACAACAATCTCCTTTCCTTTTCCTTGTACCTCTTGCACTGGCTTTGCAACAACCTTTTCTACAATATGAATTCCTTTGAATCCAGGCTTTGGCTTAATAGGTTTTAACTTTGCACATTTGCCCTCAAGCCATCCATCATCAATCTTTTGTTTCATTTGGAATTCATTGCAGATTAGTATCTGAGCACCCACTTTTACCAAATATTCTTGTTTCACCTTGGGCCATGACTTGTAAACCTCAGTTGTTGGGTAATCACCAGACAAAATTATTGTATTGATCAGCACTCTATCCACCGCTGATAGTTTCTCTTCAACTGTTGATTCACTGGGTGCAACTGTTAGTTCATCCACTGCAGCTGTTTGTTCTGGCACTTCAGCAACTGTTGGTAATGAACTCTCCCCCTCTTTGATTGAAACAGTTGAAGGGGGTCTTGTAGCAGCTGTCAACTGTTGTAGTACTTGATCATGCAGCTTTAACACCTCATTGGCATGCTTCAAACTGTTGGTCAACACCTTGATTTGTTGATCTTGTTGAAGAATCCTTTTGTTTTGTAAGGCAATCTTCTTCTTGAGTTGCACATATGCAGCAAAGAAAGGTGCAAAGTTGGAATCCGTCATTGCTTGGTGTTGCATTCTAGCCTCAATGTCAGCCAGTGTTGCCACTGTTAACATATAATTGACAGATAAAACTGGTGGTTCACACAATTGAGATTCCACACCAATACCCCTCTTTTCTTGGTACTAGGGATTTCCAGAAACTGTTTGACCAGCCTCTGTTGCCGTGGCTGAGGTCTTAGTTATGTTAACCCTGTCATGTTCACCCCTTGCGGATACAACAGTAGGGTCAGCCTCAAAAACCACATGATCACCCTCTAATGGAGTGATCACCTCCTCATTGTGCCTGGGAGACAGCACAAGGGGTTCCCTTTCGATATTCTGCACAGGTGAATGCACCTGTGCAGGGTTAACAGTTTCAGTTTCATGAATTTTGGTGGAAGGAGCACCAACAGTTCTTTTCCTCTTCTTTTGAAATATTTTTAGTGCAGGGGCTTGTCTTGTAGCTCTTTCAAAGGAAGCAGAAGGGATTATTTGAGTATCGTTAGCTGTGGGTTCCAGAGGTGGTGGTGTAGCAATAAGTTGGGCTTCATGCTCACCCCTGGCAGCTCTGTTTCTTGAAAGAAACTCCACCATTGCAGAGAGTGGTGGAGTTATGGCACCTGAGAAATTCTTCCCATTAACCATCAACTTGCTCAATGTGGAGGCCACATGAGCAGAGGGAATTAGGACCCTCTTGTGTGCTTTAAGATTTGGCATAAAAAAGTTTAGCAAAACTTGCACAAATAGCGGGTACATCAAAAAGAGAGCATATTTGGTTTCTAGATGCTTTACCATTCCATTAAAGATCATTTTTGAGAAATTAAAAGCTCTGTTGTTGGCTAAACAAATGAGTGCGAGAGCAATATTGCTCCCAAATTCATTCCAGCCAGTTCTCTTAGGGCTCATGCACTGCTGGAGAGTATGGATAATGAACTTCCAGTGCGAGCAAAATTGCCCTTTGTAGAAGGTTCCCTTTCCCCTAGGGCCCTCATACCCCAACTTTACAAGTTCAGCATAAATTAACTCAAGTGATACAGAATCAGAATACTCACCATCCTGATCATTCAGTGGAAGTTGTTGGCTTATTATGCTTTCAGAGATGGAGACAGTGATATCATCCACCATAGAGTCGATCCATTTCACTCCATTTTCTTCCCTTAGTGAGGCATTTTTCCAGAACTGATCAATATGAGAGAGGTAAATGGTGGGGTTGACAGTAAGAGCATGGTGGAGGGTAGAGAGTGAGAGGTAGTCAATCACATCATGGAAAGCACTGAGATGATCGGGTTTGGACAAATAGGCGGGCATGTTGTGTTCCTTAACGAATGGAAGGGGAGCCATGTCGATTTTGCGAACAGGTTTCTAGGGTTTTAGCGTTTGATCAAAGTTTAGAACGAGAGAAAGAACTGATGAGGAGGGAATTGCCTAATATACGTTTCGAATGTTCAATGCAATTCAAACCGTCCTCAAAATTCTGCAAAGACCAAAACACCCTTTAGTAACTTAACAGTTGACGGACAAAATAAACTAACAGTTTTAAAGCTGTTTTCATAAAAAGTGACAACTGTTATCTTAAAAGTTAACTCCCTTTTGTTTGATCATTTATTTGGATTAACAGCTGTTTAGTGTTTACAACTGTTCTCATTTCTCCCTCTCAGTTGACGAATTTCTCCCCCTCAGTTGCACATGGACTTTGCCTAACAGTTGTGGAAGCCATATACTAACAGTTGAAAACTGTTAGTATTTATTGAAACAGAATTGTGCAACTGTCAAACAAACTTTAGCTCATATATATCAAATGCTGAAGCAACAATAACAAACCATTAGTGAACACAGTCATCAACATAAGATGTATTTTATTCATGATAATCACAATTGAGCTACAATAATTTTGAGATAACAATACTGTCTTTTGCTATAGATCTAAACACAGCTTATATTAACTGTCTTAATTCCTAGATCTACATTTGACAAATTATCGTTAACATTTTAATTTTCTTGAAGACGTATCAACAAATTTGAACTTTAAGGGAAGACAATCAGCATCACATTCTTTCTCGTGAATGTCTTCATTATTTAAGAATCGAGTTCAGAATAGCCTCTACAGTGCCGCCATAGCCTTACTGAGAAGCCTGTCTTCAAAGAATGGTCATGTAATGCACAAGCCATTGTTGGTACTGTTTATCTAACTGTGCAAGGTCGTCTCGTAGGTGTGGGAGAACAATGATCTACACCGTAAGTGTAGACAACTTTCTCCGTTAACAGAAAAACAGTTGACATGCATTAAACAATTTTCAAAACTTAAAACCCACCAATGGGTGTGCAGTAGACCTTCTCATCATATGTACCACCAGAGACAATTGTCATAATTTGCCTCGTGGGATGATGGTGATTGAGACCAATTCATCATCAGTGGAACTAGTCATCTATTACAATGACTTCCACTGCCTCATCATCCAAGGCCCTCTGGTGGTTATGAGTATTATTTCTTTAAACATTGAACCACACTACGGAGTTTGTAGTGCCTGCCAGGTTCAAGACGAATCTTAGACAGCATGGTGTAGGCAATTCATGGAAGAGAGTGAAATTTTCAAAATCACCTCTTATACGAACATGATCAATTGGTTTATTTGGCCTACGTGGATCTGGATGCTGGGTCAAGATGAACGCCTCACGTTCATCATCCATTTCAAGAACACATGATGAGTATTGCCAAAGCTCATGCATTCTTACAAATGGGGCAGGAATGGTTACATAACTTTGTCTAACATTAAGTTCTTTGAAGTTTATGAGAAAGAAGTTAGTAGCCATTTGCAAAGAAAAGTTTGCTTTCTGGAATGCAAATGTAGGTGTGATTTGTGAAGAATGCATGCAAGCTAATTTATAGACAAACTTGTGGTTGTGAATTGGTCAATAATTTAGCATGCAGTGACTTTTCATGTCCATTCACAACACTACAAAATAAAGTGACTTACCTTTATCAGTCTGGAACTGTTCTCAATAAAGTATTTTACCTTTACCACACATCAAGGACATTCACAGATTTGAAAACTGTTCGTGGGATAGGCAACCAGATATGTCCAAAACAGGTTTGGGATTTATACTTTTACTCTTCCCTGAACACTTAAAGGCAACAGTTGTTAGATAACAATACTAACAGTTGCAAACTGTTAGAGTGAAACACATTGAGTAATGAACAACTGTTAGTCCAAGTTAATCATTCCAATGTTTGAGATCAAAAAGTTGAATCTGCTCACATCGAATGCTTTAGTGAACAGATCAGCTAATTGATCATCAGTATGGATTTTCATAACTTGGATTAACTTCTTCTCATTGCAATCTCTTATGAAATAAAATCTGATTTCAATGTGCTTGGTTTTAGAATGCTTCACTGGATTATTAACTATGCTAATAGCACTGGTGTTATCAACATAAATAGGTGTATGTAAGAAAGACAAACCATAATCCAGAAGCTGATTTTGAATCCACAACACTTATGAACAGCAGCTTGATGCAGCAATATATTCAGCCTCAGCTGTTGAAGTTGAAACTGTTGTTTGTTTCTTGCATTTCCATGAAACCAGCCTTGATCCAAAGAATTGACATCCTCCAGAGGTTGATTTTCTGTCCACATTGGCTCCACCATAGTCACTATCAGAATATGCCACCAAATTAAAAGGTGAATCTTTAGGATACCAAAGTCCCAATTTTGGTTGGCCTTTGAGGTACCTAAAGATCCTCTTCACAGCAAACAAGTGTGACATCTTTGGACTGCATTGAAATCTGGCACAAACACACACATCAAACATTATATCAGGTCTAGAAGCAGTTAAATACATTAATGAACCTATCATTGACCCATATAGATGTCTGTCAACATCCTCCCCCTCAGAGTCTACTCCCAACTATTTGTGTGTTTCCATAGGAGTGCTTGCCAGTTTCACATCTTGATAGCCAAACTTGTCCAATATGTCTTTGACATACTTAGATTGGCTTAGAAATATACCAGAGGGCTTCTGTTTTACTTGTAATCCCAAGAAAAATGTGAGTTCACCCATGGAACTCATCTGAAACCTTTTGTGCATAATGACTTCAAATTCTTTACACAAGCTGTCATCGGTGGATCCAAAGATTATATCATCAACATAGATTTGAACAAGCAAAATCTCTGTTTTAACAATCTTTGTAAACAATGTTTTGTCAATTATGCCTCTCTTAAAACCATTCTCAAGAAGGTATGATGATAATGTCTCATACCAAGCTCTAGGAGCCTGATGTAGTCCATATAGAGCTTTATCCAACCTATATACCTTGTCAGGGTACTTTGAGTCTTCAAAGCAAGGGGGTTGACACACATATACCTCCTCATCAATAGTTCCATAGAGAAATGCAGACTTGACATCCATTTGATACACCTTAAATCCTTTGAAGCTTGCAAAGGCAAGAAATAGTCTAATGGCTTCAATCCTTGCAACAGGTGCAAAGACATCATCATAGTCTATTCCTTCCTCTTGTGTATAGCCTTGTGCAACCAGTCTTGCCTTATTCTTGATTACAATCCCTCTTTCATCTTTCTTGTTTCTGAACACCCACTTGGTGCCAATTACTCTTTTGCCTCTTGGAAGCTCAACCAATTTCCAAACTTGCTGAATTTGAAATTGTAAGAGCTCCTCTTGCATTGCTTCCACCCATGAAGGGTCTTTCAATGCCTCAATTGCTTTCTTTGGTTCTATTTGAGATAGAAAGCAGACATTCACATCAAATTGGGCAAGATCCACACCACTGTTTTCATTTTGCAGCATATTTCTTGTTCTAATAGGAGTGGTTGGATCACCAATTATTTGTGATATTGGATGATTCTTGTGAACTCTTGATATAGGAATGTTTTCTTCAGTCAGTTCATTCCCTAGATTAGACAGATCAAACTCACATTCACTTGAATTTTCAGCAGTATCACACACTTGATCAGCAACTGCAGAGTCAGTGTGTTGTTGAGGATTATGGGATTCCATGTCCTTGGAAGATTCAGCATCAATCAATGGATCAACAGTATTGGAGAACTCTTGTTGAAGCATAGAAATCACAACAAAGTCTTCAGTAACTTTGTTTGAACCAACAGTTGTTGGTTTTGAGCTAACAGTTTCAAAACTGTTTGGGCTGTTGGAAACTGAGTGTTGATTTTTACCAACAGTTGTGGAGGTACCTGCAGCTGTTTCAGTAGAATACTCAAAAGAAAGAGATTTAGACAATGCATCAATATCAAATAACCAATCAGGCCCATTGCCTGCAATATTGATCCTATTCTCATTGAAATAGACATTCATACTCTCTTCTATGATTCTAGTGACATTGTTAAAAACTCTATAAGCTTTACTTTGAGTGAAGTATCCTACAAAGAAACCTTCTTCAGCCTTACTCTCAAACTTGCCTAATGGGGATTGGGTATTAAGGATAGTGCAAAGACAGCCAAATGGTTTGAAGAAGTTGATTAAAGGTTTTCTCTTGAGGAACAACTCATAAGGAGTTTTCCCTTTGGACTTGACTACTTGTACTCTATTCTGAACATAGCAGGCAGTGTTCACTGCTTCTGCCCTGAATGTCATTGGAAGCCTAGAATCAGCTAACATGGATCTAGCAGCCTCTATCAAAGTCCTATTCCTTCTCTCAGCAACTCCATTCTGTTGGGGAGTCCTAGGGGCACTAAACTGTCTTTCAATACCTTTACTTTCACAAAAACTGTTTAGCTCATAGTTCTTAAATTCAGAACCATTGTCAGATCTAATGACTTTCACCTTCAAATCAGATTGATATTCAATTTTAAGAATAAGAGACTTAACTAACTCAGCAGTTTCATCCTTAGTTCTAAGAAATTGAACCCATGTGAACCTGGTGAAATCATCAACTATGACTAAACAATATGCTTTCTTCCCTATACTCACCACAGATGTAGGACCAAAAAGATCCATGTGTAACAATTTTAAAGGTGCAGTAATAGAAAAAACTTCTTTGGTCTTATAAGAAGTTTTGTGTTGCTTGCCTTTGAGACAGGCTACACAATGATCATCACATGAGAATTCTTTTTGGGGCAAACCTCTTACCAAACTGTTTTTAGCTAACAAGTTCATGGTTTTAAAATTCATGTGACACATCCTTCTATGCCAAATGGCAGACTCATCATGAGATGCCTTTGAGAGTAAACAACTTAACACATTCTGTTTAGCAATCTTTTGAGTATCTAAACAGTATACATTATCTTTTCTAGATGTTCTTAGCAGAACATCCTTTTCATTTAGTTCAAAGTCTTTGGATAAGATAATGCATTCTGAGTCTGTAAATAGAACTTTGCTGTCATTATCACAGATTTGAGATACACTTAACAGATTGTATTTCAGTTGTTCAACAAAGAAAACATCATTAAATGTAAGTGTACCTGCCTCAACAGCTCCTTTACCTGTGATCTTTCCTCCCTTAGCATTTCCTCCAAATGCTACAAATCCACCATTGATGTTTCTGAAATCCTTCAAACAGTGTGGATTTCCAGTCATGTGCCTCGATCATCCACTATCCACATGCCAGATTGATCCTTGATTGGCTCTATGAATGCTCTGCACAAATAAAATCAGTTAGTAGCAGGAAGTACCCAGGCCATGCAGGTCTTAGGTACCCCATTTAAGTCATAGTACTTAAACAGAGTTTGGCCTTTTTTTATCTCATCCAAATTAGATTTCTCTAATTTGTGTGAAGAATACTTTGTAAGCACGTGTGGTTTCCAACTGTTGTGATTGACAGTGGATACTTTTGAACCAACAGCTGGTGGAGTTGGTAAAACAGATGAATCAACTTATGATTCCTTTTGATTTTCAGTTTGAAGAACAGTTTTACCCTCTCCAGAATCAGTTTGTTTTTGTATTTTCATCCAAGCCAAACCAACAGTTTTTGGTTTTGTTAAAACAGTTTTATAACTGTTAGTTGGTTTGGATGTAACAGTTTTAGAATAGTTAGCCTGTCTTGGCTTAACAGTTTTAGAACTGCTATTTTGCTTTGACTTAACAGTTTTAGTACTGTTATTTTGTCTTTTGGGACTTTTGTTTTGAGTGCCATTGGTCTGTGGATTATAGTAACAATCTTGAACTAAATGATTAGATCTCCCACAAATGTAGCACTTTTTGGTTTTCACAATAGGTAACCCAGTTCTTTGTGACCAGAATTGGTTCCTATTTCTTTGATTTCCTCTAACAGCTGCAGATTGAGGAAACTTTTGGATACCATGCTTTTGGCATGTGCATGCAGGCATTTCAGTATGCCTTTTCTTAGACTTGGGTTTAGCCTGAGATTTTGGAGCTTCCATCTTCTTCTTTGCATACACAACCTCACCAACTTTCTCCTTTCCTTTGGCTTTTGTACTAACAGTTGGGCTTTTTGGCTTAGAACTGTTTGGGTTCTTGTTAGAACTGTTAGTGTAAAGATGGGGACTATTGGCAACAGTTGTGGAACTTTTTATGGATTGGATAGCTGTTGAAGGTGTTGGCTCAGTGGTGAGGGGTTCTGTGGATGCTTTTACAAACACCACAGGCTTGAAAGATGGTTTAGGGGGTATGGGTTCACAACAGATGTGATTTTCATATGGAATCACCTCATCTTTCTTCACAACTCCCTCATCATCACTTACTTCCTCCACAATTCCCTCTTTTTCAAACTTTGGATTAGCTGATTTTAATTCATCTGCCAAAGGTTCATTGACATATCTATCAGCTGCCTCAGACAAGGGTGTTATGTATGTGTGATTGTATGGAGGTGGGGTTTCCTTATATCAAAGTCCAGTTTTCACCTTGTCTCTCACTTGAGATTGTAGCAGAGTCTCAAGCTTAAGGTTTGCAGCCTTGAACATTCCAAGATCAATGTCCACACCCTCCAATTTCTTTATGAGTTCATCCACCTTGCTTTCTTTTTCAGCCAATTTCTTTTTCAGACTATCAATCTCATCTTGAAACTGCTCTTTCTCCCACTTATGATATTTTCTATCATAGTCCATTTGCAGTTCATTAGCCTGATAGTCTTTAATTTTCTTTTCAAGATCTTCTATCACAACAGTATACTCATACCTTCTCTCCTCCATTCTACTTAGAGTAGCACATACTTTCTTATTGTGCTCTCTAAACCTCTTAACAATAGCTCTACATTCACCAGGACATAGTTTGGAAGATACATGTATGTCCTCGGATTCTGGTGAATCTACTTTGATGGAGGAGTCAATCAATGCCATCAAAGCTTTGTTTGTGATAGCCTCCTCTGCTTGATCACTCCAGTCAAATCCATATCCTTCTTGTGAGACCAATGCTGAGGAGGTTTGATTCTGAGTTTGCCTCTGACTTTGATTCTGGACTTGTCCTCCAGATCTGCATTCTCTTGCAAAGTGGCCAAGTTGTTGACATTTGAAGCATCTCACCTTTGATTTGTCAAACCCAGCTTTGCCATCAGTCCTGAAGTTCATGTTCTGTCTTCCAGTCCTTTTGATGAATCTTTTGGCTCTAACAGTTAGCATGGCCATCTGCCATTTGAGATCCATCTCCTCAAGATCATCATGATGCACTTGTTCAAGATCCTCGTTAGTGAGGGTTGAATGTGCATGGCTTGCAAGAAAGGCTTCAAGCACAGCATCTGAAGTGTTTACATCTAGTCCAACAGAAGAACTAGAACCTGCACAACCATCAATAGAGTTAGTTAATGAATGGTTTGAATCCATACCTGAGGATGATAAGAGAGCAGCATTGTGGCTAGGGACAACTATCTTTCTCTTTCCCTCTATCTCTCCCTCAAACACTTTCAAGCTATTGTAAAGATCATCTAACTCTATGTCTTCAAGAGAATCCTTGGTTCTCCATTGTGCAGCAAACACAGTCCACTCATCACCTAGAGATCTAAGAAACTTTCTATTGATCTCATCTTGATCAAGCCTAACCTTAGCACTCTCCAGTTGGCTCACCAGTTTGTAAAACCTATCAAAGATTTGCGTAATACTCTCATTCTTCCCATTGGTGAAATTCTCATAGGCTTGCTTTAACAGATCACTTTGGTTTCTTTTGGAATTTGCATTCCCAGCAAATCTCTTCTCCAGGGCATTCCAAAGTTCATGAGCATCATCAAATTTTTTGAATTGATGTTGATACTCATTGGGAATGGCAATCTGAAGGATGTTAAGTGCTTTCATCTCAATCATTCTCTCCTTCTTTTCAGCATCTGTCTTTGGTGGTGGCTTCTTCTTTGGTTTTCCATTCTCATCCAGATCAATGGGGTTAGTGGGAACAGTTTCAATGATTTGCCAAACAGCATAGTCCATTAATTGGACATGCTTCTTGATCCTCAGTTTCCACATCTCAAAATCAGTTGGTTTGAGCATGGGAACACGAATGTTTGACCCAGATCCATTGTTATCAGAAGAACCTCCAGAATCCATTGAAACAAATTGATTGAAAAACTGTTTTGAAAAACAAACCAAAGTGATGCAAAAACCTTCAACTGGTGATCAAAGGAACCTTAATGATAAGGCTCTGATACCACTTGTCAACATCGGATATAGATTATATCAAATAACAAGAACTAACTTTTGAATAACAAATCAAAGTTAAATAAAAGTTAATCTTTAACTATGATCACAATCAACTAAGAAGTTGCGGAATCACACTTAATTGATTAAAGAAGGTTCTGAACACAAGACAATTCAATCAAACAGTAGTTTTATTGATCAACCAGAATGATTACAATAGCAAACTTCACCCCCAATCTAACTTATTATGTTAGACGAAGAACACAGATTGTTCTTAGGTTTCAACGAGAAACTTAGAGGCTTAGCACTATTCTGAAAGCAAATTACAACTTGAAGAATGAATGCAAAAACTTAATCAACGAGTAAGTACAAATTATAAATTCTAATCTAGCATTTATACTCCTTGATCTTCCTTGATTTGCTGACAGTTAGGTAATCTTCTATCTTCTGAGATAATCTTGATGATCTTCCAAGTATTTCGAGATATCTTCAAAGATAGGGTTTTCCATATTTAGCTCAACCGAAACTGTTTATTGAATGCAACAGTTCTTGGTTCTTCTAACAGTTTTCGGCTTCAAGGTCTTCAAACAGTTGTAGTAGTTTGTACTCACAGTTCTGAACTCTATATAACAGTTTTGAAGTTCACAGCAACTGGTGGTTACAACTGTTTTCACATTTTCATCTAACAGTTCACAGCTGTTTTCCCAAAGATAACTCTAACAGTTTTTGAACTGTTTGTCAAACTTCTTCTAACAGTTTCTTTTTTTTTTCAACTTTGCATGTTAAACAATCTTACTGCATTAGCTAATTTCCCAACATCAGAACCCTCGGGTAGGGCTAATACCGGAGCCTGACATAATAATTGCTTCAACTTTTGAAATGC
This sequence comes from Pulicaria dysenterica, assembly GCA_947179395.2. Taxonomy (NCBI): domain Eukaryota; kingdom Viridiplantae; phylum Streptophyta; class Magnoliopsida; order Asterales; family Asteraceae; genus Pulicaria; species Pulicaria dysenterica. The sequence continues at coordinate 47,464,466 of OX359293.1, forward strand.
TGAGTTCTGAGAATCAGTCCATTGAAACGGGACATCTTTTCTGGTCAACTTAGTCAATGGTCCTGCAATCTTAGAAAAATCTCGAATAAATCGTTTGTAATACCCGGCAAGACCCAGAAAACTCTTTATCTCTGAAGAAGACTTTGGCACACCCCAATTCATTACAGCTTCAACCTTTGCAAGATCAACCTTAACACCTTCGGAGCAGATGACATGACCCAAGAAATGAACTTCCCGTACCAAAATTCACATTTAGAAAATTTAGCATAGAGTTGTTTACACTTCAGATTTTCTAAGACTTGTCTCAAATGATCAGCATGTTCAGATTCAGTCTTAGAATATATCAGAATATCATCAATAAAGACGATTACAAACTTATCCAGAAAAGAACGACATACCCGGTTCATAAGATCCATAAAAATAGCTGGGGCATTCGTCAGACCAAAAAGCATAACAAGAAATTCATAGTGGCCATACCTGGTTCTGAAAGCTGTTTTGGGAATATCCTCCTCACATACCCGTACCTGGTGATAGCCGGATCGCAAATCAATCTTAGAAAAATAGGAGGCACCCTGTAACTGATCAAACAAGTCGTCGATGCGTGGCTAAGGGTATTTGTTCTTCACTGTTCTTTTATTCAATTCTCTGTAATCAATACACAATTTAAATGTGCCGTCTTTCTTTTTCACAAATAACACCGGGGCACCCCACGGTGAAGAACTCGGTCGAATAAATCCCTTATCAAGTCATTCTTGTATCTGCATCATCATACCCTTACGTCTAAGTGAACTAACTTGTTTCCGCCAGGTGACAACAATAATTCACTTAATCCAAGTTATCTTCAACATAGCCACTAGAACAAGTTTCCATATAATCAATATGAAACCCTTTGTCTCTAGTCGGTATTTGAAGTTGTCTATTAAAGCATGCATGTTAATCACTTCAACCTTCTCGGATTACACGTTGGCACGGTATTAACCCAAGTCAAATACTTGGATGCTTTAAATGGGTTGCATCTATACATATACCATTCCCTTCTTCTAATCACTAGTGAACTCTGGGCCCACTACGCTTATCCGATGGGTGGTGACCTCACAGTGATTCACCATCAAGCTGCTGTTAATATAATATGATAACCTCATATCTAAACAGCCTTCTTGACTTCCATCAGATTTAAAGAAGTGATGGTTTTTGTCAGGCTTCACAGCATCTCCATGCTGATTAAATGCTAGTGTCAACATCAGGTCTTTTATTTAAGTTTCACGTTCTTCTACTGGAATGCTAGGGTTTCACGTTCCTTTTGAGCAGCCAATCATGGCTTTCAGAAGTTCTAAGAAACAAATGTCCAAAACTAAGAAGAACAGTAAATATGTGAGCATCAATTTATTATTCATCCATCTCCCACTGAATGTAGACTGGATAATTTTAAATTGATGCTCAGGTGACCTTCATGTTGGTTTCTAGATTGAGGACTTGGTTCACGAAGTTAATGTATACCAATAAAATTGAATACATGTATTCGGGCCTGCCTTTTACCAGATCATCAACAATGATATCCGGTTTCTTTAATGTGACACCATGTACCAATATGTCTTTCATAGAAAACGAATTATGGGTCAAACCCATGATCCATTTCATGTTTAAACCAACATAGATGAGAAAACTTAGCATCTTGACTGGATCTAAGAATTAATATATATATGCCCTTACTGATTCTTAGTTTTCCTTAGGTTAGTTCCGAACATCTCTAAGGTTTTAGACACAAACCTTTTGTCTAGTAAACATTCTCCCAACAACTACCATTAAGATGGTGATGGAGAATTTTTACTATTGTCACTCTTTGTGACATACTTAAACGGATTATCCACACAAGTGTGATCAATATCCAACAAGTCTTAATCCCTCTCAACAAACACATGTGAAGGATTTCTTAATCGTTTTAATCCAATAAACAAGATTTATATCATGATTTAGCCCGAGGCCAAACTTTCTTGAAGATCCTAACCACTTGGATTCAAGTGATGCAATTCTTGTTTACTTGGTTTAAGTTGATTATGCCATAGAGTCAACATATCCAAACCACTTTTGGATCTAAGAATCAATCTTTTATGATTGTCTTATTACTTATTTTAAGCTTTTTATGTATGCTATGATATGGATAAATTTGATTTTTAACAATCATCTCAAAATATTTTTCTAAACAAATGTTTCAATTCAAAGCCATATCCATCGTCATCAAATGTATATTTGAGCACCATCAATGGTCAAAAATAACACATAAGCAATGACATGGATAAAATTTGAAATGAAACCATTAATATGAAAAATCTTTTTACAAAATACAAGAGTCAAAATACATCCATCATCTTCAAAAGGCATACACTAAAGCAAAACTTGCCACGCAGGGCATAAGTACAAAAGTAATAATTAATCCGGAAATAATGGCGAGACTAACACTCCCAATTCTCTTATAGAGGACAATCAACAGAGTTTCCTCTTCAGAGATCCGGTTCTTCAAGCTCTTCCTTCTTGCAACGAACAGACCGACACTTTGTAACAAAATAAATTTGTGACAAACATGAGTCTTATAGCTTGGGTTAACAACCCAGCTTATTAAGGAATAGCATTGAAGTATAATCATGAATGCACCTCAAGTAGGAAAATTAACTCTCTCTTTTCTGAGAAGTTTTATTTCCTCTCGGCACGAAGGGCAGGCATGACGGCCCCAATCCCCAAATCTTCCGCAGAAGTAGAAAACCACCCCATGTTGTGTCTCTTTTGGCACACCATCAATGTCCATAGACTCTATACTTGAAGCAGGCTTGGATACTCCAACCTATTCTTGTAGGGTCGATTTCTTCTTCTTCTCGGCTTGTCGTTCCTTTGAACCAAAACCGGGGATGGATGAGGTTGAACTATACTTGGACATGTTAGACTCTACAGTCTTCAACATTCCATGCAGTTCAACTATGGATTTCACATCTCATGCATATGATAGTCCATAACAAACTGATCATATGATGCGGGCAGGGACTGAAGTATGAAATTCACACCAAGCTCCCTCTCGATAGGAAATCCAAGTCTCTCCAATTGGTCCATGTAAGACTTCATCTTTAAAACATGGGCACTTACACTCCCGCCTTCCCGCATTCTACAACCGGCTAGGCTTTTAACATACTCATAGTGTTCCTGCCTAACTTGTTGTTGGAATATATCCTTCAGCTTGTTAATCATGTCGTACACACTCATGTGCTCGAATTGCTTTTGCAACTCTGAGCTCATAGTTGACAACATGAGACAGGAAACATCGTGTGTGTCCTTAACACGCTTTTCATACGCGTATCGGACAGCCCAAGCTGCATTGGTAGCGGGTGGTTCAAGAAGGGGTTCCTCAAGGATGTACAACATGAGACAGGAAACATCGTGTGTGTCCTTAACACGCTTTTCATACGCATATCGGACAGCCCAAGCTGCATTGGTAGCAGGTGGTTCAAGAAGGGGTTCCTCAAGGATGTGCAACTTAGACTCGGAACGTAGGACAATTCTAAGTTGCCTAAGCCAGTCAACAAAGTTCACTCCCGTGAGTTTCTCCCTTTCTAGGAACAAACGAAGTGAAAAGTTCGACGTGGTGTTATTATGATTCGACATCCTAGAGTAAATAGAGTACGCGAATTAGTTGGTTTGATTTAATCCTCGTTAAAATAATTACCCATAACGTCTCAAAATATTTTAACAACGGCTAAATACCATTTTTCACTCCAATTCATGACGGGTTTGCCGCGGATCACTTCATTGAGCTATTTAGGCCGGTAACCATTTTACAGATTGCAATCTCTATTGCAACTCTTAGACACTTGTGGGATCCTACGACAACCATCGGTCGTTTGGCATTTTTGATCCCTACCTGCACCAATTCCAAATTAAAATTCTTGGTTGACTCATGCTAAGCTCGACAATCACTCAAGGATTTTAATTTGCAATTGTAAATCGTCCAAGAAGATACACGGTGACACCTTGACAACTACCGGCTGTCAGGATCGGATATATATTATATCAAATAACAAGAACTAACTTTTAAATAATAAATCAGAGTAATATAAAAGTTAATCTTTAACTATGATCACAATCAATTAAGAAGTTGCGGAATCACACTTAATTGATTAAAGAAGGTTTTAAACAAAGATTAATTCAATCAAACAGTAGTTTTATTAATCAACCAGAATGATTACAAAAACAAACTTCACCCCCAATCTAACTTATTCTGTTAGACGAAGAACACAGACTGTTCTTAGGTTTCAACAAGAAACTTAGAGGCTAAAACACTTTCTGAAAAAAATAACAATAAGAACAAATGCTTTGAATAATGAGATCAAATCGTCGTGCTTAATTGATCATCTAATGAAGTATATATAGACTCTTGATCCTCCTTGAATTGTTGACAGTTAGGTAATCTTCTATCTTCTGAGATAATCTTGATAATCTTCAAAGTATTTCGAGATATCTTCAAAGATAGGATTTTCCAAATATAGCTCAACAGAAACTGTTTAATGAACACAACAGTTCTTTATCCTTCTAACAGTCTTCACTTCAAGGTCTTCAAACAGTTGTAGTAGTTTGTACTAACAGTTCTGAACTCTATATAACAGCTTTAAAGTTCACAGCAACTGTTGGTTACAACTGTCTTCACAATTTCAACTAACAGTTCCAAACTGTTTGTCAATATACTTCTAACAGTTTTGAACTGTTTTTCACAAAGTCCATTAACAGTTTTAACTTTGCATCTTCAACAGTCTTAATGCCTTAGCTAATTTCCCAACAATCTCCCCCTAACTTAAAGAATTGATCAAAATCTTTAAGTTCTTTCGATCATCGTGTTCAATCACAGACAAATTAAGCATAAGCGAAGAATGAATTCCATGTATTTATGCAAAGTAAACTGTTAGTAATGAACTCTTCCCCTTTTTGATTGGAACAGTTGAAGGAGGTTTAACAGCAGCTGTCAACTGTTGGAGCACTTGATCATGTAGCTTTATTACCTCATTAGCGTGCTTCAAACTGTTGGTCAAAACCTTGATTTGCTGGTCTTGTTGAAGAATCCTTTTGTTTTGTAAGGCAATCTTCTTTTGAGTTGCACGTATGCAGCAAAGAAAGGTGCAAAGTTTGAATTCGTCAATGCATTATGTTTCATTCTAGCCTCAATGTCATCCAGTGTTGCCACTGTTAACAAATCATTGACAGATAAAACTGGTGGTTCACTTTTAGAAGATCCCTCACCAGTACCCCTCTTTTCTTGGTACTGGGGATTTCCAGAAACTGTTCTACCAGCTTCTGTTGCCGTGGTTGAGGTCTTAAAGATGTTGACACTATCATGTTCACCCCTTGTGGATGAAACAGTAGTGTCAGCCTCACAAACCACATGATCACCCTCTGATGGAGTGATCACCTCCTCATTGTGCCTGGGAGACAGCACAAGGGGTTCCCTTTGGATATTCTGCACAGGTGAATGCACCTGTGCAGGGCTAACAGTTTCAGGTTCACGAACTGTTGTGGAAGGAGCACTAACAGTTCTTTTCCTCTTCTTTTGAAATGTTTTATGAGTTGAGGCTTTTGCTGTTGCTATTTCAAAAGTAGCAGAGAGAGGATTTTGAGTATCGTGAGTTGTGGGTTCCAGAGGTGGTGGTGTAGCAATAAGTTGGGCTTCATGCTCACCCCTGGCAGCTCTGTTTCTTGAAAGAAACTCCACCATTTCAGAGAGTGGTGGAGTTATGGCACCAGAAAAATTCTTGCCATTAATCAACAATTTGCTCAATGTGGAAGCCACATGAGCAGAGGGAATAATGACACTCTTGTGTACTTTAAGGTTTGGCGTCAAAAAGTTTAAGAAAGTTTGCACAAACTTGGGGTACGTCAAAAAGAGACACTAACAGTTGTGCATTCTACACACTAACAGTTGAAGACTGTTTTTGTTAGAAAGTAGAACGGTTATTAGACGAGTTTCTCCCCCTCAGATGCACATGGATTTTGCCTAACAGTTGTGCAGGCCATATGCTAACAGTTGAAAACTGTTAGTAGTATTTCAAACAACTGTGATTTTTCCTCCCTTAGCATTTCCTCCAAATGCTACAAATCCACCATTGATGCTTCTGAAATCCTTCAAACAATGTGGATTTCGAGTCATGTGCCTTGAGCATCCACTATCCACATGCCAGATAGATCCATGATTGGCCCTATGAATGCTCTGCACAAATAAAATCAGTTAGTAGCAGAAAGTACCCAGGCCATGCAGGTCTTGGGTACACCATTCAAGTCATAATACTTAAACAGAGTTTTGTTCTTTTTGATTTCATCCAAATTAGATTTCTCTAATTTGTGTGAAGAATACTTTGAAAGAACATGTGGTTTCCAACTGTTGTGATTAACATTGGATACCTTTGAACAAACAGCTGGTGGAGTTGGTAAAACAGATGAATCAACTTGTGATTCTTTTTTATTTTCAATTTGAAGAACAGTTTTACCTTTTCCAGAATCAGTTTGTTTCTGAATTTTCATCCAAGCCAAACCAGCAGTTTTTGGTTTTGCTAAAACAGTTTTGGAACTGTTAGTTGGTTTGGATGTAACAGTTTTAGAACTGTTTGCCAGTTTTGGCTTAACAGTTTTAGAACTGTTGATCTGTAGTTTGGGACTTTTGTTTTGAGTGCCATTGGTATGTGGGTTATAGTAACAGTCTTGAACTAAATGATTAGATCTTCCACAAATGTAGCACTTTTTGGTTTTCTCAATAGGTAAACCAGTTCTTTGTGACCAGAATTTGTTCCTATTTCTTTGATTTCCTCTAACAGCTGCAGATTGAGGAAACTTTTGGACACCATGTTTTTGACATGTGCATGCAGGCATTTCAGTATGCCTTTTCTTAGGCTTGGGTTTAGCCTGAGATTTTGAAGCTTCCATTTTCTTCTTGGCATACATAACTTCACCAACTTTCTCCTTTCCTTTGGCTTTGGTACTGACAGTTGGGCTTTTTGGCTTAGAACTGTTTGGGTTCTTGTTGGAACTGTTAGTGTAAAGATGGGGACTATTTGTAACAGTTGTGGAACTGCTAATAGAGTTAACAACTTTTGAGGGTTTTGGCTCATTGGTAAGGGGTTCAGTGGATGCTTTTACAAACACCACAGGTTGCAAAGATGATTTTGTGCGAATGGGCTCACACAGGATGTGATTTTCATATGGAATACCTTCATCCTTCTTCACAACTTCCTCATTATCTTCAATACTTACTACTGACACAACTTCATCTTCATAACTTTCAAACTTTGGATCAGCTGACTTAAGTTCATCTTCCAAAGGTTCATTAACATATCTGTCAGCTACCTCAGACATTGGAGTTATGTAGTTTTGGTTGTATGGAGGTGGGGTTTGTTTGTATCCTAGGCCAGTTTTCACCTTGTCTCTCACTTGAGATTGTAGCAGAGTCTCAAGCTTAAGGTTTGCAGCCTTGAACATTCCAAGATCAATGTCCACACCCTCCAATTTCTTTGTGAGTTCATCCACCTTGCTTTCTTTTTCAACCAACTTCCTTTTCAGACTATCAATCTCATCTTGAAACTGCTCTTTCACCCACTTATGATATTTTATATCATAGTCCATTTGCAGTTCATTAGCCTGATAGTCTTTAATTTTCTTTTCAAAATCTTCTATCACAGCAGTATACTCATACCTTCTCTCCTCCATTTTACTTAGAGCAGCACATACTTTCTTATTGTGCTCTCTAAATCTCTTAACAATAGCTCTACATTCACCAGGACATAGTTTAGAAGATACCTGTATGTCCTCAGATTCTGGAGAATCCATCTTGATGGAGGAGTCAGTCAATGCCATCAAAGCTTTGTTGCTGGTAGCCTCCTCTGCTTGATCACTCCAATCAAATCCATGGCCTTCTTGTGAGACCAATGCTGAGGAGGTATGGTTCTGAGTTGGCCTCTGACCTTGATTCTGAACTTGTCCACCAGATCTGCATTCTCTTGCAAAGTGGCCAAGTTGTTGACATTTGAAGCATCTAACCTTTGACTTGTCAAATCCAGCCATGCCATCAGCTCTGAAATTCATGTTTTGCCTTCCAGTTCTTTTAATGAATCGCTTGGCTCTAACGTTAAGCATGGCCATCTGCCATTTGAGATCCATTTCCTCAAGATCATCAGGGTGCACTTGTTCAAGATCCTCATTGGTGAGGGTTGAATGTGCATGGCTGGCAAGAAAAGCTTCAAGAACTGCATCTGGAGTATTCATATCTAGTCCAACAACAGAACTAGTACATGCACCACTATCAAGAGAGTTAGTTAATGAATGGTTTGATTCCATACCTGAGGAAGATAGGAGAGCAGCATTATGGCTAGGGATAGCAGTTTTTCTTTTTCCCTCTATCTCTCCCTCAAACACTATCAAACTATTATAGAGGTCATCTAACTCTATGTCTTCAAGAGAATCCTTGGTTCTCCATTGTGCAGCAAACACAGTCCATTCATCACCTAGAGACCTAAGAAATTTTCTATTTATCTCATCTTGATCAAGCCTAACCTTAGCACTCTCCAGTTGACTCACCAGTTTGTAAAACCTATCAAAGATTTGGGTGATACTCTCATTCTTCCCACTGGTGAAGTTCTCATAGGCTTGTTTAAGAAGGTCTCTTTGGTTTCTCTTAGAACTAGCATTCCCAGCAAACCTCTTCTCCAGAGCATTCCAAAGTTCATGAGCATCATCAAATTTCTTGAATTGATGTTGATACTCATTGGGAATAGCAATCTGAAGGATGCTGAGGGCTTTCATCTCAATCATTCTATCCTTCTTTTCAGCATCTGTCTTTGGTGGTGGTTTCTTCTTTGGTTTTCCATTCTCATCCAGTTCAATGGGATTAGTAGGAACAGTTTCAATGATTTGCCAAACAGCATAGTCCATTAGTTGGACATGCTGTTTAGTTGGTTTGACATCCTAGAGTAAATAGAGTACGCGAATTAGTTGGTTTGATTTAATCCTCGTTAAAATAATTACCCATAACGTCTCAAAATATTTTAACAACGGCTAAATACCATTTTTCACTCCAATTCATGACGGGTTTGCCGCGGATCACTTCATTGAGCTATTTAGGCCGGTAACCATTTTACAGATTGCAATCTCTATTGCAACTCTTAGACACTTGTGGGATCCTACGACAACCATCGGTCGTTTGGCATTTTTGATCCCTACCTGCACCAATTCCAAATTAAAATTCTTGGTTGACTCGTGCTAAGCTCGACAATCACTCAAGGATTTTAATTTGCAATTGTAAATCGTCCAAGAAGATACACGGTGACACCTTGACAACTACCGGCTGTCAGGATCGGATATATATTATATCAAATAACAAGAACTAAATTTTAAATAATAAATCAGAGTAATATAAAAGTTAATCTTTAACTATGATCACAATCAATTAAGAAGTTGCGGAATCACACTTAATTGATTAAAGAAGGTTTTAAACAAAGATTAATTCAATCAAACAGTAGTTTTATTAATCAACCAGAATGATTACAAAAACAAACTTCACCCCCAATCTAACTTATTCTGTTAGACGAAGAACACAGACTGTTCTTAGGTTTCAACAAGAAACTTAGAGGCTAAAACACTTTCTGAAAAAAATAACAATAAGAACAAATGCTTTGAATAATGAGATCAAATCGTCGTGCTTAATTGATCATCTAATGAAGTATATATAGACTCTTGATCCTCCTTGAATTGTTGACAGTTAGGTAATCTTCTATCTTCTGAGATAATCTTGATAATCTTCAAAGTATTTCGAGATATCTTCAAAGATAGGATTTTCCAAATATAGCTCAACAGAAACTGTTTAATGAACACAACAGTTCTTTATCCTTCTAACAGTCTTCACTTCAAGGTCTTCAAACAGTTGTAGTAGTTTGTACTAACAGTTCTGAACTCTATATAACAGCTTTAAAGTTCACAGCAACTGTTGGTTACAACTGTCTTCACAATTTCAACTAACAGTTCCAAACTGTTTGTCAATATACTTCTAACAGTTTTGAACTGTTTTTCACAAAGTCCATTAACAGTTTTAACTTTGCATCTTCAACAGTCTTAATGCCTTAGCTAATTTCCCAACAATCTCCCCCTAACTTAAAGAATTGATCAAAATCTTTAAGTTCTTTCGATCATCGTGTTCAATCACAGACAAATTAAGCATAAGCGAAGAATGAATTCCATGTATTTATGCAAAGTAAACTGTTAGTAATGAACTCTTCCCCTTTTTGATTGGAACAGTTGAAGGAGGTTTAACAGCAGCTGTCAACTGTTGGAGCACTTGATCATGTAGCTTTATTACCTCATTAGCGTGCTTCAAACTGTTGGTCAAAACCTTGATTTGCTGGTCTTGTTGAAGAATCCTTTTGTTTTGTAAGGCAATCTTCTTTTGAGTTGCACGTATGCAGCAAAGAAAGGTGCAAAGTTTGAATTCGTCAATGCATTATGTTTCATTCTAGCCTCAATTTCATCCAGTGTTGCCACTGTTAACAAATCATTGACAGATAAAACTGGTGGTTCACTTTTAGAAGATCCCTCACCAGTACCCCTCTTTTCTTGGTACTGGGGATTTCCAGAAACTGTTCTACCATGTGAGTTAATCTTGTATGTGAGCGAACGCGATAAATTGTAAACCATTTTTATCAAATCTCTAGTGATTTTATTAATTATTTTATGGAAAAATTATCTAGCATGCGAATCCTAACAATCCATGCAAGAAACATAAAATCACATCACACGCATAAACGAAATAAATTGGTAACCCTTGCCAAAAATCCTATGCGTTCTTCCCGTGGGCCAAAACGGGAAGAACATGGTCAATCTAAGGGACAAAAGAATCTTCGATGCGAGCTCCCACTAGAACCGCCATCTCCAAAGGATTTCACCGGCTTCTATGGACATCCTCCATCTCCTTTTGACTCCATTTGTGTGTCTTCATTCAAATTGTACAATACATACAATAGAAATTGAAATGGCATATAAGCCACAATAATTTTCTATTTATCTATTACAATTACACGGATGAATGAAATGACATGTAAGCCACAATATTATTACATTTATAACTAAATTAATAAAATTACAGCCCATAGTGATTATAAAATCACCAAAATGCATTCAAACACACAATCAACCACAAGGTCAAAGGCAAGGTTACCAATTTCAAGTCTTCACACATACATCTAAACTAACAACATGGTAACAAAATTACCAAATGGCTATCTGAAATAAATTTCCAGAAACCAAGAAATATGCCAAAAACGAGACTAAAATAAATTTTATTTTTAAAACAGAAAACTGTCCAGCGCGCGTAGCGCCGCTAACCCCCTGTTCCAGAAAACAAAAAATTTTGTTTCGGGTTTTTCAGGCCACCATGTGCATTTCTAGTATGGAGGTAGCTCTGATACCACTGTTGGGGTTTCGTGGTCAGGCAACGGAAGCATGGTACAACAAAAAAAGCATAAAGTACAACCACATTAAGCATAAAATGCAAAGAAACCCCAAAAAGTGTACCAAACTCTATAACTATGAAAAGCAACATGAAAAACAGAGGAGAAAGGAGGTTATACCCTTATCAATCTTCTGGAAAAATGAAGATGGTGGTGATGATCCAAGAAGCCGAAATAGCCTCCTCTATTGAAGTCCACCCCGGGTTTGTTCAACCTCCTTGTACTAGCAAGCCATTAGTGGCTTCATAGCTTGAAACCACCTCTGGAACAACAGCCACGAGTTCTCCTTGCTCTCCTCTTCAAGATTCATACATAACCCTCAAGGTTTCTTCACAAAAATGGAAGTATGTTTGGTGTATGTGTGTGTTTGCAAGAGAGAGTTTCTCCCAAAGCTTGCATGCTCAAAATGACCTCTCCATCTGCTTTTCAAAGCCCCATGTCCGGCCAAAGAGCATCTGCAATTTGATTGGTGGAGAATGGAGGTGCTTGCAAAAGTTGCATGCATTCTGACAGGGGTTAGCGCCGCTAACTTTCAAAGTTTGCGCCGCTATCGGGCCCCTAGTTAGAGCCGCTAACCTTAAGGAGTTAGAGCCGCTAACTCCCATCAGCATGCCAACTCTTTGCAATTTGACAAAATCAGTCCCTCCACTTAGGTTGTTGTCAAGATTGATCCCCGGTGTGTGACCCAATAGGCCCATACATCATCGGCAGTGATTCATATGGCGTATGTACGTCAGTGGGCATATCCCAACAATATATTTATATATTTCAAGTTCATTAGTTTAAATTTGTTTTTAATATGGTTGAATTCATAGTTTTGGCATATATTGATTATTATGAATCAAATAGATTTGTAAAGTAATTTATGGATTTATAATTGTTAATATTAAGCATATCAATTATTGTGATCATATACTAACTTGTTGGCTTTGTTGTGGATATTAGGTCCCCAACAACGCGAAGGTGCTTTTGGAAAGTGATATTTCCATATTCGAAAAAGGGTAAGTGATACGTTATAATTGAATAATTAAAAACCAGGTAAGGGTGTAATACTGAATTGGTTTGCAAGATTTAGTTACTTAAAGTTTGATGCGGTTTTCGTATCTTTCAATTAAAGTATGATTACTGAGATTTGAGATTATGAGTTATTTGTATTTAATAACTTGTAATATTGGAACATGTTCAAATTTCGGAGGTTGTCTGATTGACAGTCCTACTCGGGTCATGTACCGAGATAATGGGCTAACGGTAACTCCCATAGGTCAATGGGGGTACGGTTTGATCCACTGTCATTCCTCCTTGTGAAGCTGGTCAAAATGGAGACCCAATTGTTTGAAATTGTGCAGTGATAACTGCAACTATGTTATTTCGATTTGATTCCTTATTTATAATTATTCAGTGTGATGTATTGTTCACTTAGCTTTACAGCTAACGGGTTTTAGTTGCCCGTAGGTTTGTAAAGTTTTTGTAGCTATGAACTAAGTGGCTGCTTGGTGGGATACTTCAAATGAGGGTGCTTGAGCCCTGTTTTGATAATCTGTAACACCAAAGTTGTTTGGAAATATGTAGTAGAACTGTAACCCCTTTTCGTTAGTCAAATGTAGTAATTATATGCATACTCTGTTAAACTCTTTTGAATGGTTCGGATGTGAACCTAACACTTGGTATGTATATATTTTAGTAAACTCTATTAGTCTACTATTTTGTATATATAGTATACTTTCAGGCTTCCGTTGTGTTTAAAAAAAAATTGGCTTGAACTTGTGGTGTTACATGGAGGGATAGAGTGTGGTAAGGTGCATGTGAGGAATTCATGGGTGGGCAATGAGATTGAAGTAGAGGGAATTGGACAGCTCAGATTGGTTATCGCGGTTATCGCATTAAGAATGGTTCTCAAATGAACTTATTTCTATGCATATGTGTGTGTGTGCATGTGTGTGTATGTGTTGAGGAGAGAGAGAGAGAGAGAGAGAGAGAGAGAGAGTAAGTAGAAGCGAGAAAGGAGAAGGAAATATATAGTGGAAGAAAAATTTGGGTTCTTGAAAGCGAATTACTCAACCAATCTTATTTAGGAGCGTATAGGTATTGTAGATGAGTCTGACATACTCGATGGTGATCTTAAGGACACATTATCTAAATTTGGGTTCTTAAAAAATTTACACGCATTTTATGAGGCGTTGATAAATGACATACTTTTTGTAATGATATTTTTAATATTTGTTCTAGTTATACGTCAAGTCCAATATACGAGGGGTCCTTTTAATTTTTATGTGGGGTCCACACACCCCACTACCCTTAACTTGCATTTGCCTAAACCTATCCACATGTGTGTTGTTTTCTGGTACAAGATATCCTTATATCGAAAACTTATTAATTTGATTCCACCCAGAGACATACATATCAAGGGTCCGATCGTGGCACAGACAACCAGTATTTGCAGGCATGGTGAACAAATTTGACTTTTTTGAGTTGGTACTATCAGTTATATTTATGGCTGCTACCAGTGATTTTTTAATGTCACCTACACCTAATGAAAAATGAAACTTTAAAAAAATTATAAATTATAGTTCAATATTCGATTCATACATTTAAAATGCTTAAATTTAGCTTAAAAATAACAATTTAATTAAGAGTGCTTCATATAAATTGTCTTTGTTTTAAATTTTGATTTTAAAATACCGGAGCAACAACTAAAGTCTCATTAACTTGATCTAGTTAACCTGACACCTGAGAAAACCCCAAACCCATAATTTAATTAATTTTATTTTTACTATTATATCAAAGTTTCCCAAATATGCAGCTTTAATCCGAACTTACTATCAATCAAAAGAGTTAATTGCTTTTTTGGTCCTTAAGGTTATCCAAATATGCAACTTTGGTCCTTTGAAAATCAAAGGTACAAAAACCGTCCTTTTTTGCGGAACTTGAAGCAATAACAGTCCTTTTGCAAACTTCCGTTATACTTGCACCGTTAAGTACCATTAAAATGACTATTCTATCCTTCTTCTTCTTTTTTTATTATTAATTTCTTAATAATTATATAAATAATAATAATAATAAATAAACACATGTGTATCTCTTCCTCTTCCCACCCACATAGTCTTACTCTTTCTCTCTCCACCATTTCATTCTTCTAGAAAACAGCCACAACCCACCCCCACCAACGCCACCTTCGCCGCCACTGCTATCACCACCGCCACCTTCGCTGCTGCCATCATCACCATCGCCTTCGTCGCTGATATTTGCGTTTTTATGCATGTTTTACATGCTGGAATACCCCGTACTTAACCCAATTCCGAGGTGATTAATCTAGTAATTGATTTAATATGTTAAACATTCACCATGCAGGCTTACAAGAGTTTTAAGTGAGGATATTGGGCAAAACAAGATAAGAATATAAGAAAAATGAAGTTTGGTGAAAAACTACCCCTTACGCCCGCAAGGGATCCTCCTTGCGGCCGTAAGGGTCATCCTCAACTGTTGACTTCTGTTGACTAATCAAGTAAACCTCACTATGAAGAAACCCCCTTACGCCCGCAAGGAAATTCCCTTGCGGCCGTAAGGGTACCTTATCCACAACCGCCCATTCTACAAGTTGCATCTGGCATGTCAGAATAACCGCCTATCTTGCGGCCGTAAGATAGGTACTTGCGGCCGTAAGCACCCCTAATACAGCAGTTTAAAGGAAAAATTTTGCCCACTTGCAAAGGAGTTCCACACTTCACCATAATTCGGACCAACACTCCCAAACACTCTCCCCAGGTACCCTAACACTCTAGGAAACATTCTTGGTGATTCTAAGGAGGAGAGGTTTGATTTGAAGGCTTGGAACAACACTTGGAGCATTGGATTCACTAGTTTTATCATTGATTAGCTTGGGTATACCCTTTCCATTTCTAATTTCAATCATGTACCCATATGTTCCAGATGTTGTTGTACCAATCCTAATATATATGGATAATTAAACTCATTTCACTTGGGCCAAGATGATTCTTGGCTAGTTATGACAATATATTTGACTTTTATGTTGACTTGATTCAATTATGCATGTTTGATGTTGGATACAATTGTGTTTAATCATGTTTGTATGTATAATCGGACCATGTTCATGTGTGATAATGTGTTTAGGATAACTCCTTCATGTTTAAGCATGTGGATATTCAAGAATGATGGTTGATTTTATCAATATCATTTTAAGTTTGTTTTTAGAAATGATACATCTTGCATGGTTGTCATTAAAAATAATTGATGGAATATGTTTTGGATCATCTCCAGGTCTATCCATGATTGGTCTTGTTATTCATATGTCGATTTTATGCAAGCCTTGTGATCTTAGATGAAAATCTAGTTTATTTGGTGTCTTTGTGGGTCAAGCATGCTACTAAATGATTAAATGATTCACAAAATGATTTTGGGTATGTTTGATGGTGAAATGAACTCACATATATGCCTTTGATAATCTGTGTTCAATGTGCATATTCATATGATTCATGTTTTATAAGTGTTGACTTTACTAGAAATGGTAGGTTTGACATGTTTGTATCTTTAAAAGTCATGTGGCTAAATCTTGAATCCTATTATGTGGTTTGAATTTAGATGAGTTTGTGACCCCATTGTAACCATTTGCATGTGTTTATGATCTGAATTTAAATTCTAGATTGTAATTTGTTGTTGAATGCCTTTATGTAAGATTTGACTGTTCTGTCATACCTGTCTTTGCGGCTGTAAGGAGAAATCCTTGCGGCTGTAAGAAGGTACCACTCTTACGGCCACAAGGAGTATTCCTTACGGCCACAAGGGTCCTTTTTGTAACACCGTGTTTCACGAGCTTAAAATTAGCGCCAATTTGAACTTTTAAAACTTATTTATCAAAGGCTAGCAGTGGATATAAACACCATTTTACAAATCATCAGATTGCTATCTGACTAGTTAACATTTCAAATAACAGGTGTTACCACAACCAACAACCGACCATCGGATCACATGCACAAAAATAACAATTACTGTTCCAAAAATATAAATACTACAATTACCCACGAGCAACCCCAGCTCGCCAGGCCATCAGTCACTAACCTGCGAAAAAGGGAAATCTTGCACCGTTAGCTACAACTAGCTAGTGAGCACCAATTTACACATAAGCATCAATAAGCATGCTATCACATCACAGTATGGCACACAGAGCTAAGCTATCACATAGCGGTGTGCCGACATGTCAGCGAGATCATATCTTGCGAGGTAGCTAGCCTGGCTCAACGATCCAAGCTGGGGAATCAGTCGCAACCATCCGCATCGGTGGGGGAGCGAATAGCAGCCCACCATCACGATTACCAGTTCCGGTTTGCACCAAGAACCCCATAGGCTTTCGCCGCGAACCACATTACATAACCAGTTCCGGCTTACGCCAAGAACCCCATCTTCGTCAAAGAATGGTGGCCTGCAGAGCCGTCACCAAGCGTATACACTCGGGTGCCGTTAATCCCCCACTTCCAGACACTATTGGGCCCCAGGGACCAGCCTACGCGGCTGACCTTAACCAATCCCAGGAACTGTGGTACAATCCCCCAATTGTCCGGACATAACATAATAACACATAACCGATCCAATCAGGATCCAATTACATGCGCAATACAATAATCTAACATGGCTGATCCAATCAGGATCCAATTACATGCGCAATACAATAATCTAACATGGCTGATCCAATCAGGATCCAATTACATGCGCAATACAATAATCTAACATGGCTGATCCAATCAGGATCCAATTACATGCGCAATACAATGATCTAACATGGCTGATCCAATCAGGATCCAATTACATGCACACATACATTATCACATTAGCTTCTGCACATACTTGATGAGCAGAATACTAAATTACACTTTAAACGTAGCATACAGTTGTCACATAAGTCATAACCCTACATGGGTCTATCTCGTATCACTTCACTTATCTATCGTCAATACTATAACCATAAAACACGTGTTATAACACAACACGTCACTTCACCAGTTACCTCGCACTTGCATATGTCACTATCACAATAACACATTTCAATACACAACAGTTAGCCCTACTTACTGAGTCTCATGGAAAAACCAGTACTCACCTTAAGCTCACAATAAGCTAACACAACGATCAACGGCTTCCAGTTCCTCAGGAGTACCTAACACATCGCACACACTCTTGGTAACCACATATACATAGGTTAAAACACAAGTTACACAAACTGTCAACACTGGACAGGCCTCTACGGCCGTAGAGGACATGTCCTACGGCCGCAGGACACACGTTAAACCCTTCCTACTGCCGTAGGGACCATTCCCTACGCACGCAATGATTCTTTCCATTGAATCATGCACTACGGCCGCAGGAACCTATTCCTACACCCGTAGTAGCTATTCTTTGGTGACCTACGACCGTAAGTTATGTACCTACGCCCGTAGAGCTTGTTCCTTCGTCCGTAGACGGTAAACCACACGAAAACACATCTTACGGCCGCAGAAACCCTGCCTACGGCCGCAGTAAACATAAAAAGCCTCCTACGGCCGCAGGGTTTATTTCCTGCGCCCGTAGGAAGTTCCTGCACAGCAGGTCTTCGTCCCTGTTTTCGCACAGCTACTGTAAATCCCGTTTTTGACACCTTTTTCGACCAAAACTCAATTCCAACGACTTGTATACTTTACTTGACATCCATAGACACTTATACACACACACTTGACACAATTATAAACATATAGAACACCATTTTGATCCATCAAAATGGTCATCTCTTTCACAAATTCAAAACTAGGTTTGGAGCTCAAGAACACTTACAATTGATGAAGATTAAAGATCTCCAAGAACATATTTGAACCCTTGTATCAACTATTGCAATCAGAAACCATCAATTTCTCTTTGATTTCCCTTCCAAACTTGAGAGTATGTGTGTGTGTTTTCACGTACACATGTATGTGTGTTTATGTGTGTTAGTCAGGGGATAAGAAGCAAGGAACCACCTTTGGTGGTCAAATATAACAAACGGGGTATTTTGTTCCCCTTTCCAACTTACAACTTAACACACGCTATCCTGTTTCAACTAACGGGGATTTTTACGGAATCATTACTCGAAACCGTTTAACCCTTTACCACTTTTAAATGCATCTCACACTTTTCACATAACCACTCTAATTAACGCATAACACGCGCTAGTAACTTAAAACACACTAATTTAAGCCACTTAACACCATTGTACAACTATTTAAGCACTATGTACAACTAGGTACTAATAGACCCATTTTCAGGATGTTACAAATCTACCCCTCTTAAAGAGGATTCCGTCCTCGGAATCTCATCACGATCACACACATCAACAATCATCCCGCGTTAGGCCACAACCACAATTTAACACAAAAACAACTAACACAAGACTCTATTTATTTCGACTAACTGCAACGTTACACTTCGCACAAAAAGTACACACTACGTTTATACACACTTCACTTAACTACATTAGACCACTCTACTATTACCTCAAAGTTTACACAACACTTTCAACTAGTTAGGGTACTCCGAGGAGTCATGCCCATACTGACTACATTCGTAACAATACTTACCTAAACATTCTTTAGCAAAGTGTCCCGGAAGTCCATAGTTGTAACAAAATTTCTCTCTATACCTACATTCTCCAGTGTGATTCTTACCACAAATTTCGCATGCAACTCTACTTCTTGATCCTCCAGTTTCAGTCTGAGTTCTCGCTTTCCTAGCTTCCTCGTCATCTTCTTTTAACTTACAAAATTCTTCTCGAACCGCGCTTTTTACCTCTCTTCTCACTTCCGCCAAAACTGACGGCATGTTTCTACGAAAACACTTATCAAACTGGTCAGAAATCACCTCTCGGAGATGTCGGGTAGGTACCGCTCCCCGTTTATTCCCGTATACGAAAATATGATCCTGTAGTTCTCCGATAGTAGTTAAATCCAAAGTCTCTTCACGGTTCTCATTTCCAGCTTGTCTATCCGTGTCTCTATCCATCTTACTGCAATCAAAGAACTCTTAGTTAGTACAAACACAAAACCTCACTTAAAATATTTCAACTATTCATCAATTCAATCTAATCACACTTGGACATTCTTGACTGTCGGCATTAACGCATATCTGTTCTTAGTACACTAATTAAGTCTTGTTTAATCACCATTAACAATATTCTTTTAAAATATTAATGACATCACTTTATTTCTCTTATCGCATTCACGTTTATTTAACACAACTGTCATTTATCCTTAAGTAACTCGTAAGTCGAATTCTTAGAGTAAATCAACACAAGCAATACACTTCCGCTATTTACATCAAGCTACAACACTTGCCTCAAGAAATAACAAAACCTCTATCACATTCACTGAATTGGATTTCCCTCGACAATATCATTGCCGAATTAACCCACTCCAGTTCCAACATTGAAACCTCATAAGAAACACAATTACAACAAAAGTAAGAAACAATCTCACTACAGCCAACAATAACTCATAAGACACTAACCACAGTTACAACTACTTGAACATCAACAACTTACACTCTTAAACGAGTTTAGTCAACACCAGTACAAACGCTTACAGTTCACCAAAATCTATAAAACAAAAAATAACCAAAACTATACATCTGGTCTCTTTAGCTTCACTTGTCATCATCTACAACGCTCACCCTTTTTACACGGGAAGAGCCCTCTATCTTTTGCCCTGACGCAGATCCTCCAGTTCCTGCATCCTATCTCATCGGACAATCACTAATTCGGTGCCCCAACTTGTGGCACCTAAAACACACATTTCCTTTGAACTCACATTCTGCAGTTATGTGACCAATCTGTCCGCACCTCAAACACCTGGTAGTAGCTTTGGAGCAAGAACCAGTATAATACGCTCGGCACTGAGAACACCAGGAACCATAAAATTTGGGCTTCTTACACGATCTCGACTTTCCGCCTACAAAAGGCTGCTCTTTCACAGGACCAGATTTAGAGGATTTCCGCAATTTCCTCTTCTAACCCGTAACCGTCTTGTCTCCCTTACACTGGAGGCGATCTCCCTCAATCTGTCGAGCTATTTCAAAAGCCCGATCCAAACTAGACACAGCTCTAACATGCGCTCTATATTCCACTGGTAGCATTCCTACAAACTTGCGAATCTTCGCACTTTCATCTGCCACTAGGTGAGGGATAAATCTCACCTTATCAGTAAAAGCATGGATCAAATCTTCCACTGGCTTATCTCTTTTTTAGAGATCATTGGACTCCCGTTCCATCTTTTCTAAATCATAGTCAGTGCAGTATTTCTTTGTCACACGTTCAGAAAACTGCTCCCACGTCATTACAACAATCACTTCCCTGTTCACTGAATCTTTCACTGAGTCCCACCAAAACAAGGCATCAACCTTCAATAAGCGTACCACATACTTGACACTGTACTCTGGTTCACAATCACAAGACTCGAAAGCTTGATCCGTTTCTCGAAGCCATCGTATAGTATTCGAAGGATTATCACTACCCTCGAACTCTTTGGGTCCACAAGAAAGGAACTTCTTGTAAGAACCGCGCTCCGGACATTTGCGTTTGACGGATTCTAACAATATCTCCCTCATCACTCGGAGTTCTTCATCAAGGTGCAGAACATACGCCTGCAACTCTGGAATCGGCCTCGGGCCTTGAGTATCACGTAGAGAAGATTCCTTCTCAGTTTCAACATGAGTACGAGATGCCTCGTCCTCCACTTGCTTACGAGCATTTTCACTATCAACTCGCTGCTCTGACATTCTCACTTACTCACTATACACACGAGAACCACACTTAACACGTCACTTATCCAACATCAATTAACATGGGGCGTTAGTGTACAACACATCACAACCACATAACACTCACACTCTGCCCCAATTACCCCAATAGGAACACTTAACGATGGTCAGGCCCGAGTTTGAGATCGAATACTCTTCCGAGTATCCAATTCCCTCAAACTTAGGCTCTGATACCTAATTGTAACACCGTGTTTTACGAGCTTAAAATTAGCGCCAATTTGAACTTTTAAAACTTATTTATCAAAGGCTAGAAGTGGATATAAACACCATTTTACAAATCATCAGATTGCTATCTGACTAGTTAACATTTCAAATAACGGGTGTTACCACAACTAACAACCGACCATCGGATCACATGCACAAAAATAACAATTAGTGTTCCACAAATATAAATACTACAATTACCCACGAGTAACCCCAGCTCGCTAGGCCATCAGTTACTAACCTGCGAAAAAGGTAAATCTTGCACCGTTAGCTACAACTAGCTAGTGAGCACCAATTTACACATAAGCATCAATAAGCATGCTATCACATCACAGTATGGCACACAGAGCTAAGCTATCACATAGCGGTGTGCCGACATGTCAGCGGGATCATATCTTGCGAGGTAGCTAGCCTGGCTCAACGATCCAAGCTGGGGAATCAGTCACAACCATCCGCATCGGTGGGGGAGCGAAGAGCAGCCCACCATCACAATTACCAGTTCCGGTTTGCACCAAGAACCCCATTTCACAACCAGTTCCGGATTTCGCCGCGAACCCCATTACATAACCAGTTCCGGCTTACGCCAAGAACCCCATCTTCATCAAGGAACGGTGGCTTGCAGAGCCGTTACCAAGCGTATACACTCGGGTGCCGTTTATCCCCCACTTCCAGACCCTATTGGGCACCAGGGACCAGCCTACGTGGCTGACCTCAACCAATCCCAAGAACTGTGGTATAGTCCCCAAAATTGTCCGGACATAACATAATAACACATAACCGATCCAATAAGGATCCAGTTGCATGCACAATTTAACACTCTAACACAGTTGATTCAATCAGGATCCAATTACATGCGCAATACGATAATCTAACATGCCTGATCCAATAAGGATCCCATTACATGCACAATACAATAATCTAAAGTACTTGATCCAATCAGGATCCAATTACATGCGCAATACAATAATCGCTGATCCAATCAGGATCCAATTACATGCGCAATACAATAATCTAACATGGCTGATCCAATCAGGATCCAATTACATGCGCAATACAATGATCTAACATGGCCGATCCAATCAGGATCAAATTACATGCGCACATACATTATCACATTAGCTTCTGCTCATACTTGATGAGCAGAATACTAAATTACACTTTAAACGTAGCATACAGTTGTCACATAAGTCATAACCCTACATGGGTCTATCTCGTATCACTTCACTTATCTATCGTCACTACTATAACCACATAACACCTGTTATAACACAACACGTCACTTCACCACTTACCTCGCACGCGCATATGTCACTATCACAATAACACATTTCAATACACAACAGTTAGCGCTACTTACTGAGTCTCATGGGAAAACCGGTACTCACCTTAAGCTCACAATAAACTAACACAACGATCAACGGCTTCCGGTTCCTCAGGAGTACCTAACACATCGCACACACGCTTGGTTACCACATGCTCATAGGTTAAAACACAAGTTACACAAACAGTCAACACTGGACACGCTTCTACGGCCGCAGAGGACATGTCCTACGGCCGCAGGACACACGTCAAACCCTTCCTAAGGCCGTAGGTACCATTCCCTACGCCCGCAGTGATTCTTTCCATTGAATCATGCCCTACGGCAGCAGGAACCTATTCCTACACCCGTAGTAGCTATTCTTTGTGACCTACGACCGTAAGTTATGTAACTACGCCCGTAGACCTTGTTCCTTCGTCCGTAGACGGTAAACCACACGAAAACACATCCTGCGGCTTCAGAAACCCTGCCTACGGCCACAGTAAACATAAAAAGCCTCCTACGGCCGCAGGGTTTATTTCATGCGCCCGTAGGAAGTTCCTGCACAGCAGGTCTTCGTCCCTGTTTTCGCACAGCTACTGTAAATCCCGTTTTTGACACCGTTTTTTTTATCAAAACTCAATTCCAACGACTTATACACTTTTCTTGACATCCATAGACACTTATACACACACTTGACACAATTATAAACACATAGAACACCATTTTGATCCATCAAAATGGTCATCTCCTTCACAAATGCAAAACTAGGTTTGGAGCTCAAGAACACTTACAATTAATGACGATTAAAGCTCTCCAAGAACATATTTGAATCCTTGTATCAACTGTTGCAATCACAAACCATCAATTTCTCTTTGATTTCCCTTCCAAACTTGAGAGTATGTGTGTGTGTTTTCACGTACACATGTATGTGTGTTTGTGAGTGTTAGTCAGGGGATACGAAGCAAGGAACCGCCTTTGGTGGTCAAATAAAACAAACGGGGTATTTTGTTCCCCTTTCCAACTTACAACTTAACACACGCTATACCGTTTCAACTAACGGGGATATTTACGGAATCATTACTCGAAACCGTTTAACCCTTTACCACTTTTAAACGCATCTCACACTTTTCACATAACCACTCTAATTAATGCATAACACGCGCTAGTAACTTAAAACACACTAATTTAAGCCACTTAAAACCATTGTACAACTATTTAAGCATTATGTACAACTAGGTACTACTAGGCCCGTTTTCAGGATGTTACACTTTTTACCACAGTGTGTTATTTTTGTTTGTTTTACCAATTTTACCTATTTTGACACCTTTTTGGGTTTCGAGGACTACTGGACATGTCATTTGAAAAGATGTGTGTTTATGTAGTCTGATTTGGACGCGGTCTGGTGGATCTGTAGTTGAATTCTGATATGTCGTTGCTCGCCGAATCATGTTTGATTGTTGAGTCCGAGTCTTGATAACTCGAGTGATGATTCTCGCATGATAATATGGTTTTGTTAAGTATTAGAACAGCATGCTATGCGCTCAATCTATTCAAGTCTTCATATTATGATTTATACTGCACTATTGCCATGACTAGTTAGGTTGATTCGAAAGCCTTAGTGAATCTTTATCCTGTTATTGCCTTCGGTGTTAGTCTGTTTTATTTGCTTTGTGGATTAGTTAATCTTGTTACTTGCTTTATTTTAATTCTGCTGATCAAACAACAATGATGATTAAGTATTGGTAGCTTCCTGTCCTGGTGGAACGATATCCGGTCTTACCAAGTCTGTACTGCTATTGCCCAGGTTATACTTGCCTGAGTCGTGTGTAGTATCTGCTTAGTATTATCGTTTTTATAAATTTAAAACGAGGTTGTGGTAAAAGATTTTACTCCGCATAAACACGCAGTTCAGTTCACACCAGTCGCTGCCATCCACCGCCGCCTCCACTGCTGCCATCACCACCACCACCTCCACCCAAAAAACCACCACTACCTACCTCCAATCACCACTTACCTCCAGAATCACAGTTCTCTCTCTACTTCCATAAACCAGCAAAAACCCTACCACTAATTACCACCACCACCAACAATAAGAAACAACTATAGAAAATCTTAGAAAACCCTAGCACCAATCACCATCACCATCACCAACCTCTGCCGCCTCTAACTTATCTAAACATAAAAACGCACACACCCTATGACAGATCCTCCCTCTATAATAACTCACCACCGCCCATCCTCTCTGACCGCCGCCACCCTAAATCTAAACGCACACACACACGAACAGATGGTGGTGCACGATGGTGGCTCTGTTGTAGTGTTGGAGATGGCGATGATGATAGTAACGACGATGAGGCACAAATAGAAGGAAGCGGCAGTTGCGGTGCTACTCTGTCGCCGGTCACAAATGGTGTACGATGGGAGCTCCAGTCGCTAGTCACCAGTTGCGGTGGTGCTCTGTCACCGATGGTGGTGTACGGTAGGAGATTTGTCGCCAGTGGTCCTTTGAAAGAGAGAGGGAAGGAGATGAAGAGATGTGGAGGGCCGGAGGGGTTATTACTTCACAAATAGATGGTGGCTATATTGAAATGAAAAGGAGATGGGACTGAAATATTTAATATTAATTAATTGATAAAAATTATATTAATGATAATGATTTTTTTATTAAGAAATTAATAAAAAATGAAGAAGAAGGGTAGAATAGTCATTTTAATGGTACTTAACGGTTCAAGTGTAATGAAAGTTAGACAAAGGACTGTTTTTGCACCAACTTTGGTAAAAAAAAACATGTTTTGTACTTTTAATTTTCAAAGAACCAAAATTACATATTTGATAAAGTTTAAGAAACAAAAAAGTAATTATCTCTCAATAAAAACTCGTTTTAGATCATTCTAGAAAGTAGAGTTCATTATACTCTCCCCATAAGGTACAATGAGTATTGCATAGAGTACAACACCGTGAAAACCCAACGCCCAATTTCTAATCTCCGTCTTCTCTCGTGAAAACCGCGAACAATTTGGGGGGAGAAACGAAAAATTTTCAGAGCCAAATCGCTTCCCAAATTTTCATTTTTATTCTTCCCGCTGCCCATCCTCTCTCTCTCTCTCTCTCTCTCTCTCTGGAGCCAATTTCCACCTTACCCTCTCCACGATCTTCTCCACCTCCACCATCACTGTGTAAGTTATGCTTTCCCACATCTGATTTTTGTTTCATATTGTGCTTCTGCAATCGCAATGGGTGTATCAAGGTTGATTGATGTACTTGCAGCTATTTATTGGCAAGTGTTTATACTTTTTCGATATATTATTGCGCAATTCCATGATCTGCATTCGAGATATGAGCGATTGTTGTTCAGTACCTTTTAGGGTTTTTTTTTTCTTACTTTGGCTGTGGGAAGTTCGTCATTTATTTGTATGAAATATTACTAAGTATGATGGTTTAGAAGCTATTATGGACTTGAAACTGATGCAAATGGGGGACTATGCGAAGTTATTCGTGCTAAAATGTTGGGATAAGTGGCTAAATCCGTGTGCGACAGGAATTTTGATTCTGTTTGACTTGGCAAATATCTCGATTTGGATATTCATATATGTATTTGCTTGTTTTTATTGTTATTCTGATTCTGAAAGTCTATTATTACGACAAACTTCTAATGATTTTAAGAGTTCTCTAGATATACTGAAGCATGTATAAAGTTGCCACTGTCGATTCATGTTTAAGTGTCATTTATGTATGAGACTACTCATTAGTATGCAGTTTTCGAATCATTATTCTTATGTGCTGGTCATGGATGAACTGATGCATGATATACCATGGTATGCTTGTCATTGATCTAATCTTAATTAATGAGATCAGGCAGTTAAGCTTATGACATGTGAAAACTGCATTGGAATGGAATTTTCTATATTTATCACATGTTATATGAGCTGCAGTGATGAATTAGACAAGTTTGGACTCTTGTGTGATTTGGCATTTCATACAATCTCATTAAAGTCGGGTTTTCACGTTTTTATGTTCTTTTTTTTATGCATTGCGATTAACGTTGCAACCATGAGATAATATGTATGCAAGTTGACTGTGTTAGGGTCGAGGTTGCTTAATTTGATGACCTGCATCTGTATATTAAATCCATGTTATAATTTATTCAATATTTGATAGTCCTCTACTCTAATTTTTAGAATTACGTGATCATGATCTTTGTTAAGTGCATACAAAATTTATAGATGGAAAAGTAGCATAGGAATACAGGATATTCACATATGTACACATACATGCATAAATCATTCTTAGAAAAGTAGCTGCGAATTTAAATCATATTCCATCATATAAATATATAATTTGGGTGTTTATGACATACTCTCAGGATAGTGTTCCTAACTTCCTTTTTGTGTTTTCAGATTGGGACTTGAAGTGAACTTTGGAGAGCAAGAATATTGTTATCTTGATTATTCTTTTTTTATTAATCAGATAAACGTGTGAAAGCATATAATGTCGTTTTCGTTTTCATAGCTTATATTTTTAAATCATAGTAGCTATGGAGTGTAACAAAGATGAAGCCTTAAGGGCTAAGAAAATTGCAGAAGAGAAGTTGCTAAAGAACGATTTTGAAGGGGCTCGAAAGTTTGCATTCAAGGCGAAACAACTATACCCAGAGCTCGATAACATTTCACAGCTAATTACAGTTTGTGATATTCATTGTTCAGCTCAAAAAAAGATTTTTGGGGCTGAAAAGGATCTTTATGGAATCCTTCAAGTTGAAAAAGTAGTTGATGAAACAACAATCCGAAAACAATATCGAAAGCTTGCACTTGTACTTCATCCTGATAAGAACAAATTTCCCGGGGCTGAAGCTGCTTTTAAACTTATTGGTGAAGCAAATATGGTACTCTCCGATAAAGGAAAAAGGTCGGTGTATGATATTAAATGTAGAGAGCCTGCTAGAGCTTTAGTTACAAAGATTCATAATCGCCAAGGAAATCAAAATGGTTATGATCAAAGCAAGTCAAACCCGAGTTCTCAGTCCAATGGCATGAATCATCATCAACAACCAACATCAAATCCTGGTGTTCGGTTATCCTTTTGGACATATTGCCCATTTTGTAATGTAAAGTATGAGTATTACAGAGATTTTGTAAACAGGCCTTTGAGATGTCAACATTGTTTAAAACTTTTTATTGCTCACGATATTGGTGCACAACGGGCAAGCCAGGGGCCCGATTCGATGCACGAGAAGATGAAAAAGGTAAATCTAGGATCAAATAAGGTTAAAGTTAGTATGCAAAAGAATGCTCAGTTTCCTTCTGGTCATGCACATCCCAAGACTTCAAGTGCAGGAGTACAGTTTGCTCAACCTGCAAAAACAGAAGAAACTGAAATCGCAGGTGCTTCAAGAGGTAGAACAAAAAACGACAGTGGGGTCACAAAGCCGAAAGATAATATACAGAAGCCCATGGAGTCCGGAGCCCCTAAAGTTGCTGTTGATTCTAGTAAATCGTCTCGTAAAAGACAAGAAGCTTCTTATCAGGAAGATGGCGGCAATGGTGCGAGTCCTCAAAAAAGATCAAGATTTGGGAAATCATCGAGTGACAATGCTAACATGGACAATGATGATGGAAGCATGCCAAATGGCAAACATAAAGTGAAGGTAGAAGGTGTGACGGTCAATGACGAATCTGAAAGCGACTCTGACCCAGGGTTAGTTGACTGTCCGGATCAAGAATTCACTAATTTTGACCAGGATAAAGAGGAACATTGTTTTGCAGTTGATCAAATCTGGGCATGTTATGATTCTGTTGACGGGATGCCAAGATTCTATGCTCAAATTAAGAAAATATATTCTTCGTCTGGGTTTAGGCTGCGGTTCACTTGGTTGGAGGCTGAGCCAGAGAATGATCTTGAGATCAAATGGGCTGATGAAGGATTACCCGTTGCTTGCGGGAAATTTGTGCGTGGTGAAACCGAGGAAACAAGAGACCGCCTCATGTTTTCTCATCAGATAGTTTATAAGAAAGGTGGAAGTCGGTTTTCGTATTACATTTATCCCCAAAAGGGTGAAATTTGGGCTCTTTTCAAAGACTGGGATATTAAGTGGAGCTCAAACCCAGAAAATCATAAGAAGTACAAATTCGATATTGTCGAGATTCTTTCTGTACAAGATACTTCTGTATCGGTTGCTTTCTTGTTGAAAGTGAAGGGATTTCAAAGCGTGTTTCAGAGAACAATCTGGGCTGGACTTGCTGAACATACAATTCCATTGAATGAAATTTTTCGATTTTCGCATCGTATCCCATCAGCAAAACTGACCGGAACAGAAAAAACTGGTGTGCCTAATGGATCATTTGAGCTCGATATGGCTTCTCTTCCTGGTGACCTTCAAGAATATTATTGTACTAACGAGGTAAATGATACGGGTTCTCAATCTTGTGATGTAAAAGTCAAAGTCGAGTCTGCAACTAATCTGGAAAATACTCCAAAGAAGCATACGAACAATGGTCTTGATAACGAGAAGTTTAAGCTCCGTCGATCACCAAGAGGGTTAAAGGGAGGAGATAAGGCCAATGACGGTCAAAATCCTTCAAATTTCTCACATAGTAGTCATGACTTCAGTTTAGACAAACAGATTTGCAAGTTTCAAGTGGGACAGATATGGGCATTTTGGGAACGAGGTAAGAGAATTCGTCAATGTTATGCAAAAATTAAGCAGATCAAAGAATCTCACCCTGTTAAAGTGCATGTATCCCTACTTAAGCTATGCAACATTACATCTCAACACTGGTCGCACGATGGCTGTGGTTTATTTAAAGTGTCTTCTGGTAAACCGAAGATACTTCCACCGACTTCTTTTTCTCATATTGTGAAAGCCGAAGCGTGTGGAAACCATATGTATAACATATATCCCAAAGAACAGCAGATTTGGGCTTTGGGCAAAAAATGGGACATTGAATACACATCAGAACTCGGTGAATATGAAATCGTTCAAGTTCTTGAGACTGATGAAGTTAGTATAAAAGTTATGTCACTGATTCGTGTTCCTGGTTGCAAGTCGGTTTTTAAGGCCCCAAAAATACAAAGATCAACAGAGAATATTATGGTGATACCGCGGGTAGAGTTAAAAAGATTCTTTTATCAGATTCCTGCTTTTCATTTTACAGAGGAAAAAGATGGCTGCTTCAGAGGCTGTTGGGAGCTTGATTCTGCAGCACTCACAGGTAATCCTTTACACTGAAGTAGTTGGACAATGTTCTTTTTTTTTCCCGAATAAAAAGGCTAACTTTTCATACTCGTATTTACTTCATGTTGAACTGTATGAATGCTGCTATTACTTATAGTAAGTTGAACGATTTTCGCCCCTGATAGCTCCTTCCCCTCTAGGGTTCTCTTTGTGAAATCAGGTTTATGTTATAATTTAATGAAATTGGAAGTTGGGCAGGTTTGTTTGATGGGAAAAGCATAGTTACATGACATTTTTTGCATATTAAAACTACTGATATTGCAACGACGGTTAAATAAATTTTTTTGCATCATGAATTTATTTGTTACATTGAAGGAACTAAGATATGATAACTATTATGTTTTTTTCCTGGATTTCGTTGCTCTCTTCAAAGAAACTTAATTTTCTAACTTATATTTTTTGCATTTTGTGCTATATGGATTGCAAAAGTTATACTTGTGAAACTGAAAATGTTGTAAATTGATTAAAGATAATATTTTGTTTCTCTGTGCAGGACTATCCCTGCTTGGATGACCCGTGGTGGATGGAGCTAGTGAATATGTGTAGGCTTTCTGAGGAAATTAGAGACACACCTGCATTTGTGGCCCTTTTACGTGCTCATTTTTCATAAGATGTAGCTTTTAAATGGTAGTTTACTAGTTATAATTTGCCCCGAAAGAGTTAGTGTTGGGACTTGTTATATCGATCCTTTTTGTTTGTTTGCCGGGAATTGGTGTATAGCGCGACAAGAATCATACATTTGACCCTTTCCATCAGTAACTTGATGCAATATGAAAGCTCTATTCTAATGCGTGATGATTCGTACACAATAGAAAATGTTTATACACAACAATTTTTTCATTATCAACTTGTACCATGTGCTGTTATATACTTGTATCTGTTGTGTATGAACAATTTTTGTTGTGTACGAATTACCTCCATATTCTAATTGATCCAAGGCTATGATTTAGCATGGGTGATTTGTAGATTGATAGGATTGTTTCATACAGATCAAAACAAAATTGTCAACACTATCATAACTTACTGTCACGTTGGTATCACTTAGATATTTGTGATAACGATTGTCAATCACCTAACCCTTTTTTAATTACCCTTTACTACTAGAAAATATATAACAAAGAGAATCATAACGAATTTTGATGGGGTTGATATGACAACCTGGGAGGAGATGATGAACCATCATGAAAGCGGAGTAGCATCAATGCCGTGATGGACCAATGATCTCTTAGCCTAGTGGTTAAGAGTAATGAGGAGGCAAAGCCTTCTAGGAGGTCCAGGGTTCAAACATTGGCAATGGGGTTTAATTTTAACTTGGGGTTTACTAACTTACTAACAATTAACTTTGCCGTTCAAAAAAAAATCAATGCCGTGATGGGACATCAAATGCCCCCATGGCTCACGATGCATATACTCTTAAGGAAAAAAAAGTTGAAATTGTGAAGTATAAGTATCTTTGTATATATTTGAAATTCTATCTTGGTAACCTTTTTAAAGATCAAAGACTGATTTCATATACATGGGCAGTAGAAATCCCAATACTATCATCATGTTCATCACATATATGATATATGGGTCCATTTATGAACCATATGTATAAGACAATCTTAACCATAGTAACTATCTTATTAGGTGTGTAAGAGACTGTTTGTTAAAACATAATAATTCAGGACGGAACGATTTTGTGGTCTGAATAATTCAAAGGCTGTAAATGAATTTACCTCTGAATGTGACATGTTGTTTAATAAAGGTTCTGAATGATGCAAATTATCATTTTAACCTTTTTAGTGATATATTTTATAATAAGATATGATTGTTTAACAATGCAACATGTGAAATAAGGAGTATTATGGTAAAATACTTGATGTTTAATGATTCGAAATGTACTTCAAGGTAGAATGTTTCAACGACTTTCTTCTGTTTCATTTAACACAGTCTGCATACAGAGGCAGTAATAAAATATGCTGAATGCTGAACGATTCAGCATTCAGCTTTGAATGGTTCCGTTAAGCTGCAAACAAACAACCCCTACATTAGAAAGTACTGAATGAATTCTTTATTCCAAACCATAAAGACGATTTGTGTAATTTATACGAAAACTTGAGAATCAACACTATCAAAATAAAAAAAAAAGTTAAGAAAAATATATTTACAAGAGCTTCTTCTTGGTAGTAATAACATAATGGCTGAATAGAAATAACGAAAATACAAGGATTTCATTCATGAACAATGCGGAACAATCTGGTGGTCCACATGATAATTATATGAAGTTTAAGAAAATGTGAGCTTGATTGTAAACAACTGTTTTTAGTTATACATGATAAGATACACGCAGTTTATGCATATGGTATACGTTGATAATACATAAAATTGTTGTGTATGACCACTTTTGTTAAGGATGATATCGTCCCCATCCTAAGACCATCAACATCCAACCAGGAGTTTCCCATTGCCACATCTGCATCCATATCATCTCCCACTTCCAACCCTCTCTAATTCACAAACCCTCAAAGGAAAAAATCGTGACCCGGAGCTGGTGCCAGAACCCGGGCTGGTTGGAACCAGCCGGGACCAGCTATGCCGTGATGATGTTTGGCACTAGAAGGGCTTCAACCAGGCTTAACAGCCGATGCACATGGTTTAAGCAAAGAACACACTCCAGCTGTTTTTATAAATTTGTTTCATTCAAAAGCAAGAACTTTACTAATAGAATCTGCAGGTTTTTTAATAAATGTTCCTAGCTGGTAAAATAGTTTCATATTGAAGTGTCAAAATCATGATAACAAATTAGGTTGTAGATAAGTAAATATAATTAAAGATTGTAAAACCTTATGATTAAATATACCAAACCTGTTATTATTTCACATGATAATTCTGAAAATATCTTTAAACATTGTTCAGTTACTGCACTATACTATATATCATATGTATAAACAGATTTAAGGTGTAGCTCACTGCCTCACTTGACTAACACTCTCACCTATGATCCAGAAGACCCTCTCCCCCTCCTTATTCTCTTATATTTTTTTTATTTTATTTTTTTGAACGGCCTTATTCTCTTATATTTCTTGCATGTAAAAGTTTGTTATAGGGTTCGGGTAATGGGTATTCTAAAATTGAACTGTTTTTTATTTTTGCTGTTTTCAACGAGTTTAATTTATAAAAGAGTTTTCAATTTAGTCCATTTTTAAGTCTTAGTCCTAAGGGACAAATTTTAGCCTTTGTATCAATGACATCAATACTCCAGATTGTTTTTTTTTGGCGGAAGGGTATTTTTGTAATTCACATGTGATTGTACACTGATCACCTGTGATTGCATTTTAAAACTTTAGGACTATGTTTTTTACATGAACTTTATTGAACACATCTCTAGATTCATAATTAAACAATAAACAATGATAAAAACAAGTCAACAATAATGAATAAATCACTAGCAGAAATCAAACAGATCTTTGATGAAAATCTCGCAGAAACAAAAAACTGATATGTTAAAGTTGGCACTGTTAATCGATTTCAGTGTCTACATGTTGAAGTCTGGATCGTTGCAGCTTGCAGGCTTGCAAAGTCCCGATATCGAAGCTAAAAAAAAGAATTGGGATAGACGATAGGTGCTACTAGAGGTAAGTTAGGTAGTTTTGAAGAATTTAAATTTTCTAATGGTTTTGTTATTTCATATATATATATATATATATATATATATATATATATATATATATATATATATATATATATATATATATATATATATATATATATATATATATATATATATATATATAGAAAATGGATCAATATAGAACCATTATTTAAACATAGAACCATAGAACAAATCTGGACCATTGGATCATCAAAATCAATGGTTAAGATTAAGGATGACATAATTGTAATTACCTCCCAACAAACCCACGTTTTTAATAAAAAAAATACCCCCCAAAACTTTAAATTGTCATAACTTTTTAAGTTTTGTGAATTTAAAAAAAAAATTATACCAATATTTTAGTTTTTTAATCCTCTTTCAATCAAGACCACTCTTGCCATATTTTTCAAAATTTTTTATGAATATGCAAATTTTGTTTTGCATTTTGGGTTACATTTTTAGTTAGTTCTTGTTTGCATTTTCAGTATTGGTTTCAAAATTTGCATTTTTTGAAGCATATGCATAACTTGCATCTTCGATTATTGCATTTTCAGTTTTTGCATTTTTGCATTTTCAAATGAAACCCATGTGAAAATGAAAATTTTGAAAAATTTGCATTTTCAAAAAAAAAAAAAAAGTTTCAGAAATATATCAAGCCTGGTCTTGTTTGAAAGAGGACGAAAAACTGAATCTAACGATATACTTTTTTTGTTAAAATTCTTAAAAACGAATAAGTTATGATCATTTAAAGATTGAGGGGTTTTTTTTTTAAAGTTTGTTGGAAGGGAGGGGGCGGGGTGGGTACCGGATTTTAAAAACTGAACCCGCCCCGCGTTTAACGGGTACCCTAGTTTTCATGTTTTTTCAGGTTACAGGTTTTACGGGTATCGGTTTTTTCCGTTTCGGTTCATGCGGGCAGATCGGTTTCTCCTTTTTTTTAACACCCCTAGTATGATGTACACATATAAAGTATAATTTAAAAATGTTTTTAAATAGTTTTCAAAATTGTTTTTTTAAATAGTTTTCAAAAGTGAAACTGATAAGTTTTTCTAAAAACTTTTAAACCCTAAAATCTGAGCGCTGAGCCCTTACATACATACATCTTTGAAGATATGAGCAAAGTTGGTCTCTTCACTTCTTTTAATTAATAAATCACATAACACCCTTAACATTTAATACTTTCTAGATAAGCAACTAAAATATCAAAAACCCCGAATAATAAGAAAATACTTAATTTAAATAACTTACTTTGGAATGTTAACATTTAAGGTTGTTTTTTTAAGCAAGTTATTAAGTATATGTATTATTTACGATAACATAAATATATATTACTAAGGTTTTGTAAATTATTTAAAGTGGAATTTCCAATTATTTAATTATATAATTAATATGGCTGATTTTACCAAAGAGTATTAATAAATTAAATATGCTTAATTGATAATTTGGATGATGATTTTTTTTTTGAAAGGCAATTTGGATGATGATTTATATATTAATTATTTTAATAGGTTTCTTAAAAATCTAATAAAGGGTTTAGGCTAGGATTCTTTAGCAAAACCTGTCCCACTCTTCTACGTAGAACCCAAAAGCCAAAAACCATGTTTCGGTTTTCGTTAATTTTCGACCAAGGCTAAATTAATCCAAGGTTTCAGGTTTGATCGTCTGTATTATCACAGGTGGATTAACTTGAGCAAAAAATATGCTCCGTTCTAACCTTCCTATTAGTTTACTTTCTTTATCTAAATAAATGGCTAAGATTGTGTCATACATATTATTATTATTAGCCTTTTAGTAATATTAGAAGATTAAGTTATAGACTATTTTCTTTACATTAAAAGAGAAAGTCAGAAAACCATCATGTTATTATACGCCATCCATATAAATAAATTAAAAAGTTAGGTCAAAGCTACTTATCGACAGAGTTGACCTAACCAAAAGATTTACGCTCAGTTTGATTAGACGGAAAGAAATGACAAATAAATGAAATATACAAAAGAATAAAATAGAGGTAATCAAATAATTATTGATATGTTTGGTTGCTTTGTCGAAATGAAATTAATCATTATTATATAATTTTTTATAAAGAGAAATAGACATAGGAATAGAATAAAATAAACTTTAATAAAAAATTAAAAAAAGAAAAATATTAAATTGTATCAATTCATTTCATAACTTGAAATGAGAAAAAAACACTCATCTTATATCCTTATTAAAAGAAAATGATGCTTACATCATCATTCCCCTTCCTTAAAAATTCTCCACCAATCACAACCCTTCATTTTAAAAAAAGAAATTAAAAAAATGGATAATAAAAGCATTATGACATCACATGGGGCTTCAAATGTTAAGTCTTCATCGATTACTTTTGCATAATTACATTAATTGGAAGTGGTAGAATGTAAATTGTTAAGGGGTAGTATGAAATATGTGAGGGAGTTTTAAGAAAATTGTATATTAATGTAATTAATTATAAGTTGTTTGAAAATAATGTTTAATAACTTCAAATATATTTTGTTTTGAGAAAAAATAATTATATATTTGTAATCGTCTCATTTATATCAACGTTTTGATATAAATTTTATCGGGAATATGAGGTTTTTTAAAAATTAGTATAATTTAATTGTTTTATCAACATCTAAGTAGTTATTGGACATTTTATTCGTCTATTATAGTTATTCCCTCTACATAATGTAGTCGATATAATCACTGATTTCTTGGTATTTCGATAAAAAAAATTAAAAGTATACTATAACTAATGGTTAGCGGCATAAAGTTGTTTACAAAACTACCACTACCGTTAGAGCTTTTTAAAATTAATTGTTAGTTGTGAGTAAATAACTGTCATGATAGTGAGTTTTGTAACTACACATACAACTTGAAATTTTATATAAAAATAGTAATTGTCTAAGTTTTCTTATTTTTTAACTAATACCTTGATACATAAAATAAAAGTTATTATTACATGGATATTTGAATTCAGTGAGATCTCGTGTTTTCAATTATATTTAATTGAACAATAAATTACACTTAAGTGATTTACGTATTTATAAACATAATATATTCTATGTTAGAATCTTATTTTTATGCGATCTAATTTGCGTATACTTAAATGAATGTCATCATTATTTAACTTTTAATAAAGTTAGTTTACAATTTCAAATATTCAAATATATAATTGGCTAATAAAAATGTATTTAAAGCACTTGATATTATAACATCGACAATAATATTATAGTTATGTCTTTACAATGTCGGAATAAAGCTCCATCACGAGAAACACATTAAAATTATACTAAAAACTTTTACACGTGTAATGTAACTTTATATTTCTTATAAAGAGTATTTATAAAAAATATTAAAAATACACGTTTTTACTCATGGATAGTTATATGCGACGGTTTCTCGAGTGAAGAGTAAGGATTGGTTAAAAGTTTTAATTTACGATGATGAAGGAAACCATACTAATAAAACCATGAATGTTGTTTATAAAGAGGTTTTACAGAAAATTTAATGACAATCTTATGTATAGATATCAAAATTATGTAATGGTTATTCATTTCTTATTTTCTTACGAGATTTTATTTTTCTATCTATGTTTTGTAATTATTTTTACTATACGTGTTATGACTCTTTAAAACTATATAAATTTTAAATTGACTTATATAATTCCGTGTTGATACACGGGTCGCTTAGCTAGTCCCCCAAGGAATGAAAATTCTTAAAACATGGATAATCGCATTCATCGTAATAACCCATTCCATTTATGCATTAATAACAAATATCTTCTGTTAAAGCCTTAAAGAAATGGAATAATAATTTTCTTTCCCTTCCTCATTCACCATAACAAACACAACCCTAATATTCACAGTAAATATAAAAAATCACCTAATCTTTTGCTAATTTCTTTTACATTTTCATGATTTCAATAGAGGACCAAAGACATCATCATATCATAAAAAAATTCACATATGCCCCTTGGTTCAATATACCATCTTTTCTCCAACCAAGGGGCAAAGTTGGAAAAAAAACTGAAAAAATAAAAATAAAAAATCCAGGGCACCAAAGGAAAAAGTTAATGGAGGTTAGTTCTCAAGTCATTAATGGATCTGGTGGAAGAGGAACCTGTTGCTGTACATTATTAACATTATTAAGAGGCTTGATATCTCTGCTTCTCATATAAGTCAAGAACTGCCCTGGTAACTCTTCTAGTAGAGCCTGCACCATTGATATCTCTCCATCTACATGAAATAAGATTTTTTTTATTACATAAAATTAAAATTAATAGGTAAAAAAACTTTAATGGAAAAAAGGGAAAAAATTCATTTAACTTTTATATACCTAAAAAAAGATAAAAAAAATATATCAAGTACTTATAAACTAAAAAGGTGTATCAAGTGATTATATGTTCAATAGACATATAGTCTTAAGGGATTAATTTTAGTCTTTGGATCATGCATCAATGGTCCAGATTGCATTTTAAAATTTTGGGCGGAGGTGCATTTTCGTAATTCACATGTGATGCTTTTACAAATCACATGTGATTGTATACTGAATCACTTGTGATTGCATATTAAAATTTTAGGACTATGTTTTTTACATGGACTTTATTGAACACAACTCAACGAAAAAATCAATAAAAAATTACATTAAATACGAATTAAACCAAAGGAATACATTAAATATATTTATAAAACTAAAAAATTACATTTAATATTTTATTAAAAAAATACATGATTTTTGTAAGCATGTTTAACACATTTAATTTTTGTAAAGCTAAAAGATGGAGAAAATAAAACAAGGTTTTTGCGGGTTGGTGCGACCCTTATTGGCCCATACAAAACGTTTACTCATTTCAACTCGAACCCCTTTTGACCCGTTATCATCCCGCTAAACCCCAACCTCAAAAAGGGAACCAGGTTGATTATAAATATATAAAACTCTATTGGGATTGCCTAATTTGTAACTTACGATGTACATCACGCATGGGAACAAACTGAACTATATCTCGCGTAGCTATTCTTCCCGTTGAGCTCTCCAACCGTTGTCCATTATCAGCATCCAGAATCTGTTATAATATATGGTTTGGATTCCAAATTACACACAGTGATGCTTGCAGGATATAATAAATTAAAATATGAATATATATCTAACTAGGTAAACAGTTTGTCCAAATCCAAGAAGTATATAAATAATCTTTATCTTAAATTTGGGTTATGTTTCATCTTTATCGGGTTAAATGGGTTAAGAAGACTTCAGCAAAAAAGAAAACAAGTCAAATAGGTTGAAGTGTAATAAAATTATAATAATGCATAAAACCAGCCACGTGGCAACATTCCTTTCCTGTAAAGAAAATTAATATACTATTAATAAGATTTAGCACATTAATTATTTATTACATTACAACAAAATAGACAAAAAAGGTGTTTGTAGGTCAGCCCAAGCTGACCCATTTTGACCTGTTACTGAACTTGACTGACCCACTATTTTAGCAATAAATTTGGCTTGAATCTAAAGTATTTACCTCCATTTGTTTAAAATCAGCATTACCCACTCCAACAATTAGAATTGACAAGGGTAAATCAGAGGCCCTGACTAATGCATCTTTAGTCTCTTGGAGATCGGTAAGAACTCCATCCTAAAAAATATACTAGACTTTATAAAAAATTTAAACAAATATAGTGATGTGAAAATATGATATTAATGTTACAAGTTTACCGTTATGATTAGCAACACAAAGTACTTGCTGAAACTGGTTGAGAGTGATTGAGCAGCTATTTCTGCACCTTGATTGACTACTTGACCAAATAAAGTGGGCCCATGAAGAGAAACAGTATGCAAAGCATTTCGATAAGCAGCCATTATTCCTTGTATTCCTTCAACCTTGCAAAATCATCCAGAAAAAAGACGTCTTATTTTTTTAGAAAATATATTTATAATAATATGATTTTTGTAATGATATCTAATGAATTAACTGTTTAGTAATAAAAAGTTTGTACTTTTACCTCAAAGCTGCCAGTGTTTCCATTCAGGTTGAAACAATGAGATACAGATCCATTTTGCATTCTTCCACCGAAACCCCAAGCAGGAAAGCGTTTATCATAATCATAAACTTGGATGACTTCCCCAACCTCCATAATTGCCTGTAATGAGAAAAGGTACAGATGATTACAAAGATCATATTGCTTAAATGAAAAATATTTTCCAAATAAATCAATATAAGAAGTTTTATGCATTATCAATACGTTTGGTGCAATTTTCGACCATTTAACCCATTCCTTTTCATTTCTTATTACCCCTTTGAGGTTTTGACTCAATAATGATTAAACATAACCCGGATAAGTACATGGGTAAAACCCGTCACCTATATAAAAACAACAAAAAAATAAAGAAAATAACTTTCCAGTCGATATTAATAAAAAAGAAAAAAAAAATGCATCACCTGCTGGTATGCATTTAAGCGACCAGAATGGTCAATGTAATGCAAGGAATCTGGCCGCCGAGGATCTCCATTGGAAGCTGTCAAGAAGTAAAAGTTGCAGGCATTGAGCAATACAAGTCACCGATCAGAAATTATATTCAGATGTCATTAGTATTTCAAAATTTTACCAGTAAAATCAACAGCAACCATAAAGTTCAGCTCAAACCCGCTGGAAATATAATCAAGAAAACTGAACGTTTCCTTCTCATCATATCCGTCCACAAAAAGTTTACCCTTGAGAACCTATAACACGTCTTCAAAAAGTTTAGTTGTAATGCTTTAATTGTTGCTGACGGTTTTTAAATTTTCTTATATGATTTTCATGAAACTGGAAATTGTTGGACAAAGAATTAACACAATCTACCTTTTCATGACCGTGGTGACGAGAAGATGGAAAGACAAAGTTTGCACCTGCTTTTTCTTTGTAAAGGTTTTCTAAGCTTTCAATTGACGTCTGCAGTTTACTGTAAACAATAAAAGCTTTCATCATTATATTTGTATAAATGCAAAATCATCAAAAATTAGTTAAGAGTAGGATAAACATAGACCTAAATGTGGCAATTTTAACCCATTTACTTATGGCAATTTCAACCCATTTACATTCAGACAAAAAGTGTTCCAGGTCAACCCAACCCGGCCTCCAAAAAAAAGCTACCCATTTAAGCATCCCCCCAACCAAAACAAAAGGAACATTCTTTATTTACAATATTGCCACTGTTATCGTTGTCAAAACATACATGGGAAAAAGAAGCATTTTTGCTTGAATGTGAAATGCTACGGCAACAAAAAAAGTAACAAAATCATTACCCAATTAGTTCATGGTTGCCACTGTTATTGAAGTCAAAACACTCTATAACTAGAGGATTAAACTGTAAAAAAAGAATAAAAATCATCATATAAGAAAGTTTTTCAACTTAAAATTTGAATAATATATAGTGAACAGAGATCAGCCAACTTCACCTTGTTCACATACTGCTGCATACTTATACAAAATGGTTTCCATACTGGGTTCAAGTTGTTATTCACTACTTCTGTCTTGCAAATGGGAATAGGATGTCCGTTCTCAACAATCCTAGATATTCTTAAGAATGGATCCTAAAGAGGTAAAATACTAAAATATTAAAAAATAAATCACAAATACCAAATTGACCATGAATTTATTACAATTTGTTAGAAGGTATTCAGTGAGTAATTACGCTTTTAGAGAACCGATCTTTGTTATCCAAGTTTGAACATCGAAATCTCATCTCAATAGCCATTTTTGAAGATATAGTTTCCTCTGCATGAACAATTATTGAACCTAAATTTCGAACATCATGCCCATTTCTACCATGTAGTTTTAGGGTCATACTTCGGCTTCTTTGAGTCATGATCTGCCAGAGTTTTGAGGAATAGGATTAAATTTTTTTTTTTTTTTGAAAAGTACATTTATATTAAAAAAGAAAACAAAATAGAAACAACCACCCCATAGTTTGCAAGCCACAAACACGGGCAACAGAAAGTAAAACAGCAGAAACGGGATTTAGAATTAATCAGGCAAATTTATAAAGATTCATATAACGAGATTCAGATTATTAATACTTGGGTACTTCACATAACTTAGCAGAAAGTAAAACAGATGATACACAGGTGGGAAAATAGGAAGGCTGAGTAATAGGTCAAATAGGCCTGATTCACCTGCTATTTTTTTTTTTCATATTGTTATGAATTACATAATAACCAATATACTAAATTAACTTGAAACTTATTATCTATTACTAAACTAATAATTCCAAGGATTTAGATTGCTATTTAATAATATGATTTTTAAGCATATTTAATACTATAATTATTAATAAAATATTAGAAGGGCAAAAAGAAAGTGCTAGTGGGTCAATCCAACCCAAATCAACCTATTTTAACCTGTAAATTCTTAAGGACGATTGAGGTTTAGCGCATTTTACGTGTATAGATACGCTGTTTCACCCAAAAAAACCCAAAAGATTAACAAACAAAAATACCAAATTGACCAACTTTGGCCATTTGGGCAAAATGGTCTCTTCTAAGATAAGTATGAGGTATTTC
The DNA here is from genome assembly GCA_947179395.2 of Pulicaria dysenterica. NCBI lineage: Eukaryota > Viridiplantae > Streptophyta > Magnoliopsida > Asterales > Asteraceae > Pulicaria > Pulicaria dysenterica. The sequence goes on from OX359293.1 coordinate 47,506,721, forward strand.
GAGGTTGCCTTGAAAAAAGGTATTTCTAGGTTAAACATCTTCAAAACGTATTGGTTACAAAGACAGTTTATTTTTTTTATGAAAAGTGAAAGTTACGTTTTCCCTACATAAAATGAAGTGATATTTATAGAAGAAAAACAAAGATTCAAAACAATACTCATTGCAATCTGATGACTATAAAAAGTATTTGCTAGAATCATAAGGAATTAAGAACTTCAAGTAATCTCATTTCTGACAAAACACAGTTAGCTGTAAGTAAACTTACTTCTGACAAGACACAGTTAGCTTCACCAACAAAATCTTGGTCTTTTAGGTCCAGCATCTGTGCAACATAAATAAAGTTCAAGATTTTGAAGAAATTATAAGATAATTAGCCAAACACAAAACTAAGGTGGCAAAAAAAGGCAAGTCAGATGGGTTGTTGATGTGTTAAAAGATTTATTTTTGGGACGGATTAAGTTGGACCGGCTTGCATAAAACCGAAACACTTTTTGACGAATAAATTTATATTCGTTAATAGTTAAGGTGTCAGATATGATTTCAATAAATAACTAGGAGGCAATATGCATTAAGATTACACTTTTGAAGACTTTCAACTTGAGTCATGAGTGGCTTGTTACCTTTTTAGCTAATCTTTGGAATCGTAAAGATAAAAACATAACCCGAACTGGCCCATTCATAAGTAAAAGGGTCGAAATTGCCACATCAAAGAAAACTACATAAGGCATGAAAAAAGTGATATGCACCTTTGTTGACATATCATGATACTTCGTATCCACATCATACACCCGAAAGCTGGAAACAGAACCAGAAGTTATGAAAAGAATATACTAAATCTTCGATGGGGTCCACCACCCTTTATAAACAATAAAAAGAGTATCAGAATGCTTACACCAATGGCTGAACAATCTCAAAGTGAAATACAACATTGATTTTCTGAATCCACATGGGATTTAAGTTGTTCATAATCACTTCTGTTCGGCCAAGTTCCTCCAAGGTTCCATCTTTCTTCTTGGCATATACAACTGCCATTGGGTCACTCTATAATTCAAGAAAATATGTATAACATCAAAAGAAACATGAAAACTATAACAATTATATAAACTTTAAATTGGTAAGAGTACCTTTGACAGGATGTCAAGATCACGTAATTTTAAAGCTGATAAAGATAACTGCAAGTCATTATTGAGGAATCAGTCACATATGGAGGGAAGTTTCCAATAAATGAAAAATTCAATTTCTACCACCTTGATCAAAGCTGAATAGAAAGTTGGTGTGTGTATGTGTTATCCAATAGTACTATTAACAAATTATAGAACAATGTAACTAGGGGTGAGCATGGGACCCGGTAGACCGAAAAAACCCGACAAACCGGACCGCACCGGACCGAGACCGGTCTGGACCGGGCTTGGTCGGTCCGGTCTTTGGTCCTTGTTTTTTATAGATTTCGGGTTTCGGTGCGGTCCGGGCCAGGCCGGTTTTCTTTGATACAATGTATTAAGCAACTTAAAGACCGAAAAACCGACGAACCGAACCGGACCAAGACCGATCCGGACCGGGACTAGTTGGTCTGGTCTTCGGTCCTAGTTTTCTATACATTTCGGGTTTCGGTCCGGTCCGGTCTTTTCCGGTCCGGTCCGGTTTTTGAACCGATCTCACCCCTAAATGTAACAATAATAACATACCCTTTTGACATTTTTTAGGTGGAAGTGGAAGCACAAAAATAGTTTATGAAAGTTGTCTTAAAATTTTGTACTCCTCCCCAGATTATGCTGCAGGAGGTCCAAAAATTATGTTTCTGCATTCTAGCAAGTGCTGATATGTAACTAAAAGTCATCATTCCAAACTATTGTTTTCTTATTGACCCCTTTACCCTTCTTTTTTATTTTCATCCACCAGTTTTTTATTCATGTGTATGTTTGAATTTTGAAAGATGCCACACAATACTCGGGACCACAAAGAGTTGTCGTGTCATGTTGACTTTCATTTAATGAAAACTGAAGTCGGTTTGACTTTGACATTGACCTTATAATCTACTAGATATCAACATTATCATCATAATATAATGTAATGCAGCATTATAGGTGCCATGATTTAAGCTATGCGCAGTAAACAACATAATAATAAGGAACCAGGAAACGACTGAAACAAAACAACGAGAAAATTGTGTGCATGTCTTAATTCATTAGGACCAATCATAGTTCATAACATGTAGGGTGTGTTTGCTAAATCTAGATGGATATGGAGCTAGAGTTAAGGATGGGGTTGGAGCTGGAGATTATATTCTAACAAATAGGTGTTTGGTAAGAGCGCTTGAGTCGGAAAAAAAGCATAATGACGAAAAAGGATGTATGAATAACAAAACACATTATCAAGGTTAATTACATACGAGTCACATGTAATTTTAATTAGTCAGTTGGTCCCAATCCTCATCCATTAAGCTACTTGAAACCAATAATCTTTTTAAGGGATTATAAAGGGTTGTATTTTTTTATAATTCTTCGAGATTTTGACATTTGAACGAGACCAGAAAGCTTAAGATTATGCAAATTAAAATCTTAAGCCCCTATAATCCTTCGGAATACCCCGTACCAAACACACAATAACTTAAAACCACTTGATAAAAAGATATTGTTAAAACACTTGTTTGAAATAAAAATATAAATAAAAGGTTTAAGCCAGTACATAATTTAATGGCTCATAATAGCTACTACATATGTGTGGCTATAATCCAATTCCCTGCCAAAAAGTAAGTCAAGATACTTCAGCAGTTAGTACGTGGACAGTTGGACATGCTTGAATCATACTCTAACACTCTGAGTGCAACCATAGAACGAAAGAGAAAATGACTTACGAATTCAACACTCAACAGCACAAGAATTATTAGGGCAATATGGTCAAATTTGCTAATTCCAACTTTTTCAAAAGGAGAAAAACTTATGAACTGCATTACATGTTCTAGAATTAAATATTTTGTGGTGATGATCACTTTTGGTGCCTTCGTGGTGTTCGGAAGTTCATCTATTAAAACTACTACGATTATGATTTTCTTATTACTTTAATTATCAACTAGTTGCCCTAACAAATCACATTATAGATATAAGTATAGATTAACTACAGGAACCTGGTTTCCAGACAATGCCCTAGATTACATTAGACAGTAAGCAATTTAAATTTGTCAAAAAGTTAAACACGAAAAGCAACATGCAACCAAATTAACAACAAATTTCGCATGATCAGTTCGTAGGGAAGATTTACGCATGTATATACCTCGATTGGAGTGTAGAGTGGTTGACGGCCTTTGGATCGAAAGAAATAATCGACAGCATCATGGCTAGCCGTTGCAGAGGAGGAAGTTACAGCAACGTTGCTACTCGGTCCCCTTTGATATTGTAGGTTATGGCCACCGCCACCGCCGCCGCCGCCTCCTACGGCAGCTTTTCCTCCGCTTACATCCGAAAAACACCCTCCCATTCTGTAAGATTCTGATGAAAATCAAACAATTTTTGATGAATTATTCTCGATCTCGATCTCGATCAGCGCCACCGGTATGAATTATACAAACCTATTATGTTATTAAATAAATAGATATGCGATATGCTCTGTATATATATATATATATATTCTATATATAGTTATTAGATAGATGTTATGAAAGACTTTTGGCAAAACAGCGGAAACTTCAACATATTTTCCACTGTTTTGACAAGAAATTAAACATATTATCGTAGCGGAATTAGATGTTGGTCAATTACATCTAAAGGATATAATTACGTATCATAATTTTTAGTTGAGTTTTGAATATAATTTAAGAGATAATTGTAGACTATTAGATCAAATTAAATGGAGAGTCAAGATAAAGTATCTCAGTTTCACTTAAATATACATTCTCATTTACACCTCCTACTATTATTATATAATTTTTTTTAATCTATAACTATCACAAAACTAAATAACATGATTGTTATATCCCCTTACTATCCTATATAATATTAATTCAATTAGTTTAAAGAATTAGAAAACTTGATAAACGAGTTTACAAGCTCGTCACTGTGAACAAGCAATGCGAATGACGAGCTACTAATAAATTTGACGTTGTGGATGACTAGCCATTTTGACGAGCAAAAACTCACCACTACAAGTGGTCTAACATTTATCAACTTTGTTAGTACTATTTATAATGACACTATTCATCTACAGTACACACAAAGATACTATCCCTATACATATATACTAAACATTAGTGATGTAAATGGGTACAGGTGGGGACGGGGACCACAATACCTATCCCCATCCCCGACCTCCAGCCCCAGACCCATCCCCGCCCCGGCCCCACCAAATCCCCAACGGGTTCGGGTGAAATAATCCCCACCGGGTATGGGGAACCCGATGGGTACCCATTTACTACATTATGACAATTTTTGATATGAAAAAAAAATATAAAAATAAACATCGATAAACATTAATACTTCAAAATACGAACAATATTCGATGACAAGACCCAAAAAAGATGATGACAATATTATCAAGTTTGAAAAGTAAATAAAACAAAAACGGCAAGTTCTTAATATTGTAAAAAAAACATTTCGCCTTCAATCTTCATCACCAGCGGATCATCAATTCACCATGAAATCTCGTAACTATAGCTATTCATTGAATGTCTACCCAGTGTATTTAATAAATGATCCATTATATAAAGTTATAAACTGATATATATTATATTTATATATATATGTTTATATATATCGGGTCTTAAACGGGGCGAATAGTACTATACCCGTCCCCGCCCCATCCCCACTTCGGGTACACCAATTCATCCCCATCCCCGACCCATCACCCGTTAAGGCGGGGAATACCCGCCCCGTTCGGGTCGGGTACCCACGGGTCACGGGGAATCCCCGCCCCATTGCCATCACTACTAAACATCCCTTTATTTTTGTTTTTTTTTATTTTTTTTGAAAAAATAGGTGAGATAACATATAAAAATTTTCAAAGAAATTCACTATTTTTAATGATACATGTATATTCACCGTTAAAAAGATAAATCAAGTTTCTAACGTAAATACGTTTTATTTAAATAATTACATAGTTAAATACTCTTTATTTAAATAGATTCTAAATTAAAATTAAAAATAGATGATGTTAGTTTTATTTAAATTATAGTGTTATGAATTATATATTAACTTTATTAATAAATTCTATCCTCAAAATATATATCCTCAATATATATATATATATATATATATATATATATATATATATATATATATATATATTAATTTATGTAAGTTGTTAATTTGATAATTCCCAAGAACAACAAAAGTGGTTGACTTGACTCATATATAGTTTGTTATGCATTTACATGAAGGGAATATGCAAGTGTGGATTAGTTTCATAGATTCTTCTAATATATATTTTTCTTATTAAGGGACCAAAGTTATGTTTATTTATGAATGGGAGATGATTTGTACACAACAAAAAATGTCCATACACAATAGATACAAATATATTATAGTACATGATACAAGTAGATAATGCATATATAATACTATGTATACTTATTTATGGCTAGAAATTGCTATTAATTGTTTATATGACACTTATAGGAATATAAAATACGATTATAAAAGGATGAAGAAGTAATAATTATGATTATGGCACAGAGATCTGATCAGAGGAGGCAGGGCACAGTCGCACAGAGAAGAAGTTTCAACAAGTTAGGCATGATTTCTGATCAATGTACTCGTCAAATTCCACCAAAACAAGGTCAACTTCCCGGAGAACACCGGAACAATCAAGTTATGGGTATTCAAATTGTATGGTAGAGTTGTGGATTTCTATGTGGCTACAAGATTGACAAAGAAGGGTTACAGGTTCGGTTTCTTACGATACAAGGACTGCTTGGATGTGAAGGAGATGGTTTTAAGGTTGAACGGTATTTGGATTGGACTCTTCAAACTTAGAGTGTTTGCTGCAAAGGAAAAAACTAAATCTACTTCTACGGTCAACCAAAGCATGAGTAAAAGGGTAGAAAACAACAAAAGTGGAAACATTCAAAATTGGAAAAGAAGAGATGGCAGATCATACGTAGAAGTGCTAAGGGGGGTGAACAATAAAACAGAATTTTATAAGGATAGGGGAATGGGAAAAAAAGTTAACAAGATGGGTCAAGAGAAAGATTAGGGAACAATTAAAGGGGTGGTAGAAAACAGTGACATTCAGACAATTTTGAAGTGCAGCATTGTGGCAAAAGTAAAGTCTGCAGAGGTATTAGAAGACTTCTCATCCATTGTAAAAACTATAGATCCAAACATCATGCACCGGAAATTCTTGGGCAGAAATGGCGGATGAAGATAAGTCAAATCGAGTAGACCTGAAGCAGCTTCCAAAGATTTCCAAAAAAAAAAAATATCCAGCATGGTATACTGTGGTTAATAGGGGATGTACCGGTGATAGGGTGGGAAATGGTGATCTCCATGAGACCACGAGCATCTATCACAAGCTTCACACACCTTTTTGCTTGCCATATCAGCGTCACATAATTTCTTCACCATTTTCTCATCCCATCACACAAACCCCTGCATCCATCACATGCTTCACATCCTTTTCTATTTGCTATTTTCTATTTTTTTATATTTATTTTAATTAACATAATTTAATTTTTTATAAATATTATTAAAAATAAATTGCTAGACAAATATAACATAAAATATTATATTTTAAAAATCAAACAAATATTTCAACTTACATAAAAAACATAACTACCTTAATGTAAATAAAAACTACTAGTTATCGTCGTCATTCCATCTTTGAAGCCGATTAATGTGCTCGTTTAGATCCAATCGAAGGTTGTGATGCATTTCCGCACTTCGGACTTCTCGGACGTTAGATTCAAATTGTTGTTCGCTAATTTGTACGTCGTCTTCATCGTTTGGTTGATTAACGTTTTCGTCGAATGGGCAAATCATGTGACCTTCGTCTTCCAATATCATATTGTATCACGTGCCACCGTTGTTTAAGCACACCAAAAGCCCGTTCCACATCTTTCCTTTCCCCTTCTTGCGCGGTAGAAAACCTTACTCGTCTTTGATCAATAGGTGTTTTGAAGGTTTTGACAAAAGTAGCCCATGCGTGTTTGTATTGTACTCCATTTACTTCAAACGGGCACTGCGGTGCTCGCCCGTTGTATACATCGTTGAATAACGGCGACTGGTTTAGCACATTTATGTCATTGTTGGACCCGGCCATTCCGAAGAATGCATGCCAAATCCAAAGATCATGTGATGCAACCGCCTCTAGCATTAGAGTCGATTTACTATGATCACCTCTCATGTACTGCCCTCACCATGAGTTTGGGCAGTTGTCCCACTCACAATGCATACAATCTATGCTTCCTAACTTTCTGGAAACCTGTGCCTACTCTCATGTGCGGTGTACAAAAGTTGAATATCATGGTAAAAAGGTTTACGTAAGTATCGCTTACCATAAAGAGTGATGATACTTTTGCAGAAGTTTTGTAGGCATAGCCATGCGGTTGAATCCGCCATTTTCAAGTACTCGTCAAATCCGTCAGCAGACATCACATACGCCATTTGCCGAATTGTCGATGTACACTTTTGCAAGGAAATAAACCTTTTCTTCCTCTAGCATCGTAACTCTGCTGAAAAAATTCATGCCATCTCTCAAGATCCGTGACTATCCGTGTGAATAGTCATTTGGTCATGCGGAAATGTCGCTTAAACGTGACATCGTTGTAGTTGTAGTTGTCCGTAGAATAATCTGCTACAATTTGGTCGTGTGCAGCTTCACTGTCTCTAACTTGATCCGGGCCTCGCGGTCTCGTTGGTTGACTCGAGCTAACTTCATCATACTTACGCAACGTATCGAAAACCGCCTTGGATAATCCAAAAAACAAATTGGTTCTCGTTTGATGATAAGCAGAGAGAAAATTTGCCTCCATTTGATTAATCTCCAAATCCTCGTCATAATAATCCGACGAATTAAATGACGAACTAGAATCATATGACATATTTGTATGTATGTAAATATTTAAAGTTTGAGAGGAGAATAGAAAATAGGTGTGAAAAAAAATGAATACGTAATGGTTGTATTTATAGGATGGGATGAATAAAAAAAATTTAATGCTCAAACGGCTAGCCCCCAACGATCAAAAAACACCCCTCACCCGCGCGATGACCGTCACATTCGTGACCGTGAGCCTCCCCTCACGAGGAGGGGCGATGGTGTTCCCACCATGAACAACTCTCACGAAGCTTGCTCACGGCTCCGATACGCACGGTTTGAAGTCAACACTGGGGTACAATTTGAAATTGGAGATATCGTTGGGGAGAGTATGGAAAAGTCTAGGGAAACTAAAAATAATAACATTGGGCAAGGCCCAGATGTTAGTAACAACTTAGTGGGACAAAATAATTGTATTAAAGAGTTTATTGTGTTGCTGAATTACAATGACGAGCCAAAAAAAAAACAGATGTTAAATACAAGAGCATTAATAGGGAGGGCTTAGTTCAATCGGCCGACCAACGTTTGTTGGTACAGGAGACGGGGGAAAAGAGAGGAAGAGAAGAAGTTGCCGACGGAAAAAACGAAATCGACTGCTGGTCAACAGATTTCAATTTCTAAGTCACAAAAGGTGGTATTTGGTTCGGGGAAAATGAATATACGGATGATGAAAGCTCTCGCCAGATCAAAATCAGGAGCTAACAAGCCTTTAAAGTTCGGATATATGGTGGCTGAGAAAAAAAAATACGGTAGCTCACTCGAAAAGAAATGTAAGGGGTCTTTGATGGATGATAAGGGTTCGTCTCATTCTTCCTTAAGAACAATGGAAATTGGTTCGAAGGTAGGATTCTCTTGGACCAGTGCAGCAAGGGGATCATGAATAAGCATACAGATTTGGTCGAACTTTAAAACTTTACATGAAGATACTATCTCTTAACATTTGTGGTTTGGGATCATCTAAGAAAAAAAAAGTTGGGTCAAAGAGTTGTGTTTTAATGAAAACCCAAAAGTGTTGGGGCTTCAAGAAACTAAGTTAAATTCAATTGAAGAACTTTGGGGGTCAAGTCAGTTTAATTTTTTCCATTAAGATGCGGTTGGGAACTCGAAGGGTTTACTTCTTGTTTGGGATTCTAATTGGTTACATGATGTTAAAGCATGTGGAAATGAATTCTTTGTGGCAGTAATGGGTAAATGAGGAAAAACAGATAAGGAGTTTTTGTTTATTAATGTATATGGTCCACACGTGGCGGAGAAGAAACAAATATTTTGGTCAAAAACCGGATGAAATTATTGGTTTGGCTACAACTGATAATGTGATTTTTGGAGATTTCAATGAGGTTAGATGTAACACCACTTTTTCTGAAAGACTACTAAACATATTTTATATCTATTAGCACCCAAAAAGGATCAGAGTTTTTCAAAGTACTGTTACTATTTACATCAGTGCTAATTTGTTTACCAAAGTAGTGTTTAAAACATTTCTGAAACAAAACCTGGAGCTATCCAGCCACTCAAGTCGCTGGGGCCTTCCCCTTGCTAGAACCTGATGCACCTGCATGCACAAAACACTGAACGTAAGCTAACGCTTAGTGAGTATACTACTAAATTATTAAACATGGCAAGAGAGTAAGTTATCTTTGTTGGAACACGGTATGGAGCAAAGCACATCGGAAGCATAAAACAAAAGTGTATAAAACCGAACACAATCGGGTCCATACATGTTCCAAAGTGAGATCTTCTACAAAACACAAATTGCAACTTAAAGAAACAAAGGAGAGCAGAAAATACCTCACTACCTTTTCTCGAGATGTGGCTGTCAAAATGCACAAGAAGGGATGAATCCGAGAACCCAAAAGTGTCCTGCTATATCGTTGATCCACACCAAGTTAGCTCGATCCCTTTATGCTAGTAAACCATCGGGTGAACATCCACCATGACTTCACCTTCTGGAACAGCCTTCGAGTTTCTCCTCTTGCACCTAAAACCCTCACAACACTCAAGTAACAAGAACTTAGTGTGTCATATGTGTATTCAACATGTAGGTGCCAAGAGAGAATTCTTGAGAGAGAGAAAGAGAGAGAGTGAAGTTGCATGCATCTCTAATGCTCCAGACCACAAAGTCTCTATTTTGGCCGGAGCCAAGCTATTATTTCATTGGACCAAAGAATGGCCCAATCAGAAATAAGAATTTCATGCAGACAGACCTTCACGGCCTCTCACGGCCCGTGAAGAGCCCGTCAAGACAAATGCACCACGACTGGCCATCGTCCTTCACGGCCCGTGCCGCGTTCGAGTGACTCGTGAGGGCGTCTCCTTCACGACCCCTCCACGACCTCTCACGACCCGTGAAGACTCCACGAGCCGTATGAGAGTCGTTGAGTCAAACGTGAGGGCAGTGGGCTTCACGACCCGTGGAGCATCCCTCACGGCCGTGAAGCTCCAAAATCAAACAATTTGATATTTGGACCTTCTCTCTTTAACAGTAAGCTGTCGGGATCAATCCTTGGTATGTGTGACCCAATAGGCTCGCACTTCATCAACAGTAACACCAATGTACTTGTGTCAGTGGGCAGACTCCAACAGACTCCCACTTGCACATGACACAACATACCCAGAGGTATCACAGACAAGGAGCGGCCTCTAGCAAGGCATCCATGCCCCCAAGTCAGTACGAGGTATGTCATCCCATAGACAAGTACCAATTCACAACCCAAAGGTTTGAAATGGCCCTATAGATAAGTGATCAACCATCCTTTTGTTCGCGATATCCATGCGAAGGCGAGACATGGTACTAAGTCATTCTCAGTCCTTCACGATTATGTTTCTCGATCGAGATTGGTGGTGACCAAAATAAACAAGTTGCAATCGATTACCCAAATCATTGCACACTCGAGCACGACCATGCATTTTGGTGTCAGTGCCCAATCATCGAGGGGCCCAGGGATATCTCTCTAAACAGAGGAACAAATTCCTTTGACTACATTGCCCACCACAGTGATCATACTCTGCCCAGCTACTCCCTTTATAACAGCCAGTTACGGACTACGTTTGAAAGCAACTAGAGCAAAGCAAACCAAAATGATGCAGACACATGCATCTCCAGTATGAGGATGAACTGATATTATCATCCTGATCCACTCATGACTAGTACCACAAAGTGAATTCAGGTGTGGGTCGTCTAGTCACTTGAAACCCCTTTCAAGTACAAGCGAAGTATTGCGTCCCTGTGTCCCAATCACCATTGGACACTTGACCAATCACTTCCCTCAGCCTTCATTCAGACTTCCTTCCCTTGAAGAATGACTGGTTGTGGACATTTAGAATGTATAAACATTCAGGGAAGAGGTAAAACATGCAAAGTTGGAACACAATAAGGCTTACTGAGAGTACCCGCTACACGCACATTACCAAACCCCTTTGATAATCGATACAAGCAGAAGCACAATATTGCTTAATGTTCCCAAAGATAAAGCATATCAAAACTTTACTAAAACAAACTCAAGCTAAGTTTATGCAGACCTTAGTATGACATTCATCACTAGACTGCCACTATAGCTCAGTAAACGGACCATCCACGATGTCATCCGTGTGTACTCTGACATTGACCATATCCCACTTCAACCAATCACTCACCAGGTGTGCGTTGATGGGATTACGATCATTAATCCAAGCCATTATACCTTCATTGTTTCAATGAACCCAATAAGGTAAACAACGCTTGTTTTTATGATTTTATGTGCATAAGCCATCGTACTCTCATAGTATTCATAAAGATCTCTATAGAGTCAGCGATGCTTGGTTCTCAGTAATCATATCCCTTCTACAACCAACCACTTCCAAAGTGTGCGTTGACGGGATTTTGATCATTTTGTCCAAACAGTTATACCTTCATTGTTTCAAAAGAACCCAATAAGGTAAACAATGCTTGGATCACAAAAATTAACGTGTATAAGCCATCGTACCCTCATTGCCTCAAAAGAACCCAATAGAGTCAACGATGCTTTAAGAAACACGTAAATTAACAACACCATATTAAAAGGATCACAAACCCCAATCAAGATTGGCGGTTATCCTTTAAAGTCGAAGCCATCACAAGAGTAACAACTCACTTTAAGCTTCTTCTAATTACATCACCACAAGAACATATACTCATATTTCTTGTATTCCATAAACTTATTTGAATATCCCATATTTATTATGGATGCATAATTCTCAATTTACGCTTGTTTCCAAGCTAAATCAAGACATTATCTCCAAAATATAGTATGTTCTAGACATACCAAATAGGATTATAACAGCGCTCCCACAAGCTCTGGCATCTATCCAAGTTTCATCATTGCTTACTGAAAGCTCAAACACTTGATTTTCTTAGCAAAGATTCCAAAACTTAGATTTATTCTAAGCCCAAGAGGACTCCATGTTTGTAGACTTCATAAGGATACTCAGGATGTAAAAGACCCTCGGACAGTGTTGTAAACACTTCCTCATTTAAATCCCTATAACGGAATGCGGTCTTTGCATCATACTGCCATAAAATGGCATAAGCATCTGCTTAAACTTCAACATAACTACTGAGAGAATGTCTTCATATGATTCCTACCCAATGGTCAATCATCATGAAACCATTTCCTCTCAGTCAGTATTTGAAGTTATCTACAAACTTACCCATGCAGATCTCATTCCCAAAAGATCTATTTACACCATCAGGTCAAAACCTAGGTGTTGGATTAACCAAATTCAAAATTGGAAATCCAGCATGGAATGTATCTTATGTTATTACGCTTCTCTTCTTAGCAGACTTAAGGGCCCACTACAACTTCCGGTAGTTGATGCATACATCACGTATCATCAATAAGTCATAGTCCTCAGATGTAATAAACTATACCCTTCTGGTCTTATGACGACTCTTACCAGATATATGAAGAAGTAATAACCTTATGCCAGATACTCCAACATAACCATGTTGAGTTTCAATCATTTCTGATCGAATGCTAGTGTCAACATCAGGTCTTTTATTTAAATCTCACGTTCTTCCACTGGAATGCTTCAGTTATTCCTTTCCCTTTTCGAGCAACCAAACCTGGTTCCTAAAAGGATATGAAATGAATATCTGAAACCTAGAAGAACTATTTAAATATATTAGCATCCATTAAAGTCCAACTATCTCCCACGAAATGTAGATCATATGACTTTAATCTATGAGATAGACAAGCAAAGAACACTTTCTAGTCGAATCTCCTTAAATGCTAATTTGACCATTTTTGTTGATTAAATATAAGAACATTGCCCGTCATTACTTAAGTACACCCACTTAACAGGTTACTTATGTTTAAGCCATCAAGACGGAACCATAACCAATATGTTCCATTCCTCCACTCAGCGATCCATGTAAAACATGTATCCTAGGAGAAGTGAATTATGAGACATTCCCATAATTCTCATGATGGTTTAGAAATTTAAAACGTAGATGCTCAACATCTCACAAGATTTGAGTATCTTTGTTCCTTTTGCCCTCTTTATCTTAAATTTGTTACGGGTTAGTCTTGAACACCTCACAGGTTTCAGACATTTATCTAATAAATTAGATATTCCCTTCCCTTCTACCAGCAACGGTAAAGGTAACAAATCATATTGAGTTACTCCTCATGTTTTTGCTTGAACGGTCTTTACACAAACGTGCAAACGAAATCCAACAAGCCTTTATTCCTCTCACATTTACAAGTGAAGGATATGCTTAGTTATTTAGCCTTATAAGCAAGATTTGCAATCAACAATTGACTCAAAGTCAAAAGCTTCCAAGTTCCTAACCACATGGATCTTGGTGATGCATTTCTTGTTTATACGGTTAAATCAACTATTTCATAAGGATAACAATTCAATAATCATTCATAATCATTCCATTACTTCCTTAAGCAAAAGCTTACTATAAATGCCAAGACATGAATAAACTTTGAAATAAATTCCCACAATATTAAATAATAATTCAAAGTAAAATTCATCGTCATCATAGGCATAAAAGATACAATGCTTCTTGCCTCGCAGGGCATAAGACAAAGATCTAAATGAAGTAATAGTATAGCTGGATGGAATGGCAAGACTCTTCTTCCAATCCTTTTAGTTAGGGACAATCACCATGTTTCCCTCTCTAAGGTCCAGCTCTCCATGCATCCATTACCTACTTCTGATAAACACCTGCACTTTGCAACAAACAAGTTTGTGACAAACGTGAGCGTTTTGACTAGCGTTCAAAACCCAGTCTTTAGAAGTAGAAGATCAATGAAGTTTGATCATGAATGTACCTGAAGATGATGAGCTAACGTTCTTCCGCTTTAGGATACTTAGCTCTTTCAGGCTCTTAGGGCAGGCGTGACGGCGCCAATTTCCAATTTCTCCGCAAAAGTAGCAAACTACCCCATATGGAACATCATCTTGAGGCACAATCTCATTGTCCTATGACTCCACAGTTACGGATGGCCCAGTCATACAAGGCTTTCCTTTTGAGGTCAGTTTCTCCATCTTGCTTATTTGTTTCCTAGTAGCCATAGTGGATGTGGACGAGGCACGATCCTTCTCAACCATGTAAGACTGTACAACCTTCAACATGTCTTGAAGTTCGTTCAAGGATTTTTCCAAATTGTCTTTGTGATAGTTCTTGACAAACTTCTCATAAGACGCGGGCAGGGACTGGAGGATCATATCCACCGCAATCTCCCTCCCTATTGGAAGTCCAAGTCTCTCCAATTGGTCCATGTATCCCTTCATCATAAGGAAATTGACATTTACATCCTCACCTTCCTGCATCCTACAACCGACCAAAACCTTTATACACTCAAACCGTTCTTGTCTAACCTGCTGTGTGAACATATCCTTTAGCCGGTTGATCATGTCATACGCACTCAATTGCTCAAGCTGCTGACGCAACTCAAAGCTCATAGTCGATAACATGAGACAAGAAATATCTTGTGTATCTCTAACACGCTTCTCAAAAGCGTATCGAGTGGCCCAGTTCGCGTTGGTAGCAGGTGGCTCCGGAAAGGGTTCCTCAAGGATGTGCAACTTTGACTCGTGACGGAGGACAATCCTCAATACACGATACCAGTCAGCGAAGTTCACTCCTATGAGTCTCTCCCTTTCTAGGAATAATCGAAGTTTAAAGTTTGGTGTGGTATCGTTAATGTTTGCCATCTATGAAAGAGTACACGTCTTAGTTAGTTCCGATATAATCCTCGTTAAAATAATTACCCAGCTGATTTAGAAAACCAAATTATCTTAACAAGGGCTAAGAACCTTATTTCACCCCAATCCATGACGGGTTTGCCGTGGATCACTTCATGGAGCTATTTAGGCCGGTAAACGCTTTACCAATTGCAATCCGAGATTACAACTCTTAGACACTTGCGGGATTCACCGATACTCATAGCATCTGTTTGGCATGTTTGATCCCTTCCCTCACCGATTCCTCATTAATCCGCTTTGATAGCTCGGTATGGGCACGACAACTACCAAGGCGTTTTAAGTCTTGGAATTGTAAATCGACCGTCAAGATACACGGTGGTACTCTAGCCCAATGACCGGCTCGGCTAAAGCTCGACAACCGACCCTTGCGAGTTGCCACACGCACCTTCCACATAGTTATGCAAAACCGACCTCGGCTAGAGTTCGACGACCGATCTTGTTTCACTAGATTCGGGTGGTGTCATCTTACGGGAGGCGAGTGATTTACATTTGAGAAAAACGGGTTTTAGTTTTTCATGTGGTCTTGTGGCCCGCGAGGTTTGTAAACCAATTCAAAACTCTTGGTTTTATTATTTTGAAAAGTTTTCAAGCGAGCGAAGAAACTAAACAACCACGCAAGAAACTAAACAAAACAACAACCACGCACAAGCAACATCCGGTAACATGCCCCTAAACCCTATGCGCTTTCCCCGTGAGCCAAACGAGGAAAGCAAGGCCAAACTAAGGACCCAACCACTTGGCCCAGCTAGAAGTGCTCCCACTGAATCCGTCATCTCCAATGAATCTCCGGATCCACCATAGCCGAGACGTCTCCACCACGACTCTTGATGGTTGTCTTCGGTCTTCTTTTACAAATATATACAAATATTTGAAAAGAAACGGCATGCAAGCCGTGAAATGCTAATCTAAGCTAATCTAACAATTACAGAGAAAAGCAATTGGCATGCAAGCCAAAATAAAGTACAAAATACAAGACCGAATAAATTTATTTATTACAAATCAATTGTGGTACAAACCACCAAATGAATGAATAATCAAATACAACCAAACAACCAACACATAGGTCTAACGGGCAAGGTGTTACCGGATAAAACAACAACCACAAACAACAACACGGTGTGACACAACAAAACCGTGTAAAATGTATCTCGATTAAGATTGTTAAAACCTAGCTAAACACTCAAGGCACAAAGTGAACAATCCTTGTACATATGCATTAGTACCCTAAACACTTTGAGCATACATATTCATATATACACAATACAAGTATATGCATGTGTGCATTTCATGCCAAAAACCACCCAATACATATAAATGTACGAATCAAGACACATATGGGGCTTTTCAAAGTCCAAACAACTAGGACAGATTCTGGAAAAACAGAATCGAAAGGAGCTAAAACCGAAAAATATTTTTCTTTTTTTTCAAAAAAGGACAAAACACTGTTCACGACATCCTTCACGGCCCAGAAGCCTTCACGGCCTCTCACGGCCCGTGAAGCCCATGAGCTCTACGACTCTGACTAGTAAAAAACCCTTCACGACCATCACCCCACGAGACTGGTCGTGAGCCTTCACGACCGTGAAGTACAAGCCTTCACGACCCGTGAAGACCTTCTGGACAGAAAGTCCATTTTCGGTTTTCAAGCCAAGAAAATGCAACTTGTTTGTAGATTTGGCTCTGATACCACTGTTGGAACACGGTATGGAGCAAAGCACAGCGGAAGCACAAAACAAAAGTTTATAAAAACCGAACACAATCGGGTCCATACATGTTCCAAAGTGAGATCTTCTACAAAACACAAATTGCAACTTAAAGAAACAAAGGAGAGCAGAAAATACCTCACTACCTTTTCTCGAGATGTGGCTGTCAAAATGCACAAGAAGGGATGAATCCGAGAACCCAAAAGTGTCCTCCTCTATCGTTGATCCACACCAAGTTAGCTCGATCCCTTTATGCTAGTAAACCATCGGGTGAACATCCACCATGACTTCACCTTCTGGAACAGCCTTCGAGTTTCTCCTCTTGCACCCAAAACCCTCACAACACTCAAGTAACAAGAACTTAGTGTGTCATATGTGTATTCAACATGTAGGTGCCAAGAGAGAATTCTTGAGAGAGAGAAAGAGAGAGAGTGAAGTTGCATGCATCTCTAATGCTCCAGACCACAAAGTCTCTATTTTGGCCGGAGCCAAGCTATTATTTCATTGGACCAAAGAATGGCCCAATCAGAAATAAGAATTTCATGCAGACAGACCTTCACGGCCTCTCACGGCCCGTGAAGAGCCCGTCAAGACAAATGCACCACGACTGGCCATCGTCCTTCACGGCCCGTGCCGCGTTCGAGTGACTCGTGAGGGCGTCTCCTTCACGACCCCTCCACGACCTCTCACGACCCGTGAAGACTCCACGAGCCGTATGAGAGTCGTTGAGTCAAACGTGAGGGCAGTGGGCTTCACGACCCGTGGAGCATCCCTCACGGCCGTGAAGCTTTAAAATCAAACAATTTGATTTTTGGACTTTCTCTATTTATCAATAAGCTGTCGGGATCAATCCTTGGTGTGTGACCCAATAGGCTCGCACTTCATCAGCAGTAACACCAATGTACTTGTGTCAGTGGGCAGACTCCAACACACTTTAGGATGTCTCACATCCCGATCTTGAAACCTGAAACGTTGTTCAAACTGTTAACTGGTCCCGGGGTTTACTACACGTCGTGTAAGCAACCCCCGACACTTACGTGGGTATAAAGATCTCAATATATCCAATCTATGTCTGTAATGCTATAACATAGTGCTACTATGTCTTGAAAATTTCACATAATCAAATCACATATCATACATTCATTTAGTGCACACAAGTATGCTAATCTGATTAAAGGTAAGTACACTATCCTTGGCAGCAATTAAAGTAGCCATACTCTTATCACATAAATGTCAATCTCTTATTGCCTACAAGCAATAAACAATACTGCATTAACTTCTTTACACTACTACAAACAATTCTGATAAACGTCAAACAACAAACAACTCAACTGAATTTTGATCAACTGCTTTCACCCGCAAGTAGTAACCCTTAGGCCCGTAAGGGTTTTATCCAATCCTCCTTACGGCCGCAAGGATTTCCTTGCGCCCGCAAGGATTTCCTTGCGCCCGCAAGGGGTCCTCTTAAATAACTATCGATTGCGCCCGTAGGCTTCTTTCCTTCATCCTTAGACGGTAATAAAAAACATGACCCTTATGCCCGCAAGACCCTTACTTACGGCCGCAAGGACCCCCTATACTTGCTTGCGCCCGCAAGCATAGGCTGTACATCAGACCTCCTACTCTGTTACGAACAACAACTGTAACTCGAGTATTTTCACATGAAAAATGACTAAAACTCATATTCAAGCATTCTTACTACTTCTCTAACATATGCTACTGCTTAACACAGCAAAACAACACAAAAACATACACAATCAAGCTAAACCCATGGATTCAACTCTTGAATCCCCTTTCTTGACTTATAACTCAAAGAAACCAAGAAAAACTCATACCTCTTGCTACCAGATCACTATGTGAACGATTTCAGCTATCAATCTCTTGGCTTCTTGATCAATTTCAGTAACAAACTTGTGGTTTGTGTGTATACGTGAGTGTGTTTGAATCTAGAGAGTAGTTGTTGGATTATGTGCAGAGATAATTAATGGTTACATTGTATCCAATGTTATTAGAGACTAAAGGGTCACACTGCTACACACCCAATTAGAACAGTTGGAATTTACCATATTTTTGTGTGGAAATAATTAATCAGTTGGATTAATTATTAGAGAGAAAAGTAAATAATTAATCAGTGGAATTAATTATTAGAATGAAATAAATAATAAATAGTTATTTATTATTTAAAGACAATTAAATATTAAGTTTAATATTTAACGGACCAGTTAATTAATAGTTAATTAATTAACTAGAAAAGTCCAGGGGGTCAAAGTGCAAGGAATGAAACTTCAATTAAAGTTATGGGCTTTAATTGAATGGACTTGGGCTTGGATAAGGTTTAAGTATTTAAACCTTGAAAAGAGCTCATAATCCTTATGCATTCTAATTTGAATCAAGAAAAGAACCCTAGCCACCTCCCTACTCTCTCTCTGCGTCGACATCATCAAACCCCAAGGGGGTTTCGACTTTTAGCTTGCGTCACACATACACACGCAAGATTTTCGTGTTGCTCGGGTATTTCCAGGAGCGGTCTAGCAGCCAGTTCATTGGTGGTGAAGTAGTGGTGGACTTACTTTAGCAATCCCAGAATCATAAGAGGTATTGTTTTTCTAAACCTTTTATCTGGAGTGTTGTTGAGAAACTTATATGATCATTAGTAAGATCCTAACCCTTTTGGGGTTTAGAGGGTTGTGTTCAATCTGTTTCCGCTTTAGGATTGAACCAGTAGAATCAAACCCACGGCCTTGACCAGTTTGTGTCTTAGGGTGGTTTGGTCAGATCAAAACCCTTCAGTATTTTGACTACTCAAGGTCAAAAACCAAATACATATATGTTAAACTTTCAACAAATCACAATTCAACCCCTGAACTTCTTTAACTTTCTGAAATGGCAAGAATAACCCCTTAACTTTAAAAACACATAGCACATAAAGGTAACTTGCTTAAACACATTAATCACTAATCAATAATTTATCATAAACACATAACAGGAACTTTCAAAGCTTGGGGTGTTACATTAGATCGGATGTGGAGAGGATGAATGTGAACAGAATAAGGACAAATGCAAACAATTTTAACAACTTCATTGAAACTAATAAACTACTGGATATTCAGATAGGGAATAAAATGTTTACTAGGGTATGTTCGAAAGGTGTCAAATTTAGTAAGCTTGATCGCTTTTTAGCATCAGAAGGGTTTGTTGATAATTGAGGTGCGCTGGCTTGCAAAGCTTTGAACAGAAAATGCTCTGACCTCTAACCAATTCTTTTATATGCAAATTTGGTGGACTCGGGCCTAAAACCTTTTAATTTTTTTAACCAATGGTTAGAAGGTAGTTCTTGCGAGGAGGTGGTAAAAGAAGCATGGACGAAGGAAATAATATCCAACAGGCCAGACTGTTTGTTCCTTCAAAAACTAAAAAACGTGAGGGCGGACCTAAAAGAGTGGAGCAAAGTTACTTTTGTATTTTTAAATAGTGAGATCGCTTATTTACAACAGGTAATTGCTGAGTTTAAAGTAAAGGCGGAGAATGGGGGATTGTCCAACGAAAAAAGGGAAGAGTGGCTAAAATTTCGGGAAATCTGTGTGGAAAAAGAAAAAGTCAAAAAGGAAATGATAAATCAAAAAGTCAGACTGAAGTGGTTTGTTGAAGGGGATGAAAACACAAAGTTCTTCCATTCTACGGTTAAAATCGGTCTTATCTAGTCTCCCATTGTATTTCTTCTCTGTGTTTCGTGCCCCGATTGGTATACTCCGTTCCTTAGAGAGAGTGAGAAAGAATTTCTTTTGAGGAGGGGTGATATAAAAAGCAGAAAAATGTTCTGGGTCAAATGGGAATCTACTTTGCTTAAGTTTGAGATGGGTGGGCTAAATATTAGAGATTTAAACTCTTACAACTTAAGTCTACTAGGTAAGTGGTGGTGTAAATTCAAAATGGATCGGGAGGCATTTTGGGTTCGGGTAAGTAAAAGTATCTATGGGGGTTCGGGAGGGTTGGATGGTGGAGAGTCTACGATTGGGTCAGGTTTATGGGGGAATATCATCAAGGCGGGTAATGAACTTTGTACTATGGGAATTCCATTAATGCCCTATTTCGAAATCAAGTTGGGTAATGGGTTATTGTTGGTCCCTTGGTGAGAATAACAACAAGCAACAGGTGTGTAGAAGGGGAGGTTGAATACACTTTCTGCGGAAATTGAACAAATCAAATAAAAGTGTTACACAGAGTAAATCAAACCACAATCAGTTGAATGCTTTTATTAAGAAGATGATTACAATGCTTTGAATAAGAAGATGGTTACAATAACTATCAAGTAAGCAACTCTTGATACATAACCACCTAATATAAATCTCTCAATCTCTCAAACTTATCTATCTATAATCAACTTATGATTATAGATACTGACGACTCTCTAAACAGGATTTACACAGATTGATAACTTCCCAATATCACAACTAATGTGATTATTCGAACACACGAACAACTTGGCAATCTGTGAGTTTCTTGATCACGTTGAACTGACAAATAGTGATTCAAGAATCGTAACACATACGGTGAGGTGAGGTATTTGGCTCTTCAACACTTAGTTGTTTTCGTTTGTAAGTCGTACCTCTAAACTTATCAGGAGATAAGTATTTATAATCCTGTTCCTACGGTTCCTAACAAACTGGACTAATCCTAATTTGCTAACTAACTATCGGATAACTCGGAATCTTGAATCTTGAATCTTCTTATCTTGAGTCTTCAATATTCAATCTTGATTCTGAAGTCTTCTTATCCTTTCCGTAGATATAGAGAGATAAAAGATAAATTTTAAAACACATTAAAGTTATCTTTAAACTGACTTCATTAGTCATGCTGAGTTACTCAGCTTGAAACTCATCAAGCTGAGTTCTTCAAGAACAAACCCGAATTTAACCATGAACTAACATGTATAATTTTTAACTCATCCTTAGAAGTCTAAAGAATTAACTAAAACATATTTAGTAACTCTATTGAGCTGACTCAGTCTTCACGCTGAGTCACTCAGCTTGAAACTCATCAAGCTGAAACTCAATATGTATATCTTAGTTTACGCACACAGCTTGTCATACATATTGATAATATTACTAAGATATAGTCTAAGCTGATCGAACATATGCTCAGCTTATATTCAGCCTATACTCAGTCTGAGTCACTATAAGTGTTCAATCTGACTAAACTTCATAATTCTGTTTAAGTTATATGTAGAACACATCTTACAAACTTAACTTTGTCTCATCAAATCTTAACTGATGAGATCATTTTCCCAACAAACCCCCCCTATTTGATGATGACAAAACCATCAAACAGTTAATAAGTTTGTTTAACAGAATTATGTCTTAAGTCTTAAACTTATTAAGATTTTTATATTTGAACTTATCAAACATTTATTGAACATATCAATTTCAATTGAACTTATCAATTTAAATTGGAACACACCAACTTTTAGTTGAACACACCAACCAATTACATTAATAAATAATAACTTATCAGTTATTCATTTAGCTGAACTTATCAGACTTATAAATATGAACACATCATAACACAGTTGAACATATCAAACTTTATACTTGTATTATTTGAACTAATCATAATACAAAAATATGATCACTCAGATCATGTACACTAAGTGCTTACAAAAATTAGAACTAATCTAATTTCCAATAGAACTAATCTATTCAGGATGCAACTCTTCAAACTCGTTGATCTCCTTGTTGATTTCTTCAAGGATTTCTTGCAGATTAGGTAAGTGTTGAAGCTGATCCTTAAACATGAATCCCTGAACAGGTGTATCAATACCTTGGTTTTCTTTAAACTCTATACCTTCAGGTATCTCGAATAAGCTCTCCCACTGCAGACCAGGAACTGGAACATATCTCAATTCCTCAGCTCTGCTAATCAGCTTAGAAACTTCAGTAAGGATCTCTTGCTTGATTTGGCTTTTCTTGAACTTCTTGAGAATCATTAATATTCTTTGCCATTCTATGTAGCCCATCCTGTGAACATATCTCAGGTCCATCCCCATTGTAGATTTATCTTCGAATTCAAAGTTGAGGATGATGGCTCCATCAATTCTGCTCAAGGTCATGCCTTTGATCTTCTTGCTGGTGCTCCTTCTGAAATTGAACTCTTGAATGTCCTCGTCTGTAAATGGGATAGAATCAGGTCTCGGACCAGTGTATGTAGCCTCAGCTTGAGCTAAAGCTTTTCTCAATTTTTCCTTTTCTTGATCCTGTACTTCCTTCTCCTTCCTTTTTCTTAACTCAGCTACAGAGATTTTAAGCTCATCTGCTTCTTCTTGCTCGAGCATCTCTATCAATTCTCTTGTAGCTTTCTCTTCTTTTGTTTCCTGCTCAGTCTCAGACACCTCTTCAGCCTCAGATTCAGATTCTGTTAATTTTTGTTTCTTGGCTGCAGGTTCATCCTCTTTTAATTTTGATGTAACGCCGGGGTTTCACAAGCTTAATTTATAAAATATTAAGTAATACATTAGCCGTTTAACCAAAAGATATTATTACTAAACACAGCGGAAGCTAAAAGTTAGTTATTTACACAAACTGTATCAACGTTTAAACAAAACAACCCAACGGAGTTACCAAATATCTGCCGACCATTAACCAGCAAACAAGAGTTAACAAAAACAACCGTAAAAGTAGTGTTCCCCAAAATCTTCGGCAGTACTAGCCAAAACATGGCACCCGTTCTCACCATCATCTAATTACCTGTACATAGGATATATACATGGAGGGGTTAGCTATAAATAGCTAGTGAGCAATGATTAAACACAAGCATCGTAACAAAGATGTTATAGCATGCCGAAGATATCACAGAATAACAAACAAGTCTATCCAAACAGCTAGCGATGTTCCGGTGCCCAGGAGGAATCACGTCTTGCAGATTAGTAAGCCCGGCTCAATGATCCAAACTGGAGGAAACCTAATACATCAACCATATCGCGCCGGTGGGGGAGCGGGTAGCAGCCCACCATTGCATTAACGAGCGGGGAAATTAGTGAGAGCCCGTATTTAATTAACGAGCGGGTAAGTCTATGAGAGCCCCTGGTTGAGGCACAGGGTTTAGCAAGAACCCGATCCGCGGCCACGAATCACCGTACCTCAACAGCAACAAAGTGCCGGCACGAACACGTATTGGCGGACTCTGGCCGCATCATAACATAATTGGCCTATTCAAGCCATAACATAACATATTGGCCTACAAAAATCCATAATACCAGCATATACCAAGTTCATAACATGATTGACCTACTCAAGCCTAACACAAGTGCATAGAAGCGTATACCATAGCAAATTAACAACACATAAACCATAACTTACCTTAAGCTTGTTACAAAATGTTTATCACGAAACCTAAGGTTAACCGGTACTAACCTTAACAGCTACAGTAAGCAAATATAGTGATCAGTATCTTCTGGTTCCTCAGAAGTGCCTAACACATCATATACAAGCTTGTTAACAATTTGACACTTATCACATAACACGAATTACAAGCTATTCATACTGGACAGGGTCCTACGGCCGCAGAGGTCAGGTCCTACGGCCGCAGAAGGTATAACAAACTCCTCCTACGGCCGTAGGGGCAATCCCCTACGCACACAGTGCTCCTTTCCATTAAACCGAACTCTACGGCAGTAGGAACTTATTCCTACGCCCATAGAAGCTGTTCTATAGTGAGCTACGGCCGTAGGTTACGTACCTACACCCGTAGACCTTGTTCCTTCGTCTGTAGATGGTAAACCACACAAAATACCCTCCTATAGCCGCATAAACCTTTTCCTACGGCCACAGAAGGCTTAATTACAAAATTCTGAAAAACACCCACCTACGGCCGCAGGAACTTTTCACTACGGCCGCAGGAAGGGTCTGCACAACAGACCTTCTTCCCTGTTCGAACACAGCGGCTGTAACTCGCGTTTTTAGCATGGAATTCGACCAAAACTCAATTCCAATTGTTCATAAACATTATTTGACATCCATTGAAGCTTGCTAACACATACCTAACTCAAAACAAACACAATAACTCATTTTGAACCACCAAAATGGATCATCTCTTTTACAAAACTCAAGAACTAGGTTTTATTCACTTACCAAGCAAGAAGATGATTCAAGAACAGCTCTAAACACTGATATGGATTGCTAATAACTCGAATCAGTAGCTCCAAGTTGATTTCTCCTCTCAAAAGTACAAGAGTTTGAGTGTGTTTATGTGTCGTATGCTTGTGTGTGTAGTTAGTGTGTGTTTTGAGATTCAGCAGGGGATAAGAACATACAACAACCGACTTTGTGGTTTAATAATTTAAATGCGGTATTTTGTTCCCCTTTTTAACTTACAACTTATCTCTCATTTACCCGTTTCACCTATCGAGGACATTTTTGGAACCATTATCTAAAACCGGTTACTCACTTACCCATTTTACATATTAACATAACATTTTCTCGTAACACCTTTTCAATCACAGATAACACATATTATTAACAAATACTAATTAAAGTCAAAGTACAACCCTATCAGCACGCAGTACAACTACCTACAACTAGGCCCTATTTTGGGGTGTTACAAATCTACCCCTCTTAAGAAGATTCCGTCCTCGGAATCTGTTCGGTCTCAAACAAACGAGGGTATCGGGCTTTCATCTCGTCCTCTGCCTCCCAAGTGAGATTAGGACCTAAATTGTGTTTCCACTTTACCAAAACCAACTTGATCATCTTTTTACGCAGCTTTTTGACTTTAGCATCTAGGATTTCAACAGGTTCCTCCACAAGGCGTTTAGCTGGATCAACTTTTAACTCTTGCAGGTAAGATCTGATCATCTTCGACCTTACACTTTCTCAGATAACATACGTTAAAAGTGTTATGAATACCAGACAATTCAGGTGGCAACTCAAGCGATACTGTTTGATCGTTAACACGTTGTAGAATCTTAAACGGACCAATATACCTGGGACTGAGCTTACCTTTACGACCAAATCGTATCACTCCTTTCCAAGGTGAAACTTTCAGAAACACGCGGTCTCCTACTTCAAACATAACTGGTCGTCATTTAGGATCTGCGTACATCTTTTGCCTATCATGTGCAGCTTTCAACTTTTCGCGTGCTATCTTCACCTTGTCAGCAGTTATTTGAACAATATCAGGACCGGCATATTGCTTTTCGCCAGGTTCTAACCAACAGGTAGGAGTACGACATCGCCGACCGTATAGCATCTCATAAGGCGGCATACCGATACTCGAATGATAAGAATTATTATGAGCAAATTCGATCAGGGGTAAATGAGTATCCCAAGAACCACCAAACTCAAGTATACACGCCCGCAGCATATATTCAAGCGTTTGAATTGTTCTCTCAGACTGACCGTCGGTTTGTGGATGATACGCCGTGCTAAGATTTACCCGCGTACCAAGCTCACATTGAAGGCTACTCCTGAAATGAGACGTAAAACGCGCATCTCGATCACAAACAATAGATAGTGGTATACCATGGCGAGATACTATGTCGTTAACGTAGAGTTAGGCTAACCGATTCATAGGCGCAGACTCGTTAGTCGCAAGAAAGTGAGCGCTTTTGGTAAGTCGATCGACTATAACCCATATCATATCGTGCCCCTTTGAATTACGAGGTAACTTAGTAACGAAATCTATAGTAACATGATCCCATTTCCACTCCGGAATTTCTAACTGTTGTAAATTACCATAGGGCTTCTGGTGTTCCGTCTTAACCTGAGCACAAATCTGACACTTTTCAACAAACGAGGCTATATCACGCTTTATGGTAGGCCACCAATACAAAGTCTTCAAATCCTGGTACATCTTAGTACTGCCAGGATGGACAGACAACTTTGACTTATGCGCCTCTTGTAAAATGGTTTCTCGATTACCACCAATATTGGGTACCCGGATTCGAGATTGAAACGTTTTCAAACCTCGACTTTTTTTCTCTCTAATAGCTTTGACAATTTAATCATCGTCTCAGCCTTCAAATTAGCTTCTTGCAATGATTCCTGTTGTGCTTCCTTCAATTTAACGATGATATCCGACACAATCGTAAGTCTCATGACCTTAGCAACTTCGGGAGAACTTTTCCGACTCAGTGCATCAGCAACAACATTGGCTTTTCTTGGATGATATTTGATCTCACAATCATAATCCTTGATCAACTCCAACCAGCGTCGTTGTCTCATGTTAAGTTCCTTTTGCGTGAATACATACTGCAAGCTTTTGTGGTCGGAATATACCACACATTTGGTACCGTATAAGTAATGTCACCACAATTTCAAAGCAAACACCACGGCTGCAAGCTAAAGATCATGGGTAGGGTAATTCCTCTCGTGAGGTTTCAGTTGACGTGAAGCGTACGTAATCACCTTATCTCGTTGCATCAGAACGCAGCCGAGACCCGCACATGAAGCATCGCAGTACACAACAAAATCTTCACACCCACTAGGCAGCGTTAGAATAGGAGCTTGACATAACAATTGCTTCAGAGTCTGAAACGCTTTCTTCTGTTCATCAGCCCAAGCATAAGTAACATCTTTGTGAATTAACTTGGTTAATGGGCCAGCAAGTTTAGAAAAATTCTGAATGAAACATCGGTAGTATCCAGCGAGACCCAAGAAACTCTTAATCTCTGAAGGATTGCGAGGAGTTTCCCAGTTCATCACAGCTTCAATTTTTGTTGGGTCGACCTTAACACCTTCGTTACAAATAACATGACCCAGAAAGTGCACCTCTTTGAGCCAGAATTCACATTTGGACAGCTTAGCATAAAGTTGTTCCCGCTGAAGGGTTTCCAAAACTACACGTAGGTGTTGCTCGTGCTCCGCTTCGGTTTTGGAATAGATCAAAATGTCATCAATAAAAACAATAACAAACTTATCAAGGAAACAGCAGGGGCGTTGGTTAAACCAAACGGCATGACCAAGAATTCATAATGCCCATATCGAGTTCGAAAAGCAGTTTTAGAAATATCATCATCATGAACGCGGACCTGATGATAACCAGAACGAAGATCAATCTTCGAAAAACATGTAGCACCTTGCAATTGATCAAACAGATCATCAATACGGGGTAGTGGATATTTGTTCTTTACCGTTCGCTTATTTAGCTCCCGGTAATCGATACACATGATTAAGGTCCCGTCTTTCTTCTTAACAAACAATACCGGAGCTCCCCAAGGTGAAGAACTCGGGCGTATGAAACCTTTATCAAGCAATTCCTGGATCTGTGTCATCATTTCCCGAATCTCAGATGGTGCAAGGCGATACGGAGATTTAGCTACAGGTGTAGCACCAGGAACAAGATCAATCCAGTATTCCACATCCCTGACAGGAGGTAAACCCGGTAATTCCGCAGGAAACACTTCAGGGTACTCCGAAACCACCCTGATATCTTTGACAGTCTTTTCTTCCGCCTCAACATTAATTACATATGCCAAGTAGGAATCACAACCTTTAGCAATGGATTTCTGTGCTTTAATCATAGTTATCAACGGGATACCAGATTTAGGCCTCTCTCCTCGCGCCACAACATGAGTACCATCCGGTAAAGGAATCTTAACTAACTTTTTGGAACACATAATTTTGGCATCATGACTAGTAAGCCAATCCATACCAATAACAACATCAAAACCAGCCATCGACATGAGGAGTAGGGAAACAATAAAACAGTGCCCGTCAATAGTTATAGAAACCTGAGGTACGTACGACGTAACAAGGACTTGACTACCGTCAGCTACCTCTACTCTAACAGAGTCTTTCATTATTATAATAGGTAGTTGCCATTTATCACAGAAAACTGTTGACACATAGGAATAGGTAGCACCAGAATCAAACAGAACACATGCTGGTACAGAGTTAATTAAGAAAGTACCAGTAATAACATCACCTGCATTCTTTGCTTCCTCGGTAGTCATCTGGAAGGCTCTCTCCTAAGGACGTGGGGCACTTCCCTTTTTCTGAGCAGCGACTCCAGACGATCCGCCAGCTCCTGAACCTTGCCACTGAGGGCAATCAGCTATTCTGTGTCCAGGCTTATGACACTTAAAACATACATTATCTTTGAACCGGAATTCATGAGTCTCATGACCCTTGGTTCCACACTTGCCACATTTTACCACGTCCCAGCTTCCAGACCTCTGGAACGAATCACCCCGTAGCCTATTTCCAAAACTACCCTTACCTCTCCTACTTCCAGAAGTCTGCTCGAACTTTCTCTTATACCCTCCCCCTTGCTGTTGTGGCTGTGACTTTGGCTTCTGCTTATAATCATCCTCTGTCTGCCGAGCTATATCGAAAGCCGCATCCAATGTTGCTGCAGACCTCACAGCAGAGCGGTACTCAACATGTAGAACATTGGCAAACTTACTAATCTTAGCTCTCTCGTCCAGTAGCAAATGAGGAACAAACATCATCTTATCTGAGAACTTCGAAATTACATCTTCCACCGGTTTATCGCCTTTTTGAAGAGCTCGGAACTCATCCTCAATCTTCTGCATATCATAATCTGAACAGTATTTCTGTCTGAGTTTTTTTAAGAAATCCTCCTAAGTTAAAGCATCTAGAACCTCTGGCGGTGTGACACTCACAACCGTATCCCACTAGGTAAGTGCACGATCTCGTAACATTTGTTTAGAAAAGGTGACTTTCTTTTTCTCTTCACAATCACTAGACTCGAAAGCATTTCGCATGTTCCGAATCCAAGTTTCTACAACCGACGGATCATTTACACCATTGAAAACCGGAGGCTTACAGCTCATGAAATTCTTATAACCAGCAGACTTAGAAACTTCGTGAGCGATTCGTAGCGACTCTCGATCATTCGCTTGCTTTAACTGGGTCTCCAACTGGTGTATGTAGGCATCTCTATCTTCATTACCGGAGGAACTAGCCATCGGATTCAACTTCTATACCAAAACAAGAATACTAGCTATAACTCATGTAATTTAACAGTTATCACATACCAGTACTATCTTAACATTTAACAATTAACATATAACGCTCATCACACCCCAATACCACCCTGGGAAAACTTAATAATGGTCCGGCCTGGGTTTGAGATTGAATACTCATCAAAGTACTTAATTCCCTCAAACCAAGGCTCTGATACCAACTTGTAACGCCGGGGTTTCACAAGCTTAATTTATAAAATACTAAGTAATACATTAGCCGTTTAACCAAAAGATATATTTGCTAAACATAACGGAAGCTAAGAGTTAGTTATTTACACAAACTGTATCAGCGTTTAAACAAAACGACCCAACGGAGTTACCAAATATCTGCCGAACATTAACCAGCAAACCAGAGTTAACAAAAACAGCCGTAAAAGTAGTGTTCCCCAAAATCTTCGGCAGTACTAGCCAAAACATGACACCCGTTCTCACCATCATCTAATTACATGTACATAGGATATATACATGGAGGGGTTAGCTATAAATAGCTAGTGAGCAACGATTAAACATAAGCATCGTAACAAAGATGTTATAGCATGCAGTAGATATCACAGAATAACAAACAAGTCTATCCAAACAGCTAGCGATGTTCAGGTGCCCAGGAGGAATCACGTCTTGCAGAGTAGTAAGCCCGGCTCAATGATCCAAACTGGG
Source organism: Pulicaria dysenterica (assembly GCA_947179395.2). Taxonomy (NCBI): domain Eukaryota; kingdom Viridiplantae; phylum Streptophyta; class Magnoliopsida; order Asterales; family Asteraceae; genus Pulicaria; species Pulicaria dysenterica. The sequence goes on from OX359293.1 coordinate 47,537,315, forward strand.
GAAAACCGAATACATCTACCACATCGCTCCGGTGGGGGAGCGGGTAGCAACCCACCATTGCATTAACGAGCGGGGAAATCAGTGAGAGCCCCTATTTAATTAACGAGCGGGGAAGTCTATGAGAGCCCCTGGTTGAGGCACGGTGTTTAGCAAGAACCTGATCCGTGGCCGCGAATCACCGTACCTCAACAGTAACAAAGTGCCGGCACGAACACGTATTGGCCGACTCTGGCCGCATCATAACATAATTGGCCTACTCAAGCCATAACATAACATATTGGCCTACAAAAATCCATAATACCAGCATATACCAAGTTCATAACATGATTGGCATACTCAAGCCTAACACAAGTGCATTGCAGCATATACCATAGCAAATTAACAACACATAAACCATAACTTACCTTAAGCATGTTACAACATGTTTATCATGAAACCTAAGGTTAACCGGTACTCACCTTAACAGCTACAGCAAGCAAATATAGTGCTCAGTATCTTTTGGTTCCTCAGAAGTGCCTAACACATCATATACAAGCTTGTTAACACTTTGACACTTATCACATAACACAAATTACAAGCTATTCATACTGGACAGGGTCCTACGGCCGCAGAGGTCAGGTCCTACGGCCGCAGAAGGTATAACAAACTCCTCCTACGGCCGTAGGGGCAATCCCCTACGCCCACAGTGCTCATTTCCATTAAACCAAACTCTACGGCAGTAGGAACTTATTCCTACGCCCATAGGAGCTGTTCTATAGTAAGCTACGGCCGTAGGTTACGTACCTACACCCGTGGACCTTGTTCCTTCATCCGTAGACGGTAAACCACACAAAATACCCTCCTATGGCCGCATAAACCTTTTCCTACGGCCACAGATGGCCTAATTACAAAAATTCTGAAAAACACCCTCCTACGGCCGCGGGAACTTTTCACTACGGCCGTAGGATGGGTCTGCACAGCAGACCTTCTTCCTTGTTTCAAACGCAGCGGCTGTAACTCGCGTTTTTAGCATGGAATTCGACCAAAACTCAATTCCAATTGTACATAAACATTATTTGACATCCATTGAAGCTTGCTAACGCATACCTAACTCAAAACAAACACAATAACTCATTTTGAACCACCTAAATGGATCATCTCTTTTACAAAACTCAAGAACTAGGTTTTATTCACTTACCAAGCAAGAAGATGATTCAAGAACAACTCTAAACACTGATATGGATTGCTAATAACTCGAATCAGTAGCTTCAAGTTGATTTCTCCTCTCAAAAGTACAAGAGTTTGAGTGTGTTTATGTGTCGTATGTTTGTGTGTGTAGTTAGTGTGTGTTTCGAGATTCAGCAGGGGATAAGAACATACAACAACCGACTTTGTGGTTTAATAATTTAAATGCGGTATTTTTCCCCCTTTTTAACTTACAACTTATCTCTCGTTTACCCGTTTCATCTATCGAGGACATTTTTGGAACCATTATCTAAAACCGGTTACTCACTTACCCATTTTACATATTAACATAACATTTTCTCGTAACACCTTTTCAATCACAGATAACACATATTATTAACAATACTAATTAAAGTCAAAGTTCAACCCTATCAGCACGCAGTACAACTACCTTTAGGTAGAACTAGGCCCTATTTTGGGGTGTTACATTTGATTCCCCCTCATGCTGAGCTTGCCTCTCTGCTCCTTTAGGTAGAACTAGAAGAGCTTCAGCTTCAGCTCGAACTAGCTTAGCTTCAGTATCAGCTTGAACCTTCTCCCCCTTTTTGTCATCATCAACAGGGGTTGAAGTCTTATGTTGTTGGAGAACAGCAACTGCAGAGGCAATCTCCTGAACCTTTTTTGTCAGCTTCTAAAACCTCTGATAGATTTGGCGTTTATGCTTCTTCTGCTTGAGATGGAACAAACCAAACTGAGCAGCAATATACTCTTTTGGCTGCTGGATGTCTAAGGAGGCAGTGTCAGTGTGAGGAGAGTCTTTGGGTGCATCATCCAAAGGTTTGTGTTTACCTTCAAATTCATTTGCACCAGAGTCTGGACCCTGTGAATCACCTTGGTTTGAAGATGAAACATTGACAGGTCGTGCTATAGGATGTGAGAAATGAAGAGAAGTATTGGGGCTCGAAATGTGAAGTGTATAGGTTGGTGGTTGGCTGATCGGTTTGGAGGGGGGTGATTGACCCTGGGGATTGGTCATATATTCAATGTTACCTAAGTGTGCCTGCTTAGGCACAGTAGAGGGCTCTCTCATGGCACTGGGGAGTGTGGGATGAGTAGACACCACACCCGGGTAAGGCTGTTGGGTTGGAATGAGCCTTGAGGTTGACACCTTAAGAGAAGGCGTCTCCCCCTCAACTCCTGCCGGTGGAGGGATCAATGTGATCTCAGCTCCAGTGATGCCTTTAGGAGTGGCACTACCTATAGCAGCTTTACGTGTATAGGTTCGTATATTCTCCCTAGCAGCAGTGGGCAAGCTAGGGGTGGCTGCAGAGTGGGATTGTAAATGGAATGAAGGTGGAGGAGATGGGTTAGACTGGGTTGAGCTTACCACAACCTTGTATCCAACAACGGATGGAGAATTGTGAGAAGAAAGAGAAAGTGGAGAGGTCTTACCAGAAGCAGCTTCAGTGTGTTCTGGTTCAGCTTGAGCAGATTGCTCAGCTTGAACTTCCGTGTCAGCTTGGGAAGCTCCCCATTGATTTTATCCCTCTTCTGCACTTTCAGATGAAGCTGCCTCAGCTATCAGTAGCATGGGCTCACTCAGACCCTCTTGCTCCGGGAAGATGTCATTGTTGAACAGCTTGGGGCTGAGTGTAGGAAACATGAACACATCCTGATCAGCTTCATAAAGTGCTGTCCCCAGCTCGGCTTCAATTTCCAAGGACAGGTACCTTATAAACGGTACATGAAGATCCCTTGTGGTCTTCATCACTTGGACCTTGATTTCATTGAAGAAAAGCAGAGCATAGTCCAGATTTCTGTTGAAGTAAATATTGTACAGCAGCTGCATTTCGAACTCATTTACCTGGTCCAGTCCTCCAACCTTAGTCCCCAGTGAACGAATCACTGTTGAAACCATGAAGCCCCAACTGGTTGGAAAAGTGGCCTTCTTGATGACACCCTCTGTCTGTGGGTGACCCAATCGAGGTAGGACAGACCTAGCCACTTGCCTTGTGACAGCCGGCTCGAACTCATCAGATTGAGGGAGTCGAAGAACAACCCTTAGCCACTGCACTGAAAGGGTTACTGTTCTATTGCCATTTAAAACAGTCCCTGTTATCTCTCCTCTGTTCTGGTCGCAAGTACAGGTGTACCAGAACTCTAGCAAATGTTGAGGAACGATGTGAAGGGTGCGCCACTGAAGGCGAATGCCAGGGGGAATTTACGAATATAAGCCACCCAGGCTTCATAACCTCTGCCTTGTTTTCGCGGAGGAATCGCAAGGTAGGCCCGTTGATTGTTGATTTTAATCAACGACGCTCCATCGTTCTTAAATTGAGCACCTCGAACCATTTGATTGCCGAGAAAAAAATGCTATTCCGTCCATATTGATTGATTACACTGAGTAATTTGTGAAGAAAGTGATGAGCAACCGAAAATGCGCACTGAGCGATTCGAGGATTGCACCTAGCAAATTAGGGCTTGGAACGGACGTATGCACTGAGAAATTTGAGGTGTTTGTGAAAGGTATTTTAGAAGTCTGGAGTTAAGCGTAAACTTCTCTAAACCGAATAGGATCGGTATATATACCTTTCTGAGGAGAGATAAAAGTTACCGTTAGAAATCCCTTTTTATCCGTTACGCCGAAAAATTACGGCTTGATGTAACAGTTAGAGAGTAGAAACTTATCATCTTCCAACGGATACAAGTGTAAAATAATATTATCAACCCATAATAAGATTATAAACACTGTTAAAGTATACCAATACACAATTGATATACAGTGCAATTTGAGACTGACTAAAATACGCATGTACAGATGAATTAATGACACGTAGTAATTAAAACATAGTTTGGACACACCAAGCTGAGTAAACTTATTACTCAGTTTAAGTCAAGCACTCAGCTTGAGTTGAGTACTCAGCTTGAGATTGATACTCAGCTTGAGTAGAGCACACAACTCAGACTTAATGACACTGAGTCAATTGTTGTTTGAGACTGACTCAAACTTGTTTCTAACTACACTGAGTAGTTTAAAACTTGGTTGGAACCAACCAAACGTGTGAACATATCACTCAGCTTGAGTGAAGCACATAGCTCAGACTCAATGACACTTAGTCAGTTATGTTTGAGACTGACTCAAACTGTATCATAACTACACTAAGTAGTTAAAATATGTTTGGAACTCACCAAACGTGTGAACTCATCATTCAACTTGACTTGTTATACAGTTTATGAAAACTTATTTATAAACTGTGCACTCAGCTTAAGACACTTAGTCTTTGTCAAACTGAAAAACTCAGATTCTAGACACTTAGCTAGGGGTTGAGCATACCCAATTCACTAAGCAGATACATAAACCTCTTTTCATCAAGGGGTTTAGTGAAGATATCTGCTAATTGGTCATCAGTAGAAATAAATTTAATGTCAACTTTACCTTTTTCCACGATTTCCCTGATCAAGTGATGTCGAATTTCAATGTGCTTGGTTCTTGAGTGAAAGACTGGATTGTAAGTGATGGCTATAGCACTTTGGTTATCACAGAAGATAGGAGTTTTCTTGAAACTCATGCCAAAGTCTTGAATCTGATGCTGCATCCGTAGGATTTGAGCACAACAGCTACCTGCTGCAACATATTCAGCTTCAGCAGTTGAAGTAGCCACTGAGTTCTGTTACTTACTAGTCCAGCTGACTAACTTCCCTCCAAGCATTTGACATCCTCCAGTAGTTGATTTTCTGTCTAACTTGCACCCAGCATAGTCAGCATATGAAAAACCAACTAACTCAAATCTAGAGTCCTTTGGATACCAAAGACCTAGATTTGGTGTACCTCTAAGGTACCTAAAGATCCTTTTCACAACTTGAAGATGTGATTCTTTAGGATCTGCCTGATATCTTGCACAGACACATGTAGCAAACATGATATCAGGTCTATTAGCTGTCAAATAGAGCAATGAACCTATCATTTCTCTATAGGTAGACTGACACACAGACTTACCATCTGAGTCTTTACTCAGCTTGACAGCTGGTGACATGGGTGTTTTCATGGTTGAACTTGAATCAAAACCATATTTCTTTATCAAATCAAGAACATACTTGCTTTGATTGATGAATATTCCATCAGGCTTTTGTTGAATTTATAAGCCTAGGAAGTATGTCATCTCACCCATCATACTCATCTTGTACTTTTGTGACATTATTTTAGAAAACCACTCATAGAGATTCATTGGTAGAACCAAAGATAATGTCATCCACATATATTTGTACAAGAATCACCTGTCCTTTACTCTTTTTAATAAAGACTGTCTTATCTATACTACCTCTGGTGAAATCCATTGATAGTAGATAAGTGGACAGAGTATCATACCAAACTCTTGGAGCTTGTTTAAGACCATACAAAGCCTTGTCCAAATTATAAACATGATGTGGAAACTTTGAACTTACAAAGCCAGGAGGTTGTTTCACATAGACTTCCTCCTGAAGTTTTCCATTAAGGAAGGCACTCTTCACATCCATCTGATTGACTTTGAAGTCTTTATATGCTACATAAGCTAAGAACAACCTTATGGCTTCAATTCTAGCAACAGGGGCAAAGGTCTCATCATAATCAATTCCCTCTTCTTGCTTATACACTTATGCTACCAGCCTGGCTTTGTTCCTAACTATCACTCCATCCTTGTCCATTTTATTTCTATAGACCCACTTAGTGCCTATAATTGAATGATCTTTGGGGGCAGGGACAAGTTTCCAGACTTTGTTTCTCTCTAACTCATTTAATTCCTCTTGCATAGCTTCAATCCAATCCTCATCTTCTAAGGCTTCTTCAGTTTTCTTTGGTTCTATTTGAGATAGGAAACCAAAGTGAGCAGCATAGTTAGCTGTAGCCTTAGATCTGGTCATGACCTTTTGTTGGACATTTCCAATAATTTGATCTTGAGGATGATCTTTAAGGAATTTGAATGTTGTAGTTGGAGAGTCTGGTTCTGAATCTGAGTGATGTTGAGAACTCTGAGGTGAACACACATCCTCAGTCTCAACAACAACATTGTCAACAAAATGATGATCACTAAGTTTGGACTTACCTTTGTCAGGTCTTTGTTTGTTATCCTTTTGATTAGAAGTTTGACTAACAATCTTCTTTTCCATGACCTTGGACTTACCTTTGTCATGACTACTGGACTCACCAGTTTCAACAGGCTTAGACTTACCACTGTTGATCTTCTTGGACTTACCAAGATCTACAACTTTGGACTTACCATTGTTGTACTTTGACCTCTGACTGACAGCTGTCTTCCTATTCTTGTAACTTCTCTCCGAGCCAGATAGAGAATGTTATCTTTTGAAAGGATTTGGATTAAGCCTTTCTGTGACTGAAGTTCTTTGAATAGGCTGAGTGCTTAATCTGTCTAGCACAGACTTACCATGCTGTTTGGATGTTGAGCACTCTTCTCCATGATCTTTAGCCTTTACAAACATATTGTATTTAAGGTTTTGACCATGTTTCTTCTCTGAGGCTGAATTCTGAGACTCAATCAGTAGTCTATCCTCCTTAGAGTCTGTACTTGCTATCTCATCATCAGCTACATAAGCTACTGTTTGATAGTCACCTCCAAGTACAACCTTTACCTGTTTAGGAATTTGTTGGTTTATGCACTTTTCAGCAAGCTTTGATGACTTACAACAAGACTCAGTGACCTTTTGAAGTTGGTCAGCTTTGTCTTTAGCTTCCTGAAGTTCTTCACTTAGAAGTTTATTAATGTGTCTTTGACATTCAAGATCACATTGTGCTTTCTTACCAACATCAATGAGAGATTTATTTTCCTTAATCTCATTCTTGAGTTTAGTTATCTCATCTTTGAGGTCATTTTGAGACTTAAGGATGGTCTTGAAATCATTCAGCAGATAATCAAAAGCGAGACCATTTTCCTCATCGGTGTAAGAGTTGAAATTACTGACCTTATACATGGAAGCAAGATCCCAATCACTAAGCTTGCTGTTATCCTCAGCTTCCTTCATGTCAGCTTCAAAAGTTGACTCGGACAAACCATAATCAACCTCATCTATTTCCAACTCTTCATCTTCTTGAGCCATCAGACATACATCATCATCTGAGTTAGATGATTCAGTATCCCAGGTTTCAGCATATAATCCTTTTGCACTGGGTTTGTCTTCTGGCTTTCCTTTCTTGGGTTGAGTATATTTCTTCTTGTATTTATCAGCTCTGTAAGCATTCTTATCAACAACTGATGTTGATTCCACCTTCTTTGATCTGCACTCAGCAGCAATATGTCTCTTCTTCTGACAGTTGAAGCACACAGCATTCTTGGGATCAAAGGAACTCTTCCCTTTGCCCCTGTCAGATCTTCCTCTTCCCCTTTGAGCTCTTCTCAAACGTCTGGCTAACATTGTCATTTGCTCAGTGATATTATGAACATCATCAGTATCACTTGAGTCTGAGTCTGAGTGGTCAGCTTGAGATTCTGACTCAGTCTCAGATTCAACAACCAGTGTCTTGGAGCTTTTCTTCTTTTTCTGTGCAACCAATGCAACTTCATTCTTATCCAAAGACTCCTTGAGTTGTTGTTGAGAAGTTCTCTTGTGTTCAGTGATCTGTTCATAATTTAGCAAGAACCCATAAATGGACTGTAGGTTGTACACATGCAGTGTTCCTCCAGCCCTTAGTGCTGTAGTTACATCATTAAACCTCTCTGGTAACACATCCAGAAATTTTAGCACAAGTTCAGCTTCATCTTTCTTTACACCCACACTTAGTAGGTCATTTATCAAGTACTGAAACCTTTTGAACAAATCTGACAAGGTTTCATTCTTCTTTGAAAAAGAAGTTTTCATAAGATCTATTCAAATGATTTTTCTTATGCTGCTTGACCAGATCCGTACCCTCATATGTAACACTCAGTGTGTCCCAGATATCTTTTGCTGATTGACACCCAGTCACAGTACACAAGATTTCGTTGGTCAGGGCATTTGCCAGAACACTTTTTGCCTTGTCATCCAGATTGAAGAGTTTCCAATCTTCATCAGTCCAGGATGCAATAGGCTTTCTTGTTTCCTTTTCAGTTTTGCCAGGAGACGTATCACTGATAGTAGCAGGAATCTTGGGGATGATAGGTCCTTTTGTAATGACATCGAACATACGAATGTCAATGGACTTGAGGAATAGCATGGCTCTGAACTTCCATATAGGATAGTCAGATCCATCAAATATGGGACAACCTTTGGCAGACATCTGTGGAAAGTTTGAAGAATTGTTGCTTGTAGACATTGTAAACTTTCTCAGAATCTTGAACTTTCAACTTATGAAATCGTTCAGCCTGCTCTGATACCAGTTGTTGGTCCCTTGGTGAGAATAACAACAAGCAACAGGTGTGTAGAAGGGGGGAGGGGTTGAATACACTTTCTGCGGAAATTGAACAAATCAAATAAAAGTGTTACACAGAGTAAATCAAACCACAATCAGTCGAATGCTTTTATTAAGAAGATGATTACAATGCTTTGAATAAGAAGATGATTACAATAACTATCAAGTAAGCAACTCTTGATACATAACCACCTAATATAAATCTCTCAATCTCTCAAACTTATCTATCTATTATCAACTTATGATTTTAGATACTGACGACTCTCTAAACAGGATTTACACAGATTGATAACTTACCAATATCACAACTAATGTGATTATTCGAACACACGAACAACTTGGCAATCTGTGAATTTCTTGATCACGTTGAACTGACAAACAGTGATTCAAGAATCGTAACACATACGGTGAGGTGAGGTATTTGGCTCTTCAACACTTAGTTGTTTTCGTTTGTAAGTCGTACCTCTAAACTTATCAGGAGATAAGTATTTATAATCTTGTTCCTACGGTTCCCTAACAAACTGGACTAATCCTAATTTGCTAACTAACTATCGGATAACTCGGAATCTTGAATCTTGAATCTTCTTATCTTGAGTCTTCAATCTTCAATCTTGATTCTGAAGTCTTCTTATCCTTTCCGTAGATATAGAGAGATAAAAGATAAAATTTAAAACACATTAAAATTATCTTTAAACTGACTTCATTAGTCAGGCTGAGTTACTCAGCTTGAAACTCATCAAGCTGAGTTCTTCAAGAACAAACCCGAATTTAACCATGAACTAACATGTATAATTTTTAACTCATCCTTAGAAGTATAAAGAATTAACTAAAACATATTTAGTAACTCTATTGAGCTGACTCAGTCTTCACGCTGAGTCGCTCAGCTTGAAACTCATCAAGCTGAAACTCAATATGTATATCTTAGTTTACGCACACAGCTTGTCAAACATATTGATAATCTTACTAAGATATAGTCTAAGCTGATCGAACATATGCTCAGCTTATATTCAGCCTATACTCAGTCTGAGTCACTATAAGTGTTCAGTCTGACTAAATTTCATAATTCTGTTTAAGTTATATGTAGAACACATCTTACAAACTTAACTTTGTCTCATCAAATCTTAACTGATGAGATCATTTTCCCAACAGTTATCAACCCGTTTTTGGTTGGACACCTGGTTTGGCTAATTGCAAACTAAAAGAAGTATATCCAAGAATTTACAACAAGTTTCTAAATAAACAAATTATTGTTGGGGATTTGGGTGCTTGGGAGGATCATCGATGGATTTGGAATGCATAGGGGTTGGTTGGGGTGTGTGATGTAATCATATTTATACATGTTTTTACATACATTTCACTAGCGTTTTAACCCGTTTTTATGGTGAATTGATCTTAAAATGATAGAAAATTGTTACTATTTACCAAACAGACGTGAAATGATACCCCCGAGAAGATATGAGGCGAAGACAACGAAGAACTGAAGAAAAGTGCCAAAATACCCATAACAGCCGTTATCCATGATAATGGCCGTTAGCACATAACGCCCGTTATCTCAAGATAACGGCCGTTATCCCTTTTTATCTGGTAATACATTATCTCAGAGCATTATCTCGAATATTCAGTTTTTCATAATATCACCCATACCCATACCAGATTGGATCTGAGATCTGAGAATCTGACAACTCACAGCATATAACGGCCATTATCTCATGATAACGCCCGTTATTCACATAACGACCATAATCTTTATGATTACTGGTGTGCAGCCCGCGTACGGGTTTTTTAAGATGATTAAAAGCTTATCACACTGGTGTTTTAAAATTTGTAAAATGGAATTACTAAATAGAAACTACACACGACTCAGGCAAGTATGACCTGGTCAGTAGTAGTATAGATCAGGTAAGACCGAGTATCGAACCACAGGGAAACGATTTTGGCAACTACTAGTATTCAAACATCATCATTGTTTTGTAATTAAACAATAACAAGTGATTTATCATATTAGGATTAATTATAGAAAACAGTTTACACAAACAGAAATATTACAAACGGCTAGATAATCAAGGAAAAGATCACTCAGGCTTCAGAATCATCCTGGCTAGTTATGGCAATATTTATTTTAATTAAATTGTTGATGACTTGATAAATTGCAGTAAATCACACAGCATGCTGTTCTCTCTAATACTCACAAATCATATTATCATACGAATCATCCCTTGAGTTATCGAGCCTCTGATTGACAATCAAACATAACACGTAAGCATAGAATCACAAATTATAACACGGATCCACTTAACCATGTTCAAATCCAGCTACAAGATATATATTCTGTCAAATAATATTTCTTATAGCTTTCAGAACTTAGGGAAGTGTCAAAGCGATTGGAAATGGTTTAAACATGAGAAACAACAAACTGAACTGGTTGAAGTGGGTTGGTGAAACTGACGAGTTCGATTACCTTGGATAATAACCTAGTTCAATTGAGATTGAATTCGATTCAAAATGATTCTAATCTGTTCGATTGATTAGATTCAAGTGTTTCTGATTGTGTGCAATTGAAAGTTCACTTGGAATTGCATTCGATTCAAACTGATAATATCCCATTCAATTGAACAAGAAACTATTCAGTTCGATTGAAAGTTGACAAACTTTGTGATTCAACAAGTTCAAATAGTATCCAGTTCATCTGGACGAGTTCAGTTCGATTCAAAGGTTACTGATTGCATTCGATTCAATTGATCTTTAATTGAATTCAATTCGAGTTACAAAAGTTCAAGTGTGGATTGTATTCAATCGAAGTTACTCAGTTTGATTCAACTTGATAGTGGTTGAAACTTCAAGTTCTTTACCCAGTTCGATTATTGAATCGCATTCTATTACTTTAGTCAGACTAGTTGTATTCGATTAGACAAACAGTACAGAATCACATTCGATTGAGACAAATCCAATTCGATTGATGAGTTGAATTCGATTCAGATTGCAGTGAGAGTTTAAGTGAATTTGAACAAAACATTTAATTTCAAAAGAGAAAACAATCAACAAAATGTCAAATTCTTATGAGATGTTAGCAATTGGCACTGATACAAAACCTCCGGTTTTGTTTAGTAATGACTACCATGTTTGGAAGGAAAGGTTCATGGAATTCCTAGAACACAATGATACATATGGTCAAGCAATGCGAGATTGCATTGAACATGGTAACAAGAAATTTCTTAAAGTCATTCCTGCGAATCCAGATAATAATCCTCAAATTTCTGCAGAGAGAAGAGAAAAATCATTTGATGAGCTCACAGCTCAAGAAAAAGAAGTGAAAAATGCTGAAAGAATGGCTAAGTATTATCTCAAACAAGGTTTATCATCAGAGATATATACAAAAGTGGATAGTCGTGAGACTGCAAAGGATATTTGGGATGAGCTCAAAAGGCAACTGCAGGGTACTCAACAGGGAGAATATATCAAAAAGACTCAACTGGTGAATAGTTTTCATAACTTCTCTGCAAGGGAAAATGAATTACTACATGAAACTTATAACAGATTTTGCAAGTTGTTCAAACAAGAGACCTCGATCAGATCTTGATCAGAATTGTGTCTTTCTGAAGTCTTTAGGAATTTAATGGAGTGAGCATGTGAAACTATACAATCATGTTAACAAAGACTTGACACAAGTAACGTTTCATAATATCTTTGAAGATCTAAACCAGTATCAGGCTGAAGTCTGAAAGTCCTTGTCTAAAGTTGCCACTGCTGATCCTCTGGCTCTAGTAGCTGCTAACAAGCATTCCAGAGATTGTACAAGATCGACCAAATACAAGCATGTTGTTTTCAGTGACTCAGATCCTAAAGATTCAGATGCAGATTCTGTGGAGGTAGCTATTCAGGCTTTGTGTTTTGTAACACAAACCTTCAAGAATCGGTTTAACAAGACCAACAACAAGCAAAGGTTCACATCGGGATCCAAATGTCCTGAGAACTACCGGTCTACTGAGAAACCCAGGTTTCAACGAGAAGAGAAGAAGGTGGATAAACGAATTGAAATGAAATGTTACAATTATGGAGGATCAGGTCATTTTATAAGGAATTGTCCTCAAAAGAAAACTAAGGATGTTGAATACTACAAGCAAAAGTACAGCCTTTCAAAACAAAAGAAGGCTGGGAAGGTTTTGATGGTTGAGAAGGATCAATCCTTATCTGATACAGATACAGACAGTTATCTTGAGACTAATGAGCAAGCACAATTTTGTCTCATGGGAAAGGATGCAGAATCGGATGAGGAGAGTAGCCCTACCTTTGAAAAATCAGACACATAATTAGAAAAGGTAGAGACTTCACTGTTAGATACTAACATTGATTTGCTTGTAGGTTTTAACAGTGCACATATCCAAGCAATTCTAAAAAGGATGAAAAACCTAGAATTAAATGTTAGTAATCTGAAAAATAAAAACAAATCGTTAAAACAAGTAATTCAAAGTCAATATATCTAGAGGCACAGGGAATAATTGATCAACTTGAAAAAGATTTGCAACTGTCAAAAGATCAATTGAAAGAAACAAGTTCCAAACTCTTAGGCTTGACAACTGAAACACAAACAATCATTCATGATCTAAAGGCTGAATGCTAGTGCTGAAAAAGATTCAGAGGTTCTCCAAACCAAAAATTGTGAATTGTCCACTAAGATTAAACAGCTTGAAGATTTTATAATCAAAAGAAATCAAAGTGAACAAACAATTTTCTTGCACAAGCAAAAGGAGAGACCTTACAGTCGATGGACATTTGAAGGCTTGGGATTTGAGAATCCTCATGTGTTGAGTAAAGTCACTTGTAATCAATTGTTCAATGTAGATCTGTTCAATATGGGTCTTACAGCAAGAATGAAATTTGTTGGACAAGAGGAAGAACAAGTTGAGGAGGAAATGAAGAGAAGTATTCAGCAACATGCAGAAATATCTTTTGATTACACTGCACTGAATGAATCATATAATTCTGATTTTCCAAAGACTTTAGTTTCCAAACACACTTCTTCTGTTTATACAGATGAAGAGTTGTATGATTCTTCTGTTTCCAAACCTCTGTTGGAGTATATTCCTTCTGTTGAGTTATTGAAGCGATTCTATACTCTTCAGGAATACTGCTTCACTTCTCAGATCATAAATGATCTCACTTCTTTGGTTCTTTCTCATGAATCAAGTTCAACTATTCATTGTTCAAAATCTGATGTATCATCTACTTCAGATTCATCTCTTCATGTTGAGTTTTTCATTCTTACACGACAAGTTGATGAGTTGAAGTTGGCAAATGAAGTTCTTCAATTAGAGTTAACCACTGTTCAGAAAAATGATGAAAGAATTATTGACTGGTTGTGTACTGAGAAATTTGAACTCGAAACTCAGATCAAGAAGCTGACCTAAAATTCCACAAGTGAACAATGATTATGATGCCAAATCTTTCTTTTATCAGGATTCCTCACCAACAATTCATACAACATCAAATGTTCCATCACCAATTTCATAAGTTACTACAACTGTCACTCCAGTGACTTCTGTTTCAAAACCAATTTTTCAGAATAAATTAAAACAGATTGTTCATGCAAGTAGTCACTCTTCTTCTGTTTCACATGAGAAACCAGAAACTTCAGTAGCAGCTGCACGTCGTCCGAAACTGAAAACTAACTTGTTTGATTTGACTACAGATGTGAAGAAAGCAGAAGAGAAGAAGAAAATAAAAGCTAAATGGAAAAGAGTCATACCTAAATCTAATAGGATATGTATTGAATTTTCTTCTGTTTGTCAAAACATACTCATGTTCGAAAAAACGTGCATAGGTTTTAATGAAAAAGAAAATGTTGCCATGAATATGTTTTGCATGAGTGATGGTTGCTTGCATTGTCACTGTGAATTTAAGTGTGAGTATGATCAACTTCGAAAATATTTTGGATATTAACCATATGCAAATTGGTCAGATTTTCATGCAAATCAAGTTGTGTTTCCATTTCTAAATTCAAAAGGATTTATGTTACACATCTGAATAACCAAACGTCAGGCATATGTGTTTAAGCAGCTAAACAAGTCTCGAAGGTTACTGACAGTACGTGAATTGTAAGCTTATCAAAATCATGGTTATCAAGCACTTTACAATACATGGCTTGCGCGAATAGGAACTAAAGCTTAAATCATGTTCCAAACGTTCTTCATCATCTCGCATTTCATCTGTTACTTCAAAGTCCCAAATGTGGGTGGTTAAAAATTCCATTCCTATTGTTTCTGAAAAACAACATCCTCATGAGGTCAAGAAGTCAAAATCTTCTTCTAAGCACTCTGCTTCTAAGTGGATATCCAATTCAATTGCTTCCGCAACTCGTGCAACTTCTAAACCTCCATCATCATTATTCCATAACCCAACTGTGAAATTGCGTCAAAAGCACAAACAGTTCACTCCAGACAAGAAGATAACTTCTAAATAGGGTCCAAAGATTTCATCAACAGGAGTTAATCCTGTTAATTCACATTCACAACAAGTTATAGAGACTCATCTTCCATCAACTAACAGTTCAAGACCCATTCATACATGGGGACCTAAATCTTCTTTGTTTTCTTTTTGCAGGAACCTGATTTATGGTACCTGGACTCCGGCTGTGTTAGTTTATGTGTAGAGATAGATAAATATGTATCATCGTGTCCAATACTATGTGAAATTAAAGGATCACACTGCTACACACCCATATAGAACCTCTTTGGATTTTACCAAATTATGTGTAAGAATAATTAATTAGTCAATTAATTATTGAGAAGGAAAATAATAATAATTTATTATTTTAAAGAGAGAAATTAATATTTAAGTTTAAATATTAATTGGACCAATTAATTAATAGTCATTAATTAATTAGAAAGGTTAAAGGGTGTTTTCTGTAATTATCTAATAGTTTAATTAAAGCCGAACTTTAATTAAACGGGCTTGGGCTTTAATAAGGTTCATTATATAAATACCTTATTTTGTTTAGAATCACATAAGAGATAATTACAAAATAGAAAACAACCCTACTCTCTCTCTCCCTCTCTAGTCAACACAAAAGCCGAGGACACCCCTAGGGGTCGGCGGCGCAACACACACATACATATACGGGGCATCGTTTGATCATTGGTGAAATCCTTAGGCGGTCTAGCAGCCTGTTCGTGGTGGTGCAGTAGCGGTGTTCTACCTTTAGCTATCTGGATTAAGGTTTCAAGGTTACTGCTAAAAGGTATAATTTTTATTCCCTACTTGTTTTTAGTTCCTGTACGAGTTAGATGAGATCACTGGAGGGGGTTTTGTTTTATTCCGTTATGCATGTTTTTATACCCTACAAAACCCTTCAGTGGCATCAGAGCCACTTCTAACCTCGTAAGGAACTAGGTAGGTTTCTTTTTATCAAGGATTAACCTTTTTGATTATCCAAGTAATTTTAAAATCAAGTTTTGATTTTTAAAATGGATAACAAATTAGTTAAGATAAAAAGAAGGATAAGTTTTAATCTTAAAATTGTTATTTTTATAGTTTGCATTTTTGAGAGGAAACCGGCGGCGGTTAAGCCACCGTTGGACGGTGGCGGCGTGCGACAGGGGTCACCGAGGGCAGCGGCGTCAGCGGTGAGCTCCGTCTGGCTGGTCGGCGTCGGCTGTCCGAAGCGCTGCCACCTACTTGGTCGGCAGCAGGTGGTGATCGGCGGCCAGAAACCGGCGACGGCAGGGAGGACGTGGGGCGGCCCAACAGAGGCCTTGCCTGCGGTCCATCTTCCATTCGGCCCAGTTAAGTGGTCGGCTCACGAGATCTCTTTTGGCCCAGTTTTGAGGTCCAAAGGAGTTTTTTTTTTAGTTTTAGTTTAGGGTAACACCTAACAGGATTAAACCAAAAGGTTTCTATAAGTTTGTATTTTTAAAGACTTATATTTAAAATTTTTAATTTTAATCATGACTGTTCTTGTAATAATCATGTGTTGGTTAAAATAAATTAATTTTAGTATTTTAGACGCATAACAATAATTAATAATATGACAATTTTTAGACCGGGTGATTTTAACAGTTAGTTAAAGTCAAGATAATTCATCAGGATATGATAATTAGAATCAGTTTTTTTGTATGTATTCGTTTAATACATGTTTGGGATGCCATAGCCGAGCTCTAGACCTTGTGGTTTGGTTATTTTTGCACTTGTGGTTGTGATTGGTTTTTTCTATTCTATGGTGTGGGGAGGCCTGCGTGCCACTTACAACCCTTATTCTATTTTGTAAAAGTATTAGATTAGCGGGCCTGCGTGCCTTTGAATATCTTGTAATTTTATAGTTTTTAGATGATAGAATAGAATAGTATAATTAGAATAGATTTGAAGCTGAATCAAAGAAGCAAGGAGCAAGGAGCAAGGAGCAAGGAGCAAGGAGCAGGATTGGATGCTGGAGCCAGTAGGAGCTTCAGAATGCCATGCCATGTGTGTTGTTTTTTTTCCACTTAGGTTTTGGACCGTCGGGTTTTTCGTGTGGCTCACGAACCCAACATTAGTTAAGGGCAAGGCTAAGGCATAGTTTGTTTGTGGTTGTTTTATTTCTTTACATATTATATATGCGTGGTTGTGATTCTCACGATGAAGTGAAACAAGGGTTTTAATAATAGATAATTATTAAACAGTTGTTTTAAAAAGAAAACTGGCAAAAAGTTTTTTCTCGTCAAAAACTTTTGAAATCCTTTTTAGAAAAATCTTAGATCAGTGTGCTACCCACCTAATGGTACACCTTTCCTGTTAAACGGTACTCGGGTGTAGGAAGTGACCAAACCTTGGGCATTCGGGTTCAAACCATTGCGGGGGAGGGTGTGAAAGACTCTGCGATAATCGAGAGTCCCGGCTAGAGTTCACACTGTCTTGGGTGGTGCGATCTATTTTGGTGATAATCGGGAGTCCCGGCCCAAAATGCACTAGAGGGACTAAAACATGCACGGCTCTTGTAGCCGATGTCCCGCGGATCTAGGAGTCGTGTCCAGGTTAGATATGATTGGTATAGGTTTACCTACCAGAAATAGCATTGTCCCGATGGGAAGTGCCCAAACTTTGCATCGGGAAATGTGAAATATGGATCCTAGTCTAATAATTTAATTTTAAAAGGTAATAATTATTAGAAGATATAATCATATTACTGAATCGGTTTATCTTTTCTTTTTCTGTAGATGTCTATTTTATCTGTTATTCCGTTTTATTCACCTAAGGAATCTCTAAGCCTCATCGTCGGCAGGTGGAAGCTTTCAGGTCCAAACTTTGCTGTTTGGAAGATGCATCTAAAGAATGTCTTGGATGCACAGGGAAAGCTTCACGTCATAGAGACATTGCCTCCAGAACAACCAGGGGTAGATGCCCAGGAGTGAGTATGATGCTTACTATCAGTATCTGGCTGATGAATCTGACGTCATGTCAATTCTTGTTCTCACAGCTTCATCCGAGTTTACGGATGATCTCCCGGAGAAGTCATCTTATGAGGTCGTTAGGGGTGAGCGTCTTAACCGAAAAACCGAACTAAAACCAATAAAACCGTTAAAACCGAACCATTAAAACCGAACCAAATGAAAACCGACGGTTCGGTTTTTAAAAATTCATTAACCGATAGTTATTGGGTCGGTTTCGGTTTTATACCTATAACCGAACCGATAAGAAACCGAACCGATAAGGATTTATTAATTAATATTTTTATATATTTAATTATTTATAAGTCAAAAAGAATAACAAAATCACATATCATCTTGGCTTTTATTTAGTCTAAGGCCCATTTCTAGTTTTCTAATAGCCTAATAGAGTTATTAATTAGAAAATCATAAAAAGCAGCCCAATTGTTTGCATGTGGGGTCAAATTCACAGCCCGGTTATTAAAATTTTGAAGTCCAAAAAGTTGGCCCAGCTTAATATAACGGTTAACCAATATAACCGATAACGAAACCTATCCGCTACCATTAACCGTTAACCGCCCCATTAGTAACCAATAACCCAACGGTTTGAAAAATCCATTAACCGATATTATCGGTTATGGTTCGGTTTAGGGTCAAAACCGACCCAAACCGACCCATACTCACCCCTAGAGGTCGTTCAAGGACTGGAGCGTAAGTTCAAGTACAGTGAACGAATATGTCGTATCTTGCTGATGAAGAAAATTCTTTCAGCGAAAATGAAAGATAACCAGCCAATTAGCGATCACCTCCTTAACATGAGAAGGCCCTTGGATTGCTATGAAAGTTTTGGGTCAAAATCAAAACCACATGAGCTAGTTATGCTCTTGTTTGGTTCTTTGTCGGACCATTACCAGAGAAGGGTAATGTATGTCCTCGGTGATTTTGAGATGCCGTCGCGGAGCTGCACGAGATTCTTATGTGCATCAGTGATGAGTTGAATCCAAAGCAGCTACACTCAACAGTTGTGGACCCTATGCAGGAAGATGAATGGTTAGAAGAGCTTGGAGAAATTTGTTACCCAGACTGTGGCAGCAAGGATTCATGCGAGTACTCACTCGACATAGATCAGCTAGACATTGGTTCGCCCAATGACTCAGGTATCTTTATGATAGATTGTCTTATTACTTCTTATGAATCATGGGTATTAGATACCGGATGTGGTCATCACATATGCAATCATTTGCAGGGATTCAAGAGAAATAGGAAGCTAAGACAAGTAGATATGGACCTGCGAGTAGGCGAAGGATCCATGGTTGGTGCTGAAGCTGTAGGAACATATTGTCTGAGTTTGCCTTCGGGCATGGTCTTAGAACTAGAACTTTGTTACTATGTTCCTAGACTAATCAAAAATGTTATCTCGTTTTATTTGCTTATAGACTGTGGTTTTAACTATGTTATGAATAGCAAGGTGATTTCCTGTTTTAAAAATGATGTTTTATATTTTAAAGCTATTACACAAAATGGTCTATATACGCTAAATCTAGATAACGATAATAAAGACATTTATCATGTAAGTAAAAGATCCAAGAGTAACTTGAATCAGACTTATCTTTGGCATTGCCGTTTAGGACATATAAACGAGAAACGCATAGAGAAGCTCCGAGATGACGGAATTCTAGAACCATTTGACTTGGAGTCATATGATATTTGCGAATCTTGTTTATCTGGTAAAATGACAAAGCAACCTTTCAACAGTGAGAATGAAAGGGATAGTAAGTTACTGGGGATAATACACACAGATGTGTATGGACCCTTTACTCCAAAGGCTAGAGGAGGATACAGGTACTTCATGACCTTTAATGACGACTTCAGTAGGTTTGGTTATGTCTATCTCATGAGACTTAAATCTGAAAGTTTTGACAAGTTCAAACAATTTTAGAATGAAGTACAGAATCAGCTGGACAAGAAGATAAAGCTGCTTCGGTTCGACCGAGGTGGTGAATATCTGAGTCAGGAATTCGACGATCATTTGAAGGAATGTGGGATTGTTTCACAACTCACACCTCTGTATACACCTCAGATGAATGGTGTGTCAAAAAGGAGGAATCATACATTGCTTGAAATGGTACGATCAATGATGAGTCGAAGTTCATTGCCTTTGTCGTTTTGGGGGCACGCACTCGAGACAGCGGGGTTCATGCTGAATCGGGTTCCGACCAAATCGGTTGAAAATACATTGTTCTAGGTATAAACGGGGAAAAAGCCCAAAATGTCTTTTCTCAAGGTTTGGGGATGTGAGGTGTATGTTAAGCGAACATTCACGGATAAACTCAATCCCAAATCTGATAATTGTATCTTCGTGGGATATCCCAAGGAAACCATGGGATACTATTTCTATAACCCAGATGAGAACAAAGTTTTTGTTGCTCGTAAAGGGGTATTCTTGGAAGAGAAGTTTCTAAATTCAGAGGCTCCAAGAAAAGAAATAGAACTTCAAGAGATTGAAGAGGAAGAGATAACACCACCACCGATAATTGAACCCGTGGTTCAACAGAGAATTGTTGAACCTCAACCCGAGTCTGTGGTTGAGGAGGAAGTAGAAACACAAGACCTTCGCAGATCTAGTAGGCCTCGTCATGAGCCAGATAGGTATCTAGGATTCCTTGTTGCTCAGGACGAAGGGGATCTTTTAGAACCCACTACCTATCAAGATGCTGTCTCAGGTTTAGAATCTGAGAAATGGCTAGAAGCCATGAAGGCAGAGATTCAATCCATGTATGACAACCAAGTTTGGAAGTTAGTGGATTTGCCTCAACACAGCAAAGCTGTTGGGTGCAAATGGGTCTTCAAGAAGAAGACTGACATGGATGGAAAGGTGCACACCTTTAAAGCTAGGCTAATGGCAAAAGGTTTCACGTAAACTCATGGTGTTGACTATGATGAAACTTTTTCCCCAGTTGCAATACTTAAAATTATTAGGATTCTCATGGCCATATCAGCATATTTTGATTATGAAATATGGAAGATGGATGTCAAAACCGCCTTCCTTAACGGAAAGTTGACAGAGGACATATTTATGATACAACCCGATGGTTTTGCAGATCCAGAAAACCCTAATAAGGTATGCAAGTTGCTGAAATCCATTTATGGGTTAAAGCAAGCATCTAGAAGCTGGAACTTATACTTTGATGAGCGTATCAAAGAATTTGGTTTTACTAAAAGTGAGTTCGAGTCGTGTGTTTACACTAAATTCAGTAGGAGCGCAGCTACCTTCCTAGTCTTGTATGTGGATGACATACTGCTAATAGGAAACAGTATACCGGTGTTACAAGGAGTAAAATCCTGGTTGGGTAAATGTTTCCAGATGAAAGACTTGGGAGAAGCTTCTTATATACTAGGTATAAAGATCTATAGAAATAGATCTAAGCGGCTTATCGGACTTAGTCAAAGTACATACATAGACAAAGTCGTGAAAAGATTCAAGATGGATGGATCCAAGAAAGGATTTATTCCTATGCAATCTGGCGCAATTTTGAGCAAGGCTCAGTGTCCCGTGTCTAGTCAAGATCAGGACAAGATGAAATTGATTCCATATGCTTTGGCAATAGGGTCAATCATGTATGCCATGCTATGTACTAGACCCGATGTTGCCTATTCTATTAGTGTCACGAGTAGATATCAGCAAAATCCTGGTGAAGCTCATTGGGTATCTGTCAAGAATATTCTCAAGTATTTGAGAAGGACAAAAGACATATTCCTAGTTTATGGAGGTTCTATGGATGAGCTCAGTGTGACTGGTTACACTGATGCAAGTTTCCAGACCGACAGGGACGACTTTAGGTCACAATCAGGATTTGTCTTTACCCTAAACGGAGGAGCCATATCTTGGAAAAGTCAGAAGCAAGATACAATAGCAGATTCGACTACAGAGGCAGAGTATATTGCGGCAAGTGATGCAGCAAAGGAAGCTGTCTGGCTGAAGAATTTTATCTCGGATCTTAGAGTTGTTGCCAGTATCTCTAGACCGATCGATATATTTTGCGACAACTCAGGGGCTGTGGCGCAAGCTAAAGAGCCAAGAGATCATCAGCAGACTAGGCATGTACTCAGGAAATATCACCTCATCCGAGAGATTATTGGAAGAGATGATATTCGACCGTAAAAGATACCGACGGATGACAACGTTGCTGACCCGTTGACGAAGCCATTAGCTAGAGCTAAGCAAGAGAGGCATGCGAGTTCTATAGGAATGCAATACTTAGAACATAGCAGCTAGTTCAAGTTTTTGATTATTACTATAGATGTAACTTGAAACCTTTATATTATGTATTTACATTTCATGGGATTGAAATAGGAGGTATTTACATAATTGTTTCTTGTTGTCTATTATTAGCATGTTTTAACCTATCCATGACAAGTCAAGTGATGAATTGTCTAAATACCCGTAGCTACTTAATGTAGTGGGAGCTACATTAGGGAAGTAACACTATTATGGATATTTGATGATTTATTCGGGGATGAATAAAAGCACAAGGTTGTGACCAAATATTCATAGATATTTATCAGGGGATAAATATTGGGAGTGATCCGCATCGAGTTACTTTATGGAGTGTCAACATAAGTAAACTTGATAGGTTGTCCTTAGACCTGAGATATTTGGTTTGGGGCATGATAACTTCTGTACTTTAGAGTGTTCTAACGTCACGCCGTAACAGGGTGATCATAAGGGGCATGTCTAGGTGCAGCGGAAGCTGTGTGCTCAAATTGCAAATAGTCAAGATGGGATTTGCACCTCCTACTTTTAGGAGAGATATTTCTGTGCCCCTTGACGGTTAAGACTACTGAAAATGCGTGACCGCGCTCGGTTAGAATGATAGGTTTCATTCGGTAAACCGTAACTGCAGAGTGTCGAGATCAGAGTCGAGAAAATCTGAGTATTTAGAATAAGATCCTTGCTCCATATCAAATACTCACATTACCGGATATCACGATGCAAAAGGAAAAGCCTAGATAATCCAAGGGGTGGATTATATCTCTTTATGTAAGAGATCTCATAGTCTGGTTAACCTAAGTGTCTGGCTAGGGACCTCCTTAGGCCAACGATGTACAAGGAGTGTTACTTATCTTGCACAAGTGGGAGTCTGTTAGATTATGTGCAGAGATAAATAAAATGTATCATCGTGTCTAATACTATGTGACACTAAAGGATCACACTGCTACACACACATTTAGAACCTATTTGGATTTTACCAAATTATGTGTAAGAATAATTAATTAGTCAACTAATTATTGAGAAGGAAAATAATAATTATTTATTATTTTAAAGAGAGAAATTAATAGTTAAGTTTAAATATTAATTGGACCAATTAATTAATAGTCATTAATTAATTAGAAAGGTTAAATGGTGTTTTCTGTAATTATCTAATAGTTTAATTAAAGATGGGCTTTAATTAAACGGGCTTGGGCTTTAATAAGGTTCATTATATAAATACCTTATTTTTTTTAGAATCACATAAGAGATAATTATAAAATAGAAAACAACCCTACTCTCTCTCCCTCTCTAGTCGACGCAAAAGCCGAGGACACCGCTAGGGGTCGGCGGCGCAGCACACACACACACATATACGGGCATCGTTTGATCATTGGTGAAATCCTTAGGCGGTCTAGCAGCCTGTTCGTGGTGGAGCAGTAGCGGTGTTCTACCTTTAGCTATCTGGATTAAGGTTTCAAGGTTACTGCTAAAAGGTATAATTTTTATTCCCTACTTGTTTTTAGTTTCTGTACGAGTTAGATGAGATCACTGGAGGGGGTTTTGTTTTATTCCGCTGTGCATGTTTTTATACCCTACAAAACCCTTCAGGTTGCACAAAGCACATGACGGGGGACAAAAGTCTTCTCAAAAATTATGTTTCTAAGTACTCCAGAAACGTAAGAGTTGGGAATGACAATGTGTTGGGAAAATGATCTCATCAGTTTGAATTTGATGAGACAAAGTTAAGTTTGTAAGATGAGTTCTACATATAACTTAAACAGAATTATGAAGCTTAGTCAGACTGAACACTTAGAGTGATTCAGACTGAGTATAAGCTGAATATAAGCTGAGCATATGTTGATCAGTTTATATTATACCTTAGTTTGTATATTAATATGTTTAATAATCTGTGTATATCACATAAGGTATATATCGAGTAATCAGCTTGATGTGTTTCAAGCTGAGTGACTCAGCTCAAAAGCAGAGTCAGCTCGACAGAGTTGCTAAATATGTTTTAGTCAACTAAGTTAGACTTCTAAGGATGAGTTTATCAATGTACGTGTTAGTTCATGTATGAATTCGGATTTGTTCTCGAAGAACTCAGCTTGATGAGTTTCAAGCCGAGTAACTCAGTCCGAGTGAAGAAGTCAGTCTAAAGATAATTTAAATATGTTTTAAATTCATCTTTATCTCTCTATATCTACGGCGCGGATAAGAAGACTCCAGAATCAAGATTGAAGATAGAAGATTCAAGATTCAAGATTCCGGATTATCCGAGAGTTAGTTAGCGAATTAAGTTGAGTCTTAGTTTGTTAGGAACCGTAGGCACAGGATTATAAATACTTATCTCCTGATAAGTTAGAGGTACGACTTTGATACAAAAACAACTAAGTGTAGCAGAGCCAAACCTCACCTCACCGTATGTGTTACGAATCTTGATTACTGTTTGTCAGTTCAAGAAAAACTCACAGATTGCCTAATTCGTGTGTTCGAACTATCACATCAGTTGTGATATTGGTAAGTTGTCAATCTGTGTGAAATCCTGTTTAGAGAGTCGTCAGTATCTATAATCATAAGTTGATTATAGATAGCTAAGTTTGAGAGATTGAGAGATTTATATTAGGTGGTTATATATCAAGAGTTGCTTACTTGATAGTTATTGTAATCATCTTCTTATTCAAAGCATTGTAATCATCTTCTTAATAAAAGCATTCGATTGATTGTGGTTTGATTTACTGTGTGTAACACTTTTATTTGATTTGTTCAATTTCCGCAGAAAGTGTATTCAACCCCCCTTCTACACACCTGTTGCTTGTTGTTACTCTCTCATACAAGGGACCAACACAATGTCACACCAATTTAGGGGTACGGAGATATCGAAAAGAAGAATATAAAAATAAAGAAGGTCTCATACGTGAAAGGGTTGGGTCATAATCTATTCAGCATCGGATAATTTTGCGATAAAGATTTGGAAGTGGTGTTCAAAAAGAATTCTTGTTCAGTATCTACTGAATCTGGAGATACTCTTCTTTCAGGGTCGAGAAAGTCAAACTTATACTCCATAGATCTGAACAACTACAATACATCCACTTCTATCTGTTTACTATCCGAAGCATCTTCAAACTTAACTTGGTAATGGTACATAAAGTTGTCTCATCTGAACTTCAGAAGCATTAACAAATTAATCACAAATGATTTGGTTAGAGGCTTGCCAAGGTTAAGATTCAAAAAGAATAATCTGTGTGCAGACTGTGCAAAATGCAAATTGTGGAAGTCGTCTCATTTAAGCAAACAAGAGATGAGTACAACTAAGCCGCTTCAACTGCTTCACATGGATTTGTGTGGTCCAATGAAAGTTCAATCTAGAAATGGGAAAAAGTATATCTTAGTCATGGTGGATGACTACTCCAGATATACTTGGCTCAAGTTCCTGCGTTCAAAGGATGAAGCTGCTTCAACCATAATTACTTTTATCAAGCAGCAACAGAACAAGCACAATCATAGTGTTGGTGCCATTAGAACTGATAATGGAACATAATTCAAGAACAATACTCGGCAAAGCTACTTTGACCTTGTTGGAATCACACATCAATTTTCTGCCCATACACACCTCAACAAAATGGTGTGGTGGAACGACGCAACCGAACTCTGGTTGAGGCTGCTCGTACCATGCTGTCCTATTCTTGACTCCCACCTTCCTTCTGGGCTGAAGCGATTAGCACTGCCTGGTATACGCAGAACCGTTCTTTCATACATAAACGTTTAAATAAAACTCCATATGAACTGACAAATGGAATTGTTCCTAATATCAAGTATTTCCATATATTTGGTAATAGGTGCTATGTTCTAAATGATAAAGATAACTTAGGAAAATTTGCAACAAAAGCAGATGAAGCAATTTTCCTTGGTTATTCACAAGAGTTTAAAGCATATAGAGTTTTCAAATAAAAGAACACAAAATGTACAAGAAAGCATAAACGTCACATTTGATGATTCATTAAATGTTACTTTAGTTCCCCCAATACATTCTCAAAACGCTTCTGAACATGTTTGTTCATCATATTTCCAGGACTGAACATGTTCTTCAAGAAAGTGTTACTATTACTCCTCCGACAGTAACAACATCAAATCCGTTTATTGATTTTCCTCTTGAAGAAACAACATCTGGTTCGGTTACACGTCCTGAAGAGGTTACCCCAGAAGCAGAATTTGAGAGTCCGCCTATCTTTGATTCAGATCCAAATCCACCTACCGAAGCTGAAGAACACTTACCATCTTGGGAAATCTTCTTTCCTACAGCTTCAACTCCCCATGAAACAAAATGGACGAGACACCATCCTAAAGATCAAATAATTAGCAATCCAAATGTTGGTGTTCGTACCAAATATGCAACAGCAAACGAATGCTTATATTCAAATTTTTTGAGTGTCATCGAACCCACGGAGGTCTCTGAAGAACTAAGTGATCCAGATTGGGTTATTGCCACGCAAGATGAGCTTAATCAGTTTGATCGGATAGTAGTTTGGAGATTAGTGCCACTTCCACATGGAAAATATGTTGTGGGGACCAAGTGGATCTTTAAAAATCAGAGGGATTCTGATGGTGTAGTTGTTCGAAATAAAGCTAGGCTAGTGGTAAAAGGCTATAATTAGCAGGAAGGCATTGATTATGATGAAACTTTTGCTCCTGTGGCCAGAATTGAAGCTATTCGACTTTTTCTAGCATATGCTGCCAATCGAAGTTTTAAGGTCTTTCAGATGGATGTGAAAACAACATTTCTCAATGGAATTCTCAAAGAAGAGGTTTATGTTTCACAAACTGAAGGATTTGTTAACCCTCAGCATCCAAATCATGTTTATATTCTAGATAAAGCATTATGTGGTCTAAAACACGCACCTCGTGCATGGTATGATATTTGAATATCTCCTTATTGAGGGTTACACAAAAGGAAAATCTGATACTACATTGTTCGTCAAGGCCAGAGACAAATATAAAATTTTGGTGCAGATATATGTTGACGATATTATCTTTGGCTCCACCAATCCCAAGTACAGTGATGAATTTGCTAAGACTATGGAAAATCGTTTTCAAATGAGTATGATGGGAGAAATGTCATTTTTCCTCGGTCTACAAGTGAAGCAACTGAGCACTGGTATCTTTATCAGTCAGTCCAAGTACATAAAGGATTTACTTAAAAAGTATGACATGCTAAATTGTTCAGCAATCTCAACTCCTACGGCTACGAAAACTAAGTTATCAGCTGATTTGGATGGTATATCTGCTGATCTGAAGACCTATAGGGGTATGATTGGTTCGTTATTGTACTTGACAGCAAGAAGACCAGATATCATGTTTTCAAGCTGTCTGTGTGCTCGCTTCCAGGCCAATCCCAAAGAGTACCTCTTGCAGTGTGCATTTCTTGGGATATATACTAGTCTGCTGGGCTTCTAAGAAACAAAACTGTGTATCTACATAAACTGCTAAAGCTGAATATGTTGCAGCTGCAATGTGTTACTCACAGAGTTTGTGGATCTGGACACAGTTATTAGACTTTGGTCTACAGTATGACAAGATCTCATTGTTTTGTGACTCGCAATCTGCCATCGCTATTTCATGCAATCCGGTACACCATTCAAAAACCAAACATATCGATGTCAGGTATCATTTTATAAAAGATAATGTGCAAAAGGTTTAATTGAGCTTAGGTATGTTCATACTGATAATCAATTGGCTGACTTATTTACTAAACCGTTAGACGAATCTCGTTTTAATGATTTAGTCTCTAAGCTTGGCATGCTTAACATGCATGTATGACATACTGATTTTCCTTTTTCTTTATTATTCTTTTTGGTTTTGAATACGTATTATACAGTTTGTTCGTTTTGCAGGTCATCATTACTGAAAGGGGGAGTGTCTATATCGTTACACATATTGAATATGTGTAGGGGGAGAAATATAGACGTTTTCAAAATTCATCGATTTTTGTCTTTCACTCAATCTAAAATTTTTGAAAATTTGATGCACAGATTGATGGGGAGTTTTTGTTATGTATTTTAAATAAGTAGGAGATAAATTGGGAATTAGAAAACAGAAAAAGAAAAACAAATTTGAAAATTAGGAAAATTGAAAAAGTTGTAGAATCTTGAAAGATGCTGATCGAAGTTGAAAGATCGAATTCAATTGGAGTTCGATCGCATTCAAGTATTCGAATTGAAAACAATGGAAATGCGTTCGTTTAACTCTTTTTAAATTGCATTCGATTGTATTTTGGGGTCAAATTTGTGTTTAGCCTTGAATTGCATTCAATTACCCAATTGCATTGACAAATAATACAACTTTGATCGAACTGAGTTAAAAGTCTTTCAAATTCGAATTGAATGCCTTCTCACAAAAGTTAATCACATTCGATTGAACTCAACAGTATTCGATCAACCTTGGTTTGAATTGCACAAGGCTGAGTTCGACCGTGTCTCAACAATGACCTCCAATCGCATTCGATTGAGTTTAAATTTGAATCGCATGCGAATGACCCGTTCGACCGCGTTTTTTAAGTTATCGGACCAATCAGTGTGTGCCACGTGTCTGGGTCTTGTCAGTTACCTTTTGCAAATACCCATACGACTTCATCTTCTTCGATTCACTCTTACAAAACACCATTGCAGACCTTAGTTACTCTCTCTCACGAAATCAAACAAAACTCTACCAAATTTTCTAATTTTTGTGTCAATCGATTCCTAACAAAGAGGTAATCAATCCCCACGGTGGAATTTAAATAATATTTATTTTTGATGCGATTTTTGAACCAAAACAGTTCCGGAAGTTAAGGGTTTCTCTGACTTTCTTTTTGAGATTTGATCCTCAATTTGAGTTTGTTTGGCTTCGATTGTTATACGATTGATCTTAGGATTGCATAAGGAACATAGATCTACAAAAAAATTTCATAAATTTTTAGATGTGTTTTTCATGTTCTTCGTGTGTATAAGTTTGAACTATAAATTTGAATTTTGGTCAATAACATGGTGTTAGGGTCATATTTTGTCTATATCTCAGTGTGACAAAGTTGTTCATATACATAAAATTGTTGTATGTTGAAGATCAAAATTCATTTTTGATAAGTTTAAACATCATGTACTCAATGAGGATTTCAGAGTTAACGATTTTTGGTTCAAAACTTCTAATTTTTCAAAACAAGTGTTTGGTCAAAATAAGTCATCTTAGGATCAAATACTGTGAGTACTCCATCCGTCCTTGTTGTTTCATCTCCTGTGAGTACTCCAGATGCTCCTATTATTCGTACTCCTAATAGCCATGATCCCATGATCATTCTCCTGTTGTTAGTACTCAAGTTGTGTCAACTGCTGATTTGACTCCTATTGTTCAAATTCCCGTCAATCAGGCAGGTCTTACTCTCATTTTGGATCCTACTCAGCAATAAGCTGTAGTTCCTCGGGTTGCTCAAGTAGCTCCTGATCATGCACATGAACCATCTTTTGAGCTTGCTTCTGTATCACATGACACTTCACTGTTGTCTCCAAATCAGTATGCTGGGTATGGTAATGAAGATGAAGATGATATGAGTGTTAGTTCAGTGAGAAAAGAATATGCGAGTGTGGAGATTCCCCCAAACCCAGAAAGCCAGGCAACCACATCTGCTATTGGACCTAACACTGTTGGGTCTGATATTGAAATAGACACAGCTATCCCACCCGTGCACTTTCAAACCCCACCAAGCTACTTAGGAGGTTCTCAACAACCTTCTACTTTATTGCATAGGGCTGTTACACATTATCTACGACCTTCTCCTTCGGAGATTGGACGTATTGAAACTAGAGGACTGCCTCCCTCGTCCTCGCCTATTCTTTTAGAGCACATTGATTATCCCCGGATCTCCGCATTTCTTGATAAACACAAAGACACTATTAATGCATTGGTCACACTGATAAAAAGTGTACCTGGAACATCCATAGGTATTACTACTGATGGTATTACTCGAGGATTGGATGGAAATCTTACTAGAGTCAACACTACAACAGCTCCTTTAGGTGGTCCAACGTATGTGGCAGGTACCTCAACTGGTAATCTTCGTGATACCAGGTTTGTTACACAAGTTGAGCTTAATGATGCTATTCAACAAGCTGTGAACCCCTTACACACTAAACTTGATCACATTGATTCAAAACTTGATCGCATTGAGGCCTTACTTCAATCAAGATCTCAAACTACCTTTATTCCTGATCCAAACACCTCTTGCACAATCTTCTCATGGTACAAATCTTGCAGAGTTACAGGTTGACATTAATGCTAAGTTTGCTGAGATTTCAGAAAGGTTGAAAGTTGTGGAAGTTGCTTGTAAGGTTCAAGTTGGTACTCTAACAAGAAGGCGTGACGATCATGATCCTAATGATCTCCCCGAGGGGGAGAAGCATAGAAGATTATATATGGGATCAAGTACCATAGTACCAGTTACTCCGCTGAGTCAAATTTTACCTTCTGGTGAAGGTTCTAGTAGAGATCAAGGTAGTGAATCTCATGCTGATGATGTTCTTAAACAACAAGACATAATTATCTTTGAACAGAGGCCTGGTGTAAGTGAAGAGGGGGAGATTGAACATAGCAGTGAATAGATTGAGGAGGTGAATATTGAATCAGATACAGAGGTTAATGATCTGTATGGTGATATTGGAGTTGATATGGAAATTGATGAAAGTTGTGATGATATTGATAATGAAATTGATGAGTATGTAACTTCAGTGACAAATCCTGAAGCTCTTTATACTCAAGTTGTGAGAAGGTTTGAGGATGATTTAGATCCTGCTGAGATAGAAAAGAGGATAAAAGGAAAGACTAAAGTTGGCAGAGTTAAGAGTCAAGCCAAAAAGAAATTTTTTGATGTTTCTAGAGTTTTAAGTGAGGTTAACTTTGAAGTTCATTCTGCTTTTCCACCTCCAACGGGTCAGTTTCAGACATCTGTTGAAGATCTAATTAGACAAGAACAACAAAAGAAAGCAACTGAAGAATTTGTAAGAGATACATAATGGTCGTTGCCACCAAATGTAATTGTACCTCCTGCTACTTCAGTGTATACGGGTACTCCATCTATTGATAGAAGTAACATGTTCACAAGACAAGCAAGGGTGAATCTAATCTGGAGAGACTATTCTGTAAATGGTCCATATCTTGAAGATAGAATTCTAGAGATATATGTGGATGAGATTGAAACTAGAACACATCCAGAGTTGAGACACTTGGATGAGAATCAAGTGAGAATATATAAGCATATGTTAGAAAGGTTCAGAACTCCTAAAGAACAAATCATTTCAGAATATCCAATAACTAAAGTTCTCAATATATACAGTGAAACAGGATTTGGTCATACAGTTGTGTGCTTTGAATTGGAAAGGTCAAATAGTCAGAAGTTCACATTCAATGAAGCAGATCTCAGATACATACAACTTCACGACATTAACTTCATCTATTTGTACCTATCAGAAAAACAAGGAAAGAAACCAAATGAAATATTTGGCCGATCTGCACTGATGAAATATATGAGAGAGTTAATATTCAGAAACCTCAACAGAATCATTCAAACTTGGATCAAATGGATTTATTAACAATAGTTGAAGCTGGCCATAAGTTCTTCAATGGTGAACCTGGTGTCATATTCAGGAATTCAAAGAAAGAGAAAACATTTTTACGAATGTGCGATGTTTTAGCTTATTCAGATGGCACGCTGAGGATCTTATACAACAGTCTTGAGATGAAAAATGCAAACTCTGTAACTTCTATCACAGAGCAAGAGAGACAACGTATTGGACGATACATTCAGAAATTCAAGAGGACAGTGGAGAACAGAAGGATAATTAGAAAGTGGCAAAGTTATTTTGGACTACGTAATAATGTACCTTGATTGTTTTATCTTTTGTAGTTCAAATCTTTTGTAATAGGAACACTCCTCACTTAGGGGGAGATTGTTAGAACACCTAAAAGTGAGGGTGTTTTATGTAAATTTACCAATGGCTATATAATGCCTTGGTTTGATGGTTAATACAAGTTTTGACTTCATTTCTACACATTCCTCTAAGGTGTTTGTGTGTGTTTCTCTAAGCCAAGCAAAGCTTCATCTCTAGTTCGGACCTAACGTATATACTCGTTTCTCTGAAGTTCTGAGCTTCACTAAGCTTCAACGCCTTCGGAATAGGGATTCGGGAGTGTTTGGAAGTGAAGAAACGTGTGTATGTAATCTGTGTGTGTTTATGGTGTTTTCTGAGGTGTGTGAATGTACGTATAAACTGATATGCAATTGCTTCTTATATAGGCACTGAAACGGGGGTCCATGCGATCGCATGCCCCTCCCATGCAATCGCAAGGCTTTGCGGTGGATATTGACTAGACAGCGTAGCATGCAGAATTCAACAAGTGGCAAAGCTAGATTCGGCCATACCATGCGATCGCATGGTAGGTACATGCCGTCGCATGGGTTTGCACTTTTCAACAGTTCTTCATTTTTCTTCAGTTTTGCACTTGATTAACTCGAAATCTTCACTTTTGGTTCTTTTAACCTGCAATGGTGAAAACAAAGCATTTGGGGTAATAATTTGTACAATTCACCTTAATTACGGATTAAATGAGAGAGTTTTCGGTGTGTAAAACATATATAAATATGGATATATCAATCTCCCCACACTTAAACTTTGCTTATCCTCAAGCAATCTCTATGCAACTAAGAATATCCAATGACTTAAATTAGTGCAAAAGTATATACTTTCGACAACGAAAAGGTCTAAAGGCATAATAGAAATTTAATCAAAGCAACGAGGACAGACTTTCACGTGAAAGATATGGCAAAATCAAAGCAAACTTAGCACGCGTACATGAGTCAAAACAAATATCTGACTCATACCTCACCAAGTGGTCACTCAAGCACTCAATATGTATATCAGGGTATGTGTATAAGTGCAAAAATGCAAGATTTGAGACTATGATTAGCATAAGCTTGATCACATATCAAATCAACACCAATTAACATAAACATAAGCAAATATCAAGAGGTCTTTATTCGGGTTGTAACGTGGCTAAGGTTTTTAGGGTAGGAATGGGAAGATATAAAGGTGACAAAAACAGAATTCAGGAACCAAGTTAATGCTGCTGTATTTGTATGGACATGAATTTAAACATATTTTTGGTGAGAATACAGTTCATCAAGTGGAAGTGGAATTAGAATAGTCTAAGTGATGGCCAACACCCGGATAACTGACAAAAAACTACTATTCAATGTATGATAAGCTTCAAAAATAGCCAAGGAACAACTAATCAAACAACCGATCTTCTCATATTTTTCTTTTCTAATTTTTTTTTTATTTTTATCGGTTTTTTGCGTTTTGTTTTTCTCTAAGCTATCTTTTTGGAGATCAAACCAGCTGTATGCAACATAATCGTTACAAATCTAAGAGGAACACTTGAATTTCATATCTAGCTAATGCAGTGCATGAACAACTGAAGATCTGACAAAATCTTATAAAGCAGCAATAAACGGGTAAAACTGGTTCTGAAAACTTTGAAAATAAGATAGAATTAAAACAAGAGTTATTTTTTTGAGGGTTTTGAAATGAAAGGCTAAGGCTCCAAGTGGTGAACTAGGGGTAAATATATAAAGATGGCTAAAAATAAAATTGTATTGGCTAAAATGGGTTATCCTAAGTGTCTCTATCATTTAATTGCAACAGTTTAGTTCATCGTTCCGAAATGCATAGTTATGAGCAAGTTCTATAATCAAAGCACAATCTATATATATATATATATATATATATGTGTGTGTGTGTGTGTGTGTGTGACAATTCCATGAGCTACTCGAATAAGAATTGAAATGTTGTGACTCAAATGCTCAGGAATTCTAGTGTCGAGGTGTGGTTTGTGCAATTGAAGTCAAACATTAGGCAAAACTCAAGTACTTGTGCTAAGCTAACTTCATGAAAGTTATACAAAACAAGGCCCTTATAATGTTACTTGCTTATAATCTATCATGCGAGAGGATCTAAACATGTCAAAAAGGATATAAATTTGCGAAAAATTTACGACAAAATTTAATTATAAGATTTTATAGCATTAAGAGTTTTCAAGACAACAAGACTATAGCAGGCATGTGATAGATATCCCCTCCCCACACTTAAAATTGTACATTGTCCTCAATATACAGACAATGCATGTAAACAGTGGTGTAGTGTGATAAGTGTAAGAGAAGAGATATGAATACTCCCTGAATCGGTGTTAGTAACCGATTTTCAAAAGATGAAGGCTCAGGATTTTCTTCCCACACTTGGATTGAGCTGCACTCCTATGATATATATAACTGTATAATCCGAGTGAAACTTGCAAGACAAGAAGCTCAACCACAAGTGAAAAGCGAGAGTGAAAACAAGATATAACATGGCAATATAATCAAACAAAAGGGAGTACATAATGTTTTGATGTTATATAGATAAACCAAATAAAGCACAAAACATCAAACATCGTACAACAAAAACTAAACTAAAAACAGTAAAAACTAAAACTAAAACAACTAACTATGTCAATCTACTACTGGGGCGGAGGCGGTGGTGGTGTAGATGAAGTACTGGCCCCAGTGTAGTAATCTCTCAACTGCTGACGAGGCTCTGGCGGTATACGGGTGTTGTCAGACCGCGGTAAAACATCCGAAATGTCACGCAACATGCTCGTAACATACTGTCTATGGGCCTCAGCATGTACGTACTCTAATCTCTACATCTCCTCCATCCTCTGGAGTGTACTCTCCATAGCAGCGATGCGTGGTCCCTGGTCTCTGGCATAGCCGAATCTAACAGACGGCTGCCGCTCTGGACTACTCTCTGGCAGAACAGGTGATGCAGGATGAACCTCATCATGGCCCTCATCATCATCATGCTCATTATCAACAACAACCTCTGTCCAGGTGGAACCCATCGCTGACCCAGGTGGTTCTGTAGAACATACCTGTTGTTGGTCCCTTGATGAGAATAACAACAAGCAACAGGTGTGTAGAAGGGGGGTTGAATATACTTTCTTCGGAAATTGAACAAATCAAATAAAAGTGTTACACAAAGTAAATCAAACCACAATCAATCGAATGCTTTCATTAAGAAGATGATTACAATGCTTTGAATAAGAAGATGATCACAATAACTATCAAGTAAGCAACTCTTGATATGTATAGAGAGATAAAAGATATAGAGAGATAAAAGATAAATTTAAAACATATTTAAATTATCTTTAAACTGACTTCTTTAGTCGGACTGAGTTACTCAGCTTGAAACTCATCAAGCGGAGTTCTTCGAGAACACACTCGAAAACAAACATGGACTAACATGTATAATTATTAACTCATCCTTAGAAGTTAACCAAAACATATTTAGCAACTCTATTGAGCTGACTCAGTCTTCACGCTGAGTCGCTCAGCTTGAAACTCATCAAGCTGAAACTCAATATGTATATTTTAGTTTACGCACACAACTTATCAAACATATTGATAATCTTACTAAGATATAGTCTAAGCTGATCAAACATATGTACAGCTTACACTCAGCTTATACTCAGTCTGAATCGCTATAAGTGTTCAGTGTGACTAAGCTTCATAATTCTGTTTAAGTTGTATGTAGAATTCATCTCACAAACTTAACTTTGTCTCATCAAATCTTAACTGATGAGATCATTTTCCCAACAAACTCCCCCTATTTGATGATGACAAAACTATCAAACAGTTAGTAAGTTTGTTTAACAGAATTATGTCTTAAGTCTTAAACTTATTAAGATTTTTTATAATTGAACTGATCAATTATTAATTAAACATGTCAATTTTAATTGAACTTATCAATTTAAATTGGAACACACCAACTTTTAGTTGAACACACCAACCAATTTCATTAATGAATAAGAACTTATCAGTTATTCATGTAGCTGAACTTATCAGACTTATGAATATGAACACATCACAATACAGTTGAACATATCAAACTTTGTACTTGTATTAATTGAACTAATCATAATACAAAATGATTGATCACTTAGATCATGCACACTAAGTGCATCTCTTCAAACTCTTTGATTTCCTTGTTGATTTCTTCAAGGATTTCTTGCATGTTAGGTAAATGTTGAAGCTGATCCTTTTGTGATCTGATTGCTCTGTTAATTCTGTATCTGAACCTTGCAGTTTGTTCAGTCTTTTCCACGATTTCTCTCAGAGCAAATACTTGAGATACCCCACATGTGTAAATACTTGCATCAGACTGGAAGCATTGTTTACTGTTTCTATCCAGGTACATGAATCCTTTCTCAGGATTTTCCACATAAGTGTTTTCTTTAAACTCCAAGCCTTTAGGGAGAACAAGATTGTACTTATCTAAATTTGCTAGTCTAGCTGGCTTTGTTTGCTTCTTCTTTCCAACTTTATGAAAAGAAGTTAGTAGGGTAGCTATCTCAAACCTGGGTATGAGTTTCATCGAATCAGCTCTTGCAAGTAGCCTTAGCAGCTCATCTTTAACTTGATTTCTGGCAGAGGACTTTTCCATCTGCTTGATAAGTATAGCTACTTTCTTCCATTCTTCATATCCCAGTTTATGCAGTTGACTCAGTTTTAGAGAGGAAGTTTCACCATTCCTTAAGACAAACTCTAGAATGATAATCCCTTGAACTGAACTCAACCTTAGTGTATTTATTTGAAAGGAGAAGTAGGTCCTTGTATAACACTGAATTATGT
Organism: Pulicaria dysenterica; assembly: GCA_947179395.2. Taxonomy (NCBI): domain Eukaryota; kingdom Viridiplantae; phylum Streptophyta; class Magnoliopsida; order Asterales; family Asteraceae; genus Pulicaria; species Pulicaria dysenterica. The sequence goes on from OX359293.1 coordinate 47,574,250, forward strand.
CTTCCCCTTCAGGTTGACTCTGGACAGGAAGCTCCTCTACTTCTTCCTCCTTGGGCACGATTGGCAGTCTGAGTCTAGAAAGCTCTTCATTCTGCTTCTTTATCTATTCAGCCCAAGCTCTTTCTCTTCTCTCTTTCTCCTCTGCTAACACAGCTTGAACATCCATTTTTCTTCTTCTTAATTCATTAATTGATATCCCAAGCTGGTCAACTTCCTCTTGTTCTAATCTTCTAACTGCCATCAGTGAATCTCTCTCTTGTAATGTCATTTTATCCGCAGAGTCTTCATCTGAGGCTGATGATTCACTTAGAATCACTTTCCTTCTTTTCTGTTGAGGGGCTTCTGATTCATCTGAGCTGACCACTACTGGTCTTTTGCCTTTTGCTTTCTCAGTCAGCTCAGGTTCTTTCTCTGTTTCTTTCTCCCCCTCAATCTGATCTGCTCCCTCTGCCAATAGTAGTAAAGCTTCAGCTTCTTGAACCTTCTCCCCCTTTTTGTCATCATCAATAGGGGTCGAAGTCTTTTGTTTTTGTAAGTCAGCAACAATAGATTTTAATATTAGCACCTCCTCATCCAGATTATCAAGGATCATCAGCATATCTTTCTTTGCTTTCTTCCTTTCGAGGTGCAATGCATCAAACTGACCTTTGAAGAATGTTAGCAAATTATCCAAGTCAGCTTGAGTAGGTTGGAACTTGGGTACATCATCTAAGGGTTGGTGTGGACCCTCAAACTCATTTGCACCAAAGTATGGACCCTGTGAATCACCTTGGTTTGGAGATGAAACATTGACAGGTCGTGCGATAGGGTGTGAGAAGTGAAGAGAAGTAATGGGGCTCGAAATGTGAAGTGTATGGGTTGGTGGTTGGCTGATTGGTTTGGAGGGGGGTGATTGACCCTGGGGATTGTTCATATATTCAATGTCACCTAAGTGTGTCTGCTTAGGCACAGTAGTGTGCTCTCCCATGGCACTGGAGAGTGTGGGCTGAGTAGAAACCACACCCCGATAAGGCTGTTGGGTAGTAATGAGCCTCGAGGTTGACACCTTAAGAGTAGGCATCTACCCCTCAACTCCTGCCGGTAGAGGGATCAATGTGATCTCAACTCCAGTGATGCCTTTAGGAGTGGCACCACCTATAGCAGTTTTACGTGTATAGGTTCGGATATTCTCCCTAGCAGCAGTGGGCAAGCTGGGGTGGCTTCAGAGTGGGATTGTAAATGGAATGAAGGCGGAGGAGATGGGTTAGACTGGGTTAGGTTCACCACAGCCTTATCTCCAAAATTTGATGGAGAATAATGAGAAGAAAGAGAAAGTGGAGAGGTCTTACCAGAAGCAGCTTCAGTATGTACTGGTTCAGCTTGAACAGAATGATCAGCTTGAACCTCCGTGTCAGCTTGGGAAGCTCCCCCTTGATTTAATTCCTCTTCTTCATTTTCGGAAGAAGCTGCCTTAGCAATCAGGAGCATAGGTTCATTCAGACCTTCTTGCTCTGGGAAGATGTCATTGTTGAACATCTTGGGGCTGAGTGTAGGAAACAGGAACACATCCTGATCAGTTTCATACAGTGCTGTCCCCAGCTCGGCTTCAAATGCCAAGGACAGGTACCTTATGAAAGGTACATGAAGATCCCTTGTGGTCTTCATCACTTGGACCTTGAGTTCGTTGAAGATGAGTTGTGCGTAATCTAAATTGCGTGAAAAGTATATGTTGTACAGCAGCTGCATCTCGAACTCGTTCACCTGGTCCAATCCTCCAACCTTAGTTCCTAGTGAACAAATCACTCTAGAAACCATGAAGCCCCAACTGGTTGGAAAGGTGGCCTTTTTTATTACACCCTCTGTCTACGGGTGACCCATTCTGGGTACGACTGACCTTGACACCTGCCTCGTGACAACAGGCTCGAACTCATCTGATTGAGGGAGTCGTAGAACATCCCTTAACCGCTGCACAGATAGGATTACTGTTCTATTGCCATTAAGAACAGTCCCTGTAATCTCTCCCCTGTTCTGATCATACGTACATGTATACCAGAACTCCAGTAGATGTTGAGGAAGGATATGGAGAGGTGCGTCACAGAAGGCGAATGCCAGGGTGTTGGTGCATATTTTATGAATCCCTAGTTCGTATCAATAAAGTATATACATGAAATATTAATTCAAATGTGTTTTGATTAATTGTTTGCATGTGTATATATTCTTAGTGATTCTATGTGATTATCTTAAGCTTACAAGTACTTAACCATGTGTTGGTGTGAGTTTGGAAGTTTAAGTCTGCGTGGAAAAATCACCACTTTGGTGATCAGGTTCACCACGCACGAAATGACCTCACTACGTGCGTAGTGAGTACCACTTCGCACGTGGTGAGGATGTTGATCAACATGGATTAAATAACACATCCATTTCGTGCGAATTGAGGTCACTACGTGCGTAGTGACTGGCACTTCGCACGTAGTGATTAGTCTGGGCCTATAAATAGTGCTTAATTCGCATATTCATAGATAGTGAGCCACGAAACTCGACCTTTACGACCTTAAGCCTCGATTAACGCAAACTAGCCCTCGAAAACCGAAATCTAAGTGATAAATACGAAAACCAAGGGCAGCCTAGGCATCTCTGTGTGAGTACTGTGTGTTTGTTCTTCTACTCTTTCTGTGTGTGTTTCTGTGTGCCGGACACCTAAGCAGATCATAGTATCCTTAGGAGGTTTGGGAAATAGAATTCCGCGCTATTTCTCATCCTAGATCAGTCCTAGCATTAGGGTGTTTTAGTTTAGTTTAGAACCCCGTCCCCCAGTCGGTCCTACAAAGTGGTATCAGAGCCTTGTGCTTTGATTGATCACTTTTCCTTAGGATTTGTCGATCTAGGTGTTCCTTTAAGCCTGTGTGTGCCCTCTTGCGTCGATTTTAACCGAAAATAGGTCGGAAATAGGTCTTTTGCGTTTAAAAGGTCAAAAATTTAGCGATTAGTTTCTTGAATTCCGTCCGTGCGAAGTGGACTTCCACTCGGTGCATAGTGGGACCAGTTCGCACGAACTGTCTGTGTGTGTTCTAGATCCTTCGATTGCTGTCTGTGTGCCTCGTGCGAAGTGGTCTTGCAGTCCGCGCGTACTGCCATACGTGCGTGCGTAGTGACTGTTCGCCAATCCGTGCGTGGTGTGTCCTCACTGTGTGCGTGGTGCTCGCAGTCCGCACGAAGTGCTTGTGGTGCGTGCGTAGTTGCTGTGTGCGTCTAGAACCTTCTTTTTCTTAAAAAAAAAAAAAAAAAAAAAATTTCTAATCAAACTTTAATCCGTGCTTTCTGTGTGGTCTCTCAAAAAAAAAATTTTTTTTTTTCTCTGTGTGCTTGCTGCCTTGGTTCTCAAAGTCAATCTAAATGGCTTCTAAACAAACCACTGCCTTAAACAACCTTCTTCTTGAAACTGAAATGGGTAGCGCCAACAAAGTACCGAAACTGCTAATCATGGAGGACTATCCTATGTGGAAGCCCAGATTTGAGATATTTTTGGATGGGGTTGACTGTAGATTGCGACGAGCCATGAACGTTGAGTATATGGTTCCGAAAGGGGAGGGAAACATTGAAACCCCTTACGATAAGATGACTGTCGAACAGCAGACCAGTTACAATGCCGAAAAGAAGGCCTATGCTCAACTAATTCAGGCGATTCCCAACGAGATCTTCCACCAGTTTAGAAGATATCGAACTTCTTACAGTCTATGGAGAGCCCTTGAGAAAAGGAACGAGGGAAACGCTGCTCTGAAGGAACTAAAAGCAAGTCAATTAAGGAAGGAATTAGACCATTTCATGGCTACAAGAGATGAGAAGATTCTTTCCCTTATTACAAGATACAACCACCTTCTTAGTGAACTGGACAGTCTGGGTGTCACTGTTCCAGAAAAGCAGCAAGTAGAGATCTTGGCGAAAGCTTTGCCAAAGAGTTGGAGGCCATTCATCATGATTCTGAAGAATGGTAACGGTTTTGATGGGATGGACCTAAATGACTTCATCACCAAGTTGAAGGAGCAGGAGCAGGAGCAGGAGGAACTAAATCTGGATTCTATGTCTAGTTATCAACAAAACCCCTCACTCTACTACTCCGGAACACCTGTTTCGTCGTCCACCTCGTCACATGCCCCCCTACAGTCTGCCTATGTGACCAACGTGAATGAATCGGGCAGATCTACCTCTGATGCTTCATCCTCTGGGCCATCCTATACTGCATCTTCCTCCGGACTTAATGTCGAACACTTCAAGTATGGAAGTACAGATGAGGTTAAGACACATATGAGCATGCTAAGTGCACTAGTCTCCTCTTATGATGATCTACTGAAGGGGAAGATTGGTAATGCTCATATGACTCAAGAGGACTATGACCAGATCGACGAGGATGAGATGGAGAGACAAGATATCCTCTGGTCGTATGCCAACTTAGTGAGAAGGGCAAAAGCTTATGAGCGAAGAACGGGAAAGTCAATATCAGCAACCAAGGATACCAAACTCGGCTTTGATAAATCTGCTGTGACCTGCTATAACTGTGGTGAAAAGGGTCACTTCGCGCGTGAATGTGAAAAGCCGAAGAATTCGGGACCGAGGTATCCATTCAAAACTGGTTCTGGCAGCAGATCATCTACCTCCACAACCATAAAATCTGAAGCAACTCCAACACCGACTAAGGCTATGGCAGTTGTTCAAAGAGATGAGGGAGTGGATTGGTCTGTACAGTTCGGGAATGCTGATGCTGACATCAACTTGGCGAACGTTCATGTGTTGAAGGAAGATTCTTCATCCGAGACCGAAAGCTATTCAAGTGAAGAAGAATCAGGTGCCAGCAATGATGATGAACCAGCCTCGACACCAGCTGCAGAAGAGACACCAGTGAATGTCCGTGCCAAATAGTCAAATCAAAAGGTGTGCAGCTGTGGTCAACCGTCTGCGGATCAGGTATGTACCTTTGGATTACCTTGTGGTTCGTGTGATGAATATGTAAAACAGATAGTGTTCTTAAAGTCTACTATTTCAGATCTCACATCTAAGTTAGATAATAACCTGTTGATCAAAGGAAGAGAAAATCAATTAAAAGAAAAGAATGAAAGTCTAGGTAAACAGGTTAATGAACTAGGTGTGGCTCTGTTAAATAAACAAGATGCTATCGTGTTTTACATAAACGAAATCGATAAGCTGAAACGGGACCTTGCTACCTCAAAGGTCGATTATGAGACTCTGAGTCAAAAACTCAAAAGCTATTCCACGTCTTCTTATCTTTTTGAGTACATAATTGATCAGAGAGGTCAAAGTACCGATTCAGAAAAGGACAAAAACGTATATTCAAAATGTCCACCACCAGTGTTAAATCAACTGGTGAACGATGATGTCCATTCTGAAGCTGACCCACTACTCACAAAGGTTGATGAATCTTCTGCATCAACCTCAAATGAGGATTTAACGTTACATGAGGATGTGGGTAAGCCTCAGAAGAATGAGGTTCAGCAAGAGGTTACCAAAAAGGCTGAACCAGGCATTAGAGAACTGTTGGACAGTTCCTATGTGCAAGGTCCGTTGATGCATCGTATCCATGATGCACTTCGGAAATTTGAAAATGAGGGTATTAAGTCTCCTGATACCCGTCCATACCAAGAGGTCAAACAACTACCCAAACATCAAGGGTTAGGGTATCGGCCTCAAAAGGTAACGAAAGGCTCTGTGAAGCAATACCCAGAAAGGGTCTGCTATGTGTGCAGGAGACCTGGTCACCTCAGTTACAAGTGTGATCAGAAGACACATCAAAGCTGTAACAAGAAAGTTGAGATTTTGCAAGAAAATAAAACGTTTCTTAAAAAACCATCAAAACTCAACTCTTCCTGTTCAGCATCAAAGGATTCCTAAGTGGACTAACAAACTGTGTGTTCAAATGTCCAAGGAATCAAGTGACAGGATCATCAAGACTGGAACATGGATGAAACTTCCAGTGGTTGGAGAAGACGGGAAACCCATGACCATCCGGGCTTGGGTTCCTAATGTTGTCTAACTCATTCTTCTAAGTGAAGGGTGTCAACCGAAATAGTCCAGGTTAAGGTTTCTATGACTGTGTGTCTTTATCATTTTATTTTCTTTGTGCTTATTTCTGTGTCGTTGCATTTCTATTTTCTTAGTTTCTAGTTTGTTTAGTATTTTAGGAGGAGATAGTTAGTTCAGAAAACTTAGAAAATACAAAAAAAATCAGAAAACTTAGAAAATACAAAAAAATCAGAAAACTTAGAAAATACAAAAAAATATATATATAAAAATGAGAAGTTGATCCAACCTAGATGGAAAATGATGGTACACTGGCTTTCAATACAAAGTATGTCTAGTAAAATCAGGACTGAAGGCATGTACATATTCTTGAGAAAACTGTCTGAAAATTTGAGTCAAATCAGATGAGAAACAGATGGCGTGTAAGGCATATGATGAGAGTCTAGGCTGATAAGTGGTTATGCATGTGGAAATCCTACAAAGATTCAAACTATCGAGACATTCCAAGTCTACAAGTCAATATCAGTTGAGACTAACTTAGTCGGGTGCACACACCTGTTACCATGCCAAATGTGCTTAGATGACAATGAGCAAAATGTAAAAGAGGGTGAAAATTTGACCCCAATCTGAGATGTCAAGGATCTATCAATGTTGAATTGTCAAAGAGCATAAAATGCAGTGACAAAAGCTATATTGATCTATTAGTGTTGAATTGTCAAAGAGCATAAAATGCAGTGACAAAAGCTCAACAAAATTATCAGAAGAGGTGAAAAATTGACCTCCATGTCAAAAGAGCATAAAATGCGTTGACAAAATCACAAAGCACATAAGCATGGTGGTTGGGTAATCAAGTTGTGTACCTACTGAGTGAATCAAAATACTGTGAGACTTTGAAAGAGATAGTCTTAACCGTGTATCCAATCTAGATAATCTGAAAATGCTGAAACAAAATCTGTCATTATCTGAGGAAAGTTAGGTTGACAGACAGAGTTTGAGAGAATATGTTTAGGCCCAAAGTTCTGAAATAAATGACTACCAAGTATTGACGAGCTGGTACTGACTCCATATTGGAACCTTCTCACAAAAAGATTTAATTTCAGTAATTTTAAATTCCTACAATTTCTTTACTGTTTGTTTTTCAGTTTGTTCCTTAGGATTTAGTTAGTAAATAGATTAGATTTAAATTTATATTCTTTTATTAGTTAAAGTTTCCTTCAGTCTATCTTATTTCTTGATATTATTGTTCGTTATTACTCCGAATGTTCACTGGTACTTATATGTTAATAACTTGCCCTGAAGTTACTAATAGCTGTGTGCTAAGTACAGGACAATCGAGAAAAAGAGCCAACTCTATGTGAGGAAGCTGACTCACACGAAGTGAATCAAAACGCACGAAGTTGATAAACAAAACATACGAAGAGGATTGATATGTTTTTATGTCTTTTAGTGTGTTATTTGTTTAGACTTTCTCTTTTCGCTTTGATGTACTTAGATGCTTATTAGTGGTCTTGAAGTTACTAACTGGTTGCTGCTGAGTGTAGTACTAACAGTATCAAGGTTCACAGAGGAGAAGCTCATCACATGCGAAATGGAGTCACTAAATACGAGTTACAGCTCACATCGTGTGTAGTGCAGGTAAGGGCATGACGAAAGGTATTCGTTATAAATTTTTGCTTAGTGCATTCTGCTGTGTGCATTTTGCTTTGTGCATTTTACTTTGTGGAATTTTTGCTTAGTGCAATGGTTATTGATAGAACTAGGTCTTAGGGGGAGTATGTTGGTGCATATTTTATGAATCCCTAGTTCGTATCAATAAAGTATATACATGAAATATTAATTCAAATGTGTTTTGATTAATTGTTTGCATGTGTATATATTCTTAGTGATTCTATGTGATTATCTTAAGCTTACAAGTACTTAACCATGTGTTGGTGTGAGTTTGGAAGTTTAAGTCTGCGTGGAAAAATCACCACTTTGGTGATCAGGTTCACCACGCACGAAATGACCTCACTACGTGCGTAGTGAGTACCACTTCGCACGTGGTGAGGATGTTGATCAACATGGATTAAATAACACATCCATTTCGTGCGAATTGAGGTCACTACGTGCGTAGTGACTGGCACTTCGCACGTAGTGATTAGTCTGGGCCTATAAATAGTGCTTAATTCGCATATTCATAGATAGTGAGCCACGAAACTCGACCTTTACGACCTTAAGCCTCGATTAACGCAAACTAGCCCTCGAAAACCGAAATCTAAGTGATAAATACGAAAACCAAGGGCAGCCTAGGCATCTCTGTGTGAGTACTGTGTGTTTGTTCTTCTACTCTTTCTGTGTGTGTTTCTGTGTGCCGGACACCTAAGCAGATCATAGTATCCTTAGGAGGTTTGGGAAATAGAATTCCGCGCTATTTCTCATCCTAGATCAGTCCTAGCATTAGGGTGTTTTAGTTTAGTTTAGAACCCCGTCCCCCAGTCGGTCCTACACAGGGGGCATTTACGAATGTAAGCCACCCAGACTTCATATCATCTGCCTTGTTTCCTCGGAGGAATTGCAAGACAGGCCCGTTGATTGTTGACTTTCAGCAACGGCACTCCATTGTTAGACGAAGAACAATAATCACCAACACCTCTAATCTAACTCATTTGTTAGACGAAGAACAAAATTTGTTCTTAGGTTTCAATGAAACTTAGAGGCTAACACACTTTCTGAAAGCAAATTAACAATAATCTATGAATGCGTAGAATAATCAAATCAAGAAGTACTTCTAATACGATATTCTATTCCAAGTATTTATAGACTCTTGATCCTCCTTAAATAGTTGACAGTTAGGTAATCTTCTATCTTTCGAGATAATCTTGATAATCTTCAAATTTTGATAAAGATATACTTCAGATCCACGAAGATAGTGATTTCCATGATTAGCTCAACAGAAACTGTTTGTTGAATGAAACAGTTCTGGTCTTCTTCTAACAGTCTTCTCTTCAAGGTCTTCTAACAGTTGTAAACACTTGAACTAACAGTTCTGAACTTTGTACTAACAGTTGTAATGCTCACAGCAACTGTTAGTCACAACTGTTTTCATACTTCACTTAACAGTTTGCAACTGTTTTCCCAGAATTACTTCTAACAGTTTTCAACTGTTTTCACAAATTTCCTCTAACAGTTTTACCTTTGCATGTCCAACAGTTTCCATTACTTAGCAAATTTCCCAATAATCTCCCCCTAACTTAAAGTATTGAACAATACGTTTCAGTTCTTTGTTTTAAGGGTTCAACCATAGAAAAATTAATATAAGCAAAGAAAATATTAACATTAATTATGCAAAGTCAAACTGTTACAATCAAAACATAAAAATAAAAATTACTTTTTACTTGATTCTATGAGCTCCAACCTTTCCTTCACCCTCTTCATCAGATCCTTCTTCATGTTAGCAGGGCCATAGAACTTTGCTTTCAACATATACATAAGCTTTATTTTACCATGATCAACAAACTCAAAATCAAACCACGGAGTTTGTCCCTTTCCCATCACCATATGATATACTCTTGACTTGTCATATACTTTCATAGAAATTATTGGGAAGGCTTCATCAATTATCAACATGGGCATTATTCCAAGTGGATTGCATATACTTGTTAAGTGCCTCATCAAAACTCTGATTTCAATTTCTGCATCTTCCCCATAGTGACTTATTCCATATGCATACATCTCTTGAATATCCCTTCTAGTCACACTCTCCATTAGATGCAAGAAGCTAGCATAGCTTTCTATTGGCTCTACTTCTCTTACAATGGTCACCCCTTTCTTCCCAGTTTCAATCCTTAGAAGTTCGAATCTCCACTCAGTGATGTGAGATTTTTGGCCTAGTTGCTCTGCCACAAGTTTATCTATTCTTTCTTCCACATCCACCCTGAGTCTGTCTTGTAGGATGGTTTGAACCATACCAGCTTTAGTTTGAACTGTTTGGGATTGTTAAGACAGTTGAGGCTGAGCTGTCTGCTTTTTCTTCTCAGCTGCTGGCTTAGGAGGTGGAACTGGTTTCTTCCTTACAACTCTTTTTCTTTTCACTCCCTTACCAGCTTTCTTTGCCTTTTCTTCTTCATCTATTTCAGCAGTGAATTCATCAGCAAGCTGTTGAGCCAATTCAAGATCTTTCTGTTCTTGTTGCTTAAGCTCAGCATCCAGCCTTTGTGCTAATTCACGATCATGCTCTTCTTGTTGTTCTTTGGTGAGCTTTAGCTTAGGAATATCAACCACAACCTCCTTTCCCTTACCTAGCACAGGGGGCAACCTTTCATCTTTCTTTCCTTCAATAATTGCAATGCCTTTAAACCCTGGCTTAGGTGCAAGTGGTTCCAGTTTTGAGACTTTTCCATCTAACTACCCATCATCTATCTTTTGAGTCATTTTGAATGTTCTGATGTGAAGAGTTTGAGCACCTATTTCAATCAGATGATTCTGCTTAACCTTTGACCATGTTTTGAAAACATCTGTTGTTGGATAATCTCCTGTCATAATCATTTTGTTTATCAAAACTCTGTCAACTGTTGACAGCCTTTCTTCTTCTTCAACTGTTTGAGAACTAGCAGCTGTTTGTTGTTGAATTGGAGCAACTGTTGTTTCTGGAGCTGCAACTGTTTGAGTATCTGGTGCAACTGTTTGTTCAGTCTGCACAACTGTTTCAGCAACTGTTGGTTGAATCACCACTGGCTTTAAAGATTTCTCCCCCTTTTTGATTGGAACTGTTTGAGAAGGGGTTCTGGCACTTGTTGTGGACTTTTTGAGCACTAGATCATGGGCTTGAAGGATATCAGTAGCCTTCTTCAATGTATCTGACAGAAACTTGATCTGTTTATCTTGCTTGATAATGAGCTCATTGTGCTTGGCCAAGAGCTTGTCTTGTAAAGAGTTCCTCTTCTTGAGATAAAGGAAAGCAGCAAAAAAAGGTACAAGTTCTGGATTCGTCAATGCTTTAAGTTTCATACTTGCCTCAATGTCAGCCAGTGTTGCCACTGTGAACATATCATCGGCAGATAGAACTGGTGGGTCACTCCTTGAAGTTCCCTCACCAGTACCCCTTTTTTCTTGGTGCTGGGGATTTCCAGAAGCTGTTTGACCAGCCTCTGTTGCCGTGGTTGAGGTCTTAGCAATGTTAACACTGGCCTGCTCATCCCTTGCAGATGAAACAGTAGCATCAGCCTCAAGAACCACATGATCACCCTCTAGTGGAGTGATCACCTCCTCATCGTGCCTAGGAGACAGAACTGTGGTTTTCCTTTGAATATTCTGCACAGGGGAATGCACCTGTGCAGGGTTAACAGTTTGGGGATTGGAGACGGTGGTGGAAGGAGCACCAACAATTCTCTTTTTCTTTTTAAACGTTATGAGTGTGGGGGCTTGTGTTGTAGCTTGAGACAAGGTAGCAGAGGGGGATATTTGAGTATCATGAGCTGTGGGTTCTAGAGTTGGAGGTGTAGCAATAAGTGGGACTTCATGCTCAACTCTAGTAGCTCTGTTCCTTGAAAGAAACTCTACCATTGCAGAGAGTGGGGGAGTTATGGCACCAGAGAATCTTTTGCCATTTATTAGCATCTTGCTCAATGTGGAGGCCACATGAGCAGAGGGAATTATGACCCTCTTGTGTTTTTGTAGATTTGGCAACAAAGAGTTCAGCAAAACTTGCACAAATCTGGGGTACATAAAAAAGAGACCATATTTGGTCCCGAGATGCTTTACCATACCATTGAAGATCAGTTTTGAAGAATTAAAACAACGATTGTTGGCTAAACAGATTAGAGCCAAGGCAATGTTGCTTCCGAACTCATTCCATCCAGTTCGTTTGGGACTGATACACTGCTGGAGAGTATGAATCAGATACTTCCAGTGTGCGCAAAATTGTCCCTTATAGAAGGTACCCTTTCCCATAGGGCCCTCATACCCAAGTTTTACCAACTCAGCATGCAAAAATTCTAGTGAAACAGAATCAGAAAACTCACCATTGCGATCATTGAGTTGAAGATGTTGGCGTATGGTATCCTCAGAGATTGAAACAGCCAAACCATCAACATTTGAATCAATCCATTGCACTCCATCAGCTTCTCGGAGTGTAGCATGTTTCTAAAAGTGGTCGATATGAGAAGTGTAGATGGTTGGATTGATGGAGAGAGCAGTGTGGATAGTTGACATTGATAGATAGTCAATCATGTCATGGAAAGCATTGAGATCAGCAGGTTTCGAGAGGAAGGCAAGCATGTTGTGTTCTTTGACAAACGGAAGGGGAGCCATTGCGATTTGAGAGCAAAATTCTAGGGTTTTAGCGTTTGATCGAAGTTCAGTAAGCGTAAATGAAACTGTGAGGAGGGAATGACTTATATATGTTTCGAATATTAAATGCAATTCAAACTTCCTCAGAGTTTCTGCAAAGACTAAAATACCCTTTGAACAAAACTAACAGTTGAAGGAAATAACGAGCTAACAGTTGAGAACTATTTTTGTAATAAATGTCAACTGTTATTGAAATGAAGTACTCCCCCTTAAATGAACATTCCGTTTGTTTAACAGTTGTGAACACCATGTACTAACAGTTGAAAACTGTTAGTTGTATCACATACAGCTGTTCCCTGAACACTTACTCAAGCAGTTGTTAGACAATAAAACTAACAGTTGCAAACTGGTAGTGAGAAAACATAGATAAACAAACAACTGTTATTCCATGTTAATCATTCCAATATTGGAGATCAAAAAGTTGAACCTGTTCACATCAAAAGCTTTAGTGAACATATCAGCTAACTGATCATCAGTATGGACTTTCATAACTTGGATTAACCTTTTCTCATTGCAATCTCTAATGAAGTGAAACCTGATCTCAATGTGCTTTGTTTTAGAATGCTTCACTGGATTGTTGACAATGCTAATAGCACTTGTGTTGTCAACAGTGTGGATTTCCAGTCATGTGCCATGAGCATCCACTATCCACATGCCAAATTGATCCATGATCGGCCCTATTAATGCTCTGCACAAATAAGATTCAGTCAGTAGTAGGAAGTACCCAGGCCATACAGGTCTTGGGTACACCATTCAAGTCATAATACTTAAACAGAGTTTGATTCTTCTTGATTTCATCCAAATTAGACTTATTTATTTTGTGTGAAGAGTATTTGGTGAGAACATGTGGTTTCCAACTGTTGTGATTAACAGTTGAGACTTTTGAACAAACAGTTTTTGAATTTGGTAAAACAGTTGAGTCAGTTTGTAAAACAGTTTGACTTTCAGATTGATTAACAGTTTTAACCTCTTCAGAAACTGTTTGTTTCTGCAATTTCACCCATGCCAGACTAACAGTTTTTGGTTTTGGCTTAATAGTTGTAGAACTGTTAGTTGATTTTGATTTAACAGTTGTAGAACTGTTAGCCTGTTTTGGCTTAACAGTTGTAGAACTGTTAGCCTGTTTTCTGGTACTTGGCCTCTGGGTGCTATAGATCTGTGGATTATGATAACAGTTGTGACCCAAGTGATTTGCTCTCCCACATATATAGCACCTTTTGGTTTTCACAATAGGCAAACCAGTTATTTGTGACCAAAACTGGTTTCTATTTCTTTGATTTCCTCTCACTGGTGCTGAAGGAGGAAATTTCTGAACACCATGTTGTTTGCATGTGCATACAAGCACTTCAGTATGCCTTATCACATATTTGGATTGAGATTGTGCTTTTGAAGCTTCCTTCTTTGGATTCTCAACTTAAAATTCATCAACCTTCTCTTTTCCTTTGGACTTAACACTAACAGTTGAGATGTTTGGTTTAAAACTGTTTGGGTTCTGTTTGGAACTGTTAGTGTAATGTTGGGGACTGTTTGCAATAGTAGTGGAACTGTTTATAAAATAAACTTCTTTGAAAGGTTTTGTTTCACTGGTGAATGGTTCATAGGAGGCTTTAACAAACATCACAGGTTGTAAAGAGGATTTTGGTGCTGTAGGTTCACAACAGATGTGATTTTCAAATGGAATAACCTCTTCCTTCTTCACAACTCCCTCATTCTTGTCATCACTCACTTCATACACAACTCCTTCTTCTTCACTTTCAAATTTTGGATCAGCTGACTTCAACTCTGCTTCTAATGGTTCATTGACATACCTATCAGCTACATCAGACATGGGAGTTATGTAGTTGTGATTGTATGGAGGTGGGGTCTGTTTGTATCCTAAACCTGTTTTAACCTTGTCTCTGATTTGTGATTGTAACAAGGTTTCAAGCTTAAGATTTGTTGCTTTGAACATACTCAAATCCATATCCACACCATCCAATTTTTTGGTTAGCTCATCTATCTTACTCTCTTTTTCACTTAGCTTTTTCTTAAGATTATCAATTTCTTCCTGAAGCTGCTCCTTCTCCCACTTATGATACTTCCTATCATAGTCCATTTGCAGTTCATTTACCTGATAATCTTTGATTTTCTTTTCAAACCTTTCAATGACAGCACTAAATTCATATCTTCTCTCCTCCATTCTGCTCAGAGCAGCACACACCTTTTTGTTGTGCTCCCTAAACCTTTTTACTATAGCTCTACATTCACCTGGGCATAGTTTAGAAGATACCTGTATGTCTTCTGATTCTGGTGAATCCAGTTTGATGGAGGAGTCAGTCAATGCCATCAATGCTTTGTTGTGAGTGGCTTCCTCTACTTGATCACTCCAATCAAATCCATGGCCTTCTTGTGAGACCAATGCTAATGAAGTTTGGTTTGATCTTTGTTCTTGATTCTGGCCTTGTCCACCAGATCTGCATTCCCTTGCAAAGTGACCAAGCAGTTGACATTTGAAGCATCTAACTTTTGATTTGTCAAACCCAGCCTTGCCATCAGCCCTGAAGTTCATGTTCTGCCTTCCAGTTCTTTTGATGAATCTTTTGGCTCTGACAGTTAACATGGCCATCTGCCACTTGAGATCTATCTCCTCAAGATCATCTGGATGCAGTAGCTCAAGATCCTCATTGGTGAGAGTTGAATGTGCATGACTAGCAAGAAATGCTTCAAGCACTGCATCAGGAGTGTTTACATCTAGTCCAACAGCAGAACTAGTACCTGCACAACCATCAATAAAATTAGTTAAAGAATGGTTTGAGTCCATACCTAAGGATGACAGGAGAGCAGCATTGTGGCTAGGGGTAACAGACTTTCTTTTTCCCTCTACCTCTCCCTCAAACACAATCAAACTGTTGTAAAGATCATCTAACTCTATATCTTCCAGAGAATCCTTAGTTCTCCATTGTGCATCATAAACTGTCTACTCTTCACCTAAGGACCTAAGGAACTTCCTATTGATCTCATCTTGTTCTAGTCTAACCTTTGCACTCTCAAGTTGACTAACCAGCTTATAGAACCTATCAAAGATTTGAGTTATACTCTCATTCTTCCCACTAGTAAAGTTCTCATAAGCCTGTTTCAGAAGATCCCTTTGGTTCCTTTTGGAACTTGCATTCCCTGCAAACCTCTTCTCTAATGCATTCCACAGTTCATGAGCATTATCAAACTTCTTGAACTGATGCCGGTATTCATTAGGAATAGCAATCTGAAGAATGCTGAGAGCTTTCATCTCAATCATCCTCTCTTTCTTTTCAGCATCAGTTTTTGGTGGTGGTTTCTTCTTTGGTTTTCCTGTTTCATCTAAATCAACAGCAGTAATGGGGTCCTTTTCTATGACTTCCCAAACAGCATAGTCCATTAATTGAACATGCTGCTTGAGTCTTAACTTCCACATCTCAAAATCAGTTGGTTTGAGCATGGGAACTCGAATGTTTGACCCAGATCCAGTGTTATCAGAAGATCCACCAGACTCCATTGCAGTAATATGAATGAAAAACACAAGACAAGATTTAAATAACAAAACACAGCAGATTTGTGAAAAACCTTCAAATAGTGATCAAAGCAGCCTTAATGAAAAGGCTCTGATACCACTTGTCAGGATCGGATATTACCAAATATCAATAACAAGAATTATCTTTGAGAATTAAATCAGAGTTGTATAAAGATAATCTTTCAGTTTGATCACAATCAACTAAGAAGTTGCGGAATCACACTTAATTGATGTTTAAGGTTTAACACAATAACAATTCAATTAATCAACACAATAAAATACTTTCAAACACCAGATGTATTAAAAACCGATTACGATTACAATAATCACCAACACCTCTAATCTAACTCATTTGTTAGACGAAGAACAAAATTTGTTCTTAGGTTTCAATGAAACTTAGAGGCTAACACACTTTCTGAAAGCAAATTAACAATAATCTATGAATGCGTAGAATAATCAAATCAAGAAGTACTTCTAATACGATATTCTATTCCAAGTATTTATAGACTCTTGATCCTCCTTAAATAGTTGACAGTTAGGTAATCTTCTATCTTTCGAGATAATCTTGATAATCTTCAAATTTTGATAAAGATATACTTCAGATCCACGAAGATAGTGATTTCCATGATTAGCTCAACAGAAACTGTTTGTTGAATGAAACAGTTCTGGTCTTCTTCTAACAGTCTTCTCTTCAAGGTCTTCTAACAGTTGTAAACACTTGAACTAACAGTTCTGAACTTTGTACTAACAGTTGTAATGCTCACAGCAACTGTTAGTCACAACTGTTTTCATACTTCACTTAACAGTTTGCAACTGTTTTCCCAGAATTACTTCTAACAGTTTTCAACTGTTTTCACAAATTTCCTCTAACAGTTTTACCTTTGCATGTCCAACAGTTTCCATTACTTAGCAAATTTCCCAACAGAGAACTAATGTGATTCCATCCATGTTGAATTAATTACACTGAGTAAATTAAAATTCGCACTTAGCGGTACCGAAATTGCACTTAGCAAGTTAGGGTTTTGAACGGACGAATGCACTAAGCAATTGAGGTGTTTGCGAAAGGTAGTTGAGAAGATGTGAAGTCGGACTTGTAAGCGTAAACTTCTCGAAACCGGTTATGATCGGTATATATACCTTTCTTAGGATAGAGAAAAGTTACCGTTGAGATCCCCTTTTTATCCGTTACACGGTAAAAATTACGGCTTGATGTAACAGTTAGAGGTTAGAGACACATCGTCTTCCAACGGACACAAGTGTAAAATAATATTATTAACTCGTAATAAGATTATAAACACTGTTGTATTACACCAATACCGAATTAGTATAATACGCGATGTTGATATTTACTCAAATACGCACTTGCATATAAAGTAATCACACTCAGTAATTAAATCATAGTTTGGACACACCAAGGTGAGGAAACTAATCACTTAGCGTGAATCAAGCACTCAACTTGATATCATTACTCAGCTTGAGATTGATACTTAGCTTGAGGTTGAGCAGTCAGCTCGATTTTGAGCACTCAGCTCAGAATCAGTGACGCTTAATCATATGTGTTTGAGACTGACTCAAACTTATTTTTAACTACACAGAGTAGTTTAAAACTTGTTTGGAACCAACCAAACATGTGAACTTATCACACATCTTGAGTTAAGCACATAGCTCAGACTCAATGACACTTAGTCATTTATGTTTGAAACTTACTCAAACTAATTTTTTACTTCACTGAGTAGTTAAAGTATGTTTGGAACGCACCAAACGTGTGAACTCATCATTCAGCTTGACAGGATATTCAGATTATGAAAACTTATTTATAAACTGTGCACTCAGCTCAAGACACTTAGTCTTAGTCAAACTAAAAACTCAAATATTAGACACTTAGCTAGGGGTTGAGCATACCCAATTTACTTAGCAAATACATAAACCTCATTTAGTGAAAATATCTGCTAATTGGTCATCAGTAGAAATAAATTTAATTTCAACTTTACCTTTTTCCACGATGTCCCTGATGAAGTGATGTCGAATTTCAATGTGCTTGGTTCTTGAGTGGAAGACTGGATTGTAAGTGATGGCTATAGCAATTTGGTTATCACAAAAGATATGAGTTTTCTTGAAACCCATGACAAAGTCTTGAAGCTGATGCTGCATCCATAGGATTTGAGCACAACAACTTCCTGCTGCAACATATTCATCTTCAGCAGTTGAAGTAGCCACTGAGTTCTGTTTCTTACTAGTCCAGCTAACTAACTTCCCTCCAAGCATTTGACATCCTCCAATAGTTGATTTTCTGTCTAACTTGCACCCAGCATAGTCAGTATCTGATAAACCAACTAACTCAAATCCAGAGTCCTTTGGATACCAAAGACCTAGATTTGGTGTACCTTTAAGGTACCTAAAGATCCTTTTCACAGCTTGAAGATGTGGTTCTTTAGGATCTGCCTGATATCTTGCACAAACACATGTAGCAAACATGATATCAGGTCTACTAGCTGTCAAATAGAGTAATGAACCTATCATTCCTTTATAGGTAGACTGACACACAGACTTACCATCTGAGTCTTTACTCAGCTTGACAGCTGGTGACATGGGTGTTTTCATGGTTGAACTTGAATCAAAACCGTATTTCTTTATCAAATCAAGAACATACTTGCTTTGATTGATGAATATTCCATCAGGCTTTTGTTGAATTTGTAGACCTAGGAAGTAAGTCATCTCACCCATCATACTCATCTTGTACTTTTGTGACATTATTTTGGAGAACCATTCACACAGAGATTCATTGGTAGAACCAAAGATAATATCTTTCACATAGATTTATACAAGAATCACCTGTCCTTTACTCTTTTTAATAAAGAGTGTCTTATCTATACTACCTCAGGTGAAATCCATTGATAGTAGATAAGTGGACAGAGTATCATACCAAGCTCTTGGAGCTTGTTTAAGACCATACAAAGCCTTGTCCAACTTATAGACATGATGTGGAAACTTTGAACTTACAAAGCCAGGAGGTTGTTTTACATAGACTTCCTCCTGAAGTTTTCCATTAAGGAAGGCACTCTTCACATCCATTTGATAGACTTTGAAGTCTTTATATGCTGCATAGGCTAAGAACAGCCTTATGGCTTCAATTCTAGCAATATGGGCAAATGTTTCATCATATTTTATTCTCTCTTCTTGCTTATACCCTTGTGCTACCAGCCTGGCTTTGTTCCTAACTATCACTCTATCCTTGTCCATTTTATTTCTATTGACCCACTTAGTGCCAATAATAGAATGATCTTTGGGGGCAGGGACAAGTTTCCAGACTTCGTTTCTCTCAAATTCATTCAGTTCCTCTTGCATAGCATCAATCCAATCCTTATCCTCTAAAGCTTCCTCAGTTTTCTTTGGTTCCATTTGAAATAGGAAACCAAAGTGAGTAGCATAGTTAGCTGTAGCCTTGAATCTGGTCATAACTCTTTCTTGGACATTTCCAATGATTTGATCTTGAGGATGATCTTTGAGGAATTTAAATGTTGTAGTTGGAGAGTCTGGTTTTGAATCTGAGTGATGTTGAGAACTCTGAGGTGAACACACGTCCTCAGTCTCAACAGCAGCATTGTCAACAAACTGATGATCACTGAGATTCTCAGAACTCATCATCTTTCTCAGCTTGAGAGTCCCTTGGAGCTTGTGATGATTTCTTTGATGAACACACATCATCATCACTGTCATCTCCTACGACATATATAGGATTTGATGAGTTGGTTCCCTTAGGCCTTTCAAGCTCACTCAAACTGACCAAGTCAGCTTGACTGTTATCTTGATCAAAATTTTCTTCATCAAATGAGACATGAACTGATTCTTCTATTGCCTTTCTCCTTGTATTATATATTCTATAAGACTTGGAGATCGAGGAATAACCAACGAATATTCCAAGATCAGCTTTAGGTTCCAACTTATGGAGCTGATCTCTTTGATTCAACACATGGTATTTTGAACCAAAGATATGGAAATAACCTATATTGGGCTTTCTAGACTTATACATCTCATATGAAGTCTTTCCATGTCTTTTGACAATGATTGACCTATTCTGGGTATAGCAGGCTGTACTAACAGCTTCATCCCAGAAATAGAGTTTCAATCCTGCCTCACATAGCATTGTTCTAGCAGCCTCAATTAGGGTTCTATTTCTCCTTTCGGCAACTCCATTTTGTTGTGGAGTTCTGACAGATGAGAAATTTTGTAATATCCCTTTTTGTTCACAGAAGCTTTCAAGAGTTGAGTTTCTGAACTCAGTCCCATGATCACTTCTGAGTTGCTTTACAGATAAACCTTTCTGCAACTCTACCTGTTTGATAAAACTGATTATCTCCAGGGCAGCCTCACTTTTGGCTTTAAGTAATATTACCCATGTGAATCTTAAGAACTCATATACTATCACCAGTGTGTATTTCTTGCCACTTAGGCTTGGAGTACTTATGGGTCCAAAAAAGTCCATGATCACTTCTGAGTTTCCCTTGTTCACAAGCTGAGCACAATTTGTCTTTGACAAATGTGATCTTTGATAATCCAGAGACTAACTCTTTATTGGACAGCATATTTATATTTTTAAAGTTTAGAGGAGATAAACGTTTATGCCATAACCAACTCAGCTTAGGAACAGAATGAGAATATAAGCATGTTTCATTATAGGGATCAGCAGAATTAAGATCAAGTAGATACACATCTCTTTCTTTTTTGGCTACTAATACAGGCTTTCCCTTAGCATTATAGATTGTTCCTGCTTTCTTCCTAAAAGTAACTATATTATCTTCATCACACAATTGACTGATACTAATCAGGTTGTGTTTGAGACCTTTGACATATACAACTCTTTGGAAAGTGACATTGCCAGCTTGCATCTTCCCATAGCCTTTAGTTCTTCCATGGGAGTTGTCTCCAAATGTTACTTTAGGACCTTCATCTTCTTGGAAATCACTAAGAAGTCCTTTCCACCCGGTCATCTGCCTTGAGCATCCACTATCCAAGTACCATTTACTTGAACCCTGCACATGATATGAAAACTAAACACATTAGTTTTGTTTGGGAACCCACTTCTTGGTTAGTTCAGATGAGGAGCACTTAGCATCTCCATCTTATTGAACTGACTGTTCAGCTTGAGTAGGAGCTGAGTCCTGTGTAGGCTGATCAGCTTGTTCTTGTTTAGGCCTTGAGATTTTTGCATCACAGTCCTTAGCCTCATGACCTCTACTTCTGCACTTGTAGCATCTCCTTCTTCCAATGATTACAGGAGGTAGAGTGTCTAATAATCCTTGTGAGAACTTGCTCTCAGTCTTAGGATTATATGTAGTGGATAACTTTTCAACTTTCTTAGGAAGTTGATTCACCTGATGATCACTGACTTTGGACTTACCTTTGTCAGGTGTTTGTTTGTTATCCTTATGATTAGAAGTTTGACTACCAACCTTCTTTTCCATGACCTTGGACTTACCTTTGTCATGACTATTGGACTCACCAGTTTCAACAGGCTTGGACTTACCACTGTTGATCTTCTTAGACTTACCAAGATCTACAACTTTGGACTTACCATTGTTGTACTTTGACCTCTGACTTACAGTGGTCTTCCTATTCTTGTAACTTCTCTCCGAGCCAGATAGAGAATGCTGTCTTTTGAAAGGATTTGGATTAAGCCTTTCTATTACTGAAGTTCTTTGAATAGGCTTAGTGCTTAATCTGTCCAGCACAAAATTACCAAGCTGTTTGGATGTTGAGCACTCTTCTCCATGATCTTTAGCCTTTACAAACATATTGTATTTAAGGTTTTGACCATGTTTCTTCTCTGAGGCTGACTTCTGAGACTCAATCAGTAGTCTATCCTCCTCAGAGTCTGTACTTTCTATCTCATCATCAGCTACATAAGCTGCAGTTTGATAGTCACCTCCAAGCACAGCTTGTACCTGTTTAGGAATTTGTTGGTTTATGCAATTTTCAGCAAGCTTTGATGACTTACACCAAGACTCAGTGACTTTTTGTAGTTGGTCAGCTTTGTCTTTAGCTTCCTGAAGTTCTTCACTTAGAAGTTTATTAATGTTTCTTTGACATTCAAGATCACATTATGCTTTCTTACCAACATCAATGAGAGATTTATTTTCCTTAATCTCATTCTTCAGTTTAGCTATCTCAGCTTTAAGGTCATTTTCAGACTTAAGGATGGTCTTGAAATCATTCAGCAGATAATCAAAAGCAAGACCCTTCATCTTCTTGAGCCATCAGACATACATCATCATCTGAGGTAGATGATTATGTATCACAGGTTTCAGCATATAGTCATTTTGCACTGGGTTTGTCTTCAGGCTTTCCTTTCTTGAGCTGAGTATATTTCTTCTTGTATTTATCAGCTCTGTAAGCATTTTTATCAACAACTGATGTTGATTCCACCTTCTTTGATCTGCACTCAGCAGCAATATGTCCCTTCTTCTGACAATTGAAGCACACAACATTCTTGGGATCAAAGTAACTATTTCCTTTGCCCCTGTTAGATCTTCCTCTTCCCCTTTGAGCTCTTCTCAAACGTCTGGCTAACATTGTCATTTGGTCAGTGATATTCTGAACATCATCAGTATCACTTAGGTCTGAGTCTGAGTGGTCAGCTTGAGATTCTGACTCAGTCTCAGATTCAACAACCAGTGTCTTGGAACTTTTCTTCTTTTTCTGTGCAACCAATGCAACTTCATTCTTATCCAAAGACTCCTTGAGTTATTGTTGAGAAGTTCTCTTGTTTTCAGTGATCTGTTCATGATTTAGTAAGAACCCATATATGGACTGTAGGTTATACAAATGCAATGTTCCTCCAGCCCTCAGTGTTGTGGTCACTTCATTGAACCTTTCTTGTAACACATCCAGAAACTTCAGCACGAGTTTAGCTTCATCCTTCTTAATTCCTACACTTAGCAGGTCATTTATCAAGCAATGAAACCTGGTAAACACATCAGCCAAGGTTTCATTCTTCTTTGAAAAGAAGTTTTCATATGATATGTTCAGATGGTTCTTCTTTTGCTGTTTGACCATATTTGTGCCCTCATATGTAGCACTTAGAGTATCCCAGATCTCTTTTGCATATTGACACCCAGTTACTGTGTGCAAGATCTCGTTAGTAAGGGCATTTGCCAGAACACTTTTAGCCTTGTCATCCAGATTGTAGAGTTTCCAATCTTCATCAGTCCAGGATGCAACAGGCTTCTTTACCTCTTTTTCACTCTTGTCTGTTTTATCAGC
This sequence comes from Pulicaria dysenterica, assembly GCA_947179395.2. Taxonomy (NCBI): domain Eukaryota; kingdom Viridiplantae; phylum Streptophyta; class Magnoliopsida; order Asterales; family Asteraceae; genus Pulicaria; species Pulicaria dysenterica. The sequence continues at coordinate 47,597,372 of OX359293.1, forward strand.
GGACGTATCACTGACAACAGCAGAGATCTTGGGGATTATCGGTCCTTTGATAATGACATCGGACATACGATTGTCAATGGACTTGAGGAATAGCATGGCTCTGAACTTCCACATAGGATAGTCAGATCCATCAAATATGGGACAACCTTTGGCAGACATATGTGGAAAGTTTGAATAATTGTTGCTTGTAGACATTGTAAACTTTCTCAGAATCTTGAACTTTCAACTTATGAAATCGTTCAGCCTGCTCTGATACCAGTTATTGGTCCCTTGATGAGAATAACAACAAGAAACAGGTGTGTAGAAGGGGGGTTGAATACACTTTTTGCGGAAATTGAACAAATCAAATAAAAGTGTTACACAAAGTAAATCAAACCACAACCAATCGAATGCTTTCATTAAGAAGATGATTACAATGCTTTAAATAAGAAGATGATTACAATAACTATCAAGTAAGAAACTCTTGATATGTAAACATCTAATATAAATCTCTCAAACTTTGAAACTTAGCTATCTATAATCAACTTATGATTATAGATACTGACGACTCTCTAAACAGGATTTACACAGATTGATAACTTACCAATATCACAACTAATGTGATTATTCGAACACACGAACAACTTGGCAATCTGTGAATATCTTGATCACGTTGAACTGACAAACAGTGATTCAAGAATCGTAACACATACGGTGAGGTGAGGTTTTGGCTCTGCAACACTAAGTTGTTTTCATATCTGATTCGTACCTCTAAGCTTATCAGGAGATAAGTATTTATAATTCTGTTACTATGGTTCCTAACAAACTGGACTAATCCTAATTTGCTAACTAACTATCGGATAACTCGAAATCTTGAATCTTGAATCTTCTTATCTTGAGTCTTCAATCTTGATTCTGGAATCTTCTTATCCTTGCCGTAGGTATAGAGAGATAAAAGATAAATTTAAAACACATTTAAATTATCTTTAAACTAACTTCTTTAGTCGGACTGAGTTACTCAGCTTGAAACTCATCAAGCTGAGTTCTTCAAGAACACACTCGAAAACAAACATGGACTAACATGTATAATTATTAACTCATCCTTAGAAGTCCAAAGAGTTAACCAAAACATATTTAGCAACTCTATTGAGCTGACTCAGTCTTCACGCTGAGTCGCTCAGCTTGAAACTCATCAACCTGAAACTCAATATGTATATCTTAGTTTACGCACACAGCTTATCAAACATATTGATAATCTTACTAAGATATAGTCTAAGCTGATCAAACATATGTACAACTTACACTCAGCTTATACTCAGTCTGAGTCACTATAAGTGTTCAGTCTGACTAAGTTTCATAATTCTGTTTAAGTTGTATGTAGAAATCATCTTACAAACTTAACTTTGTCTTATCAAATCTTAACTGATGAGATCATTTTCCCAACACCTGTTCTGTACCATTGCCACTACCCTTATCCGGGTAAAAACCTCCATATCTATAGCGCAAGCAGGGGCGGTGAAAGTAAGATCCTCCAAATCCTGCTGAGTAACAAGATCCATGCCCCTCTCGAGATGGTAGACAAAACCACCACCATATACGGTCTGTGTAAAGCGTGGCCGGCTGATAGTAAACAGATGCTGGGCCAGGCACACGGCGATCTGGCAGGGCTGCTGACGTGCAAAACAGAAGAGATAGAATAAATCTCTATGGGTGATGTTGCCCACTGAAGAGTCAGTATGGGCGAACAAGCAGTAAGCAGTGGCACGATGAAGGATACGGAAGAGTGGATCAGGAACCGAACAGCTCTTAGGAATGGGTGCACCATATGGCCCATTTCCAATCTCGGACCATGCATCAAGATATGTAAGTCCGTGTGGAAAATCAGTAATACCATCGGTGAAAGCAGGGGACTGCATCTCATCTCCCAAATAAAGTCCCATATGTGAAACAAACTGTCTTAGAGATAACTGCCTCTCTGCTCCACATAGTCTAAATGTAAGCACATCCGGTCTATCGTAGTCGGTGAGAGGTGATACCAGGTGAAAAGTGGAGAAAAACTCGATGGTAAGCTCAATGCACACCTTGCTATCAATAGTGAGTAATTGCCTCAAATGAGGTCCGGTGATAGCCGCAGCTCACTGGGTAAGTGCAACGGTGTCTAGTGAACTCCAATTCAGGTACCTTAGGTGCGCATATCCATGCTTGCGCACCTGTGCTAACAGATAGTCACGACCCGTGCGATCCTCATCCAGGTCAAATCTCAGTTAGGGGTGTAAGGTATCATCCCCTAGGTGCTCAACAGGCACGGACCCAGGCTCGGGATCAGGTGCCGGGACACGCGGTAGTGTACGAGGGTCAACGGTCAGTGGGTCTGGAGATCTGCATCGTCTACGCGCCATAGCTGGAATATACATACAGACACAAGTCAGAAATGCTAACTATGGTGAGAATAGTTCATCGATCGATAATAAGTTGTTCTATGTTGCTGGATTTCGAAAGAAAGTTGGATTGATCAAGGATTTGCTCGAAAATGAAAAACAGCATTTCATGCAATCGCATGGATTAGGCATACGGTCGCATAGCATTTGGATATGAAAATCCCTAATTTCGATACCATGTGGTCACACGGTATGTTAATGCGATCGCAAAACAGTTCAAATATGGAAAACCCTAATCGAACAACCATGCGGTCGCATGGGTAGATCATGCGATCGCATGATCGCGAGAATCAGAAACCGAAAACCTAGGGTTTCAGTCGATCGATGAACAGGCTATAATACGCAAATTAAATTCGAATCTAAGTACAAGAACATGTTATACGAGATGTAAGGATCATTTTGGTACCTTGAATGATGAAAACGGATCGGAAATGACGGAGAAACGCTCGAATTGTCGGAGATAGCTCGGAATCGCGTTTAGAGAGACAATAGAGAGAGAGAGTGTGTGTGTATGGGATGAGGGGTTGTGGTCGCATAGGGCTGTATATATAGCCGTGCTTCCATGCGATCGCATGGGACCTCAATGCAATCGCATAGGGTTGAATTTCAGATTTTAAGTCTCGTTTGGCTCAATCAGTTATACAACCCATGATTATATGTTAAGAAACATTCTATGACACTCCGTGATAGATTGGGATAAAAGCGGATGTTACAGAAGTACGAAAAAGCAACTATACATACGGAAAAGCAAACGGAACGAAAATATAAAAGAAAATGCGCGGAAGGGAAACGGAAACCAGAAAGTGGTATCCGACAAACATATTGTATATACAAGTAACACACTATTAGTACAGTGTGTAAGAGAACATTTTAACGCGTTGAAATGCGGAGTATTTTCCTATCTCTCCAGACCGAATGAGAACAAAACTGAGAAAACATAAGGAGGGATACGGTAATAACTTAGGCATAACTTAGGGATTTCTAGTGGGGCTTAGGCTCGAGTTTGCTTAATCGGAGACTGACCAACTCATCAACCATCGCTCTAGCATTACTATTAGGCCTGAAAACCCTCTCGGCCTGAAAACACTCGGATTGAGAATAAGTCGGCCAATCCCTACAAGCGCCCTCATGAATCAGAGTACCACATTTCCAACACTTCCCTACATGTTTCGCACACCTTTTAGCCGCACAAATTGAAGTGCCTCTATGAAATTTGGCATAATTTAGATTTCTCCTTACATGTTTCTCAAGTCTCATGACAATATTACGCTGAATATCAGAAGGTAAGTGAGTGCGTAGAAAAAGACAAGAAAGAAGAGAAATTGATTCGACGGAAAGCATCTCCAGTTCTTTTAGGTCTACCGGTAAAAGACCAAACACACTTGCTAAGGTGTAGCGAGGTGTAGTTGCACTATTTCTTGGGGTTCATCCTGGATCGGGGTACCTAAATACTTTTTGATACGGTGACCATTGACCTTAAACGTAACTTCTTTAGAGTTGGTAATATCAACAGCACCATGTGGATATACAGTATGCACTGTAAAAGGACCCGTCCATCTGGACTTCAATTTTCCTGGGAAAAGATGTAATCGAGAGTTGTACAGAAGTACATGATCACCGGCCTGGAATTTCTTGTCCTTCAGGCGGGCATCATGAAATAGTTTCGTCCTTTCCTTATACAACAAGGAATTGTCGTAAGCTTGAATTCTAAGTTCTTCCAGCTCGTTGAGCTGGAATAGACGATTCTCCACTGAAATTGTGGGATCAAGATTTAGGGTTTTTAATACCCAATATGCTCTATGTTCAAGTTCAACGGGAAGGTGACATGCTTTACCGTAAACCAGCTTATAAGGTGTGGTTCCGATAGGCATTTTGTAATCGGTTCTGAATGCCCACAATGAATCGTCTAATTTTTCTGCCCAATCTTTCGGGCTATTCCCCATGGTTCTTTCAAGAATTCGCTTTAGACTACGATTAGTGACTTCAACTTGTCCACTTGTTTGTGGATGGTATGTAGTAGAAAACCTATGGGTTACCCCATAATATTTTAATATTTTCTCAAGCTGTGTATTGCAAAAGTGAGTACCCCGATCGCTTATTAATGTCTCGAAGTTCCAAAGCGGGAAAATAACTTTTTCAGAAACTTGCATACAACTAGTGCATCATTAGTTGGTAAGGCCTTTGCTTCGGCCCATTTGGAAAGATAATCGACTGCAACAAGAATGTACTTGTTTCCATGGGAATTTGGGGGCATCTCATTGCGTGATGAGATGTTTCCAAACTTTTGACATGGGTCACAGGATTTTACAAATTCACGGGCATCCCTAAACAAAGTAGGCCTATAGAAACCATAATCAAGGACATTTTTAGCTGTTGAAACAAGTCCATGATGGCCTCCTATAGGTCCTGAGTGACATTGTTCTAGGATGTACATTGATTCTTGACCGCTCATGCATCGACATATGATTTGGTCGGCACCTATCCTGAATAGATAGGGATCTTCCCAGAAATAAAATTTTATCTGAGAAAAGAATCTTTTCCTCTGCTGATGCGGGAGTCCTTTTTTAATACCCCTGCTGCTAAATAATTTGCAAACTCTGCAAACCATGGGGCATCATTATAATTATGAAATGCTAGAAGAAACTCATCAAGAAATGTATCCTGAATGGAATATTCATCCAAAACCTCAAGGCTTGGATTATCAAGACGCGAAAGATGATCGGCTGCAAGATTTTCTGCACCTCGCTTATCTTTTATTTCGATATCAAACTCTTGTAACAAGAGTATACATCTAATAAGGCGGGGTTTAGCGTCTTGTTTGGAAAACAAGAATCGCAAGGCAGAATGGTCAGTGAAAACCACAGTCTTAGAAAGAATTAAATAAGACCGAAATTTATCAAAAGCAAAGACGACGGCCAGTAACTCTTTTTCTGTTACTGTGTAGTTCTCTTGGGCGTCTTTCAGGGATTTTCTTGCATAATGGATCGGATGAAAACGATTTTCTTTTCTCTGACCTAGAACTGCACCGACAGCATTAATTAGGGCTGGTCAAAATAGGGGCGTTTGTCAGTTTCTCTTTCAAATTGTTGAATGCCTTCATGCATTCAAAAGAGAAAACAAACGGAGCATCTTTTCCTAAGAGATGGGTCAGAGGCCACGATATTTTAGAGAAGTCTTTGATAAAACAATGATAAAAACCGGCATGACCAAGGAAACTTCGAATGCCTTTGACATTCATCGGGGGAGGCACTTTAGAAATGACATCGATTTTAGCACGATCGACCTCACTTCCCGATTTAGAAATCTTATGTCCTAAACAATACCTTCTCGCGCCATAAAGAGACATTTCTCCTAATTGAGAGCGAGATTGGTAGTTTCACATCTGAACAACATCTTTTCCAGATTGAGAAGACAAGTGCCAAACGAATTTCTGAAAACGGAGAAGTCATCCATAAAAACTTCGACATATTCATCGATCATATCACGGAATATCGTTGTCACGCAGTGCTGAAAAGTAGTTGGGGCATTACACAAGCCAAATGGCATCCTCCTATAGACAAATGTACCATAGGGGCAAGTGAATGTGGTTTTCTCTTGATCCTCCGGGGCGATTGGAATTTGAAAGTACCCGAAAAAACCATCAAGAAAACAATAGAAGGCATTACCTGCCAGTCTCTCGATCATTTGATCAATGAATGAGAGCGGGAAGTGATCTTTACGAGTTGCGACATTCAGTTTTATGTAATCGATACAAACACACCACCCGGTTACAGTGCGGGTGGGAATTAACTCATTTTTCTCGTTAGTTATCATGGTCATACCTCCTTTCTTGGGAACTACTTGGACGAGGCTAATCCAAGGGGTATTAGATATTGGAAATATCATACCCGCATCCAAGAGTTTAATGACTTCCTTTTTAACCACTTCTTGCATATGTGGATTCAGTCTTCTCTGTCTTTGCACACTTGTCTTGTGGTTATCCTCCATGAGGATTTTGTGTGTACAGAAAGAAGGACTAATTCCTTTAATGTCGGAAAGTTTCCATGCAATAGCGGTCTTGTGCTTTTTTAGCACATTCAATAGCTTCACTTTTTCATTATAGGTGAGATCATAAGCTATGATTACAGTTATTTGGAATCACTATCTAGAAAAGCATATTCTAGATGTGACGGAAGCTCTTTTAACTCAAGTGCTGGAGGCTAAATAATAGAAGGCTGTGAGTGAGGCACTTTATCAACATCGAGAGTTTCGAAAGTCTCAGAAATTAAAGGATCTTTAGGGATAACATTAATAACTGGTTGATACAGCTCAAGTTGCGTAAGGTCCTTTGGAAGAGAACCTTTCTCTAGAATCTGCGTGTCTAGCACGTCTTTCTCAGAAGAAATAGGTATGCAATCAAGATGATATTGATCCGAGACATCAACAAAGTACAGGGCGACATCTTGAATAAATGGTTGTTTCATGGATTTATGGATATCGAAGGTAACAACCTGGTCAGCTACTCTAAGAGAAAGTTTACCATCGCAAACATCAATAAGGGCTCGAGAAGTAGCCAGAAATGGTCGTCCTAGGATAAGAGGAACATTCTTGTCCTCATCCATATCAAGGGTAACAAAATCAACCGAGAAGACGAATTTATCAACTTCAACAAGAAGGTTTTCAACAATCCCCCGTGGATATTTCACGGATCGGTCAGCTAGCTGGATAAACATTTTGGTTGGTTTAGGTTCACCTAGACCTAGCTTTGCAAACACGGTATAAGGCATGATATTAATGCTAGCCCCTAGATCGACTAAAGAATTTTTTACATAAAGTTGCCGTATTTGACAAGGAATTGTGAAGCTACCTGGGTTGGTCTTCTTCACCGGAAGTTTGTTTTGCAGGATAGCTGAGCATTCTTCGCTAAGAATGACGGTTGACAGGTCTTCCAATTTCCTTTTATTACTCGGCAGATCTTTAAGGAACTTGGCATACCTTGACATCTGAGCCAAAGCTTTAACAAATGGAATATTGATGTGGAGCTGTTTGAAAAGTTCGAGGAACTTTTTTTAATGCTCCTCTATTTGTTCCTTCTTTAGTCGCTGAGGATAAGGAATCCTGGGCTGATATTTAGGAATCGGGGGCTTAACTTGCGCGGTACTTGTTGGGCGTAGCCTATTTTGTGCTTCGTTAGTCTCCTCGACTGGGACTTGAGTTTCGGTAGATTCTGAGTTTGTATTATCTTTGGATGTGGCGGGGGTGGTTGGTTGATCAACTGGAGGCATCGGAGGTGGGACCATGGTGGTACCACTCCTGAGAATGATAGCTTTAACATCGGCCCTAGGATTGGTCTCGGTGTTACTCGGTAGACCACCCAGTTGTCGTTCCGACAACGAGTTAGCTATCTGGCTTAATTGATTTTCCAGGCTTTTGAATGAAGCTTGAAGAACTTTCATGTCATTTTTGTGATGGACGAAACGACTTTCAACAGCTGAGGAGAATCTGTCAAGTAATCTCTCAATCTTTGATTGATTTTGAACAGGTTGAGGGTTTTAAGATAAACCTAAACCTTGTTGGGTTTGATTTTGCTGAGAAAATCCAGGAGGGGGATTACTAGAAGTACCCGCTCTAGATTTCCAAGAGAAATTTCTGATGATTTCTCCAGCCAGGGTTATAAGAATTTGAGTAGGGATTGTTTTGGGGTCTTTGAATACCCTTGTAATCCACCTCTTCTGTAGAGGCGAAATTGTTGCCAGTTTGACAATCTCTACTTAAGTGAGGACCATTGCAGAACTCACATGAAGACTACACTACATTTACTTTCATTTGGTCGAGCTTTTGGGATAAAGCTTAAACTTGTACAGTGAGTAAAGTGACAGTGTCAACTAGGATGATACCAGCTGTTTTGGGTTGTTTCATTCGTGAGGAATGCCACTGATAGCTGTTCATAGCCATTTCCTCAATGAGCTCATGAGCTATCTCAGGAGTTTTATTCGTGCTTGTGCCTCCTGCTGCAACATCGATCATTTGGCGTGTAGTCACTGTCAGGCCATTGTAGAATGTTTGAACTTGAAGCCACATTGGTAATCTGTGATGAGGGCATCAACGCAGTAAATCCTTATACCTTTCCCATGTATCATACAAAGATTCTCCCTCTTGTAGCTAGTAAGATGAAATATCATTACGAAGTTAAGCCGTTTTTGAAGGTGGGAAATATTTCTGAAGAAAATTTTAGGCTAAATCGTCCCATGTAGTGATAGAACAAGTAGGAAGGGAGTTAAGCCAAAGCTTGGCTTTACTTTTGAGTGAAAATGGAAAGAGGCGTAAGAGAATAGCGTCTTGAGAGACACCGTTCATCTTGAACGTATTACAGATCTCGAGAAAATTCTGAAGATGATTATTAGGATCCTCTTCGGGTAAACCGTGAAATTGAACTATGTTTTGAACCATTTGAATGATATTAGGCTTAATTTCAAAATTGTTGGCGGTGACAGGAAGACGAACGACACTTGCGTGCATTTCATTAAGAGTAGGACGAGCGAAATCTTCTAATGTTTTAGTATTCGGTGGATCTGGTGGACCTTCAGCCATATTGCGTACACGATTTCGGTTACGAGCGGCTCGTCTACGTGCCAAATGTCGGCGACGTAAAAATTCGCATTCAGGCTCTGCGTAAGGTTCAACGAGCTCAATTGTTCAAGAGAGAACAAAAGAGATGATGTAGATTTTGCAAGGAAGTGGAAAATATGGAAGGAAGTAAAAATACAAGAAGGAAACACACAAATAAGAAAAAGAAAATGAAAACGAAACCCTTGACCACTAAGAAAAGAAACGATTGCTTAAAAGTCTTTGAAGGCTATCTCTAATGGAATTCTGTTGTTCCTTTAATTGACGAATTTGTTCGTGAATCTGATAGATCTCAAAGAGGTCGACTTCAAAGAGCAACTCGTATCCTAAAGCCCAAATTTGATTTTCAAGAAGATCAATTTCGATACGATAATTACTAGTTCTCTTTTGAAGCTTTTCTGAACGGACACACATGACCAGAGGATAAAGACTGAATGAAAATTTCAAATACTAAGGAGTGTGAACATCCCTTAATCTTTGATTAATTTAACGCTGAATACTTCATGTATTCCCAATGATTGATCTCGTTTTGAATTTGTTTCCATTCCTGATAGTTGTTAGTAGATTCTGCCCTTATCTCAAGGTCATCGATGGTCAGGTCAAAGATTTTGAGATTGTTACGGTAATACTTAATTAATTTTCGAATTTTCTTAGAATAGACACACATGAGTGAAACAAATTTTAAAAGAAGACTAAAGACTCCAGAAACTTAAAAAGTTAGAGTATGAGCCATGATCCTTCGGATGAAAGCTTGATTGAGATAAATCAAAATATGTTCATGGCGAATACGATTTCTCAATCTTTCGATTTCTTGGGGGTCGGTTTCAGACTGCAAAGCTTCTTCGAAATATTTTAAGAGGATTTCAGAACTTTTGATGTTATTACGGTACTCTTTAATCCTTCTCCGAAGTTCAGCAGTGTATTCACACATAAAGGAAAAACGAAAAGAAAGAAAATGTATGGAAACAGATAGAAAACTAAACACAGGACGAAAATTAGACAAAAGAAAGCAATTGGGGATGGTAAAGATGAAAAATAGTAACTCGACTAGATGATAGGCATGTTGAGAATATAGTCGATATTACTTTTAGTGATCATCACCATGTGTTCCCAATAGTCAATCTCGGCTAAGATTAAATCAAAGTCCGCAAGAGTAGTAGTAGCCAATACTTGTTGCTCAATTATTTCAATCTTCGTTTTAAACAATGCGAGACAAGCACGGCAAAACTTATAACTTTCTTTTATCTACTTTGAGTAAACACATATAATAGAAAATAAAACAGAAAACAAGGAAAACTAAACTATAAAAATAAAATACTAATATTAAAAATAACAGGTAGCAAGTAGAAAAAAAAACCAAATCAACAATTAGATCTTTTCTAATATTGCCAAAACATAGTCCCCGTCAACGGCACCAAAAAACTTGCTGTGCAGCCCGCGTACTGGTTTTTTAAGATGATTAAAAGCTTTTCACACTGTTGTTTTTAAAATTTGTAAAATGGAATTACTAAATAAATACTACACACGACTCAGGCAAGTATGACCTGGTCAGTAGTAGTATAGATCGGGTAAGACCGAGTGTCGAACCACAGGGTAAAGATTTTGGCAACTACTACTATTCAAACATCATCATTGTTTGGTAATTAAACAATAACAAGTGATTTATCAGATTAGGATTAATTATAGAAAATAGTGTTGGGAAGATGATCTCATCAGTTGAAATTTGATGAGACAAAGTTAAGTTTGTTAGATATGTTCTAGATATAACTTAAACAGAATTATGAGCCTTGATCAGACTGAACACGTATAGTGTTTCAGACTGAGCATCAGCTGTATATAAGCTGAGCATATGTTTGATCAGCTTATACTATATCTTAGTAAGATTATCACTATGTGTGATAAGCTGTGTATGTCACCTAAGATATATATTGAGCTTTCAGCCTGATGTGTTTCAAGCTGAGTGACTCAGCGTATATACTGAGTCAGCTCAACAGAGTTGCTAAATAAGTTCTAGTTAACTCTTAAGACTTCTAAGGATGAGTTTATTAATATACGTGTTAGTTCATGTTGGTTTTCGAGTTTGTTCTCGAAGAACTCAGCTTGATAAGTTTCAAGCTGAGTAACTCAGCGCGAGTAAGAAGTCAGCCTAAAAAAAATTTAAATATGTTTTAACTTTATCTTTTTAACTCTCTACATCTACGGGAAGGATAAGAAGACTCCAGAATCAAGATTGAAGATTGAAGACTCAAGATTCAAGATTCAAGATTCCGAGTTATCTGGTAGTTAGTTAGCAAATTAGGATTAGTCCAGTTTGTTAGGAACCGTATGAACAGGATTATAAATACTTATCTTCCTGATAAGTTTAGAGGTACGACTACAACGACGATTACGACTAAGTGTTGCAGAGTCAAATACTTCACCTCAACCGTATGTGTTACGATTCTTGAACCACTGTTTGTCAGTTCAACGTGATCAAGATATTCACAGATTGCCAAGCTATTCGTGTGTTCAAATACTCACATTAGTTGTGAGATTGGTAAGTTTTCAATTTGTGATTAAATCCTGTTTAGAGAGTCGTCAGTATCTATAATCATAAGTTGATTATAGATAGCTAAGTTTGCAAGATTGAGAGATTTATATTAGGTGTTTACATATAAAGAGTTGCTTACTTGATAGAGTCTGTAATCATCTTATTATTAATGAAAAGCAAAGCATTCGATTGTGGTTTGATTTACTTTGTGTAACACTTTATTTTGATTTGTTCAATATCCGCAGAAAGTGTATTCAATCCCCCTTCTACACATCTGTTTGTTGTTGTTATTCTCACCAAGGGACCAACAACTGGTATCAGAGCAGGTTGAACAAGTTTATAAGTTGAAAGTTCAAGATTCTGAGAAAGTTCAAGATGTCTACAAGCAACAATTCTTCAATCTTTCCTCAGATGTCTGCCAAAGGTTGTCCCATCTTTGATGGATCTGATTATCCTATGTGGAATTCAGAGCCTTGCTATTCCTCAAGTTCATTGACAATCGTATGTATGATGTTATCACAAAAGGACCAATAATCCCCAAGATTCCTGCAACTGTTAGTGATTCGTCTCCTGACAGATCTGAAAAGGATATGAGAAAGCCTGTTGCGTCCTAGACTGAAAAAGATTGGAAACTACATTCTTTGGATGACAAGGCAAAGAGTATTCTGGCAAATGCCCTGACAAATGAGATCTTGCATACAGTGACTGGGTGTCAAACTGCGAAAGAGATCTGGGATACATTGAGTATTACATATGAGGGTACTGATCTGGTCAAGTAGCAGAAGAAGAATCATTTGAATAGATCTTATGAAAACTTCTTCTCTAAGAAGAATGAAACCTTGCCTGATTTGTTCACAAGGTTTCACTGCTTGATAAATGACCTGCTAAGTGTAGGTGTGAAGAAAGATGAAGCTGAAGTAGTGCTGAAGTTTCTGGATATGTTACCAGAAAGGTTCAATGAAGTAACCACAGCACTAAGTGCTGGAGGCACACTACATATGTATAACCTACAGTCCATCTATGGGTTCTTGCTTAATAATGAACAGATTACAGAACACAAGAAATATTCTCAACAACAACTTAAGGATTCTTTGGATAAAGCTGATATTGCATTAGTTACACAGAAAAAGAAGAAAGGTACCAAAGCCTTAGTTGTTGAATCTGAGACTGAGTCAGAATCTCAAGTTGATCACTCAGACTCAGACTCAGGTGATACTGATGATGTTCAGACTATCACTGAGCAGATAGCTATGTTGGCCAGACGTTTGAGAAGAGCTCAACGGGGAAGAGAAAGATCTGGCAGTGGCAAAGGGAAGAGTTCTTTTGATCCTAAGAAGGCTTTCAACTGTCAGAAGAAGGGACACATTGCTGCTGAGTGCATATTAAAGAAGGAAGAATCAGCATCAGTTGCTTATAAGAATGCTTACAGAGCTGATAAATACAAAAGAAATATACTCAGCTCAAGAAAGGAAAGCCAGAAGACAAACCCAGTGCAAAAGGATTATATCCTGAAACCTGGGATAATGAATCATCTACCTCAGATGATGTATGTCTAATAGCTCAAGAAGATGAAGAGTTTGAAATTGACGAAGTTGATTATGGGTTGTCCGAGTCAACTTTTGAAGCTGACATGAAGGAAGCTGAGGAGAACAACAAGCTTAGTGATTGGGATCCTGCTTCCATGTACAAGGTTAGTAATTTCGACTCTTACACCGATGAAGAAAAGGGTCTTGCCTTCGACTATTTGTTAAATGATTTCAAGACCATCCTTAAGTCTCAAAAGGACCTCAAAGTTGAGATAGCTAAACTAAAGAATGAGATTAAGGAAAATCAATCTCTCATTGATGTTGGTAAGAAAGCACAATGTGATCTTGAATGTCAAAGACACATTAATAAACTTCTAAGTGAAGAACTTCAGGAAGCTAAAGTCAAAGCTGACCAACTTCAAAAGGTCACTGAGTCTTGGTGTAAGTCATCAAAGCTTGCTGAAAAGTGCATAAACCAACAAATTCCTAAACAGGTACAAGCTGTACTTGGAGGTGAATATCAAACTGCAGCTTATGTAGCTGATGATGAGATAGCAAGTACAGACTCTGAGGAGGATAAACAACTAATTGAGTCTCAGAAGTTAGCCTCAGAGAAGAAACATGGTCAAAACCTTAAATACAATATGTTTGTAAAGGCTAAAGATCATGGAAATGAGTGCTCAACATCCAAACAGCATGGTAAGTCTGTGCTGGACAGATTAGGCACTCAGCCTATTCAAAGAACTTCAGTCATAGAAAGGCTTAATCCAAATCCTGTCAAAAGACAACATTCTCTATCTGGCTCGGAGAGAAGTTACAAGAATAGGAAGACCACTGTAAGTCAGAGGTCAAATCACAACAATGGTAAGTCCAAAGTTGTGGATCTTGGTAAGTCCAAGAAGATCAACAGTGGTAAGTCCAAATCTGTTGAAACTGGTGAGTCCAGTAAGCTTGACAAAGGTAAGTCCAAGGCCATGGAAAAGAAGTTTGTTGGTCAAGCTTCTAATCAAAATGACAACAAACAAAGACCTGACAAAGGTAAGTCCAAAGTCAGTGAGAATCAAGTGAATCAACTTGCAAAGAAAGTTGAAAAGTTATCCACTACATATAATCCCAAGACTGAGAGCAAGTTCTCATAAGGATTATTAGACACTCTACCTCCTGTAATCATTGGAAGAAGGAGATGCTACAAGTGCAGAAGTAGAGGTCATGAGGCTAAGGATTGTGACGTTGAAATCTCAAGGCCTGAACAAGAACAGGCTGATCAGTCTACACAGGAGTCAGCTCCTGCTCAAGCTGAACAGTCAGTTCAACAAGATGGAGATGCTAAGTGCTCCTCATCTGAACCCACCAAGAAGTGGGTTCCCAAACAAAACTAATGTGTTTAGTTTTTATATCATGTGCAGGGTTCAAGTAAATGGTACTTGGATAGTGTATGCTCAAGGCACATGACCGGGTGGAAAGGACTTCTTAGCGATTTTCAAGAAGACGAAGGTCCTAAAGTAACATTTGGAAACAATTCCTATGGAAGAACTAAAGGCTATGGGAAGATGCATGCTGGCAAAGTTACTTTCCAGAAGGTTGCATATGTCAAGGGTCTCAAGCACAATCTGATTAGTATCAGCCAATTGTGTGATGAAGACAACATTGTTACTTTTAGTAAGAAAGAAGGAACAATATATAATGCTAAGGGAAAACCTGTATTAATAGCTAAAAGAGATATATATGTGTATCTATTTGATCTTAATTCTGCTGATCCCTATACTGATACCTCCTTGTATTCCCAATCTGTTCCTAAGCTGAGTTGGTTGTGGCATAAACGTTTATCACATCTAAATTTTAAAAATATAAACATGCTATCCAATAAAGAGTTAGTCTCTGGATTTCCAAAGATCACATTTGTGAAGGACAAATTGTGTTCAGCTTGTGAACAAGGGAAACACCATAAAGGGTCCTTTAAATCAAAGAAAAATTTTTCAATAACAGACCCACTGCATATGTTGCATATGGATATGTTTGGACCCATAAGTACTCCAAGCCTAAGTGGCAAGAAGTACACACTGATGATAGTAGATGAGTTCTCACGATTCACCTGGGTAATATTCCTTAAAGCCAAAAGTGAGGCTGCCCTGGAGATAATAAGTTTTATCAAACAGGAAGAGTTGCAGAAAGGTAAGTCTGTAAAGCAACTCAGAAGTGATCATGGGACTGAGTTCAGAAACTCTACCCTTGAAAGCTTCTGTGAACAAAAGGGAATATTACAAAATTTCTCATCTGTCAGAACTCCCCAACAAAATGGAGTTGCTGAGAGGAGAAATAGAACCCTAATTGAGGCTGCTAAAACAATGTTGTGTGAGGCAGGATTGAAACTTTATTTTTGGGATGAAGCTGTCAGTACAGCCTGTTATATCCAAAATAGATCAATCACTGTCAAAAGACATGGTAAAACATCATATGAGATGTATAAATCTAGAAAGCCCAATATAGATTATTTCCATGTCTTTGGTTCAAAATGCTATGTGTTGAATCAAAGAGATCAGCTCCATAAGTTGGAACCCAAAGCTGATCCTGGAATATTCGTTGGCTATTCCTCAATCTCTAAATCATATAGGTGTATAATACTATAAGAAAGGCTATAGAAGAACCAATTCATGTCTCATTTGATTAAGATAGTCTTGATCAAGCTAAGAAAAGACAAGCTGACTTGGTTAGTCTG
This sequence comes from Pulicaria dysenterica, assembly GCA_947179395.2. Classification (NCBI taxonomy): domain Eukaryota; kingdom Viridiplantae; phylum Streptophyta; class Magnoliopsida; order Asterales; family Asteraceae; genus Pulicaria; species Pulicaria dysenterica. Next base: position 47,613,167 of record OX359293.1, read on the forward strand.
AGTGAGCTTGAAAAGCCTGAGGAACCCAATATGTCAAATCCTATTTATGTCATGGGATATGATAGTGATGATGATGTGTGTCCATTAAAGAAATCTTCACAAGCTCCAAGGGACTCTCAAGTTGAGAAAGATGATGAGTTCGTTAATCCTTTTGGAGCTAAAGTCACTCAGACGGAGGATCTCAGTGATCATCGGTTTGTTGACAATGCTGCCATTGAGACTGAGGATGTATGTTCACCTCAGAGTTCTCAACATCACTCAGATCCAGAACCAGATTCTCCAACTACAACATTCAAATTCCTCAAAGACCATCCTCAAGATCAAATCATTGGAAATGTCCAAGAGAGGGTTATGACCAGATCAAAGGCTATAGCTAACTACGCTGCTCACTTTGGTTTCCTATCTCAAATGAAACCAAAGAAGACTGAAGAAGCCTTAGAGGATGAGGATTTGATTGAAGCTATGCAAAAGGAATTAAATGAGTTTGAGAGAAATAAGGTCTGGAACCTTGTCCCTGCCCCCAAAGATCATTCAATTATAGGCACCAAGTGGGTCTATAGGAATAAAATGGACAAGGATGGAGTGATAGTTAGGAACAAAGCCAGGCTGGTAGCACAAGGGTATAAGCAAGAAGAAGGAATCGATTATGATGAGACCTTTGCCCCTGTTGCTAGAATTAAATCCATAAGGCTGTTCCTGGCCTATGCAGCATATAAAGACTTCAAAGTCTATCAAATGGATGTGAAAAGTGCTTTCCTAAATGGAAAACTTCAGGAGAAAGTCTATGTGAAACAACCTCCTGGCTTTGTTAGTTCAAAGTTTCCACATCATTTCTATAAGTTAGACAAGGCTTTTTATGGTCTTAAACAAGCTCCAAGAGCTTGGTATGATACACTGTCCAACTATCTACTATCAATGGATTTCACCAGAGGTAGTATAGATAAGACACTCTTTATTAAAAAGAGTAAAGGACAGGTGATTCTTGTACAAATCTATGTGGATGATATTATTTTTGGTTCCAAAAATGAATCTCTGTGTGAATGGTTCTCCAAAATAATGTCACAAAAGTACAAGATGAGCATGATGGGTGAGATGAAATATTTCCTGGGTTTACAAATTCAACAAAAGCCTGATGGAATATTCATCAATCAAATCAAGTATGTTCTTGATTTGATAAATAATTATGGTTTTGATTCTAGTTCAACCATGAAAACACCCATGTCACCAGCTGTCAAGCTGAGTAAATACTCAAATGGTAAGTCTGTGTGTCAGTCTACCTATAAAGGAATGATAGGTTCATTACTCTATTTGACAGCTAGTAGACCAGATATCATGTTTGCTACATGTGTTTGTGCAAGATATCAGGCAGATCCTAAAGAATCACATCTTCAAGCTGTGAAAAAGATCTTTAGGTACCTTAAAGGTACACCAAATCTAGGCCTTTGGTATCCAAAAGACTCTGGATTTGAGTTAGTTGGTTTTTCAGATGCTGATTATACTGGGTGCAAGTTACACAGAAAATCAACTACTGGAGGATGTCAAATGCTTGGAGGGAAGTTAGTCAGCTGGACTAGTAAGAAACAGAACTCAGTGGCTACTTCAACTGCTGAAGCTGAATATGTTGCAGCAGGAAGCTGTTGTGCTCAAATCCTATGGATGCAGCATCAACTTTAAGACTTTGGTATGAGTTTCAAGAAAACTCCTATCTTCTGTGATAACCAAAGTGCTATAGCCATAACTTACAATCCATTCTTCCACTCAAGAACCAAGAACATTGAAATTAGACATCACTTCATCAGGGATATCGTGGAAAAAGGTAAAGTTGACATAAAATTTATCTCTACTGATGACCAATTAGAAGATATCTTTATTAAATCCCTTGATGAAAAGAGGTTTATGTATCTGCTAAGTGAATTGGGTATGCTCAACCCCTAGCTAAATGTCTAGAATCTGAGTTTTCAGTTTGACAAAGACTAAGTGTCTTAAGCTGAGTGCACAGTTTATATATAAGTTTTCATAAACTGTATAACCTGTCAAGCTGAATGATGAGTTCACACGTTTGGTAAGTTCCAAACATACGTTGACTACTCAGTGTAGTTAAAAATGTAAGTTTGAGTAAGTCTCAAACATAAATGACTAAGTGTCATTGAGTCTGAGCTATGTGCTTAACTCAAGCCGTGTGATTGGTTCACACGTTTGGTAAGTTCCAAACATACGTTGACTACTCAGTGTAGTTGAAAATGTAAGTTTGAGTAAGTCTCAAACATAAATGACTAAGTGTCATTGAGCCTGAGCTATGTGCTATACTCAAGCTGAGTTTCATTCTCAAGTTGAGTGCTCAATTTAAGCTGCGTGCTTGACTTAGGCTGAGAGATTAGTTTCCTCAGCTTGGTGTGTCAAAACTATGATTTAATTACTACGTATCATTAATTCATATGTCAATGTGTATTTGAGTCAGTCTCAAATCGCATCGTATATCAATTGTGTATTGGTATAATTTATTAGTGTTTATAATCTTATTATGAGTTAATAATATTATTTTACACTTGTATCCGTTGGAAGATGATATGTTTCTACCCTCTCACTATTACATCAAGCCGTAATTTTTCCGGCGTAACGGGTTAAAAGGGATCTAACGGTAAATTTTCTCTCTCCTCGGAAAGGTATATATATCACCTATAACCGATTCTCAGAGGTTTATGCTTACTATACTTCTGAAACTATCTCTATAACTTCCACAACCATAGTCTGCTACGTGCAATTCCTCGTTCCATCGATTTCGAAACCCTAAATCGCTCAGTGCGAATCCTATATCGATACGTGCGACTTCAATTCCTCCGTGCAAATAGAACAGTTACTCAGTGTACTCTTCTGACATCAACGATGGACGGAACCATTCTAAATCTCAGTGATAGAATGGTTAGGGGTGTTGCGTTTAAGAATAATGGATTGCCATTGATCAAAATAAACATTCAGCGTGCCTGCCTTGCAATTCCTCAACGCAAAATTAACAGGGGATACGAACCATGGGTAAATTACATTCGGAAATGCCCATTGGCTTTCGTTTTCACTGGTGCACCTTTGCATGTGGTTCCTCATCATCTGCTGGAGTTTTGGTATACGTATGTCTACGACCAAAGTAACGACGAAGTTCGGGGCACAGTGATGAATGGAGAGAGGACGATTACTCTCACAGTAAACAGGCTAAGGGAGGTTCTTTAACTCCCTCAATCTGATGAGTTCGAGTCTGCGGTGACGAGGCAGGTGGCGAGGTCAGTCCTACCCAGAATGGGTCACCCGCAGACAGAGGGTGTTATAAAAAAGGCCACCTTTCCAACCAGTTGGGGTTTCATGATGTCCACAGTGATCCGTTCACTTGGTACCAAGGTTGGAGGATTGGACCAGGTTAACGAGTTTGAGATGCAGCTGCTGTACAACATATACTTTGCACGCAATTTGGATTATGCTCAGCTCATCTTCAACGAACTCAGGGTCCAAGTGATGAAGACCACAAGGGATCTTCATGTACCTTTCATAAGGTACCTGTCCTTGGCATTTGAAGCCGAGCTGGGGACCAACCATTAATAATTTTAACACTCAAATCACTAAGGAAATCAAAGGAAAGTAACAAGCTCTTGATTACTGCAATGGCATCAAAACAGACAACAGTTTTAAACAACTTATTATTAGACAGTGAAATGGGGAGTGCCAATAAAGTACCTAAACTGTTAACCATGGAAGACTATCCTATGTGGAAGCCCAGGTTCGAAATATTCCTCGATGGCCTTGACTGTAGACTTCGGAGAGCAATAAGCACCGATTATATGGTTCCCAAGGGGGAGGGAAATATTGAAACCCCCTATGATGGAATGACTGTTGAACAGAAGAGCAGTCATGATGCAGAGAAGAAGGCCTATGCTCAACTAATCCAGGTCATTCCAAATGAGATCTTCCATCAATTCAGAAGATATAAAACTTCCCACAGCCTGTGGAGAGCACTAGAGAAGAGAAATGAGGGAAATGCCGCCCTCAAGGAATTGAAAGCAAGTCAATTGAGAAAGGAATTAGATCATTTCATGGCTACTAGAGATGAAAAACTTCCTTCTCTCATTACAAGATATAATCATCTTCTTAGTGAACTGGACAGTCTGGGTGTTACTGTTCCAGAGAAGCAGCAGGTGGAAATTTTGGCAAAAGCCTTGCCCAAGAGCTGGCGGCCATATATTATGATACTGAAGAACAGTGGTGGTTTTGACGGGATGGATCTAAATGATTTCATCACAAAGTTGAAAGAGCAAGAGCAGGAGGAACAAAATTTGGATTCTATGTCCGGTTATCAACAAAATCCTTCTCTCTACTACTCTGGAACACCTGTATCGTCATCCACTTCTTCAAATACCCCCTTACAATCTGCCTATGTGAGTAATGTAAATGAATCTGGCAGATCTACATCTGAAGCTTCATCTTCGGGGCCATCCTATACTGTGTCTACTTCTGGATTCAATGCCGAGCATTTCAAGTATGGGAGTGCGGATGAAGTAACAACACATATGAGCATGCTAAGTGCGCTAGTCTCATCTTATGATGATCTACTGAAGGGGAAGATTGGTAATGCTCATCTGACACAAGAGGACTATGACCAGATCAATGATGATGAGATGGAAAGACAAGATATCCTCTGGTCATATGCTAACTTAGTCAGGAGGGCGAGAGCATATGAGAAAAGAACAGGAAAGCAAATATCAGCTACAAAGGATACCAAACTTGGTTTTGATAAGTCTGCGGTAACATGCTATAATTGCGGTGAAAAAGGTCATTTTGCGAGAGAATGTGATAAGCCGAAGAGTGTGGGACCGAAGTATCCTTTCAAAACCAGTCCTGGCAGTAGATCATTTTCCTCTTCAACCATAAAGTCTGAATCAACTCCAAAACCGGCTAAGGCAATGGTAGTTGTTCAAAAGGACGAGGGAATTGACTGGTCAGTACAATTTGGGAATGATGGTGCTGATATTAATGTGGCAAATGTTCATGTGTTGAACGAAGATTCTCAATCCGAGACAGAAAGTTACTCAAGTGAGGAAGAATCAATTGCCAGCATTGATGATGAACCAGCCTCGGTTCCAGCTGCAGAAAAGACACCAGTGAAAGTTCGTGCCAATGAGTCAAACCAAAAGGTGTGCAGTTGTGGTCAATCATCCGAGGAAAAGGTATGTACTTTTGGCTTACCTTGTGGTTCTTGTAATGATTATGTAAAACAGATAGTGTTCCTAAAGTCTACAATTTCAGAGCTCACATCTAAGTTAGATAAAAACCTGTTGATAAAAGAAAGAGAAAAACAGTTGAAAGAAAAGAATGAAAGTTTAGGCAAACAGGTGCATGAACTAGGTGTGGCTCTGTTAAATAAATAGGATGCTATAGTGTTTTATATAAATGAGATTGATAAGTTGAAACGAGACCTTGCTACTTCAAAGGTCGATTATGAGACTCTGAGTCAAAAACTCAAAAGTTATTCCACGTCTTCTTACTTATTTGAGTACATAATCGATCAGAGAGGTCAAGGTACTGATTCAGAAAAGAACAAGAAGTTATACTCTAAATGTCCACCACCAGTGTTAAATCAACTGGTGAATGATGATGTTCACTCTGAATCCAACCCACTACTCACAAAGGTTGATGAATCTTCTGCATCAACCCCAAAAGAGGATTTAAAGTTACACGAGAATGTGGGTGGGCCTCAGAAGAATGAGGTTCAGCAAGAAGAAATTAAAAAGACTGAACCAGGAATGAGAGAACTGTTGGCAAGTTCTAATGTCAAAGATCCGTTGATGCATCGTATTCACGACGTCCTTCGGAAATTTGAAAAGGAGGGTGTAAAGTCTCCTGATACCCGTCCATACCAAGAGGTCAAAATCTTACCCAAACATCAAGGGTTAGGGTATCGATCTCAAAGGATGTCGAAAGGTTCTGTAAAGCAATATCCAGACAGGATTTGCTATGTGTGCAGGAGACCTGGTCACCTCAGTTACGAGTGTGATCAGCAGCCACATCAGCGCTGTAACAGGAAAGTTGAGACTTATCAAAAGAATAAAACGTTTACTAAAAACAATCAAAACTCAACTCTTCCAGTTCAGCATCAAAGGACAAACGGGGATACCATAAGAAAATCTAAAAATTCCGAAGTTGTTAGCAAAAGAAAATCTTCGCTCAATCAGACTTCTAAGTGGACTAACAAACTGTGTGTTCAAATGCCTAAGGATTCGAGTGACAGGTTCAGCAATGCAGCTGAGAAGACTGGAACTTGGATGAAACTTCCAGTGATTGGAGAAGACGGGAAACCCATGACTATTCGGGCTTGGGTTCCTAATGCTTTCTAATTCTTTCTTCTATGTGAAGGGTGTCAACCGCTATAATCAAGTGTGAGGTATTTGTGACTGTGTGTCTATTTTCTGTGTGACTAAATTGTTCTTTTGTCTTTGTGTTTATTTCCTGTGTGCTTCTGCGTTTCCATTTTCTTAGTTTTTATTTCTTTAGTATTTTAGGGGGAGATAGGTGCAACATAGAAAATACAAAAAAATCAGAAAACATACAAAAAAAAAATCAGAAAACATATAAAATACAAAAAAAAAAAAAAATCAGAAAAACAAAAATGAGAAGTTGATCCAACTCAAATGGAAAATGATGGTACACTGGCTTTCAATACAAAGTATGTCTAGTAAAATTAGGACTGAAGGCATGTACATATTCTTGAGAAAACTGTCTGAAAATTTGAGTTAAATCAGATAAGAAACAGATGGCGTGTAAGACATATGATGAGAGTCTAGGCTGATAAGTGGTTACGCATGTGAAAATCAATCATAGATTTAAGCTATCGAGACATTCCAAGTCTATAATTGGAAATCCATCAAAGATTCAAACTATCGAGATATTCCAAGTCTACAAGTCAATAACAGTTGAGACTAACTCAGTCTGGTGCACACACCTGTTATCATGCCAAATATGCTTAGATGAAAATGAGCAAAATGTAAAAAGAGGGTGAAAAATTGACCCCAATCTGAGATGTCAAAAGAAATAGATACATTGATCTATCAATGTTGAATTGTCAAAGAGCATAAAATGCAGTGACAAAAGCTACATTGATCTATTAGTGTTGAATTGTCAAAGAGCATAAAATGCAGTGACAAAAGCTCAACAGAAATTATCAAAAGAGGTGAAAAATTGACCTCCATGTCAAAGAGCATAAAATGCGTTGACAAAATCACAAAGCACATAAGCATGGTGGTTTTGGTAATTAAGTTGTGCAACCTACTGAGTGAATCAAAATACGGTGAGACTTTGAAAGAGATAGTCTTAATCATGTATCCAGTCTAGACAATCTGAAAATGTTGAAACAAAATCTGTTATTATCTGAAGAAAGATAGGTTGACAGACAGAGTTTAAGAGAATATGTTTATGCCCAAGGTTCTGAAATGAATGATTACTGAGTATAGACGAGCTAGTACTGACTCCATACTGGAAACTTCTCACAAAAAGATTTAATTTTCAGGAATTTACTTCTTTTGCAAATTTATTCTGAGTTAATTTCATTTCAGTTATTTTCATTTCTGTCTTTTATTTTTAAGTCTTTAAATAGTTGAATTTAGATTCCCAAAAATAAGTTGTTAATAGTTTGCATTTTTATCTCGTTTCTGTTTAGAAAAATACAAAAAGAGTTCTAGTATGTTCTATTTTCTCTTAGTGTGATTTGTTCTGTTTACATTTCCTTCATCTCACTTTGATGTGTTTTGCTTAAATGTTTATAAGTGATCTTGAAGTTACTGACAGTTTATTGCTGAGTGCAGTACTAACAGTATTAAGGTTCACAGATGAGAAACTCATTACATGCGAAATGGAACCCCACTAAGCACGAGTTACAGCTCACATCGTGCGTAGTGCAGGTAAGGGCTTGACGAAAGGTATTCGTTTAGCATTTTGCTGTATGAATTTTGCTTTGTGCAAATTTTTGCTTAGTACATTCTGCTGTGTGCATTTTGTTGTGTGCATTCTGCTGTGTGCATTTTGCTTTGTGCATTTTACTTTGTGGAATTTTTGCTTAGTGCAATGGTTATTGATAGAACTAGGTCTTAGGGGGAGTATGTTGGTGCATATTTTATGAATCCCTAGTTCGTATCAATAAAGTATATTCATGTGGTGTTAATTAAATGTGATTTGATTAATGGTTTGCATGTTTATATATTCTTAGTGATTCTATGTGATTATCTTAAGCTTACAAGTACTTAACCATGTGTTGGTGTGAGTTTGGAAGTTTAAGTCTGCGTGGAAAAATCACCACTTTGGTGATCAGGTTCACCACGCACGAAATGACCTCACTACGTGCGTAGTGAGTACCACTTCGCACGTGGTGAGGATGTTGGTCAACATGGATTATCTAACAATTCCATTTCGTGCGAACTGAGTTCACTACGTGCGTGGTGACTGGCACTTCGCACGTAGTGACTAGTCTGGGCCTATAAATAGTGCTTAATTCGCATATTCGTAGATAGTGAGCCACGAAACTCGACCTTTACGACCTTAAGCCTCGATTAACGCAAACTAGCCCTCGAAAACCGAAATCTAAGTGATAAATACGAAAACCAAGGGCAGCCTAGGCATCTCTGTGTGAGTATTGTGTGTTTGTTCTTCTACTCTTTCTGTGTGTGTTTCTGTGTGCCGGACACCTAAGCAGATCATAGTATCCTTAGGAGGTTTGGGAAATAGAATTCCGCGCTATTTCTCATCCTAGATCAGTCCTAGCATTAGGGTGTTTTAGTTTAGTTTAGAACCCCGTCCCCCAGCCGGTCCTACAAACCTCGAGGCTCGTATCAACCCTCAAGCCTAAACCGGGTGTGGTGTCTACTCAGCCCACACTCTCAGTGCCATGGGAGAGCCCATTACTGTGCCTAAGCAGACACACTTAGGTAACATTGAAGAACAGACCAATCCCCAGGGTCACTCACCCCCCTCCAAACTAATTAGCCAACCACATACCCATACACTTCACGTTTCGAGCCCCATTACTTTTCTTCACTTCTCACACCCACAAGCACGACCTGTCAATGTTTCATCTACATACCAAGGTGATTCACAGGGTCTAAACTCTGGTGCAAATGAGTTTGAGGGTAAACACCCAAATTCCAACACTCTCAGGCTGACCTGGATGACTTGATGAATTTCTTTAAAGGTCTGTTTGACAAATTGCATCTCAAGAAAAGGCAAAACAAGAAGGATATGATAATGATTTTGGATTCTCTGGATAAAGAGGTGCTACACTTGAAATCTGCAGTTGCTGCCCTTCAGCAAAAACAGAATTCGAACCCTATTGATGATGACAAAAAGGGGGAGAAGGTTCAAGAAGCTGAAGCTGAGTCTGTCAAAACTGAAGCTCTACTAGCACTGTCAAAAGGAGCAAAGAGGCAAGCTCAGCTTGAGAGGGAGCTGGAAACATAAGCCAAGGAACCTGCAGCCAAGAAACAAAAAGTAACAGAATCTGAATCTGAGGCTGAAGAGGTTTCTGAGACTGAACCAGAGACAGAAGAAGAAAAATCTAAAAGAGAATTGATAGAGATGCTCGAGCAAGAAGAGGAAAATGAGCTTGGAATCTCTGTAGCTGAATTGAAGAAGAGAAAAGAAAAGGAAGTAAGGGACCAAGAAAGAGAAAAACTGAAAAAAGCTTTAGCTCAAGCTGAAGCTGATTACACTGGTCCAAAACCTGATCCTGTCCCATTTACTGATGCAGAAATTCAGGAATGTTATTTCAGAAGAAGCGCCAGTGAACAGATCAAACGCATGACCTTGAGCAGAATCAACGGAGCCATCATCCTCAACTTTGAATTTGAAGATAAATCTACAATGTGGGTGGACCTGAGATATGTTCACAGGATGGGCTACATAGAATGGAAAAGAATAATAATGATGCTCAAGAGGTTCAAACGAAGCCAAATCAAGCAAGAGATCTTTGCTGAAGTTTCCTAGCTGAAAAATAGAGCCGGGGAGCTGAGATATGTTCCAGTTCCTGGTCTGCAATGGGAGAAATTGTTTGAGGTACCTGAAGGTGTGGAGTTCAAAGAAAATCAATTTACTGATACACCTGTTCAGGGGTTTATGTATAAGGATCAGGCAGACAAACCTAGTTTTATTAAACTGGATGAAGTTTGTTATCTAAAAACTAAGGATGCCTTGCACATTAGAAGCTGTTGTGGTGGTGATAGTTCAAACCAACTTATAAAATACAAACTGAACAAAATCATCAAAGTTCAACAGAAAGAATTCAAAGGAAATGTAGAAGATGAGAAGTTTATGTACGAGATAACCAAAGAGATTATCAACTGGGAACTTCTACATCCTGAGTTCATAAGATAATAGATTATTTCTATTGTATAATTAGATTAGTCCTAATTTTGTAAGCACTAAGTGTGCATGATCTATGTGATCAAAAAATTTGTATTATGATATGTTCAATTAATACAAGTATGAGTTTGATATGTTCAACTGTGTTATGATATGTTCATAATTATTAATCTGATAAGTTCAGCTTGACTGAATAACTGATTAGTTCTTATTCATTAATGTATTTAGTTGGTGTGTTCAACTTAAAGTTGGTATGTTCCACTTAAAATTGATAAGTTCAATTAAAATTGATATGTTCAATTAATATTTGATTAATTCAAACATAAAATCTTAATAAGTTTGAGATTTAAACCATAATTCTGTTAAGCAAACTTAAGAACTGTTTGGTGGTTTTGCCATCATCAGATAGGGGAAGTTTGTTGGGAAGATGATCTTATCAGTTAAAATTTGATGAGACAAAGTTAAGTTTGTTAGATATGTTCTAGATATAACTTAAACAAAATTATGAGGCTTGATCAGACTGAACACGTATAGTGTTTCAGACTGAGCATAAGCTGTATATAAGTTGAGCATATGTTCGATCAGCTTATACTATATCTTAGTAAGATTATCACTATGTGTGATAAGCTGTGTATGTCACCTAAGATATATATTGAGCTTTCAGCCTGATGTGTTTCAAGCTGAGTGACTCAGCGTATATTCTGAGTCAGCTCAACAGAGTTGCTAAATAAGTTCTAGTTAACTCTTAGGACTTCTAAGGATGAGTTTATTAATATACGTGTTAGTTCATGTTGGTTTTCGAGTTTGTTCTCGAAGAACTCAGCTTGATAAGTTTCAAGCTGAGTAACTCAGCCCGAGTTAAAAGTCAGCCTAAAGAAAATTTAAATATGTTTTAAATTTATCTTTTTAACTCTCTATATCTACGGGAAGGATAAGAAGACTCCAGACTCAAGATTGTAGATTGAAGACTCAAGATTCAAGATTCAAGATTCCGAGTTATCCGGTAGTTAGTTAGCAAATTAGGATTAGTCCAGTTTATTAGGAACCGTAGGAACAGGATTATAAATACTTATCTTCCTGATAAGTTTAGAGGTACGACTACAACGACGATTACGGCTAAGTGTTGCGGAGTCAAATACTTCACCTCAACCGTATGTGTTACGATTCTTAAATCACTGTTTGTCTGTTCAACGTGATCAAGATATTCACAGATTGTCATGCTATTCGTGTGTTCGAATACTCACATTAGTTGTGAGATTAGTAAGTTTTCAATCTGTGATTAAATCCTGTTTAGAGAGTCGTTAGTATCTATAATCATAAGTTGATTATAGATAGCTAAGTTTGAAAGATTGAGAGATTTATATTAGGTGTTTACATATCAAGAGTTGTTTACTTGATAGAGTCTATAATCATCTTCTTATTAATGAAAAGCAAAGCATTCGATTGTGGTTTGCTTTACTTTGTGTAACACTTTATTTTGATTTGTTCAATTTCCGCAGAAAGTGTATTCAACTCCTCTTCTACACATCTGTTGCTTGTTGTTATTCTCACCAAGGGACCAACAAATAGTTTACACAAACAGAAATATTACAAACGGCTAGATAATTAAGGAAAAGATCACTCAGGCTTCAGAATCATCCTGGCTAGTTATGGCAATATTTATTTTAATTAAATTGTTGATGACTTGATAAATTGCAGTAAAGCACACAACATGTTGTTCTCTATAATACTCACAAATCATATTATCATACGAATCATCCCTCGAGTTATCGAACCTCTGATTGACAATCAAACATAACACGTAAGCATAGAATCACAAATTATAACACAGATCCACTTAACCATGTTCAAATCCAGCTACAAGATATATATTCTGTCAAATAATATTTCTTATAGCTTTCAGAACTTAGGGATGTGTCTAAGTGATTGGAAATGGTTTAAACATGAGAAACAAAAAACTGAACTGGAACAAAGGTGTATGTGACCACATGTCAAAGACATGTGGTCGCATAGGTCCATGTGATCGCATGGCAATGCCATGCGGTCGCATGACCTCATTTTATAGCATAAAATCATTTTATGCACCAAGGATCAAACACGTACAACTTGGACTGTCATCCAAGGTTATAAGCACATAGAAATGAGCACTATGCAGTCATGAACCCAACAAGACTCAAATCACGTGTGTTAGATTTAAGATCAAGCCTTACGTTATTTCCTTAAGATATTATCATGTTAAGTACTATTTCTAGTACTTAACACATGCAAAGCATGAAACACGTAAGCATGCACATAGAATCAAAGAGATCAGATTCTTAATGACATTAGGAATTCATTTCAACCTTAACATGCTCAAGAATACCTTTTCAATCCTTTTTATTCTTTTGTAGTTGTTATGATCAAATAATATACTTAAACACTTGAAACTTTCGTTTAAGATGCTAAGCATGTGTAAAACCACAATATGATGAACATGACCAACTTGTTAAGACCTGAAATAATCAAAGAAAAGTTCCAATAATGCTTTTCAAATGACAACCCTGCTTGTTACACCATTTCTAGTGATAACTACACAAGATCTTGAGATTAAACTATCATCTTTGAACATTAACATAAAGATTAAAAAAAACATGAACATTAAAAAAACATGAACATTCAAATGACAACCCTACTTATTCTTTAAGTTTTCACGTAAAAGATTAAAAAAACATGAACATTAACATATTTAACATAAGAACATGATTAAACACATTTATATCAATGATCAAAACATAATTTTTATATCAAATCATCAACAGAAGATTTATATTACCATAACTTGGCCAAGAATCATCTTGGCCCAAATGAAAGAGTTTAGTGACTCATTACAAGTACAATAACAAGAAAAACACTTGGATACATGTTTAACAACAAGAAATGATTAGATTATACCAAGCAGTCTTCAAGCTATATACTCGTTTCTTTGAAGTTTTGAGCTTCACTAAGCTTCAACGCCTTCGGAACAGGGATTCAGGAGTGTTTGGAAGTGAAGAAACGTGTATGTGTAATCTGTATGTGTTTCTGGTGTATCCTGAGGTGTGTGAATGTACGTATAAACTGATCTACAATTGCTTCTTATATAGGCACTGAAACGGGGGTCCATGCGATCGCATGCCCCTGCCATGCGATCGCAAGGCTTTGCGGTGGATATTGACATTTTATGATTCTTGTGCGTCAAAAGATCTTTATATATCATTTTATGATTCTTGTAGCATATTTACGTATATATGTCTATGTTTATATCAACACCATTATTGATAAGGAGGATTCGAAATCTAGGTGTATTTACTTATTTATCTTGTATCCGATCTTGAATTAATTGCTTATTTATATTGTATGTGTCTTAGTTTAAATCACCACTTGAATATTGCATGTTGCATGCTTACACTCGATCTAGGTATTTATTTCCTATCATTTATTCCATTTGTCAAAACAATAAATAATATTCACCTTTTATATACTACCATTCCCTGTGTTCGATACTTCGTTTTATATATCTATACTATATGTGTGGGTTATCTGCCCTTGTGTGTCATATTAATATTCATCACCCTTTTAAAACTATACATGTGTCTTGCAATTATATATATGTACATACACACACAACAAGTTTTTGGCGCCGCTGCCGGGGAACGGCATTATTAAAATGAATATATTTTATTGGTTTGATTTCTGTTTATTGGGATAAGTTGTGTAAATTTATATTTTTAATTCTTAGTTATTATCTTAAAGATAAGTTTGTGCGCGTGGTGTCTAAGAAAAGTTGACTCGGATTGGGGTTGTTGGATTTTCCGAAAGGTTTAATACACCGAAAGGATCCTGCCTCCCTATCATCTGGCCTGGCCACACGCATAAATAAGTCGATTCGATACTAACTCGGATATTGAAAATAGAAATCTGGGCAACAAGCTGAAAACATCCATTATTCACATTATGGCCGTTATCTTTAACATAACGGCCCTTATCTTGATAACAGCCGTTTTCCAAGCCATATCCCATAACGGTCGTTTCTTGTGACAATACAGCCGTTATCCATCCTATTCTGTTTTGGCCTTTGTGTGTTTACACCACTTTAGTCTAGTGTGTTTATGTGTTTAACTACTCCTTTAGGTGCATGTTAGATGGCCTTTGTTTGTGGTTCCCTTATTATATGATTAGTGTAGTGCCTTTATCTCAATACACATCTAGTTATAAACGTCAAACTATCCAGTCTTTTCAATTTCGGTCTCACGGACCCAAATCCTGAACCCGAACACAAATTTCGTAGACGCCGACGCCAAGCTAGGAGAAGACTAGACATGGCTGAACTCTCACCCATTGTGGAACAAACCATTAGTGATTTCTCACGTCCAGATATCAATGGATCGAAACCGAGTATTGTTCGTCCCGGCCATTGTAGCCAACAGTTTCGAACTCAAACCATCGGTCATCCAAATGGTCCAAAATATTGTGAACTTTCTTGGTTTACCCGATGAAGATCCACATGGACATATTTTCAACTTTGTTAAAATATGCGATACGTTTAAGATAAATGGTGCTTCAAATGACGCCTTCCGTCTTCGTCTCTTTCCATTTTCATTCAAAGATCGAGCCAAACAGTGGCTTAAGTCTTTACCTTCCGATTCCATCACCACTTGGGATGCTTTAGCCGAAAAATTTCTGGTTAAGTATTTTCCACCATCTAATGTTAGATGCCGCCGCAGGTGGAACCATCACTAACAAAACTCCAAAAGCTACCCACGATTTAATCGAAGATATGGCCATGAACCACTATCAATAGCCAGCAAATCGATCAAAGCAACTAACATCATCGGTTATGATAACCTCAGATCCAGTTTCTATTCTTTCCGCACAAGTTCAAGCTTTAATGAAAAAGCTTGATCAAATGAACGTCAATTCTATTGGGGTCATTTGTGACCATTGTTCCGGACATCACGCAAGCATGGCTTGTGAAACTGTAAATAAGTTTGCATCTTCTAACGATCTAGCTTACGTTAACTCTCAACTTTCCCCGCCAGGAGACAACAATGTACCCAATCAAGGATGGAAAGGAAATCAAAACTACTATTGGAGAAATTAACTGCCTTTGAATTCTACTCCCGCTCCTCAGGGATATTCTCAAACTCAAAAAGCTCCTCCTGTTCAAAACAATTTTCACCGGAATCAAAATCAAAGTCAAAATCATCAAGGGCAACAAAATGTTCAAAAGTATCAGCCCCGAAATCAGAACTATAATGGGAATCAAAACCATTACGCGAATTTACCTTCCCCTTCTAATAAACCACCAAGTCTGGAGGATATGCTCCTTAAATTCGTTTCAACTTCCGAAACCCGATTCTAGCAAACGGACAACATTCTTAGAAATCAACAGGCTTCAATGCAAAACCTTGAAAAGAAAATAGGCCAGATTTCTAAATTATTGGCCGAGCGACCATAGGGTACGCTCCCAAGCAACACGTATAAAAATCCGATCAATCATGGTAAGGCAAACGTAAGTGCGATCACTTTACGTAGTGGAACCACCATGGTACCCCCTTCTATGCCTTCCGCCTAACTCGAAAAATCCAAAGATCAGCTTCAAACCGAGGATGTTAACAAGACGCAAAACCAGTCAAAACCAGAAAATATAGCGCAAGTTAAACCTCCAGTCAAACCTTATCAACCACCCATTTCTTATGCAAATTACCTTGCTAGTGGTATCCTATTGAAAGGATTTTCATACCAACAAAAGAAGAGATTCTTCTCCGAGCTTAAACATTATTTTTGGGATGACCCATACCTTTTTCGTATTGGGAATGACCAAATTATCCGAAGATGTGTTGATAAGAAAGAATCTGAGAACATCTTAAATCATTGCCACATGGGCCCAACCAGAGGCCACAATGGACTGAGTTACACTGCAAAGAAAGTCCTTGACTTAGGATTCTATTGGCCAACGATCTTTAAAGATGCCCATCAATTGGTCAAATCTTGTGACGCTTGTCAAAGAGCGGGCACCATTTCAACTCGAAATGAAATGCCTTAAACCGTATTACAAATCTGTGAGGTCTTTGATGTATGGGGAATTGACTTCATGGGACCATTTCCACCCTCGCACGGTTGCAAATACATTTTAGTAGCCGTTTATTATTTGTCCAAATGGGCCGAAGCGAAAGTTTTACCCACTAATGACGCAAGGGTAGTCACGAAATTCCTAAAACAAATCTTCAGCCGTTTCGGTACCCCGAAAGCACTCATAAGCTATCGTGGTACTCATTTTTGCAATGCTCAATTAGAAAAGGTGTTGAAAAAGATATGGGGTAACTCATAGATTATCGAATCCTTATCATCCGCAATCATATGGCCAAGCGGAGGTCACAAACAGAGGTCTAAAAAGGATACTCGAGAGAACCATAGGAGGAAACCCAAAATATTGGGCCGAAAAACTAGACGATGCACTATAGGTTTTTCGCACCGCATACAAGACACCTATAGGAACAACATCCTTTAGGATGGTCAATGGCAAAGCCTGTAATCTTCCCGTTTCACTAGATCATAAAGCCTATTGGGCTTTAAAAACAATCAATCTCGAAACATCTAAGTCCGGTGAAAACCGTCTTTTCCAATTACATGAGCTTGATGAACTTCGTCTCCAAGCTTATGAAAATTCTCGAATCTATAAGGAACAGATGAAAGTTTCTCATGACAAACGTTTGAAGGACAAAGAATTCCAAACGGGTGACCATGTTCTTCTTTACAATTCCCGCCTCCGCCTTTTTCCTGAAAAACTGAAATCAAGATGGACAGGACCCTACATAGTACACACCGCATACAAGAGTGGTGCGGTTAATATTACCAATACACAAGGTCAAACGTTCAAAGTCAACGGACAACGTTTGAGAAAGTATGTAGGAGTCTCTCATGAGAAAAATCCAAATGAAGCTAATACGATTCACCTGTACAAATGATTTTAGCATTCAAGTTCTAGCTACGAACTCTTCATAATTTCGGGTCATTTCCCAGAAATTGGTCTTTTACCGGGAGACATTAAAGAATTGGACATGCTTTCTGCTTCCTCTCACCTTCTTCTTTCATTTCTGTATTTGCGATCCGATCTTCCCTTGGATATCCGTAAGGGTATTATCGAGAGATGTGAAGTTAACTCGAAAATGGCAAGACGCCATCACAACTACGTGAACTTCTGTAGAAGAACTTGAACTTCTGCTGCTAAAAGAAGAGCAAAGCAAGTTGGTAAGTGTTGGAAATGTGGTGCTTTATTACATGCCTAGTATTGTAGAGAACTCCCAACAATATCTCAATCAGAGTACGCTAATGCATTACGCCAGGACCCCGTTAGGCTTAGAGCCGGAAAGACCCTAATACCCAATAGCAACGCTAGTGAAATGGTTGATCATTTGTTGTCTCTGCGAGCGAGTAAGCTAAATCTATCATCTCGTAGAAACACGAACAATTGCCTAATGCTTTTCATTCATCACAAATCTTTCGCAAGTCTGGAGAGACCGATAAACACTCCGCATTTCAAAGCAAAACCATGTTCGCTAGCACACCGTAGTAATAGTGTGTTGCTTTCGGGAGGCCATACCCGTTTCCTTTTGTTTATCGTTCTTTCGTTTATGCGCTCACGTGTCTCCGTTTGTTTGCTTCCGTTTTTCGTTGTGTGTTTGCTTCGTGTGTTTGTATCATTGACAATACTTCATAATCATCTTCGATTAAACGCTCCCTTATTCTACTCAAAAGTAATGGTGAATTTAAAATCTTGAAACCGTTACAAAAAACGGAATTTTTTCCCATTAAAAGAGGATAACGGCCGTTATCCCATACATAATGGCCGTTATCTCAAAACAACCATAAAAGGGCAAAACGGGCTTCCATTACGCTCACGCACCCACAAAACTATCAACTCTCTTCTCTTCTCCGGCGACCAAGGCGATTTCCAACTCTCTTTCCGTTCATCCTTCAATTTCGATTTTAAATGGTAACATCTACTCCTAAAAATCGAAAAGACTATGTTATTTCATGCCTAGAACATGAATTTACCATCAATTTCATGTTATATCTTCGATTTAGGGTTGTTTGTTCGATCTGTCGACCGACTTAGGGTTTTTGTTCGCTCGAAGCATAGATAATGGGCGTTATCTTATAGATAACGGCCGTTATCCTCAAAACGGCCAACTCCATTTTGAAAATGACCGTTATCCGTAACGGCCAACCACTACCACCATAACGGCCGTTATCTAGGCCGTTATGTGTCATTTTCTAGATTTTCAACATTTTCAACATTTTGGCCTGTTTGAAACCCTAGTTGCATTCAATCACCTTTGGTACGTTTCTCCGTTGTTGTTTTATTTCTATCCTTCACGTACAACCGAGACACGAACCCATTTCAACACGAACACATCCCCAAATCACCACATCTCGGCACGTTTGTTCTTATTAGCTTCTATTTATGCAGCCATGCCTCCTAGATGGGCCGAGCGTATTACGCGCCGCAGTCCTTCGCCACCTCCTCATTCTGATGATGATGATGTCTATATGGATGTGGACGAGGATTTGTACCCGTTCCTCCGGTTCCGCAAGCCGGAGGACAGAGAGAGATTGGAGCCCATGAAGGGCAAGCCGTTAGAGCCTATCAGATGGCTAAACTTCGGGACACTAGCTTCCCTGCGTTTGATAGGACGAGTTGAGTCCTTATGCACAAGGTTCCTGTATACATGGTTATATATACCGAGGAGGATACCACATACCCCTCCAGGTATTTGTATTTCTACTGAGTCCGTCTGGGCTCTTATCAGTGAGGGTGATTATTCGGTGACTCGTTTCCCCAAGTCCACCCGTCTTCTAGACCCCCTTCACCATATCCTCCATCGAGCCATCGCCCATACTATTGTAGCGCGTAAGGAGTCCACTGGCGTTGTCACACGCACGGACATGTTCTATTTATATTGTATTGTCTTTCGACAGCCGTGCCAGCTAGCCATTAGACTTGCTCGATACCTTGCGTCTATACGCAAGGCTAAGAGCAACCAGCCCATTTTTGGAGGTGCATACGTCACCCAATTGGTGGAAGCCATGGGTCTATATTCCTCTGACGATGACCTCGAGGACTTCACCGTTTTAGATGACCCCACACCGATCGACATGGCCGTACTCATTCGCATGGGTATGGTACGCCAGCATGGGACACTTTTTGAGCGACTAGACAGCCACGGTCATCCTTGGGTTGAGCCGGGCCGTTTTGTTTTAGCTGAGGTATAGGACCACCAGCCTTTACCACCACCTAGCCTTGCCCACCAGCCTTCACCACCACCTACCCCTATCCACCAGCCTTCACCACCACCTACCCCTGCCTACCAGCCTTCACCACCACCTAGCCCTGCCTACCACACCTCACATCCGCAGCCTTTCACTCCCATCATCACCTATTCCCTCCAGCTCTCTTATCCTATAGTCGCCGCCTTAGATCTCTAGAGATATCTCAGGAGGAGACCGTCAGGATCCAGCGCTTCAAGTGTGCCCAAAACCTGGCACGCTTTGAGTACTCCATTCTTCTTGCCACCCACCTTGCTACACACCCATCTTCTCCACCACCACCACCACCTACCCTTCATCCCGACCTAGCTGCCTTCATTTCCGGGGCCTCTACTTCACGTTCTCAGCACCCCGAGGATGCTCCGTAGCTAGTAGTTATAGTATTTTCGACCGCCTGTGGTCATCTTTTGTTTGTTTATCTTTACTTGAGATTGTACGAACTTGATGTTATATATTATACATGCAATCTTTTGTGATTTTATTCTGTAATTTATTTTTGTATTGTGTGGTGTGATGTTTGTTTATGCTTTAGTGTGGTGTGTTTCCATTAGTTAGTTTGTTTGTGTGAGATGTTTACATGATGATGATGATATAACACTTTTGTTGAGAATTCTACTACAAGTTAATCCAGATAGCTGCTACTATTGAAGATTCATTATTACACTCAACATAAGTGTGGGAAAATAAGCATTTAATGACGATCCGAGCATTAAATCAGGGAGTTCTAAACTCCATCGTTTACAATTTTGATCGCTTATGCTTATGACATTGAGGACAATGTCCAATTTAAGTGTGGGGATGGAGAATCATTTATGCTTCTTGTATTATTGGAAATATATTGCTTGCATGACACTAATTTTTGAAATTATACCCAATTTTTTCGCAAAATATATCTTTATTTGCTAATTTAAGATCCATTGGCATGATACGCCGCTCAGTGAAGCAATTCTTGCGAAAAATAACACTGTTTTGGGATTATGTTGCCTTGCAGGTTCTAGATACTACACTTGAGTTTTGAGAAGTACCCGATTTTTCCACGCACCACACCACCATATACAAACAATTGAGCCATACACTTCATATTATATTTAGCTCATATTGTTAACCATTCACATGCTAGTTATTTCTTTGATTGTAGAACTTGATTATTGCATGCATGTTGAAACCATGAAATGAATTTTATGCGACTAAATGATTGAGGCATTATGAAACCCATTTCAGCCTTCTTCTTATTTTAAACCATTTTTCATATTTATCCCTTAGTCGCCGCTTTGAACCATCACCCTATCCTTTTATTTCATTTTACTTTTAGATATCAGTTATCGATTCTACTTACTTATGCTTCTTAGTTACATCTCGTTATCCATTCTTTCAGTTATTCAGGCGCCGATAATTCAGGACGTGACTCCTTTCCTACTCGTTGTGCTTTATACAACTGAGACCAGAAATTCGAAAATCCAAAAAAAAAATCAGAAAATTAGAAAAATCCATAAAAATTAGAAAAGAAAAGAATGAGAACTCCAGTTGCTTGATATGCTTTTCATTGGTTATTTTCGAAGCATGTCATACATTGAATGCTAGTTTTTTGTCATTCTTATATGAATGTTAGCCATCATTTAGAATGATTTGATTCCACTTCATCTCAGTGAACAAAGTTCCTCAACAAAAATATTGTGTTATTCCCGTTCTTCTTCAATAAAAGCAGCTTAATTAGTATTGATCTTTGGTTTCTGACTTCTATTTTAAACCCATTTTACTACTCCTTATTATCTTACCCATAACCCCAGCCACGTTACAACCCATTTAAAGGCCTCTTGATACTTGCATTTATTCATGTTAATTGGTGATAATTTGATGTGTAATCAAGCTTATGTTAATCTTATTTAATTTTAGCTATGTTACACCATTTGAAATGCCGATGCACTTATACACTTGAGAGATTAAGTGAAATTCTTTGGTAAGGCAATAAAGTCGGGTATGATCTAACTCTTGTGTAATTGATAGAACTATATATGCAAATCCCTTGTGGATATAGGCATGTCTTTCCATACGATTTCATTTTCTTGTGAAGTTTTTCTTAGCTTAATGGTGTGTTATGCCATTGGACCTATGTTGTGGTAAATATATCTTTTGTTTGGAATTTGGGTTATGATTGATAATATGTGTATTGTGTAGCTTTAGTATTTACTTGAGGACAAGTTTAAGTGTGGGGATTATGATGTAATCATATTTATACATGTTTTTACATACATTTCACTTGCGTTTTAACCCGTTTTTATGGTGAATTGATCTTAGAATGATAGAAAATCGTTACTATTTATCAAACAGACGTGAAATGATACCCCCGAGAAGATATGAAGCGAAAACAACGAAGAACTGAAGAAAAGTGCCAAAATACACATAACAGGCGTTAACTATGATAACGGCCGTTAGCACATAACGCCTTTTATCTCAAGATAACGGCCGTTATCCCTTTTTATCTGGCAATCCATTATCTTAGAGTATTATTTG
This sequence comes from Pulicaria dysenterica, assembly GCA_947179395.2. Taxonomy (NCBI): domain Eukaryota; kingdom Viridiplantae; phylum Streptophyta; class Magnoliopsida; order Asterales; family Asteraceae; genus Pulicaria; species Pulicaria dysenterica. The sequence continues at coordinate 47,635,409 of OX359293.1, forward strand.
GAATATTTAGTTTTTCATAATATCACCCATACCAGGTTGGATCTAAGATCTGAGAATTTGACAACTCACAGCACATAACGGCCGTTATCTCATGATAACGCCCATAATCTTAATGGTTACGGCCGTTATCAGCACTTGCAGCAGACTCTATTTAAACAGCACTTGACAGTAGAAGAAAGGATCGGCTGGAGGTCGGTTGGGAGTCGATTCTCTCAACATTTACACTCATAATTACAACCAAAAACACCATTTTACTCCATAAAAGATTACTAGAAGTCCAAAGAAGCTAGGAAGCATAAGTCTACATCATTTGGAGGTTTAGGATCATCATTTCATCATTGTTTCTCATTTGTTCTCCATCTTGGTACACACTTTCTTTAATTTCCAGCATGAATCATTTAATTCCAGTGGCTTGTAATGTTATTCTAGACATGTTAGTTGGCTAGTTCTATTGATTCATCTAGATGTAGATGAATCCTTTTCATTAATGGTTGTATTAAAGTTGTAGTATGTTTAATTGGTTTGTTTTCACGATTGAATCACATGGTTGTTTTTGTCGGTAAATGGATAACTCCCTCTTGTTAAAACCTCCATGTAAGGTTGTATGTATATTTCAAACATTTGTGTTCAAACGAATTTATTGTCATAAATCATACACTTGTCCTTTTGAATATATTTGGTATGTACAAACTTCATATTTTGACTTAGAAATGAGCGGTATGGATTTATATTGGGTTAAGATTTCGGTTAAATATATGTCCTAAACTAGTGATTTGAAAAGATCCGGTTTTGTTGTGTTGTCGAAATCATTTGAGAAATACTAAGTTGTGTTCAAGAAATGAGAGGCAATCCTCGGTATGTATCTTTTGGTTTTGCAATCATGAGTTAAAACAAGTCTACGATTCTTGTGCGTCAAAAGATTTTTATATATCATTTTATGATTCTTGTAGCATATTTACGTATATATATGTCTATGTTTATATCAACACCATTATTGATTAGGAGTATTCGAAATCTAGGTGGATTTACTTATTTATCTTGTATCCGATCTTGAATTAATTGCTTATTTATATTGTATGTGTCTTAATTTAAATCACCACTTGAATATTGCATGTTGCATGTTTACACTCGATCTAGGTATTTATTGCCTATCACTTATTCCATTTGTCAAAACAATAAATAATATTCACCTTTTAATTACTACCGTTCCCTGTGTTCGATACTTGGTTTTATATATCTATACTATATGCGTGGGTTATCTGCCCTTGTGTGTCGTATTAATATTCATCACCCTTTTAAAACTATACATGTGTCTTGCAAATAAATATATGTACGTACACGCACAACAGTGTGAAATATAATCGTTGCTAAATTCACTTTCCCAGGTGTCATTACAACAGAATGTGGCAGATTGCTGGTCATGGACGCTCGGGAAGAAAGGCATGTATTCGGTTAAAGACGTTCGTAGCCTTATAGAAGATGTGCAAGCAATTGAGATGGGACATCACATGAAGACTTTTTGGTCACCTTTGGTCCCCAAGAAGGTGATTATTTTTTCTTGGAGAGTTAATAGACAACGGATACCGGTGCTAACCAAACTAGATGCAAAAGGAATCGATGTACCTTCTATACTATGCCCGAGGTGTTTGGACGACGTTGAAAAGATAGATCATGCGTTACTTAATTGCTCCAAAGTGGTGGGGGCATGGAAGGCATTTTTCAAATGGTTGGGATATGACTTAACATCGGTCAGCACGATTAGTGATATCTATGCAGCAAACCATAACTCTTGGTCGACAAAGCAACGTGACATGTGGGAGGTGGCGTCTAGGTCCTTGTCGTATGGCATTTGGAATAATAGAAACGAGTTTCAGATCCAAGATCAGAATGGTTGAAGAGGTGTTCTCTGACACAACTATTATTGTTCTATTGGTTAAGGGGAAGATGCAAGAAATGAAAAATGCTTAAGTGGGCAGATTGGGTAAGGTTTCCGGAAGAAGTAGCCAATCTAACTTTGTAACATTGTATTTTCTTAAGCTGGTCCAAGTGTTTGTAAGTAGACCTAGGACTATGTAGTAATCCCCTCTATGTCTCATAGAGTGGAGGAGTAATCTTTTGTACTAGCTATGTCGTTAGTCTATAATAAAATGTTTCTTTAAAAAAAATACTTTTTTTATAAGTAGTAGATTCTATTCAAACGAATTTGTATATTGTTATGTCAAAGTATTTACATAAACTTTCAAAAAAATTATTTTTTGTAAAAACAAATTTATGAGTAGATATAAACAAGGACACAATTTATAAATCGTGTATTATAAGTGAATAAATAGTTACTCATAAGAAGCCATTAAATATAATAAATCTCACATAAGTTGGTTTGTGTTTCTAGTTACCTTTATATATTTCTTTTAGGTTTTGATTTACTTCATACTCCACTAATTACATACGCACATTGTTCTATGTGACATCTTAAGCGAAGCACATATCGACCATGGACAGATGTTGAGCTTATAAGTAAAGATTAACCTTATATGACAACGTGTTTTGAGGCTACAAGCATGACTTATCTCATGAGAACTCTGCAGTTAAGTATATTCGGGTGAGAATATCTACGAATAGGTGACCCAGGTTGCCTGGTCATCAGAAACAAATTTGTGAGCCAGCTATACAAATCGGACAATATTGTGTTGTGGTAAGGCGGGGCCGCGGGGTGTTACATGAGCCGCTCCTCTTCCGTGCGGGATGGTGGGGCAAACCATCGAGGATGATGAGTCCCGAGGGATGGTCTTTGTAATACCTTGAGTGAATCACACATCGCCCGTGGATAACCCTTATTACATGTTAAGTATGGTCATTAAGATATCCAACGTACGAGATATATAATGAAGGGACGTCTTCTAAACGGACTTTATTGGGTGGCCGTTATCTAGACACTAGGTTAGAGAACCTATGAGAAGTTTGACATACTTAACATATAATCATGAGATCTCAAAGAAATATTTATACATGAAAAAGGTTTACAAGAAAGATTATTTTTAGCCTTTGATTTGGCTAAGTATATGTGAGTATGTTATGTGTTTTAATGTTATAGATATGTTCTATATATAAATGTTTTGTGCATGAAAGAATATTTCCATATTTTATATGTAAAGCTATGTTATGATTATGATTATGTGGCAAATCACATGTCTTGTGTCATAATGCACATTTACATATAGTATTAAAGCCGATCCTGTGCTGTTCGGGATGGAGGGGCACACTTCATTAAGAACGATGAGTCCCAAGGGAGTGTTTGTAACATCTTATACGAATCACATATAGGTTGTGGATAAGAGAGGAGTTGAACTTATAAGTAAACTTTGACCTTACATGACACAACATGTTTTGGAGCCAAAAGCGTGGCAGATCTCATAAGAACTCCGCAATTAAACGCGTTTGGACGGGAGCAATGTACATATGGGTGACCCCTAGAAAGTTCTCGCATTTCTTTAAAAACAAAGTCGTGAGCCAGTACATTTTATTCCACATTGCTCCTACCTTATACGAGGGTCCCTACATTCCTCGTAGATTGTTGTAATTTTCTTCCACATGTACCGTTGCTTTTGTTTTCATTTCTTAATATTTTCAATTTTATTTCTCTCTTATCTTTCTTAGGAGGTGATTCGCGTTCAAGGTGGACTTAGAAGTTGCTATAAGGTGGAACGTGGTGGGGTTTAAGGAATAAAATCAACTTTTTACATGCACAGCAGAAAGAATAAAACCCTCAACTAGTGATCCAGTATTTTTCATGGAAAAACAAACCACCATATAGGGTTCAAAAGATCACCTTTTGCAGTATTCTCAATCTTGAAATGCTAATGAGAGAATATTACCACTATACAACCACAAATGCCAATAAAATGCACTAGGAATCTTTGATCTTTAAGCATTAGAAAAATCAAAGCCTTTATGTTTAAATAATTTTCGACACACGCATAAAGTATACGTGTATGTGTTTATAGCCTAAGTAGATTTGTTTTCATCCAACTAGGATTCCCTTATAGATAAGTTATTTTACTTTAAATAACTTACTAATTAAACCCTAGATTATCCATCAAGATACCTCTTTAAAAACCACTTAAGTTTAGGTAATTCCAAATTACCCCATTGAACATATAAAGATAATTAAACTTAATTATCTTGCAATATTTACTCGGGTTTTAAATAAGTAATAATAAATAACCTTTTTTATTTATTCTCCCATATACTAATTGATAAACCACAAATTAATTATTTATACATACATAATTAAATACTGCCATAATTGGTTCTGCTTGTGCGATAGTATGACCTTTAGTACTTTATGACACTGGACATTGTGATATTGTGATATGTGTTATCTGTGTGGTGTACACTACACCAACCGACGTTCATTTGTGCCAGACAAGTAACACTCCCTTTTCACAATTAGCATAAGGAGGCTCCGAGTGATACACTTAATTAGGTTAACGAGATCATAAGGCCTCTTATATTTAAAGACGTAATCTGTTCGTGACAAAAGATTATCCAGGATTTTCATATAGCATCACGATATTTCAAATTTGAGTATTAGAAATGGAACAGACGTCTATTATTAATACTTAGATTTTATTACTCAATTATGATCTTACACTTCCTTTGCAGAAACGGATAGCGATGAAATCCTGTCATTTTATCCGAGTTTGGCCATGCATTTTGCCAATCTTAATCATCTAGGGCCCGAAAAATATTTCTCCTAATAACAAGGTGCGAATCTAATGTGTTTGATTGTCATGTATATTTTTATTATTTACTATTTCAAACCCCGTTATAAAATCAAGAATATTTATAAATCAAATCTAACTTTTAAGTGTGATCACACATGAAACCGAGCAATGGACCCATTATGCATAGCTTTCAGTAAGACTGGTCGACCGTTGGGATATGATATAACTATTTAAATAATAAATAGGTGAATATCGATCAAACGAAAAACGATCGTGGTTGTAATAAACTAACCAACTATTAATAACAACAAATTAAACTAAATTATACTAATCTCAACTAAATATTCGCATAATAAACATTATAACAACTAATCAAATCTACGAGCTTTTCATCTATATATATATATATATATATATATATATATATATATATATATATATATATATATATATATATATATATATATATATATAATGGATCAACTTAGAACCACCTCTTAAACATAGAACCTAAAGAACCATTTTGACCTTTAGATTAACTTGATCAATGGCTGATATTATGTTGTGGCAAAATTGTAATTATCCTACATTAATTATGAAGTATATTTAAAAGAAGGGTAAATATGGAAAACATTTTATTTATCTATCATCACCCCTCCCCCATCACCCTCCCTCCTGCTCCGACCGACAACACCCCAACGTCTGCCGTCATCTCCCTCTTCATGCTTTATGGAGAAGCTAAATTAACAATTAAATTGATTCATGGAAATCGATGTATAAATTTTGCAATTTTGCAATCATGGGACGGTGATTCAATTTGATTGGAAACAGCATTTTTGAAATTGGAAACAGCAACAATGTAATTATATTGATTCATGGAAATCGAGGACGGTGATTCAATTTAATTGGAAACAACATTTTTGAATTTGGAAACAACAACAATGTAATTAATTATATGGAACCCGTATTTATTTTTGCATTTTTGTAATCGTGGATATGATGTATGAGATTTAATTGGTGTAAGTTTGCGGTGGCGGTGATTTTTCAGCAACAACATTTTTATGAAGTGATTTCATGAAATTTTTGAATTCGTTCCTTGAAATTGATACCGAATCTCTTCACCAATTGCAAGGTATTTTCATTTGAATTTTTATTTGTAGTGTTATTTTCATTTTGCATTTCTGGAAATTCTGTATTGTTGTTTTGTGTATAAAATTTGCATTTTTGGCTTGAATAAGTATTTTTGCATTTTTGGATTTGAATATGTAATTTGCATTTTACATTTTTCATTTGAATCAGATTGTTGAAATGCAAATGACAGATGTGGATTTGCATTTTCATTTTCATAATTTGCATTTTGGAAGCATATGCATGACCTGCATCATTGATTTTTTGCATTTTGCATTTTGAAAATGAAATCCATGTAAACATGCAAATTTTGAAAAATTTGTATTTTCAAAAATAAAAAAAGTTTCAGAAATATATCAAGCCTAGTCTTGTTTGAAAGAGGACGAAAAACTGAATCTAATGATATAATTATTTTGCTTAAACTCTTGAAAACGAAGAAGTTATAATCATTTAAATGTTAAAGTGGGTTTTTTATAAAAAAAAATGATTTGCCTGTAGTTTTGAAAGGGGAGGCGCGTAAGTGAGATTTTTGAGTTTAATATTCCAGTTTTGCCCTTTATTCATAGTGTCATGTGTCATCACCTAAGGTGGTTCTTTAGTATCTATGTTTAAAAGATGTTCTATATGTATCATTGTTCTATATATATATATATATATATATATATATATATATATATATATATATATATATATAAGGCATGCAAAATTTTCTAAAATAACTATAAATTGAGACTTAATCAACTAATCACAACTTTCAATTTCAAAATTAATCAATTCTCAAAACAATTTTAGAAAGATTGATGTTCGATTGGAATTCAATTTTGAAATCAATTGGGAGGGGGCTGGATGAAAATTATGAGAGACTTTTATAAAACATGTAAGGGGTTTTTAAGAAAATATGAGGGAGTTATATAAAAATTGTATATTAATGTAATTAATTATAAGTTTTTTTATAAATTATTGTTAGTAACTTTATATAAATTTTGTTTAGAGAAAAAATAATTATATATTTACGACCGTCTCATTTTTATCTACGTTGTGGTATAAATTTTATTGTAATATGACACTATTTTGAAATTAGTATATTCTTAATTTTTTTGTTATCCATTAATAGTAGTGAGTTGAGTGGAATTTTTGGGATTATAGTGATGAGTTGAGTGGTCAACTTAAATATGCTATTCAAAGTGTTTAGTTATTGATTTTAACGCATTTTCAATCTTATTAGAAAGATGTATGAATTTTTTTATAGATATGGTTCAAAAAAAGATGTATCATTAAAAGATTATATATTATATATTTAAAAATTTAAATTCAGAGATGTAAATATACCTGTTCTTGATGGTCATGAAACTATATTATTAGTGTAGGTAGTTAGCCAAAAAAGACAATTTTCTCTGACGATGTGTTTTGCTATGACGATTAACAAAAGTCAAGGATAGTCACTTTCAAAAGTTGGTTTATTCCTCAGGAAACTACATGGTCAATTGTATGTTGCCGTTTCATGTGTTAAAATTAAAAAAAGATTAAAAGTTGATAACAGTGGTAATGTTACAAACAAAACAACAAATTTAGTTTAAAAAGAAGTGTTTCAAAAAATTTAGTTATTTTTTTGTTAAGCATTATGACATATTTAAGTTTACGGTGTTATTTCATTTATTGCGTTATTTTTATTTAAAAATTTTAATATCTCAAATACACTTCCGAAATACCCGTGTGTGCACGGGGCAATAAACTAGTATATATATATATAAAAGGCATGCAAATTTTCCAAAAATAACCATAAATTGAGTTTTAATCAACCAATTGTAACCTTCAATTTCAAAATTATTTTATTCTCAAACCAATTTTGAAAAGATTAAAATGTGGATAAGAAATTTTAATTTCAAATTATTTAATTTCAATTTAAAAATATTAATTTTAAATCTATTGGGAGGGTTAGATGAATATTTTGAGGGAGTTTTATAAAACATATAAGGAGGTTTTAAGAAAATGTGAGTGGGTTTTATAAAAATTGTATACTAATGTAATTAATTTTAAGTTGTTTATAAATTATTTTTAGTAACTTGTGATGTATTTTGTTTAGAGAAAAAATAATTATATATTTACGATCGTCTCATTTTTATCTACGTTTTGGTACAAATTTTATTGTAATATGACACTTTTTTAAAATGTTCATTTACTGCATTATTTTTATTTAAAATTTTAATATCTCAAATACACTTCCGAAATACCCGTACGTGTACGGGTCAATAAACTAGTATAAGTTATTTGATCAATTTCATAAAAGATGACATCTAAGCCCTAACGGTCAAGGTTATCTCGGTATATAATCTAATCACCAAATGTGTCAATTGTAATAATCAGAAATCATACAATCATGTTTTAAAACAAAACTATATATGAAGGGGTTTAAACCATACCATTAATGGTCATCAGTTACATGTACAGATGATAAAATGGTACTTTCGAATCTCTACTTGCCACCATAGATCTAGCCTAACTCTATTGTGATTACCAAACACTTGATTATCCATTAAGCGTACAAGGTGATTAATTATTAACTTAAGAAGATACGATCAATCTAATAATACATAACATAATTACATAAATAAGATTGTGATTCAGACCAACTCATGATCAAATAAACTAATATCTATACTCAAAGATAAAAATCCGAATGTTACATAGGATCAAAAGATCTTCGTGACCGAATTAACCAGGCCACGAATACGATTACAAGAGATTCAAATGAACAAACACATTCTCGATGAATAATTCTAGCATGAAAAACCTAAATCTGCGATAACGAGCCATTAGGAATTGTTTATCATACACCAAGTTGCAAGCTCTGGAATCATTGTTTACCATACACCAAGTTGCAAGCTCTGGAATTGTTGGTCCCGAATGGATACTACAATAACAAATGTTTGTAGAAGGGGGGTTGAATACAAACTTTAGCAAATTAAAATTTAAGATACACACGGTTTACTTTTATATAATTCTTATTGACGTTAATCAAGAATTACATGAACTAGATGCGGAAAATCTAAGTTCAATAAAAGGTGACAACTAATTTTGTCTAACACATAGACAATGCTAATCTTAAACAACTAATGTCTAAGACGTTCAACACATGAACAAGTTTGTTACACTGAAAGTAAAATGCTAACTCTTCTAATTCTCAACTTATGAGATTTCAGTGATTTTCAACGTATTCATTTTTTAGCATGTTTCCATGCATGAATATATATAAGCAAGGTGTGTCCGGGTTGATGAAGAGAGAAGGAGACAAAGGTACTTGGTTTAATAATATTATAATAGATAAAGTTAGTGAGTGAAAAGTAAGTTAACTTTATACACAAAGTGTGTAAAGTAAAAGTACTTTTCAGTAATGAGTATACCCACAATCTATTATTATATTATTAAATTACTACCTTTATGTCTTGAGACGGTAACCTTATCCTTCCATGCTTGTGCTTTAATCGACACCATGCTTTTTGAAGATTTGACTTTACCAAGTATGGAGTTGCCAGCCATACTTAACATCATATCTTCGAGATCTTCTTTTCAAGAGTATCTTTCTCCTTTTCCAGAGGATAAAGATCTATCCTTTTTGTATCTTTGTAGATCCAAAAAGTGCTAAGTACTTTTACAAAGAAAGATCTAAGGCATACTAAGAACAACACATGTTCTGCCTTTGACTTCAAGAAAATATTACATAGAAAAGTTATTAACTGAGATATACAATAAAGACTCAGCTAACAGACACTGAACTGCAAATATAATTTTGCTCAGCTAAGGATAAAGGTGAAAGACTCAGCTGACTAGACTTGCTCAGCCGATCAAATTGCTCAGTTGATAATACAAATCGTAGTAGCAGCTAATAAACTGATTAACTCAACTGTCAGCTGTTCTCAAGTGCTCAGCTAACCATTTGAGTATAGTCAGCTTATAAAGAGAAGATTGGATAAGTAGGAAATACCTTATCTGACAGATGGAAGGCATCAGCTGATAACTGTGATTGTGTCAGCTGATCCTTGACTGCTCAGCTGATCTTGAAATCTTCATCAGCTGATGGTTCTAGGCCATCAGCTGATCCAGTGTGATTCCTCAGCTGATGCTCTTTGACTGATCTTTTCTTCTCAGCTGATCTTTCTGAAGCTTGTCCTTTGGCTGATACTCAGTGTTCAGCTGACACTATGATTCGTCAGCTGACATTTCTTTCTTAGAAATTCTTTAAGTCTCAGATAGAAAAACAACACATGTTTTTCATCAATCTAAGTCCAAAACTGAATATATGGTTTTGTTAACATCAAATCCTATTTTACTTAATAGATATGTTTGATTAAGGTTTGATATTGCTATCTCACCAACAGGAATTGATCTTCAATCCAAATGTCTAAGAGTGTAAAAGTACCGGCTTCTATGCTAATAATCAAAAGGAAAAGCTACTAGTTTTATGTGAATCCTCAAACTCCAAAAGAAATTTTGAAAAAGGTCCGACTTTTGGATCACGGAAAAAAAAATTCGAATATATAAAAGCCAAGGTGCGTGGTGCGCACCTGAATACACTACGCGGTGTGAAAGTTGAAAATTCCGGTTTTCTTGTTTCTCCGTTCTAGGGCTTGTTAAAACCCTATCTCCAAACTCTTGGCACGTACAATGCTTCACAATGAAAAGAATGCTTTCTGACCAGTTTCTTTAAATTGATCCAATTTAACCTTCAAAGTGAAAAGAATGCTTTCTAGCTAATATTGAGCATAAACACCTTAAATTAAGCCGAAAAAGTATGGATTTCTTACGATATTTTATGTATAAAATAACTTATATCAAATAAACTCACTTAAAAGTTTCTTTCACCAAACAAGTCATGAATGATTCACATATCTCAAGAAACGGCTTTTTGCGTCTTGGTTCAAGAGTTCTGATAAATTTCAAATCAACAACCTAATTCTTATGCAACTCTTCATTTCTTTCACCAAAGAAGTCATGAATGATTCACATATCTCAAAGACAAGGGTATATTCTTCTCAAATTCACTCATGAGTTACTAATTTAAAGAGATCCACCATGACCTTCGCATAATGCTTCTTGACCATCTTCATTGACTATCATCACCACAATCGATTTTCACTTTGTTCATCATCCCAACATCTACCATATATGGAGTACGTACCTAGGGTTCATTGCCTCGGGTTCATTTAGATCTCATTATCATCCCTACATCTGTCATGGAGTAGCCAGGTTCGTCGGCACAAACACTTCGATTTCATCTTCTGGTATCTTTGACTTATCTTTTTCAGGAAACGTCTTCAGTTCCAGCTACAAGTTTACAATGTCGGTGAGGACGTAGGAGTGATTGTGGGGTCCAGCAGCTGTCCCGACTCTTGATTTAGGCCAAAGTGGTGAATTTAAATTTCTAAGCATTTAAACAAAACTAACGCCTCCTCAAAGTCAATCTTCCTATAAATCGTTACTACTCCTTGGTAACTATCATGCTTACCATCAGAAAGTCAGATTTTTTTTATGCTTGTAGTCCATCATAAAATACAAAGAGGTACAATCAAGAAATCCAGATGCCAATTCCTTGTAAGGTGGTGGATCTCACTACTTACCAACTAAACATATGACCAAAAGATATAGCCAAGCTTCAAATGCATCAACACTCTTGCACATGGTTTGAAAACTTGACCACTGATCGATTCACTAGTTTAATCGTTCAAAAGGTCGGTTTGGTTTAAGAAACTAGATGACCTCATATTTAAAAAATACCAAAAGTAGGAACATTTCCACTTACATATACGCAAATGTGTAAATCTAAACAAGTTAAGCAACAATCTACAATTTAAAATAATAGTTTAAGTGAAGCTCATCTAAGTTATCCAAATAAATTCTCAAAACTCGGACAAAGATGCATAAAAGGACAAATAAAAATTCAAAAAATCTGGTTTTAACTAGTTTCTGATTTGTCGACCACCATTACTGGTCGTTTGAAACTACTCAATAACGGGCGGTTCAAACAGATCCACCCCCATTCCGGTTCAACTGGTTGAACTGGCCTGTTCGCTCTAGTTTTCAAAATAGTGCTCTCAGGTGCCATCAAAATATGGTAATTACAGTGTTGGCATCGCATTAAAGGAGAAGAGTGTTAAAAAAACGATTGAAGATGGTGGTCCAAGGAAGAACTGAAGAACAATGGTGAGCCTGTGTGGCCAACCTCTTTATCCAAAAAGGAGGTGTACCCACCTCTTATATAAAAATCGGAAACAAGATGATAAAATAGCTTGTTTAATTAGCAAAAACAAACTGTGTTTCTTCTTATGTTTGCATCAGAAATAAGAGGATAAAGTGCCTTAATTATTAAAACGACTTGAGGACCAAGAAAAAGAACCACTTATATCATAACATTCTTCAAACAATACAAATGGTCACTTCAGATCCATGACAGGATCAAATATCAATGAATTGAACCCTAAAAAACAGACTATAAAGCAAAACACAATGTGACAATGATCATTACCACAATACACTAACATTATATCAATTTAACATAGTACAAAGGTAAGAAAAAGCATCATCAAGAAGCTATCTTTATTCCAATTTACCAAGGGAAATCTAGTAGCAACAACTACAGTAGTATTTGAACAGCAACAACAGAACAAAGAAGTCATCTCACAGTAATGATATATATATCCAAGGCAATTTTGCAAAAGTACCTCAAAGGCTACAAATTCCAATCTATCCCACCATCATTAGAGCCAGCACCAATGAGATCCTGTATGCAGAAATCATCATCAATTGAACCTAACCCATCGAAAATCATGTCCCATTCCATCTCTTGTTCGTCCGGTGCCCCTGGTTTCAGCAGTTTTGGGTTCTGATTCTCTTGTTGGGGCATTGGTATGGACATGGCAGGCATGTGTCCTTCAAAGAGAGCAATGTGACCAAACAACTTATCTTTCCTTGAGAAACTTGTCCCACAAGAACATTTCCATTTTGTGTCACCACAATGCTTCAGATGGCTTTTGAGATCAGCAAGAACTGAGAAATTCTTCTTGTTGCATCGATTGCAGGCGTACATTTTAGGGCAGTGACTCCTTTTGAAGTGATTTCTGACGCAGATGACAGATTTCAAGGGTCTGAACTTTTTATGGAGTTTGTTTCTGCTACAACCAGCAAATGGGCACGAAAACCTCACACCACGACCACTTGATTCAGCAGCCGCCACTGATTTCTCAGGTTTCGCAAGCGCTTCTAGGGTTTTGAACTTATTCCCGTGCGCTCTCATATGCATTCGCAGATTCGCGTCTCGTTTGAAACCCTTACCGCAAACATCGCAGAAATGCAAGTGTTCTGCTAAAAGCTCAACAGCATCAAGCTCCACAATATCCCAATCTTCCCCAATTTCATCATCCAAAATCTCACTTTTCGGAAACCCTAACACGCCTTTACCCTCATCATCCTTGGAATGATTGAAATTGATATCCAATTCCGACACGTTGTTCAAATCAGAAGTCAAATTCGTTGAGGGTAATGACTGATTAAAGCCAGAGAGAAGGGCGGCGCCGTTGGCAATTACCTGGTTGATGGCGGCGGTGATCTCATTGGAGACAATTCTCATCTGAGCTTCACTTACGACGGTGTTGGAATTGAGAGACTCGGAGAGAAAGCGTCCGACGTTGTCCATTCTTGATCTTACCTTTTCGAGGTTAAGGAGGGGTAGACGAGCTCCGTCGTCGGGATCCATGGCTATGACGAATGGTAGTCGATTAGTCAATCTCGGCGACCGTCAGGTGGGGGAGAGTGGGAAGAGAGGAGAATCTACGGGGGTCTAGTAATTGTATTAGCTGGATATGATTAAAATATAAAGCGCTGACTTTACATCCATCCCTAAAAAGTTGTATTTTATTTGAGTAATTGAGAGGGGATTGGTCCCCGTCCCCGCTTAAAAAAACCGCGGGGATTTAAACGGGGATCCCCGTCAGTAATCGGGGAAAACCGCGGGGAACGGGTATCCCCGTTTAATATAAAACTTGTAATTAAATTTGTAATTTTCACCATAAAGATAACAGTTAAAGTGGAATTGTGTTTATTCACTACGTGGATCGTTAAGGTTATGATTTTACCACGAGTTTTAGAAAACAAGTATGCTAAATTATATAACAGTATTAAATACAAACATATATGAACCTAAAGTAAAGTATTAAAGAAACTAAATGCATAAAAAATATCAAAACCAAACAATTCAAATAAAGACAACCATTAAAATTAGTTTGTATGAAAATGTATAAAAATTTATATATTTTCTATTTAAAATAATTTTATGCATAATAATATCTAAATAATTAGTATTAACTTATAATCGGGGCCGTTATCGGGTAATCGGGGCGGGGATCATCAAACCCATCCCCGTCCCCGTCCCCGTTTAAATAATCGGTTTTCGGTTTTCCCCGCCCCGTTTATGTCGGTTTTTGCTTTTCCCAATCGGTTTCGGTTTTTTTTGCCATCCCTACGGTCGTGGAAGGCTCCCGTGCACTATCATTGCTCTAGATCCAAAAATACAAACATGTTCATTGTATAGAGGGTAAATGATTGAGAGAAGGTAGTGTGTGTTTATATATACTAGCATGGTATTCGTGCCAATGTGACGGTGACGAATAGTTTTGTTGAACAACTTATCCTTCTAATTATTAAGTCATTTAAACTTCATAAATGTTTATGAATTTAGGTTATAGGTTATTCAAATTCATGAGTCTGTTTATACACATTTTCTAATTTAAGTTCAACTATTTATTATGTGTAGAATATTTATAATTAAATGTTTAGTTGATAAAATATTTTGTAATAATTATGTTAATTGGTACTTGATGTTTTAAATTTTTTCTTATTATGGAAGGTTTGTTAACTAAAATGGTATTTATGAATATCATTAAATCCATCTAATAGTTACTTCTTTTAACAATTTTCATTTAATTTGATTTGAGAGTAGTTAAGTACTTTCAGTTTACTTAAAAATTAAGATTTTTGAAAGTTGTAAATACTTTATAAAGGAGTACGATATATATGTATGTATATAGGATGAGTAAGAAATAGGAAGTTAATGTAAGATGGGTGAGAGGAATTAGAAAAACGACATGTGTCCTCATTAATTGATGGGTACTTTAGGTAGTTTGTATTATTTTCTTTCTTTTTATCTTGAGAAATAAACCCTCTATTAAATCAAAGTCACTCTTTACAAATGAGTTTCTTCTTTAACCTTGTGACCTAATTGTCGATCGTGTAGTGGTTGGAGATCACTGTCGCTCTTATTGCCATCAACGACAGTCGTCACTTGTCCCGTATACCGTTAAAACAAAAGTAAGCATTGTCGTTGCTATATGACCCTAAATCAAAGTAAACATTATCCTTCATATCACACATCATCCGGCTGCCGGTTCATCATCATTTTCGTCTTCTGAGAACCTCTATCGTTGGGGCATGTCCTTTCTTGTTCATCATCGTCTTCGGGGTTGTTTCTAGGGCACCATCCATCTTTTCTTAGCCCCTTTGTAATCGCCGGCATTGTCACAACCAACATCGGTCAAAACAATCTCATAAGTAAAAGATTCCTAAAAACAGAAAAATGATAACAAAAGATACCACAAAAACGGAACAATGGTACTTCATAAGTTAAAGATTCCCAAAAACAGAAAATTAAGGGAACATATTTAAAGGGTTACCAAAAACAGATAGCTAGGTAACCAAACTGTACTTGAAAGTTTTATCTTTTTACAAATCCGAGTCAAACTGATTCTTCTATACAAGATAAGGTTTTGTCAACATCAAATAGGGGAGATTGTTGGGGAGATAACAATATCAAACCATAATCAAACCCATCTATTAATTAAAGTAGGATTTGATGTTAACAAAACCATATATTCAGTTTTGGACTTAGATCAGTGAAAAAATGTGTTGTTTTTCATTTAGACTTAAAGAATTTTTTAAGTTAAAACCATCAGCTGAGAAACAGAGTTCATCAGCTGAACTCTAAGGATCAGACAAAGGATCAGGCAAGAAGAAAAGAAGCATCAGCTGAGGATCTACAAGCATCAGCTGATGATTTACAACCATCAGCTGAGAAACAGAGTTGAGCAACTGAGCACCTAAAAGCATCAGCTAAGCATTCAAAGAAGATCAGCTGAGGCTTTCTCCCATCAGATAAGAAATTTATTTTCACTAAGTCTTTTTCTATAAACTTATCACTCTGAATGATCAGCCGAACAATTTGGTCTACTAATCATATATGTTGATTAGTTTATACATCTGAGTCCTTAATTTATTCCTCGTCTGAGTAAAATTAATATTGTTGTTTAGAGTTATGTTATCAGCTGAGTAGTGAGAAATGTTGAACACTTGGCTTTTTTTATTCTTAAGTCAAGGCAGAACATGTGTTGTTCTATTTCGCCCTTAGAGATTTATTTGTAAAAGTATTAGCACTTTCTGAATCTGCAAAAAGACAAAAAGGATTGAGTTTGACCCCTGGAAAAGGTGATAGCTGCTTTACAAGAAGAAGATCTCGAAGATTTGTTCATAACAACTAAGTATGACTAGCAACTCCATACTTGGTAAAGTCAGATATGAAGAAAGCATGGTATTGTTTAAAGTACAAGCATGGAAAGAGAAACTTACACTTCCTAGGCAAAATGTATGAGTTTAATAATATAATAATAGATAGTGGGATTTACTTTATCAGAATAGTACATTCACTTTATACTTTGCGTGTAGAAAGTGAAACTACTTTTCACCCACTAACTTTATCTGTTATAATATTATTATCCTTATTACTTTTGTCTCATCTTCTCTCCACCATCCAGATACCAAATGCTTATATATACTCAAGCATGGAAACCTGCTGAGCATTATCCAATTCGGAGTTAAACACTGATTTCTCATAAGTTGAGATCTAGATGAGTTAACAATATATTTTCTTAGTGTAATCAAACTTGTTCATGTGTTGAACATCCTAAACATTAGTTGGTGAGGATAAGCTTTGTCTATGTGTTAGGCCGTTTAGTTGCCATCTTTATTGACCTTAGATTTTCCGCATCTAGTTCATGTAATTCTTGATTCATAAATAAGAATTATATAAAGTATAAACCATGTGTCTCTAAATTTTAAAAGCTTAAGTTTGTATTAAACCTCCCCTTCTACAAACATTTGTTGTTGTAGTATCCACTTGGGACCAACAACTAGTATTAGAGCATTTTAGATAATCCATATCTAAGATCTGCTTTACTTACTCTTCAACTGCTTCTACCCCATACTTCAAAATGGCCACTTCGAATGATGCTTCAAACAGTTTCTCAAACTTTGGCTCACTCTCCAGGTGTCCTATGTTTGATGGAGAAAATTTCTCCCTCTGGAAAAATAAAGTTCATCTCTATATGTCTACCCTGGATGATGTGATGTTGAGCACAGTTACAGAAGGCCACTATGTTCCCTCCACTACTCTCGAAGCTCCTGCTGCCTCTGAAGGTGAACCTGCTACTAAGAGGTATATCATCAAGCATGTGCATCAGTGGTCCAATGAAGACAAGATGCTTGTGAACCTTGATATCAAGGCTAGAACAGCCTTAGTCTCTGCACTACCCAACGATGTCTGCCATCAAATTCTCAACTGCGCAACTGTCAAAGAGATGCTAGACACTCTCACTGTTGCGTATGAAGGCATAGAGGAGGTACAGGAGAACAAGAAACTCCTCCTTGTTAGAGAATATGAGTTATTCTTTTCTCATAAAGGTGAAAGTCTTACTCAGACCTACACCAGGTTCAACTACCTTGTCAATGATCTAGTAAGGGCAGATCTTCCCAAGAGCAACAAGTATTTGGTTAACAAATTCCTAGACTCCCTCCCTGAATCTTGGGATCACTTCATCACTATCTTAAAACATAGTGAGAAGATAAAGGGAATGTCTCTGGTTGGTCTCTATGGTAATCTTATGAACCATGAGCAATCGGTGAAACAAAGGAAGTTATCGACCAAGAAAATGAGAGAGGCTGCAAAAGCTCCATCAACTGCACTTGTGTATAAGTATGCAAGGTCCAAGAGTTTTGCTGCTGTGGTGGATGACCCAAGCGAGGATGAAGATGAAGTGGAGTCTTCTGAGGAAGAAGAGCTGGTGGCTAATGGGGATGAAAGCTCGGAGGACATGGACAGCATTAAAGCTGTTGTTGAGCAGGCTGCCATGTTGGTGAAATGGTTCAAACCTTTCCTTAAAGGAAAGGGTGTCAAGAAGTTCGGGAAGAGACCTTTCAAAGGCGATATGTCCAAAACCAAGTCATCTGAAGGTTGTTTTTCCTGTGGCAAACCTGGTCACTATGCCAGTGTGTGTAAGTCCAAGGGAAGCTCTAGCTTCAAGGTTCTTCCTGGATCAGACAACAAGATTGACTATGAAGCTAAGTACAAAAAGCTTCTTGCTGCTGTTCTTGACAAAAAGAAGAGGAAAGCCCAGGCTAAAGTGTTTGTGGCTGAAGTAGAAGATTGGGCTGGGGAAGACCTATCAAGTGATGAAGATGAGGTCCTCACTGCTCAGATCAGTTTGATGGCCAACACAGGTAGTACTAGCACCCTTGATGAGGATATGAAAAAGAAAACTAAAGCATGTACTTCCTCCAACTGGGATCCTTCCCCTATGTACCAGGTTGGAAAATTTATTAATTATGATGATAGTGAAAAGAACACCATGTTTGATTATTTGTGTGTTGAGTTTCAATCTTATATTCAAAGAGAAAAGAAGCTAAAAACAGAAATAGAATCACTTAAAGAGAAATTAATTCTTAAAAATAAGGAACTTAAGCCAATGACAACTCTAAAAGATGAGTTAGCTAAGCAAAAGATATTAAATCAGATCTTGGTAAAAAAAACAAGTGAAACAACTCTAAAGTTTATGACTTTCAAAAAGTAGTTCAATCTTGGTGTGTCACTGCTGGAAAGACCACTCAGTGTGTCAATGAGCAGATTCAAAATAAGTTCAAGCTATTATTGGTTGAAATTACTCACAAGCTGCTAACTGTGTTGATTTTAGTGAGAATATAAATATCTTAGAAAAGACTGACATTTTACCACTTACATTCCTTAAAGTTGTAAAAGGTAAAAGTGTAATCACTAACAGATTTGTCAAAAGTGAAAGCTCTCATTTAAAAGAATTAATTACTCCTAAAATAGATTCAAATTCTGCTGTTTTGTTAGAAAGTAAAAGTACTCAAAAATTAAAGTTAAAGGATGTTATTAAAGGAAAAGAATCATATGTTGATTTTAACTCGACATTATGTTGTCAGACCTTGAAAATAGATGATTCAACTTTAAGTACTCAACTGACTAACATTTCATTAGCTAATGACTCTAGAACAGCTGATTGGATAACTGATGATAAATGCTCAGCTGATGGCCTGTCAGCTGATCATAGATCATCATCTAACTACTCAGCTGATCAAGAATCACCTAAGACTCTTTTAATAAAAGAAACTATGATAAAAGGAAATAATGATTGCAAAGTTTCCAAACCTGCCACATCTAAAGATGATCACAAACTCTTTAAAACTAAGGGTCAGCCAAAGATGCCTGTAAACAAAGACCTTTTGGGTTTACTGGATTAGCTGCAACAACTGAGTGGTAAATTCCATCAGCTGATGACCCATAGTCATCATAAGATTGAAAAGGTTACTCATAGGCAGTCACCAAAACATGTTCAATGCTCCAGGAACCAAAAAATGTTACAAATGTGGTAGCAAAGAACATAAGGCACGTGACTGTTCCCAAGAAGGAAATTCAAAACAACAGACTAATACTGATAACATGACTGTTTCTCTCATTCATAAACAACCTAATATGAAGTGGATAGCTAGGTACAATCTACAGGGGTCCACTTAAAAGTGGATACCCTAAGTGTCACTAATTCTTCTTTAATTCATAACTGTGCTGGGCTTTAGTACTTGGTATCTTGACAGTGAATGCTCAAGGACCATGACAGGCAATAAAGCACTCCTCAGTAACTACAAGAAGGAGAAAGTGTTGGGGTTTTCAGGGCGCGCAGCGGAAGCAAGGTTACAACACAAAAAGGCCCAAGGTACAAGCATGTAAAGCATAAAACGTAAAAACCCCTAACATGGATCATTCTCTATGAAACGAAATGCAACAAAGACAGAGAGTAAAGGAGGTTATACCAGCTCCTTAGCTCCAGCTAAAGTCGGTGTAGTGAATGGATTTGCTTCTCCTTGGCTTGAACGAATCAACTAGAGGATAATACCCCGGCAACACGTCAAATCCCTTGAGCTAGCAAGCTCCTTTGGGTTCTTCTTGCTTGAAAACCGACTAGGAGAACAACAACTCAACACTTAGAACCGAATTCTAGAGCAAAGACCCTAACTCTCTCTCTTGTAGAACTCACCAAAAGTCTTAGTAGCACTTTGTGAGTGTGTATGTATGTGTAACTTATCAAGAGAGACAAATGAGGCTGAATAATGGTCTTTTATAAACTCCAAATCGACATTTCACCTCCCACAGCCGGTCAAGAGAGTCTCAGACTCAACCCCATGCATTGGCCATCTTTTGAGGTGATATGACAAAAAGGTGCCGTTTGGACTTAGCGGCGCTAACCCATACTTAGCGGCGCTAACTCTAAAGGGTTAGCGGCGCTAACGCGGCTAGTCAGTTGACTTGACATAAAGCCCATGCAGCCGTAGCGGCGCTATCCTATAGGACTTAGCGGCGCTAACTCCTAATAGTTAGCGGCGCTAACGTGGCCTGCGAAGTCAACTTTTCTCTTTTGCCATTTTTTGATCCCTTTACTTAAGTTGCTGTCAGATTTGACCCCGGTGTATGACCCAATAGGCCCATACATCATCGGTAGTGATTCCAAATGGTATACTTGCATCGGTGGGCATATTCTAACAAACTCCCACTTGCACACGATGTACCATTTCTAATAAACCACAGACAATGAGCGGCCTCTAGCAAAAGCATCATTGCCCCCAAGTCAGTATGGGTTTCGTTATACGAATGAAACCTGTTCACAAAGAAAGGTCCTATTGATAAGTGATCTTAAACATCCTTTTGTTCACGATATCAATGTGAACACGAGACATGGATTGAGTGTCAATCTCTAGATCGTCCACGATTGTGTTTCTCGATCTTGATTGGTGGTGACCAAAAGTTAAGGACATATCTGATTCTAAATCAATATTCCTTGTGCATGGCCATGCAAAATTTTGGTGTCAGCTCCCAATCATCGAGGGGCCCAATGATATCTCTCTTATCAGAGGAACAAATCCCTTTTTGACTGCATAACCCTAAACCATACCCCTTAACTTACTTAGCCGTTTCCTTTATCACAGCCAGTTACGAACTGCTTTTGAAAAAGACTAAAGTAAGAAAGAAATATGATATAGCGGTTCATACATCTCAGGTCTAAGGACGTAAGATATTATCATCCCAAGTTACTCGTGACTATAATCCATGGAGTATTCTTGGGTACGGGTCTTCCAATCACTTGAAACTCTTTTCAAGTATAGATAGGCATTGCTCCTTAATTCGACCATCTTGAATTCAAGGTCACATGCTTATCTCGGTCTTGTTTCAATCTTCCTTCCACAAGATTGACCGACCGTGGAAAGTTTGAAATATAAAATATTTCCGGAAGTGATTAAACATGCTAAGATGGAACACAGTAGAGTCTTATGAATGTAACCGTATCATACGCATATATAATCTCTATTATATATCGAAACAAGCATAAGTTACAATACTGCCTATATCGTTCCCAAAAATATAAAATAAAGTTTACATATCAAACAAACTAAATATGCAAACTCAAACCAAGTCGCTAGCAAATCTTACACCTATAGCATTAGTGTGAGAATCATGAGCTGCTTGCGATAATGGTTTAGTGAACGGATCCGCAAGGTTCTCATCCGTTGCTACTCTGCTTATGACGATTTCACCACTCTCAACTACTTCTCGTATGAAGTGGTATTTGCGCAAAATGTGTCTTGTTCTCTTGTGAGCTCTTGGTTCCTTCGCCAAGGCCACTGCACCCTCATTGTCACAAAATATCTCAATAGGGTCAGTGATGCTTGGAACCACTTGTAGATCTTGGATGAATTTCTTCATCCACACGGCCTCTTTTGCAGCTTCACTTGCCGCAATGTATTCCGACTCAGTAGTCGAATCAGCCACCGTGTCTTGCTTGGAGCTCCTCCAGCTCACAGCACCACCATTTAAAAGGAATACAAACCCCGATTGAGATCGGCAGTCATCCCTATCCGTTTGGAAACTAGCGTCCGAGTAACCCTTTACTCTTAGCTCTTCTTCCCCACCATATACCAAGAACATTTCTTTTGTACGTCTAAGGTACTTAAGAATGTTCTTTATAGCTTTCCAATGAGGTTCCCCGGGATTAGCCTGATATCTACTAGTCATGCTCAAAGCACATGACACATCAGGACGAGTGCATAACATGGCGTACATGATCGATCCCACAGCCGAAGCATATGGTACTCGCTTCATTACTTCTATCTCCTCTTGGGAGGTAGGACATTGAGTCTTGCTCAACATCAAGCCTTGCGCCATAGGGAGGTTTCCTTTCTTGGATTCCTCCATTTTAAAGCGTCTCACGACCTTATCTATGTATGCACTTTGAGAAAGCCCAAGTAGCTTTCTAGATCTATCTCTATAGATCTTGATTCCCAGAATATAGCTCGCATCGCCTAAGTCCTTCATTGAGAAACAATTCCCGAGCCAAGCTTTTACACTCTTAAGGCTCGGAACATGGTTTCCAATGAGTAATATGTCATCCACATATAGGACTAAGAAGACAATAGTGCTCCCACTAGCCCTGACATATACACATGGTTCATCTTTGCTTTTCGAAAATCCAAATTCCTTGATTTTCTCATCAAAGCACAGATTCCAACTGCGAGATGCTTGCTTAAGTCCATAAATGGACTTCTTTAGCTTACAAACCTTGTTCGGATATTCTGGATGTTCAAAACCATCAGGTTGTGTCATATACACCTCTTCGGAAAGCTTCCCGTTAAGGAAGGCGGTTTTAACATCCATTTGCCATATTTCATAGTCATAAAATGCGGCAATGGCCAGAAGTATCCGGATTGATTTCAACATAGCCACTGGGGAGAAGGTTTCATCATAATCAACACCGGGTGTTTGAGTGAAACCCTTTGCCACAAGTCGAGCTTTGAAAGTATCCAAGGTTCCGTCCATGCCGGTCTTCTTCTTGAAGACCCATTTACACCCTACGGGTCTAACCCCGGGTGTAGGATCAACCAGTTCCCAAACTTGGTTATCCGACATGGATTGCATCTCACTTTCCATCGCTTCTTTCCAATGTGCAGACTCAGGGCCCGCCATGGCTTCCTTATAGTTAGAGGGCTCATCAGAGTCCACTACTAACTCGCTGCCCTCAGATATGTAGAAACCATATCTCTCTGGCTCGAAACGAGTTCTACTGGAACGCCTTGGAGTAAGAGATGAAGTAGTGTCAGGTATTGCAGCATTTTCTTGCTCAGTTTCAACCGTCCTAGGTTGAGAGCTAGTGCCAACCTCAAGTTCTTTATCGGTTGATCCTTGAACTTCCTCAAGATCAATTTCCTTGTTGCCTCTTTGTTTGGATAGCAATTCTCTTTCTAAGAAGAATGCTCTTCGAGCAACAAAAACTTTGTTCTCAGAAGGTTTATAAAAAATATATCCAACACCGGCAGAAGGATATCCGATAAAGTAACACCTTTCCGATCGAGGTTCAAGTTTGTCCTCAGTCTCACGTCTCACGTAAGCTTGACAACCCCAAACTCGTAGATATGAAAGTGTCGGCTTCTTATTATGCCACATTTCATAAGGTGTTTTCGATACTTTCTTGGTTGGTGCAAGGTTAAGGATCCTTACCGCCGTTTCTAGGGCATATCCCCAGAAACTAATAGGTACCTCAGTTCGACTCATCATGGACCTTACCATATCTAGTAAAGTCCGGTTCCTCCTCTCAGCGACTCCATTCAATTGTGGAGTCCTTGGAGGTGTTAATTGCGAAATAATTCCACAATTCTTAAGATGATCGATAAACTCGGTACTTAGATACTCTCCACCTCTATCAGACCGGAGTATCTTTATTGTTTTGCCCAATTGATTCTCAACCTCGTTTTGGAATGTCTTGAACACTTCAAAAGTTTCATTCTTGTGCTTGACAAGATAGACATATCCATACCTACTATAGTCATCTATAAAGGTTACGAAGTATCTCGAGTTATTCCTTGTAACATGTTTTAAAGGCCCACATACATCCGTATGGATGATGTCCAAGAGGTCTTTACCTCTCTCATTTGTCCCCGTGAAGGGTGCCTTTGTCATCTTGCCTAGTAAACAAGAATCACATACATCATTCGACCCTTGGTCAAATGTCTCCAAGATTCCATCCACTTGAAGCTTGGTGATGCGAGTCTTGTTTATGTGGCCAAGACGACCATGCCATAAGGAATACTTATCCAAACCATCTTTGGAACTAGAATCAATGTTCATGATAGACTTTGTTGAATTAATGTATGCAGTTGCTTCATAAATGCCATGACATGGTAAAGCTTTAAAATAAACAATGTTATCTTTAAAGCATATAATAGTATCATCATCAAAATAAAATTTGTAACCATCGTCATACAATGCATGAAGTGATATAATGTTTCTAGCCACATAGGGCGAATAGCAGACATTTTTCAATAAAATAGAATAACTAGTCTTGAATGAAAGCTCCACACTTCCTTGAGCTTCCACCGGGACAATCTCGGAGTTTCCCATCACAGGATCTAGTTCTCCCTTCTCCAAGCTCCTACTTGCCCTTAGCACCTGCACCATATTACATATGTGAGTGCCACAGCCAGTATCTAAAACCCAGCCTCTAGAAGTAGAAGTATGGTGAAGTTCTATCATGAACGTACCTGAAGTTTCCGGGCCCGATATGCTCATTGCCTTGAGCTTATTGAGTCCCTCCAAGTACTTGGGGCAGCTTCGGCGGTAGTGGCCCTTGCCCCCACAAAAGAAGCACTCCGCATCCTCCGGAGTCTTGGCTTGGGGAGTCTTCCCCTTACCCTTACCCTCGGAGGCCGGGGCAGGCTTGGTTGCACCAACCTTTCCCTTACCCTTCCTTTTCTTGGAAGGGGCGGCCTTCCTTTTGGTTATGCGGCCTTCCCGGATGGCAAGAACGGGAGTGGAGGAGGAGGATGGCTTGCTCTTGGTCATGCTCGCTTCGGCAGTCTTGAGCATACCATGCAACTCCATCAAGGATTTATCCATGCTATGCATATGATAACTATTGGGAAATTCGCTAAGTTATTGAAACTGTTGAACATGCAAAGGTAAAACTGTTAGATATGAAAAACAGTTGTAACTAACAGTTGATGCAAGTTTTAGAACTGTTAGTTGGCAAAGTCAAAAACTGTTAGAAGACCTTGAAGCTGAAGACTGTTAGAAGGATAAAGAACTGTTGTGTTCATTAAACAGTTTCTGTTGAGCTATATTTGGAAAATCCTATCTTAGAAGATATCTCGAAATACTTTGAAGATTAACAAGATTATCTCAGAAGATAGAAGATTACCTAACTGTCAACAATTCAAGGAGGATCAAGAGTCTATATATACTTCATTAGATGATCAATTGATTACGACGACTTGATCTCATTATTCAAAGCATTTGTTCTTATCGTTATTTAATTTTCTGAAAGTGTTTTAGCCTCTAAGTTTCTTGTTGAAACCTAAGAACAGTCTGTGTTCTTCGTCTAACAGAATAAGTTAGATTGGGGGTGAAGTTTGCTTTTGTAATCATTCTGGTTGGTTAATAAAACTACTGTTTGATTGAATTAATCTTTGTTTAAAACCTTCTTTAATCAATTAAGTGTGATTCCGCAACTTCTTAATTGATTGTGATCATAGTTAAAGATTAACTTTTATTTTACTCTGATTGATTATTTAAAGTTAGTTCTTGTTATTTGATATAATCTATATCCGATCCTGACAAGTGGTATCAGAGCCTTATCATTAAGGTTCCTGTGATCACCAGTTGAAGGTTTTTGCTTTACCTTGCTTTATTTTTCAAAACTGTTTTTTTGTTCAAATCAATTTGTTTAAATGGATTCTGGAGGTTCTTCTGATAACAGTGGATCAGGGTCCAACATTCGTGTTCCCATGCTCAAACCATCTGATTTTGAGATGTGGAAACTAAGAATTAAACAGCATGTCCAACTAATGGACTATGATGTTTGGCAAATCATTGAAACTGTTCCTACTAATACCATTGAACTGGATGAGAATGGAAAACCAAAGAAGAAACCACCACCAAAGACAGATGCTGAAAAGAAGAATAGAATGATTGAGTTGAAAGCCCTCAGCATCCTTCAGATTGCAATTCCCAATGAGTATCAACATCAATTGAAGAAATTTGATGATGCTCATGAACTTTGGAATGCTCTGGAAAAGAGGTTTGCTGGGAATGCTAGTTCTAAGAGAAACCAAAGAGATCTTCTTAAACAAGCCTATGAGAACTTCACCAGTGGGAAGAATGAGAGTATCACCCAAATCTTTGATAGGTTTTACAAACTGGTGAGTCAACTGGAGAGTGCTAAGGTTAGGCTTGATCAAGATGAGATAAATAGAAAATTTCTTAGGTCTCTAGGTGATGAATGGACTGTGTTTGCTGCACAATGGAGAACCAAGGATTCTCTTGAAGACATAGAGTTAGATGACCTCTATAATAGTTTGATAGTGTTTGAGGGAGAGATAGAGGGAAAAAGAAAAACTGCTATCCCTAGCCATAATGCTGCTCTCCTGTCTTCCTCAGGTATGGAATCAAACCATTCATTAACTAACTCTCTTGATGGCGGTGCAGGTACTAGTTCTGTTGTTGGACTAGATATGAATACTCCAGATGCAGTTCTTGAAGCTTTTCTTGCCAGCCATGCACATTCAACCCTCACCAATGAGGATCTTGAACAAGTGCACCCTGATGATCTTGAGGAAATGGATCTCAAATGGCAGATGGCCATGCTTACCGTTAGAGCCAAGCGATTCATTAAAAGAACTGGAAGGCAAAACATGAATTTCAGAGCTGATGGCAAGGCTGGATTTGACAAGTCAAAGGTTAGATGCTTCAAATGTCAACAACTTGGCCACTTTGCAAGAGAATGCAGATCTGGTGGACAAGTTCAGAATCAAGGTCAGAGGACAACTCAGAACCATCCCTCCTCAGCATTGGTCTCACAAGAAGGCCATGGATTTGATTGGAGTGATCAAGCAGAGGAGGCTACCAGCAACAAAGCTTTGATGGCATTGACTGACTCCTCCATCAAGATGGATTCTCCAGAATCTGAGGACATACAGGTATCTTCTAAACTATGTCCTGGTGAATGTAGAGCTATTGTTAAGAGATTTAGAGAGCACAATAAGAAAGTATGTGCTGCTCTAAGTAAAATGGAGGAGAGAAGGTATGAGTATACTGCTGTGATAGAAGATTTTGAAAAGAAAATTAAAGACTATCAGGCTAATGAACTGCAAATGGACTATGATAGAAAATATCATAAGTGGGAGAAAGAGCAGTTTCAAGATGAGATTGATAGTCTGAAAAAGAAGTTGGTTGAAAAAGAAAGCAAGGTGGATGAACTCACAAAGAAATTGGAGGGTGTGGACATTGATCTTGGAATGTTCAGGGCTGCAAACCTTAAGCTTGAGACTCTGCTACAATCTCAAGTGAGAGACAAGGTGAAAACTGGCCTAGGATACAAACAAACCCCACCTCCATACAACCAAAACTACATAACTCCAATGTCTGAGGTAGCTGACAGATATGTTAATGAACCTTTGGAAGATGAACTTAAGTCAGCTGATCCAAAGTTTGAGAGTTATGAAGATGAAGTTGTGTCAGTAGTAAGTGTTGAAGATAATGAGGAAGTTGTGAAGAAGGATGAAGGTATTCCATATGAAAATCACATCCTGTGTGAGCCCATTCCCACAAAATCATCTTTACAACCTGTGGTGTTTGTAAAAGCATCCACTGAACCCCTCACCAATGAGCCAAAATCCTCAAAAACTGTTAACTCTATTAGCAGTTCCACAACTGTTAGAAATAGTCCCCATCTTTACACTAACAGTTCCAACAAGAACCCAAACAGTTCTAAGCTAAAAAGCCCAACTGTTAGTACCAAAGCCAAAGGAAAGGAGAAAGTTGGTGAAGTTGTGTATACCAGGAAGAAGAAGGAAGCTGCAAAATCTCAGGCTAAACCCAAGCCTAAGAAAAGGCATACTGAAATGCCTGCATGCACATGCCAAAAGCATGGTGTACAAAAGTTTCCTCAATCTGCAGCTGTTAGAGGAAATCAAAGAAATAGGAACCAATTCTGGTCACAAAGAACTGGTTTACCTATTGTGAAAACCAAAAAGTGCTACATTTGTGGAAGATCAAATCATTTAGTTCAAGACTGTTACTATAACCCACAGACAAATGGCACTCAAAACAAAAGTCCCAAAAGACATAATAACAGTTCTAAAACTGTTAAGTCAAAGAAGATTAACAGTTCTAGAACTGCTAAGCCAAAACAGGCTAACAGTTCTACAACTGTTACATCCAAACCAACTAACAGTTCCACAACTGTTTTAGCAAAACCAAAAACTGCTGGTTTGGCTTGGATGAAAATTCAAAAACAAACTGATTCTGGAGAGGGTAAGACTGTTCTTCATACTGAAAATCAAAAGGAATCACAAGTTGATTAATCTGTTTTATCAACTCCACCAGCTGTTTGTTCAAAGGTGTCCACTGTTAATCACAACAGTTGGAAACCACATGTTCTTACAAAGTATTCTTCACACAAGTTAGAGAAATCTAATTTGAATGAAATCAAAAAGAACAAAACTCTGTTTAAGTATTATGACTTGAACGGTGTACCCAAGACCTGCATGGCCTGGGTACTTCCTGCTACTAACTGATTGTATTTGTGCAGAGCATTCATAGGGCTAATCAAGGAGGAATTTGGCATGTGGATAGTGGATGCTCAAGGCACATGACTGGAAATCCACAATGTTTGAAGGATTTCAAAAGAATCAATGGAGGATTTGTAGCATTTGGAGGAAATCCAAAGGGAGGAAAAATCACAGGTAAAGGAGCTGTTGAGGCAGGTACACTTACATTTAATGATGTTTTCTTTGTTGAACAGCTTAAGTACAATCTGTTAAGTGTATCTCAAATCTGTGACAATGGAAACAAAGTTTTGTTTACAGATTCAGAATGCATTATTCTTTCAAAAGATTTTAAATTAAATGAGAAGGATGTTCTTTTAAGAACACCTAGAAAAGATAATGTATATTGTCTTGATCCACAAAAGATTGCTAAACAGAATGTGTTAAGCTGTTTACTCTCCAAAGCATCTCATGATGAGTCTGCCATTTGGCATAGAAGG
Organism: Pulicaria dysenterica; assembly: GCA_947179395.2. Lineage (NCBI taxonomy): Eukaryota > Viridiplantae > Streptophyta > Magnoliopsida > Asterales > Asteraceae > Pulicaria > Pulicaria dysenterica. Next base: position 47,664,738 of record OX359293.1, read on the forward strand.
ATGTGTCACATGAATTTTAAAACCATGAACTTGTTAGCTAAAAACAGTTTGGTAAGAGGTTTGCCCCAAAAAGAGTTCTCATGTGATGATCATTGTGTGGCATGTCTTAAAGGCAAGCAACACAAAACTTCTTATAAGACCAAAGAAGTTTCTTCTATTACTGCACCTTTACAATTGTTACACATGGACCTTTTTGGTCCTACATCTGTGGTGAGTATAGGGAAGAAAGCGTATTGTTTAGTCATAGTTGATGACTTCACCAGGTTCACATGGGTTCAATTTCTTAGAACAAAGGATGAAACAGCTGAGTTAGTTAAGTCTCTTATTCTTAAAATTGAAAATCAATCTGATTTGAAGGTGAAGGTCATTAGATCTGACAATGGTTCTGAATTTAAGAACTATGAGCTAAACAGTTTTTGTGAAAGTAAAGGTATTGAAAGACAGTTTAGTGCTCCTAGGACTCCCCAACAGAATGGAGTTGCTGAGAGAAGGAATAGGACTTTGATAGAGGCTGCTAGGTCAATGTTAGCCGATTCTAGACTTCCAATGACATTCTGGGCAGAAGCAGTGAACACTGCCTGCTATGTTCAGAATAGAGTACAAGTAGTCAAGTCCAAAGGGAAAACTCCTTATGAGTTGTTTCTCAAGAGAAAACCTTTAATCAACTTCTTCAAACCGTTTGGTTGTCCGTGCACTATCCTTAATACCAAGTCACAGTTAGGCAAGTTTGAGAGTAAGGCTGAAGAAGGTTTCTTTGTAGGATACTCCACTCAAAGTAAAGCTTATAGAGTTTTTAACAATGTCACTAGAATCATAGAAGAGAGTATGAATGTCTCTTTCAATGAAAATAGGATCAATATTGCAGGTAATGGACCTGATTGGTTATTTGATATTGATGCATTGTCTAAATCTCTTTCTTTTGAGTATTCTACTGAAACAGCTACAGGTACCCCAACAACTGTTGGTGAAAATCATCAAACATCTTCCTCCAGCCCAAACAGTTTTGACACTGCTAGCTCAAAACCAACAACTGTTGGTTCAAACAAAGTTACTGAAGACTTTGTTGTGATTCCTATGCTTCAACAAGAGTTCTCCAATGCTGTTGATCCATTGATGGATGCTGAATCTTTAAAGGACATGGAATCCCATGATCCTCAACACCACACTGACTCTGCTGATCAAGTGTGTGATAACGCTGAAAATTCAAGTGAATGTGAGTTTGATCTGTCTAATCTAGGGGATGAACTGACTGAAGAAAACATTCCTACATCAAGAGTTCACAAGATTCATCCAATATCACAAATAATTGGAAATCCAACCACTCCTATCAGAACAAGGAATATGCTGCAAAATGAGAATAGTGGTGTGGATCTTGCCTAATTTGACGTGAATGCTTGTTTTTTGTCTCAAATAGAACCAAAGAAAGCAATTGAGGCATTGAAAGATCCTTCATGGGTAGAGGCAATGCAAGAGGAGCTCTTACAATTTCAAATTCAGCAAGTTTGGAAGTTGGTTGAGCTTCCAAGAGGTAAAAGAGTAATTGGCACCAAGTGGGTGTTCAGAAACAAGAAAGATGAAAGAGGGATTGTTATCAAGAACAAAGCAAGACTGGTTGCACAAGGATACACACAAGAGGAAGGAATAGACTATGACGATGTTTTTGCACCTGTTGCAAGGATTGAAGCCATTAGGTTATTTCTTGCTTTTGCAAGCTTCAAAGGATTTAAGGTGTATCAAATGGATGTCAAGTCTGCTTTTCTCTATGGCACTATTGATGAGGAGGTATATGTGTGTCAACCCCCTGGCTTTGAAGACTCAAAGTACCCTGACAAAGTATATAGGTTAGATAAAGCCCTATATGGTCTACATCAAGCTCCTCGAGCTTGGTATGAGACATTGTCATCCTATCTCCTTGAAAATGGTTTTAAGAGAGGCACAATTGACAAAACATTGTTTACAAAGATTGTTAAAACAGAGATTTTGCTTGTTCAAATCTATGTTGATGATATAATCTTTGGATCCACAAATGACAGCTTGTGCAAAGAATTTGAAGTCATTATGCACAAAAGATTTCAGATGAGTTCAATGGGTGAACTCACATTTTTCTTGGGATTACAAGTCAAACAGAAGCCCACTGGTATTTTTCTAAGCCAATCTAAGTATGTCAAGGACATATTGGACAAGTTTGGCTATCAAGATGTGAAGCTGGCAAGTACTCCAATGGAAACACACAAACAGTTGGGAGCAGATTCTGAGGGGGAGGATGTTGATATACATCTCTATCGATCAATGATTGGTTCATTAATGTACTTAACTGCTTCTAGACCTGATATAATGTTTGCTGTTTGTGTTTGTGCCAGGTTCCAATGCAGTCCGAAGATGTCACACCTGTTTGCTGTAAAGAGAATCTTTAGATACCTCAAAGGCCAACCAAAATTGGGACTTTGGTATCCTAAAGATTCACCTTTTGACTTGGTGGCATATTCTGATAGTGACTATGGTGGAGCCAATGTGGACAGAAAATCAACCTCTGGAGGATGTCAATTCTTTGGATCAAGGCTGGTCTCATGGCAATGCAAGAAACAAACAACAGTTTCAACTTCAACAGCTGAGGCTGAATACATTGCTGCATCAAGCTGCTGTTCACAAGTGTTATGGATCCAAAATCAGCTTCTGGATTATGGTTTGTCTTTCTTAAATACTCCTATTTATGTTGATAACACCAGTGTTATTAGCATAGTTAATAATCCAGTGAAGCATTCTAAAACCAAGCACATTGAAATCAGATTTCACTTCATAAGAGACTGCAATGAAAAGAGATTAATCCAAGTTATGAAAATTCATACTGATGATCAATTAGCTGATTTGTTCACTAAAGCTTTTGATGTGAGCAGATTCAACTTTTTGATTTCCAACATTGGAATGATTAACTTGGACTAACAGTTGTTCATTATTCCATGTTTTTCACACTAACAGTTTTCAACTGTTAGTTACGTTTTCTAACAACTGTTATCCTTTAAGTATTCAGAGAGGGAAATGCAATTTCACACATCAGTTTTGGACATATCTGCTGACCTGTCTCCCAAACAGTTTTTCACACTCGTGACTGTCCTTGTTATGAGGTAAAGGTAAATTCACTTTCTTGAATCAACAGTTCCAAACTGATAAAGGTGAGTCATTTTGCTTGTTCTATAGTGCATTTGATATGACCAGTCACTGCATGCTATTAATGGAAATTACTGGATATTAATGGTCATTAATGGCTATTAATGGACATTAATGCCTCCTAGTTTCTCTATAAATAGTCTTGCGTCCATCCTTCACAAATCACACCTACATTTGCACACTCTTCTCTCTGCAAATGGATACTAACCTTTTCTAATAACCCTCAAAGATATTAATGTTAGACAAAGTTATGTAACCATCCCTGCCCCATTTGTAAGAATGCATGAGCTTTGGCATTACTCATCATGTGTTCTTGAGATGCATGATGATCGAGATAGGTTCACCTTGACACAACATCCAGATCCACGTAGGCCAAATAAACCAATTGATCATATTCGTATAAGGGGTGATTTTGAAAATTTCACTCTCTTCCATGAATTGCCTACACCATGTTGTCTAAGATTCGTCTTGAACCTGGCAGGCACTACAAACTCCATAGTGTGGTTCAATGTTCGAAGATATAATACTCGTAACCACCAGAGGGCCTCAGATGACGAGGCAGTGGAAGTCACTGTCATAGATGACTAGTTCCACTGCACACCCAAGAGGCAAATTATGACAATCGTCTCTGGTGATGCATATGATGAGAAGGTCTACTGCACACCCATTGGTAGGTAGTATGTTTTGACAATTGTCTAAGGCCTGTCAACAGTTGACGGAGAAAGTTGTCTACACTTACGGTGTAGATCATTGTTCTCCCACACCTACGAGACGGCCTTGCACAATTAGATAAGCAGTACCAACAATGGCTTGTGCATTACATGACCACTCTTTGAAGACAGGCTTCTCAGTAAGGCGATGGCGGCACTGTAGAGGCTATTCTGAACTCGATTCTTAAATAACGAAGACAGTCTTGAGCAAGAATGTGATGATGATTGTCTTCCCTTAAAGTTCAGATTTGATGATACAAACTGTTATCGATAATTTGTCATATGTAGATCTAGGAGTTAAGACAGTTCTTATAAGCTGTGTTTAGATCTATAGCACAAGACAGTATTGTTTGTCTCAAAATTATTGTAGCTCAATTGTGATTATCTTGAATAAAATATATCTTCTGTTGATGACTGTGTTCTCTAATGTTTTATTTTTATTGCTTCAGCATTTGATATATGTGAGCTGAAAGTTTGTTTGACAGTTGCACATTTCTGTTTCAATCAATACTAACAGTTTTTCAACTGTTAGCATATGGCTTCGGCAACTGTTAGACAAAGTCCATGTGCAACTGAGGGGGAGAAATTTGTCAACTAAGGGCGAGAAATGAAGAACAGTTGTAAACCCTAAACAACTGTCAATTCATATAAATGATCAAACAAAAGGGAGTGAACTTTTGAATAACAGTTGTTACATCTTATGAAAACAGTTTCTCAACTGTTAGTTCATTTTTGTCCGTCAACTGTTAAGCTATTAAAAAACAGTTTCTCAACTGTTAGTTCCTTTTTGTCCGTCAACTGTTAAGCTATTAAAGGGTGCTTTGGTCTTTGCAGGATTTTGGAAGTCTTTGGATTGCGTTCAACAATCGAAACATATATAAACCATTTCCTCCTCAGAGGTTTCTTTACGCATACTGAACTTCGTTTGAACGCTAAAACCCTAGAATTCTGCTATCAAATCGCCATGGCTCCCCTTCCATTCGTCAAGGAACATAATATGCTTGCTTTTCTTTCAAAACCCGATGATCTTCACATGTTTCATGATATGATTGATTATCTCTCATGGTCCGATCTCAACACTGCACTCACCATCAATCCTACCATATACACTTATTACATTGATCAGTTTTGGAAACATGCTCAACTTCGAACAACTGATGATGTGCAATGGATTGATTCTACCATTGATGAGTTGACCGTCTCAATCTCTGAGGACACCATTCGCCACCTTCTACAACTCAATGATAGTGAGGGTGAGTATTCTGATTCAGTTTCACTAGATTTTTTGCATACCGAGCTTGTTAAGCTTGGGTATGAGGGTCCTTCAGGGAAGGGTACATTCTATAAGGGACAATTTTGTGCTCACTGGAAGTATTTAATCCATACTCTCCAGCAGTGCATTAGTCCTAAAAGAACAGGATGGAACGAGTTTGGAAGCAACATTGCTTTGGCCTTAATCTGTTTGGCCAACAATCGTTGCTTCAATTTTTCAAAATTAATTTTCAATGGCATGGTAAAACATCTAGGGACCAAGTATGGTCTCTTTTTGATGTATCCTCGATTTGTGCAAGTATTGTTAAACTTTTTGATGCCAAATCTAAAAACACACAAGAGGGTCATTATTCCCTCTGCTCATGTGGCTTCCACTTTGAGCAAACTGTTGATTAATGGCAAGAGTTTCTCTGGTGCCATAACTCCTCCACTCTCTGAAATGGTGGAGTTTTTGTCAAGAAACAGGACTGCCAGTGTTGAGCATGAAACCCATCGTATTGCTACACCACCAACACTGGAACCCACAGTCCAAGATACTCAAAATTCCCAACCTGCTTCTTTTGAAAAATCTACAACACAAGCTCCTGCACTAAAAGTATTTAAAAAGAAGAGAAAAACTGTTGGTGTTCCTTCCACCACAGTTAGTGAACCCCAAACTGTAAGCCCTGCACAGGAGCATTCACCTGTGCAGAATATCGAAAGGGAACCTTTGGTGCTGTCTCCCAGGCACAATGAGGAGGTGATCATTCCTCAAGAGGGTGATCATATGGTCTTTGAGGCTGACACTACTGTTTTATCCGCAAGGGATAAACAGGACAGTGTTAACATAGCTAAGACCTCAACCATGGCAACAGAGACTAGTAAAACAGTTTCTGGTAATCCCCAGAACCAAGAAAAGAGGGGTACTGATGGTGATACTCAGGGGAGTAAGCCACCAGTGAAAAATGTCGATGATATGGTCACAGTGGAAACACTAACTGACATTGAGACTAGACTGAAACAACATGCATTAACGGATCCTAACTTTGCACCTTACCTTGCTGCTCATTTACACCTAAAGAAAAGGATTGCTCTTCAAAACAAAAGGATAGTTTCTCAAGATGAGAAGATAAAAGAACTGACTGAACAGTTGGAGAAGGCAACCGAAGTACTCAAGGTGGTAGCAGTTCACAATGAGGTGTTAATAAGGCAAGATAAGCAGCTGAACTTTCTTGATGAGAATCTGAAGAAAGCAACAAATGTTCTTCATACTCATGAGATGTTGCTTAAACCCAAATCCTTGGTGAAAATCTCTTCAACTGCTCAAGCTAAAGGAAGAAGAAAATCCAAGCAGGAAGAAGTTAAGCAAATAGTTTCACAGGATAAACAAACAGTTGTTGCTCCAAATGAGCAAACAGTTGCAACACCACAACCAACAGTTGTAACTTCAAATCAACTAACAGTTGCAAGTGTCCAAGCGGTTAATGAAGAAGAAGAAGAACAGCTTTCAAGTGTTGATAGGATGCAAATCAACAGGATGGTATCAACTGCAGATGTTCCAAGCACTGAGATTTTCAAATCGTGGTCAACAGTTAAGCAGAACTATTTGGTTGATATTAGTGCTCAATATCTGGGAATAAGTTCTTCTAGAATGGCACAGAAAATCGATGATGGATGGCTTGATGGAAAGGTTGCTACGTTAGAATCTTTACCACCAAAGAAAGGTGATAAAGGGGTAGTCATCCAGGAAGGAAAGAAAGAATCTGAGTTGCCTCCTGTTTCAGGCAAAGGAAAAGAAATTATTGTTGTTTGTCCTAAACTCAAGCTTTCAAGACAGCAACAAGAAGAGCGTGATCATGAATTTGCATTAAGGCTAGCAGCTGAGCTAAGAGAACAAGAACAGTCTGATTTTGAGATAGCAAAGAAGCTGGCTGATAAGATTACTACTCAGATTGATGAAGAAGAGAAAGTAAAGGAAGCTGCTGGTAAGGGAGTAAAAAGAAAAAGAGTTGTAAAGAAGAAAACAGTTCCACCTCCCAAGCCAGTAGTGGAAAAGAAGAAACCCCAATCAGTCCAAAAACCCCAACAGTCTGAAGAAAAAGTCAAAACAGGCTTGGTCAAAACTATTCTGCAAGACAGACTCTCAAAAGAGATAAAAGAAAGAATTGATAAATTTGAAGCTCAAAAGTCGCATATCAAAGAATGGAGGTTTGAAATGCTGAGAGTGGAAACTGGAAAGCAGGGTGTCACCATTGTTAGAGAGGTGGAACCAATTGAAAGCTATGTCAGTTTCTCTGCAATGATGGATAGTGTGACCAGGAGAGATGTACAAGAAATGTATGAATATGGGGTAAGACATTTTGGAAAGGATGCTGAAATTGAGATAAAAGTATTTTTAGTACATCTATCGAGTATATGCAATCCACAAAGAGTAATGTCTTTACTGACAAGTGATGAAAGATTTCCTATATCGACTGTGAAAGTTTTTGAAAGATCAAGGGTGTATAATCTTGTGACAAACAATGCTAAAACCCAGTGGTTTGATCTTAACTTTGTTGATCACAGTAGGACCAAGCTGATGTACATGGTAAAGGCAAGGTTCTATGGTCCTGTAAGGTTAAGGGAAGATCTGGGAAGAAGACTGAAAGAAAGGATGGAGCTGATAGAGAAAGAGAAAATGTAATTTTTCTTTCATATTTTGATTATAACAATTTTACTTTGCAAAATTAATGTTAATGTGTTCTTTGCTTATGTGAATGTTTCTATGGTTGAACCCTATAAAACAACTTAAGTGTATTGTTCAATACTTTAAGTTAGGGGGAGATTATTGGGAAATTCGCTAAGTTATTGAAACTGTTGAACATGCAAAGGTAAAACTGTTAGATATGAAAAACAGTTGTAACTAACAGTTGATGCAAGTTTTAGAACTGTTAGTTGGCAAAGTCAAAAACTGTTAGAAGACCTTGAAGCTGAAGACTGTTAGAAGGATAAAGAACTGTTGTGTTCATTAAACAGTTTCTGTTGAGCTATATTTGGAAAATCCTATCTTAGAAGATATCTCGAAATACTTTGAAGATTAACAAGATTATCTCAGAAGATAGAAGATTACCTAACTGTCAACAATTCAAGGAGGATCAAGAGTCTATATATACTTCATTAGATGATCAATTGATTACGACGACTTGATCTCATTATTCAAAGCATTTGTTCTTATCGTTATTTAATTTTCTGAAAGTGTTTTAGCCTCTAAGTTTCTTGTTGAAACCTAAGAACAGTCTGTGTTCTTCGTCTAACAGAATAAGTTAGATTGGGGGTGAAGTTTGCTTTTGTAATCATTCTGGTTGGTTAATAAAACTACTGTTTGATTGAATTAATCTTTGTTTAAAACCTTCTTTAATCAATTAAGTGTGATTCCGCAACTTCTTAATTGATTGTGATCATAGTTAAAGATTAACTTTTATTTTACTCTGATTGATTATTTAAAGTTAGTTCTTGTTATTTGATATAATCTATATCCGATCCTGACAATAACTCATAGTGAATTGGTCATATGCACTGGGCAGGGATTGGAGGATCAAATCGACCGCCATCTCCCTCCCGATGGTAAATCCTAGCTTCTCCATCCGCTCAATGTTTGCTTTCATACGCAAAACATGAGCACTCACGTTCCCTCCATCTTGAAGCTTGCAAGCGAGGGCCGACTTGAAGCATTCATACCTCTCTTGCCTCGCTTGCTGCTGGAACATATCCCGCAGCTGCATGATCAAGTCGTGAGCACTTAAGTGGTCTATTTGCTTTTGCAAATCGGTACTCATGGTGCTCAGCATGAGGCATGTAATCTCCTCAGTCTCCTTGAGGCGTTTTTCATATGCCTCTCGGATTGCCCTAGTTGCACCGCTTGGAGGTGCCTCGGGTAAGGGTTCCTCTATGGTGTGCATCTTCCCTTCATAGCGTAGGACAAGTTTGAGTTGCCTATACCAATCCATGAAGTTGCTCCCATCGAGCTTCTCCTTTTCAAGGAAAACTCTAAGAGAAACGTTGGTGGTGGTGGTGTTTGCGCTTGTTGATGCCATCTAAAATTGCAAAGTAGACTTAAATTAGTTTGTTATAGATATGTATTATCTTGTTAAATTAATTTACCCATAAAGAATTAACTTTAACAAGGCTAAGAACCGTATTTCATCCCACCATGTGACGGGGTTACCGCGGATCACACGATAAAATTATTTAGGTCGGCAACCATTTTGCCAATTGCAATCTCTATTGCAATCCTTAGCGCCTTGCGGGATCCTACGACATCCAATGGTCGTTTGGCATGTTTGATCCCTTCTTGCACCAATTTTGAATCTTGAAATTTTGGTTAGTTCGTGCTAAGCTCGACAACTAACCAAGATTTCAAATCCAAAATTGCAAATAGTCCGTCAAGACATACGGTGACAAATTCACCAAAGTTGGCTCGTGCTAAGCTCGACAACCAAAATTGTGAATTTCCACACTCACCTTCCACACAGTTTTATGGGAGTTGGCTCGTGCTAAGCTCGACAACCAAAACCCATAAGACTAGATTCGGGTGGTATCATCTTACGGATGGTGCATTATTTACGTTTCGTGGAAAGACGGGCTTTTGTTTCCGGTTTGGTTTTAGATTAACATGCAAGTGACAAAAGCCTATTTTCACTAGGTGGGTTAATCTTGTATGTGAGCGCGCGAGAGAGTTGTAAACCATTTTTATCAAATCTCTTTTGATTTTGTTAATTTTTGAAAAATTATCTAGCATGCGAATCCTACACAATCCATGCATACAAAATCAAATCACACGCATAAAATATTAAAATTGGTAACCCTTGCCATAAAAACCTATGCGTTCTTCCCATGAGCTGAACGGGAAGAACTTGGTCAATTCTAGGGACAAAATCTTCGATGCGAGCTCCCACTAATCCCGCCATCTCCATTGGACTCCATCATGGGCTTCTAGCTCCATCTCCTTTGACCCTTCTTGTGTGTTCATCATCCATCATAAAATACATACAATAGAATAAAATGGCATACAAGCCATAAAATACCTATTTATCTATTACAATTACATGGATGAATGAAATGGCATGCAAGCCACATTATTATTACAAATTTATCATAAGAATAATAATACAACCAAATTTGCATCCAAGCACACAAAACAACCAAAGGGTCTAGGCAAGGTTACCAACTAACATCTTCACATACAACCAAACATACATACATGCTACTGGAATTTAAACATCAAAATAACAAGATTAAAATTTCCAGAAGCTCAAAACATGGCTAAAAACCCGAGACCAAAAACTGTTTTTAAATTTGAACAAAAACTGACCAGCGACGATAGCGCCGCTATCTAAAACTAGTTAGCGCCGCTAACTCAAAGTTAGCGCCGCTAACCCTGTTTGACAGAAAACAAACAATTTTGATTTCGGGTTTTCAAAGCCACCAAGTGCATAACAATCATAGAGGTGGCTCTGATACCACTGTTGGGGTTTTCAGGGCGCGCAGCGGAAGCAAGGTTACCACACAAAAAGGCCCAAGGTACAAGCATGTAAAGCATAAAACGTAAAAACCCCTAACATGGATCATTCTCTATGAAACGAAATGCAACAAAGACAGAGAGTAAAGGAGGTTATACCAGCTCCTTAGCTCCAGCAAAAGTCGGTGTAGTGAATGGATTTGCTTCTCCTTGGCTTGAACGAATCAACTAGAGGATAATACCCCGGCAACACGTCAAATCCCTTGAGCTAGCAAGCTCCTTTGGGTTCTTCTTGCTTGAAAACCGACTAGGAGAACAACAACTCAACACTTAGAACCGAATTCTGGAGCAAAGATCCTAACTCTCTCTCTTGTAGAACTCACCAAAAGTCTTAGTAGCACTTTGTGAGTGTGTATGTATGTGTAACTTATCAAGAGAGACAAATGAGGCTGAATAATGGTCTTTTATAAACTCCAAATCGACATTTCACCTCCCACAGCCGGTCAAGAGAGTCTCAGACTCAACCCCATGCATTGGCCATCTTTTGAGGTGATATGACAAAAAGGTGCCGTTTGGACTTAGCGGCGCTAACCCATACTTAGCGGCGCTAACTCTAAAGGGTTAGCGGCGCTAACGCGGCTAGTCAGTTGACTTGACATAAAGCCCATGCAGCCGTAGCGGCGCTATCCTATAGGACTTAGCGGCGCTAACTCCTAATAGTTAGCGGCGCTAACGTGGCCTGCGAAGTCAACTTTTCTCTTTTGCCATTTTTTGATCCCTTTACTTAAGTTGCTGTCAGATTTGACCCCGGTGTATGACCCAATAGGCCCATACATCATCGGTAGTGATTCCAAATGGTATACTTGCATCGGTGGGCATATTCTAACAGAAAGGTCCAAGGGTGACCTTCGGTGACAACAACTTTGGACAAACCAAAGGGTATGGAGAACTTTATAATGGGAACCTCAAACTTTCAAAGGTTTCTTATGTTAAAGGGCTTAAATATAACCTCATTAGCATAAGTCAAGTGTGTGATGGGGATAATGAAGTCCAATTCAACAAGACATGGGGTTCCATCATAAATTAAGAAGGCAAAACAGTTCTTTGTGCCAAGAGAACAAAGGATGTTTATACACTGGACATGTCTTCTGGTGATCAATCAAAGCTAACCTGTTTGTTTTCAAAATCTGTTACAGACACAAACTGGTTATGGCACAAAAGGCTTTCCCATCAAAATTTCAAGAATATCAACAAGCTGAGCAAGGGTGATCTAGTGTCAGGACTGCCTTCACTGACTTATACAAAGCCTAAACTTTGTTTCGCTTGTGAAAAGGGAAAGCAACACAAAGCATCTTTTCCATCTAAGCAGGCCTTCTCCATTACTGAACCATTCTACATGTTGCACATGGATTTATTTGGTCCTGTTGCCACTGCAAGTATTGGTGGAAGTAAGTATGCACTTGTCATAGTGGATGAATTCTCAAGATACACTTGGGTCTTCTTCCTTAAAACTAAAAGTGAGGCTACTGAAGAGATAATAAGCTTTATCAAAAAGATGGAAGTGCTTAATGGAAATCTAGTGAGGTTGCTTAGAAGTGATCATGGAACTGTGTTTAGAAATCAAACTCTTAAAGGTTTCTGTGATGAGAAAGGGATATCTCAAAACTTCTCTGCTCCAAGAACTCCTCAACAGAATGGTGTAGCTGAAAGAAGAAACAGAACCTTGATCGAAGCTGCAAGAACCATGCTGTGTGAAAGTGGTTTGAGTTTCAACTTCTGGGCTGAGGCAGTCAGCTGTGCTTGTTTTACTCAGAACTGCTCCCTTATGATCAAGAGGCACAACAAGACTCCGTATGAAGTGCTTAAGGGAAGGAAGCCAAACATCAGCTTCTTACACATCTTTGGTTGTCAGTGTTTTGTCCTGAACCAGAGAGATCAACTGCAAAAGTTTGCATTAAAAGCTGATGAAGGGGTATTTGTTGGCTAATCTGTCATCTCCAAAGCATACAGAGTATACAACACTAGAACAAAGGTCATTGAAGAATCTATCAATGTAAGTTTTAATGAAAATGACTTTGTTGCTTCCTGTTCTTCTGATCATGTTACAGGTGAGGAATTTAATGATCTGATGACTAATGGTGAAAACATTCTAGTGTCAGCTGATCCACTCCCTTACTAATGATCTCTTAGCCTAGTTGTTAAGAGTGAGGGGGAGGCAAAGCCTTCTAGGAGGTCCAGGGTTCAAACCTGGGAATTGGAGTTTAATTCTAACTTGGGGTTTACTAACTTACTAACAACTAACTTTGCCGTTTAAAAAAAAGCTGATCCACTCCCATCAGCTAATGTAGATGACTCAAATGAACCTGTTCCTATAAACCTTGAAGCCAATGCACAGCCTACCTCAACTCAACCCTTACTTTATCTGAATGATGTGAATGATGAATCAACATCAATGGACTCTAATTTCATATCTAATATTCCCTAATCAATTGAAATAGCCACATATTGCAACCCTAAAATTCCATTAGCTGATCAACCTGAAGTATCATCAGCTGATCCCAATCAAGGAATTTCTACTCCCGAATTCCAAATTGATCCCAATTCTCCCACAATCCAAAATGCCTACAAAGATCTCAGAGATCATACTCATGATCATAGGTAATATAGAGGCACCTATACTAACCAGATCCAAAGCTTGTAATTTTTGTCTATACACAGGTTTTGTCTCTATGATTGAACCAAAGAAGGTTGATGAAGCTCTTAATGATCCCCACTGGATTAATGCTATGCAAGAGGAGCTGGCAAAATTCACAAGAAACTGTGTATGGACTTTGGTGCCAAGACCAAAGGACAAATCCATCATTGGAACAAAGTGGGTGTTCAGAAATAAAATGGATGAACAGAGTTAAATCATCAGAAACAAAGCAAGACTAGTTGTTCAGGGGTATTGTCAAGAAGAAGGTATTGATTTTGATGATACATTTGCCCCTGTTGCTAGACTTGAGGCAATTAGACTGTTTCTAGCTTATGCTGCCTTCAAAGACTTCAAGGTATTTCAAATGGATGTTAAGAGTGCATTCCTAAATGGTTAATTGAAGGGTGAGGTGTACGTCAAACAACCTCCTGGTTTTGAGGATGCAAGCTGTCCTGACCATGTTTACTTTTTAAACAAAGCCTTATATGGTCTAAAGCAAGCTCCAAGAGCCTGGTATGATACCATCTCTTCTTTTCTTACTACTAAAGGTTTCACAAGAGGATGCATAGATAGCACTTTGTTCATAAGGATGTTCAAGGGTGATGTAATTCTTGTACAAATATATGTAGATGACATAATATTTGGGTTTACAAATTTGGATCTTTGTAAAAAGTTTTCTAAACTCATGTCTGATAACTATCAGATGAGCATGATGGGTAAACTAAACTATTTTCTAGGTCTCCAAATTAAACAAGAGGTTGATGAAATTTTCATGCATCAAACAAAATATGTCAATGATTTACTTAAGAAATTTGAGTTTGAAAATTGTTATTCAATGAAAACACCCATGTTTACTGCTCTTAAGCTAGGAAAGGACACTGATGGTAAATCAATGAAATTACTGCTTATAGAGGCATGATAGGCTCTCTTTTATACCTTACAGCAAGTAGAATGGATATAATGTTCTCAACATGTCTCTGTGCTAGATACCAAGCAGATCCCAAAGAATCACACCTTGCTGCAGTTAACTAGATTTTCAGGTATCTCAAAGGAACTCTTAATCTAGGTCTTTGGTACCTCAAGGACTTAGATTTTGAGTTAGTTGGATACACTGATTTTGATTTTGCAGGTTGTACTTTGGACAGAAAGAGTACATCTGGTGTTTGTCAATTGTTAAGTGGAAGATTAGTCAGCTGGTCTAGCAAGAAACATAATTATGTTTCCACTTCTACATCTAAAGCAGAGTACATTGATGTTGGAAGCTGTTGTGCACAATTGCTATGGCTGCAAAACCAACTACTTGACTATGATCTACAGTTTGAAAACTCCCCAATCCTATGTGATAACACTAGTGCAATTTCTATCTCTAACAATCCAGTCTTGCACTAAAAAACAAAGCACATTGAAATCAGACATCACTTTTTAAAAGATAATGTGCAGAAAAAGAAAGTCTCCATGCACTACATTAGCATTGATTTTCAATTATCAGATTTGTTTACAAAGCCTTTAGATGACTCTAGGTTCAACTTCCTAATATCCGAACTTGGCATGTTAAAATTTTAAAATATTCCTTTTGTGTGTTATAGTTAGTTTGTTTTGTGCAAATAATTCTATTTTGTATGTGTAATTAATTTATTACTTATCTAAGCTTCTCTATGTCTTACTGCAAATGAAAAGTTTAGTGAATTTTGTCAGCTAATGTTCATCATCTGATGAAATTCCTCAGCTGATCATCATCAACTAAGGACGAAAAACTCAACTATGTAGATACATCAACTGATACTCTGTTTACTCGAAAAGATCTGTTGATTCTTTCCATTCATCAGCTGCTGCATCTTATCTAGTCAGCACTGTGTCCCCATACTTATTTAATTATTTTCTCACTCGTCTTTAATACGTTTACTAGGTAGTATTTAAATCTTTTAAGTTGTCTGTTAGTTGTCCGTCCATATTTGCTTTCCGTTAACTTTGCTTTTTCAGATGTGACCGTTGCTTTTCCGTAAAGATCTTATAGTGTCAGATGGCGGTTTCCAAAAAGATATTAATGATGATTCGGTGGTTTTTCAAATTCACTTTTTCAAAACTTCCAAAATCAGACTTTCCCTCTTTCAAAGAAAACCCATTTTCTCTCAACTGTTCATCGTCTTCTCCATCTGAATCAAGCACAATGGTGACCTACAATCCCCGATTCACTCCTCATGCTACTGCCGTAGAGAATGTCCCTGCTGGAACTCTCATCAACATCACCAACAACAACATCCTACCGTGTACTGAAATCCCAGAGCGGTTAGCCAATGAAGGTTATGAACCCATGGTAAACTTCTTAACTACTCATCCTCTGTTTCCATGTCTAAATGAAAATCCCATTATCATCAACCCTCGCATTGTTGTGGAAATGTGGTATACTGCCCGTTTCAACCCTAATGCTTAAACTATTACCTGAACTATGCTAAATGGCACTGTTAATCTAGCCATCACTACTGAAACCATCCACCAAGCCATATCAATCCCTGATAGAGCACCATATACTCCCTTTCCCACTCATGCTCAAACCTAGAAGTGTTACCTCTGATAGGTTATGATGCACCAGTTGCCTATGGCAAATACAAAGTCTCGGTGCTAGGGCATCCCTGGAAGTATCTTGCAAACATCATCACTAGGTGTTTTGGCCCTACACGTGGAAGCCATGATCTTTTAAACCAAACAGAGCTGATGATTATGCATTCTCTTGTCACTAGGAGGAACATCGATTATGCACAAGTGGTGTTCACTGAAATGGTTGACAGAATCACTTTGGGCACAACCAAGAAAGTATCTAGATTCCAAGTACCCTACATCAGATTTCTCAGCTTGATAGCCCTGAACCACCTCTCTCTTGCAACCTATATAGACTTAGCAACAACCTTTGACATCCTTGATGTTTATTAAATGGGTCAGAAGGTATTTTTCACAATCAAAGAGAATAGAGGTCCTGCTATCTATCCAGCCATGCAATTGGTCATTGATCAGGTTGCTCAACAACAACAACACGAACACCCTGCTGTTAAAGAAAAAGGAGAAGTTGAATGAGAATCTGATGATGATGAAGGTGATGATGGTGAATCCAGTGAAAGTGGCAGTGATGAAAATAAGGAAGAAAGTGATAGTAATAATGGTGATGATGGTGGAGATGGTGGTGATAATCTGGTGATTTTGGAAAGTGATGAGTCAGCGGATGGGTCCCACACAAAGCAAGGACTTGTGCCCTACTCAGATGATGAAGAAGAGGAGGATGATGAAGCTGATGTTGGCAGTGGTGATCGAGCACCAAGTGTGGATAATGGTGGTGCAAGTGGTGCTGTTGGTGATGCACCTACTATAAGTGCACCAGAAACTAAAATTTGTAACAACCATGGTTGCTCTCACTGTTCAAGTAAATGAGATTGTGTTGGTGTCTACTTTAAAAGCTGAGACCCCCTGAGCCACTGAAAGAGTTCACTTAAGGCAGGGAGGTGATGATGATAATGAATACCACATCATTGATGCTGGTGGTCAAAACAAGGAAGCAACTACTTCAAAGGAGGAGGTGATCTCTGACCAACTGGTGCATATGATAGATGTCAGCAAGCACACCCAGCCCTCAGGTATCATTGCTTCAACCCATGAGGACACTCACTTGGTCGACCCAATTAGTGAGATCCAATCCTCACTTCTTATCATGTCTACTCAACAACGAAACTTAAGTGTATCTCCAATGGTCACTTGTTCTACTCCCTCTGTAGCCCTAATAGAAGCAAGGTCAGAACAGATTGTGCATCTTGCATATATCTCAGAGGATGTGATTTCTACACCTCTGACCTCAATGCAAATGATTCCCTCTTATGTTGAGGGGGAGCCTATGAACATTGATCAAACGCTTCAGCTAGTAGATCCATCTTCACAACAAGATGCTTCTGTACATATGAGACTCCTATTATCTGGGTTACCCTCCTAACAGGGTGATACCATTGAAAGACAGACCCTCTCCCAGGGTCACACTGTGTCATTACCTTCAATAAGTTTCCAATAACTTATTGATGTACAAAGGGGAACCCAGTTGAGTGCAACCCTCACTCAAACTCACACAATTGTACCTACAATTGATTCTATTCTTATATACTCTACGACACTGCCTATCACTACTAATGGTTTAGACCGATCATTTGTAATGGGAACAACTTCTCTTTCCAGTGATCTTAGGTGTTTTTACCCAAACCTAAGTGAGGGACCAACAACCCTACCTGATATTGGTACTTATCTCAATCATGTCCTTCAATCCCCTTTACCTCAACCCAAACAGAACCCAACCCCCACTTGCTTCAAACAGTCCTCTCAATCTCTCAAAATATTGATGACTTGCAAGCCTCCTTTAACACCTTTGTTGGGAAAATGATCTAATCAGTTAAGATTTGACGAGACAAAGTTAAGTATGTAAGATGTGTTCTACGTATAACTTAAACAGAATTATGAAGCTTAGTCAGACTGAACACTTGTAGTGTTTCAGACTTAGTATAAGCTGAATATAAACTGAGCATATGTTCGACCAGTTTATACTATACCTTAGTTAGATTATTAATGTGTTTGATAATCTGTGTATGTCACATAAGGTATATATCGAGTATTCAGCTTGATGTGTTTCAAGCTGAGTGACTCAACTCAGAAGCAGAGTCAGCTCGACAGAGTTACTAAATGTGTTTTATTTAACTCTTTGGACTTCTAAGGATGAGTTAATATTTATACGTGTTAGTTCATGTTTGAATTCGGGTTTGTTCTCTAAGAACTCAGCTTGATGAGTTTCAAGCTGAGTAACTCAGCCTGACTAAAGAAGTCAGTCTAAGAGAATTTAAATGTGTTTTAAATTCTGTTTTAACTCTCTATATCTACGGCACGGATAAAGAAGACTCCAGAATCAAGATTGAAGATTGAAGACTCAAGATAAGAAGATTCAAGATTCAAGATTCCGATTTATCCGATAGTTAGTTAGCAAATTAGGATTAGTCCAGTTTGTTAGGAACCGTAACAACAGGATTATAAATACTTATCTCCTGATAAGTTTAGAGGTACGACTTAGTACAATTCTGAAACAAGTTACAGAGCCAAAACCTCACCTCACCGTATGTGTTACGATTCTTGAATCCCTGTTTGTATGTTCAACGTGATCAAGAAACTCACAGATTTCCAAGTGATTCGTGTGTTCGAATTGTCACATCAGTTGTGATATTGGTAAGTGATCATTAGTTGATTCAATCTGTGTAAATCCTGTTTAGAGAGTCGTTAGTATCTATAATCATAAGTTGATTATAGATAGCTAAGTTTGAGAGATTGAGAGATTTATATTAGGTGATTATGTATCAAGAGTTGCTTACTTGATAGTTCCTGTAATCATCTTCTTATTCAAAGCATTGTAATCATCTTCTTAATAAAAGCATTCAATTAATTGTGGTTTGATTTACTGTTGGTAATACTTTCATTTGATTTGCAATTTCTGCAGAAAGTGTATTCAACCCCCCTTCTACACACCTGTTCACATTGTCTACAAGCAATAATCCAGATGTGACTATCCTATGTGGAAGTTCAGAGCCATGCTGTTCCTCAAGTCCATTGACAACCGTATGTCAGATGTTGTCACAAAAGGACCAATAATCCCCAAGATTCCTGCTACTGTTAGTGATACGTCTCCTGGCAGATCTGAAAAGGAAACAAGAAAGCCTGTTGCATCTTGGACTGATGAAGATTGGAAACTTTACAATCTGGATGATAAGGATAAAAGTGTTCTAACAAATGCCCTGACCAATGAAATCTTGCGCACTGTGACTGGGTGTCAAATTGCAAAAGATATATGGGATACGCTGAGTGTCACATATGAGGGCACGGATCTGGTCATGCAGCACAAGAGGAATCATTTGAATAGATCTTATGAAAACTTCTTTTCTAAGAAGAATGAAACCTTGTCATATTTGTTCACAAGGTTTCACTGCTTGATAAATGACCTACTGAGTGTGGGTGTTAAGAAAGATGAAGCTGAACTGGAGCTGAAATTTCTGGATGTGTTACCAGAAAGGTTTAATGATGTAACTACAGCACTAAGGGCTGGGGGAACACTTCACGTGTACAACCTACAGTCCATTTATGGGTTCTTGCTAAATCATGAACATATCACTGAACACAAGAGAATTTCTCAACAACAACTCAAGGAGTCTTTGGATAAGAATGAAGTTGCATTAGTTGCACAGAAAAAGAAGAAAAGTTCCAAGACACTGGTTGTTGAATCTGAGACTGAGTCAGAATTTCAAGCTGGCCACTCAGACTCAGATTCAAGTGATACTGATGATGTTTAGAATAACACTGAGCAAATAGCAATGTTAGCCAGACGTTTGAGAAGAACTCAAAGGGGAAGAGGAAGATCTGAAAGGGGCAAAGGGAAGAGTTCCTTTGATCCCAAGAATGTTGTGTGCTTCAATTGTCAGAAGAAGGGACATATTGCTGCTGAGTGCAGATCAAAGAAGGTGGAATCAACATCAGTTGTTGATAAGAATGCTTACAGAGCTGATAAATACAAGAAGAAATATACTCAGCTTAAGAAAGGAAAGCCAGAAGATAAACCCAGTGCAAAAGGACTATATGCTGAAACCTGGGATACAGAATCATCAACCTCATATGTTGATGTATGTCTGATGGCTCAAGAAAATGAAGAGTTGGAGATAGATGAGGTTGATTATGGTTTGTCCGAGTCAACTTTTGAAGCTGACATAAAGGAAGCTGAGGAAAACAGCAAGCTTAGTGACTGGGATCCTGCTTCCATGTGTAAGGTCAGTAATTTCAACTCTTATATTGATGAGGAAAAGGGTCTTGCTTTTGATTATCTGCTGAATGATTTCAAGACCGTCCTTAAGTCTCAAAAAGACCTCAAAGCTGAAATAGCAAAACTGAAGGATGAGATTAAGGAAAATAAATACCTCATTGATGTTGGTAAGAAAGCACAATGTGATCTTGAATGTCAAAGACACATTAATAAACTTCTAAGTGAAGAACTTTAGGAAGCTGAAGACAAAGCTGACCAACTTCAAAAGGTCACTGAGTCTTGGTGTAAGTCATCAAAGCTTGCTGAAAAGTGCCTAAACCAACAGATACCTAAACAGGTAAAGGCTATACTTGGAGGTGACTATCAAACAACAACTTATGTAGCTGATGATGAGATAGCAAGTACAGACTCTGAGGAGGATAGACAACTGATTGAGTCTCAGAAGTCAGCCTCAGAGAACAAACATGGTCAGAACTTGAAATTCAATATGTTTGTGAAAGCTAGTGATCATGGGAATGAGTGCTCAACATCTAAACAACATGGTAAGTCTGTGCTGGACATATTAGGCACTCAGTCTGTTCAAAGAACTTCAGTCATAGAAAGGCTTAATCCAAATCCTTTCAAAAGACAAAATTCTCTTTCTGGCTCGGAGAGAAGTTACAAGAACAGAAAGACCAATGTAAGTCAAAGGTCAAAACACGACAATGGTAAGTCTAAAGTTGTGGATCTTGGTAAGTCCAAGAAGATCAACAGTGGTAAGTCCAAACCTGTTGAAACTGGTGAGTCCAGTAGCCATGGCAAAGGTAAGTCTAAAGTCATGGAGAAGAAGGTTGTTAGTCAATATTCTCAGGATAACAAACAGAGACCTGACAAAGGTAAGTCCAAAATCAGTGATCACCAGGTGAATCAGCTTGCAAAGAAAGTTGAGAAGTTATCCACCACATACAATCCTAAAACTGAGAGTAAGTTCTCACAAGGATTGATAGACACTCTACCTTCTGTCATCATTGTAAGAAGGAGATGCTACAAGTGCAAAAGTAGAGGTCATGAGGCTAAGGACTATGATGCAGAAATTTCAAGGCCTGAACAAGAACAAGTTGATCAGCCTACACAGGACTCAGCTCCTGCTCAAGCTGAACAGTCAGTTCAACAAGATGGAGATGCTAAGTGCTCCTCATCTGAACCCACCAAGAATTGGGTTCCCAAACAAAACTAATGTGTTTAGTTTTCATCTCATGTGCAGGGTTCAAGTAAATGGTACTTGGATAGTGGATGCTCAATGCACATGACTGGGTGGAAAGGATTTCTTAGTGATTTTCAAGAAGATGAAGGTCCTAAAGTAACATTTGGAGACAACTCACATGGAAGAACTAAAGGCTATGGAAAGATGAAAGCTGGCAAAGTTACATTTTAGAGAGTTGCCTATGTCAAAGGTCTCAAACATAACCTGATCAGTATCAGTCAATTGTGTGATGAAGATAATGTTGTTACTTTTAGGAAGAAAGTAGGAACAATCTATAATGCTAAGGGAAAGCCTGTATTAATAGCTAAAAGAGAAAGAGATGTATATCTACTTGATCTTAATTCTGCTGATCCCTATAATGAAACCTGCTTATATTCCCATTCTGTTCCTAAGCTGAGTTGGTTATTGCATAAACGTTTGTCTCATTTAAACTTTAAAAATATTAATATGCTATCCAATAAAGAGTTAGTCTCTGGATTGCCAAAAATCACATTTGTCAAAGACAAATTGTGCTCAGCCTGTGAACAAGGGAAACACCATAAAGGGTCTTTTAAATCAAAGCAAAATTTTTCAATAACAGATCCATTGCATATGTTGCACATGGATTTGTTTGTACCCATAAGTACTCCAAGCCTGAGTGGCAAGAAGTACACACTGGTGATAGTAAATGAGTTCTCACGATTCACCTGGGTAATATTCCTTAAAGCCAAAAGTGAGGCTGCCCTAGAGATAATTAGTTTCATCAAAAGGGAAGAGTTGCAAAAAGGTTTGTCCGTAAAGCAACTTAGAAGTGATCATGGGACTGAATTCAGAAACTCAACTCTTGAAAGCTTCTGTGAACAAAAAGGAATATTACAAAATTTCTCATCTGTCAGAACTCCACAACAAAATGGAGTTGTTGAAAGGAGAAATAGAACCTTAATTGAGGTTGTTAGAACAATGTTGTGTGAGGCAGGATTGAAACTCTATTTCTGGGATGAAGCTGTTAGTACAGCCTGTTATACTCAGAATAGGTCAATCATTGTCAAAAGACATGGAAAGACTTCATATGAGATATACAAATCTAGAAAGCCCAATATAGGTTATTTCCATATCTTTGGTTCAAAATGCTATGTGCTGAATCAAAGAGATCAACTCTATAAGTTGGAACCTAAAGCTGATCTTGGAATATTCGTTGGTTATTCCTCAATCTCCAAGTCTTATAGAATATATAACACAAGGAGAAAAGCCATAGAAGAATCAATTCATGTCTCATTTGATGAAGACAGTTTTGATCAAGCTGATAAAAGTCAAGCTGACTTAGTCAGTCTGAGTGACCTTGAAAGGCCTAAGGAAACCAACTTATCAAATCCTATGTATGTCATAGGAGATGATAGTGATGATGATGTGTGTTCATCAAAGAAATCATCACAAACTCCAAGGGATTCTCAAGCTGAGAAGGATGATGAGTTCATCAACCCCTTTGGAGCTGAAGTCACTCAGACTGAGAATCTTAGTGATCATCAGTTTGTTGAAAATGCTGCTGAGACTGAGGAGATAAGTTCACCTCAGGAATTCCAACATCACTCAGATTCTGAACCAGACTCTCCAACTACAACATTCAAATTCCTCAAAGATCATCCGCAAGATCAAATTATTGGAAATGTCCAAGAAAAGGTCATAACCAGATCCAAGGCTACAGCTAATTACGCTGCATACTTTGGTTTCCTATCACGAATGGAACCAAAGAAGACTGAAGAAGCCTTAGAGGATGAGGATTGGATTGAAGCTATGCAAGAGGAATTAAACGAGTTTGAGAGAAATAAGGTCTGGAACCTTGTCCCTGCCCCCAAAGATCATTCAATTATAGGCACTAAGTGGGTCTATAGAAATAAAATGGACAAGGATGGAGTGATAGCGAGGAACAAAGCCAGGCTGGTAGCACAAGGGTATAAGCAAGAGGAAGGAATCGATTATGATGAGACCTTTGCCCCTATTGCTAGAATTGAAGCCATAAGGCTGTTCCTAGCTTATGCAGCATATAAAGACTTCAAAGTCTATCAAATGGATGTGAAGAGTGCTTTCCTAAATGGAAAACTTCAGGAGGAGGTCTATGTGAAACAACCTCCTGGCTTTGTAAGTTCAAAGTTTCCACATCATGTCTATAAGTTTGACAAGGCTTTGTATGGTCTTAAACAAGCTCCTAGAGCTTGGTATGATACACTGTCCACTTATCTACTGTCAATGGATTTTACCAGAGGTAGTATAGATAAGACACTCTTTATTAAAAGGAGTAAAGGACAGGTGATTCTTTTACAAATCTATGTAGATGATATTATTTTCGGTTCAACCAATGAATCTATGTGTGAGTGGTTTTCCAAAATAATGTCACAAAAGTACAAGATGAGTATGATGGGTGAGATGACTTATTTCCTAGGCTTACAGATTCAACAAAAGCCTGATGGAATATTCATCAATCAAAGCAAGTATGTTCTTGATTTGATAAAGAAATATGGTTTTGATTCGAGTTCAACCATGAGAACACCCATGTCACCAGCTGTCAAGCTGAGTAAAGACTCAGATGGTAAGTCTGTGTGTCAGTCTACCTATAGAGGAATGATAGGTTCATTACTCTATTTGATAGCTAGTAGACCTGATATCATGTTTGCTACATGTGTTTGTGCAAGATATCAGGCAGATCCTAAAGAATCACATCTTCAAGTTGTGAAAAGGATCTTTAGGTACCTTAAAGGTACACCAAATCTAGGTCTTTGGTATCCAAAAGACTCTGGATTTGAGTTAGTTGGTTTTTCAGATGCTGACTATGCTGGGTGCAAGTTAGACAGAAAATCAACCACTGGAGGATGTCAATTGCTTGGTGGGAAGTTAGTCAGCTGGACTAGTAAGAAACAGAACTCAGTGGCTACTTCAACTACTGAAGCTGAATACGTTGCAGCAGGAAGCTGTTGTGCTCAAATCCTATGGATGCAGCATCAACTTCAAGACTTTGGCATGAGTTTCAAGAAAACTCCTATCTTCTGTGATAACCAAAGTGCTATAGCCATCACTTACAATCCAGTCTTCCATTCACGAACCAAGCACATTGAAATTAGACATCACTTCATTAGGGACATCGTGGAAAAAGGTAAAGTTGACATTAACTTCATATCCACAGATGACCAATTAGCAGATATTTTTACTAAACTACTTGATGAAAAGAGGTTTATGTATCTACTAAGTAAATTGGGTATGCTCAACCCCTAGCTAAGTGTCTAGAATCCGAGTTTTCAGTTTGACAAAGACTAAGTGTCTTAAGCTGAGTGCACAGTTTATGAATAAGTTTTCATAAACTAAATCTTATCAAGCTGAACAATGAGTTCTTTTGTTTGGTAAGTTCCAAACTTATTTTGACTACTTAGTGTGGTTAAAATATATAGTTTGAGTTAGTCTCAAACAAAATGACTAAGTGTCACTGAGTCTGAGCTATGTGCTTAACTCAGGCTGTGTGATTGGTTCACACGTTTGGTAGGTTCCAAAAATTCTTTAACTACTAAGTGTAGTTAAAAAGAAAGTTTGAGTCAGTCTCAGACAAAAATGACTTAGTGTCATGAGCTGTGTGCTCTACTCAAGCTGAGTATCAATCTCTAGCTGAGTGCACATTTCAAGCTGAGTGCTTATATCAAGCTGAGTGCTTGAGTTAAACTGAGTAATATGTTTACTCAGCTTGGTGTGTCCAACATCATGTTTAATTACTCAGTGTTATTATTTCATGATTACTGCGTATTTGAGTAAGTCTCAAATCGCGTATTATACTAATTTGGTATTGGTGTAATACAACAGTGTTAATAGTATTTGTGTAGGTCAATAATATTATTTAACGATTGTATCCGTTGGAAGAAGATGTGTTTCTACCTTCTTACGGTTACATCAAGCCGTAATTTTTCCGGCGTAACGGATAAAAAGGGGATTCTAACGGTAACTTTTCTCTCTCCAAAGAAAGGTATATATATCGATCATAACCGGTTTAGAGAAGTTTACGCTTACAACTCTGACCTCTCATATTCTCAACTACCTTTCGCAAACACCTCCATTGCTTAGTGCATACGTCCGATTCAATACCCTACTTTGCTAAGTGCAATTCTTTAAACCGCTCAGTGCGAATTTCAAATTACTCAGTGTAATTAACCCAACATGGATGGAATCACGTTAGTTCTCAGTGATCAGATGATTCGAGGTGCTCAGTTTAAGAACGATGGAGCGCCGTTGATTAAAATCAACAATCAACGGGCCTGCCTTGCAATTCATTCGAGAAAACAAGGAAGAGGTTATGATGCCTGGGTGGCTTATATTCGTAAATTCCCCCTGGCATTCGCCTTCTATGGCGTACCCCTTCACATCGTTCCTCAACATCTACTAGAGTTCTGGTACACCTGTACTTACGACTAGAACAGGGGAGAGATAACTGGGTGTCATCAAGAAGGCCACAGACAGAGGGTGTCATCAAGAAGGCCACTTTTCCAACCAGTTGGGGCTTCATGGTTTCAACGGTGATTCGTTCACTGGGGACTAAGGTTGGAGGACTGGACCAGGTAAATAAGTTCGAAATGCAGCTGCTGTACAATATTTACTTCAACAAAAATCTGGACTATGCTCTGCTTTTTTTCAATGAACTCAAGGTCCAAGTGATGAATACCACAAGGGATCTTCATGTACCATTTATAAGGTACCTGTCCTTGGCAATTGAAGCCGAGCTGGGGACAACACTCTATGAAGCTGACCAAGATGCGTTCCTGTTTCCTACACTCAGCTCCAAGATGTTCAACAACGACATCTTCCCAGAGTAAGAGGGTCTGAGTGAGCCCATGCTTCAAATAGCTGAGGCAACTTCATCTGAAAGTGAAGCAGAGGGATCGAATCAAGGGGGAGCTTCCCAAGCCAAGACCGAAGTTCAAGCTGAGCACTCTGCTCAAGCTGAACCAGCAACCATTGAAGCTGCTTCTGGTAAGACCTCTCCACTTTCTCTCTCTTCTCACTATTCTCCATCCACTTTTGGAGATAAGGCTGTGGTAATCCCAACCCAGTCTAACCCGTCTCCTCCACCTTCTTTCCATCGTAAATACCACTCTGAAGCCACCCCTAGCTTGCCCACTGCTGCTAGGGAGAATATCCTAACCTATACACGTAAAACTGCCATAGGTGGTGCCACTCCTAAAGGCATCACTGGAGCTGAGATCACACTGATCCCTCCACAGACAGAAGTTGAGGGGGAGACGCCTTCTTTTAAGGTGTCAACCTCAAGGCTCATATCAACCCTACAGCCAATACCGGGTGTGGTGTCTACTCAGCCCACACTTACTCGAGCCTTGGGAGAACTTTTTTCTGTGCCTGAGCAGACACACTCAGGTAACATTGAACATTTGACAAATCCCCAGGGTCAATCACCCCCCTCTAAACCATTTAGCCAACCACCAACCCATACACTTCACATTTCGAGCCCAATAACTTCTCTTCACTTCTCACACCCTCTTGCACGACCAGTCAATGATTCATTTTCAAACCAGGATGAATTACAGGGTCCAAACTCTGATGCAAATGAGTTTGAAGGTATACACCAACCTTCGGATGATGCACACAAATTCCAACCATCTCAAGCTGACTTGGATGAATTGATGTCATTTTTTAAGGGTCAGTTTGACAAGCTGCACCTCAAAAGGAAACAAGATAAGAAGAATATGTTGATGATCTTGGATTCTATAGAGGAAGATGTTCAGCAGCTGAAATCTGCAGTTGCTGCCCTCCAACAACAAAGGGCTTCCACCCCTATTGATGATGACAAAAAGGGGGAGAAGATTCCAGAAGCTGAGGATGAGCCTGTGCAAGCAGAAGCTCTACTTATGTTGGCAAAGGGAGCAGATCAAGTTGAGGGGGAGAAAGAGAAAGAAATAGAACCTGAGCTGACTGAAAAGGCTAAAGGAAAAAGACCTTTAGTACTCAGCTCAGATGAATCAGAAATTCCCCTGCAGAAGAGAAGAAGGGTGATTCTTAGTGAATCGTCAGCTTCAGATGAAGACTCTGCTAATAAAATGACACTTCAAGAAAGAGCTTCACTGATTGCAGCAAGAAGGATGGAAAGAGAGGATGCTGACCAGTTTGGGATCTCGGTCGAAGAACTGAGAAGAAGACAAGTAGATGCTCAAGCTGTGTTAGCTAGTGAAAAAGAGATAAGAGAACAAAACTGGGCTGAGCTGATCAGAAAGCAGAATGAGGAATTAACAAAACTCAAACTACCTATCGTGCCCAAGGAAGAAGAAGAAGAACTGCACAAACTGGGTTATGAGGAATGGAAGCAAGTGGCAGTGCTCACTAAACAGATGGAAAGGTCTACAGCTCGGAATCAAGTTAAAAATGAGTTGCTGAGACTACTTGCTAGGGCTGATGCGATGCAATTAATACCCATATCTGAGATAGCTACCCTACTAACTTCTTTTCATAGAGTTGGAAAGAAGAAGAAATCAAAGCCAGCTGGACTAGCAAATCTAGATATGTACAGTCTTGCCCTTCCTGAAGGAATGGAGTTTCAAGAGAATACATATGTTGAAAAGCCTCAGAAAGGGTTCATGTACTTGGACAGAAATGGTGAAAAATGCTTCCAGGCTGATGCTAACATTTATACTTGTGGGGTATCTTAGGTGTTTGCTCCGAGACAAATTGTAGAAAAGACTGAACAGACTGTAAGGTTCAGATACAGAATCAACAGAGCAATCAGATCACAAAAGGACCAGCTTCAACATATACCTAATCTGCAAGAAATCCTTGAAGAAATAAATAAGGAGATTAAGGAGTTTGAATAGCTGCATCCAGAATAGATTAGTTCTTTTGTAAATATTAGATTAGTTCTAATATTTTTAAGCACTATGTGTGCATGATCTAAGTGATCAATCTATTGTATTATGATTAGTTCAATTAATACAAGTATAAAGTTTGATATGTTCAACTGTGTTGTGATGTGTTCCTATTAATAAGTCTGATAAGTTCAGCATAAATGAATAACAGATAAGTTCTTATTCACTAATGTAGTTAGTTGGTTTGTTCAACTAAAAGTTGGTGTGTTCCAATTTAAATTGATAAGTTCAATTGAAATTGATATGTTCAATAAATATTTGATCAGTTCAAATATATAAAAATCTTAATAAGTTTAAGATCTAAGAAATAATTCTATTAAACAAACTTACTAACTGTTTGATGGTTTTGTCATCATCAAATAGGGGGAGTTTGTTGGGAAAATGATCTCATCAGTTAAGATTTGATGAGACAAAGTTAAGTTTGTAAGATGTGTTCTACGTATAACTTAAACAGAATTATGAAGCTTAGTCAGACTGAACACTTGTAGTGTTTCAGACTGAGTATAAGCTGAATATAAACTGAGCATATGTTCGACCAATTTATACTATACCTTAGTTAGATTATTAATGTGTTTGATAATCTGTGTATGCCACATAAGGTATATATCGAGTATTCAGCTTGATGTGTTTCAAGCTGAGTGACTCAGCTCAGAAGCAGAGTCAGCTCGACAGAGTTACTAAATGTGTTTTATTTAACTCTTTGGACTTCTAAGGATGAGTTAATATTTATACGTGTTAGTTCATGTTTGAATTCGGGTTTGTTCTCTAAGAACTCAGCTTGATGAGTTTCAAGCTGAGTAACTCAGCCTGACTAAAGAAGTCAGTCTAAGAGAATTTAAATGTGTTTTAAATTCTGTTTTAACTCTCTATATCTACGGCACGGATAAAGAAGACTCCAGAATCAAGATTGAAGATTGAAGACTCAAGATAAGAAGATTCAAGATTCAAGATTCCGATTTATCCGATAGTTAGTTAGCAAATTAGGATTAGTCCAGTTTGTTAGGAACCGTAACAACAGGATTATAAATACTTATCTCCTGATAAGTTTAGAGGTACGACTCAGTACAATTCTGAAACAAGTTACAGAGCCAAAACCTCACCTCACCGTATGTGTTACGATTCTTGAATCACTGTTTGTATGTTCAACGTGATCAAGAAACTCACAGATTTC
The DNA here is from genome assembly GCA_947179395.2 of Pulicaria dysenterica. NCBI lineage: Eukaryota > Viridiplantae > Streptophyta > Magnoliopsida > Asterales > Asteraceae > Pulicaria > Pulicaria dysenterica. Next base: position 47,694,171 of record OX359293.1, read on the forward strand.
CAAGTGATTCGTGTGTTCGAATTGTCACATCAGTTGTGATATTGGTAAGTGATCATTAGTTGATTCAATCTGTGTAAATCCTGTTTAGAGAGTCGTCAGTATCTATAATCATAAGTTGATTATAGATAGCTAAGTTTGAGAGATTGAGAGATTTATATTAGGTGATTATGTATCAAGAGTTGCTTACTTGATAGTTCCTGTAATCATCTTCTTATTCAAAGCATTGTAATCATCTTCTTAATAAAAGCATTCAATTGATTGTGGTTTGATTTACTGTGTGTAATACTTTCATTTGATTTGTTCAATTTCCGCAGAAAGTGTATTCTACCCCCCTTCTACACACCTGTTGCTTGTTGTTATTCTCATACAAGGGACCAACAACCTTCCAATCCACAACAAAAACTAGACTGTCCTAACTATCAGAGGAAAGTTCAGTCCCTCAAAGTTTACCAATCCCAACCCCAACCCACCCTACCCAAGTTGATCTTACCCCTATTCTTGCCAAGCTTGATCAACTTCTATCCCAAACCCCTACACCTACACCTACCCCTACACCTACCCCTACACCTATCCTACTTACACAAACCCTCTCAAACCTAAACCAGACCATCTCCAACCTTCTCAACAGCCTTCACTACATCAGACCCAAAACCCCTTCCATTTCTGTAACCATACCAGACCCTATTCTTCAAGTTCCTAACTTCCTTAGGAGTTTGGATGAAGAATTCCCTAACCTTTCCCACCTCACATGCGAGAAACATATAGAAACTCTTCGTAAGTTTACCATGAAGGGTTTTGTAGGGTATAAAAAACATATCAGAATAACATGCATAGCGGAAAAAAAACAAAACCCCCTCCAGTGATCTCATCTAACTCGTACAGAAAGTAAAAGAGAAATAAAGGATTAAAAGTTATACCTTTACAGTTCAACTTGAAACTTCAATCCTAGAATGCTAAAGGTATAACACCGCTACTGCACCACCTCGAACAGGCTGCTAGACCGCCATGGACTTTACCAATGATCGAAACTTGATCGCTTGTGTGTTTGTGTATCACGTCGCCGACCACCTTGGTGGTTCTCGGCTTTTGCGCCGATCGAGAGAGAGAGAGAGAGAGGGAGGATTAGGGTTAATTTTCTAACTTGTAATTATCTTAATGTGATTCGAAGGTTTAATAAGGTATTTATATATATAACCTTATTAAAGCCCAAGCCCGTTTAATTAAAGCCCATCTTTAATTAAATTATCAAGTAATTACAGAAAACACCCTTAAGCTTTCTAATTAATTAATAACTATTAATTAATTTGTCCTGTTAATATTTAAACTAAATATTAACTTCTCCTTTGATAAATAATTATTATTTCCTTTCTCTCAATAATTAATTAACTAATTAATTATTCTTACACATGGTAAAATCCAGATGGTTCTAATTGGGTGTGTAGCTGTGTGATCCTTTAGTGTCACATAGTATTGGACACTATGATACATGTTATCTATCTTTGTACACAATCTAAAAGACTCCCACTTGTGCAAGATAAGTAACACTCCTTGTACATCGTTGACCTAAAGAGGTCCCCAGCCAGACACTTAGGTTAACCGGACTATGAGATCTCTTATATCTAGAGATAATCCACCCCTTGGATTATCTAGGCTTTTCCTTTTGCATCGCGATATTCCGTAATGTGAGTATTAGACATGGAGCAGAGATCTTATTCTAAATACTCAGATTTTCTCGACTCTGATCTCAACACTCTGCAGTTACGGTTTACCGAATGAAACCTATCATTCTAACCGAGTGCGGTAACACATTTTCAGTAGTCTTAATCGTCGAGGGGCCGAGAAATATCTCTCCTAAAAAGGAGGTGCAAATCCCATCTTGACTATTTGCAATCTGAGCACATGGCTTCCGTTGCACCTAGACATGCCCCTTATGATCACCCTGTTACGGCGTGACGTTAGAACACGCTAAAATACAGAAGTTACCATGCCCCAAACCAAATATCTCAGGTCTAAGGACATCCTATCAAGTTTACTTATGATAACGTTCCATGAAGTAAACTCGATGCGGATCACTCCCAATATCTATCCCCTGATAGATATCTATGAATATTTGGTCACAAACTTGTGCTTTTATTCATCCCCGAATAAATCATCAAATATCCATAATAGCGTTATCTCCCTAATGCAGCTCCCACTACATTAAGTAGCTACGGGTATTTCGACAATTCATCACTTGACTTGTCATGGATAGGTTAAACATGCTAAAAATAGACAACTATAAATAATTATGTAAATACCTCCTATTTCAATCCTATGAAATGTAAATACATAATAAAAAGAGTTTCAAGTTACATCTATAGTAATAATAAAAAAACATGAACTAGCTGCTATGTTCTAAGTACTGCATTCCTATAGAACTCGCATGTCTCTCATGCTTAGCCCTAGCTAGTGGCTTTGTCAACGGGTCAGCAACGTTATCGTCCGTCAGTATCTTTTGCAACCTAATATCATCTCTTCCAATGATCTCTCGGATGAGGTGATATTTGCTGAGTACGTGCCTAGTCCGCTGATTATCTCTAGGCTCTTTAGCTTGCGCCACAGCCCCTGAGTTGTCACAGAATATATCGATCGGTTTAGAGATACTGGCAACAACTCTAAGATCTGAGATAAAGTTCTTCAGCTAGACAGCTTCCTTTGTCGCATCACTTTCCACAATATACTCTACTTCTGTAGTAGAATCTGCTATTGTATCTTGCTTCTGACTTTTCCAAGATATGGCTCCTCCGTTTAGGGTAAAGACAAATTCTGACTGCGACCTAAAGTCGTCCTTGTCGGTCTGGAAACTGGCATCAGTGTAACCAGTTACATTGAACTCATCCATCGAACCTCCATAAACTAGGAATATGTCTTTTGTCCTCTCAGATACTTGAGAATATTCTTGACAGCTACCCAATGGGCTTCACCAGGATTTTGCTGATATCTACTCGTGACACTGATAGAGTAGGAAACATCGGGCCTAGTACATAGCATGACATACATGATTGAACCAACTGCCGAGGCATATGGTATCAATTTCATCTTGTCCTGATCTTGACTAGACATAGGACACTAAGCCTTGCTCAAAATCGCGCTAGATTGCATAGGAATAAATCCTTTCTTGGATTCATCCATCTTGAATCTTTTCACAACTTTGTCAATATATGTACATTGACTAAGTCCGATAAGCCGCTTATATCTATTCCTATAGATCTTTATACCCAGTATATAAGCAGCTTCTCCCAAGTCCTTCATCTGGAAACATTTACCTAACCAGGATTTTACTCCTTGTAACACTGGTATGTTGTTTCCTATTAGCAGTATGTCGTCCACATACAAGACTAGCAAGGTTACCGCGCTCCCACTGAATTTAGTGTAAACACATGACTCGAAGTCACTTTTGGTAAAACCAAACTCTTTGATACGCTCAGCAAAGTGTAAGTTCCAGCTTCTAGATGCTTGCTTTAGTCCATAAATGGATTTAAGCAACTTGCATACTTTATTAGGGTTCTTTGGATCTGCAAAACCATCCGGTTGTATCATATATACGTCCTCAGTTAACTTCCCGTTAAGGAAGGCGGTTTTGACATCCATCTGCCATATTTCATAGTCAAAATATGCTGATATGGCCATGAGAATCCTAATAGTCTTAAGCATTGCCACTGGGGAAAAAAGTTTCATCATAGTCAACACCATGAGTTTGCGTGAAACCTTTTGCCACTAGTCTTGATTTAAAGGTATGCACCTTTCCATCCATGTCTGTCTTCTTCTTGAAGACCTATTTACACCCAACATCTTTGCTGTGTTGAGGCAAATCCACTAACTTCCAAACTTTGTTGTCATACATGGATTGCATCTCTGCCTTCATGGCTTCTAGCCATTTCTCAGATTCTAAACCTGAAACAGCATCTTGGTAGGTGGTGGGTTCTAAAAGATCCCCTTCGTCTTGAGCAACTAGGAATCCCAGATACCTATCTGGCTCATGACGAGACCTACTAGACCTGCGAAGGTCTTGTGTTTGCACTTCTTCCTCAACCACAGACTCGGGTTGAGATTCAACAATACTCTGTTGAACCACGGGTTCGATTATCGGTGGTGGTGTTATCTCTTCCTCTTCAATTTCTTGAAGCTCTATTTCTGTTCTTGGAGTCTCTGAGTTTAGACTCTTCTCTTCCAAGAATACCCCTTTACGAGCAACAAAAACCTTGTTCTCATCTGGGTTATAGAAATAATATCTCATGGTTTCCTTGGGATAGCCCACAAAGATACGCTTATCTGATTTGAGATTGAGTTTATCCGTGAATGTTCGCTTAACATACACCTCACATTCCCAAACCTTGAGAAAAGACATTTTGGGCTTTTTCCCCATCCATACCTCGAACGGTGTCTTTTCAACCGATTTGGTCAGAGCCCGGTTCAGCATGAACGCCGCTGTCTTGAGTACGTGCCCCCAAAATGACAGTGGTAATGAACTTCAACTCATCATTGATCGTACCATGTCAAGCAGTGTACGATTCCTCCTTTCTGATACACCATTCATCTGAGGTGTATACGGAGGTGTGAGTTGTGAAACAATCCCACATTCCTTCAAATGATCGTCGAATTCCTGACTCAGATATTTGCCACCTCGGTCCAACCGAAGCAACTTTATCTTCTTGTCTAGCTGATTTTGTACCTCATTCTGAAACTGTTTGAACTTGTCAAAACTTTTAGATTTGAGTCTCATGAGGTAGACATAACCGAACCTACTGAAGTCATCAGTAAAGGTTATGAAATACCGGTATCCTCCTCTAGCTTCTGGAGTAAAGGGTCCACACACATCTGCGTGTATAATCCCTAGTAGCTCACTCGCCCTTTCATTCTCACTGTTGAAAGGTTGTTTTGTCATTTTACCGGACAGACAAGAATCGCATTTATCATATGACTCCAAGTCAAATGGCTCTAGAATTCCGTCATCTCGGAGCTTCTCTATGCGTTTCTCGTTTATATGTCCTAAACGACAATGCTAGAGGTAAGTCTGATTCAAGATACTCTTGGATCTCTTACTTATATGATAGATGTCATTGTTATCTAGATTTAGCGTATATAGACCATTTTCTGGAATAGCTTTAAAATAGAAAATATCATTTTTGAAACATGAAATAACCTTTTCATTCAAAACATAATAAAATCCATAGTCTATAAGCAAATCAAATGAGATAACATTTTTAATAAGTCTAGGAATATAATAACAAGGTTCTAGTTCTAAGACCATGCCCGAAGACAAACTAAGACAATATGTTCCTACAGCTTCAGCACCAACCATGGAGCCTTCGCCTACCCGCAAGTCCATATCTCCTTGTCTTAGCTTCTTACTTCTCTTGAATCCCTGCAAATGATTTCATATGTGATGACCACATCCGGTATCCAATACCCATGATTCATAAGAAGTAATAAGATAATCTATCATAAAGATACCTGAGTCATTGGGCGAACCAATGTCCAGCTGATCTATGTCGAGTGAGTGCTCGCATGAATCCTTGTTGCCACAGTCTGGGCAACAAATTTCTCCAAGCTCTTCCAACCAGTCATCTTCCTGCATAGGGTCCACAACTGTTGACTCTAGCTGCTTTGGATTCAGCTCATCGCTGATGCACATAAGGATCTCGTGCAACCCCGCGACAGTCATCTCAAAATCACCGAGGACATACATTACCCTTCTCTGGTAATAGTCCGACAAGGAACCAAACAAGAGCATAACTAGCTCATGTGGTTTTGATTTTGACCCAAAACTTTCATAGCAATCCAAGAGCCTTCTCATGTTAATGAGATGATCGCTAATTGGCTAGTTTTCTTTCATTTTCGCTGAAAGAATTTCCTTCATCAGCAAGATACGACATATTCGTTCACTATACTTGAACTTACACTCCATTCCCTGAACGACCTCATAAGATGACTTCTCCCGGAGATCATCCGTAAACTCGGATGAAGCTATGAGAACGAGAATTGACATAACGTCAGATTCATCAGCCAGATACTGATAGTAAGCATCGTACTCACTATCCTGGGCATCTACCCCTGGTCGTTCTGGAGGCAATGTCTCTATGATGTGAAGCTTTCCCTGTGCATCCAAAACAGTTTTTAGATGCATCTTCCAAACAGCAAAGTTTGGACCTGAAAGTTTCCACTTGCCGACGACGAGGCTTAGAGATTCCTTTGGTGAATAAAACGGAATAATAGATAAAATGGACATCTAGAGAAAAAGAAAAGATAAATAAATTAATTATTACCTTTTAAAAATAAATTATTAGACTAGGATCCATATTTCACATTTCCCGATGCAAGGTTTGGGCACTTCCCACCGGGACAATGCTATTTCTGGTAGGTAAACCTATACCAATCGTATCCAACTTGGACACGACTCCTAGATCCGCGGGACATCAGTTACAAAAACCGTGCATGTTTAGTCCCTCTAGTGCTTTTTGGGCCGGGACTCCCGATTATCACCAAAATAGACCGCACCACCTAAGACAGTGTGAACTCTGGCCAGGACTCCCGAATATCGCAGAGTCTTTCACACCCTCCCCCGCAATGGTTTGAACCCGAATGCAAGGTTTGGTCACTTCCGACACCCGAGTACCGTTTAACAGGAAAGGTGTACCATTAGGTGGGTAGCACATTGATCTAAGATTTTTCTAAAAAGGATTTCAAAAGTTTTTTAGGAGAAAAACTTTTTGCCAGTTTTCTTTAAAACGACTGTTAAATAATTAACTATTATTAAAACCCTTGTTTTATTTCATCGTGAGAATCACAACCACGCATATATAATATGTAAAGAAATAAAACAACCATAAACAATTATGCCTTAGCCTTGCCCTTAACTAATGTCGGTTTCGTGAGCCACACGAAGAACCTGACAGTCAAAACCTAAGTGGAAAAACACAACACACATGGCATGGCACTCTGAAGCTCCTACTAGCTCCAGCATCCAGTCCTGCTCTCTGCTCCTTGCTCCTTGTATCAGCTTCAAATCTATTATAATAAAACTATTCTATTCTATCATCTAAAAACTAGAAATAAAAGAACAAGATTTTCAAAGGAACGCTGGCCCCATAATCTAATACTTTTACAAAATAGAATAGGGGTTGCAAGTGGCACGCAGACCTCCCCACACCATATAATAGATTATATATCAAAAACAACCACAAGTGCAGTAAATAAAACAATCCACAAGGTCTAAAGGGCTCGGCTATGGCATCCCAAACGAATACATGAAGTAAAACAACAACTGATTTCTAATTATTCACCTTGATGAAAAGATACTGGTTTTAACAACCTGTTAAAATCCCTTATATTGTTTCCCTGTTATTTGCAATAAAATATATTTTAAGCTTCATACTTGATGTTTAATCAAAAACATAAAATAATATTTTAAACTTGAAATTAAAATAATACCCGTATTATGACTCCACTTTTATCCACGGATACCCGAACCACTAACTGGGCCGAATACATGAACCTGGGTCAAAAGATATGAACCGGGCCGAAAACCAGAACTTGGTTGGGCCGTAGCCCTCTCGGACGCAAAACCGCAGCCGGGCCAGTCCTTGGGTCGTGGCTTCTGGGCCGTAGCCCATCACGCCGTAGCACCGCTGCTTGCCACCTCTCGGCCGTCAACCACCACGCTGGTGGTTCCGATCGGACTGCACCGCCCCGCCTGGGACCGTCGCCGCCCAACGACATCCGCCAGCTGGGATGCCACCGATCAACGACAACCGCCTGAGGCCGCCGCCGATGAGGGTGGTTCGGTTTGTATTTTGCGCAAATAACAACAATAAAAAAAACAGATTTAAAGGATTAAATTTAACAAACTTTTTATCCAAAACTAATTAATTAATCCTTATAAAAATCAAAACTTGATTCCTATTTACTTGGATAGTCAAAAAGCTTTTTCTTGGATAAAAAGAAGCCTATTTCATCAGAATAAAAAGAAACCTACCTAGTTCTCTACGAGGTTAGAAGTGGCTCTGATACCACTGAAGTGTTTTGTAGGGTATAAAAAACATATCAGAATAACATGCACAGCGGAAAAAAAACAAAACCCCCTCCAGTGATCTCATCTAACTCGTACAGAAACTAAAAGAGAAGTAGAGGATTAAAAGTTATACCTTTACAGTTCAACTTGAAACTTCAATCCTAGAATGCTAAAGGTAGAACACCGCTACTGCACCACCTCGAACAGGATGCTAGACCGCCAAGGACTTTACCAATGATCGAAACTTGATCCCTTGTGTGTGTGTGTATCACGTCGCCGACCACCTTGGTGGTTCTCGGCTTTTGCGCCGATCGAGAGAGAGAGAGGGAGGATTAGGGTTAATTTTCTAACTTTTAATTATCTTAATGTGATTCTAAGGTTTAATAAGGTATTTATATATATAACCTTATTAAAGCCTAGGCCCGTTTAATTAAAGTCCAGCTTTAATTAAATTATCAAGTAATTATAGAAAACACCCTTAACCTTTCTAATTAATTAATAACTATTAATTAATTTGTCCTGTTAATATTTAAAATAAATATTAACTTCTCCTTTAATAAATAATTATTATTTTCCTTTCTCTCAATAATTAATTAACTAATTAATTATTCTTAGACATGGTAAAATCCAGATGGTTCTAATTGGGTGTGTAGCTGTGTGATCCTTTAGTGTCACATAGTATTGGACATGATGATACATGTTATATATCTTTGCACACAATCTAACCAACCTTCACAATTCCCTCAACCATTTGAGACCATCTACTTCTACTTCCCAATGATTCTTTTCTCCCACACCATCTCATATCAGACCCACCCCCACCCTTTACCCAACCTGTCATCCCTACAATGGCCCCTTCCACCTCAACCATCCCTCCTACCACAACTTCTATGCCTACACAGACTTTTTTTGAACAGCGAATTAGCGGGCCGGGTCCGCAGTGACATATATACGGGCACTATGCGAACCCGAGCTACTCACCATGAGGGATTAAACCTTCCTCCGTTATCTCCGGAGACCACCACTATGAGGAATAATACCTCCACCAATTTTTTAAGGAAACCACCATCCCCAAGACTTGAACCCAAGATCTTGAGGATGTTGGAAAACCAAGGTACCACTAGGACAAGTACCACTTCTTTCAAACCCTCTACATCAACCCCAGCTGCCCCTGTTAAGCCTACTGTTTCCATTTCTACTTTTTCCTCTCCTTTTGATGATGACAAAAAGGGGGAGAAGTCAATTAATTCTACTACAAAGTCCATCCACTCTAGCTCAACTGATGAAGCTCTAGAAAGATTTCAAGCAAGAGCTGATAGGCTGTTTGGACCTACACCTAAGGAAGGATCAACTCCCAATGAAGTAGATGAATGGTTTTTGATCTGACCAAACCACCCTAAGACACAAACTGGTCAAGCCCTGGGTTTGATTCTACTTGTTCAATCCTAAAAGTGGAAACAGATTAAACACAACCCTCTAAACCCCAAAAAGGGTTAGGATCTTACTAATGATCATATAAGTTTCTTAACAACAAACCAGTTAAAAGGTTTGGGAAAACAATACATGTTTGATTTTGGGATTGCTAAAAGTAGTCCACCACTACTGCACCACCAATGAACTGGCTGCTAGACCGATCCTGGAAATACCCGAGAATCAACACGCGATATCTTGCGTGTGTGTGTGGTGATCGACGCAGACCAAAAAGCCGAGAGGCTTTTTGCCTCTTGTGTCTTCGACACAGACAGCAAAAAACGAAACACCCTCGGGTGTTTGTTGAGGACGACGTAGAGAGAGAGAAGGGAGGGAGCTAGGGTTCTTTTCTTGATTCAAATTAGAATCACTTAAGGATAAATGAGCTTCTTCTAGGTTTAAATACTTAAACCTTATCCAAGCCCAAGCCTATTCAATTAAAGCTCATAACTTTAATTGAAGTTTCATTCCTTGCACTTTGACCCCGTGGACTTTACTAGTTAATTAATTAACTGGTCCGTTAAATATTAAACTTAATATTTAATTTCATTTTTAATAAATAACTATTTATTATTTCTTTCCTTTCTAATTAATTCAACTGATTAATTATTTACTTTTCTCTCTAATAATTAATCCAAGTGATTAATTATTTCCACACAAAATTATGGTAAATTCCAACTGTTCTAATTGGGTGTGTAGCAGTGTGACCCTTTAGTCTCTTATAACATTGGATACAATGTACCTATTAATTATCTCTGCACATAATCCAACAGACTCTTACTTGTGCAACATAAGTAATAGTTACTGTACATTGTTAGCCTAAGGAGGTCCCTAGCCTGACACTTACGATGACCAGGTCATAAGAACTCTTATACCCCAAAACAAAAGTGTGATAATGTAAACTCGCATAGAACAACTGTTTATGAGAAATCTATCATAAACTAACTGTTCATGAATCAACTATCATAAACTACCTGTTATTGAATGGGTACGGTTATTATAGGTTTGTCCCTTGCAGCGCGATATTTCAATTTTGAGCATGAGCATGAGCATGAGCATGGAGAGTGTCAACTCAAAAACTCAAGAATTATATTTATGACATACTTGATTTCAAAACTACGTGATAAACGACAAAGAACAGACCAGTTCGTTTGGGCATGGCCGTGCACTTAACAGTTTCTCTAATCAGTCAAGGGGCCCAGAAATATCTCTCCTAAAAAGGAGGTGCAAATACCTTCTTGCATATTTGCATTTGGCAACACGTCTCCCACTGAATCTAGATACGCCCCATATGACCACCATGTTACGGCTTGGCGTTAGGACGCACTAAGGAGACAACAATTACCGCATCCCAAACCAAATACCTCATGTTTAAGGATAACCTATGTGATAAATACTTTTGACACGAATCCACGAAGTATTTTTCACGGTGGGTCAATCCAATATTCGTAACCCTAACGAATATCCGTCAATTTTGGTCCGCAAAAACCTGTTGCTGCTATATTCGATATACCATCGAATTTACCCCAAATTTATGATGACTTTAGAACCCTATCAAGGTTCCCACCAAGATAAGTGGTCACGGATAATGTTTTGAATAAACCAAGTTTATTCCTGGATGGTCTAAAACATACAAAATGGTGAATAACAATGAAACTAATTTCTGCACCCTCCATATTACACCCTGGAATAAAGATGCATTTATACCATTTCATTGACTCAATTCACAGCGTTTATCTGAATTACTTACTATTTTACATTGTAACTTATCACGGATTACAGATAAAATAATATGCCTATAAACTCAAAACTCAAGACTAGTACTTTAAAGCACTCCTTCTTGGTTTTGCTAGAAATCGTTTTCGCAACCCAAACACAATTCTAGACTTACTTATTTTATAAATTCCTTAAACTTGAAGAACTGGAAATAACTCCAAAGTTTCTGAGTTTATAAAATAATCCCCTTGTAATTAAAACTCTAATTACACTTGTAGATGTGATAAATCTTACTAGATTCATATCCCTTTTTGAAATGATAAATCCATTTACACATACTTGTAAACTTGAGATTAGATCCCCAGTGTACACTAACACTTATCTAATTTCATTACTAAGGATACCGAAAAATATCCTATTTTATCGTCTCTAACGTTAATCAACCACCAACATTAATTACTTTGACTTTTTGAACCTTTTCAATCATATATAATTCTTTTTAAGTCATGACTTGACTTAAAAAACTTGTAATGATATCCTTATGGAGAACCTTTCAATAAGTCATTCGTTCCTCGGATTAGTTCCCTTTCAAGAACCTTATATTTTAGATCTCTTCTAAAAACATCCGACAATTATATACTTTAAAGGTTCATACTTGTATTTATCACACTAGTTAGATCAACCTTGATAACTTGATAAATACACCAGTCAGGTGCTCCCACTATCTTTAATGAAAAAGTGCATTACCTTAAAACACTATTTTAGACTCTGTCAGTCCTTGACTAATACGCCTAAAAATTGTGTTTTAAAACACTTGTTTAAAACAGTTTTTGTGAGAAATTTAAACGTTTTATGAAACCAGAACTTGGATTTCCATATATCCATCTTTCCAATTACGGAATGTGGTTTCATTGAACCTAACATGATTACAAGTATAAAACACTTGTAAAGATATTTTAAATTTCTTTACTTAAAACATTTAGAATAAAAGAGTCTTGATCATAATAACTATCATGATCACTTTTATATTTTCTCAAATGTTTTATACAAAATTTTTTTCTTAGAAATAATAACTATTATTTCTTATCCCATCATGTTCAATGCTTTAAACATAACCTTTTTCATAAGAATCCTTAAATACTTTGTAAATTAGAAATCCTATCTAATTTCTTAAACACAACTTGTTTATCTAAGTATTTATACAGCGGGACTAGCATTTATGCAAATATAACAATTACTGCATAAGATCACTGTGAATCACCTATTAAGTCAAAACGTTACTTATTAGTATCCTTTAGTCGCAACTGGACTAACCTGATTCATCAAAAGCACACGTGCACGGATATAAACTAAATAATTCAAATTTTTAAATATTAAAACCATAATGTCAACCCAAAAAGTTTTAAACAAACCATGCCAAACAAATCCAAAAACTTTGAACAAAAAAGGTTTAATAAGTTCGAAAAAGAATTATTAAATATCTGAGCTGCACGTGGGATCTCAACTGTTGGGTTGCTTCACTTTCCATCACCTCCTGCAATAAATGATTGCAAGATATTAGAAAACTCGTAAGAAACTTTACAAGTGGAAAATTATAAAGAAGCTAGTCACACGATACCTGGGGAGCCAGCCTTGCCTCCTGCTTCGTGAGCCTTCGGACACTCTTTCTTCCAGTGTCCGGCCTCGCCGCACTTGAAGCACCGATTCTTGGTTCTTGCCTTGTTTGGCTTTGGCTTCTTGCCCTTGTTGTTATCATTAGCCCTGGGTGCATTCTGGCTGGGCTGGGTCTTACCCTTCCCCTTTCCGTTGCGCCCCTTCCTCTTCTTATAACCGCCATTGCCCACCGTGAGGACGTCCTTAGACTTGGTCAATATACTCTGCTCCGCTGACTTAAGCATAGAGTGCAACTCAGCCACATATTTCTCCATGTTGTTCATGTTGTAGTTGACTATAAAAGGCTTATAGTCGTCTGACAACGAGTTGAGTATCGTATCCATTGCTAGCTGCAACGGTACTGGGTGCCCAAGCCTCTCCAGGTGGTCCATGTACCCTTTCATTTTCATGACGTGGTTACTGACCGATGTCCCTTTCACCATCTTGCACGAGTTAAATGCCCTAGTGGCATCATAACCCTCCATGCGGGCTTGCTCCTGGAACATGTCCCTCAGCTGGCGGATCATGTCATAAGAAGGAGTTTCCATCATGCTTGACTGCAACTCAGGACTCATTGTTGCAAACATGAGGCAACACGTCCAGGGCGTCATTGGAGCGCTTCTGAAAAATCCTCCCTGAAGTCTGCCCTAGCGTTGTCGGTAGGAGGGTTCCCTAGAGGTTGTTATAGAACGTACCACTTTCTCTCGTGCCTCAGCACGATCCGGAGATTTCTCTCCCAAGTGAAAAAGTTCGGCCCAGTGAGCTTATCCTTTTCTAGGATAGAGCGAAGAGAGAGGTTGTTAGTGTTGGTAACGTTGGTTGCCGTCTACAAATTAAAACTCGGTTTAATTAGTAATTGCAAATAAACTTTTCCAACATATATTATCAAAAAACCCATAAATAATATATATCAGACCTAGGACCCATATTTCACATACTTGACGCAAGGTTTGGTCACTTCCCGCCAAGTCATGCTATTTATGGTAGGTAACACCCTGTACCAATCGTACCTAGCTGATACGACTCCTAGAACCTTATAGAGCACTTAGACCCAGTCTAGTATGTTTAACTCTACTCTAGTGCATTTTGGGCCGGGACTCCCGATTATCACCAAAATAGATCGCACCACGTAAGACAGTATGAATTCTGGCCGGGACTCCCGATTATCGCATAATCTTTTATACCCTTTTCCGCAATGGTTTGAACCCGGATGCCCAAGGTTTGGGCACTTCCAACACCCGAGTACCGTTTAACAGCAAAGGTGTACCATTAGATGGGTAGCACACTGATCAAAGATATTCTTGGGTTTTATAATTATTTTTTAAAATAAAAAAACTTAATTTTCCAGTTTTTGAAAAACCATTTTAAAACTAGTTGTTTTAAAAATGCGATTTACATGTGTACCTATACCTGGTGCACAAAAACGGCTTTATACGTTCTAAACTTATAATCTTGACAAAACCTTTATATTTATAAAAATTTTACTAATATGACTTGCAAACTGAAGTCACATTCTAGTTTGTCATAAATCGTGGTTTTTCACTATTTAATAATTACCTATTATTAAACCCCTTTTCACAGCATCACATACAAATGTGAATAAGCATAAAAGGATCACAACCACGCAGATAAAATAGATAAAACCCTATAGTTTTGCCAACTAATCCTAAGGTCAATCCTAAGGATAAAAGGACTTGGATTCGCCTTCATGATGCATTGCTCCCACTTGCCTTGACACTGTTGGATTATGCCCACTGACACACGCAGATTAGTAATACTACCGATGATACACGAGCCTATTGGGTCACACGCCAAGGATCGATCCTAACAACCCGCAACAGGAAGAGAGAAATAAATATTCTGGAAACGGTGTTTCCACGTCGCGTAACCTTTTGGTTTCCGCGCCGCGGAAACCGTCTGACAGTAACTTGACTTTTTGGTTATTGCTTGGCTCAAGTTATTGACTTATGGGACATCTAGGAACGACATGCATGACTTTGTTGCCTTGCATATCAGTTGTAGAAGGTGATAAAAGTCTTTGGATGTCTTTCACATGTCTTAAGTTGAATAATTGATCAAGGATCAAAAGGGAATTCTCTCTCTCACTCAAACACACTTGCATACACTTTTCTAAGTGTTCTTGAGTGTTCTTATGTATCTCCAGAAAATCATAAGTGTGTTTAGTGATTTTATGGAAGTTGTGAGTTGTTCCAAAGAGTGATTTCAAGTCTTGAAGATCACAAATTGGCATACTAGCATTTGGGGATCAAACAAACTTGGTGTGGACTATCAATAGAGAGTTGCTCTCTTGTGACATAGAGTTCATCCCAACTTGAAGATCTCAGAAGCTGGAGCATGGTATAACTCCTTATTCCATCTCTTCCTTTTATATGTTGCTTTTTATAGTTATAGAGTTCTTGGTCCATTCTTGGGGTTTCTAGCTTTTATGCTTCATATTTTTGAGCTATGCTTCCGCTGCTGTGTTCATGAAACTCCAACAGTGGTATCAGAGCCACCTCTATACTAAAAATGTACATGGTGGCCTGAAAAACCAGAAATCGAAAAACTGGTTTTGCTGTCAGGTAGGTTATGCGGCGCTGAACCAATTGGGTTACGCGGCGCGTAAATCGGTCTGACAGATTGTTTTAAAAATTTTAAAAAAAGTTTTGCAGTCTAGAAATTTTAAGATGCCTTGTATCTTGGTTGGTGTATTTATATGTATATTATTATTTTTGGCATAAAAATAATAATTGCATATACTTACATTATGTATATATGAATATGTTTCATAAAAAATGGTTTGTTGTTATTAATGCATATATACATGGGATTATTTAGTGCCTTGAGTTTTGAGAAATAATCTTAATCAAGATACATAAGTTACATGGTTTTGTGTGGCACACCATGTTGTTCATGTTGTTCATGTGATGTTGGTAACCAATAGATGCCCTAGACTTTGTGGATGTTTGGTTGTGTTAAATTAGTTATTCATTCATTTGGTGACTATATGTCACATGGTATGTAATAATTAATTTATTTAATTTATTTGGTATGTAAATTATTTTTTGGCTTGCATGCCATTTAAATTCCATGTTATGTATTTTGTACTAGAAAATAGGATTTGTGGCTTGTATGCCATTTATTTCATTTTCTATGTAAAATTTATATGGAGGCAACCATCGGGAGGCAACCATCGGGAGTCAAGGAGTGACGTCTTGGCAAACACGAAACCGAGAGGCCCAATGGAGGTAGCGGGTTTAGTGGGAGCACATCCAAGTCAAGAAAATGTCCTTAGATGACTTCGTTTTTCCGTAGTGGCTCACGGGAAAACGCATAGGTTTTAGGGGCATGGTTACAATCTCATTGTATGCGTGTGGTTGTTTTATTTTTATTGTTTATGCATGGATTATAGGATTGCATGCTGGACAGTTTTTTGACAAATAATAAAACAAAAGAGTTTTTAACAATGGTTTAACAAACTCTCGCACGTATATTTGATTAACAAGACGGATATAAAATTGGTTTAGTGTCTGATTAGTGAAAACTTTTGGTTATTGTCACTTTTGTTAATCAAAATCAAAATGGTTTTATAACCGGAAAATAAAATCCCGTTTTCTAAATGTAAATTGCACACCACCCATAAGATGACACCATCCGAATCTAGCCGTGCAAAGGTTGATTGTCGAGCTCTAGCCGAGTTGACCCTTGTATGTGCTGTGTGGAAAACGCGTGTAGCAACTCGCAAGGTCGATTGTCGAGCTCTAGCCGAGTCGATCATTGGGCAAAAGTACCACCGTGTATCTTGATGGTTGATTTACGATTTCAAAATAACATTTTGGATGATTGTCGAGCTCTAGCCGAGTTATTCAAAATCTTAGTTTGAAGTTGGTGTGGAGGGATCAAACATGCCAAACTAGAAACAATGGTTGTCTAGTAGGATCCCGCAAGGAACTAAGAGTTGCAATAATGGATTGCAATCGGTCGATGGTTACCGGCCTAAATAGCTTTGCCACGTGATCCGCGAAAAACCCGTCATGGTGCAAGGTGAAATAGGGTTCTTAGCCCTTGTCAAAATAGTTGTTTTTAAACACATGGGGTAATTATTTTAACAAGGTTTATCAAACTAACTAAAACTACTCTGCGTTTATAGATGATATCGAAAAACATCAACAACACCGACTTTACTCTACGTATGTTTCTTGAGAAGGAGAAACTCGATGGAAGTAACTTTATGGATTGGTCTAGGCAATTGAATATTGTCCTACGATGCGAAGACAAGTTACACACCATTGAGAAGCCCCTTCCGGAAGCCCCTGCTACCAACGCAAGTAAGACCGTTCATGATGCGTATTATAAACGCGTCAAGATGAGGTCTCTTGCCTCATGTTAATCATAATGAGCCCGAAATTTCAAATGCAGTTGGAGCATCTGAGTGCTTACGAGATAATGCTTAAGTTGAAGGACATGTTCCAAAAAGAAGCGAGGCAAAAACGGTTTGGGTGTTTGAACGACCTACTTGGTTGCCGGCTGCAGGATGGTGAGAACATAAGCATTCACGTGCTTAAGATGAAAGCACTTGTGGAGCGCTTGGAAAGGTTAGGATTTACCATTTAAAGGGAGATGACGGTAGATATTATAAAACGATCCCTTCCACCATCATATGAGTAATTCATTGTGAATTATCACATGCATGGTATGGTTAAATCCTTAATGGAGCTTCACGGCATGTTGAAGACTTTTGAGTCTAACATGGCCAAAGGTAAGCTCACCTTGTCCACTCTCACTAAGGCTACCAACAAGCAAACTACCTTAAATGGGAAGCTTGGTTTAACTAAGCTCACTATGACCATGGAGTCTGAGAGCAATGAGATTGTGCCTCTTGATGAGACTCCTAATGGGGAAGTTTGCTACTTTTGTGGGAAGATTGGAAATTGGCGCCACCACGCCTGCCCTAAGTGCCTGGAAGAGCTAAGGACACACAAAATGAGAAATGGTGGTTCCTCGGCTTCAGGTACATTCATGACCAAACTCCACTGATCTTATACTTCTATAGGAAAGTTTTGGATACTGGCCATAATACTCACGTTTGTTACAATCTTGATTGTTGCAAAGTGTAGGTAAGAAGTAGAAATATAAGATGTGGAGAGCTGGACTTCATAACGGGAAACAAGATGGTTGTCCCCTATTAAAAAGGATTGGAAGACAGGATCTTGCCACTCCTTCCAGCTAGACTATTACTTTACAAGATCTATGTTTTATGCCCTGCGTGGAAAGAAACCATAAATCTATTATGCCATTGATAACGATGGATCTTGCTTTGAATTATGTATTTTTCGTGGTTTATTTCAAAGTTCATCCATGTTGTGGCATTTTCTTAAGAAGTAATAGAATGATCATGAATGGTTTATATAAGTTACTCTTATGACAATAGTCAATTTAACCTTATAAACAAGGCTTGCATCACCAAGCTCCATGTGGTTAGGAACTTGGGATCTTTTGATCTTGTATCAATTGTTGAGTGCAAATCCTGTTTATTAGGCTAAGATGACTTAGACATCCTTCACTTGTATATGTGAGAGGAATGAAGGCTTGTTGGTTAGCATTCACAATTTTGTGAAGACTATTTAAGCAAATCATAAGGGGTAATTTTGGATACTTTGTTACCTTTAGCAATGAAGGTAGAAGGGATAGGAATGTCTAACTTGTTAGACACGCGTCTGAAACCTTGAGAGGTGTTCAAGATACACCTGTGACAAAGTATATGAATAAGAGGGCAAAAGGACTACAATACTCAAATCTAATAGAGATGTTGAGTGCTTTAGTTCTGGATTTTAAATGACCATCATAAGAGTTATGATGTTATCTCATAATTCATTCCTCCTAGGACACATTGTGATATGAGCCGCCAAGTGGAGGAATCGGACATTTTAGATATGGTCCGTTTTTTATGGAGTATATAATGAAAGTGGTGGGCAATGTTCTTAATCTCATACCAACAAAGATGGTTAAATACGCACCTTAGATGATGAGACTAGAAAGAATGTCTTTGCTAGTTCATCACGAAGTCTGGATTATCCAGCCTACGTTTAGACGTGAGGTGGAGGAACCCGGAATCTAGAGGTGCTTCTGTGTTAGGTATTTTACTATGGCAAATGAGAGTAAATATACCTTAAACAGAAGAACCTGATGTTGGCATGAGTACATAATAAAAAATGATTGTAACTTAGCATGGCAATGCTGGAGTACCTGACATTAAATTCATTACCTCTCTATAGAATTAGTAGAAGTTGTCATAAGGCCAGAAAGATATAGTTTTATATCTGAGGGAGATAACTTAATGATGAATACATCAACTACTGATAAACCAGAGTGGGCCCAAAGTCCACTAGGAGAAAACAGGTAGTGATAGTGAGATGCAATCCATGTGGATACCCAAGTATTGGACTTGGTTAATCCTACACCAAGGTTGCAACCCAAAGGGTGAAATTGGTTCTTTGTAGAAAGAGACCAACATGGATAAATTTGCAAGTTCGAATACCGACTGATAAGAAAAGTTTTAGTGATGATTGACCATTTGGAAGGTATCATCTGGAAACTTTATCTCAGTAGTTATGTCGAATAATAAGTTTGTAGACAACTTCAAATACCGACTAGTAGGAGATGGTTTTACGATAATTGACCATGAGGAAGGTATTATCTAAAACTCTCTACTAGTGGTTATGTCGAAGTTTACTCGGATACTAATTGTGCCTTTTTATGGCTGTGACAATTTGATGTAAAAACCACATTCCTTAATAGGAATTCTCTGAGGAAGTGCTGACAACACTTTCCGAGGGTCTGTTACATCAAGCGTATCCTTCTAAAGTCTACGAACGAAAAGTAGTCCACTGACGGATATATATATATATATATATATATATATATATATATATATATATATATATATATATATATATATATGCATCTCAAAGTTCAATACTTGCTTCAATATGAAAATCAATAGTTTGAGTTTTCAATAAGCAAGAATGAAACATGTATGAATGTCAGGGCTAGTGGGAGCGTTGTTGTAATTCTATATTTGTACGCACATACAACGTAATGGAGATAATGTCCTGACCTTACTTTAAAAGATAAGTTAAGGAATTATGCATCCATAACGACTATAGAATATACAAAACCAGTTTAGGGGATCAAGAAATATTGAGATATGTTCTTGGTGCTCTATACAAGAAGAAGCTAGGAGTAAATTATTACTCAAGTGCTGTCTTCTGAATAGAGTGGGATAACTGCCGATTTTAATCGGAGATTACGATCCTACAAAATTTGGTGTTGTTGATAAAAAATTGTTCTTAAAGCATCGCTAACCATATTGGGATCTTTTTAACAATGAGGGTATGATGGCTTTCATATAAGAACTAAAATCCCAAGCATCATTTACCTTATTGGGCTTTTGAGACAATGAAGGTATGATGGCTTGGAGTTCGAGCTTCATTTACCTTATTGGGATCTTCTGAAACAATGAAGGTAAAATGGCTTGAACAAAGGACCATAATCTCTCCAACGCATACTTTATGAGTGATCGGTTGAGGAAGAGATATGGTCACTGGCTAAGAACACACGGATAGCTTTATAGCGGATCCGTTAACTAAGCTGTTGTTACAGACTAGTGATGATTGTCATACTATGCCTAGGTGAACAAGGCTTAAGTTTGTTTTAGTTATAAGTTTGATACATATATTTCTTTGGGGAACGTTAAGCAGTATTGTACTTCATACTATATCGATTATTAAATGGGGATTTAATAATGCGCTGAGGGCGGATATTTACATGAATCCTTACTGTGTTCCATCTTAGCATGTTTAATACTTCCCAGAATGCTTTTTTCATTCTAAATGTCCACAGTCGGTCATTCTTCATGGGGATGAAGTTTGAGATAAGGCTGAGGGAAGTGGTTGGTCGCTATCTAATAATGGATTACATAAAAGAGACGCAACACTTCGCCTGTGCTTGAAATAGTCAAGTGACTAGACGACCCGCACCTGAGATTACTTCATGGTTTCTATCACGAGTAACTCAGGATGATAATATCATTTCCTCCTTAGACCGGAGATACATGTGTTCCAAAGCATGGTCCAACTTTGCTTTGATTGCTTTCTAACGCAGTTCGTAACTGGCTGTTATAAGAGGAGCTTTTGGGTAAAGTATGGGGTATGTGGCAGAGCAATGTAGTCAAATGGATTCGTTCCTCTAGTTTTTGAGAGATATCCATGGGCCCCTCGATGATTGAGCGCTGACGTAAAATGCATGGCCATGCTCTAGATGCAATGATATTTGATCGATTGCAACTAAATTTTCGGTCACCATCATTCGAGATCGAGAAACATAATCGTGAACGATCTGGAGATTGACATCTAACCATGTCTCGTGTTCACTCGGATATCGCGAACGAAAGATGATTGATCACTTATCTATAGGGCCATATCAAACCTATAGGGTTATTATTTGGTACTTGTATTGGGATGACATAACTCGCGTTGACTTGGGTAGCAGAGATACCTTGCTAGAGGTCGCTCTCTGTTTGTGTTACTTATCGATATGTTGTGTCATGTGCAAGTGGGAGTTTGTTGGATTATGCCCACAGATACACGCAGATTAGTAATACTACCGATGATACACGAGCCTATTGGGTTACACGCCAAGGATCGATCCCGACAACCCGTTCCCGCAACGGGAAGAGAGAAATAAATATTTTGGAAATGGTGTTTCCGCGTCGTGTAACCTTTTGGTTTCCGTGCCGCGGAAACCGTCTGACAGTAACTTGACTTTTTGGTTATTGCTTGGCTCAAGTTATTGACTTATGGGACATCTACGAATGACATGCATGACTTTGTTGCCTTGCATATCAGCTGTAGAATGTTATAAAATTCTTTGGATGTCTTTCACATGTCTTAAGTTGAATAATTGATCAAGGATCAAAAGGGAATTCTCTCTCTCACTCAAACACACTTGCATACACTTTTCTAAGTTTTCTTGAGTGTTCTTGTGTATCTCCAGAAAATCATAAGTATGTTTAGTGATTTTATGGAAGTTGTGAGTTGTTCCTGATAGATTATATGCCCACTGACACGCGTAGATTGGTAATGCTACTGATGATACATGAGCCTATTGGGTCACACGCCAAGGATTGATCCCGACAGCACGCATCACAAAAGAGAGAAAATGACAAAAGGGAGATAACGGCCTAGATAACGGCCGTTATCTTTCCCGTTATGTGCTAGCTAACGGCCTATATAATGGACGTTATCATGCCCATTATGTGCTAGATAACGGCCTAGATAACGGCCGTTATCTTGCCCGTTATCTGTGTCTGACAGATTCCATTTGCATTTAATGTTTTTCTTGGCTCAAGGTTGCATTTTTGGGGCTTCTTGTAATTATCATGGACGACTTATGGCTCTGCCATAATGCAGAAAATGATTAATAAGAATCCAAAGGGGTCTCATAACTCTCATTATTGTTCCTTGACCAAGAATACACATTATGCTCTCTCTCTCTCTCTCTCTCTCTCTTTCTCTCTCTCTCTCTTCTCTTGTTCTTGGAGCTCCTTTGTGAGTTCATGGAGAAGTCTAGAAGCTCAAGTGTTCTTGAGCAACTTCTGGAGTTAGTGGGCTGTACCAAGGAATGGTTTCATACCATGAAGATCATAACTTGGCTTACTAGCATTTAGGGATCAAACAAACTTGGAGTGGACTATCAATAGAGAGTTGCTCTCTTGGTGACTATGAGTTCATCCCAACCATGAAGATTTCAGAAGCTGGAGCATGGTATATTTCCTATTCCATCTCTTAATTTTGGTTGCATACTTGTATGTAGAGTTTCACCATTGACGGGTATTGTTGGCATCTTATTTTTCTACCCAAAACCATGTTTTATACGCTTCCGCTGCGCGGGGTGAGATGACCAACGAAACCCAACAGTGGTATCAGAGCCATCTCTACATAGGTATTGCACCTTGGTGGCTTGAAAATCGAAAACGAATTTTCCAGCAGCTGCAGAAGGCCTTACGGCCGCAAGTGTATGCTTGCGGGCGCAAGCCTTGGCAGCAAGTGTTGCTTGCGGTCGTAAGCAGTTTTTGACAGTTTTTCGACTTTTAAAAATCGTTTTCGGTTTTGGCACTTTCGATAGCTTCTGGATTCTTTTCAGAATATTTGTATATATTCATGTTGATCTCCAAAATATTTTGATTCACATATTTATATACATGCTATGATTTTGGCATGAAATTTATACATGTATATATTTATGGTGAGTATATATATATATTTATATGGTTTATCAAAATTAGTTTGTTGTTACTAATAAATATATATATACTAGGATTATTTTGTAAATCTAGTTTTTGACAAAATAATCTTAATCAAAATAATCTTGGTCAAAATGGTGTTAGACACCATTATTATCATATTTTATTATTTGTGGTTATATATATTTAGTATCCGGTTATATATTTGCCCATAGACCTATGTTGTTGGTTTTTGGTTGTTTATATATTTATTCATTCATTTGGTGGTTTTTTAACCACAATGGTATGTAATAATTGTTTCGGTTAATAAATTTTGTATTTATTACGGCTTGCATGTCGTTGTAATATTTTGTACTTGTTAGTAGCTTAAAATTACAACCGCGGCTTGCACGCCGTTTCTTTTCAAATTTGTATGTAATTGTGGAAAAGAACAAAACCGAAGACAACCATCGGGAGACGTGTAGGTGATATCCCGGCTAGACTTAAATCCGGAGGTCCAAGTGGAGGTGACGGATTTAGTGGGAGCAAACCGACAAGGTCAAAGGTATACGTCCTTAGATTGACCTTGTTCTTCCGTTTTGGCTCACGGGAGAACACATAGGATTTTTGGGGCAATTTACCGGATATATATATGTGCGTGGTTGTTTATTATTTTGTATTTTCTTGCGTGGTTGTTAGGAATTCGCATGCTAGAAAATTTTTCAAAAATAATAAAAATCAAGAGATTTGTAAAATTGGTTAACAAACTCGCGCGCGCACACGATTAACAAACGAATATAAATATGTATATATTTTATGTTCAAAGTGAAAAATGTATTTTGTCACTTATTTGTTAATCAAACCGCAAATAGATGTTTTTTAAACCGGAAAAACTAAAGTCCCGTTTTTCTTAAAAATGTTCATTTAAAGCACCGTCCATAAGATGACTCCACCCGAATCTAGTGAAAACTTGAATGGTTTTTTCTAGCTTAGCACAAGTCATTCTTGTCTAACTATGTGGAAGGTGAGTGTGGCAACTCGCAATAATTAGTTTTTTCGAGCTTAGCACGAGCTAGTTGTTGGTCGAGAGTACCACCGAGTATCTTGATGGATAATTTACAAATACAATTTAAAATCTTGGTTGATTTTTTCGAGCTTAGCACGAGTCAAACAAAATTTTAAATTGTGTTTGGTGCATGAAGGGATTAAACATGCCAAACGATATAATGGATATCAACGAATCCTGAAAGATGCTAACGAGTTGTAATAGAGATTACAATCGGTATTATTGTTACCGGCCCGAAATAACTTCATGAAGTGATCCGCGGCAAACCTGTCATGAATTGGAGTGAAATAAGGTTCTTAGCCCATGTTAAAATAAATTGGTTTTTATTAAAATCAAATGGGTAATTATTTTAACTAGGATCATATCAATATAAACTTAGACATGTATTCTAGTTTTAGACGATAATGTTAACAACACCACATTAAAATAAATACTCCGTTCATTCTTAGTAAAGGATAAAATCATAAATGTAAATTTCGTCGACTAATATTAATTATTAAGTCAAAGTTGTACATTATTGATAAACCCTTTTCAAGCCACTTGCTACCAACGCGAACTAGGTTACAAGATACGCATGAAGCATATCAAAGACACAAACGAGGTTTCTTATTATATATTGTTCGACTTAAGAATTGCGAAAGCATTTTAAAGTGCGTACAATATAATTAACCAAGCAGAATGGATGATCCATCAACAGGCTAAAATTAAAAGAAACTCTATATGTGTGTCTAAACCTAAGTCGGTTGTCGAATGCAAGAAGACGGGAATATATAAATCTATGTCCTTATGATTAAGGCGTACATAGACTATGTATATATATATATATATATATATATATATATATGGTTTGGATTTCCCATAAGGAGGAAATTAATGGTGAATATGATTCTCCATTCCCTGCCTATGTCATATGATTAGTTCTTAATGAACTATCACATGTACACATGGAGAACTCTTTGATAAGAGCTTCATGGTATGCATAGCTTAAGCATGACCAATATGAAACTCACCTTGTCCATTCCCACTAGAGCTTCATGATATGTTGAAAACTTCTAAGTCTAAACATGACCAACATGAATCTCGCATTATTAAGGCTACTAAGGAATAAGTAATCTTGAAAATAGAAATTGACCTCTAATGGAAGTTTTGGTTACACCAAACCTACCATATTAATGGAGATAGAGGACAATGAGATTGTGCCTATAGATAAGACTCCAAATGAGGTAGTTTGCTAATTCCATAAAAAATTACAAATTAGCGCCACCACATTTACCCTATTCATCTTCATAAGCGAAGAACTCTTTTGAAGAATTAGTTCTTCGACTTCAGATGTATTCATGGTTTAACTCCATAGTTTTTCTACTTCTAAAGGCTAGGTTTTTTAAAGCTATCTATTACATTCACGTTTGTCGCAAATTTATTTGCTTCAAAGTGTAAGTATTAAAGAGAAGTAGAGACATGAGACATGGAGAGTTGGACCTCAAATGGAAAAACAAGCATGTTGTTTCTATCGAGAGGATTGAAAGTTTAAAACTTGTCTATCCTTCCAGCTAATATATTGCTTCAAATAGATATTTGTTTATGTCCTGCGTGACTAAAAGGAATATATCTATTATGCCTTGGTATATGATGTATATTATTTTGAATCATGTATATGTTTCAAATTTTATACATGTCATGGCATTTATAATAAGTGCTTGCTTAAGAAGTAATAAAATAATCATGAATGATTTGGATAAGTTACCCTTATGATGTAATCAATCTAACCATATAAACAAGACTTGTATCACCAAACTCCGGCGGTTAGGAATTTGGAATCGTTTGACCATGGGTCAAATGTTGAGAACAAATCTTGTTTATCGGGCTAGACGACTTACGCATCCTTCACTTATGCATGTGAGAGGAATGATAGCTTGTTGAATCACGTACACACTTGTGTGTAGGATATTCAAGCAAATCATAAGGCATAACTCCAAATACTTCGTTGTCTTTACCAATGATGGTATAAGAAATGGATATATATATTTTATAGATAAGTATTTGAAACCTTAGAGGTGTTCAAAACACACCATGACGAAGTGTCTGATGAATACAGATAAAGAACAAATGATACTCGAATCTTGTTACACAAAGGTTGATTTTTTCGAGCTTAGCACGAGTTAATCTTTGTGTGAACTTGTAGATTGAGTAAGTATGTTCTAAATCTTATAACCATCAAAATGAATTATGGTATTGTCTCACAATTCACTCCTCCTAGGACACATTGTGAAATGGGGTCATCTTAGTAGAGGAATCGGACATTCTCGATATGGACTGATCCTTGATGAGTAGGACTTTAGTATCCAAATGTTTGGGATATACTAAAGTTGTGGCGGGCTATGTTAGTAATCCCAAACCAACAAAGACGGTTAAGACTACAACTTAGAGGATGAAATTGGAAAGAGCATCTTTGCTTGTTCATCTCAAAGTATGGATTGTCCAAACCTACGCTTTAGACGTGAGGTAAAGGGAACCCAAGATCTAGAGGTGTTATTCCATTAAGTATTCTACTAAGACCATGGGATATTTGTTTGACAAACCTTAAAGAACAAAATGTTTGTTACTTAAAGGACATGTTTCCATACATGGAAACTAATATCCATGGATGTCTGTAGAAGTTAAAATTTACCTTGAATGGAAGAACCTAATGTTGGCATTAGCACTCAATCAGAAATGATTGAAACTCAGCTTGGCAATGCTGGAGAACCTGACAAAAGTCATTTCCTTTTGGACTGGTATATGTCTTCACATGATAAGATAGATATAGATCACTATATCTAAAAGAAGACACCTAAATACCGGAAGCATAGTGGACCTAGAGTTTGCTATGAGGCAAAAGGCAATGAAAGAGAGATGCAATCCATATATGGGACTTGTTTAAACCAACACCTACTATCTTGATGGATGGTACAAATTAAAATTCTTGGATGACGTCGATCTTAGCACGAGTCAAACGAAATTTTGAATTTGCATTATCTAAGGGAAACCTAAAGGTGTAGATGGTTCCTAGAAACAAGAAACCAGCATGGATAAATTTACAACTTTGATTACCGACTGGTAGGAAAGGTTTTCTCGATGATTGACCAAGTGGATGGTATCATCTAGAAACTTTCTCTCAGTAGATATGTCAAAAGTAGTTGTATAGACAACTTCAAATACTGCATGGTTAGAAAGGTTTTTCATGATGATTGAAAAGTGGAAGGTATCATTATGAAACTTTCTCCCAATGATTATGTTGAAGTTCACTCAAATACTCAAAGACATCAGTACCATTTCATGGTTATGATAAATTGATATAAAGACCACGTTCCTTAACAGGAATCTATTTTGAGGATGTGTAGATAACACTATACGAAGGTATCTTACATCAAGAGTATCATTGTGAAGTCTACAAACTCAAGAAAGTCCACTCGTGGACTTAAAACAAGCATCTCAAGGTTGGAGTCTTTGCTTAGATTTGAAAATCATATGTTTGAGTTTTCAAGAGCAAGATTAAACCGATATGAATGTCAGGGCTAGTGGGAGCCTTGTTGTAATCATATACTAGTATGTCTACCACATACATTATATTGGAGATAATGTCCTAACTTTGTTTAAAAGCTTAGTTAAGGAATTATTCTTCCATAATGATTATAACATTAATAATATTGATTATGGAATACAAGAAATATTGAAATATGTTCTTGGTGATTTATGGTAAGCTTAGAGTAATTTATTACTCTAGTAATAGTTTCTATACTCATGAGGATAAACTGCCAATTTAGCTTGGAGTTTGAAATCCTACTACAAAAGGATAAATGCCGACTTAGATCGGAGTACGTAATCCTATTTTATGTGGAATTGTTAATAAGTATGGTTCTCAAAGCATCGCTGACCCTATTGAGATCTTTTGAGACAATGAGGGAACAATGGCTTTTGCACAAGAACCATAGTCCTTAGCGTCATTTATCTTATTAAGTTCCTTCGAAACAATGAAGATATAAAGACTTGGACAATAAACCATAATCTCGCCAACAAACACTTTATGAGTGGTTTAGTTATGGATGGAGATATGTTCATTATAAGAATACACACGGATGGCATAGTGGTGGATCCGATTACTAAGCTAATATCGTAAGCTAGTGATGGTCATCATATTAGCGCTTACACGCAAATCTTTTTGCAAAAGGCTTAGGTTAAGTTTATTTTGATATGCTTATGTAGGGAACATTAAGCAATATTGTGCTTTCTGCTTGTATCGATTATCAAATAGGGATTTGATAATATGCAAGTTGCGGATATATTCCAGAACCATTATTGTGTTCCAACTTTGCATGTTTTAGTACTTCCTTGAATGTGCACGCATTCTAAAAGTCCACAGTCGGTCACTCTTCATGGGGAAGGAAGTTTGAACTAAGACTGAGGGAAGAGGTTGGTCATGTATACAATACTAGATTGAATACAAAGGACACAACACTTCACGTGCACTTGAAATATACTTTCAAGTGATTGGACGACCCACACCTGAATTTACTTCATGGTACTTGTCAAAAGTAAATCAGGATGATAATATCATTTTGTCCTTAGACCGGAGAAACATGTGTTCACATCACATTGGTTTGCTTTGATCTGATTGCTTTCTAACGCAGCCGTAACTGGCTGTTATAACGGGAGTTTTCGAGCAAAGTATTTCTAATGTAATGGGACAATGTAGTCAAAGGAATTTTTTTCTCTGTTTAGAGAGATATCCCTGGGCCCCTCGATGATTAGGTGTTGACACCAAAAATCATGGCCATGATCGAGTTAGCAAATGATTTTGATCAATTGCAACTTGTATATTTTGGTCACCACTAATCTAGATCGAGAAACACAATCGTGAACGATCGGAGAATGATCTTGTACCATGACTCGTGTTCACCCGGATATCAAGAACAAAAGGATGATTGATCACTTATCTTTAGGGCCACATCAAACCTATAGGGTTGTGATTTGGTACTTGTCTTGGGATAACATAACTCGCGTTGACTTGGGGGCAGAGATGTCTTACTAGAGGCCGCTCTCTGTCTGTATTACTTATCAACACGCCGTGTCATGTGAAAGTGGGAGTATGTTAGATTATATGCCCACTGACACGCGTAGATTGGTAATGCTACTGATGATACACGAGCCTATTGGGTCACATGCCAAGGATTGATCCCGACAGCACGCATCACAAAAGAGAGAAAAGGACAAAAGGGAGATAACGGCCGTTATCTTGCCCGTTATGTGCTAGATAACGGCCTATATAACGGCCGTTATCATGCCCGTTATGTGCTAGATAACGGCCTAGATAACAGCCGTTATCCTGCCCGTTATCTGTGTCTGACAGATTCCTTTTGCATTTAATGTTTTGCTTGTCTCAAGGTTGCATTATTGGGGCTTCTTGTAATTATCATGGACGACTTATGGCTCTGCCATAATGCAGAAAATGATTAATAAGAATCCAAAGGGGTCTCATAACTCTCATTATTGTTCCTTGACCAAGAATACACATTATGCCCTCTCTCTCTTCTCTTGTTCTTGGAGCTCCTTTGTGAGTTCATGGAGAAGTCCAGAAATTCAAGTGTTCTTGAGCAACTTCTGGAGTTAGTGGGCTATACCAAGGAATGGTTTCATAGCATGAATATCATAACTTGGCTTACTAGCATTTGGGGATCAAACAAACTTGGAGTGGACTATCAATAGAGAGTTGCTCTCTTGGTGACTATGAGTTCATCCCAACCATGAAGATTTCAGAAGCTGGAGCATGGTATATTTTCTATTCCATCTCTTTATTTTAGTTGCATACTTGTATATAGAGTTCCACCATTGACGGGTATTGTTGGCATCTTCTTTTTCTACCCAAAACCATGTTTTATACACTTCAGCTTCGCGGGGTGAGATGGCCAACGAAACCCAACAGTTCCAAAGAGTGATTTCAAGTCTTGAAGATCACAAATTGGCATACTAGCATTTGGGGATCAAACAAACTTGGTGTGTACTATCAATAGAGAGTTGCTCTCTTGTGACTTAGAGTTCATCCCAACTTGAAGATCTCAGAAGCTGGAGCATGGTATAATTTCTTATTCCATCTCTTCCTTTTACATGTTGCATTTTATAGTTATAGAGTTCTTGGTCCATTCTTGGGGTTTCTAGCTTTGATGCTTCATATTCTTGAGCTATGCTTCCGCTGCTGTGTTCATGAAACTCCAACCGACACCTCCTCCGAAGTACCCGAGCACTGTGCATGCCATCATATTGGAAGTCTTCTTGAAACCCGTCTTGATTATGGGACAAAACTATAACAACTACTATTGCAATTACAATAATAAAAGGGTTGTAAGTGGCACGCAGGCGTCCCCGAACCAGTACAATATTACAATTAGAAAAAAAAAAGATTGTAATTGGCACGCAGGCCTTCCCAAAAACCAAATGAAAAAAGAAGAAGAATAAAAGGGAGTCCTAAGTCGGCAAAACTATAGCTATATATATCACAACCACGCAACATATAAAATGCAACAACCATGCAGTTATATAAAACCTGGTTCGTTTAACCATTCTCATCTATCCTTTTGATCAATAACTATCAATCAAACATGAGAATTATAATCCTTTTGGTTATTTAAATTACCTTGACCAAAACAGTCTTTGAAACAAAAACGCGGAAAAAGATTTGGTCATTATTTTAAATAACATCATCCTGTTTGTTTCTCCATATATAAACTAACCCTTTTAGAGCTTATTTACGACGTCTCAATTGGACATGATAAACAAACATCCAAAGAATTATATACCTTAACTAAACTAGTTATAATATATATATATATATATATATATATATATATATATAGATATATATATAATACTAGTTATATAAAACTTTATTAATTTTAATATTTAAAATTAATAACATTTTTTTGCATTTAACCGAAAAACTATTTGGACCATCTATTCTTGGGCCAAGAACCACTTGGGCCAAGAACCCCTTTGGTCAAGAACACCTGGGCCGAGAGCCCCCTTGGGCCGAGACCCACGTGTGCCGAGAGCCCCCTTTGGCCGCACACCCACCTGGGCCGTAGACCGCCTGTGCCGAAGCCACGCCACCGCCGCCTACCATGCCTCCGATGTCCTGGCCATGCCGCCGATCATCACCGCCGAATCCTGGGCTACCGTCGACCAACGACCGCCGCACCTGGGCCGCCGTCGTCGCCACCAGCGGTGGTGGTGGTCTTGTTTTTCGATTAAAAAAACAAAAAAAAACAAAAAAAAATAATTTTTAAATCCTAATCCCTTTTAATCTATTATAACTAGCTAGTTTTAATATCCTGATTAAAAACTAGATTTAATAAAAAACCAAGCCTTTTAATAATTAATGTGACCAAAAATAGTTCCACTAATAATTAATGATCCTAAAAACTGATTTTAACCTTTAAACAAAAACAATTTAAATTTCTGGTCAAGATCAGGTTTTTAGATAAAAGACTTATCTTTTAACCGTTTAAACAAAAAGTTTAAACCTTATCTGATTAAAATAAAATCTTTTATAATCCGGATGAAAAACAGAAGCTCATTTTAACCATCCTATGGTTTTTGATTTTCAATATGGAGAAGCAAGATGAAGCAGAAGATCATACACCATGAACGAATCTACTATCAAGATTATCTAGGTTTATCAATTAAAACAGACTGTTTAATTTATCTTGATCAAAAACTTGTTTTCATTGAAAATCATAATCCTTTTAAACGTTTAAAGCTAACTGTTTAAACTTTCTGATTAATAGGATTAAATCTTTTAACAACTGGATAACAAAAACAGACTGTTTTGTTGCCCTCTTGATTTTCAAAAAATATAAAGAACTTATAGAAGATGAAGAACAAACCTTAAATCTAAAACAGATACAACTAGAAACTATATATCATAGAGCCGAGGCTCTGATACCACTGAAAGGTTTTTGATCTGACCAAACCACCCTAAGACACAAACTGGTCAAGCCCTGGGTTTGATTCTACTGGTTTAATCCTAAAAGCGGAAATAGATTGAACACAACCCTCTAAACCCCAAAAAGGGTTAGGATCTTACTAATGATCATATAAGTTTCTTAACAACAAACCAGTTAAAAGGTTTAGGAAAACAATACCTGTTTGATCTTGGGATTGCTAAAAGTAGTCCACCACTACTACACCACCAACGAACTGGCTGCTAGACCGCTCCTGGAAATACCCGAGAATCAACACGCGATATCTTGCGTGTGTGTGTGTGTGGTGATCGACGCAGACCAAAAAGCCGAGAGGCTCTTTACCTCTTGTGTCTTCGACGCAGACAACAAAAAATGAAACACCCTCGGGTGTTTGTTGAGGTCGACGCAGAGAGAGAGAGAGAAGGGAGGGAGCTAAGGTTCTTTTCTTGGATTCAAATTAGAATCACTTAAGGATAAATGAGCTTCTTCTAGGTTTAAATACTTAAACCTTATCCAAGCCCGAGCCCATTCAATTAAAGCCCATAACATTAATTGGAGTTTCATTCCTTGCACTTTGTCCCCCTGGACTTTACTAGTTAATTAATTAACTATTGATTAACTGGTCTGTTAAATATTAAACTTAATATTTAATTTCCCTTTTAATAAATAACTATTTATTATTTCTTTCCTTTCTAATTAATTCAACTGATTAATTATTTACTTTTCTCTCTAATAATTAATCCAACTGATTAATTATTTCAACACAAAATTATGGTAAATTCCAACTGTTCTAATTGGGTGTGTAGCAGTGTGACCCTTTAGTCTCTTATAACATTGGATATGTTAGAATTATTAAAGTGAGGGGTGTAATATGTAATTACTCAAAGTTGGGGAAATGCTATTTAAGGGCATTTCCCCCACATTTCAATACAAGCTTTGCATTCTACTATTTGTGTTCTTGTGTTTGCTCTCTACCTCTCGGCGCGCTCTCTCTCTCTCTAGAAACCGAAACACACATACAAATCTAAACAAGATAATCATCTAGCATTGCTTCATCCGTATACATTACGGGACCAACAATTGGTATCAGAGCCAAACTTGTTTTGGCTCGTGATTGTTCGAAAAGGAACCTCAAAATCTCGAAGATTTCAAGCTCACTATAAGAGAAGATTCTCGGTTTCTCACAAGTTCAAGAACCTCAACTTTCTTCAAAGAAACTTTAGCTTAAACGACTTCAAAAGGTAGATCTCGGTAAAGGACTCACCTAATCGCATTCGATTGACCTGAATTCGCACTCGATAAGACAAATTCCAATCGGTGACATTCCTTATACTTGGACAAGTGATTGACTCGTTTGGACTTGACTTAAAGAACTCTAGAATATTTAAACTTAATCAAACAATCTAATTCATAATTGAATTTAATCTAAATCGGATCAAATTCAAAGGTGAATTAAATTACTTTAAGTCTATCTAGTTCAAAGTTGAATTTAATCTTCTTAAGATCTAATTCAAAATTGAAATTCAAAAGACTTAGTTCTTTAATCAATTTTCAAGTCACTCTATAATCAAGCTTGAACAGTTACGCCTTTTAAGTGAAGCTTTCGAACAATCAAACCATCTTACAAGTGAACGATCATTTCTCACTAAATCAGTAATCATGTCAAGTACAAATGAAATGATGTCCATTGGCACCGACACGAAACCTCCTGTTTCGTTTCGGGGGGAATACAATGTCTGGAAAGGAAGGTTCATGGACTTCCTTGAACACAACGAAATCTGTGGAGACAAGATGATAGAATGCATCCACAAGGGCAACACCAAGTTCACAAGGATCGTTGAAGCTGACCCAACTAACAATCCCCCCATTCTCAGACATAAGAGAGAAAAGACCAATGATGAGCTGAATGCTACTGAGAAGGAAACAAAGAAAGCTGAGAGACTAGCAAAGTACTATCTAAAACAGGGTCTCTCATCTGAGATTTATCTGAAGATTGAAATCAAAAAGCAGTTACAAGGCACTGAACAAGGAGAGTACATCAAACGCACTCAACTGGTCAACAGTTACCATGAGTTCAAAGCTCGTGAAAATGAGCTCATGTCTGAAACATATGGCAGATTCTGCAAGCTACAAAATGAAATGAGATCTAATCAAATTGTCAGAACTGGCCTTGATTTGAACTGTGTTTTTCTGAATTCATTAGGTTCTGAGTGGAAAGGCTACGCCAAACTTTACAAACAGATCAACAAAGATCTTACATCAGTCACCTTTCACAACATCTACGAAGATCTCAATCAGTATCAAGATGAAATCTTGCAGTCTAACCCGAAACAACAAGTTGTTGATCCTCTTGTCTTGGTGGTGGCTGACAGAATCCCTAGGGAAACATCATCAAGATCCTTGAAACTTAAACATGTGGTTCTCAGTGATTCTGATCACGATGATGATGATGATGATTCAATAGAAGCTGCATTTCAAGCTCTCACAGGGGCCAACAAGAACTTCAAGAACTGTTTCAGCAAGACTAACAATAGACAACGGTTCACATCAGGTTCAAGGAGACCCGAAAGAGCTGCTCCTGTTGACAAGCCAAGGTACCAGAGGGAAGAGAAGAAGGAGGAAAAGAAAACTGACTCCAAGTGCTACAACTGTGGAAAATCAGGGCATTTAATCTGGAACTGCCCCATGAAAAAGACCAAAGATGCAGAGTACTATCGGCAGAAGGACCGTTTGTTCAAACAAAGACAAGCTGGGAACGCGCTACTAGTAGAAGAAGATCAGTTCCTGGATGATACAGAATCAGACAGTGATCTAGATGGTGAAGATCATGCTCAGTTCTGTTTGATGGCTGACAATGGTGGAGAAAGTAGAGAGGATGATGATGGTGATGATCTCTCTGACTCAGATGAGGAAAGCTTGGAAAGTGGGAAGGTATCTTCTAACTCTAACTATAATATGGGTTTTAAACATGAACACATACAAACCATATTAATCCGAATGAAAGAGTTAGAAAATCAAATAATAGAGTTAACCACTAGAAATCAAGTTAAGAAAGATGTTTCACACAACAAGGATAAAGAGGCATAAACAATAATTAAGCAGTTAGATAACGACTTAATTAGCCTTAAGATCCAATTAGCTGCTAAAGAATCTGAATTCTTAGAGTTAACTAATAGAACAAATACCACCTTATTAGATGTTAAAGCAGAATGTGCATGTGCTGAAAAGGGTTCTGAAATTCTTAAAAATGAACTTAGGAATGAACTAAGTACTCTTTACTCCAAAATCTATGAACTTGAATATCTTCTATCCAAACGCGATCAAAGTGACAAGATCATCTCTCAATACAAAGAAAAGGAACGTCCTTTCTCCAGATGGAAATTCGATGGGCTGGGCCTCAAACACCCAAATGCATTGAGCAAGGTTACGTCCAAACAATTGTACAATGCTGATCTGTTTGGCGAAGGTCTTACCCAACGAATGGTTTTTATTGGTCAAGAAGAGGAGCGTATTGAAGAAGGCTTCAAACGAACTCTTAATCTTCGAACTGAAATTCCATTTGACTACTCGGATCTTAATGACTCATACCTCACATGTCTCACATCATCATCTGATACTGATGTTTCATCTTCTGTCTACACTGATGACGAACTCTACTCTTCTGTTTCACCAAAGCCCACTGTTGAATACATTCCCCACAAGGAACTAAAGCAAATGTTTCAAACCTTACAGGAGTTTTGCTTCACTCATCTAGTTCAAGGTGACCTTACCAAAGCCTTCCAATCAGAAACCACATCTGAACCCTCTCCACTAGTTCAAGAAAATGCCATCCTCCACAAGCGTCTCCAAACAGTATCAATCTTGATGGCAAGATCATTGACGACTTGTGCAAAGAAAGTTTTGAATTGCTTGAACGAATCAAAGAGGTCGAAACTGCACTGGATCCACCCACTCCATTTACCTTCTCACCACAGGGAACCATATTTGATGAACGAATTGAAGGTTCCAAACATGTGTCTACATCTTCTCAAGATGTCAAAACTGAGATAAAATCTGTTAATAAGTTATCCATGGTAAATTTAAAACTTAAACAAATTTTAAACCAAAACAGACATCCACTTACACTTCTAATCACATTTCTCGTAAGAACATTGACATTCCTGAATCCTCAAAAGCAGTTGCTAGTCGACCACGACTCAATTCTAACGTTTTACATTCTGCTGCAGATGTGAAGAAGCTTGGGAGTGTGGAGCTTAAAATAAACATAAACTGGAAGAGGGTAATTCCTAGATCCACTAGGAAATGTTCAAATTTGAAACTTGTCTGTGAAAATATTTTGATGTTTGATTTTGTCTGTAATCATTCCTGTTCTCAAGACAAAATTGCTTCTACCATGTTTTGTATGAGTGATGGTTGTACTCATGGACACTGTGAACATAAATGCTGTTATGATCAATTGCGTAAATCTTTAGGCATTAAACAATGTGAGGATTGGACTGATTTTTATGCTAACCAAGTCTGTGTCCCGTTTTTAAATTCAAAAGGACACATCATTCATCAGTGGATCACCACTCGTCAATCACATGCACTCAAACGCTTAAACAAATCCAAACAATTACTCACAATCTAAGAACTGGAAGTCTACAGACGGCAAGGTTATGAAGCATTTAAAAGGGCTTGGATTGCATAGGAAAAACACTTGCACTCTCAAAA
Organism: Pulicaria dysenterica; assembly: GCA_947179395.2. Lineage (NCBI taxonomy): Eukaryota > Viridiplantae > Streptophyta > Magnoliopsida > Asterales > Asteraceae > Pulicaria > Pulicaria dysenterica. The sequence goes on from OX359293.1 coordinate 47,731,115, forward strand.
GCATTCTCACAATTCCCCTTCCAAAATCTTCAAATATTCTAACCCCAAGACATCATCCATTCAACAAATAGCAAAACCTACTAATCGCAGTGCTCCAGTTCAGCAAAAGCAAGTTGATGCACTGAGGTCACAGAGAATTCTTAAGAATTCCTCGCAAACATGGATTCGCAAACATAACTCTACCGAATCCAAAACCTCCGATTCCATCAACTGTCAAACCAATAGTGGTAAAGAAACTTTCTTCTCAGTCAATTTCTTCCAAATCTATTCATTCTCGACAAAAGATTCGACCCACATGGGTAATTAAGAATAGATCATCTAAAGTTTCACCACAATAAGTAGACACAATCACTACTCAACCACCTTTAGGAACTAACAATCAAGGACCCATTCATATATGGGGACCTGAACGTGCTTTATTCTCTTGTTGCAGGTGCCTCACTTGTGGTACCTGGACTCCGGCTGCACCAAACATATGACTGGAAACAAAAGTCTTCTCAAGAACTATGTTCCTAAGTACTCCGGGAATGTACATTTTGGGAACGACAATGTTGCACCAATAATGGGGTACGGAGACATAGAGAAGAAGCACATCAAAATCAAGAAAGTCTCCTATGTTGAAGGGTTGGGTCATAATTTGTTCAGCATTGGACAGTTCTGTGATAAAGACGTAGAGGTAGTGTTCAAAAAGAACAAATGTTCCGTTTTAACCGAAAATGGAGATGAGTTGCTGGCAGGTTCAAGACAATCTAACCTGTATTCCATTGATTTGGAAAAGTATGACTCCCCTACCTCCGTGTGTCTACTGTTCAAAGCATCTACGGATCTTACTTGGAAATGGCACCGTAAACTCTCTCATCTGAACTTTCAGAATATTAACAAACTAGTCACTGGTGACTTGGTGAGAGGCATTCCCTAGCTAAGATTCAACAAGGACCATCTGTGTGCAGACTGTGAGAAGGGTAAAATGAAGAAGGCTTCTCATAAATCAAAGCAAGTGTTTAGGACTACCAAGACTTTAGATCTCCTGCATATGGATCTCTGTGGTCCTATGAGAATTCAGTCCAAGCATGGGAAGAAGTATATACTAGTCATGGTGGATGACTATTCCAGGTATACTTGGGTCAAATTCCTGTGTGCTAAAGATGAAGCTACTCCAACAATTATCACATTTACCAAGCAGCAGCAAAACAAGTATGGTCAGAGTGTTGTCTCAATCCGTACAAACAATGGAACAGAATTCAAGAACAACGCTCTGAAAAGCTTTTGTGACCTAGTTGGGATCAACCATCAGTTCTCTGCAGCATACACTCCACAACAGAATGGTGTGGTCGAAAGACGAAACAGAACATTGGTTGAAGCTGCCCGTACCATGCTGTCATACTCCGGGCTCCCACCTTCCTTTTGGGCTGAGGCCATCAACACTGCCTGCTATACGCAGAACCGCTCTTTTATAAATAAATGCTTTAATAAAACTCCATATGAACTAGCAAATGGCATAGTACCGAATATCAAATACTTTCATGTGTTTGGTAATAGGTGCTTTGTTCTAAATAACAAGGATAATCTAGGAAAGTTTGCTCCTAAAGCTGATGAAGCTATTTTCCTGGGTTACTCTACTGAATCTAAAGCATATCGAGTTTTAAATAAACGAACAAAGAGCATTGTGGAAAGCATCAATGTAACATTTGATGATACATTGGATGTTAATGTTTTATCACCACCATCAGGAAAAGTCGCTTCTGAACTTATCTGTTCAGGACCGGTACTTCAACCTAAAGAACCAGACATTTCCTCCAGTTCAAATACTAATCTTGACTTTATGTTTGATTTATTTCGATCTGAATCTTCTCCTGTTTTGACTGACAATAGGGACAACACAGCTGCACAGACAAGTGTTTCTATCACAGCTCCTACGGTCACTGAGACGAATCTATTTGCCGATTTACATACTAAGGATTCTACATCTGTATCCGTCACACAGCCCCCTGTGACTGCTCCGATAGCTGACCAAGATAGCTCACCTGTGTTTGATTCAGACCCAAATTTCTCCAGAGAGGATGAAGAAGAGGCAAGACACATTCAAGATCTTATTCCTTCATCCTCTACCTCTCATAAAATAAAATGGACCAGGCATCACTCTGAGGAGAACATAATCAGAGATCCCTCAGTTGGCATACAAACAAGATCAGTAACAGCCAATGAATGTCAATTCACGGGTTTCTTGTTTATGATTGAACCCACCAAGACTTGTGAGGCATTAGATGATCCTGATTGGGTGATTGCAATGCAAGAAGAACTTCACCAATTTGATCGTCTCAAAGTCTTATGGTAAATCTGTTGTTGGAACTAAATGGGTGTTCAAGAACAAAAGAGATTCGGATGGAGTGGTTGTCCGAAACAAAGCTCGGTTGATGGCTAAAGGATACAATCAGCATGAGGGCATTGACTATGATGAAACTTTTGCCCCCGTTGCTCGCATTGAGGCTATACGACTCTTTCTTGCATATTCAGCCTCCCGCAGCTTTCGCGTCTTTCAGATGGATGTGCAGACAACTTTTCTCAACGGTGTACTTAAAGAAGAAGTCTATGTCTCACAACCAGAAGGTTTTATCAACTCTAAATACCCTAACCATGTCTATATTCTAGATAAGGCCTTGTACGTTTTAAAACAAGCCCCACGGGCATGGTATGTTGTCTTATCTGAGTACTTGATAGGTGAGGGTTACTCAAAGGGAAAGACAGATACCACTCTATTCACAAAGACTAAAGTTAGGGATAAAATCCTTGTCCAAATATATGTGGATGACATCATCTTTGGATCTACGAATTCAAAGTACAGTGAAGAGTTTGCACAAACCATGGCAAACAGGTTTCAAATGAGTATGATGGGAGAGATGTCATTCTTTCTCGGACTCCAGGTGAAACAGTTGAGTCATGGCAGTTTCATTTGCCAGTCCAAGTATATCAAAGATCTTCTCACGAAATACGATATGCTCAACTGTAATCCTATCTCCACACCCATGGCTGCCAAATCACAACTATCAGCAGATCCAGATGGCTCTCCAGTGGATATCAAAACTTACCGTGGGATGATTGGATTTTTACTGTATCTAACTGCAAGTCATCCAGATATCATGTTCTCTACCTGTCTCTGTGCCAGATATCAGGCGAATCCAAAGGAGTCACATCTGTTAGCTGTTAAGCGAATTTTCAGATATCTCAAGGGGTCTATGGATCTTGGTCTGTGGTATCCCAAGGACTCAAATCTGGATCTTCATGCTTACTCCGATGCTGACTATGCCGGATGCAAGATTGATAGGAAAAGCACCTCTGGCAGTGCACACTTTCTTGGAGATCGGTTAGTCTGCTGGGCATCAAAGAAGCAAAACTGTGTCTTCACTTCTATAGCAGAAGCTGAGTATGTTGCTACTGCAATGTGCTATTCACAAAGTCTATGGATACGTACTCAACTATCAGATTTTGGTCTCAGGTATGACAAAATTCCACTTTTATGCGACTCTCAGTCTGCCATCGCCATCTCCTGCAATCCAGTACACAACTCTACAACTAAACATATTGATATCCGTTATCACTTCATAAAAGATAACGTTGAGAAAGGATTAATTGAGCTACAGTATGTTCCTACTGAAAATCAGCTAGCTGACCTGTTTACCAAACCATTAGACGAAAGTTGATTCACTGAGTTGGTATCCAAGTTAGGCATGCTTAATCTGCAAATCTAGCATACTGTTATCTCTTTTTCTTTTCCTTTCTTTTCTTTTAGAGTAGATGTTATACTGTTTGTTCGTTGTGCAGATGTCTGCTGCATCTTTCCAGGGGAGTATATTTCTGGTGTTACACAAGTTGCAAATGTGTAGGGGGAGAAATTTGATACACATTACACATTATGCACATGTGTAGGGGGAGAAGTTTACACCTGACACAATCCCCAAATTATAACAAATAAATGCAACAGCCTAGGGGGAGTGTGTCAAAATAAACAACTCAAATCAAAGTATCAATCAAAGTATCCTAGAATATAAAATTCTTCAACTCAAAATTCCAGATACTTTGCATTTTCAGAAAATTTCTAAGTGTAGAGCTTTGTTCACAGTCAATCGCATTCTATGGTTCAATCGCATAGGCCTCCAATCGCATTGATAATCTATCGAATGTGATTACAACACTTGTTACTTATCTCTCAGTCGCATGCGATAGACTAACTATCATGACCAAGTATCAATCGCATGTCTCAAACTGAACAATCAATCGCATGTGATTGAAGAAGAAAAGGGGAGAATCGCATGCGATTCGGATGAGTTGATAGAATCGAACCAACACTTGTGCTTAATCGCATGCGATTCAAAATTTCTATCAACCGCATTCTTTTACCTATCAGCCGCATGTTTTCACCGTTTACTCAACCAATCACCACAAGACACGTGTTCTTTCACTTTATAACCATCCCATCTTCCCCATCGGTCACTTCACAAGTTCAAACACTCGAAAATTCACAAACTCTCTCGATTTGGTTTCTTGATTTCGAAAAACATCTCGTTACTCTACCAAAATTTACTCTTTTTACATCAAACTACTCCTAATCACAAAGGTAACAACTTGTACGGTTTACATTTTGAAAATTTTGAGTTAAAAAGGTGATTTTTGGCCCTTGAACCACCGAATGCGATAAGGCATATCGAGACTTTGGTTGAACTTTTGGGACATGAAACTAACTTGTTTGATCTATTCATGTTTGCGATGGCTTGTTTGAACATATGGGGAACACTTGGATGCAAAAATATTTAAAAAATCTCAAAAAGTGTTCTTCGTGTTCTTGAGGTGTATGAGTTTTCACTATACACTTCAAGTATGGCCTAGAAAGTGGTGTTAGGATGATTTTTGGAGCATGCTTCAGTACTGCGAAGTTGTTTATTCCTGTCCAATGAATATAATAAGATACTCAAAACAACTTTTTTATGCTTAAAATCATCCTGTACACAATGGGGTTTTTCAGAGTTAAGGTTTTTCACAAAATTTCAAACTCTAAAGTTTTGGTCAACTTGGTCAACTTTTACTCACTTATCACAGTTTGACCAAACATTCAAAGCTGAATTTTGTTTTCTTGCATATCTCTTTATTTTAAATTTAACTGTTTTATCTCTTAGACAGATAAGATGGCACAAATTGTACGTGACCCAGAGGAGATCATGCCCCGAGCCGAGTTTCTTAACACTGGCTCTCATGAAAACAATCATTATGTCGACCTAACCAAACTTAAAAACCCAGCCTACCCCATTGTCATCGAGATCCTTAAAATTCACCCCCTAAACCATCTCCTCACATATAACCCAGCTACAATAGGCACACATGTACCTGAGCTATACGTTCAAAAATTTTGGAAGACTTGTGATGTTCGTATCATTGAAAGAGGAAGGGAGGTCATTCATGCTGAGGTTGACGAATTTCAAGTTAATATTCCACTAAATCGCCTCAGAACAATTTTTGAACTGCCCACTGCAGTCAGCAGACCTCCAGCTACAGAATTTGAGGAAATCCCTGATGAGGATGCATGCCTTGCAGCTATAATGGAGATGGGATATGATGGTGAGCTCACCAAGAAAAGTCAATTCAAACGCACCATCTTGCATCCAAAGTATATTACTTTCATGACGGTGCTTCAAAGATGTCTCACTCCAAAGCATTCAGGCTACGAATTCCCAACGGAGTATCAACTCAAAATCTTTGTAGCAGCTGCAACTCATATGCATGTGGATTATGCATTCCTTCTCTTCCAGGACATCAAAGCTTCTGTGCTTAGGAAGAACTCACAAAAGAAGAAGGATGCAAACATGCTGCCTTACCACCGCTTTCTACCAATGATCATCCAGCATGTGATGGATCGAAATGCTGAAATTCCTCGGAGGACAGGTTTACCTTCTATTACTCCTAAACTTTTCTTGCATATAAAACCTGCCATTCCTTCCAACCTACCAATTACAAGACCTTTCCCTGTATCTCTACTTGACCTTTGTGAACAAAATGATATTGTTGTGCGCTATAGGGAGAGTGTAGGAATACCTCCCATGGTCGGACCAGAGCCGGCCAGACCTGCCCAGGGAGGAGTAGCACCTGGTGAGGAAATAGAGGATAGGCCTCAGCTATCTATGGGAGATGCTGAGAGGGAAGAGGAGAGGGAAAATTCAGAGAGGGGTGGAGAAGCGGGTGAAGGTGATGATTCTAGAGAGGGAGGGGATGCATATGATCCCACCATCGCTTAAGCCATCGTTCAATCACTTTCTCAGACTACCCGAACCCAAGCTGTTCTTACTGAACTTGGTCTTGACGTTTCTGAGTCATCCAGTTCTTCTCATGATGAGTCTGTTTCCCATCCAGGAGGTGCCCCTGCCTTTGAACCTGTTATATCTCCCATGGGCACCCCTGAGCACCCAATCGAACAACTAGCAAAAAGCACACCTTCCTTCATGAAACTTACTGACCCACATACTACCTCTCCCGACCAGACTCACCCTGTTCAAACTACTCAGGCCATCCCCCAACCTGGTGGTCTGGTCATTTCTTTGACTTCACCTGCCCAAACAACTACCATTCCTATAATTCGCAATGCCATCATTGCCCCTGACCATGACATTCCAGTTGTCTCTCCATCTCCTGATATATCTGTTGAAACTGGCTCTGTCACTCCTGATTCTTTACTAGATCCTAATCAATATGCCGGATATGGTCCAGGTAGTGGTGAAGAGGAAGATAGTTTAGCTAAGAGTTCGAGTGTAAGAGATGAGGTGAGAAAAGAAAAGGAGAGTGCTAACGGACCCCTACACCAAGAAAGCCGGGAAACCACATCCACTATGAGGCCTGACATTGTTAGGCCTCATATTGAACAAGTCGCGGTGATCCCACCCGTGCAAGTTTCTACCCCACCTAGCTACTACGGTGTCTCTCAATAGACACCGTCTTCATTGCACAGGGTTATAGCACATTCCCTAGGTCTTCCCCAATCGGGTGGTAGATCTATTGAATATATAGGACCGCCTCACTCGTCCTCGACTCCTTTTGATGTACGATTTGACATACCGCGGATTTACGCATATCTTGACCAAAACAGGGTAACAATCGATGCACTAAGCTTGTTGGCTCAACAAGTCTCTTCAACTTCCAAAGGTGGTACCTTTCAAGGTTCCATTCGAGGATTGGAAGGAAATCCTACTGGAGCCAACATCCCTGCTGCTCCAGTAGGTAGTATTGCCTATGTGGCTAGTACTTCAACCGGAAGTCTTCGTGATTCCGGGTTTGTTACACGTGCAGATCTTCAACAACAAATTCAACAAGCCGTGTCACCAATCCACCAACAACTGCAGATGACAAATCAAAAGTTGGATCGGATAGAGCAAGCCTCCAAGGCCCAAGCTGAGCAGCTAAACCGAATTGAAACACTTCTTGCTGCCCGTCCTTCAGTTCCAGAGCCTCAATCACAACCTGATCCTGCTACTATGTCTGTAGATGCTTTAAAGAGCATGTTGTATGTTAGACTTCTGGAGCAAAGGCCAGAATCTGCACATGATCAAGACCTCTGACTACTCTTCGCAACTAACAGCATCCATCAGGAATCTCCATGGATGACTTTCAAGAGTTTCATGAAGATGTAAACAGAAAGATTGATGGGATCACCAAAGGTTTCTACACCTCTCTATCAAAGGTCACAGACCGGCTGACTAGCCTAGAAACAACTTGTCAGGCTCAGGCTCAGGGGAGTAAGAGGAGACGGGATGATCAGGATCCGGATGATCAACCCGAGGGGGAGAAAAGGAGAAAATACATGTCTGTTCTCTCCGTTGTTGCTACTGTACCTGTACCACTCATTACTTCATACTTATCTGCATGTACAAGTTAAACTGGGTCCAGAAGTCAACACCAACAACAACAACAATTGGCCGATGAAGTTCCTGAACAACAAACTGATGATGCTAACAAACAGATTGTACTCTATGTACCTCCACAATATGAACTGAGGCCAATAAAACTTGAAGAAGGTGAGATACTTTACGAGCAGTCCCATGCCGAGATGTTTGAGGGATTCTCAGGCTCAGAAGGTGAAACAAGGGAATTATATGAGTCTATGCATACTTTACCTACACGGCATATGGGAGAAGGCAGTTCTGCTCTGCCAGAGGAGGAAGCTGAGGATCCTGAGATGGAAAGACTTTTCAAGAGTATTGATGAATACGTCGAGGTTGCTACACGTCCAGCTTCACCTAGAGTTATTGACAGATTCTATAATATCCCCAGTGAAAGGGAGCTTGCACTCAAAAAGAAAGAAAGGTTAGCAATTTCTTGGAGAAAGCCTAAAAAGAAGAAACCAACCTTTGACGTGTCCAGGGTTCTCAGTGGATTAAACTTTGAAGTTCATCAACAATTCCCTCCTTCTTCTAGTCAATTTCAAGAATCAGCTGCTGATATTTTGGAGAGAAACAGACAAACAGAAGCAGCGGAAAATTTCAGAAGAGAATCAGAATGGCCCTTGCCACAAAGATTCATAGTGCCACCTGCTCCTCCAGTGCATCGTGGGGATCCAGGAATTGATGCAAGTAACATGTTCACTAGGAGTGCTGGCCAACAACCTATATGGAAACCATATTTTGTCAATGCTGCAAATCTTGAAGAAAGAATACCAGAAATATACAGCAGTGAACTGATAGAGGTTATTTCACCCGAGCTGAGGAACATGGATGACAAACAAAGAAGAAGATATGATCACATCCTTACTCGTTCCAAAACCAAACCAGAAGATATCAAATCAGAATTTCCAATAGTTGAACTCCTCAGTGTTTATACCGAAACCAACTTCATCATAAAATATGCTATTTTCCATGTCAGAAGAGCCAACAACCTGTCATACTTCCTCACAAAAGCAGATCTGAGGTTTGTTAATATTGAAGACATCAGCTTTATATTTGACATTCTGTCTCAGAAAAGAGGAAAATGGCCTGATGAAGAGTTTGGAAGGGTTGCGTTAATGAGGTATATGAGGAATCTTATGGAATATTTTGAGGAACATGATATTCAGCTCGGAGCTGAAAACAACTATCGGAAAGTCAATCTTCTTAAGCCTAATCAAAGCCATCCAGATCTTGAAGAGCTTGAAGAGTTGACAGTTATCTATGATGGTCATACAAACTTCAAAGGTGATCGAGGGGTCATCTCAAAGAATACAAAAGGCGAAAAGATCTTCATCAGACTTGATGAACTCATGGCGTATTCAGACGGCACTTTAAAAATTCTCCATCATAAGATACATCAGAAAATATGGAATAACCGTGCAGCATACACTGATGAAGAACATGCTCAAGCCTATCGTGCTATAGAAAGGATGAGAACGACACTGGATAGCAGAAGGCAAATTCGCAAATGGCAAGTGACATTCGGCATTCGCAACAAATCGGCATACGAATAGATGAATGTATTTATTTGTTGTGAATGATTACACACCTCACTTAGGGGGAGATTGTTAGAATTATTAAAGTGAGGGGCTTAATATGTAATTACTCAAAGTTGGGGAAATGCTATTTAAAGGCATTCCCCCGCATTTCAATACAAGCTTTGCATTCTACTATTTGTGTTCTTGTGTTTGCTCTCTACCTCTCGGCTCTCTCTCTCTCTCTCTCTAAAAACCGAAACACACACACAAATCTAAACAAGATAATCATCTAGCATTGCTTCATCCGTATACATTACGGGACCAACAGGATACAATGTACCTATTAATTATCTCTGCACATAATCCAACAGCAAAATCAGTACTTAAGCCATCTGCTGAGGGGGAGCAGGAAGCTCCAGCTGAGGGGGAGCCTAAACTAAAGAGGAGGCTGAAGCAAATGGCACAAAGGTAGAGTGCTAAAAAGTCAAAGCAAGGTGAATCCTGTGCTCCAATCAATATCCCATCTGATGATGTTGAATCAGATGATGATGAGGATAATATACCTCTCTCCTCTCTTCTGAATCTAAGGAAACTAAGTCCTACTCCTCAAACTCCAACAGTCCGAGAATCTCCTCAACCTCAATAGAAACCTTCCACTCCAGGATCTTCTTCTAAGAGAAAAGGAAAAGCTATAATATCTGCTAAGGAAATAGAAGAAAAGGAAAGAAAGGAGTTGGAAGAGCAAAGAAAGGAAATGCTAGAAAAACAACAAGAAGATGATGAGGATGAAGCAAGAAGGATAGATGCCCTATTAGGAGCACCTCTAGAATAGCTCATTCAATCCCAGCAAAGGCAAAATGAGTTCCTGACTACTCAGGGCAATGGCTGTAGCACTTGGAGTACCCGAAGACGAAATCTTCCAAGCTGAAGAAGAAGAAGCACATATGTTCTCTTCTCAAGTGCAAGTACAACAGGTTGTCCCCACTCCCACTGTCAAGAAGGATACCAAGAAGGGAAAAACTCACAAAGATGCAATTCTAACCCTCTTAGGTTATGACTTCTATGCTATTCCCAAGCTCTCAACTGACAGACAAAGAGAAATTGAAAAGTGTAGAGACAAGCTGACAGTAAGGGAGATTCCTCAAACCATTACAAGCACCTTTGCTCATAAAGGTCGTGGTGGTCCCTACCTCAGAATCTTAAGAAAAGAAAGACCAAAATGGTCTGAGGTGACCCACGTAAAACAGATCAATCAGTACTCCTTCAATGAAATCATTGAGATGCTCTATCATCTATTAAAGTCCAAGAGTGATAATGTGCAACCATTTATAAGGGAATGCAACTACTAGATCAGACAATCAGTAGGTTACATACTCTTCACTGCTAATCAATTCTCCCAACATGTGAGATTCTTGGGAAGCTACTTCAACAGAAGATCAAAACCTTATGTTCCTTTGATCAAAAAGAGATAATAGTAGATCATCCTTACTTCACTGACTTTGAGAATCTAAACACCACTTTGCCACCCAACTGTTTCCCTGAACTGTTCAAGTTCATCTCTGAACCAGAACAAGGGATTTTCTTCAAGAATAGAGCTGGTGAGTGGAGATTCTTCAGGCTGGCTGAACTCAACAAAGCAAAGAAAGAATTCATTTTTTAGCTGTACACATATACAAAAGGCAAGACAGGCAGTGACTACTTTGATCAACTAATAAATGCAAGATCTGATGAGGTAGCTCCACCTGATCCACTGTATGATGTCTTTAAATTCAAACAAGAGGAAGAAGACTGGGATGAAACTTCATAACTAGTTTAGTTGTAATTTCACTTTCCTAGATTAGCTCCAAATTCTGTAAAGTAGCTTAATTGTGTATTCTTAGTAGATCTGTTATGATTAGTTGGATGCTCTTGAACAATTCTTGTAATTATCTTTATTATGTAATCAAGCTTGAACTTTTGATCATGGACTACTTAGCTAATTTCTAGTATAGATGATTTTAAGTAGATAGCTCACCTAGTGTAAATATAGAAAATCAAAAATCCTAAAAACAAAAAAAGGGTAGAAAAGATACCACAAAAACAGAACAATGGTATTTCATAAGTAAAAGATTCCCAAAACAGAAAATCAAAGGAACATATTTAAAGAGTTACCAAAAACAGATAGCTAGGTAACCAAACTGTACTTAAAAAGTTTTATATTTTTACAAATCCGAGTCAAACTGATTCTTCTATACAAGATAAGGTTTTGTCATCATCAAATAGGGGGAGATTGTTGGGGAGATAGAAATATCAAACAATAATCAAACCCATCTATTAATTAAAATAGGATTTGATGTTAACAAAACCATATATTCAGTTTTGGACTTAGATCAGTGAAAAAATGTGTTGTTTTTTGTTTTGACTTAAAGAATTTTCTAAGTTAAAACCATCAGCTGAGAAACAGAGTTGATCAGCTGAACTCTAAGGATCAGACAAAGGATCAGAATCAAAGGATCAGACAAGAAAAAAAGAAGCATCAGCTGAGGATCTACAAGCATCAGCTGATGGTTTACAACCATCAGTTAAGAAACAGAGTTGATCAGTTGAGCACCAAAAAGCATCAGCTAAGCATTCAAAGAAGATCAGCTGAGGCTTTCTCCCATCAGATAAGAAATTTATTTTCACTGTCTTTTTCTATAAACTTATCACTCTGAATGATCAGCCGAACAATTTAGTCTACTAATCATATAGGTTGATTAGCTTATACATCCGAGTCCTTAATGTATTCCTCGTCTGAGCAAAATTAATATTGTTGTTTAGAGTTAGGTTATCAGCTGTGTAGTGAAAAGTGTTCAACACTTAGCTGTTTTTATTCTTAAGTCAAGGTAGAACATGTGTTGTTCTATTTCTCCCTTAGAGATTTCTTTGTAAAAATATTAACACTTTTTGAATCTGTAAAGAGACAAAAAGGATTGAGTTTTCCTCTGGAAAAGGTGAATGTTGCTTTACAAGAAGAAGATCTCGAAGATTTGTTCACAACATCTAAGTATGGCTGGCAACTCTATACTTGGTAAAGTCAAATCTGAAGAAAGCATGGTATTGTTTAAAGTAAAAGCATAGAAAGAGAAACTTACACTTCCTAGGAAAAAGGTATGAGTTTAATAAAATAATAATAGATAGTGGGATTTACTTTATCAGAATAGTACATTCATTTTATACTATGCGTGTATAAAGTGAAACTACTTTTCACCCACTAACTTTATCTATTATAATATTATTATCCTTATTACTTTTGTCTTCTCTTCTCTCCACCATCCGGACACCAAATGCTTATATATACTCAAGCATGGAAACCTGCTGAGCATTATATTTTCTCAGTGTAATCAATTTTTTTCATGTGTTGAACGTCCTAAACATTAGTTGGTTAGGATAAACTTTTTCTATGTGTTAGACCGTTTAGTTGCCATCTTTATTGAACTTTGATTTTTCGCATCTAGTTTATGTAATTCTTGATTCATATCAACAAGAATTATATAAAGTAAAACCATGTGTCTCTAATTAAAAGCCTAGGTGTGTATTCAACCCCCCCCCCCCCCCCCTTCTACAAACATTTGTTCTTGTAGAATCCACTTGGGACCAACATATGCCTTAAACAAAGAACCAATCTGGACCATTGGATCATCAAAATCAATGGATTAGACTTAAAGATGGCAATTTTGTAGTTATATGAAAGTTATATATAATAATTGAATGTTTGAAGGGCAAACATGGAAAATCCCCCTGCCCAAAACCCACGCCAACTTCCTCCCCCATTTCAACTTAAATAAAAAAAAATTACCCCTCAAAACTTTAATTTGTCATAACTATTTAAGTTTTGTGAACTTAAACAAAAAAAAGTATACAAATCTTCTAGTTTTTTAATCCTCTTTCAATCAAGACCACTCTTCCAGTATTTTTCTAAATTTTTTCTAAAAATGCAAATTGTAAATATGTAATTTCCATTTTGGGCTGCATTTAGGTTTGCATTTTGCATTTTCATAATTTGCATTTTGGAAGCATCTACATGACCTGCATCTTCGATATTTTACATTTTCGATTTTTTTTCATTTTGCATTTTGAAATGAAACCCAGATGAAAAAACAAATTTTGAAAAATTTGCATTTTAAAAACAAAAGTTTCAAAAATACATCAAATTTGCTCTTGTTTGAAAGAACATGAAAAACTGAATCTAATGAGATAATTTTTTTTGCTAAAATTCTTAAAAACAAATGAGTTATGATCATTTGAAGTTAAGTGCGTTTTTTTTCGAAGAGCTGACTGGAGGGTGGCTTAAGGCGCGCATTAGTTTTTTTATTTTATTTTCCAGTTTTGCCCTTAATCAATATGTCACGTGTTATCATCAGGATGGTTCTTTAGGTTCTATGTTTAAGGAAAATTCTATATATAACCTCACCCTATATATATATATATATATATATATATATATATATATATATATATATATATATATATATATATATATATATATATATATATATATATATATATATATATATATATATATATGAGAATGTTTATTTAATAACCGTTTTAATTACAAGTACTGCGAGAACAGTTTGTAACTACTGATAATAATTATTCTCAGGTTAGTATTGAAGGGTTTTGATCTGACCAAACCACCTTAAAACACAAACTGGTCAAGCCCTGGGTTTGATTCTACTAATTCAATCCTAAAGAGGAAACAGATTGAACACAACCCTCTAAACCCTAAAAGGGTTAGGATCTTTCAAATGTTCACATCAGTTTCTCATCAACAAGCCAGACAAATGGTTAAGAAAACAATACCTCTTGTGATGTTGGGATTGCTAAAGTTAGTCCACCACTACTGCACCACCAACGAACTGGCTGCTATACCGCTCCTGGGATTACTCGAGTATCACGCAAAACTTGTGTGTGTGTGTGTGCGTGATCGACGATCACCAAAAAGCCGAGAGGCTTTTACCTCTTCTTCACGTCGATGCAGAGAGAGAGAAACACAGGGAGGGAGCAAGGTGGCTAGGGTTCCTTTTGATTCAAATTATAATGCTTAAGGATAAAATGAGTCTTATCTAGGTTTAAATACTTAAACCTTATCCAAGCCCAAGCCCATTCAATTAAAGCCCATGACGTTAGTTGAAGTTTCATTCCTTGCACTTTGACCCCCTGGACTTTACTAGTCAATTAAGTAACTATTAATTAACTGATCCTTTAAATATTAAACTTAATATTTAATTTCCCTTTAAATAATACCTATTTATTATTTATTTCCTTTTAATAATTAATCCAACTGATTAATTATTTATTTCTCCCTCAAATAATGAATTCAACTAATTAATTATTTCCACACGAAAATACTGGTAAATTCCAAACTGTTCTTATTAGGTGTGTAGCAGTGTGACCCTTTAGTCTCTTATAACATTGGACACAATGTACCCATTAATTATCTCTACACATAATCTAACAGACTCCCACTTGTGCAAGATAAGTAATAATTACTGTACATTGCAAGCCTAAGGAGGTCCCTAGCCAGACACTTAGGATAACCAGGTCATAAGAACTCATACCCCAAAGTAACGTGTGATAATGTAAACTCTCATAAAACAACTATTTATGAGCAATCTATCATAAACTAACTGTTCATGAACCAACTATCATAAACTACCTGTTTATGAATTGGTACGGTTATTATAGGTTTGTCGCTTGCAGCACGATATTTCAATTTTGAGCATGAGCATGGAGAGTGTCAACTCAAAATTTCAAGAATTATTTCATGACATACTTGATTTCAAAACTACATGATAAACGACAAAGAACAGATCAGTTCATTTGGGCACGGCCATGCACTTACCAGTTTTTCTAATCAGTCAAAGGGCCCAGAAATATCTCTCCTAAAAAGGAGGTGCAAATACCTTCTTGCATATTTGCATTTGGCAATACGGATCCCACTGAATCTAGATACGCCCCTTATAGCCACCCTATTACGGCGTGGCGTTAGGACGCACTAAGGAGACAACAGTTACCGCATCCCAAACCAAATACCTCATGTTTAAGGATAACCTATGTGATAAATACTTTTGACACGAATCCACGAAGTATTTTTCACGGTGGGTCAATCCAATATTCGTAACCCTAACGAATATCCGTCAATTTTGGTCCGCAAAAACCTGTTGCTGCTATATTCGATATACCATCGAATTTAACCCAAATTTATGATGACTTTACAACCCTATCAAGGTTCCCACCAAGATAAGTGGTCACGGATAATGTTTTGAATAAACCAAGTTTATTCCTGGATGGTCTAAAACAACTTGGACATAATGGATATATATAAGACCTCGGAACATGCTTCAAAACATTTCCTCAACTTAATCCTGCGAAGGATCAAGGTCTTCTTATTTCCATGTGAACATACTTGTTTCCCTAAAGTGACAACAACGTTTCACATAATCCAGACCTAATCTGGATATCATGGATGTGTAAGAACCTCGGAAAATGCCTTAAGCATTTCCTCAACTTAATCCTATGAAGGATACAGGTCTCTTACGTCCAAGTGAACTAATTTTTTTCCGCAAGGTGAGAACAATATTTCACTTTATCCAAGTCATCTTCAACATAGCCACTAGAACATGTTTCCATATGATCAATATGAAACACTTTGTCTCTAGTCGGTATTTGAAGTTGTCTATGATTTGCATATTTGTTATTCCCTTCACCCTTCTTGGATAACACCTTAAGTGTGGGATTAACCCAAGTCAATTACTTGGATGCATCAAATGGGTTACATCTATGTATACCATTATCTTCTTATATTTACTAGTGAACACAGGGTCCCACTATGTTTCCGATGAATGGTGACATCACAATGATTCACCATCAAGCTGCTGTTTCTAAAATATGACAACCTCATATCTAAACAGCCTTCTTGACTTCCATCAGATTTAAAGAAGCAATGGATATTGTCAGGTATTACCAGCATCTCTATGCTGATTAAATGCTAGTGTCAACATTATGTCTCTTATTTAAGTTTTACGTTCTTCCACTGGAATGCTTTTGTAAATTGTCTTCTTCCTTTTGAGCAACCAAATATGGTTCCCATAAGTCTAAGAAACAATTATCCAAAACTCAGATGAACTACTTAAATATATAGGCATCAACTTATAATTCATCCATCTCCCACAGAATGTAAACTGGATAATTTTAAGTTATGAGATTGACAAGCAAAGGACTCTTTTTAGTCAAAATCTCATTCGATGCTTAAGTGACCATAATGTTGTGTTTTAGATTGAGGATTTGGTTCATAAAATTAATGTATACCAATCACATTGAATACATGTTTTAGGCCTGCCTTTCACCAGATCATCAACAAAGATATCCGGTTTTCTTTAATGTGACACCATGTACAAATGTGTCTCTTAGAGAAAACGAATTATGGGTTAAACCCATGATCCATTTTATATTTAAACCGATATAGATAGGAAAACTTAGCATCTCTACTGGATCTAAGAGTTTGATATCTATATGCCCTTACTGATTCTTAGTTTACTTTAGGTTAGTTCCGAACACCACTAGGTTTCAGACACAAGCCTGTTCTCTAGTAAACATTCTCTCAACAACTATCATAAAGACGGTGATGGAGAATTTCACTAGTGTCACTCTTTGTGGCATACTTGAACGGATTATCCACACTAGTGTGATCAATATCCAACAAGTCATAATCCTTCCTACCAACACTGGTGAAGGATTTCTTAATCACCCTAGTCCAATAAACAATATTTATACCTTTCATTTAGCCCGAGGCTAAACTTTTACAAAGATCCTAGCCACATGGATCTAAGCGATGTAAATGTTGTTTACTTGGTCAAGTTTGATTATGCCATAGAGCTCATATATCCAAACCACTTTTGGATCTAAGAATCAATTATTCATGATTGCATTATTACTTATAACGAGTCTTTATGTATGCTATGATATGAATAAGTTTTGATAAAATCATCTCAAAAATAATTTTTTAAAATGTTTCAATTCCAAGTGATATCCATCGTCATCAAATGTGTATTTAAGCACTAAAAAATAGTCAAAATAACACATAAGCATAGACATGGATCGAATTTGAAATGAAACTATCAATACGAAAAATATTTTCATAAAAATACAAGATACAAAATATCCATCATCTTTACAATAACATACAACAAAGCAAGTATTGCCACGCAGGGCATAAATACAAAAGTAATAATTAATCCGGAATTAATGGCGAGACTAACACTCCCAATTCTCTTGTAGAAGACAATTAACAAAATTTCTTCTTCAGAGATCCGGTTCTTCAAGCTTTTCCTTCTTGCAACAAACAGGCCTACACTTTGCAACAAAATAAATTTGTGACAAACGTGAGTCTTATAGCTCGGGTAAACAACCCAGCTTATTAAGGAATAGCAATGAAGTATAATCATGAATGTACCTCAAGTAGGAAAACTAACTCTCTCTTTTCTGAGAAGTTTTATATACTCTCGGCACGAAGGGCAGGCATGACGGCCCCAATCCCCAAATCTACCGCAGAAGTAGCAAACCACCCCTTGTTGAGTCTCTTTAGGCACATCATCAATGTCCATAGACTCAAACCTTGAAGCAAGCTTGGATACTCCAACTTCTTCTTTTAATGGGATCGATTTCTTCTTCTTGGCTAAAAGTTGTTCCTTAGAACCAAGAACGGGAGTGGATGAGGATGATGCATGCTTGGACATGTTAGATTCTACATCCTTCAACATTCCATGCAAGTCATTTATAGATATTTCCTTTCCATGCATATGATAGTCCATAACAAACTTCTCATATGATGCGGGCAGAGACTGAAGTATGAAGTTCACACCGAGCTCCCTCCCTATAAGAAAACCTAACCTCTCCATCTTGTCCATGTATGATTTCATCTTCAAAAGATGGGCACTAACATTCCCACCTTCCCGCATCTTACAACCGGTTAGACTTTTAACACACTCATAATGTTCTTGCCTAACTTGCTGTTAGAATACATCCTTCAACTTGTTAATCATGTCATACACAGTCATGTGCTCAAATTGCTTTTGCAGTTCCGAGTTCATACTTGATAACATGAGACAAGCAACATCGTGCGTATCCCGAACACGCTTTTCATACGCGTACTGGATAGTCCATTCCGCATTAATAGCAGATGGTTCAGGAAGGGGTTTCTCAAGGATGTCCAGCTTAGACTCGGCACGTAGGACAATCCTCAATTGCCTAAGCCAGTCAACAAAGTTCACATCCGTGAGTTTCTCCCTTTCAAGGAACATGCGTAGTTAAAAGTTCGACGTGGTGTGGTTTTGATTCGACATCCTATATTTAAAGAGAGTATGCGAATTAGTTAGTTTGATTTAATCCTCGTTAAAATAATTACCGATATCGTCTCGAAAAATATTTTAACAAGGGCTAAGAACCATATTTCACTCCAATTCATGACGGGGTTGCCGCGGATCACTTCATGGAGCTATTTAGGCCGATAACCATCTTATCGATTGCAATCTCTATTGCAACTCTTAGACACTTGCGGGATCCTACGACAACCATCGGTCGTTTGGCATGTTTGATCACTTCTTGCACCAATTCCAAATTAAAATTCTTGGGTGACTCGTGCTAAGCTCGACAATCACTCAAGGATTTTAATTTGCAATTGTAAATCGTCCAACAAGATACACGGTGACACCTCGACAACTACCGGCTCGTGCTAAGCTCGACAACCGATAACTTCAAGATCCCACACTCACCTTCCACACAGATCCACATGGAATAACTCGTGCTAAGCTCGACAATCACTCCATGCTTTACTAGATTCGGGTGGTGTCATCTTTTGGATGGCGCAAGATTTACGTTTTATGAAAACGGGATTTTGTTTTCGTCTTGGTTACAGATTAACTTGTTAAGTGACAAAATCTATTTCCACAAGGTTAGTTAATCTTGTATGTGAGCGCGCGCGAGAGTTGTAAACCATTTCTACCATATCTCTTGTGATTTTATTAATTTTCGAAAAATTATCTAGCATGTGAATCCTAAGCAAACCATGCAAGAAATAATAAAATCACATCACACGCATATAAACGAAATAAATTGGTAACCCTTGCCATAATTCCTATGCGTTCTTCCCGTGAGCCAAAACGGGTAGAACGTGGTCAATCTAAGACGGAAGATCTTCAATGCGAGCTCCCACTAGAACCGCCATCTCTAATGGACTTCACCGGCTTCTATGGACACGCTCCATCTCCATCCGACTCCAAATTGTGTGTCTTCATCCAAATTGTACAAAGTATACAATAGAAATTGAAATGGCGTACAAGCCACAATAATTTCCTATTTATCTAGTACAAATACACGGATGAATAAAATGGCATGCAAGCGCAATATTATTACATACAAAACTGAATTAATAAATATTACAGCCCATATTGTGATTTAAAATCACCAAATTGCATCCAAACACACAATATCAACCACAAGGTCAAAGGCAAGGTTCCAATTTCAAATCTATCACATACAACTAGGGATGGCAATGGTCATCCGATCCGATGATCATCCATCCGATCCGATCCATCAGTGGTGGATATGGATGAAGTTAAATGGGTGAATAATGGATGTGGAGCGGATATGGATGTTTAGTGGAGCAGATATGGATGACGATAATCCATCCATGGATGAATCCATCAACCCGAAATGAAAAGCTTCCTAAACTAAAATTTTATATAATTAAGTTTATAAATCTATATATTTACTATATTTTTAACATTTATATATAAATACAATATAATATATATATTCGAAATTATAATATTATATAATTACAAAATATGTTTTTCGCTTTGATTTTAGTATATTAAGTTATATTTTTTATTTGTATCTTTTTTTATAAGAACTATGTAATTATTTCAACAAAAATCATAAATTAGATACAAATCTACAATATTTTCTGTGAGAAAAAAAGATCTTTCCACATCCAGTGATGAGATAACTTTTTTTTATCATTTCCCATCTTGAATTACTTAGAAACTAATCATTATATATTTTTATTATTTTCTTCTTAGTATGAAGACAATGATCATTACATGATCCGCCACTTTTGAAGTTTTTTTGTGATCTGAATGCAACAACCATTAAATGTAGATATAGAGTTATGTTTTCGTTCTATATGTTTTTTAAGAAACTATGTACATATGCAACAAAAATCGTAAATTACGCATAAAACTATATTAATTTCTTTAGGACTTTCGATAACCAACGGATGTCCATTTACCCGTTTTAATCCAATGGATATGGATATGGATGGATGAAATGATTTTAAACGGATATGGATATGGATATGGAGGATGAAAATTTAAATGGATATGGATGTGGATACGGCATCATCCGATCCATATCCGATCCATTGCCATCCCTACATACAACCAAACATAATAAAATGGTACCAAAATTACCATATCAAAATCTGGAACAAATTACCAGAATCACAAAATGCCTAAAATTCCCGAGACCAAAATTGTTTTTAACTTGAAAACCAAAACTGTTACAGCGCGCGTAGCGCCGCTAACTTTTAATAGTTAGCGCCGCTAAATCAAGGTTAGCGCCGCTAACCCGGTTCGAACAAAAAACAAACATTTCGATTTCGTGGGCTCACAGCGGAAGCAAGGGTACAACAAAAATAGCCCAATGTACAAGTCAACGAAGCATAAAAACAAGAAATCCCAAAATGGACCAAACTCTATGTTCAGGAAATGCAACAAGGAAAGGAAAGAGGTTTATACCTTTCTCCTAAGCTCCAGAAATCTTCATTCCTCGTGGTAGTGATGCTCCAAGAACGAAACACGCGGATCTTCTATCGGGATATACCCCGGGAACACGTCAAACCACGGGTGCTAGCAAGCCTTTGTGATACTTCAACATGAATATCACTCAGGAACAGCAACTTAGAAGACCAAAATCTGGAACTAATCTCTCTTGAACTCTCTCTTGGTCTTAGTAGCACCAAAGAGAGTTTGAATGTGTGTAGAACATAGAGAGAAAAAGAAGAAAACCCCCTTAGAACAAAATAAGTTTCCTCTAGCTATTTTAGTGTCTCCAGATTCATATTTGTTCTCCCAAAGCCGGCCATAGTGGAGACCACAAGTCATACATGCATAGGCTAACTGGGGAGGTGATTTGACAAATGTCACAGGCAGCCGTAGCGGCGCTAACTATTAGGGTTTAGCGGCGCTAACCCTTTGGAGTTAGCGGCGCTAACGCGGCCTGTCAGTGATTTGACCCAAAGTACATGCAGCCGTAGCGGCGCTAACCTTTAGGACTTAGCGGCGCTAAACCTTAAAGTTAACGGCGCTAACGCGGCCTGCGATGTTAACTTTTGTCTTTTGTCATATTTGGTCCCTTAACTTAAGTTGTTGTCTGGTTTGACCCCGGTGTATGACCCAATAGGCCCATACATCATCAGCAGCTGTCTATATGGCATACGTGCATTAGTAGGCATATTTCTAACATAAATTCCCTCCAAGCGTTTGACATCCTCCAGTAGTTGATTTTCTATCTAACTTGCACCCAGCATAGTCAGCATTTGAAAAACCAACTAACTCAAATCCAGAATCCTTTGGATACCAAAGGCCTACTTTTAGTGTACCTTTAAGGTACCTAAAGATCCTTTTCACAGCTTGAAGATGTGATTCTTTAGGATCTGACTGATATATTGCACAAACACATCTAGCAAACATGATATCAGGTCTACTAGCTGTCAGATAGAGCAATGAACCTATCATTCCTCTATAGGTACACTGACACACAGATTTACCATCTGAGTCCTTGCTCAGCTTGACAGCTGGTGACATGGGTGTTTTCATGGTTGAACTTGAATCAAAACCATATTTCTTTATCAAATCAAGAACATACTTGCTTTGATTGATGAATATTCCATCAGGCTTTTGTTGAATTTGTAGGCTTAGGAAATAAGTCATCTCACCCATCATACTCATCTTGGACTTTTGTGACATTATTTTGGAGAACCATTCACACAGAGATTCATTAGTAGAACCAAAGATAATGTCATCCACATAGATTTGTACAAGAATCACCTGTCCTTTACACTTTTTAATAAAGAGTGTCTTATCTATACTACCTCTGGTGAAATCCATTGATAACAGATAAGTGGATAGTATATCATACCAAGCTCTTGGAGCTTGTTTAAGACCATACAAAGCCTTGTCTAACTTATAGACATGATGTGGAAACTTTGAACTGACAAAGCCAGGAGGATGTTTCACATAGAACTCCTCCTGAAGTTTTCCATTTAGGAAAGCACTTATCACATCCATTTGATAGACTTTGAAGTCTTTATATGCTGCATAAGCTAAGAACAGCCTTATGGCTTCAATTCTAGCAACAGGGGCAAAGGTTTCATCATAATCGATTCCTTCTTCTTGCTTATACCCTTGTGCTACCAGCCTGGCTTTGTTCCTAACTATCGCTCCATCCTTGTCCATTTTATTTCTATAGACCCGCTTAGTGCCTATAATTGAATGATCTTTGGGGGCAGGGACAAAGCTCCAGACCTTATTTCTCTCAAATTCATTCAATTCCTCTTGCATAGCTTCAATCCAATCATCATCCTCTAAGGCTTCTTCAGTCTTCTTTGGTTCCATTTGAGATAGAAAACCAAAGTGGGCAGCATAGTTAGCTGTAGCCTTAGATCTGGTCATTACCCTTTCTTGGACATTTCCAATGATCTGATCTTGAGGATGATCTTTGAGGAATTTAAATGTTGTAGTTAGAGAATCTGATTCTGTATCTGAGTGTTGTTGAGAACCCTGAGGTGAACTTATCTCCTCAATCTCAATAGCAGTATTGTCAACAAACTGATGATCACTTAGATCCTCAATCTGAGTGACTTCAGCTCCAAAGGGGTTGATGAACTCATCATCCTTCTCAGCTTGAGAATTCCTTGGAGCTTGTGATGATTTCTTTGATGAACACACATCATCATGACTATCATTTCCCATGACATACATAGGATTTGACTTATTTGTTTCCTCTGGATTTTCAAGCTCACTCAGACTAACCAAGTCAGCTTGTCTTTTCTCAGCTTGATCAAGACTGTCTTCATCAAAGAGACATGAATTGATTCTTATATGGCCTTTCTCCTAGTGTTATACACTCTGTATGATTTGGAGATTGAGGAATAACCAACGAATATTCCTGGATCAGCTTTGGGTTACAACCTATGGAGCTGATCTCCTTGATTCAGCACATAGCATTTTGAACCAAAGACATGGAAATAACCTATATTGGGCTTTCTAGACTTATACATCTCATATGATGTTTTACCATGTCTTTTGACAATGATTGATCTATTTTGAGTATACCAGGCTGTACTGACAGCTTCATCCCAAAAATAGAGTTTCAATCCTGCCTCACACAACATTGTTCTAGCAGCCTCAATTAGGGTTCTATTTCTTCTCTCAGCAACTCCATTTTGTTGGGGAGTTCTGACAGATGAGAAATTTTGTAATATTCCCTTTTGTTCACAGAAGCTTTCAAGGGTAGAGTTTCTGAACTCAGTCCCATGATCACTTCTGAGTTGCTTTACAGACTTACCTTTCTGCAACTCTTCCTGTTTGATAAAACTTATTATCTCCAGGGCAGCCTCACTTTTGGCTTTAAGGAATATTACCCAGGTGAATCGTGAGAACTCATCTACTATCACCAGTGTGTACTTCTTGCCACTTAGGCTTGGAGTACTTATGGGTCCAAACAGATCCATATGCAACATATGCAGTGGGTCTGTTATTGAAAAATTTTGCTTTGATTTAAAGGACCCTTTGTGGTGTTTCCCTTGTTCACAAGCTGAACACAATTTGTCCTTGACAAATGTGATCTTTGGTAATCCAGAGATTAACTCTTTATTGGATAGCATATTTATATTTTTAAAATTCAAATGTGATAATCGTTTATGCCACAACCAACTCAGCTTAGGAACAGATTGGGAATACAAGCAGGTTTCAGTATAGGGATCAGCAGAATTAAGATCAAGTAGATACACATCTCTTTCTCTTTTAGCTATTAATACAAGCTTTCCCTTAGCATTATATATTGTTCCTGCTTTCTTCCTAAAAGTAACAATGTTGTCTTCATCACACAATTGGCTGATACTAATCAGATTGTGCTTAAGACCCTTGACATATGCAAACTTCTGGAAAGTAACTTTTCCAGCATGCATCTTCCCATAGCCTTTATTTCTTCCATAGGAATTGTCTCCAAATGTTACTTTAGGACCTTCGTCTTCCTGGAAATCACTAAGAAGTCATTTCCACTCGATCATGTTCCTTGAGCATCCACTATACAAGTACCATTTACTTGAACCCTGCACATGATATAAAAACTAAACATATTAGTTTTGTTTGGGAACCCACTTCTTAGTGGGTTCAGATAAGGAGCACTTAGCATCTCCATCTTGTTGAAGTGACTGTTCAGCTTGAGCAGGAGCTGAGTCCTATGTAGACTGATCAGCCTGTTCTTGTTCAGGCCTTGAGATTTCAACATCACAGTCCTTAGCCTCATGACCTCTACTTCTGCACTTGTAGCATCTCCTTCTTCCAATGATTACAGGAGGTAGAGTGTCTAATAATCCTTGTGAGAACTTGCTCTCAATCTTAGGATTATATGTGGTGGATAACTTTTCAACTTTCTTTGCCAGTTGATTCACTTGATGATCACTGACCTTGGACTTACCTTTGTCAGATCTTTGTTTGTTATCCCTTTGATTAGAAGTTTGACCAACAAACTTCTTTTCCATGACCTTGGACTTACCTCTGTCATACTTACTAGACTTACCAGTTTCAACAGATTTGGACTTACCACTGTTGATCTCCTTGGACTTACCAAGGTCTACAACTTTGGACTTACCATTGTTGTGATTTGACCTCTGACTTAAAGTGGTCTTCCTATTCTTGTAACTTCTCTCCGAGCCAGATAGAGAATGTTGTCTTTTGAAAGGATTTGGGTTAAGCCTTTCCATAACTGAAGTTCTTTGAATAGGCTGAGTGCCTAATCTGTCCAGCACAGACTTACTATGCTGTTTGGATGTTGAACACTCATTTCCATGATCTTTAGCTTTTACAAACATATTGTATTTCAAGTTTGGATCATGTCTTTTCTCTAAGGCTGACTTCTGAGACTCAATCAGTTGTCTATCCTCCTCAGAGTCTGTACTTGCTATCTCATCATCAGCTACATAAGCTGCTGTGTCATAGTCACCTCCAAGTACAGCTTGTACCTGTTTAGGAATATGTTGGTTTATGCACTTTTCAGCAAGCTTTGATGACTTACACCAAGACTCGGTAACCTTTTGAAGTTGGTCAACTTTGACTTTAGCTTCCTGAAGTTCTTCACTTAGAAGTTTACTAATGTTTCTTTGACATTCAAGATCACAATGTGCTTTCTTACCAACATCAATGAGAGATTGATTTTCCTTGATCTCATCTTTGAGTTTAGCTATTTCAGCTTTGATGTCATTTTGAGACTTAAGGCTGGTCTTGAAATCATGCAGCAAATAATCAAACGCAAGACCCTTTTCTTCATCGGTGTAAGAGTAGAAATTACTGACCTTGTACATGGAAGCAGGATCCCAATCGCTAAGCTTGTTGTTTTCCTCAGCTTCCTTCATGTCAGCTTCAAAGATTGATTCGGACTGACCATAATCAACCTCATCTAATTCTAACTCTTCATCTTCTTGAGCCCTTATACATACATCATCATCCGAGGTAGATGATTCAGTATCCCAGGTTTCAGCATATAATTCTTTTGCACTGGGTTTGTCTTCTGGCTTTCCTTTCTTGAGCTGAGTATATTTCCTCTTGTATTTATCAGCTGTGTAAGCATTCTTATCAGCAACTGATGATGATTCTACCTTCTTTGATCTGCACTCAGCAGCAATGTGTCCCTTTTTCTGACAGTTGAAGCACACAGCATTCTTGTGATCAAAGGAACTCTTCCTTTTGCCCCTGTCAGATCTTCCTCTTCCCCGTTGAGCTCTTCTCAAACGTCTGGCTAACATTGCCATTTGCTCAGTGATTATCTGATCATCATCAGTATCACCTAAGTCTGAGTCTGAGTGGTCAGCTTGGGATTCTGACTCAGTCTCAGATTCAACAACTAGTGCCTTGGAACTTTTCTTCTTTTTCTGTGCAACCAATGCAACTTCAGCTTTATCCAAAGACTCTTGAGTTGTTGTTGAGAAGTTCTTTTGTGTTCAGTGATCTGTTCATGATTTAGCAAGAACCCATAAATGGACTGTAGGTTATACAAATGCAATGTTCCTCCAACCCTCAGTGTTGTGGTCACTTCATTGAACCTTTCTAGTAACATATCCAGAAACTTCAGCACGAGTTCAGCCTCTTCTTTCTTAATGCCTACACTTAGCAGGTCATTAATCAAGCAATGAAACCTGGTAAACACATCAGCCAGGTTTCATTCTTCTTTGAGAAGAAGTTCTCATATGATCTGTTTAAATGATTTTTCTTCTGCTGTTTGACCAGATCTGTGCCCTCATATGTAACACTCAGAGTATCCCTGTAGGCCCCTTGTTTATACGGATGAAGCAATGCTAGATGATTATTATGTGTTTGTGTGTGTATTCGGTTGAGAGAGAGAGAACCGAGAGCTAGAGAGTAAACAACACAAACACAAGTAAGTTGAAATGCAAAGCTTACCTTAGAATGTGGGGGGCAAATGCCTTTTATAGCATTTGCCCCAAGTTACAATAGTTACATATTTGCACCCTCACTTTTTATAATCTAACATTCTCCCCCTAAGTGAGGTGTGCAACGATTCATAACAAAGAAATACATACGTCTATTCATAGGCTGATTTGTTGCGAATCCCGAATACCACTTGCCACTTCCTTACCTGCCTTCTGTTGTACAGTGTAGTCTTCATCTGTTCTATAGCATGATAGGCCTAGACATGTTGATCATAAGTGTAGGCCTCACGGTTATCCCATACCTTCTGATGTATCTTGTGATGAAGGATTTTCAATGTGCCGTCTGAGTAGGACATCAGCTCATCAAGTCTTATGAAGATCTTTTCACCTTTGGTGTTCTTGGAGACGACTCCTCGTTCACCCTTGAAGCATTCATGTCCTTCATCAATCACAGTCAACTCTTCAAGCTTTTCTAAGTCTGGATGGCTCTGGTTAGGCTTTAAGAGATTGATTTTCCTGTAATTGTTCTCGGCTCCAAGTTGCAGATCATGCTCCTCTATGAATTCCATCAGATTTCTTAAGTATCTTATCAAAGCAGCTCTCCCAAACTCTTCTTCTAGCCACTTTCCTCTCTTCTAAGAAAGAGTGTCAAAGATAAAGCTAATGTCTTCAACTTTAACAAACCTAAGATCTGCTTCGGTGAGGAAGTATGTTAGGTTGTTTGCTCTCTTGACGTGAAAGATGGCATACTTTATTCTGAAGGTGGTTTGAGTGTAGACATTGATGAGTTCAACGATAGGATATTCTGATTTGTTCTCTTCTGGATTAGACATAGACTGAGTGAGGATGTGTTCGTATCTTCTTCTTTGCTTATCATCCATGTTCCGCAACTCGGGAGGGATAACCTGTATTTGTTCGCTGCAAAAGATGTCTGAGATTCTTTCTTCAAGATTGGCAGCATTAACATAATAGTTTTTTCATAAATGTTGCAGGCCTGCACTTCTAGTGAACATGTTGCTTGCATCCAGACCTGGATCTCCTCGGTACACTGGAGGAGAAGGTGGTACTATGAAGTGTGGTGGCAAGGGTCATTCAGATTCTTTTCTAACTTTCTCAGCTGCCTCTTTCTGCCTGTTTCTTTCTAGTACATCGGCAGCTGATTCTTGAAACTGACCACGAGGAGGAGGGAAGCTTTCATGAACTTCAATGTTTACTCCACTGAGAACCTTGGACACGTCAAAAGTGGTTATCTTCTGTTTAGGTTTCCTTCTAGCTTCCCTTCTAGAGATTGCTGCCCATTCTTTTCTTTTAAGTGCAAGCTCTCTTTCACTGATGACATCATCAAATCTGTGGACAACTCTGGGTGAAGCTGGACGTGTAGTGTCATCTATATCTCTGAACATATCACGAATTTCAGGATCCTCAGGTTCCTCCTCTGGTTGAGTAGAACTGCTATCTCCCATATGCCTTGCAGGTGATGTGTGTATAGACTCATATAAATCCTCCATTTCATCATCTGAGTCACTAAACAAGTTAAACATCTTGGCATGGGACTGATCATAAGGTAATTCACCTTCTTCAAGATCGATTGGCCTATGTTCATATTGTTGCTGAGGTACATAAAGTACAATTTGTTTATCAGCATTCTCCTTTTGTTGTTGTTCATAAACTTCATCGGCCAATTGTTGTCAGTTTTCATATGTTGTTGACTCCCGGACCCAGCTGAACTTGTACCTATAGATAAGTATGAACTGAAGCGAGGAACAGGTACGACAGGTACATTTGCAACCACAGAGGGAGAAGTCATATAAACTCTTCTTATTTTCTCCCCCTCGGGTTGATCATCAGGATCTTGATCATCCCGCCTCCTTTTGCTACTTTGGGCCTGAGCCTGACAGGTTTGTTCAAGTAGTTTCAGCCTGTCAGTAACCTTCTCCAAAGAGGTGTAGAAGCCTCTAGTCACCCCATCTGTGTTGCTGTTGACATCTTCAAGAAACTCGTGAAAGTCATCCAAGGAGATTCCCTGTGGACGTTGTTCATTGCGTAGAGTTGTCAGAAGGTCTTGATCATGAGCAGATTATGGCCTTTGTTCCAGAAGTTTAACAAACAGCAAGCTCTTTAAAGCATCCATAGACATAGATGCTAGATCAGGTTGTGGTTGATGCTCTGGCACTGGAGATCTAGCAGTAAGGAGTGCCTCAATCCTATTGAGTTGCTGTTGCTGGGCCTTGGAGGATTGTTCTATCCGATACAACTTTTTATTTGTCGTCTGCAGTTGTTGGTGAATATAATCTTTAAGTTATGCACGTGTAACAAACCAGGAATCACGAAGACTTCCGGTTGAGGTACCAGCCACAGAGGCAGTACCACCTACTGGAGCAGCAGGGATGTTGGCTCCAGCAGGATTTCCTTCTAATCCTTGAATGGCACCTTGAGAGGTACCACCTATAGAAGTTGAGGAAGATTGACTAACGTACAATCTTAGTGCATCGATTGTAACCCGGTGTTGATCAAGATAGGCGGAAATCCGCGGTATATCGAGTTGTGCATTGAAAGAAGTCAAGGACGAGGGAGGCGGTCCTCCAGGTTCAATAAGTCTAACACCCAATTGGGGTTGACTTAGTGTATGTGCTATAGCCCTGTGCAATGAAGACGGTGCCTGTTGAGAGAAACCGTAGTAGCTTGGTGGGGCAGAAACTTTCACGGGTGGGATAACCGCGACTTGTTAAATATGAGACCCAACAATGTTAGGCCCCATAGCAAATGTGGTTTCCCGGTTTTCTGGGTTTAGGGGACCCTCAGCACTCGCATTTTCTTTTCTCACCTCCTCTCTGTCACTCTTACTCCTAACTACAATATTATCTTCATCTTCACCACTACCAGCACCATACCCCGCATATTGATCAGGTTGTAGTAGAGAATCAGGGGTGACAGAGCTAGTTTCAACAGATAGGCTATGAGTCGGAGAAGTGACTGGAATTTCATGTTCTAGGGCTACCATTTCCTGTCCGTAGGTGGGAATTTCAGTAGGTTGGGTAGGAGGATTTAAGGTTATGACCAGACCACTTGGTTGAGGAAGGATAGGTTGAACTGTTTGGGTCAGGTCAGGAGAGGTAGTATGGGGGTCAGTTAGTTTCATGAAGGAGGGTGTGCTTTCAGCTGGCTGTTCAATTGGTTGCTCAGGGGTGCCCATAGGAGAAGTGACAGGTTCAAAGGTAGGGGCACCTTCTGGTTGGGAAGCAGACTCATAGTGAGAAGATTCGGAACTGGATGACTCAGAAGCGTCAAGACCAAGTTCTTCTAGTACAGCTTGGGTGTGGGTGGTTTGAGAAAGAGATTTGATAATTGTTTAAATGGTGGCGGGATCATATGTATCCCCTCCCTCTCTAATAACTCCACCTTCACCTTCTTCTCCACCCCTCTCTTCATTTTCTCTCTCCACGTCCCTCTCGGCATCTCCCACAGATGTCTGAGGCCTATTCTCTAAATCCTCACCGGGTACTACACCTCCCTAGGCAGGTATGGCCGGTTCTGGCATAACCATGGGACGTATTCCTACACTCGCCCTATAACTCACTAGAATATCATTTTGCTCACATAAATCAAGGAGAGATACAGGGAATGGTCTTGGGATTGGCAGATTGGCCGGAATGGCAGGTTTAATATGCATAAAAAGCTTAGGAGTAATAGAAGGTAAACCTGCCCAGCGAGGGATGTTAGCATTCTGATCCATCAAATATTGGATGATCATAGGTATGAAGTGGTGGTACGGCAACATGTTTGCATCCTTCTTCTTCTGGGAGTTCTTCCTTAGCATTGTAGCTTTGATGCCTTGGAAGAGAAGAAATGCATAATCCACATGTGAATGATTGGCCGCTGCCACAAAGATTTTGAGTTGATGCTCCGTTGGAAATTCATAACCAGAATGCTTGGGTGTGAGACACCATTGAAGCACCGTCATAAATGTGTTATACTTGGGATGTAAGCCGGTGCGTTTGAACTGATTTTTATGGGTGAGCTCACCATCATAACCCATTTCCCTGATGGCTGCAAGACATGTATCCTCATCTGGGATTTCCTCAAATTCTATTGCAGGAGGTCTGCTGCCTGTAGTGGGTAGGTCAAAGATCGTTCTGAGGCGATTGAGAGGTATGTTAACTTGAAATTCGTAGACCTCAGCATGAATGACCTCATGCCCCCTGTTATTGATGCGTACATCACATGTTTTCCAGAATTGTTGAACGTAAATCTCAGGAACATGTGTGCCGGTTGTAGACGGGTTGTAAGTCAGGAGGTGGTTAAGTGGGTGTATCTTTAGGATTTTAGTGACAATGGGGTAAGTAGGATTTTTCAGTTTGATCAAGTCAATGTAGTGGTTGTTTGCATGAGTCCTAGTGTTAAGGAACTCAGCTTGGGGCATAATCTTCTTAGGGTCGCGTACAACTTGAGCCATCTTATCTGTGCAAATAGATAAAACAGGTAAGTTAAAGATAAAGAGACATGCATGAAAAACAACATTCAGTTTTGAATTTTGGTCAAGCTTTAGTGATTGAAAGAGTGTTAACCCTTGTTGACCAAAACTATCAAGTATGAAAATTTTGTGAAAACCCCCAACTCTGGAAGCCCCATTGTGTACATGATGATTTTAAGTATAAACAAGTAGTTTTAAAGCTTTTAATATGACAATTAGATAGTAATAAACAACTTTATAGTACTTGAGTATAGTCCAAAAATCATCATAATACCCTTTTTAGAACCAAAAATTAAATTTATGATATAGGTTCATACTCCTCAAGAACACGAAGAACACTTTTTGAGATATTTGTAATATTTTTGCATCAAAGTGTTCTCCATGTGCTCAAAACACCCATCGCAAACTTGGATTGATCAAACAAGTTTGGTTCGTGTCCCAAAAGTCTACTCAAAGTCTCGAAACACTCTATCGCATATGGGTGTTCGAAGGCCAAAAATCACCCTTTTAACTCAAAATTTTCAAAATGTAAACCGTACAAGTTGTTACCTTTGTGATTAGAAGTATTTTGAGACTAAAATTGCAAATTTTGGCAGAAAAACAAGATGTTTTTAGAAATCAAGTAACCAAAGTTTGAGAGAGTTTAAAATTTTGAAATATGAAGCGTATGAGGGAAGTTAGTAACTAATGGGAAGTTAAGTCGGTGTAAATGGACGCGTGTCACACATTGATTGGTCCAAATAAATGGTGAAAAATGCGGCTGATAGACCAATGCGATTGCTAAAAAACCCGGCTTATAAAACATTTGAATCGCATGCGATTCACCCTTTGGTGTGTTAATCGCATGCGATTCACCCTTTGGGTTGCCAATCGCATTCGATTCATCCTTTGGTTTTGTAATCGCATGCGATTGAGACTAAATTCAATTTGCATATTTTCTAAGTCATGCGATTACGGCTTGATTCATGTTTGTTAGTCTATCGCATGCAATTGATGGTTATTTTAACAAGTGTTGTAATCCCATGCGATTGACGACTATGCGATTGAAGCATAGGATGCGATTGCTTGAAATAGAACCCAACACTTGGAAATTTTCTGAAAAATCAAAATATCTGGATTTTGAGATTTGAAAAATTGAATTTCCCAGATATGTTGATTTGAATGTTTGTCTGACACACTCCCCCTAGATTCTTGCATCTGTTTATGAAATATTTTCAAAACTTAGGGAATGTGTCAGTTGTATACTTCTCCCCCTACACATGTGCAGTATGTGTAATATTTTCCCCCTACACATATGATACATGTGTATCACCAGAAATTCACTCCCCCTTGAGTGTTGCATCATGACTCTGCACAAAGAACAAACAGTGTAACACCTACTCTAAACAAAAAGGAAAGAAAAGGAAAAATGAGGCACCAGTGTGTTATATTTTCAAGTTTAGCATGCCTAACTTGGATACCAATTCAGTGAAGCGACTTTCGTGTAATGGTTTGGTAAACAAGTCAGCTATCTGATTTTCAGTAGGAACATACTGTAGCTCAATAAGACCTTTCTCTACGTTATCTTTTATGAAATGATAACGGATATCGATGTGTTTAGTTTTAGAGTGGTGTACCGGGTTGCAGGAGATAGCTATGGCAGACTGGGAATCACATAGCAATGGAATTTTGTTATACCTGAGGCCAAAGTCTGATAATTGTGTACGTATCCAAAGACTTTGTGAACAGCACATTGCAGTAGCAACATACTCAGCTTCAGCTGTAGAAGTGGAGACGCAGTTTTGCTTCTTTGAGGCCTAGCAAACTAAACGATCTCCCAGAAAGTGTGCACTACCAGATGTGCTTTTTCTATCAATCTTGCAACCGGCATAGTCAGCATCGGAGTAAACATAGAGATCCAGATTTGAATCTTTGGGATACTACAGACCTAGATCTATAGATCCTTTGAGATATCTGAAGATCCGCTTAACTGCCAGAAGATGTGACTCTTTAGGATTCGCCTGGAATCAAACATAGAGACAGGTAGAGAACATTATGTCCGGACGACTTGCAGTGAGATAGAGTAACAATCCAATCATCCCACGGTAAGTTTTCAGATCTACTGGAGAACCATCAAGATCTGTTGATAGTTGTGTCTTAGCAGCCATGGGTGTGGATATGGGTGTGCAGTTAATCATATCATACTTCGTTAGAAGATCTTTGATGTACTTGGATTGGCAAATAAAACTGCCATGACTTAACTGCTTCACCTGGAGTCCGAGAAAGAATGATATCTCTCCCATCATACTCATTTGAAATCTGTTTGCCATGATCTTGGCAAACTCGTCACTGAATTTTGGATTAGTAGACCCAAAAATGATATCGTCCACATATATCCCTACCCTTGGTCTTTGTGAACAGAGTGGTATCAGTCTTTCCTTTGGAGTAGCCTTCGCCAATCAAATATTCAGATAAGACATCGTACCATGCATGTGGAGCTTGCTTCAACCCATACAAGGCCTTATCTAAGATATAGACATGATTTGGATGTTTTGAGCTGATGAACCCCTCAGGCTGTGAGGCATAGACTTCTTATTTGAGTACACCGTTGAGAAAAGCTGTCTGCACATCCATCTGAAAGACACGGAAGCTCGTGGAGGCTGCATATGCAAGAAAGAGCCTTATAGCCTCAATACGAGCAACAGGGGCAAATGTTTCATCATAGTCAATGCCCTCTTATTGATTGTAGCCTTTAGCAACCAACCTAGCTTTGTTACGGATGACCACTCCATCCGAATCCCTTTTGTTCTTGAACACCCACTTAATTCCGACAATAGATTTGCCATATGGAAGAGGAACTAATCTCCAGACTTTGAGACGATCAAATTGGTGTAGTTCTTCCTGCATTGCTATTACCCAATCCGGATCATCTAATGCTTCAGAAGTCTTGGTGGATTCAATGATGCTGAGAAAACCCAAAAATTGACATTCGTTTGCTGTAGCTGCTTGTGTTTGAACGCCAACTGAAGGATTTCCGATGATGTTATCCTCAGAGTGATGTATTGTCCACTTTATCTCATGGGAAGTAGAAGATGAAGGAATAAGATCTTGTAAGTGACGTGCTTCTGCTTCATCTTCACGGGAGAAATGTGGGTCTGAATCAAACACAGGTGGGCTCTCTGAGTCAGAAAGCTGAGAGGTCACAGGGGGATGAGTGACAGAGAAAGATGTAGAATCCTCAGCATAGAGATCTGCAAATGGATTCGTCTCAGTGACCGTTGGAGCGGTTAGAGTAACACTTGCTTGTACTGTTGTATTGTTCCTGATGTCAGTTAAAACAGGAGAAGATTCAGATCTAAAGAAATCAAACATAAAGTCTAGATTAGTATTTGAACTGGATGGATTGTTTGATTCTTTATTGTGAAGCACCGTTCCTGAACAGGTATGTTCAGAAACGTTTTGTGTTGATTTAGGTGGAAAATCTGTAACATTCAATGCATCATTGAATGTTACATTGATACTTTCAACAATGCTCTTTGTTCATTTGTTTAAAACTCTGTAGGCTTTGGACTCAGTAGAATAACCTAGAAAAATAGCTTCATCAGCTTTTTGAGCAAATTTTCCTAGATTATCCTTGTCATTCAGTACAAAAGCACCTATTACCAAAGACATGGAAGTATTTGATATTAGGCACTATGCCATTGGCCAGTTCATATGGAGTTTTATTAAAGCGTTTATTAATAAAAGAGTGATTCTGCGTATAGCAGGCAGTGCTGATAGCGTCACCCTAGAATGAAGGTGAGAGCCCGGAGTATGACAACATGGTGCGGGCAGCTTCAACCAAAGTTCGGTTTCGTCTTTCCACTACACCGTTTTGTTGTGGAGTATATGCAGCAGAGAACTGGTGGTTGATCCCAACTAGGTCACAAAAGCTCTTCAGAACACTGTTCTTGAATTCAGTTCCATTGTCTGTACGGATTAAAACAACACTCTGACTATGCTTATTCTGATGTTGCTTGATAAAGGAAATGATTGTTGGAGTAGCTTCATCTTTAAATCGTAGAAATTTGACCCAAGTATATCTGGAGTAGTCATCCACCATGATAGGATATACTTCTTCCCATTCTTGGACTGAATTCTCATAGGACCACAGAGATCCATGTGTAGGAGTTCCAAAGGCTTGATAGTGCTGAACACCTGTTTTGATTTAAGAGAAGCCTTCTTCATCTTTCCTTTCTCACAGTCTGCACATAGATGATCCTTTTTGAATCTTAACTTGGGAATGCCTCTCACTAAGTCACCAGGGACTAGCTTGATAATATTTTGAAAGTTCAGATGAGAGAGTTTTCTGTGCCATTACCAAGTAAGATCTGTGGAAGCTTCAGACAGTAGACATACAGAGGTAGGGGAGTCGTATTTCTCCTAATCAATGGAATACAGGTTAGATTTTCTAGAGCCTGTCAGTAATTCATCCCCAGTTTCAGTTATCACAGAACATTTGTTCTTCTTAAATACTACCACCAAGTCCTTCTCACAGAACTGTCCGATGCTAAACAAATTGTGACCCAATCCTTCAACATAGGAGACTTTCTTGATCTTGATGTGCTTCTTCTCTATGTCTCCGTACCCCATTATTGGTGCAACATTGTCGTTCCCAAAACGTACATTCCCGGAGTACTTAGGAACATAATTCTTGAGAAGACTTTTGTTGCCGGTCATATGCTTGGTACAACCGGAGTCCAGGTACCACAAGTGAGGCGCCTGCAAAAAGAAAGTAAAGCACGTTTAGGTCCCCATATATGAATGGGTCCTTGATTGTTAATTCCTAGAGGTGGTTTAGTTGTGACTATTTCAAATCTTGGTAGTGAAACTTCTAGTGATCTATCCTTGGGTACCCATGTGGGTTTAATCTTTTGTCGAGAAGAGACAGATTTAGAAAAAGTTGATTTAGTTGGAAGTTTCTCTACTACCTTTGGATTGAAAGTTGATGGAATCGGAGACTTAGGATTCGATAGAGTTGCGGAAGCGTTGTGTTTGCGACTCCATTTCTGTGAGGAATTCTAAAGAATTTGCTTTGGCCTAGGAACATCAACTTGCTTATGCTGAACTGGAGTCTGAGGAGCAGAAGGTTGTACTGCTCGTTGATTGGGTGTCGGCTTAGGTTTGGAAGATTTGGCATTTTTGGAAGGTTGATTGCGTGATCGTTTTTGAGAATGCAAGTGTTGTTCGTGAGCAATCCATGCCTTTTTGAATGCTTCGTAGCCTTTCCGTTTGTAGACTTCTAGTTCTTTGATCGTCAGCAATCGTTTTGATTTGTATAAACGTTTGAGTGCATGTAAATGACGAGTGGTGATCCACTGATGAATAATGTATCCTTTTGAGTTTATAAATGGAACACAGATTTGATTAGCGTAAAAGTCTGTCCAGTCCTCACATGGTTTAATTCCTATTCGTTTCCTTACTTGATCATACTCACAATTAAATTCACAATGACCATGGAGACAACCATCACTAATACAAAACATTGAAGAGACATTTTTATCATGTAAACTTGAATGATTACAGACAGAATCAAACATCAAAATTTGTTCACATGTTTGCCTAGAGTTTGAACATTTCCTATGTGATCTAGGAATGACTCTCTTCCAAGTGATGTTTATTTTACGCTCTTCACTCTCGAGCTTCTTCACATCTGCAGCAGAATGTAAACGGTTAGTATTGAGTCGTGTTCGAGTGGCAGCTGCCTTTCAGGATTCAGGTATGTCAGTGTTCATACGAGAAATGTGATTAGAAGTGAGAGTGGATGTCCCTTTGAAATTCTGTTTTTGCTTTAGAGATTTCAAGTTTGAATTATTAACAGATTTTATTTTGGGTTTGACATCTTGAGAAGATGTAGACACATGCTTTGATTGTTCAATGCGTTCGGCATATGGAGGGAGAGTAGATGGAGTAGGAGGCTGCATCTCAGTTTTGACCTGCTTGATTTGTACTTGCAATGCAAAATTTTCTTTGCACAAGTCATCAATGATCTTGCCATCAAGATTGAGTACTGTTTGAAGACGCTTGTGGAGGATGGTATTTTCTTGAACCAGTTGAATAGATTCCGGGAGTGGTTCAGAAACAGGGATGATTTCAGAGATGGTTTCAGAGTTGAAAGCTTTGGTAAGGTCTCCTTGTACAAGATGTGTGAAGCAAAACTCTTGCAGGGTTTGGAACCTTTGCTATAATTCCTTGTGGGGAATGTATAGAAATTGGGGTTTTGGCACTTCAGGAGCATAAAGTTCCTTATCTGTGTAGATTGGAGTGGTGACAGGTCTATTCAGTGTTTGAGATTGGTAAGTGAAGTATGAGTCATTGAGATCAGAATAATTGAAGGGATTTTCATTTTTGAGATGTAGGGTTCGTTTGACGTCCTCTTCAAGTCGTTCTTCCTCTTGACCAACAAATACCATTCGTTGAGTTAGTCCTTCGCCAAAGAGATTAGCATTGTATAATTGTTTGGCAGACACCTTACTCAGGACATTTGGATTTTCAAAACCAAGTCCGTCGAATGTCCATCTTGAAAAAGGTCGTTCTTTTTGTTTGTACAGAAAGATGGTTTGTTCACTTTGCCCTCTCTTAATTAAAAGGTCTTCCAATTCTTTAATTTTCAAACAAAGAATGTTTTGATTATTTTTAAGAATTTCTGAATCCTTTTCAGCACCAATACGTTCTGCTTTGAGATCATGTATGATGACATTTGTTGTGTTGGTTAATTCAAGAAATTCAGCTTCTTTCACCGCTATTTGAACTTTAGATTCATCTATGTTTTTCTCTAATTGTTCAATTGTAGCTTGTGTTTCTTTGTCTTGTGTGTGAATGGCCTCTTTTAACACTTGATTTTTCTTAGTTAGTTTGGTCACCTTAAATTCTAACCTTTTCATGCGGTTTAGGATGGTTTGTATATGTTCAAAGTTAAAACCCATGTTAGAATTAGAGATAGAGGGTATCTTTCCACTTTCAACGATCTCCTCCTCAGCATCGGAGAGATCACCACCATCTTCATCTCTACAACTTGTTTCACCATTAGCCAAGAAACAAAACTGCACGTGATCTTCACCATCTAGATCACTCTCGGAGTCTGTATCCTCCAGGAACTGGTCTTCCTCCACCATAAGGGCATTCTCAGCCTGTTTTTGCTTTGACAGGCGGTACTTTTGTCTGTAATACTCAGCATCCTTGTCCTTCTTTTGTAGACAGTTCCTTATCATGTGGCCAGATCTCCCACAATTGTAGCACTTCAGATCCATCTTCTTTTCCTCCTTTCTCTCTTCCCTTTGAAATCTGGGCTTGTCAACTTGAGCAAGCCTTTCTGGTCTTCTAGAGCCAGAGATAAACCTTTGTCTATTGTTGATTTTGCTGAAACGGTTTCTAAAGGTTTTGCCAACAACAGAAAGAGCATGAATGGCAGCTTCCACTATGTCTTCATCATCATCATCCGGTTCAGATTCACTTAGAATCACCTGTTTGAACTTCATTGATCTGGATGAGGAATCCCTTGGAACTCTTTCAACTGCTACTAAGGCTAAAGGATCTGCAGCTGGCTGTTTAGGAAGAGACTTCAGAATTTCATCTTGGTACTGATTGAGATCCTCAAATATGTTGTGAAAGGTGACTGTAGTGAGATCTTTGATGATTTGTTTGTACAATCGAACATATTCCTTCCATTCTAGACCTAGTGACTTTAGAAAAACACAGTTTAAATCTATGTCTGTTCGGATGATTTGATTGGACCCCATCTCATTTTGCAGCTTGCAAAATCTACCATAGGTTTCAGAAAGAAGTTCATTCTCTCTGACACAGAAGTCATGATAGTTGTTGACTAGTTGGGTACGCTTGATATATTCTCCTTGCTCAGTACCCTGCAATTGTTTCTTTATCTCATCCCAGATTTCCTTAGCAGTAGCTAAGTTATCTATCTTGGTGTAGATCTCTGAAGAGAGTCTTTGTTTTAGATAGTACTTCACTAATCTTTTAGCCTTCTTGATCTCCTTTTCTTGGGTTGTGAGCTCATCAGCAGTCTTTTCCCTTTCATGACGGAGAATGGCGGGATTGTTGTTCGGATCAGCCTCAACAACTTTAATGAACTTTTTGTTCCCGTTCAGGATGCAGTCAATCATCATTTGTCCGTGTGTCTCATTATGCTCTATAAAGTCCATGAACCTTCCTTTCCAAACGTTGTATTCTCCTCGAAACAGAATAGGAGGTTTTGTATCGGTACCAATGGACATCATTTCATTTGAACTAGACATTTTTTTAATTTTAGAAATGATCGTTCACTTGTTATGTATGGATTGATTGTTCGAAAACTTGATTGATAAAATGAGGAGCTAATTCTCTTTAATTCAACTTTGAATTAGATCTTGTAAAGATTAAATTCAACTTTGAATTATATATAGAATGGAGTTAATTTTAATTCAACTTTGAATTATATCTGAGTTTGATTAAATTCAATTTTGAATTAGAATTTTAAGTTTAAGTCCGATTGTCCTCTGTTTAAAGTCAAGTCCAAATGGTTCTATCACTTGTCCAATAGATTTAAGGTATGCGATAGGTGCTATGCTATTGGAGAAAACCCTTGAAAATTGAGCAGAGTAACTTCTGGGTAGTGATTAAGGTAATCAATAGTGTGCGATTGAATCATGTAGCTCAAAACACAGAAACTGTTAATCACAATAGAATGTTATTCAAGTTCACTGAATAGCGTGCGATTGCCTTGGATGTGCGATTATGGTAACCAATAGAGTGCGATAGGACAAAAATACTTGAATCGCACTGCCCAATAGAATGCGATTGATGACACTTAGAACTTGCAGTTTAGTGCGGCTGATAGAAACCTTAGAAGCACCCCAATCGCATGTGATTACTCTGAACCCGGCTTATAGCTTTGAAAGTAACACTTGGTATATTCAACTTTGAAAACTCTATAGGCCGCCTAACAGGTCAATCGCATTGACCAACAACCCGGCTTATAGACCAGGACATGTCACAATCAGATCTGATTGCCTTACCTCTAATGATGCCTACCCACTTGTACCTTGATTGGTATGGGTAGTACTTGAGTTACCTTGACTTACACTTAAACTTGGAAGAATAAATAATTTTTTTTTAATTAAAACCAGAATTCTTCTTCTTCAAGTCTGCATTTATACCTCAAGAACACCATAAATGCATGATTTCCAGAAAATTTAATGCCATGGAATCGAGCATTTAATGAACTTTTGAACCTTTTCCTTTAAAAATACCACTCGGTTTTAAAGTGTTCTTCAAGAAAGCCTTATGAAACAGTAGAATACTACGAACAAGACCCGGAAAGATGATGAAAAAAGTAGAGTTTTATACCTTGAATGTGTTCGAACTTCCGGAAATGTTTGAACTTGTACCTTTCTTGAATAACCTTGATGTTTTCGAACAATCATGAGCCAAAAACAAGTTTGGCTCTTATACCAATTGTTGGTCCCTTGTTCATACGGATGAAGCAATGCTAGATGATTAGTGTGTGTTTGTGTGTGTGTTCGGTTAAGAGAGAGAGAGCCGAGAGCTAGAGATTAAACAACACAAACACAAGTAAGTTGAAATGCAAAGCTTACCTTAGAATGTGGGGGGGGGGGGGGGGGGGGCAAATGCCTTTTATAGCATTTTCCCCAAGTTACAATAGTTACATATTTGCACCCTCACTTTTTATAATCTAACAATCCCAGGTCTCTTTTGCAGACTGACACCCAGTCACAGTATGCAAGATCTCGTTGGTCAGGGCATTTGCCAGAACACTTTTTGCCTTGTCATCCATATTGTATAGTTTCCAATCTTCACCAGTCCAGGATGCAGCAGGCTTTCTCATATCCTTTTCAGTTCTGCCAGGAGATGTATCACTGACAGTAGAAGGTATCTTGGGGATGATAGGTCCTTTTGTAATGACATCGTACATACGATTGTCAATGGACTTGAGGAACAGCATGGCTCTGAACTTCCACATAGGATAGTCAGATCCATCAAATACGGGACAGCCTTTGGCAGACATCTGTGGAAAGTTTGAAGAATTGTTGCTTGTAGACATTGTAAACTTTCTCAGAATCTTGAACTTTCAACTTATGAATTGTTGGTCCCTTGGTGAGAATAACAATAAGCAACAAATGTGTAGAAGGGGGTTTGAATACACTTTCTACAGAAATTGAACAAATCAAAATAAAGTGTTACACAAAGTAAATCAAACCACAATCGAATGCTTTGCTTTTCATTAATAAGAAGATGATTACAGACTCTATCTAGTAAGCAACTCTTGATATGTAAACACCTAATATAAATATCTCAATCTTTCAAACTTAGCAATCTAAAATCAACTTATGATTATAGATACTGACGACTCTCTAAACAGGATTTAATCACAGATTGAATACTTACCAATCTCACAACTAATGTGAGTATTCGAACACATGAACAAATTGGCAATCTGTAAATATCTTGATCACGTTGAACTGACATGATTCAAGAATCGTAACACATACGGTTGAGGTGAGGTATTTGGCTCTGCAACACTTAGTTGTAATCGTTTCAGAATCGTACCTCTAAACTTATCAGGGAGATAAGTATTTATAATCCTGTTCCTACGGTTCCTAACAAACTGGACTAATCCTAATTTGCTAACTAACTACCGGATAACTCAGAATCTTGAATCTTGAATCTTCTTATCTTGAGTCTTCAATCTTCAATCTTGATTTTGAAGTCTTCTTATCCTTCCCGTAGATATAGAGAGTTAAAAAGATAAGTTTAAAACATATTTAAACTTTCTTTAGGCTGACTTCTTACTCGGACTGAGTTACTCAGCTTGAAACTCATCAAGCTGAGTTCTTCGAGAACAAACTCGAAAACCAACATGAACTAACACGTATATTAATAAACTCATCCTTAGAAGTCCTAAGAGTTAGCTAGAACTTATTTAGCAACTCTGTTGAGCTGACTCAGTATATACACTGAGTCACTCAGCTTGAAACACATCAAGCTGAAAGCTCAATATATCTTAGGTGACACACACAGCTTATCAAAACACATTGATAATCTTACTAAGATATAATCTAAGCTGATCAAACATATTTACAGCTTATACTCAGCTTATACTCAGTCTGAATCACTATACGTGTTCAGTCTGATCAAGCCTCATAATTCTGTTTAAGTTATATATAGAACACATCTTACAAACTTAACTTTGTCTCATCAAATCTAAAATGATGAGATCATTTTCCCAACAACACTAGTCAGGTGCTCCCACTATCTTTTATGAAAAAGTGCATTACCTTAAAACACCATTTTAGACTCAGTCAATCCTTGACGAATACGCCTAAAACTTGTGTTTTAAACACTTGATCTTAAAACAGTTTTTGTGAGTAATTTAAACGTTTTATGAAACGAGAACTTGGATATCTCATATATCCACCTTTCCAATTATGGAAGACGGTTTCATTGAACCCAAAACACGATTGCAAGTATGAAACAATTGTAAAAGTATTTTAAATTTATTTGCCTAAAACATTTAGTATAAAACAACCTTGATCATAATAACTATTATAATCACCTTTATACTTTCTTAAATGTTTTATCCAAAAACTTTTATCTAGAAATAATAACTATTTATCTGATCATGTTCATTGCCTTGAACATTTATCTTTCATAAAATCCTTAAATACTTGTAAATTAGAAAGACTTTCTAATTTCATAAACACAACTTGTTTATCCAAGTATTTATATAGTGAGATTTAATGTAACTATAACAATTTATGCATAAGATCACTATGAATCATCTATTAAGTCAAAACTTGACTTATTAGTAACCTTTAGTCACAACTGGACTAACTTGATTCATTTAAAAAACATACGTGCACGGATATTAGTCAAATAATTCAATTTTCTGGAAAAAAACTCAAACCATAAAGTTAACCAATTGTTTAAAACCAAAACAATAAAATCCAAAAACTTTAAAAGTTTAACAACTAAGAAAAAGAATTATTAAATACCCGGATAAAGCAGTAGGATCTTGAACGCTGGGCCGATTCACTTTCCATCACCTCCTGCAATAAACGATTGCAAGATATTTGATGTAACATCCTCAAAAAGGGTCTAGTCGTGTATACTTTCGATAAGTTTGAGTCTCGAATTTAATAATGAATAGTAGAAATATTTTAGTATGTTAAGATAGAATTATTTTATCAAGTTAATATTAAAATAATTTAGAATCATGATATCAAAATTATAACCAAAATAGATAAATTTAATATAATATTAAACGGTTTTGAATAAGGGTTCCGGAAACATCCCTGTTAGTTGAAACGGGTAAACGGGTATTAACTTGTAAGTTGAAAAGGAGAACAAAATACCCCCTGTGGATAAAATTGGAGACCAAAGTCGGTCTCCCCTCTTTCCTTGAACACAGATACGACACATACACTACACACACACACTTATGCTTTTGTTCTTGAGCTTGTGAAGGAGGAAATCAAAGAAGAGAATCATCAAGCTTCTGTCCAGCCACGAAT
The DNA here is from genome assembly GCA_947179395.2 of Pulicaria dysenterica. Classification (NCBI taxonomy): domain Eukaryota; kingdom Viridiplantae; phylum Streptophyta; class Magnoliopsida; order Asterales; family Asteraceae; genus Pulicaria; species Pulicaria dysenterica. The sequence continues at coordinate 47,775,319 of OX359293.1, forward strand.
TCAAGTTTTAAATTTGTTTGTTATCTCAATTCAATCATCTTCTTCCTCCTTGTAAGTCCATCTTCTTCATCTTCTCCATTTTCTTGAAGTTTAGGTCAAGAATGAGCAAATCCAAATTAGCCATTCATGACTTTATTTTAAGGTTGTAATATGTTCCTATATCATTTGTAAGTGATTAGGAATCAATTTCATGAATTAAAATGATAGATTGGATCATGTTTCATAATAATCACCAAATGGGTCAAAAATGGAGATTTTGATCCCAAATATTGAATCTTTGATTTGAGATTGTTATACGTATGTTTCTAGACTCCTTTTGGTACTTTGAATGTTATAAAAACACTGGATAGTGAGTTGGTTATGCTGGAAATGAGTTTGGGATGATAAAATGGCCAAAACAGGGGCTAGAAATCGATACTGCACTGTTCTGCAGTGCTTTGCGATCGCATGGCTTTCCCTTGCGATCGAATAGGGTGCCTTGCGATCGCATGCACTTCCCTTACGATCACATGGGGCCTAACCAGCGTGGTCGTTACCGAGATGGGGCCTAACCAGCCACAGTGCGAGGTTTATTTGCTGTTTTTCGATGTTTTATCGTACAGGATGTTTGTTTAGGATTCTAAATAATCTAATGGCATCATTAGGGGATTCATATTAGTTATATTAGTTTTGTACTTGTGTGAAGCGGCTAAACATGAGTATTCTCTTATAGGTGAACCGAACGACCCCGACGATCAAGACGATCATTATATCTTTTTACTGTAGCCTCTAGCCTCTCAGGTGAGTGTCGGATAACATAAGAATTAATATAACTATATTACATATTATCCGAATGTACAAGTAATTCAAAGAAAGGTAAATGATATTGTTCATGCATGAAATATTTACAGAATGATTTGTTATGCAATTGATTTATGTACAATTTGAATCATGCTTATGATATGCATATGTATACATGTTATGATACCATGAATATGATAATTGGCCAGCATGAGGTCTGGTATAGCAAATGATGTTATTAAGTACATGAAACATGTACAAGGTTGATCATGATTATGATATGAATATGTATGCGCGCTATGAGGCCCGGAATGGGTCAATTATGTGTTTGTGACGGATCCGAGATATGGGGGCTGGTTATAGTCCTTGAACGGGGCCAGCATTTGAGCTGGGCCGCTTTGAGACCTGCGGGTCGATGATAACCGTCAACTACCTGGGGTTGCAAACCCAGCGTTCCTCGAGCAGTATGGGAATCGACTTATTGTTGTACCCCATGAAGGCTTTGGCCTGATAACGCAACGGTGGACCGTTACCCGCTTACCCACCCGCGCGGTTGATGTGTCTGGTTTCCCCAGTTAGGAGTGTTTAGCCGGGCTAGCTACCCTAAAAGATTATGCTTCCTTCTGGCTATGACAGCTCATCGCGAGATGCTAGGATAGAACTGTTTGATACTATTGTTGATATGTGATATGTTTTTATTAATGAGTATGCTATCTTATGCTAACTAGCTTTAAATAGCTAACAGATACTCTCCCCATGATTGCAGGTGGTACTTAGGCGCGTGAGCTTGGGTACTTGCGGGTTTTACTTATGCTTTTGGAGGAACACTTATCTTTATACTTATGTTTGTATGTGTTTATTTATGTGGTCGGTGGACAATTTCAGTAACACCAACTGTACTTCATGTATCGTGGCTAATTTTGGTTGTAATTATAGCTACTTTAAAGGTTTTCCGCTGCTTAGGATAATTTGAAAAACAGGTTTGGTTTAAGTTAAGTTTACAAACGGATCCTCGCAGTTTGGATTCTTGAATTTATAATTTAAAAAAAATCTGGTTTTCGAAAATCGCGGTGTTACATTAGAAAACTCGTAAGAAACTTTATAAGTGGAAAGTGACAAAAAAGCTAGTCACACGATACCTGAGGAGCCAGACTTGCCTCCTGCTTCGTGACCCTTCGGACAATCTCTTTTCCAGTGTCCGGTCTCGCCGCACCTGAAGCACCGATTATTGGTTCTTGCCTTGTTCGGCTTTGGCTTCTTGCCCATGTTGTTATTACTAGCCCTGGGTGCATTATGGCTGGGCTGGGTCTTACCCTTTCCCTTTCCGTTGCGCCCCTTCCTCTTTTTATAACCGCCAATGCCCACCATGAGAACGTCCTTATACTTGGTCCCGATACTCTGCTCCACAGTCTTAAGCATAAAATGGAGTTCCGCCACGGATTTCTCTATGTTGTTCATGTTGTAGTTGACTATGAAAGGCTTATAGTCATCTGACAACAAATTGAGTATCATGTCCTGTTGGTGCATAATTGTGAATCCCTAGTTCTTATCAATCAAATACATACATGAAATGTTAATTCAAATGTGTTTTGATTAATTGTTTGCATGTGTATATATTCTTAGTGATTCTTTGTGATGATCTTAAGCTTACAAGTACTTAATCATGTGTTGATGTGTGTTTGGAAGTTTAAGTCTGTGTGAGAAATCATCACGTGCGAAGTCAGTCTCACTACGTGCGTAGTGGATCTCACTGCGCACGTGGTGATTAGGTCGGTTAAAAGTTAATTAATTATTATTAATATAACTAGTACGTGCGTACTGGACTCACTTCGTACGAAGTGTGATACATTACGTGCGTAGTGAATTTAAGTACACTATAAATACCTCTTAACCGCATATTAGCGAGAGAGTTCGCGGGTAATCGACTAATTGACAGGTAATCAACCGGGAGCCTTCGTAATCGACCTCATCTGACCTTAAGCCTTAGTAATCGCGACTTTGACCTCATAATTCGTAATCTTAGTGATAAATACGAAAACCAAGGGCAGCCTTAAGCATCTCTGTGTGAGTTCTTAGAGTTTGTTCTTGCTTCTACTCTGTGTGTTTCTCTGTGTGTTACTGTGTGCCGGACACCTAAGCAGATCTTAGAATCCTTAGGAGGTTTGGGAAATAGAAATTCCGCACTATTTCTCATCCTAGATCAGTCCTAGCGTAAGGGTGTTTTAGTTTAGTTTAGAACCCCGTCCCCCCAGCGGTCCTACAAAGTGGTATCAGAGCCTTGTGCTTTGATTGATCACTTTTCCTTTAGGATTTCGTGATCTAGGTGTCGATTAGGACTGTGTGTTTGTCCTTTTCGTCGTTTTAAACCGGTTAGTAGGTCGAAAATAGGTCGTTTTGCGTTAAAAAGGTCGTGTTTTTACGTTAATCTGTTTGCATTTTACTCGTGCGAAGTGTGTCCTTAGTGCGTGCGTAGTAAGCTTTGTGCGTGCGAAGTGTGTCGTTAATCCTCTAGAATCTTCGATAGGCTGTGTGCTAGTTCGTACGTAGTGACTCCTCAACTCGTGCGTGGTAAATCCATTACGTGCGTGTTGAGTCTGTGTGATAAATTTTTCCATTAAAAATATCTTAACTACTCCGTGCGTAGTCAGCTCAGTCCGTGCGTACCACTGTCTCAGTTCGTGCGAGTTGAGTCTGTGTGGTTTACGTTTTCTTTAAAAAATTATTTTGTTGCTTCGTGCGTACCATCTTCACTCCGTGCGTCCTAGGTTCCAATCCGTGCGTGTGATAGTTCCAGTTCGTACGCAGGAGCGTCTGTGTGTCTTCGTGTCAGTTCGCATTGAGTATTACCCACTACGTGCGTATTGTGTCATGTCCGTGCGTAGTACTGTGTGCTTCGTGCGTTGTGTTGTGTGTTCGTGCGAAGTGTCTTCCCACTCCGTGTGTGTTGAATCTGTGTGGTCTATCAAATCCAAATTTCAGTCTGTGTGTTCTCAGCTCTTGATTACTGAAATGGCATCAAAACAGACAACAGTTTTAAACAACTTATTATTAGACAGTGAAATGGGGAGTGCCAATAAAGTACCTAAACTGTTAACCATGGAAGACTATCCTATGTGGAAGCCCTGGTTCGAAATATTCCTCGATGGCCTTGACTATAGACTTCGGAGAGCAATAAGCACCGATTATATGGTTCCCAAGGGGGAGGGAAATATTGAAACCCCCTATGATGGAATGACTGTTGAACAGAAGATTAGTCATGATGCAGAGAAGAAGGCATATGCTCAACTAATCCAGGCGATTCCAAATGAGATCTTCCATCAATTCAGAAGATATAAAACTTCCCACAGCCTGTGGAGAGCACTAGAGAAGAGAAATGAGGGAAATGCCGCCCTCAAGGAATTGAAAGCAAGTCAATTGAGAAAGGAATTAGATCATTTCATGGCTACTAGAGATGAAAAAATTCCTTCTCTCATTACAAGATATAATCATCTTCTTAGTGAACTGGACAGTCTGGGTGTTACTGTTCCAGAGAAGCAGCAGGTGGAAATTTTGGCAAAAGCCTTGCCCAAGAGCTGGCGGCCATATATTATGATACTGAAGAACAGTGGTGGTTTTGACGGGATGGATCTAAATGATTTCATCACAAAGTTGAAAGAGCAAGAGCAGGAGGAACAAAATTTGGATTCCATGTCCGGTTATCAACAAAATCCTTCTCTCTACTACTCTGGAACACATGTATCGTCATCCACTTCTTCAAATGCCTCCTTACAATCTGCCTATGTGAGTAATGTAAATGAATCTGGCAGATCTACACCTGAAGCTTCATCTTCTGGGCCATCCTATACTGTGTCTACTTCTGGATTCAATGTCGAGCATTTCAAGTATGGGAGCGCAGATGAAGTAAAAGCACATATGAGCATGCTAAGTGCGCTAGTCTCCTCTTATGATGATCTACTGAAGGGGAAGATTGGTAATGCTCATCTTACTCAAGAGGATTATGAACAGATTGATGACGATGAGATGGAGAGACAAGATATCCTCTGGTCATATGCTAACTTAGTCAGGAGGGCAAGAGCATATGAGAAAAGAACAGGGAAGCAAATATCAGCTACAAAGGATACCAAACTCGGTTTTGATAAGTCTGCGGTAACATGCTATAACTGCGGTGAAAAAGGGCATTTCGCGCGAGAATGTGATAAGCCGAAGCGTATGGGACCGAAGTATCCTTTCAAAACCAGTCCTGGCAGTAGATTATTTTCCTCTTCAACCATAAAGTCTGAATCAACTCAAAAACCGGCTAAGGCAATGGCAGTTGTTCAAAAGGACGAGGGAATTGACTGGTCAGTACAATTTGGGAATGATGGTGCTGATATTAATGTGGCAAATGTTCATGTGTTGAACGAAGATTCTCAATCCGAGACAGAAAGTTACTCAAGTGAGGAAGAATCGATTGCCATCATTGATGATGAATCAGCCTCGGTTCCAGCTGCAGAAAATACACCAGTGAAAGTTCGTGCCAATGAGTCAAACCAAAAGGTGTGCAGTTGTGGTCAATCATCCGAGGAAAAGGTATGTACTTTTGGCTTACCTTGTGGTTCTTGTAATGATTATGTGAAACAGATAGTGTTCCTAAAGTCTACAATTTCAGAGCTCACATCTAAGTTAGATAAAAACCTGTTGATAAAAGAAAGAGAAAAACAGTTGAAAGAAAAGAATGAAAGTTTAGGCAAACAGGTGCATGAACTAGGTGTGGCTCTGTTAAATAAACAGGATGCTATAGTGTTTTACATAAATGAGATTGATAAGTTGAAACGATACCTTGCTACTTCAAAGGTCGATTATGAGACTCTGAGTCAAAAACTCAAAAGTTATTCCACGTCTTCTTACTTATTTGAGTACATAATCGATCAGAGAGGTCAAGGTACTGATTCAGAAAAGAACAAGAAGTTATACTCTAAATGTCCACCACCAGTGTTAAATCAACTGGTGAATGATGATGTTCACTCTGAATCTGACCCACTACTCACAAAGGTTGATGAATCTTCTGCATCAACCCCAAAAGAGGATTTAAAGTTACACGAGAATGTAGGTGAGCCTCAGAAGAATGAGGTTCAGCAAGAAGAAATTAAAAAGGCTGAACCAGGCATAAGAGAACTGTTGGCAAGTTCTAATGTAAAAGATCCGTTGATGCATCGTATACGCAATGCCCTTCGGAAATTTGAAAAGGAGGGTGTAAAGTCTCCTGATACCCGTCCATACCAAGAGGTCAAACTATTACCCAAACATCAAGGGTTAGGGTATCGATCTCAAAGGATGTCGAAAGGTCCTATAAAGCAAAATCCAGACAGGATTTGCTATGTGTGCAGGAGACCTGGTCACCTCAGTTACGAGTGTGATCAGCAGCCACATCAGCGCTGTAACAGGAAAGTTGAGACTTTTCAAAAGAATAAAACGTTTACTAAAAACAATCAAAACTCAACTCTTCCAGTTCAGCATCAAAGGACAAACGGGGATACCATAAGAAAATCTAAAAATCCCGAAGTTGTTAGCAAAAGAAAATCTTCGCTCAATCAGTCTTCTAAGTGGACTAACAAACTGTGTGTTCAAATGCCTAAGGATTCGAGTGACAGGTTTAGCAATGCTGCTGAGAAGACTGGAACTTGGATGAAACTTCCAGTGATTGGAGAAGACGGGAAACCCATGACTATTCGGGCTTGGGTTCCTAATGCTTTCTAATTCTTTCTTCTATGTGAAGGGTGTCAACCGCTATAATCAAGTGTGAGGTATTTGTGACTGTGTGTCTATTTTCTGTGTGATTAAATTGTTCTTTTGTCTTTGTGTTTATTTTCTGTGTGTTTTTCCGTTTCTAATTTCTAGGTATTTTATTTCTTTAGTATTTTAGGGGGAGATAGGTGCAACATAGAAAATACAAAAAAATCAGAAAACATAGAAAATACAAAAAAAATCAGAAAACATAGAAAATACAAAAAAAAAATCAGAAAACATAAAATAAAAAAAAATGGAGAAGTTGATCCAACCTAGATGGAGAGTGATGGCACACTGGTTCTCAATACAAAGTCGTCTAGTAAAATTAGAACTGCAGGCACATACATACTTTTGAGAAAACTGTCTGAAAATCTAGTTGAATCAGATAAGAAACAGATAGTGTGTAAGACATATAAGGAAAGTCTAGACTGATAAATGGTTATGCATGTGAAAATCAATCATAGATTTAAGCTATCGAGACATTCCAAGTCTATAAGTCAATAACAGTTGAGAATGACTTAGTTTGATGCACACACCTGTTACCATGCCTAATGTGTTAAATGACATTGAGCTATATGTAAAAGAGGGTGAAAAATTGACCCCAATTTTGAGAATGTCAAAAGAAATAGATACATTGATCTATCAATGTTGAATTGTCAAAGAGCATAAAATGCAGTGACAAAAGCTACATTGATCTATTAGTGTTGAATTGTCAAAGAGCATAAAATGCATTGACAAAAGCTCAGCAAGAAAAATGTCTAGAGAGGTGAAAAATCGACCTCCATGTCAAAGAGCATAAAATGCGTTGACAAATTAACATATCACATAAGCATGGTGGTTTTGGTAATTAAGTTGTTCAACCTACTGAGTAAATCAAAATACTGTGAGATTTTGAAAGAGATAGTCTTAATTATGTATCCAGTCTAGACAATCTGAAAATGTTGAAACAAAATCTGTTATTATCTGAAGAAAGATAGGTTGACAGACAGAGTTTAAGAGAATATGTTTATGCCCAAGGTTCTGAAATGAATGATTACTGAGTATAGACGAGCTAGTACTGACTCCATACTGGAACCTTCTCACAAAAAGATTTAATTTTCAGGAACTTACTTCTTTTGCAAATTTATTTTGAGTTAATTTCATTTCAGTTATTTTCATTTCTGTCTTTTATTTTTAAGTCTTTAAATAGTTGAATTTAGATTCCCAAAAATAAGTTGTTAATAGTTTGCATTTTTATCTCGTTTCTGTTTAGTAAAATACAAAAAGAGTTCTACTATGTTCTATTTTCTCTTAGTGTGATTTGTTCTGTTTCCATTTCCTTCATCTCACTTTAATGTGCTTTGCTTAAATGTTTATAAGTGATCTTGAAGTTACTGACAGTTTATTGCTGAGTGCAGTACTAACAGTAATTAAGGTTCACAGATGAGAAACTCATTACATGCGAGATGGAACCCCACTAAGCACGAGTTACAGCTCACATCGTGCGTGGTGCAGGTAAGGGCTTGACGAAAGGTATTCGTTTAGCATTTTGCTGTATGAATTTTGCTTTGTGCAAATTTTTGCTTAGTGCATTCTGCTGTGTGCATTTTGCTTTGTGCATTTTACTTTGTGGAATTTTTGCTTAGTGCAACGGTTATTGATAGAACTAGGTCTTAGGGGGAGTTTGTTGGTGCATAATTGTGAATCCCTAGTTCTTATCAATCAAATACATACATGAAATGTTAATTCAAATGTGTTTTGATTAATTGTTTGCATGTGTATATATTCTTAGTGATTCTTTGTGATGATCTTAAGCTTACAAGTACTTAATCATGTGTTACTGTGTGTTTGGAAGTTTAAGTCTGTGTGAGAAATCATCACGTGCGAAGTCAGTCTCACTACGTGCGTAGTGGATCTCACTGCGCACGTGGTGATTAGGTCGGTTAAAATTTAATTAATTATTATTAATATAACCAGTACGTGCGTACTGGACTCACTTCGTACGAAGTGTGATACATTACGTGCGTAGTGAATTTAAGTACACTATAAATACCTCTTAACCGCATATTTGCGAGAGAGTTCGCGGGTAATCGACTAATTGACAGGTAATCAACCGGGAGCCTTCGTAATCGACCTCATCTGACCTTAAGCCTTAGTAATCGCGACTTTGACCTCATAATTCGTAATCTTAGTGATAAATACGAAAACCAAGGGCAGCCTTAAGCATCTCTGTGTGAGTTCTTAGAGTTTGTTCTTGCTTCTACTCTGTGTGTTTCTCTGTGTGTTACTGTGTGCCGGACACCTAAGCAGATCTTAGAATCCTTAGGAGGTTTGGGAAATAGAAATTCCGCACTATTTCTCATCCTAGATCAGTCCTAGCGTAAGGGTGTTTTAGTTTAGTTTAGAACCCCGTCCCCCCAGCGGTCCTACAAAGTGGTATCAGAGCCTTGTGCTTTGATTGATCACTTTTCCTTTAGGATTTCGTGATCTAGGTGTCGATTAGGACTGTGTGTTTGTCCTTTTCGTCGTTTTAAACCGGTTAGTAGGTCGAAAATAGGTCGTTTTGCGTTAAAAAGGTCGTTTTTTTACGTTAATCTGTTTGCATTTTACTCGTGCGAAGTGTGTCCTTAGTGCGTGCGTAGTAAGCTTTGTGCGTGCGAAGTGTGTCGTTAATCCTCTAGAATCTTCGATAGGCTGTGTGCTAGTTCGTACGTAGTGACTCCTCAACTCGTGCGTGGTAAATCCATTACGTGCGTGTTGAGTCTGTGTGATAAATTTTTCCATTAAAAATATCTTAACTACTCCGTGCGTAGTCAGCTCAGTCCGTGCGTACCACTGTCTCAGTTCGTGCGAGTTGAGTCTGTGTGGTTTACGTTTTCTTTAAAAAATTATTTTGTTGCTTCGTGCGTACCATCTTCACTCCGTGCGTCCTAGGTTCCAATCCGTGCGTGTGATAGTTCCAGTTCGTACGCAGGAGCGTCTGTGTGTCTTCGTGTCAGTTCGCATTGAGTATTACCCACTACGTGCGTATTGTGTCATGTCCGTGCGTAGTACTGTGTGCTTCGTGCGTTGTGTTGTGTGTTCGTGCGAAGTGTCTTCCCACTCCGTGTGTGTTGAATCTGTGTGGTCTATCAAATCCAAATTTCAGTCTGTGTGTTCTCAGCTCTTGATTACTGAAATGGCATCAAAACAGACAACAGTTTTAAACAACTTATTATTAGACAGTGAAATGGGGAGTGCCAATAAAGTACCTAAACTGTTAACCATGGAAGACTATCCTATGTGGAAGCCCTGGTTCGAAATATTCCTCGATGGCCTTGACTATAGACTTCGGAGAGCAATAAGCACCGATTATATGGTTCCCAAGGGGGAGGGAAATATTGAAACCCCCTATGATGGAATGACTGTTGAACAGAAGATTAGTCATGATGCAGAGAAGAAGGCATATGCTCAACTAATCCAGGCGATTCCAAATGAGATCTTCCATCAATTCAGAAGATATAAAACTTCCCACAGCCTGTGGAGAGCACTAGAGAAGAGAAATGAGGGAAATGCCGCCCTCAAGGAATTGAAAGCAAGTCAATTGAGAAAGGAATTAGATCATTTCATGGCTACTAGAGATGAAAAAATTCCTTCTCTCATTACAAGATATAATCATCTTCTTAGTGAACTGGACAGTCTGGGTGTTACTGTTCCAGAGAAGCAGCAGGTGGAAATTTTGGCAAAAGCCTTGCCCAAGAGCTGGCGGCCATATATTATGATACTGAAGAACAGTGGTGGTTTTGACGGGATGGATCTAAATGATTTCATCACAAAGTTGAAAGAGCAAGAGCAGGAGGAACAAAATTTGGATTCCATGTCCGGTTATCAACAAAATCCTTCTCTCTACTACTCTGGAACACATGTATCGTCATCCACTTCTTCAAATGCCTCCTTACAATCTGCCTATGTGAGTAATGTAAATGAATCTGGCAGATCTACACCTGAAGCTTCATCTTCTGGGCCATCCTATACTGTGTCTACTTCTGGATTCAATGTCGAGCATTTCAAGTATGGGAGCGCAGATGAAGTAAAAGCACATATGAGCATGCTAAGTGCGCTAGTCTCCTCTTATGATGATCTACTGAAGGGGAAGATTGGTAATGCTCATCTTACTCAAGAGGATTATGAACAGATTGATGACGATGAGATGGAGAGACAAGATATCCTCTGGTCATATGCTAACTTAGTCAGGAGGGCAAGAGCATATGAGAAAAGAACAGGGAAGCAAATATCAGCTACAAAGGATACCAAACTCGGTTTTGATAAGTCTGCGGTAACATGCTATAACTGCGGTGAAAAAGGGCATTTCGCGCGAGAATGTGATAAGCCGAAGAGTATGGGACCGAAGTATCCTTTCAAAACCAGTCCTGGCAGTAGATCATTTTCCTCTTCAACCATAAAGTCTGAATCAACTCAAAAACCGGCTAAGGCAATGGCAGTTGTTCAAAAGGACGAGGGAATTGACTGGTCAGTACAATTTGGGAATGATGGTGCTGATATTAATGTGGCAAATGTTCATGTGTTGAACGAAGATTCTCAATCCGAGACAGAAAGTTACTCAAGTGAGGAAGAATCGATTGCCAGCATTGATGATGAATCAGCCTCGGTTCCAGCTGCAGAAAAGACACCAGTGAAAGTTCGTGCCAATGAGTCAAACCAAAAGGTGTGCAGTTGTGGTCAATCATCCGAGGAAAAGGTATGTACTTTTGGCTTACCTTGTGGTTCTTGTAATGATTATGTGAAACAGATAGTGTTCCTAAAGTCTACAATTTCAGAGCTCACATCTAAGTTAGATAAAAACCTGTTGATAAAAGAAAGAGAAAAACAGTTGAAAGAAAAGAATGAAAGTTTAGGCAAACAGGTGCATGAACTAGGTGTGGCTCTGTTAAATAAACAGGATGCTATAGTGTTTTACATAAATGAGATTGATAAGTTGAAACGATACCTTGCTACTTCAAAGGTCGATTATGAGACTCTGAGTCAAAAACTCAAAAGTTATTCCACGTCTTCTTACTTATTTGAGTACATAATCGATCAGAGAGGTCAAGGTGCTGATTCAGAAAAGAACAAGAAGTTATACTCTAAATGTCCACCACCAGTGTTAAATCAACTGGTGAATGATGATGTTCACTCTGAATCTGACCCACTACTCACAAAGGTTGATGAATCTTCTGCATCAACCCCAAAAGAGGATTTAAAGTTACACGAGAATGTGGGTGAGCCTCAGAAGAAAGAGGTTCAGCAAGAAGAAATTAAAAAGGCTGAACCAGGCATAAGAGAACTGTTGGCAAGTTCTAATGTGAAAGATCCGTTGATGCATCGTATCCGCAATGCCCTTCGGAAATTTGAAAAGGAGGGTGTAAAGTCTCCTGTTACCCGTCCATACCAAGAGGTCAAACTATTACCCAAACATCAAGGGTTAGGGTATCGATCTCAAAGGATGTCGAAAGGTCCTATAAAGCAAAATCCAGACAGGATTTGCTATGTGTGCAGGAGACCTGGTCACCTCAGTTACGAGTGTGATCAGCAGCCACATCAGCGCTGTAACAGGAAAGTTGAGACTTTTCAAAAGAATAAAACGTTTACTAAAAACAATCAAAACTCAACTCTTCCAGTTCAGCATCAAAGGACAAATGGGGAAACCATAAGAAAATCTAAAAATCCCGAAGTTGTTAGCAAAAGAAAATCTTCGCTCAATCAGACTTCTAAGTGGACCATCAATCAGAAAACATAAAATAAAAAAAAATGGAGAAGTTGATCCAACCTAGATGGAGAGTGATGGCACACTGGTTCTCAATACAAAGTCGTCTAGTAAAATTAGAACTGCAGGCACATACATACTTTTGAGAAAACTGTCTGAAAATCTAGTTGAATCAGATAAGAAACAGATAGTGTGTAAGACATATAAGGAAAGTCTAGACTGATAAATGGTTATGCATGTGAAAATCAATCATAGATTTAAGCTATCGAGACATTCCAAGTCTATAAGTCAATAACAGTTGAGAATGACTTAGTTTGATGCACACACCTGTTACCATGCCTAATGTGTTAAATGACATTGAGCTATATGTAAAAGAGGGTGAAAAATTGACCCCAATTTTGAGAATGTCAAAAGAAATAGATACATTGATCTATCAATGTTGAATTGTCAAAGAGCATAAAATGCAGTGACAAAAGCTACATTGATCTATTAGTGTTGAATTGTCAAAGAGCATAAAATGCATTGACAAAAGCTCAGCAAGAAAAATGTCTAGAGAGGTGAAAAATCGACCTCCATGTCAAAGAGCATAAAATGCGTTGACAAATTAACATATCACATAAGCATGGTGGTTTTGGTAATTAAGTTGTGCAACCTACTGAGTAAATCAAAATACTGTGAGATTTTGAAAGAGATAGTCTTAATTATGTATCCAGTCTAGACAATCTGAAAATGTTGAAACAAAATCTGTTATTATCTGAAGAAAGATAGGTTGACAGACAGAGTTTAAGAGAATATGTTTATGCCCAAGGTTCTGAAATGAATGATTACTGAGTATAGACGAGCTAGTACTGACTCCATACTGGAACCTTCTCACAAAAAGATTTAATTTTCAGGAACTTACTTCTTTTGCAAATTTATTTTGAGTTAATTTCATTTCAGTTATTTTCATTTCTGTCTTTTATTTTTAAGTCTTTAAATAGTTGAATTTAGATTCCCAAAAATAAGTTGTTAATAGTTTGCATTTTTATCTCGTTTCTGTTTAGTAAAATACAAAAAGAGTTCTACTATGTTCTATTTTCTCTTAGTGTGATTTGTTCTGTTTCCATTTCCTTCATCTCACTTTAATGTGCTTTGCTTAAATGTTTATAAGTGATCTTGAAGTTACTGACAGTTTATTGCTGAGTGCAGTACTAACAGTAATTAAGGTTCACAGATGAGAAACTCATTACATGCGAGATGGAACCCCACTAAGCACGAGTTACAGCTCACATCGTGCGTAGTGCAGGTAAGGGCTTGACGAAAGGTATTCGTTTAGCATTTTGCTGTATGAATTTTGCTTTGTGCAAATTTTTGCTTAGTGCATTCTGCTGTGTGCATTTTGCTTTGTGCATTTTACTTTGTGGAATTTTTGCTTAGTGCAACGGTTATTGATAGAACTAGGTCTTAGGGGGAGTTTGTTGGTGCATAATTGTGAATCCCTAGTTCTTATCAATCAAATACATACATGAAATGTTAATTCAAATGTGTTTTGATTAATTGTTTGCATGTGTATATATTCTTAGTGATTCTTTGTGATGATCTTAAGCTTACAAGTACTTAATCATGTGTTACTGTGTGTTTGGAAGTTTAAGTCTGTGTGAGAAATCATCACGTGCGAAGTCAGTCTCACTACGTGCGTAGTGGATCTCACTGCGCACGTGGTGATTAGGTCGGTTAAAATTTAATTAATTATTATTAATATAACCAGTACGTGCGTACTGGACTCACTTCGTACGAAGTGTGATACATTACGTGCGTAGTGAATTTAAGTACACTATAAATACCTCTTAACCGCATATTAGCGAGAGAGTTCGCGGGTAATCGACTAATTGACAGGTAATCAACCGGGAGCCTTCGTAATCGACCTCATCTGACCTTAAGCCTTAGTAATCGCGACTTTGACCTCATAATTCGTAATCTTAGTGATAAATACGAAAACCAAGGGCAGCCTTAAGCATCTCTGTGTGAGTTCTTAGAGTTTGTTCTTGCTTCTACTCTGTGTGTTTCTCTGTGTGTTACTGTGTGCCGGACACCTAAGCAGATCTTAGAATCCTTAGGAGGTTTGGGAAATAGAAATTCCGCACTATTTCTCATCCTAGATCAGTCCTAGCGTAAGGGTGTTTTAGTTTAGTTTAGAACCCCGTCCCCCCAGCGGTCCTACAAAGTGGTATCAGAGCCTTGTGCTTTGATTGATCACTTTTCCTTTAGGATTTCGTGATCTAGGTGTCGATTAGGACTGTGTGTTTGTCCTTTTCGTCGTTTTAAACCGGTTAGTAGGTCGAAAATAGGTCGTTTTGCGTTAAAAAGGTCGTGTTTTTACGTTAATCTGTTTGCATTTTACTCGTGCGAAGTGTGTCCTTAGTGCGTGCGTAGTAAGCTTTGTGCGTGCGAAGTGTGTCGTTAATCCTCTAGAATCTTCGATAGGCTGTGTGCTAGTTCGTACGTAGTGACTCCTCAACTCGTGCGTGGTAAATCCATTACGTGCGTGTTGAGTCTGTGTGATAAATTTTTCCATTAAAAATATCTTAACTACTCCGTGCGTAGTCAGCTCAGTCCGTGCGTACCAATGTCTCAGTTCGTGCGAGTTGAGTCTGTGTGGTTTACGTTTTCTTTAAAAAATTATTTTGTTGCTTCGTGCGTACCATCTTCACTCCGTGCGTCCTAGGTTCCAATCCGTGCGTGTGATAGTTCCAGTTCGTACGCAGGAGCGTCTGTGTGTCTTCGTGTCAGTTCGCATTGAGTATTACCCACTACGTGCGTATTGTGTCATGTCCGTGCGTAGTACTGTGTGCTTCGTGCGTTGTGTTGTGTGTTCGTGCGAAGTGTCTTCCCACTCCGTGTGTGTTGAATCTGTGTGGTCTATCAAATCCAAATTTCAGTCTGTGTGTTCTCAGCTCTTGATTACTGAAATGGCATCAAAACAGACAACAGTTTTAAACAACTTATTATTAGACAGTGAAATGGGGAGTGCCAATAAAGTACCTAAACTGTTAACCATGGAAGACTATCCTATGTGGAAGCCCTGGTTCGAAATATTCCTCGATGGCCTTGACTATAGACTTCGGAGAGCAATAAGCACCGATTATATGGTTCCCAAGGGGGAGGGAAATATTGAAACCCCCTATGATGGAATGACTGTTGAACAGAAGATTAGTCATGATGCAGAGAAGAAGGCATATGCTCAACTAATCCAGGCGATTCCAAATGAGATCTTCCATCAATTCAGAAGATATAAAACTTCCCACAGCCTGTGGAGAGCACTAGAGAAGAGAAATGAGGGAAATGCCGCCCTCAAGGAATTGAAAGCAAGTCAATTGAGAAAGGAATTAGATCATTTCATGGCTACTAGAGATGAAAAAATTCCTTCTCTCATTACAAGATATAATCATCTTCTTAGTGAACTGGACAGTCTGGGTGTTACTGTTCCAGAGAAGCAGCAGGTGGAAATTTTGGCAAAAGCCTTGCCCAAGAGCTGGCGGCCATATATTATGATACTGAAGAACAGTGGTGGTTTTGACGGGATGGATCTAAATGATTTCATCACAAAGTTGAAAGAGCAAGAGCAGGAGGAACAAAATTTGGATTCCATGTCCGGTTATCAACAAAATCCTTCTCTCTACTACTCTGGAACACATGTATCGTCATCCACTTCTTCAAATGCCTCCTTACAATCTGCCTATGTGAGTAATGTAAATGAATCTGGCAGATCTACACCTGAAGCTTCATCTTCTGGGCCATCCTATACTGTGTCTACTTCTGGATTCAATGTCGAGCATTTCAAGTATGGGAGCGCAGATGAAGTAAAAGCACATATGAGCATGCTAAGTGCGCTAGTCTCCTCTTATGATGATCTACTGAAGGGGAAGATTGGTAATGCTCATCTTACTCAAGAGGATTATGAACAGATTGATGACGATGAGATGGAGAGACAAGATATCCTCTGGTCATATGCTAACTTAGTCAGGAGGGCAAGAGCATATGAGAAAAGAACAGGGAAGCAAATATCAGCTACAAAGGATACCAAACTCGGTTTTGATAAGTCTGCGGTAACATGCTATAACTGCGGTGAAAAAGGGCATTTCGCGCGAGAATGTGATAAGCCGAAGAGTATGGGACCGAAGTATCCTTTCAAAACCAGTCCTGGCAGTAGATCATTTTCCTCTTCAACCATAAAGTCTGAATCAACTCAAAAACCGGCTAAGGCAATGGCAGTTGTTCAAAAGGACGAGGGAATTGACTGGTCAGTACAATTTGGGAATGATGGTGCTGATATTAATGTGGCAAATGTTCATGTGTTGAACGAAGATTCTCAATCCGAGACAGAAAGTTACTCAAGTGAGGAAGAATCGATTGCCAGCATTGATGATGAATCAGCCTCGGTTCCAGCTGCAGAAAAGACACCAGTGAAAGTTCGTGCCAATGAGTCAAACCAAAAGGTGTGCAGTTGTGGTCAATCATCCGAGGAAAAGGTATGTACTTTTGGCTTACCTTGTGGTTCTTGTAATGATTATGTGAAACAGATAGTGTTCCTAAAGTCTACAATTTCAGAGCTCACATCTAAGTTAGATAAAAACCTGTTGATAAAAGAAAGAGAAAAACAGTTGAAAGAAAAGAATGAAAGTTTAGGCAAACAGGTGCATGAACTAGGTGTGGCTCTGTTAAATAAACAGGATGCTATAGTGTTTTACATAAATGAGATTGATAAGTTGAAACGATACCTTGCTACTTCAAAGGTCGATTATGAGACTCTGAGTCAAAAACTCAAAAGTTATTCCACGTCTTCTTACTTATTTGAGTACATAATCGATCAGAGAGGTCAAGGTGCTGATTCAGAAAAGAACAAGAAGTTATACTCTAAATGTCCACCACCAGTGTTAAATCAACTGGTGAATGATGATGTTCACTCTGAATCTGACCCACTACTCACAAAGGTTGATGAATCTTCTGCATCAACCCCAAAAGAGGATTTAAAGTTACACGAGAATGTGGGTGAGCCTCAGAAGAAAGAGGTTCAGCAAGAAGAAATTAAAAAGGCTGAACCAGGCATAAGAGAACTGTTGGCAAGTTCTAATGTGAAAGATCCGTTGATGCATCGTATCCGCAATGCCCTTCGGAAATTTGAAAAGGAGGGTGTAAAGTCTCCTGTTACCCGTCCATACCAAGAGGTCAAACTATTACCCAAACATCAAGGGTTAGGGTATCGATCTCAAAGGATGTCGAAAGGTCCTATAAAGCAAAATCCAGACAGGATTTGCTATGTGTGCAGGAGACCTGGTCACCTCAGTTACGAGTGTGATCAGCAGCCACATCAGCGCTGTAACAGGAAAGTTGAGACTTTTCAAAAGAATAAAACGTTTACTAAAAACAATCAAAACTCAACTCTTCCAGTTCAGCATCAAAGGACAAATGGGGAAACCATAAGAAAATCTAAAAATCCCGAAGTTGTTAGCAAAAGAAAATCTTCGCTCAATCAGACTTCTAAGTGGACCATCAATCAGAAAACATAAAATAAAAAAAAATGGAGAAGTTGATCCAACCTAGATGGAGAGTGATGGCACACTGGTTCTCAATACAAAGTCGTCTAGTAAAATTAGAACTGCAGGCACATACATACTTTTGAGAAAACTGTCTGAAAATCTAGTTGAATCAGATAAGAAACAGATAGTGTGTAAGACATATAAGGAAAGTCTAGACTGATAAATGGTTATGCATGTGAAAATCAATCATAGATTTAAGCTATCGAGACATTCCAAGTCTATAAGTCAATAACAGTTGAGAATGACTTAGTTTGATGCACACACCTGTTACCATGCCTAATGTGTTAAATGACATTGAGCTATATGTAAAAGAGGGTGAAAAATTGACCCCAATTTTGAGAATGTCAAAAGAAATAGATACATTGATCTATCAATGTTGAATTGTCAAAGAGCATAAAATGCAGTGACAAAAGCTACATTGATCTATTAGTGTTGAATTGTCAAAGAGCATAAAATGCATTGACAAAAGCTCAGCAAGAAAAATGTCTAGAGAGGTGAAAAATCGACCTCCATGTCAAAGAGCATAAAATGCGTTGACAAATTAACATATCACATAAGCATGGTGGTTTTGGTAATTAAGTTGTGCAACCTACTGAGTAAATCAAAATACTGTGAGATTTTGAAAGAGATAGTCTTAATTATGTATCCAGTCTAGACAATCTGAAAATGTTGAAACAAAATCTGTTATTATCTAAAAAAAGATAGGTTGACAGACAGAGTTTAAGAGAATATGTTTATGCCCAAGGTTCTGAAATGAATGATTACTGAGTAAAGACGAGCTAGTACTGACTCCATACTGGAACCTTCTCACAAAAAGATTTAATTTTCAGGAACTTACTTCTTTTGCAAATTTATTTTGAGTTAATTTCATTTCAGTTATTTTCATTTCTGTCTTTTATTTTTAAGTCTTTAAATAGTTGAATTTAGATTCCCAAAAATAAGTTGTTAATAGTTTGCATTTTTATCTCGTTTCTGTTTAGTAAAATACAAAAAGAGTTCTAGTATGTTCTATTTTCTCTTAGTGTGATTTGTTCTGAAATGAATGATTACTGAGTAAAGACGAGCTAGTACTGACTCCATACTGGAACCTTCTCACAAAAAGATTTAATTTTCAGGAACTTACTTCTTTTGCAAATTTATTTTGAGTTAATTTCATTTCAGTTATTTTCATTTCTGTCTTTTATTTTTAAGTCTTTAAATAGTTGAATTTAGATTCCCAAAAATAAGTTGTTAATAGTTTGCATTTTTATCTCGTTTCTGTTTAGTAAAATACAAAAAGAGTTCTAGTATGTTCTATTTTCTCTTAGTGTGATTTGTTCTGTTTCCATTTCCTTCATCTCACTTTGATGTGCTTTGCTTAAATGTTTATAAGTGATCTTGAAGTTACTGACAGTTTATTGCTGAGTGCAGTACTAACAGTAATTAAGGTTCACAGATGAGAAACTCATTACAGGCGAGATGGAACCCCACTAAGCACGAGTTACAGCTCACATCGTGCGTGGTGCAGGTAAGGGCTTGACGAAAGGTATTCGTTTAGCATTTTCCTGTATGAATTTTGCTTTGTGCAAATTTTTGCTTAGTGTATTCTGCTGTGTGCATTTTGCTTTGTGCATTTTACTTTGTGGAATTTTTGCTTAGTGCAACGGTTATTGATAGAACTAGGTCTTAGGGGGAGTTTGTTGGTGCATAATTGTGAATCCCTAGTTCTTATCAATCAAATACATACATTAAATGTTAATTCAAATGTGTTTTGATTAATTGTTTGCATGTGTATATATTCTTAGTGATTCTTTGTGATGATCTTAAGCTTACAAGTACTTAATCATGTGTTGATGTGTGTTTGGAAGTTTAAGTCTGTGTGAGAAATCATCACGTGCGAAGTCAGTCTCACTACGTGCGTAGTGGATCTCACTGCGCACGTGGTGATTAGGTCGGTTAAAAGTTAATTAATTATTATTAATATAACCAGTACGTGCGTACTGGACTCACTTCGTACGAAGTGTGATACATTACGTGCGTAGTGAATTTAAGTACACTATAAATACCTCTTAACCGCATATTAGCGAGAGAGTTCGCGGGTAATCGACTAATTGACAGGTAATCAACCGGGAGCCTTCGTAATCGACCTCATCTGACCTTAAGCCTTAGTAATCGCGACTTTGACCTCATAATTCGTAATCTTAGTGATAAATACGAAAACCAAGGGCAGCCTTAAGCATCTCTGTGTGAGTTCTTAGAGTTTGTTCTTGCCTCTACTCTGTGTGTTTCTCTGTGTGTTACTGTGTGCCGGACACCTAAGAAGATCTTATAATCCTTAGGAGGTTTGGGAAATAGAAATTCCGCACTATTTCTCATCCTAGATCAGTCCTAGCGTAAGGGTGTTTTAGTTTAGTTTAGAATCCAGTCCCCCCAGCGGTCCTACATGTCCGCTGCTAGCTGCAATGGTACTAGGTGCCCAAGCCTCTCTAGGTGGTCCATGTACCCTTTCATTTTCATGACATGGATACTGACCGATGTCCCCTTGACCATCTTGCACGAGTTGAATGCCCTAGTGGCATCATAACGCTCCGTGCGGGCTTGCTCCTGGAACATGTCCCTCAGCTGGCGGATCATGTCGTAAGCAGGAGTTTCCATCATGCTTGACTGCAACTCAGGACTCATCGTTGCAAGCATGAGGCAACTCACGTCCAGGGCGTCATTGGAGCGCTTCTGAAAAGCCTCCCTGACGTCTGCCCTAGCGTTGTTGGTAGGGGGATTTCCCAGAGATTGTTCTAGGACGTACCACTTTCTCTCATGCCTTAGCACAATCCGGAGATTTCTCTCCCAAGTGAGAAAGTTTGGCCCGGTGAGCTTATCCTTCTCTAGGATAGAGCTAAGCGAGAGGTTGTTAGTGTTGGTAACTTTGGTTTCCATCTACAAATTAAAACTCGGTTTAATTAGTAATTGCAAATAAACTTTTCTAACATATATCATCAAACCCATAAATAATATATATCAGACCTAGGACCCATATTTCACATACTTGACGCAAGGTTTGGTCACTTCCCGTCAAGTCATGCTATTTCTGGTAGGTAAGACCCTGTACCAATTGTACCTAACTGATACGACTCCTAGAACCTCGTAGAGCACTTAGACCCAGTCTAGTATTTTTAACTCTACTCTAGTGCATTTTGGGCCGGGACTCCCGATTATCACCAAAATAGATCGCACCACCTAAGACAGTATGAATTCTGGCCGGGACTCCCGATTATCGCAGAATCTTTCATACCCTTTGCCGCAATGGTTTGAACCCGGATGCCCAAGGTTTGGGCACTTCCGACACCCGAGTACCGTTTAACAGCAAAGGTGTACCATTAGATGGGTAGCACACTGATCTAAGATTTTCTTGGGTTTTATGATTAAGTTTAAAAGAAAATTTTAACTTTCCAGTTTTTGAAAAACCGTTTTAAAACTATCTGTTTTAAAAAATACGATTTACATGTGTACCTAAGTGCACAAAACGGCTTTATAAGTTCCAAACTTATAACCTTGACAAAACTTTAAAAAAAAATTAACTAATACGACTTGCAAACTGAAGTCGTATTCTAGTTTGTCATAAACCGTGGTTTTTCACTGTTTAATAATTTCCTATTACTAAACCCCTTTTTCATAGCATCACATACAAATATGAATAAGCATAAAAGGATCACACCACGCAGATAATAAGCAGATAAAAACCTATAATTTTGCCAACTAATCCTAAGGGTCAATCCTAAGTATATAAACAACTTGGATTCGCCTTCATGATGCATTGCTCCCACTTGCCTTGACACCTCCTCCGAAGTACCCGAGCACTATGCAAGCCATCATCTTGAAAATCTCCTTGAACTCCATTTTGATCATGGGACAAAACTACAACTACTCTATTACAAATGCAATGAAGAAAGGGCTTGTAAGTGGCACGCAGACCTCCCCGAACCAGTACATTATTACAATTGAAAAAGGGATTGTAATTAGCACGCATGCCTTCCCAAAACCAAAAATAAAAGAAGAATAAAAAACGAGTTCTAAGTTGGCAAAACTATAGCTATATATCACAACCACGCAATATATATATATATATATATATATATATATATATATAAACAACATATATATATACAACCACGCAGTTAAAATATATAAAAGCGATAAACACACAACCTGATTCGTTTAACTATTCTCATCTACCCTTTTGACTAATAACTATTAATCAAAAATGAGAATTATAATCGTTTAAGTTATTTAAATGAACTTGATCAAAATAGTTTTTCAAAAATTTGAAAAACATAACCTTATTCAAAAAGAATAATTCCTATGTCGAGTTTTTTCTAGTTTTTCCAAAAAGTAAAACACGACAAAAATTGATCATAATTTAAATAACAACATCTTGTTTCAATTCCATTTAGATAAACTTACTTTTGGAGTTTATATATAACGTCTAAACTAGTCGTAATAAACATCCAAATATATATATACTTTAACTAGACTAATTAAAATATATATAATACTAGTTTATATAAAAACTTATTAATTTCAACGCTTAAAATTAATAACTTTGTATTTAATCGGAAAACTTATTTGGGCCAATAACCCTTTGGGCTGAGGACCCTCCTGCGCCGATTGCCCTCCTGGACCGTTTACCCCCTTGGGCTGAATGCCCTCTTGGACAGAACACCCACCCGGGCTGAGATCTACCTGGACCGGGACCCACCTGGGCTGAGAGCCATCTGAGCCGAGAGCCACCTGGGCCGTGGACTACCTGGGCCGAGGGCTACCTGAGCCGAGAGCCACCTGGGCAGGAGAGCCACCTGGGCTTCCGATCGGCCTGCGACCACCGCACCTCGGTTGTTGCCGCCGTCTACCACCGCCGTTCATGGGCTGCTGACCGGCCTGCGACCGCCGTCGCCACCGGCGGTGGTGGTGGTCTTGGTTTATCCGATCAAAAACAAAAAATAATCCCTTTTAATTCCAATTCTTTTAAGCTATTAAAACCAACCTTGTTTTTAATGTCCTGATAAAAAAAAATTTTAATCAAAAAACCAAGAACTTTTAATTATTAATGTGACAAAAATGCAACACCCTAAAATAGGGTCTGGTTGTAAAGGGTTGTACCCTATGCTTGTATAGTTGTACATTGACTTTAGTCAATGTGTTTTGTCGTTAATTGTTGTTATTTGTCGTTTTAAATGTGGTAATATGAAAAGTGTCATAAGTTGACCAAGTCGGTATTTTATTGAGCGGTTTTAGGTAATGATTCCAAAAGTATCTCCGTTAGTTGAAACGAATAAACCTAAGTTGTGTTTTAAGTTGAATAGGAGAACGAAATACTCACGTTGGGGTATTAGACTCACTTAAGTCGGTCCTCTATGTTCTTATCCCTTTTGTTGCCTCTGCTGACACAGAACACACACAAATTACACATACACTCATACGTACAAACATTCAAACACTTGTTATTGTGGATTTTCGAGAAGAAGATCAAGAGGAGTTGTATTTTTGATGATTTCCAGTAGGGATTCAAGCGTAGTAGTTGTTCCTTATCTCTTAGTTGGTAAGTTTTTGTAGTACAAAACCTCGTTCATGGGTTTTGATGGTGTTGATGCTAATTTGTGTTAACACATGTAGCAAGTCATGATTTGAAGTAAGAGTTATGTTAGAACACTTGTAGAGGTGTTAGAAAACATGTGAGAACTGTTGAATTTGGAAATAAGTCGATTAAAATGGTAGAAATGGTGATTTGCAGGTCTGTTCTACAAACAGAGCTGGGTCTGCACTGCCGACCTTGCTTGCGGCCGTAAGGGTGGAACCTTGCGGGCGCAAGCAGGTACCAAAGGATTGTTGTGTTTTAAGGCCTTGCGGCCGTAAGCAAGGGTCTTGCGGTCGCAAGGGGGTGTGTTCATGTGATTACCGTCTAAGGACGAAGGAAATGGCTTTTTGGGCGTAAGCATGTAGCTTGCGGCCAAAAGTACTCAAAGAATTAAGCTTACGGACGTAAGGGGTAGTCCTTGCGGCCAAAAGCCAAGATTGGTTAGAAAGACTCCTTACGGTCGCAAGGAACCCTTGCGGCAGTAAGCAGTAGTCCAGAAGCCGTGTTGTTTGTTTGTTGCTGTATGTTTAAGTAGAACCCAATGTTGTAACTGTTAAGCATTGACTAAGCCTACACATGATTGTGTTAGGTGTATTTGAAGACTATGAGGACTCCGGTCACTATATCTATCTCTTGTGAACTCCAGCTGAGTACCGGTTTCCCCATGAGGCTCAGTAAGTAGAGTTGTCTGTGGTTAGTTGAAATATGTTGTTGATATTGTACACGTACGTATACGTGATATGATATGTAGTTGCCCTGCAATTCCCATGTAGTTTCCATGTAGTTTCCATACAGTTGTCATGCAGTTGCCATGTAGTTGCCATGCAGTTTCCATGCAGTTGACATGAAGATGACATGTAGTGGCAATGCAGTTGCCATGCAGTTGACATGTAGTTGCCATGTAGTTGCTATGTAGTTTTCATGATAGTCGTGTTACTTGTTGATTGTAAATCGTATGCGTGGTGTTAGACCCGATACGGGTGAGTTGTTGCTTGTTGTAATTGTCCGCATAGTTGTTGGCATGGTTAAGGTCAGCCGCAAGGCTGGATCCCTCGAGATGGATAATTCGGGATCAACGGTGGCTCGGTGGTGCACGCCGTGTCTCAGGTTCTGTAGGACCGCCGTTCCTTAGCGTGAGTTGGGATCTTGGCTTACGATCAAGATCCGAGTTGGCACGAACGCGCTGGGTGGACTGCTCTTCGCTCCCCCACCAGTGCGGTCGGTTGTAGCTGATACCCCAGTTGGAGTTGTTAAGCGGGGTTTCCTACCCTGCGAGATGTGGCTCTTACTGACATGTTGGCACGCCGCATTGTGATAGGATAGCCTTGTGTGCTGTTCCTGTGTTGTGATAACCTGCTTGTTGATACTTATGTGTAAATCTGTACTCACTAGCTAGTGTAGCTAACGGTGCAGGTTTTCCCTTTTTGCAGGTGCTGATTAGTTGGCCTTGTGAGGCGGGAACTTGATGGTATTCATTGTAAATGTCTTTTGGGAACACTGGTTGTTGTTTATGTGATCCGGTGGTCGGTTGTCGCTAGTTGGTAACACCGGTTAGATATGAACTTGGCATATTCTTTTGATGTAAATTAACAGCCGAATCAAATGAACTTTACTAATCTTTTGTAAACGTTGTGTATTCCGCTGCTAGCTTTTAATTAAAAAGTTTAATTTGTCGCTAATTTTAAGCTCGTGAAAGCCGGTGTTACAATTAGGTATCAGAGCCTAAGTTTGAGGAATTGGGTACTCGTAGAAGTATTCAATCTCAAGCTCGGGCCCGACCACCGTTAAGTGTTCCTAGTTGGGTAATTGGGGTTGTGTGAGCGTTATATGTTAGTTGCATGTAGTAAGTTAACTTGTAGTGTTAGTAGTTGTTGGATTAGTGGCATATTAAATGTTGTTTTCGTGTATAGTAAGTTGACATAGAATGTCTGAGCGACGAGCTACCACTGAGGAAGCTCTTAAGCGGATGGAGGACGAGACCTTTCGTACTCACCCTGAGGCTGAGGATGCGTCTTCTCAGCACCATGTCGAGGGTCCAAGGCACACTCTTGAATGTGAGGCATATGTTAGACGAATAGAAGATGAGCTCCGACTGACAAAGGAGCTGTCGCTAGAAGCGTTGAAAGGAAAGAAGGTAAAGAAATGTTCGTACAAGAAGTTTCTTACTTGTGGACCTAAGGAGTTTGAGGGTAGTGATAATCCCTCATATACCGTACGTTGGTTACGAGAGACAGATCAAGTATTTGAGTTGTGTGATTGTGAGCCAGAGTACCGTGTCAAGTACGCGGTACGGATGTTAAAAGGTTGTGCGTTGGATTGGTGGGATACGGTCAAAGATACGGTGAATAAAGAGATATTAGTTGCGTTGACGTGGGAACAGTTTGCTGATAAAGTGAAGAGAAAGTATTGCACTGATTATGATATGGAAAAGATGGAAAGCGAGTTTAACGCTCTCCGTAAGGGAGATAAGCCTGTGGATAATCTAATCAACTCGTTTATTGATAAGGTGAGGTTTATTCCTCATCTGGTGTCGAATGAAGCTGCGAAAGTTCGCAAGTTTGTTGGTATGTTGCCAGTAGAGTATCGACCTCATATTAGAGTTGCCGGTGGTTTAGATCGAGCATTTGAAGTTGCTCGACAGATAGAAGGCGATCGTTTGCAAGGTGAAGGTGACCAAGCGGGTGGTCACAAGAGAAAGCTTCAACAGTTGTCAAAGTCTGGTCTTGCAAAAGAACAATCTGTTGTAGGTGGGAAATCTGATTCCCAGAAGAAAGTAAGGTTGGATCGTCCTTGGTGTGCTTCTTGTCGTACGTATCATGTTGGTGATTGTTCTAAAGACACCACTCGATGTTTGAGGTGCGGAGAGAAGGGGCACGTGGTTGCAAAGTGTGGGTTCAGCGAGGATGTCTGTTACAAGTGTCATAAGCCAGGGCACAGAATAGCTGATTGCCGGTCGAAGCAGAGTATGGGTGCTAGTGGATCTGCCTCTGGGCAGAAGAAAGATGGTGCTCCCCGTGCTAAAGGGCGAGCATTTCAAATGATAGCTGAGGATGCTAAAGCAGATGATGACGTGTTAACGGGTACGTATTTAGTTGAGTCATACCTTTACGTGTGTGTTGCTTGATTCTAAAGTTATTTATTTTGTTGTATTTGTGGCCTTCTATGATAAATGGTATGTGCCTCTGTTTGAGTTGACCGAGCCACTTGAAGTAGAAACTGCTAGTGGTAAGGTATTCCAGTTGTTGTTAGTGATTTTCAAGCGGTCGTTGGTGTCGATGGGAATAGTTTTCCTATTTCCTTCCTCGTTGTGTTTGTTGCGGGTTTTGTCATAAGCGTTTCAGTTTACGAAACGGTTGTTGTGTGAAGCTTCAGTTCTTCCTTTGTTCGATAGATTTGAAGATTTCGTTGTGTGTCGCGATGCTTCATGTTCTGGATTGGGGTATGTGTAGACGCAATGTGATAGAGTGGTTGACTATGCCATACAGTAGTTGAGGCTCCATGAAGGAAATTGTTCGACCTATGATCTTGAGTTGGCAGATGTAGTTTTTGCATTGAAATGATGACAGCATAGTCTGTGAGACACCAAACGTGTAGAGGTGAGAACGTGTTGTAATAGAATTGGTGATGAATTGCCAAGAGACCTTCCGAGGTCACGACACGATTTGTGTCATTGTTGACCGGTTGACCAAGAGTGTTTATGACCTAGCCACCGATGAATCTGCTTTGTTGGATCGGCTAGTACAGTTGTGTAGTCACAGAGTTGTGTCGCGCCACGATTTAGTCATGTTTGATTGTGGCATGTCGTGTTCGATTGTGTCTAATCGCGATTCATGATTTGTTTCTAACTTTCGTAGAAGATTTTTAGCATGAGTTTGGCGCTAGTGTTCATCTGAGCACGATGTACCATCCTTAGACCGATGGTCAGTCCGAGAGAATGCTACGGACGCTGGAGGAAATGCTTCGCGCATGTGTGTTGAAATTCAATGGTTTGTAGAATTCGCATTTGTCGTTGATTGAGATGGATGCGGGAGGCGTTGTCGCATGTTGACTTGTTAACTTGAATTTGGTGAAAAGTAGTTTGTCGAAATCGAGATTGTTCAGACTATAGCTGATAAAGTTGGAAGTTGCTCGTGATAGATAGAAATTATGCGCTAACCTTAAATGTCGACTTGTTGACTTCCAGGAAAGCGATCGGGTATTCCTGAAAGTTTCTCCTTGGAATGATGTTGCTTGATTCACATGCAAGGATAAGTTGAGTCCACGTTACATAGGTCTGTTTCGGATCGTTCGCTAAGTTAACGATCAGGTAGTTACTCTTGAGTTGCTTCAAGAGCTCTTTGATGTTCACTACGTGTTCGATGTGTGTTATAGACATAAGTGCAAGATAGAGGAGAATCAGATTCTGTCTCTGCAAGAGTTGAAAGTTGACGTTTTAAAAATGTCTCGTTGAAGAGCCTGTCGAAATACTTGGTTCGAAGACCAAAAAGTTGTGATGGAAGATGACATGAGAGTTAGATACCCTTACTTGTTTGTAGACGATTAGATTCCGAGAACAGAATCTTTTTAAGGGGGGTAGATTTGTACCCTATGCTTGTATAGTTCTACATTGACTTTAGTCAATGTGTTTTGTCGTTAATTGTTGTTATTTGTCGTTTTACATGTGGTAATATGAAAAGTGTCATAAGTTGACCAAGTCGGTATTTTATTGAGCGGTTTTAGGTAATGATTCCAAAAGTATCTCCGTTAGTTGAAACGAATAAACCTAAGTTGTGTTTTAAGTTGAATAAGAGAACGAAATACCCGCGTTGGGGTATTAGACTCACTTAAGTCGGTCCTCTATGTTCTTATCCCTTTTGTTGCCTCTGTTGACACAGAACACACACAAACTACACATACACTCATACGTACAAACATTCAAACATTCAAACCGGTTTCCCCATGAGGCTCAGTAAGTAGAGTTGCCTGTGGTTAGTTGAAATATGTTATTGATGTTATACACGTACGTATACGTGATATCATATGTAGTTGCCCTGCAGTTTCCATGTAGTTGCCATACAGTTGTCATGCATTTGCCATGTAGTTTCCATACAGTTGCCATGCAGATGTCATGTAGTTTCCATGCAGTTGACATGTAGTTGCCATGTAGTTGCTATGTAGTTGTCATGATAGTCGTGTTACTTGTTGATTGTAAATCGCATGCGTGGTGTTGGACCCGATACGGGTGAGTTGTTGCTTGTTGTAATTGTCCGGATAGTTGTTGGCATGGTTAAGGTCAGCCGCAAGGCTGGATCCCTCGAGATGGATAATTCGGGATCAACGGTGGCTCGGTGGTGCACGCCGTGTCTCAGGTTCTGCAGGACCGCCGTTCCTTAGCGTGAGTTGGGATCTTGGCTTACGATCAAGATCCGAGTTGGCACGAACGCGCTGGGTGGACTGCTCTTCGCTCCCCCACCAGTTCGGTTGGTTGTAGCTGATACCCCCAGTTGGAGTTGTTGAGCAGGGTTTCCCACCCTGCGAGATGTGGCTCTTACTGACATGTTGGCACGCCGCATTGTGATAGGATAGCCTTGTGTGCTGTTCCTGTGTTGTGATAATCTGCTTGTTGATACTTATGTGTAAATCTGTACTCACTAGCTAGTGTAGCTAACGGTGCAGGTTTTCCCTTTTTGCAGGTGCTGATTAGTTGGCCTTGTGAGGCGGGAACTTGATGGTAGTCGTTGTAAATGTCTTTTGGGAACACTGGTTGTTGTTTATGTGATCCGGTGGTCGGTTGTCGCTAGTTGGTAACACCGGTTAGATATGAACTTGGCATGTTCTTTTGATGTAAATTAACAGCCGAGTCAAATGAACTTTACTAATCTTTTGTAAACGTTGTTTATTCCGCTGCTAGCTTTTAATTAAAAAGTTTAATTCGTCGCTAATTTTAAGCTCGTGAAAGCCGGTGTTACAAAAAAAACGTTCCATTAATAATCAATAATTCTAAAACCAGATTTCAACCTTTCAAACAAAAACTTGCTTAAAAAAACTGGTCAAAATCAGTTTTAAATAAAAGACTTATCTTTTAACCGTTTAAACAGAGACTTGTTTAAACTTATCTGATTAAAGTTAAACCTTTTATATTTTAGAAAAACAGAAACTTGTTTTTCTTATCCCTCTTGGTTTTCGATTTTTTTTTACAAGGAGAAACAAGATGAAGAAGAAGATTAATATAATTTAAGCGAATCAGCCAAATAGATTTAACTAGGTTTTATCAATCAAACAAACTGTTTAATTTTTTCTTTCTTGATCAAGAACTTGTTTCCATAAAAGTTGTAATCCTTCAATCGTTCAAACTAACTGTTTAAACTTTCTGATCAATAGGATTAAAGCTTTTAATAACTGGGTAACAAAAACAAATTGTTTTGTTGCCCTTCTTGATTTTCAAAAAACACTAGAAGCAAGTAGGAGATCAAGAACAAACCTTTAATCTAAAAACATATAAACTAGAAACTATAGATCATGGAGCCGAGGCTCTGATACCACTGAAGGGTTTTGATCTAACCAAACCACCTTAAAACACAACTGGTCAAGCCCTGGGTTTGATTCTACTGGTTCAATCCTAAAGCGGAAACAGATTGAACACAACCCTTTAAACCCTAAAAGGGTTAGGATCTTTCAAATGATCACATCAGTTTCTCATCAACAAGCCAGACAAATGGTAAAGAAAACAATACCTCTTGTGATCATGGGATTGCTAAAGTTAGTCCACCACTACTGCATCACCAACGAACTGGGTGTTAGACCACTCCTGGGATTACCCGAGTATCACGCAAAACTTGTGTGTGTGTGTGTGCGTGATCGACGATCACCAAAAAGCCGAGAGGCTTTTGCCTCTTGTTCACGTCGACGCAGAGAGAGAGAGAAAAACAGGGAGGGAGCAAGGTGGCTAGGGTTCCTTTTGATTCAAATTATAATGCTTAAGGATAAAATGAGTCTTATCTAGGTTTAAATACTTAAACCTTTTCCAAGCCCAAGCCCAAGCCCATTCAATTAAAGCCCATGACTTTAATTGAAGTTTCATTTCTTGCATTTTGACCCCCTGGACTTTACTAGTCAATTAATTAACTATTAATTAACTGGTCCATTAAATATTAAACTTAATATTTAATTTCCCTTTAAATAATAACTATTTATTATTTATTTTCTTCTAATAATTAATCCAACTGATTAATTATTTATTTCTTCCTTAAATAATTAATTCAACTGATTAATTAATTATTTATTTCTCTCTCGATCGTAGGCAAATAGGCAACAACCCACTTTTATTTCTCTCTCCACTTAATCATCTAAATTTCGCATCCCATCCAGACCCTCTCTATATCTATCCCTCTCACTCCAGTCAGCCGTCGCCGTTGCATGCAGGCAACAATAAATATCAGATTACTTACCTACCTAACTTAATTACTTGCAGATTGCATTAATAATATATTAATAGCCAATTGGATTTTGAGTTTTTTTAATTTTATAATCTCATTTGGCATTAGTCAATTACTTGATTTGCTTGGTTTTTTTTTCTATATTGTGTGCGTGTTTGTCATTCTTATGTTGTTAATCTCATATTACTTTAGTTTTTTATTTATCCATTTTTATTTGATGTATGCTACTAAATATCAATATTTGAATTATATTTAGTGAATTTATTTCACAACCGTCATATATGTGTTCGTAATTGCCGATTTCATTATTCACTTTAGTGCATCAACTTTTAATTGATAATTTTTTGTTGCGAATTAATTTATAATTGATGGTTTCTTGTTATGCATCGTTTTATAATTAAAATTAATTTTTGTCCATGAATTTATAACTGATGATACTTTGTTGTGTATCAATTTATAGTGATGATTTTCTGCAATACATCAAATCTCTTATGTGTTGATAGTACGTTTTTGAATTTTGAATCACTGTTTTAGGTGTGAAATTGGATTATATGATTTTAGAAGGTGGGCAAATAATCAAAAGACTATTATATCCTTAACTAGCCGATTTTAATTAATTAATTTTAAAAGTACAAGTTAGTTATCAATAATCAGATTTCATAAATCTAATTACTCATATTTCTTCTTACTTTTTGTAACTCATATATATATATATATATATATATATATATATATATATATATATATATATATATATATATATATATATATATATATATGAAAAAGTTCATGCGAGAACCATTCTTAGTGCGAGAACCACGAGAACCAATCTGAGCCGTCCAATTCCCCCTGTTTCAATGTCATTGCCCACCCATGAATTCTTCACATGCACCCTGCCACACTCTATCCCTCCACGCTCACCATCCATGAAACTTCCCATATCCAAGGAACGCCCGAGATTGGTTCTCGCGTCTCGCATGAACTCTCCCCTGTATATATATATATATATAAGGGAAGGTTCATTTAATAACCGTTTTTAATGCATTACCGCGAGAAACATTTGTGGCTATTGATAATTATTAATCTAAGGTTAATATTAACTAGTGGCAAAAATGTAATTAATTAAAATACAATCATCATTTTCATTTTCATAATATCCTAGAAGGGTTTTTAAGCAAATTATCTAAATAAAGGAGGGACCACATACCCTCACTTCTTTAAAGCTAAAGTATCTACGAAACGCAACTGTATTAAAATACAAAAATTATACCAAATTAATATCTCATCCGGTGGCATGCCGATACTAGTGCGAAAACTGTTGTTGTAGGAAAATTACGCTAGTAGGAGATAAGTATCTCAACTACCACTGAAATCCAAAACACAAGCTCGCAACATATCCTCGAGAGTCTGAATCGTACTCTCACTCTCACTGTCTGTGAGGAAAAGGGGTACAAAAATGCAACCTTGTTACAGGTCGCTATTAAACTTCTCTCAAAATCTAGAAGTGAACCTCGTATCCCTGTCGGACACCACTGGCACCGGCACACCATACATAGAGATTAGCTCTTTCACATATACATCAGCTAATGTTGCCGACGAGAAAGTTCGCAAATCGGTATAGAGTGTGCACTCTTCGTCAACCTATCCACAACAAACCAAATAGTATCAAAGTTTCTCGGTGTTCGAGGTAGCTTGGTGATGAAACCCATCATGATGTGCTCCAACTTCTATTCCGTAATTTCCAACGGCCGTGGTTTCCTAATGTACTCTAAGTTATACATGTTTTTAGTATAATTTCCCGTGCTTTAAACTACAATTTTCGTGAATTACGCGTATTATAACAATTATCCTTTGTTTTCACATTGTAGGTATATTTTGGCTTTTCGGAAACAAATCAAAGTAAAACAGAAGAAATCAGAAGAAAAGCTGAAAAACTATACGTACTAATACAATAGGGTTGTGATTGGTATTTCTTTTTCTTAGTGATGGTAAAGCAGGGAGATTGGCTATTTTAGTAGAAAGGGAAGCTAGAGGCATCAAATGGCGAAGAGAGCCGGTTTTGCAGGGAAGGAATGGGAAATCGTCAAAGATGACTTCTTTGTTGTCGAACAAAGGGCTAAATACCACCGCTGATTCTCTGAGCCAGGATCCAGACTGGTCGAGATAGATGATGGCACCTTTTGGATCTTCCCTAAATAAAGACAACAACTTGGCTTCCAAAACTTGACTTCTATACTCCTCCCCTCGTGGCTATTGTACGAAGTCTCATATAATTCTTGCCCGATGGGTGTTCCACAAGGAGATGTGGTCTAATTCGGCCATTTTAGCAATAATATTGCTCTTCAGATTGATAATGGCCTCTATTTCGGAATCCGTAATTGGAATCGTATCACTTTTACGCCCCAACCGGTATATCCAAATCCTTCTCTTGATGAAAGCTTTCACGGAATCCATATTCGTCTCCTTAAGGCCGGCATCCATCAGATTAGCGCGGGCGTTTTGGGGGGTTGGCGAGTTGACCTGTTCGCCATTATGCTCTGCTAATACGTCTAGATTGAAGGACGCCCAACCTGAGCCTCCACCGCCACTCCCCATGTTTCCTTGCAGATACAGACATCCCACCACCGGACGCTAAGAAAGCCACACCTTACAACAATAAGCATTTGACCTTACAACCATAAACATTTAACCTTACAGCCTACCTTATGGCCTTAAGGTAAGCCATAAGCCTATTTCGGCCGTTGTTCAAGCTTACAACCCAAGTGGCCAAGTAGATCTAACATTATCTTTTGAACACCAGAGCTTATGGCCGTAAGTATTTGACCTTACAACCATTATTTGAACGTTCAGATCTAGTTGCCCAAGTTGCCAAGTTGTTTCTAACATTATTTTGAGCGAATCTTAAGCTTAAGGTCATAAGTATCCAGGCTTACAGCCGTAAGCCTCCCTTGCAGACTAGTATTTAAACAACCCTCAATCGATGGTATGGTGATACACTTTGTTGCACTTTTCTACACTTTTCTCCATACTCTCCGCTCCTAAACACTATAGAAACATTAGGAGAGGTCCTTCAATGTTCCTAAAGCCAAAGGTGTTCTTTTCATTATTTAGAAGCTTAGCACCATCAAAAGAGCATTATATTCATCACATTCATCATTGTTCTTCATTTTGGTATACTCTAACCTTAATTTCAAGAATGTATGAATCTGATTCGGTTGATGTTTATGATGTATTGTTATGATTATGGGCTAGAAACATTGATTCATCTAGACAAAGATGGATCCTAGCTAGTTAATGATGTATCTGCTACATTGATTATGTTTTGATGAATTTATGAATTTGAGTAATCATGGTTTAAAGTTGTAGCGTGTTTAACTATTTTGTCAACACATTAAAGTCTTGTGGGTGTTTTTATTCATGATAATGTTGAAAAACTTTATGTTGGAATATCTATATTCAAGTGTATGTATATTTCAAGCTTGTATGCTCATGTTGGTTTCTCACTAGAAATGGTGGTTATCTCCATGGTCGTATTCGGTATGTACATTTGGGACACTACCTTAGAAATGAAGGGTGTTGATTTGGTGTGTTGGATTTGTAGTTAAGTATATGTCCTTATACTTGTGATTTGAAAAGATCTTGTGTTTGTTGTGTTGTTCTAAGTGTTTGGTAATAAAGGAATTGACTTTCAAGAAATTAAAGCAATACTTTTGTCAACCTTTGGTTTTACAAGCATGAGTTAAAACATGTTTACTTTAATTCAAAAGCTTAAAACAAATAAACATGATTTTTAAATGGATTTATCATTATATGATGTTTGTAGCATCTATCTTATTACCATAATAAGTTAGGAGTATTCAAAGTTTAGGTGAATCCCCATTTGAGTTTGAATCTATCTCTTGTATTAATTGTTGTGTGAAGTGTGAATCCAATTAGCTTAACTTTATTTTAACTCATAGTTTTAATTGCAATTTCATCCTAGTAATGGTAGTTTAATTGTAGATAATTGGGTGTTTGATGATAGAGTAATCTTAGCTTATTCTACCATTCTGATAATTGATTTGTTAGAGAATAATATTGATCCAATTTCGGTAGTTGTCGTTCCTTGTAATTATATACTTGGTTATATAAAAATATACTACACACGTGGTACACTGCCCGTGTGTGCTGTATTATTTCATATTTCCATATTTTAAAACTCTACTTGTGAAAGCTTTTAATCATCTTATAACCGTTGCATACGACACACACCATTTCTCGTCCAGTCTCTGTCGCTTAACTTTAACTCTCAAGCCCGTCAAATATTTTTCTACGAACCTTGCAACGTCTCGCTTTACTTCGGGCCACCAATCATCTATTTCAAGTCCCAATACATCTTTGTAGCCCACTCACGGATTAAACTAAAATTTCGACTTATGGGCTTCATTCAGCTAGTCCTAACATCTTCCGTCATCGGTACCCATATCCGTTCGTCTGTAACGTGTTAACATATCCTGATTGTCTCAAACTAAATTCTTCACTTGGTCCTTAATCCCTTTCTTTTTGTGATTTTCCTTCTTGATTTCCTCTACTTGTGCTGCCCCAAATTAAATCAAACAACGAAGTAATCATTGTTAATAGTAAGAAGTTCACCTTCAATAGCATATACCCCGACTTCCGGCTCAATGCGTCGGCCACCACATTGGCCTTGCCGAGATGGTACAAAATTTCACAATCGTAGTCTTTAACTACATACAGCCATCTCCGCTGTCGTATATTCAGGTTTTTTGATCTGCAAAGTATTTCAGACTCTTGTGATCAGTATATATATAGTATGCTTCACTCCATAAAGATAATTCCTCTACATTTTTAGTGCAAAGACCAGGGCCGCAAGTTCTAATTCATTAGTCGGGTAGTTATTCTCGTGTGGTTTCAATTGTCTTAAAGCATATGTGTTGGGAAAATGATCTCATCAGTTTGAATTTGATGAGACAAAGTTAAGTTTGTAAGATGAGTTCTACATATAACTTAAACAGAATTATGAAGCTTAGTCAGACTGAACACTTAGAGTAATTCAGACTGAGTATAAGCTGAATATAAGCTGAGCATATGTTGATCAGTTTATATTATACCTTAGCTTGTTTATTAATATGTTTAATAATCTGTGTATGTTACATAAGGTATATATCGAGTATTCAGCTTGATGTGTTTCAAGCTGAGTGACTCAGCTCAAAAGCAGAGTCAGCTCGACAGAGTTGCTAAATATGTTTTAGTCAACTAAGTTAGACTTCTAAGAATGAGTTTATCAATGTACGTGTTAGTTCATGTATGAATTCAGATTTGTTCTCGAAGAACTCAGCTTGATGAGTTTCAAGCTGAGTAACTCAGCCTGACTAAAGAAGTCAGCTTAAAAGAATTTGAATGTGTTTTAAATTCTGTTTTAACTTTCTATATCTACGGCGTGGATAAGAAGACTCCAGAATCAAGATTGAAGATTGAAGACTCAAGATAAGAAGATTCGAGATTCAAGATTCCGGTTTATCCGAAAGTTAGTTAGCGAATTAGGCTAAGTCTAGTTTGTTAGGAACCGTAGCAACAGGATTATAAATACTTATCTCCTGATAAGTTTAGAGGTACGCCTCAGTACGACTTAGATTCGATAACAACTAAGTGTTGCAGAGCCAAACCTCACCTCATCGTATGTGTTACGAGTCTTGATTCAGTATCAAGATTTAATCACAGATTACCAAAGAAGTTCGTGTGTTTGAATTAATCACATCAGTTGTGATATTGGTAAGTAATCATGTGTTGATTCAATCTGTGAAAATCCTGTTTAGAGAGTCGTCGGTATCTATAATTATATGTTAATTATAGATATCTAAGTTTGAGAGATTTATATTAGGTGATTATATATCAAGAGTTTCTTACTTGATAGTCATTGTAATCATCTTCTTATTCAAAGCATTGTAATCATCTTCTGATTAATAAAAGCATTTGATTGGTTGTGGTTTGATTTACTGTGTGTGACACTTTTCTTTGATTTGTTCAATTTCCGCAGAAAGTGTATTCAACCCCCCCTTCTACACACTGTTGCTTGTTGTTACTCTCTCGTACAAGGGATCAACAACTGGTATCAGAGCAGGCTGAACGATTTCATCAGTTGAATAGTTCAAGATTCTGAGAAAGATTGAAATGTCAACAAGCTATACTTCATCTAACTTTCCTCAGATGTCTGCAAAAGGATGTCCCATATTTGATGGATCTGACTACCCAATGTGGAAGTTCAGAGCCATGCTGTTCCTCAAGTCCATTGACAACCGTATGTCGGATGTTGTCACTAAAGGACCAATTATCCCCAAGATTCCTGCCACTGTCAGTGATTCGTCTCCTGGCAAATCTGAAAAGGAAACAAGAAAGCCTGTTGCATCATGGACTGATGAAGATTGGAAACTTTTCAATCTAGATAATAAGGCTAAAAGTGTTCTAGCGAATTCCCTCACAAATGAAATTCTGCGCACTGTGACTGGGTGTCAAACCGCAAAGGATATCTGGGATACGCTGAGTGTCACTTATGAGGGCACGGATCTGGTCAAGCAGCAAAAGAAGAATCACTTGAATAGATCGTATGAAAACTTCTTTTCAAAGAAGAATGAAACCTTGGCAGATTTGTTCACAAGGTTTCACTGCTTGATAAATGACCTACTTAGTGTGGGTGTAAAGAGAGATGAAGCTGAGCTCGTGCTGAAATTTCTGGATGTGTTACCAGAAAGGTTCAATAAGGTAACCACTGCACTTAGGGCTGGAGGAACATTACACATGTATAACCTACAGTCCATCTATGGGTTCTTGCTGAATCATGAACAGATCATAGAACACAAAAGAGCTTCTCAACAACAACTAAAAGAATCTTTGGACAAAACAGAAGTTGCATTAGTTGCACAGAAGAAGAAGAAAGGTTCAAAAGTTATGGTTGTTGAATCTGAGACTGAGTCATAATCTCAAGCTGACCACTCAGACTCAGACTCAAGTGATATTGATGATGTTCAGATCATCACTGAGCAAATAGCCATGTTAGCTAGACGTTTAAGAAAAGCTCAAAGGGGAAGAGGAAGATCTGACAGGAGCAAAGGAAAGAGTTCCTTTGATCCCAAGAATGTTGTGTGCTTCAACTATCAGAAAAAGGGACATATAGCTGCTGAGTGCAGATCTAAGAAGATAGGATCAACATCTGTTGTTGATAAGAATGCTTATAGAGCTGATAAGTACAAAAAGAAGTACACTCAGCTCAAGAAATCAAAGCCTGAAGACAAACCCAGTGGAAAAGGTTTATATGCTGAAACCTGGGATACAGAATCATCTACCTCAGATGATGATGTATGTCTAATGGCTCAAGAAGATGAAGAGCTAGAATTGGATGAGGTTGATTATGGTCAGTCTGAATCAATCTTTGAAGCTGACATGAAGGAAGCTGAGGAAAAGAGCAAACTGAGTGATTGGGATCCTGCTTCCATGTACAAAGTCAGTAACTTCTACTCTTATACAAATGAGGAGAAAGGTCTTGCTTTTGATTATTTGCTAAATGATTTCAAGACCATCCTTAAATCTCAGACTGACCTCAAAGCCGAAATTGCAAAACTGAAGGACGAGATTAAGGAAAATAAATCTCTCATTGATGTTGGTAAGAAAGCACAGTGTGACCTTGAATGTCAGAGGCACATTAATAAACTTCTTAGTGAAGAACTTCAGGAAGCAAAAGACAAAGCTGATCAACTTCAAAAGATCACTGAGTCTTGATGTAAGTCATCAAAGCTTACTGAACAGTGCATAAACCAACAGATACCTAAACAGGTTAAGGCTGTACTTAGAGGTGACTATCACACAGCAGCTTATGTAGCTGATGATGAGATAGCAAGTACAGATTCTGAGGAAGATAGACAACTGATTGAATCTCATAAATCAGCCTCAGAGAAAAGACATGATTCAAACCTAAAATTCAATATGTTTGTGAAGGCCAAAGATCATGGAAATGAGTGCTCAACATCCAAACAATATGGTAAGTCTGTGTTGGACAGATTAGGCACTCAGCATGTTCAAAGAACTTCAGTCATAGAAAGGCTTATTCCAAATCCTTTCAAAAGACAAAATTCTCTATCTGGATCGGAGAGAAGTTATAAGAACTGGAAGACCACTGTAAGTCAGAGGTCAAATCACAATAATGGTAAGTCCAAAGTTGTTGATCTTGGTAAGTCTAAGAAGATCAACAGTGGTAAGTCCAAACCTGTTGAACTGGTGAGTCCAGTAGGCATGACAAAGGTAAGTCCAAAGTCATGCAGAAGAAGGTTGTTAGTCAATCTTCTCAGGATAACAAACAGAGACCTGACAAAGGTAAGTCCAAAGTCAGTGATCACCAGGTGAATCAGCTTGCAAATAAAGTTGAGAAGTTATCCACAACATACAATCCTAAAACTGAAAGTAAATTCTCACAAGGATTGTTAGACACTCTACCTCCTGTCATCATTGGAAGAAGGAGATGCTATAAATGCAGAAGTAGAGGTCATGAGGCTAAGGACTGTGATGCTGAAATCTCAAGGCCTGAGCAAGAACAAACTGATCAGCCTACACAGGATTCAGTTCCTGCTCAAGCTGAGCAGTCAGTTCAACAAGATTAAGCTGCTAAGTGTTCCTCATCTGAACCCACCAAGAAGTGGGTTCCAAAGCAAAACTAATGTGTTTAGTCTTTATATCATGTGCAGGGTTCAAGTAAATGGTACTTGGATAGTGGATGTTCAAGTCACATGACCGGATGGAAAGGACTTCTCAGTGATTTCCAGGAAGATGAAGGTCCTAATGTAACATTTGGTGACAATTCCCATGGAAGAACCAAAGGCTATGATGCAAGCTGGTAAAGTCACTTTCCAGAGAGTTGCATATGTCAAAGGCCTCAAATACAACCTGATTAGTATCAGTCAATTGTGTGATGAGGACAATGTTGTTACTTTTAGGAAGAAAGCAGGAACAATTTATAATGCTAAGGGAAAGCCTGTATTAATAGCTAAAAGAGAAAGAGATGTGTATCTACTTGATCTTAATTCTGCTGATCCCAATAATGAAACCTGCTTGTATTCCCATTATGTTCCTGAGCTGAGTTGGTTATGGCATAAAGGTTTGTCTCATTTGAACTTTAAAAATATAAATATGCTGTCCAATAAAGAGTTAGTCTCTGTATTACCAAAAATCACATTTTTCTTTGACACGATTCACCTGGGTAATATTCCTAAAAGCCAAAAGTGAGGATACCCTGGAGATAATAGGTTTCATCAAAAGGGAAGAGTTGCAGAAAGGTTTGTCTGTAAAGCAACTCAGAAGTGATCATGGGACTGAGTTCAGGAACTCAACCCTTGAAAGCTTCTTTGAACAAAAATGAATATTACAAAATTTCTCATCTGTCAGAACTCCACAACAAAATGGTGTTGTTGAAAGGAGAAATAGAACCTTAATTGAGGCTGCAAGGACAATGCTATATGAGGCAGGATTGAAACTCTATTTCTGGGATGAAGCTGTTAATACAGCCTGCTATACTCAGAATAGGTCAATCATTGTCAAAAGACATGGAAAGACTTCATATGAAATGTATAAGTCTAGAAAGCCCAATATAGGTTATTTCCATATCTTTGGTTCAAAATGTTATGTGCTAAATCAAAGAGATCAGCTCCATAAGTTGGAACCCAAAGCTGATCCTGGAATATTTGTTAGTTATTCCTCAATCTCCAAATCATACAGAGTATATAACTCTAGGAGAAAGGCCATTGAAGAATCAATTCATGTTTCATTTGATGAAGACAGTATTGATCAAGCTGAGAAAAGTCAAGTTGACTCCGTTAGTCTGAGTGAGCTTGAAAGGCCAAGGGAAATCAACATGTCAAATCCTATGTATGTCATAGGAGATGATAGTGATGATGATGTGTGTTCATCAATGAAATCATCACAAGCTGAGAAAGATGATGAGTTTATCAATCCTTTTGGAGCTGATGTCACTCAGACTGAGAATCTCAGTGATAATCAGTTTGTTGACAATGCTGCTGTTGAGACTGAGGAGATAAGTTCACCTCAAGGTTCTCAACATCACTCATATTCAGAACCTGACTCTCCAACTACCACATTTAAATTCCTCAAAGATCATCCTCAAGATCAAATCATTGGAAATGTCCAAGAGAAAGTCATGACCAGATCTAAGGCTACAGCTAACTATGCTGCTCACTTTGGTTTTCTGTCTAAGATGGAACCAAAGAAGACTGAGGAAGCCTTAGCAGATGAGGATTGGATTGATGCTATGCAAGAGGAATTAAATAAGTTTGAGAGGAATAAAGTCTGGACCCTTGTCCCTGCCCCCAAAGATCATTCAATTATAGGCACTAAATGGGTCTATAGAAATAAAATGGACAAGGATGGAGTGATAGTTAGGAACAAAGCCAGGCTGGTAGCACAAGGGTATAAGCAAGAGGAAGGAATCGATTATGATGAGACCTTTGCCCTGTTGCTAGAATTGAAGCTATACGGCTGTTCCTGGCTTATGCAGCATATAAAGACTTCAAAGTCTATCAAATGGATGTGAAGAATGCTTTCCTAAATGGAAAACTTCAGGAGGAAGTCTATGTGAAACAACCTCCTGGCTTTGTCAGTTCAAAGTTTCCACATCATGTATATAAGTTGGACAAGGCTTTGTATGGTCTTAAACAAGCTCCAAGAGCTTGGTATGATACACTGTCCACTTATCTACTATCCATGGATTTCACCAGAGGTAGTATATATAAGACACTCTTTATTAAAAAGAGCAAAGGACAGGTGATTCTTGTACAAATCTATGTGGATGATATTATTTTTGGTTCAACCAATGAATCTCTGTGTGAGTGGTTCTCCAAAATAATGTCACAAAAGTACAAGATGAGTATGATGGGTGAGATGACATATTTCCTAGGCCTACAAATTCAACAAAAGCCTGATGGAATTTTCATCAATCAAAGAAAATATGTTTTGGATTTGATAAAGAAATATGGTTTTGATTCAAGTTCAACCATGAAAACACCCATGTCACCAGCTGTCAAGCTGAGTAAAGACTCAGATGGTAAGTCTGTGTGTCAGTCTACCTACAGAGGAATGATAGGTTAATTACTCTATTTGACAGCTAGTAGACCTGATATCATGTTTGCTACATGTGTTTGTGCAAGATATCAGGCTGATCCTAAAGAATCACATCTTCAAGTTGTGAAAAGGATCTTTCGGTACCTAAAAGGTACACCAAATCTAGGACTTTGGTATCCAAAGGACTCTGGATTTGAGTTAGTTGGTTTTTCTGATGTTGACTATGTTGGGTGCAAGTTAGATATAAAATCAACCACTGGAGGATGTCAATTGCTTGGAGGTAAATTAGTAAGCTGGACTAGTAAGAAAAAGAACTCAGTGGCTACTTCAACTGCTGAAGCTGAGTATGTTGCAGCAGGGAGCTGTTGTGCTCAAATCTTGTGGATGCAGCATCAGCTTCAGGACTTTGGGATGAGTTTCAAGAAAACTCATATCTTCTGTGATAACCAAAGTGCAATAGCCATCACTTACAATCCAGTATTTCACTCAAGAACCAAGCATATTGAAATTAGACATCACTTCATAAGGGACATCATGGAAAAAGGTAAAGTTGACATTAAATTTATCTCCACTGATGACCAATTAGCAAATATCTTTACTAAGCCCCTTGATGAAAAGAGGTTTATGTATCTGCTAAGTAAATTGGGTATGCTCAACCCCTAGCTAAGTGTCTAAAATTTGAGTTCTCAGTTTGACAGAGACTAAGTGTCTTAAGCTGGGTGCACAGTTTATAAATAAGTTTTCATAAACTGATCTATATGTCAAACTGAATAATGAGTTCACACGTTTGGTCAGTTCCAAACATAATTCAACTACTCAGTGTAGTTGAACTGACTAAGTGTCATTAAGTCTGAGCTATGTGCTTAACTCACACTGTGTGATTGGTTCACTCGTTTGGTAAGTTCCAAACATATTTTACCTACTTAGTGTAGCTAAAATTACATGTTTATGTCCGTCTTAAACATAAATGACTAAGTGTCATTGAGCCTGAGCTGTGTGCTCTACTCAAGCTGAGTATCAATCTCAAGCTGAGTGCTCCACTCAAGCTGAGTGCTTGAATCAAGCTGAGTGCTTGTCTTCGACTGAGTAATATGTTTACTCAGCTTGGTGTGTCCAATCTATGAATTAATTACTACGTGTTATTAATTTTTCTGTCCATACGCATTTGAATCAGTTTCAATTCGTATCGTATATCAATTGTGTATTGATATATTTACAAAGTGTTTATAATCTTATTATTTGTTAATATTCTTATTTTACACTTGTATCCGTTGGAGAATGATGTGTTTCTACCCTCTAACTGTTACGTCAAGCCGTAATTTTTCGGTGTAACGGTTTAAAAAGGGATTCCAACGGTAATTTTTCTCTCTCCTCGAAAAGGTATATATAAAGACTTTAACCGCATATTAGAGGTTTACGCTTCAACTTCTCATCTCTAAACCTCTCACCTGCCTATATACCTTTCAACACATTTGCTATGTGCAATTCCCAGTTCCATCGACTTTGAAACCCTAACTCGCTCGGTGCGAAGATCTTTGCTCAGTGCAACGAAATTAGTTACTCAGTGTAATCTGAAATTTCATCGATGGAAGGAACCACTCTCATTCTCAGTGATCGAATGGTTCGTGGTGCTGCCTTGAAAAACAACGGATTACCGCTGATCAAAATCAACAATCAGCGTGCTTGTCTTGATATCCCTGCGAGGAAACAGGGGAGAGGATATGAAGCATGGGTTGCTTATATTCGGAAATGCCCTTTGGCATTTGATTTCATTGGAGCGTCTGTTCACATCGTTCCACAGCACCTTTTGGAGTTCTGGTACACGTGCACATTCAATCAGAACAGAGGAGAGATTATTGGCACTGTTCTTAATGGCGATAGAACAGTGGCCATCACGGTTCAAGGGCTAAGGGATGTTCTTCGACTCCCTGTTCAAGATGTGTTCGAGCCCACCGTGACTAGACAAGTGGCGAGGTCATTTCTACCTCAAATGGGTCACCCTCAAACTGAAGGGGTGATTAAGAAGGCCACTTTCCCAACCAGCTGGGGCTTCATGGTTTCCACAGTGGTACGTTCACTGGGGACCAAGGTTGGCGGCTTGGACCAAGTTAACGAGTTTGAAATGCAGCTGCTGTATAACATGTTCTTTGATCGTCGTATCGACTATGCACAGCTCTTTTTCAACGAGCTCAAGGTCCAAGTACTGAAGACCACCAGGGATCTTCATGTGCCTTTCATAAGATACTTGTCCCTGGTGATTGAGGCTGAGTTGGGGGATTTATATGAAGCTGGATGGGATGTGTTCCCTGTTCTAACTCTCAGTCCAAAGATGTTTAACAATGACATCTTCCCAGAGCAAGAGGGTCTAAGTGGTCCAATGCTCATGGTAGCTGAGGGAGTTTCATCTGCAAGTGGAGATGAGGGATCGAATCAAGGGGGAGCTTCTCACGCTGACACCGAGGTTCAGGCTGAGCTCTCTGCTCAAGCTGAACCAGCTCATACAAAAGCTGCTTCAAGTAAAACCTCTCCACTTTCTCTTTCTTCTCACTTTTCTCCATCTACATTTAGAGATAAGACTGCAGTGGAACCAACTCAGTCTAACCCGTCTCCTCCACCTTCATTCCATCTACAATTCCAATCTGAAGCCACCCCTAGTATGCCCACTGCTGCTAGGGAGAATATCCAAACCTACCAAAGAAAAACTGCCAAAGGTGGTGCCACTCCTAAAGGCATCACTGGAGCTGAGATCACATTGATCCCTCCGGCAGGAGTTGAGGGGGAGACGCCTACTCTCAAGGTGTCGACCTCACGGCTCATTCAAACCCAACAGC
Source organism: Pulicaria dysenterica (assembly GCA_947179395.2). Classification (NCBI taxonomy): domain Eukaryota; kingdom Viridiplantae; phylum Streptophyta; class Magnoliopsida; order Asterales; family Asteraceae; genus Pulicaria; species Pulicaria dysenterica. The sequence goes on from OX359293.1 coordinate 47,820,135, forward strand.
CTAAACCGGGTGTGGTGTCTACTCAGCCCACACTTGCTCGTGCCATGGGAGAGCCTATTTCTGTGCCTGAACAGACACATTATGGTTACATTGAACATATGACCAATCCCCAGGGTCAATCACCCCCCTCTTTACCCAAAAGCCAACCACCAACCCATACACTTCACGTCTCGAGCCCTATTCGTCCTATTCACTTCTCACACTCTCTTGCACGATCTGTCAATGATTCATCTTCAAACCAAGATGAATCACAGGATCCAAACTCTGGTGCAAATGAATTTGAAGGTATACACCAACCTTTGGATGATGCACCCAAAGACTCTCCTCACACTAATACTGCCTCCTCAGGCATCCAGCAATTGAAAGAATATGTTGCTACTCAGTTTGGTTTGTTCCATCTCAAGCAGAAGAAGCACAAACGCCAAGTCTATCAAAGGCTTGAGAAGCTGACAAAGGATGTTCAAGAGATTGCCTCTGCAGTTGCTGCACTCCAACAACAAAGGACTTCAAACCCTATCGATGATGACAAAAAGAGGGAGAAGGTTCAAGCTGATACTGAAGCTGAGCTAGTTCGAGCTGAAGCTGAAGCTCTTCTAGTTCTAGCCAAAGGAGCAGAGAGGCAAGCTCAGGCTGAGGGGGAGCTGGAAGATAGGGAAGATGAACCTGCATCAAAGAAGCAAAAGATTTCAAAATCTAAGTATGAAGCTGACGAGGGTTCTGAAACTGAGCAGGAAACTGAAGAAGAAAAGGCTACGAGAGAACTAATCGAGATGCTAGAGAAAGAAGAAGTAAATGAGCTCAATATCTCTGTAGCTGAATTAAAGAAGAGAAAAGAAAAAGAGCAACTGGATCAAGAAAAAGAAAAGTTAAAGAAAGCTTTAGCTGAAGCTGAAGCTGACTATAATGGTCCAAGACCTGATCCTATCCCATATTCAGATGCTGAAATACAAGAATGCTATTTCAGAAGAAACATCAGTGAAGATATCAAAGGCATGACCTTGAGCAGATTCAATGGAGCTGTCATCCTCAACTTTGAATTTGAAAATGGATCAACCATGGGGATGGATCTGAGATACGTTCACAGGATGGGCTACCTAGAGTGGAACAGAATTCTGATGATGCTTAAGAAATTCAAACGAAGCCAAATAAAGCAAGAAATCTTTACTGAAGTCTCAAAGTTGATCAAAAGGGCTGAGGAGCTGAGATATGTTACAGTTCCTGGACCACAATGGGAAAAACTGTTTGATATACCTGAAGGTGTGGAATTCACTGAAAATACATTCATTAATGCACCTATTCAGGGATTTATGTTCAAGGATCAGGAAGGCAAACCTAGCTTCATCAAATTTAATGAAGTATGCTATTTGAAAGCTAAGGATGCTGCCTATATAAGAACTTACTGTGGAAACACTGACTCAAATCAGCTATTGAAGTACAAGCTAAATAAACTAATCAAAGTTCATCACAAAGAATTCAGAGGAAGTGAAGAAGCTGAAAAGTTACTATATGAAGTAACTAAAGAAATTATCAACTGGGAGCTTCTACACCCTGAATTTGTACAATAGATTAGTTCTATTATAAATATTAGATTAGTTCTAATATTTTTGTAAGCACTATGTGTGCATGATCTAAGTGATTAACAACTTTTGTATTATGATCAGTTCTATTAATACAAATATAAAGCTTGATATGTTCAACTGTATTATGATGTGTTCATAGCTATAAGTCTGATAAGTTCAGCTTAATGAATAAATGATAAGTTCTTATTCATTAACATAATTAGTTGGTATGTTCAACTAAAAATTGGTGTGTTCCAATTTAAATTGATAAGTTCAATTAATATTGATAAGTTCAATAAATATTTGATCAGTTCAAATAATAAAATCTTAATAAGTTTAAGATTTAAAACATAATTCTGTTAAACAAACTTAAGAACCGTTTGATGGTTTTGTCATCATCAAATAGGGGGAGTTTGTTGGGAAAATGATCTCATCAGTTTGAATTTGATGAGACAAAGTTAAGTTTGTAAGATGAGTTCTACATATAACTTAAACAGAATTATGAAGCTGAATATAAGCTGAGCATATGTTGATCAGTTTATATTATACCTTAGCTTGTTTATTAATATGTTTAATAATCTGTGTATGTCACATAAGATATATATCGAGTATTCAGCTTGATGTGTTTCGAGCTGAGTGACTCAGCTCAAAAGCAGAGTCAGCTCGACAGAGTTGCTAAATATGTTTTAGTCAACTAAGTTAGACTTCTAAGGATGAGTTTATCAATGTACGTGTTAGTTCATGTATGAATTCAGATTTGTTCTCGAAGAACTCAGCTTGATGAGTTTCAAGCTGAGTAACTCAGCCTGACTAAAGAAGTCAGCTTAAAAGAATTTGAATGTGTTTTAAATTATGTTTTAACTCTCTATATCTACGGCGTGGATAAGAAGACTCCAGAATCAAGATTGAAGATTGAAGACTCAAGATAAGAAGATTCAAGATTCAAGATTCCAGTTTATCCAAAAGTTAGTTAGCGAATTAGGCTAAGTCTAGTTTGTTAGGAACCGTAGCAACAGGATTATAAATACTTATCTCCTGATAAGTTTAAAGGTACGACTCAGTACGACTTAGATTCGATAACAACTAAGTGTTGCAGAGCCAAACCTCACCTCATCGTATGTGTTACGAGTCTTGATTCAGTCTCAAGATTTAATCACAGATTGCCAAAGAAGTTCGTGTGTTCGAATTAATCACATCAGTTGTGATATTGGTAAGTGATCATGTGTTGATTCAATCTGTGAAAATCCTATTTAGAGAGTCGTCAGTATCTATAATTATATGTTAATTATAGATATTTAAGTTTGAGAGAATTGAGAGATTTATATTAGGTGATTATATATCAAGAGTTGCTTACTTGATAGTCATTGTAATCATCTTCTTATTCAAAGCATTGTAATCATCTTCTGATTAATAAAAGCATTTGATTGGTTGTGGTTTGATTTACTGTGTGTGACACTTTTCTTTGATTTGTTCAATTTCTGCAGAAAGTGTATTCAACCCCCCCTTCTACACACTGTTGCTTGTTGTTACTCTCTCGTACAAGGGACCAACAATATGTCATCACCTTTCCTCTCTGCATTAGTACACATCCTAAGCCATGCATAACAATAAACCACTAAATCTTCCATTTTCTTCTAGTAGGGTTAAATTAGGAGCTTCACATAACAGTTGTTGTAGCGTCTCGAAAGCTGTGTATTGTGCGCTTCCCCACACAAGCTTCTCACTCTTCTTTGTTAACTTTGTAAGCGTAGTTGCAATCTTCAAAAAAATCTTGTATAAAGCGTCTGTAATATTCCGCCAAGCCTAGGGAACTTCTAATTTCTGTTGGGATTTTCGGTTGCTGCCATTTCCAAACGGCCTCAATTGGAAAATACTTTTACTAAACCACTTGACGATAAAAGATTTTCATATACATTAAGTGAATTGGCGATGCTCTACTCTAAATTTAGTATTATTCTTTTAACATTAGCTTCACACTTGTCTTTTGTTTCTTAAGCTGAGTGCACAATTAAATTATAAGTTTCAATTTAGTTGAGTATTCAAGCTGAGTGATAAGTTTCACAACTTTTTGGTAAGTACCAAGTGTGTTTTTATCACTATGGGTATGTTTGGTTGGACAAAAAGGAATGACAAAGGAATGGAATAGTTCATTACCATTCCATCCGCATGTTTGGTTGCTTTCTCGGAATAGAATGAATCATTAATATAGTATGTTTGGTAAAGAGGTTCAGACATTGAAATGTAATAAATAAATAAACAATGACTAAAATGTCATGTATTAAAAAAAAGCTATACCTTAAATTAAGTAACTTCATATATAAAAATTTATTTTAAATACACTTTACACGTCTTAAAAATATTGATAAATATGAAATCTACGAGATTGTCATTAATACGATATTTTAAAAATGACAATTTTTTTCTTAAAATGATCTTTACATATGACATTTTAAAAAAAGATACTTTTTTTTATATATTTTTATTGAAAACGCTACTTTCTTTATCAAATTTTCATATTTTATATACACATTTCTAAATGTATTTTACTTTTAACTAGTTATTAATTTAATAAAAGTATGTAAATCAATAACTTATTATATAGAAAGATTAATCATGAAAAAATAAAAAAAACTTAGTTAAAAATATTATAGTAAATATCTTTTTTAATAAATTTTATAAATATCTAGAAAATATTTATTAATGTTAGTAGACGAAATTTTAAAAAAATTAGATTAATTAATAAAGTTCATTCCATTCCATGATGGAATGAGGAAAAAACACTTCTCCCCTATGAAATAAAATGAAAGGAATCACATTACTTGTGTAATGGGTCATTTCATTCCTTTGTGATAAGCAAACATGTTTTTTCAATTACGTAGGAATGAGTTATTCCATTCATTCTCTCATTCCTTCGTACCAAACATTATCCAGGTGTATTAATTCATTGATTTGACTATGTCTCATAAATTTTTGACCAAGTGACATGAGGCTAAGTTGAATGGTCGGTCTAAACCAAGTAGTTAATTCCATATTCTTTGGTAGGTTCCAAATCATGTTTCAATTACCACGTGCAGTGGCGGATCCAGGAAATTTTTATACGGGGGCATCATTCGTAAAGATGGTAAGATGACGTATGCCTTAAGTAATGAAAATAAAATAATTTTGATTAAACCGGGTCGGGTCAAGATCAAAATCAAAAGTGAGAGCCAAGAAAATGGTCAAAAAACCTAAACGAGTAAAGTTCTATTCCCGAGTTTTATGTAATAAAGGAAAGGGAATGATTTGAATGGATAGTTTACGCTAATGTTACTATGAAATCTATCCTCCTTAAAGTAAGAGAATTTGGAAGGAAAAAATTTATCCCCGTCTTTTTCCTCTCCTCTTCTTATTACAATCAAGAGCATGCCGTAAATCTAAAGTATTACTTCACGTGTGATTGATTTCCAGCTCAACTGAATTGGGAAAGTCCCAAATTGACTGTTATTTTTATTTTGTTTATTCAGTTTCAATGTAACGGTGTAAACTTAGTATAATAAATTTGTTTTTACAATTTATTAGATTCTAGGCACCAATCATGGTGAGTATAATGGATAATTGCAATCATCAACGATAACTTTCGTAACAACCCAAACCCCGCAACACGATATTATCCGTTTTGCCCCACTGACGCACGGTTTTATTCCTAGTATGAAACACTATTCCACCCAAAAGGCCTCGTAATGATATGGGACGGATGTTACAAGTTCTCTCTCATCTACAAAGGTATAAATAACAATAATAGCTACAATTCAGAATTTTCCGACAATCTTTTCATCTTCTTAACTCTGAAACGCTTCTAAAATCTTTTCGAAGTAAGCCCTCCGAGTGCTAAAAACCTCATTGCTCCATGCAAATTTTGTGATTTCACTCGGTTTGAAAGAAATCAATTCATAAGTTCGAATACAAAGGAGGGCACCATTCTAAATGTGGATGATAGAATGGTAAGTGGTGCGCATTTCAAAGACGATGCTCTTCGTGTTATTAAAATAAAAAATCAACGAGCTTGTGTAGTTCTGCCGATCCAAAAGAAAGAACACGGGTATGAAGATTGGATCAATTATATCAAGAAATGCCCCCCTCTCATGCATTTATTGGAGGAACCATCCATATCGTCCCACAACTACTACTCAAATTCTGTTACACCTCCTTGTATGTGCCTGTTGGCTTTACGGGGCTCAACATTCCCTCGAGCCGGTCAAATCCGCGACTGTTAAACCCACCGCTCCTGTAGCAATGCAGGAGCATCCCATATTGGTGAGGCAAGGGAAATTCATCCTCCTTATAAGGAGGATGGATCTTACTCTTACTAACTGACGCGTTTTGAAGCCGTGAGGGGAAACCCAAAGCGGACAATATCGTTGGTCCGTTCTCTGGTTTCGGTCCTAACAGTACCACATCAAGATATCACTATTGGGACTATAAACAATGGAGAGAAAATAGTTCACTTTACTTCCAATAGAGTTAAAGATGTTATACGATTCCCTGAGAATGATCATATTGAATTTGATGCTCCTGTTGACAGACTTGCAGCTTGAAATAGAGGGGTAATTAGGTGGACTGCATACTGTCAATGAGTTTGAGATGCATCTACAAACGCTATGCAAGAAATATCGACTATGCGCTGTCAATTGTTAATGAACTGAAGGAAAGGAGTGAGTCTCCAAAGAGGCTGGACCTAATCCATGAGTCTGAGTCTACTCAAGGTGGTCTAGATGGTTTAATGCAATATATAAAGAACAAGTTCAAGCTACTTCATGAAAGGAGAAAGAAAAACATGTTTTTTTTTAGAAAATTGATACCTTGGCAAAGAATCCATGAAAGACCTCAATATGTAGTTATTGATCTTTAACAGCAAAGGACAACTCCTTCAAAGCCTATTGATGATGATAAAAGTAGGGACAAGATTGGAGCTGAAGCTAAGTTAGTTCAAGCTAAAGCAGGTCCTTCTACAAGCTGAAACTGAGATCATTGAAAAGCAAAAAGGCAAAAGAGCAACAGTGGTAAGCTCAGAAGAAACAAAATAGTCTGAAAAGAAGAGTAAAAGAAGAATGATTCTTAGTGAATCAAACTTGGATTCTGATTCTGAGGATAACCTTACTTTGAAAGAAATAGCTTCAAATCTTGCAATAAAAAGGATTGAAATAGAATCACATGATGAACTTGGTGTATTATTGAAAAAGCTCAATTTGAGATAAGCAGCAGCTAAAGCTGAGATCTCAAGAATCTTCAAGAGCAGAAAGAAAGGCAACAACAGCAATGAGGGAATGGATTAAAAAAACTAGAAGAGTTAATACAACTTCAACAATTTGTGATTCCCAAAGCTGAAGACAAAGAAATGGAGCTTGAGGATATAAGTGCTTTATCCAAAATCATTTTCAATCAACGATAATCTCACTTAAGTTGAACACCGTAGGGATAATCATTATAGAGATTACATCTAATTATGATGGTGCTACAACATCCGTAGATCTTAACCTTCTACATAGATTGGGATATTATGAGTAAAAGTAATCTGCATTCTGATCAAAGGCATGGAAAGCTCTACTGCTAGAGATCAAGTTAAACATGTGTTGCTAAGGTTGCTTGCTAAAACTGAGACTCTTAATCGAGAAATGGAGGCAAACCCAAGTGAAGAAATTAGAACATTTCTATTTACTAACCTCATTCTATAAAGTTGGAAAGAAGAAGACTGCTAAGCCTCCTTGTCTAGCAGACAAAGGTGATATTTAAACCACTATTTTCAAGAAGCATCAAGGATTTACATATCTGGTGTTGTACATGTGTTGGCTTTGATTTGCAGAAGTCAAACCAAAACAGTCTATTTAGATACAAGGTAAATAGAGTCGTAAGGTTAAGGAGAGATGAAATTCAACATCTGTCTGATTTAGACAAGCTGGTAGCAGAAATAAACAAAGATATAACAGATTTTGAAGTACAACATCCTTAGTATAGATAGATTAGTTCTATGTAAATATGTAATAGATTAGTTCTTTTTATAAGCACAAAGTGCGCAAGATTGATCTAACCGATCATACTTTTATATTCTATGATTAGTTCATATTAGTTCGAATAATATATTTTGATAAGTTCAAATGTTTGATATGTTTTAACTAATAGTTGATATGTTTAACTTAATGTTGACATGTTCAATTATATTGATGTGTTTGAATAGAAGTTGACATGTTCAACAAATCTTGGTCAATTCAAGATTTGACAACATAAATTTGCAAATTTATTTTAAACTTTTGATGGTTTTGTTATAGGAGTTTGTTAGTCAAATGACCTCAATAGTTTAGATTTGATAAAAAGAATATATCTTAAAAGATAGCCTTCACATTATTACATGTGAATTATGTAAGCCTATTTAGACTAACTAGTATTTATCAAACTGTAGGTCACTCCAGAACATAAACATATTTTCTATGTAAATTTTAGATAAATCAGCGACTTCTTAGTTGTGTTTAGGTTTCAACATTGTTAGTACAAGTCGAAGACCGATTATTAGTTCAAGAACTCAGCTTGAAGAATTTCTAGCCGCGTAACTTAGCCCTAGAAAAGATGTCAGCCCGAAAGAGTTTGCAAACTTATTTAACATTATACACACTGATGTGTGTGATTCATTTAAGCATATCAAAAGGAATAACTCTTGATAGTTTTTTACCTTTATAGATGATTATACTAAAGATTATGTGTGTTTGATTAGACATAATTATGAAACCTTTGAGGTGTGGTATACCGAAATGAAGGTCATAATAAATTGGGCAAAAGAATCAAGATACTTAGATGAGATCGAGGTGGTAAGTATCTTACTTTAGAGTTTCGAGATTGATCATGTTAGAGACTATAAGATTATCTCGCAGTTGATCCGTACTAGGAGAGTACATTAAATGGTATTACTAAGAAAAGAAACCGAACGTTATTGGATATGATTTGATATGCGATTAGTCGGACTAAAGTATACATTAGTTTGTGAGGGTACTCACTAGAAATTGGGGCTAGAGTCCTCAACCCTGTACCAGCAAATAAAGAAGATTGAGAAGACCCTTATGAAAAACGACATAGAAAGGTTCATTTGTTTCTTGCCTGTCTCAAAGCCTAGGATTGTCATGTCTGTCAGACTTGAGTCGGAACTGTGGAAGACAAACTAGAACCCAGATCTAAGAGGTGTTAGATACTTAAGACATACATACACCTTCTTGTTAGTCTTTTATTTATATTAGAATATAACACTTTTAAAGGGATAGATGAAATATAAACCTTGTTCGATAAACCCATAATCAAAGCAACAATAAGCAAAACATTGTTAAAGAAATCCATCACATGACCCTAGGGGGCTGTTTGGTTAGACGGATTTCAAAGGAATTCAAGGGAATTGGAATCTAATTCCAACCAATTCCCTTGTTTGGTTCAACTTTTAGTAAGGAAAAGGATTCCTAAATGAGATCCAAAATCCATCAGATGAAGGATTTCAGATTCCATCCAAGTTTGGATGGATTTCAGATTCCATCCCAAAAGCCCTTACCTCCTTCCTCAGATGACCCAAAATCACACCTCAGTACACATCGCACCTGTGACCGGCGAGTAGCGACGGCGACGGTGACGACGACGACTGACGACTGGCGACTTGCGACGGCGACTAGGGCTTCGACGATGGCGACTAGGGCTTCGCCGAGCTGGCTTGGAGACCAGGGCTTCGACGAGGTCGACTAGGGCGTCAACGAGCTTCGACTGAGGAGTGGCGACTTGCGACGGCGAATAAGGCTTCGACGACGACGGCTAGGGCTTCAACGAGGTGGCTTGGCAACGACCTGCGGCGGCCACGACTAGGGCTACGACGATGGGGACGACTGTGGTGAACGGTGATGGGAGGTAACAAGCCCTAATGTAAATCCAATTCCTGGCACTACCAAACACGTGAGGTAAGATTTCAAAATCCAAATCCAAATCCTTCAAAATCCAATTCCTTCCAACAATCCAATTCCTTCAAAAAACAATCCATCCAACCAAACGCCACCTAGTTGTTTCTGTAAACGACCACAGGTAATTCCAGCTAAACTATATACATTAAAGCCGAAGACCTGCACTCGAAGAAAACCGAAACTTTTGATAATAAAAAAGTATTGTATAAAGAAAATCTTTCATTGAGAAGCTTCAGCCACCAACAGTCTGAACCAACAACCACACCTCTCACAATCAATGAACCAAAAACCGAACCAACAAACAAAAAAACAATTAGGTTACAACACAATTACAAAAAAGGTTTGTTCTCGTTGCTATACTTGGAAATCTACAAACACAGAGCTTTCAAAAATTATATACAAATAAACACTATGAAAATGTTACTTGTTTGACCATTGAAATTCTATTTCAAGATTCCTCGAGGCACCACTTTTGCTTTCTGGCAGCAAAGTGTACTCCCCAGCCACTGCCCCCAGCATCACCACTCTGTCAATCTGAATTGTTACTTTGCCAAATGAACTCTGCACAAACCCACCAAAAAAAAACTAATAATTAAAAGTGTTCCATGAGTGAAAATGTTTGATTATCAGGAAATTGATATTGACTAACATCCACTAATGACAAAATAAAGAAAATATTATTCATATGAAAATATAACCAGAGGTTCTATATCCTCCTACTTTGGTCTTTGTATTCCATCTTATCTTCCTACTCAAAATCAACACACGTGTCAAAATCAAAATCAGAGGATGACAAGAAGAAAGAGAATTAGTGAATTCCACATGTCATCATAGTGAGTATAGTGAGTAAGAGGGTGAAATAGGAAGATTTAGTAGAAGAAAATATAATTTTCGATATCAACGACATATCGGATAAGAAATAGAGGTGGCAATTTTAGTGATCTTACTGATAAGTGGCTCAATCGTGTACGGTCAAAAGATTTAGCTAAAAGTCAAATGCGGGATGAATATAGCCTAAAGCCCGAAACTATATTTTTAATGCATACGCCATCCTTAACGGTTTTTGTTCAAGGATTTAGATAACTAACATGGGTCATAATGAACAAATTACATCAATTTTCTTTCAAATCGGACTAAAAAGTATTCACAGGTCTACCAACCTGCCTGAACCCCTTACCCAACTCGCGTCACCCAACAATCTTGCTGTCTCTAATAAGAAGTGCATTAGGAATCTCTCTTTTTTGTTTCATGAAGTTTTTTATTATACACGAAACCATAATCGAGACTATGAGATTTTTTTTCCCAATATTTCATTGACTCGGGACATTTTAGACAGTGTTTAGTATGGAGGAACAAAACGTGAGGAATAAGTCATTTTGACATAATGAAAAAAATGTGTTTGTTAAGCACCTAAATGCACACTAGAACCCGGCCCATTTTTTCTCTTCAATAGTCTGTTTGTATTAGTAACAAATAATGGATGGTTCTACAATATGGGATCTAGAGAATGTTGAAAGACTGTACCTTTCCCATCTTGCTTTTGTTTTTGCAAGAGATGTGTAGCTTCTGGCCTTTTGGAGGACTTTCAAAGGACCAAACAAAGTTCTCATCCCATTCAGGATTTGGGCCTGTTGAAACAACCTGAAACAAAAGAAATTCAAAAACAATAAAGTAGAGCTGATTATAAAATTCTGTATGACAGTTATACACAAACACAAAGAAGAAATCTCCAATATTAGTATAAAACAGAAGTTCAAAACATGCACATTTCCATCATCAAGCCCAACTTTAAGATTAAAATAGGCTTTTCCATGACTCCATGCCTTGTTTTCTCTCACCTTCTAGGTTAAGGAAATGTGTGTTAACTTTGCTTTTAACTTTTACCTCTAAATTTTAATTTTTAATATGTTATAATATTCTTGAATTCTTGAGTAATTAGTTCGAGGACCATTTTTGTAATATTCATTTAGTTCAGGGGAGTGAGTTTAGAGTCAAGTCTCTTATGTTTATAAAAAAAGATTAGTTAACTTCAATCAATTGTTCATTCGTTTCCGTTGCTTGAGAGAGATTGTAACCGGTTATGGAGAAAATCCATTGATGAATGAGAGGTATCTTTGAATCTTGAATTCTATTCTTTCTTGGGTTGTTCTTGCATCAAATAAATGTGAGTCTCAGAGACTTGAGCTCTCGAGGCTGGGGTAGAAAGAATCGAAGAAGGCGATTTCAAATCAGACGAGGGCAATCTCGAGATGACTTCTGCAAAGTTCGATTTAGAAATATCCAACGAGAACAACGATTTTGGACTCTGGAGGGTGAGGATGAGGGCACTACTAGTGCTTTAGGGCATTGTAGGGGCTCTCAGAGGTGAAGCACACTTACCGGAAACCTTGTGTCTACAAGAGAGAGCGGATATCATGGACAAGGCTCATAGTGTGATTATCCCACGCATTAGTGATCGTGTTCTACAAGAAGTTGCAAAAGAGACAACTGCAGCAGGTATTTGGGCAAAAATGGATAATAGGCCCTGTGAAGTAAAGTAAAGGAGGTGGGTAAAGTAGCGCTTTGAATGCATGATGGTTCATTGAAGAACCGACTAATGTTAGGTTTGTGCCAGAATTGCAGCAGAATCTTACATCTCTTGGATGCTTTGAACGAGAAGGGTGTTCGGTTATCATGAAAGATGGTAAGGTAGGGTGGTTAAAGGCTCCCATAATATGATACAAGGAACAAGAATGAAAAGTGACATTTAGCTATCAGATGTGTGTGTAGAAACACATGAAGATGCCATAGCGGAACAAAGTCACAAGGGCTTGACTATGCTATGGCACAAGCGTCTTGGCCTTTTAAGTAACCAAGGGTTGAAAGAATTAAACAAACATGTGAATGGGAAACTCCCAATCAATGATCTTGGCTTCTATGAGCATTGTATTTTTGGCAAAGCTCATAGGGTACTGTTTAGTCGAGGATCACATAACACTTAAGGTGCAATAGATTACATGCATTCTGATCTATGAGGGCTGCTCGAACTGAGTCACTAGATGGTAGTCATTATTTTATGTACATAGTTGATTTTTCGAGAAGAGTTTGGGTCTATATCTTGAAACACAAGAATCAGGCTTTTGGCAAGTTCAAGGAATGGAAAGTACTTGTTAAAAATCAAACCGGTAGCCGACTTAAAAGATTGAGAACTGATAACGGCTTGCAATTTTGCAACAATCAGTTTAACAATTTTTGTAAAGCATATGAGTTTAGCAAGACACTTAATGGTTGTGGGTACTCCTCAATAGGATGGTCTTGCAGAGCGTATGAACAGAACCTTTTTGAATAAGGTGAAGTGTATGTTGTCAGATTCAAGTCTACCTAAATTTTTTTGCGCAGAGACTATTTCAACATATCCTTATCTCACTAATCGGTCACCATCTACAGCCATAAGTCTAAAGACTACTATAGAGGTATGGTCGGGAAGAAAGGTGGAGTACAATCATTTGAAGGTTTTTGGAAGTGTAGCTTATGCACATGTTACCCAAGGAATTTGGAGTCAAGAACACAAAAATCATTGGTTATTCTTATGCTGACTTTGCAAAAGACCTTGATCGTGGTAGCTCGATTGGTGGGTATGTTTTTTAAGTTTCTGGGTGTACAGTGAGTTAGAAAGCTGCTTTACAACATGTGCTAGCACTGACAACTACCGAGTCTGAATATACAGCTTTGACAGAATCAGTAAAAGAACCTATATGGCTAAAAGGATTTATTAGTGAGCTTGGGATTAGCTGATCGTGTTACAGTCTTGGTGATAGCCAAAGTGCTCTACACTTATCGAAAAATCAAATGTGATACGAATTCTGAAGTGAAGGGTCCTAAGGTGTGGCAAGTCTATTCTCGAAGGGCTAAAAAGGGACATGTGGAAAGTGGCTAGAAGTTAGTTAGATGGAATATTTTTTATAGGGGGAGGCTAGATGGGGTAGACGTCATGTTATTTTCCTTTCTGAGTAATTTTAGGCTCTCTGTTTGTGCAGTGAGAGAGGGATCATCCCTGGTGTACTTATTTCTTATTTCCATTTCAATGAAAGCTACCTACCTCCTTCCTTGAATTATCTTGTTATCACTGTTTTATTGCTTATTTCCTATCATTGGTCCGACCTCCTACCACTTGCTGCTTCTTTTCTCTCTTTTTTCTTTCCTTCCATGGAAACACGTTCCGTTCAACAACGTTTTGAGCAGCAGGAGGAACAGATCCAGCGCCTTCAAGCTGATGTTGCTGGAATCAAGCTTTCTTTGCAATCATTGGAGACTGATCGAGTGGAATCGGGGGAGTTTCGAAAGGTCATGCTGAGTTGGCTGAAGCACCAGGGCAAACCTCCTCAGTCGCCGGATTCTTCTGTGTTTGACGATAAGGGCTCGTTTGTTTTTCAACCAGGCGATGATGGTTTTATTGTTACCGATCGTTCTCCTCCCAAACCTTCCGATGGGTTGCCCTGGGCGGTGAAGAAAATCAAATTGCCAGAGTTTTACGGGTTTGACCCTCAGGGGTGGATTCAGAAGGCTTCTCTCTATTTTGACATCAACGGTACCCCTGCACATCTTCGTCTCCGGCTGGCTCAGTTGAGCATGGTGGGTGTCGCCCAACACTGGTTTACTATTGTTAAGCAAGTTCATGAATCTCTAACCTGGGAACAATTTCAAGTTGAACTTCTCCAGCGTTTTAGTGGAATCGAGATCCAGAACCCGTTTGAGCAGTTGGCGACGACTAAGCAAGGGGCCTCCATTCACGATTACATTGACGACTTCGAATATCTTCTTTCCTTGGTTCCCAAATTACCCGAATCACAAGCCTTGGGATACTTTCTTGCAGGATTGCGGGAAGAGGTTAAACGTTGGGTGCGTCTTCACCGACCTCAATCGCGTTTAGACGCGATGTATCTGGCGAAGGATGTCGAAGAATTGTTGAGGCTGCCGTCGGGGTCCGTGTCTCAACTCCGTTTCCGATATCATCCGTCTGGTCACTCTGGTGGGTTTTCTGATGGTAGTCCGATGGATCGTTTGTCTACTTTGGGCCAGCCCAATAACCAAGTTTTGGTAAGTCGGGTGCTAGGGTTTCTCCGGTTCGATCCGATTCTCATTCATCTCTCGTTCCACGATCTTCTTCTTCTGTTCCGTCGGAGGTGTCCAATGTTTTCCAGCGTGACAGAGGTCTTCGTTCCTTAACCCGTACCGAATGGGAAGATCGACGGAAGAAGGGGCTTTGTTTTAGGTGTGGCCAGCAGTTTGGGCCCGCTCATAAATGTCCTGAAGGTAAACTCAGGGTTCTCCTGCTGGGCGACGATGAGGAAGGCGAAGTTGAGGGTGACCTGTGTTCTTTAGAACCGATACCTCAACCGATTGACCCATCATTGGATGTTGTATCGCAAGGGTTGTGTACTTCCTTGGAATTTTTTGGTGTCACTTCTGCTATTACTGGGGGCAAAACTTTGAAATTAAAAGGTACAATTGATGATATTCCTCTGTTGGTTTTGGTGGACAGTGGTGCCACTCACAATTTCATTTCTCAGAGGTTAGTTTCTTCATTGGGTCTTGTTTCTTCTTCTTTTTCGGGAATTAATATCCAGTTGGGAGATGGACACAAGGTTTTTATTCGTCAATGTTGTCTCAATCTTACTATTGTGTTGGGCAATTGTTCGTTTACGGTGGATGCTTTGGTGTTTGATACGGGTCATTTGGATATGGTATTGGGAATGGAGTGGTTAAAGTCGTTAGGGGAAGTGGTACACAATTGGGAAAAAGCATGGATGAAATTTGTTTATAACGGAGTTACAGTTCAGCTCCAAGGGGATTTTGCTGCCCATTCTTCTCCGGCATCCCTGCACTCGTGGTTGTCCAACTGGCCTGTGCGAGAGGACTATGGGGGTTCTTTGTTTTGTCATTTGGCAGCTTCTACAACGCACCTGCCAGCTACTCAAGCAGATGCTTTATTGGCTGTCTTGGATTCCTTTGCTTCTGTTTTTAAAGATGCTACAGGTTTACCACCTCCAAGGGTCCATGATCATGTGATCTCCTTGCTGGATTCCCAAACTCCTATCAGTGTTAGACCTTATCGGTATCCCCATTTTCAGAAAGCAGAAATCGAGAGACAAATACAAGAACTGTTATCACTTGGCATGATTCGTACAAGTAAGAGTGCATTCTCCAGTCCCGTGATTTTGGTCCGTAAAAAAGATAACTCGTGGCGTATGTGTGTCGATTACCGTGCTCTCAATAAAGCAACGGTGCCGGATAAATTCCCCATTCCGATGGTTGATGAACTCTTGGATGAGTTACATGGAGCTCGTTATTTCTCGAAATTAGATCTCAAATCCGGGTATAATCAGATTCGAATGCACCCGGACAGCATCGAGAAAACAGCCTTCAGGACACATGATGGCCATTACGAGTATTTGGTCATGCCTTTTGGCTTAATGAACGCACCCTCAACCTTTCAAGCTGTCATGAATGACATTTTTTCGTGCTTTATTACGCCGATCAGTGGTTGTTTTTTCGATGATATCCTGATTTACAGCCCACAATGGGACACTCATCTGTTGGATTTACAATCTGTTCTGGAAATTCTACGTTGCAATAATCTGATGGTCAATCTAAAAAAATGTTCTTTTGGTCAGACATCGGTGGATTATTTGGGGCATGTCATTTCAGCGGGCGGGGTTGCCATGGACCCTGTAAAGGTTGAGGCCGTAGTGCAATGGCCGGTACCTAAGAACATTAAAGGGTTACGGGGATTCTTAGGTCTTACGGGTTATTATCCCAAGTTTGTGCGTCACTATGGGAGTATCGCCCGACCTCTCACTGATTTGACCAAAAAAGATGCTTTTTTATGGTCTTCTGATGCACAGCAGGCCTTCGAGGCATTAAAATCAGCCTTGGTCAGCGCTCCGGTCCTCATTCTGCCAAATTTCGATGAACCTTTTGTGGTGGAGTGTGACGCATCAGGACGAGGGATTGGAGCAGTCTTGATGCAGCAGGGCAGACCCATTGCTTACTTCAGTAAATCATTGAGTGATCGGAACTTAGCTAAATCGGCTTATGAACGCGAAATCATGGCGTTGGTATTATCCATTCAACATTGGCGTTCGTATCTGCTTGGCAAATCATTCGTTGTGTACACCGATCAAAAGAGTTTGAAGTTTCTATTGCAACAGCGAATTACGACTCCGGATCAGCAGAATTGGGTGGCGAAACTTTTGGGATATGATTTCGAAATCCAATACAAACCAGGGAGAGAGAACAGGGCTGCTGATGCATTGTCGCGACGGGCTGATTCAGGTCAATTTCTAAGTTTTTCGTCTGTTCCTACGTGGTTACAAGGGGCTGAATTGTTGAAAGAATCCCAAGCTGACACTGAAATTCAACGCATCACACGTTCTTGTTTGGATGGGTCAATTTCACATCCGGGCTATACAGTGCGACAAGGTATTTTGTATTACAAGAACCGATTGGTTCTGTCCCGTACTTCAAAATTTATTCCTCTATTGTTACATGAGTTTCATCATTCAGCTTCTGGGGGACATTCCGGTTATTACCGTACATACCGTCGTTTGGCTGCTAATTTGTATTGGCCTGGCATGGTGGGTGCTGTCAAACAGTTTATTCGACAGTGTGATGTGTGTCAACGCTGCAAGGCTGATTGTTCTAATCCCGGGGGTCTTTTACAGCCTTTGAATATTCCTGAAGTCATCTGGGAACATCTTTCTATGGACTTTGTCACGGGATTGCCAAAATCAAAGGGATATGATGCAATTTTGGTTGTGGTGGACAGACTTTCAAAGTATAGTCACTTTATTCTTCTGAAACACCCTTACACAGCTAAGAGTGTGGCAGAAATCTTTGTTCGTGAGGTCATTCGCCATCATGGAATTCCTAAGTCCATTGTGAGTGATCGTGATCCATTGTTTCTAAGTCATTTTTGGCAAGAAATCTTTCGCTCTCAAGGGACTAAACTTCTCATGAGCTCGGCGTATCATCCGGAAACGGATGGTCAAACTGAGGTGATTAATCGTTGTCTCGAGACGTACTTAAGCTGTTTTGCAACCGATCAGCCGCGTACTTGGTCGGTTTGGCTTCCTTGGGCTGAATTCTGGTACAATTCTTCTTTTCATGGGTCAACAGGTACATCTCCGTTTGAAATTGTTTACGGACGGAAACCTCCTTCTGTAACTCAGTTCATTCCTGGTGAAATTAGCATTCCAGCAGTGGTACAGGAACTACAGGATCATGATGAGGCACTTAAACAACTCAAGCTTCATCTCTCTCATGCTCAGTCTGCTATGAAACAGCAAGCAGACAAGAGGCAACGAGATGTTCACTTTCAGGTTGGGGATTGGGTGTATGTTCGATTGAAACCTTATCGTCAGATGTCGGTGGTTTCACGAATTTCTCAGAAGTTGTCTGCTCGTTTTTTTGGTCCCTTTGAGATAACAGCGAAGGTGGGACCCGTGGCTTATCGTTTGGCTCTGCCTCCTACTTCAAAAATCCATCCAGTGTTCCATGCTTCTTTACTTAAGAAGGCTGTTCAGGCAGAAGTAACTGTAGCACTTCCTCCCGAATTGGAACTGGGAACTGTTGATCAGTTGTGGCCACAAGCGATTTTAGCTTCACGTTCTTCTTCTGATGGTGGGAAACAGTGGTTGATTCAATAGAAAGGCTTGCCCATTGAAGAAGCGACGTGGGAAGATGTGTTGGCTCTTAAGCGTCAATTTCCAGATGTAAGTCTTGAGGACAAGACTTCTTTGGATGGGGGGAGCAATGATACGAATTCTGAAGTGAAGGGTCCTAAGGTGTGCAAGTCTATTCTCGAAGGGCTAAAAAGGGACATGTGGAAAGTGGCTAGAAGTTAGTTAGATGGAATATTTTTTATAGGGGGAGGCTAGATGGGGTAGACGTCATGTTATTTTCCTTTCTGAGTAATTTTAGGCTCTCTGTTTGTGCAGTGAGAGAGGGATCATCCCTGGTGTACTTATTTCTTATTTCCATTTCAATGAAAGTTACCTACCTCCTTCCTTGAATTATCTTGTTATCACTGTTTTATTGCTTATTTCCTATCAAAATGTATGAAAGGTCAGTGTATATAAATGTAAATTACATTTTATAAGAGATGTGATCGAGACAAAGTTGATCGAAGTTGAGAAGGTGAGCATTGAAGACAATGCAGCGGATATGTTGACTAAAAAGCTTTGCCTGGTGTCAAGTTCATTAAGTGTCTACAGCTATTATATGTTGTTGAAGATTAGCTATGAAGTTGACTTTTAAAATTACTCAAGAAAGGTGGAGACTGCTGTAATATTCTTGAGTAATTAGTTGGAGGACCATTTCTGTAATATTCATTTAGTTCAGGGGAAGTTAGAGTCAAGTCTCTTATGTTCTTATAAGAAGGATTAGTAAGAATTAATTAGCTTTAACCAGTTGTCCATTTGTTTCCTTCGTTTGAGAGAGATTGTAATCGGTGCTGGAGAATCCATTGATGAATGAGAAAATTCTTTGAATTTTGAATTCTATTCTTTCTTGTGTTGTTCTTCCATCATATAACATAATATTGAGAAATTTCATTACTTTATTTGGAATCCGTACCCCTGCTTCCTACAGTTTCCTGATTTTTATATGAAAAGATCACATTGTGCATCTAGTACCTCAGGTGGCAAATTTGACCCGGTAAAAATGGGTCAATCTGGGTTATTTTTATCTCAAACAGGTCAAATCAATGGGTTAAAACTCTTCAAAAGCATTTTTTCTAATATGCAACCATTTAAATCATTTTTCAAAGATTTAAATTATTATTTTAACATTACCTTGGTTTGCCTCGAGGGAGTGTTGCCTAGTGTAAGCTTGCAGTAGGCACTTGGATTTCCAACAGACTGTTTCATATTATTTCCCCTTTTAATGATTACTGTTAGTGTCCCCGGTAAACACTGCAACAAAAGTTCAGCTTTTTCTTGAAATCTCGGTGGGCCCGATTGGATCAAGTACTGCAACAATGGTATTGCATCAGCAGCAGCATTTGATTGGGATCTTGACACGTCAGCTGGGCATGCTGACCAAGCTTGCCTCAGAAGAAATAATGCATCCAATGCAGCTTCTTGAGTTGCCTCTGAGCCCGTTTTTAGTGATGTCACCAAGTGTGGAATGCTCAACGTTGCTGGTTCGGTGGCTCTCAAACGTGGGAAGTTTCCAAAAAGGGCATTTAATGCTTTTAAATACTCCTCATTTACTGTTCCGGTCGCCCATAAATCCTTTTCAATAGCAGCTGCACGATCATTTAAAATAAAAAGTAAAACACCAGCATTTATATCAGACTTGGTATTTCTTTGATGTTGTATTCGAATTCTATTTTTTTATATACCAACTAAACCTGTTTTGCTGTCAAATTTTCTTTTATTTTTTTTACAAATTCTCTGTTACTTCTCCTGAAACTTATTAATTGCATATATAGATACTATTAAGTTGATTTAAGATGGGTAAGTATGGGCAAAAACTTGTAATCATGTAAAAGTTAAGAACTTATTTTACCAGTTATAGCTCTGACGGTCTCGCTAGAGGCATACTCTTGGATTGTATTATTAGAAAAAAGAAGCTTAATAAACATTGCAGCTTGTACTGATGTCTCCATATCACTTGAACCAATCAGATCAAGTACAACTTGGACCCCACCAGCTTCTGCAACTGCTCGTTTATTTGATCGACTATACATTACAAGATTCTGTAAAGCACATATAGCAACAACTTTCATTTCTTCTGATGGTTGATCCTCGAGCAAATTCACCAAAGCACGACACGCGGCAACAGCATCGGTTGATCGTGCAAGAGTCTCGTTTTGAAATAAATCCCCGAGAGCAAGAGTTGCCAATAATCTAGCTTGTTGAGCTTGAGTTTGCGGGTCTAAAAGGTACTGTGATAATGGTGCGATAGCTGATTTGGTTGCTTTTGTTTCTCTGATTTTAACATTGTTTAATAGAACTTCCAACAACCTCGCGGCAGTTTCCTCGCATTGATGACACCTTAACAGTTCCAAAAGAGCCTCAATCGCACCACTTTCAGCCATGGCTACTGCACTACTGGAATCGTCACTTTCGAGTACTAAAAGAGCATTTAAGGCACCAATCACTGTGGCTTCAGAGCCCGAACGGAGTAACCGCACCAAAACCGCTATCGGTACTTCTAAATAGAACTCAGAGCTGAACTGTAAAATGCTTGATAAAACAGCAGCTGCAGACTCCCATAATGTGTGAGGAAGAGAAGGGTCAGCAAGCAGTATGACTTTTGACAGCTCAACAACGCCACCCTCTTTTGCGATTTCGTTAGGCCATGTCACCGCAATGCTGACAAGAGCCTTTACAGCTCGTTGCTGCAAAATCGGAACACCGGAACCAAGAACACGCATTAACGGGCCGATTACTTGTTGTGAAAGTGGATCTTTCTGGTAATGTTCTTCTAGAAGCAAATGAGATAAAAGCTCGGCTGATAATTGTTGCACGGCTGGAGCAGGCGAATCAAGTAACGGAATTAAAGGTTCAATAGCTTGATGAGAAGTCAATGTATAGTCAGCACGACATTGTGGGTGCTCCAAAATATTGACTAAAACCTGCAAAGCACTATGTTGACCATCAGGTCCAAACTCGGGTTTTGTTAGCAGTAAAAACAGCGGTTCCACTACTTTTGCTGCAGATGGACCTTTTGCTATTGTAGCATTGTTTGTTAATATCCGCAACAATTCCGCAAAAGCAGCACAGAGAAAATCGGGTGCTTCATGGAGGATATCAAGTACACTCTCAATCACACCAGCTTTTACCATTTCCATTTTACACGAAGGTCTATCTTTTCCCAATTTAACTAGAGCTCGTGAACTTGCTTCATGAAGCATGTAATTCCTGCCATAAAGAAGACCTACAAGAGGAATTATTGCACCATGTGCAGCAACTAACTCAGCCAAATTTTCATCATCCACAAGTCGATCGAGTGCACGAACAATTGAATGCTGAGCTGGACTTAACTCAGATACAAGAAGCGAGATCAAAGGCTCGACACAACGAGCTGCAGCAATTGTCGATCGGATTCTTGTATTCCCAAAAAGTACACAACATAATTCGGCAGCATCACCTTTTAAGTCCATTGAACAATTTGATGACAGAATTTTGCAAAGAACATCGACCGCGTTCATTTCAACATCTGCAACTGCAAGTGCTCCTGATGGGTTATCACTCAATAGTCTAACTAATGCAGCAATAGTAGCATGTTGCTCTTTTTCCAACCCGGTATTTAAAACTTCTACCAACGGTTGGACTGCGTGCCTTGCAGAATCTGCATTTCTAATATGATCTGCACAAAATAGATTTTCAAGTGCTTTAGCCGCGCTATATCTTGCATTCCTTCCACCCATTCGTAACACAGCTATAAGCTGAGTCACAGCAGCAAAAGCCGACTCATGTCTCCGTATTTCAGCAGTGCTAAATAAAATTCCCAATAGATCAGTAGCAGCTTCTTCAGTGGCTTCTTGTGGGCCCAGTGAAAGATACTTTGTTAAGGCTTCCAAAGCACCAGATTCGACCATCACAGTCTTATTTGATGGGCAGTCATTGCCAAGTTGAATTAGAAAGCCGAGTGCAAGAAATGGTGCACCGGGTCTATCCGGAATTGGTTTGAGTAAATCAACAAGAGTTGGTATAGCTTTTCTAGAAGTAGCACCGACTCGAATATCATCGACTCTAAACAATCTCTCGAGCGCAACTTGTTCTGGATAACGAAACAACGAGAATTCTTGTGATAAATCGAGAAGATCGTGTATATCGGAATCTGCACAGCCGAGTAATGAAATAAGACCAACAGCAGCCCCTGAGTTGGCAACCGATAAAAGGGTTCCCCTGCTTCCGTTGCAAACTAGGCTTGCCATGGCTTGTGCAGCAAAATACCTGTTGGCCGACTCCTCAGACCTCAACACACTAGCAAGGGTTGGTATGGCTTTAATTGTTGCACTTCCACGTATGATATCTCTGTCTTGAAATAAAATGGCTAGTAGTAGTGCACATATCCAGATGCTACTATCGTCATTTACATCAAACTGTCATGAAGCACAAGTAGTTATGTAAGGCATTAAAAGTATAAGTGAAAATCTGGAGAGCAAAATTTCATAAAACAGCAACTTACTTTTGTTGATGGTCGGTTTTGGAAATTTTACTTTGTGTTGATGTGGTAATTTAAGCACAAAATGACAGATAAGATCGGTTAAAATGAATGACGTAGCATCTGAAAAAATTTGCTAGGTGCCTCTCGAAAGTAAGTCACTTGCATAAAAAACACCCGATTTGGTTCTTTTTTTTAAACTCAATTATAAAAGTAGCTCGGGTTTTTAGTGGAGGAATTTCACATATATCCTTACAAACTTCCTTATATACATATATATCCTTACACAAACTAATATTCTCCTAAAAATCAATCAACAATAGCAAGAGGACCAAATCCCGCTAGCGCGGGGTAAGGGGGAGGTAAGATGTAGACAGTCATACCTCTACCCAAAGGCTTGGTTTAAAAATGCGGGATGCGATCTGATCCGTTTAGAGTCACGGGAGCCGATGCGTAATGCGTGATGCGTGATGCGCTCGCATCACGAACACGATGCGCCTAATTTTCACAAAAATTACTTCTAAACTAATTTAATACTTTGTAAGTATTTATATAACCTAACCATTCCCTAAACACATGATATGTATAAATAGTTAAATACAACTCAATATTAGTATCAACTAGCAAGTAGAAGGTAGCAACATCGACTGTTGCTAAAAAAAACAAAAGCTGATTTAATTGTGACCGATAAATGAATTGAAGAAAGGCAGCAGACTTCAAAAAAAGAAAAAGAAAAACAGCCATGAAGACTGATAAATTAATGAAAAAAACAAAAAATGCAGCAGTCAAGCGCAACGGAACGCATCACGCATTAACCGCATCACGCATCAGTCGAGCGCATCAGACCGCATCAGACCGCAACGCCTACCCCCCAGCGCATCAGACCACCTGATGCGTTTCAGCCACCGCATCGGGCGCATCACGCATCAGGCGCGCATTTTTAAACCAAGCCCAAAGGTAGAGAGACTACTTCCCGATAGACCTCCGTGCTCCGGCAAAGAAAGCGTTATTGGAATAATTATCTTATTATTATATTTGTTTGTTCATAGTATAATAATAATAATAATTATTAATAATAGAACTACTATTATTACTATCTTATTGTTATTGGAAATGATGTTATAATTAATATAATTATTAAATGAGTTAAAAGTATATCATTATCATTCTCCTAAAAATCAATATTACATCAATATCCTCCTAAAACCTATTAAACTCTCAAAGATGTCCTACTTAATCTAATATTAATTAAATCATTTAAATTTGAAAAACATAATCCCAAATTTAATTTACAAGTAAAAGCCCCTAAATATCCTTCTACCATTACCCTTTCCAGTTTCAAGTAATCTATTAATTCTGAATTTCAGAAAGGCAATTTCAAGAAATTGGAGTGAAACTCTTCCAATCTTAATTTGACGACTCTAATCTCAAACCCTATTTTGACTAAAGGATTAAACAAGGTGTACAACTCTTTAAAGCAGACGTACAGATCTTTTATGCAGAAAGCTCACAAGCAAATAAAGTAATAGAGGAAAGAAACGATTTGCACTAAACATGTGTTTTTCTGGGAGTTCATGAAATCAAAGCATAATGCCTTTTAAAGGGTTACAAAAGAGAACTAGGAAAGGATTCTTCCACTGCTAACTACATGACTTCATTATGCTAAAAACGACAACAACTAAGAAACTAGATAACAAGCTACCCCCACTAACCTATTTTCAGCAAATAATATTCAAAACAAAAGTAAAATAACAAGGTCAGACAGTGAGAATCAATCTTGAAATGTTGACACTACTAGGGTTTGTTGAAATTTCGAAGGAAACAACCATCAGCTCATCAAAGCATTAAGTGAAGAAGGAAGAAGGAAGAAGGTTAAAGGTAGAAGAAGGGTATTTAGGAAATTATCTTTAAAAATTAAATTAGGGATTATGTTTTTTAAGTTTTAAATGATTTAATTACTATTAATTTAAGTAGGACATATTTGAGATTTTAAAGGGTTTTAAGAGGATATTGAATTTTGTAAGGATATATACATAACTAAGGAAGTTTGTCGGGATATATATTAAATTCCCCCTTTAAATTACAAAGGAAATTAATAAACTTTAGAAGTACCTGACCATACTGCGACAAACACTGATTGATCCTCTCAGTAAGGATTTCTAAAGCTCCAGCCTCCACAATTTCAACTTTACTTTTGTCATCAAAACTAGCAATAGCAGATAATAGCCATATAGCAATATTAGAACCATATATAACCGATATACTGGTCTGTTTTTCACTTTCCATTGGTTCTTGAGAACCTGTGCAGATACTGATAAAATCTCTATCCTCGATATCTCCCACATGAGAACCTTTTGGCAAACTTAGCATCGAAACAAGTGACTTAATTAGATGGGAATGCAATCGTTCTTCATCGAAATCCTCAATAACTCTTTGAATATTTACTTTTGTGGCACAAACAAGAAGTGCGGTCCCACTGGTTTTTAAAACGGCATTGGACGAATGGATCACCCTACTTGCAAGAGATGAAATGCATCCAGAAATACTTGTTATTGCATTTCCTAAAACAACACATTGTTCATGGCAAAGCCTTGACAAAATTTCTATCGCCTTGTCTTGTAAGATTGGAGATGAACCAACAATGCACGACACAATGGGAGTTATGCTATCCGGATATTCAGATAACACGGCCCATGCAGGTTTGATGTGACCCGATGATGATGATGACGGTGATCCTTTCAAACTTGATAGAATAGCAAGTGCATTTAGTGCCTCTGACATGGCAATAGATCCACAATTAGTGGATTTAATGAAAGACACAAGCGCAAGAATCGTGCCACTGCGATTTACAAAGTCTGTAAAAGTGGAATCTGTTTTGCGCGACTCCAGAAGCCGAGCAATTGCTGCTGCTGCATGGGTCCTACCTGTTGCATTACCTTCATGAAGTATTCTGGTAGCCGGTGTAATAAACTCTTCACGAACAGCATTTTCTGAAACTTCAGAATCCAATAAAAGGTTTGCTAATGCACATACAGCTTGTTCTGCAACTTGCAAAACTGATGAGCTGGCAAGTGTCAGTAACGGAGTTAATGCATCATGAGCAACAGCTGCCACGTCACGGTTTTCTCTCACGGATAGAAATATTGCAGCAAGGCATCCAGAAGATTCCGCCAATATGCAATCAGATTCAGAGTTTAAAAGCTTCATCACAGACCAAAGAGTCTTAACAGCAATGCTGCTTTCACGCAAGTCTTTTCGCGCATTAAAGATGCCAGCAAGAGCTGATGCTGACTTGGCACGAGTCTCTTCTTTTGTAGAGGTTAAAATCTTGATAATTGTCTCGATTGCGTCATTTGAAGCACTACCTTCACGTAATAAATCGGTAAGTGGAGCAGCAGAAAGTAGGCTTTTTAAAGCATCTAAAACATAAACCTTAGATTCAGGAAGATCGCTCGTTAGCAATGCAGTTAGTTGACTTATAGTTGCTGTATCTGATTTGTGAATTAAGTGGTTTAACGTCTTTGCAGCAATTTCTTTCCCGTTTGAGCTTCCATTCTTTAACAGCCACAACAAAGCAGGAACAGCATCAGCACTCTCAACACATTCTCGTATATCTTCACTGTGATTACATAGATTACCAATAATCGTTGCTGAATCTTCTTTAGCTTTCACGGACCCGGTTTCGAGAATTTGAACAAGTGGTGGTATGCCACCAGCAGCTGTAATTGCCCACTTGCTTTCATCGTTTTCGTTTGACAAAAGGCAAAGCAATGCAACAGCACACTCTTGCTGTTGTTCGGATGAAAGTCCAAGAAGAGAAATCAACATCTGAATACCCTCACGACCCTGAAGAGCGTACCACAAACTACCTTCATTTTTGCAGAGGATAAGTAGAGATTTTATCAACTCATCTTGAACTTCATTAGTAGCCATTGTGATCAAACCAACTAACAAACGTTTCGAATCAGAATTCGCAAGTCTGCTCGAGAGCGTAGCGTTTCCATACAAACTCGCAAGAGCTTCTATCGTACGTTCCTGAACCAAAAAGGGCAAATTCGGTTTTAATTGCTTAATTAGCGTCAATTCAACATCCACAGGATCCGATGCTTTACTCATTTCTGCTTTGCTGTCGTATATCATAAGAGCAGAAGCTAACGCGCCTAACGTATCTGCGATCTGTGCAGGTGAAGTGCATGATTCAAGGCTTTGACCAAGGCTCGAGATTACATAAGACAAACCTCCGGAAATATTTGCAAGCGCACACATTGCATTTTCTTGTAAAGCTTGTGCATGTTCACCTTGCATGAACTCCTTCGAAGGAGCAATTGTAGCATTAATCAAAGAGGGAATACCATTAGAACTTGCAATCTCTTTTCTTGCTTCTTTGCATTGAGCGGAAAGAGATTTTAAAGCAGCTGCTGCTTGTGCTCTTACTGGTGCTTCGTTACCAGGCCCCAATAGCTTAAGAAGTAGTTTTGTAGCGTCAGCATCAACTATTTGAAGACATACAGATGCATCTTCCATCATCATGGATGCCAAAAGAAAGCAAACATTAGCTTGGGTACTAGATTGCTGAGCTGTCAGTAGCTTTACAAGTATATCTTCACCGCCAGCTTGGATTGTTGCCGACCAAAATCCTTCAGTACTGCAGCAAAGGTTTCTTAAAGCACCAGTCAACAAATCATCGACTAAATGTCCACCTTTGAGCCCTTTTTCAAGCTGTTTCCAAAGCACCGGCACAACGCCTTCGGTTGAAAAGATTTTAGACCCAACATGATCTTTAGCACCACCTTGAGAAACAGCGTAAATCGTCTTTGCAGCTGCAATCCTCCCTTCGACTGAAGTTGACTTGAGAAGACCAAGTAGCGGAGGAATGCAGCCACCGAGCAATACTTTGACACGTAGTTCGTTCTCCTTGCATAATGATCCTAAAACAGTAGCAGCTTGCATTTTTACTCCAAGTGAACCTGATCTTAAGAGAGATACCAATACTGGAACAGCTTGAGAATGAGAACCAACAGCACTAAATGCATTTCCACGTGTATCAATCAGTTCTAGCAACTGTTTCAAGCTATACTCTTTGTCTTGTGCAGATAACGAAGCCTGTCTCAACTGCTCGATGCACTGGGCAACACTGGCTAAAGTTCCATCTGGGTCCTCCATGTTACTCCCCCCTCTGCAGGCAGAAAAGAGAACACTTAACATACATACAGATGGCATATTATGGCAACGATTTTTCAGATAACACAAATCTTATAAGCTATTATTATAAAACCAAAATGGTTCGAACCTTCATTACATAAATGGTGGTTCGCAACAGAAAGTTGGGAAGTCCTAAGTTCTATCATTCTCTCTTACCAGGAAAAAAATCTTTTCATAAAACTCAGATTTAAGAGAGTTAATAATTCTAAACAATGTGGGTCAACATATATACTCTTCATTAGCTATGACATTATGATTGAAGTGCTAGGAAAGTCAGCCATCTAAAGGTAAACTTGACAAAGTGACCTTGAACAACGAGCATGAGAATATGCATGGAAGTCCAAGTAAACTCCAGAAAAAAAGATGCAAATGAATCCAAATCTTGCAGATGAATAACTAACCACTTCTAAAAAAACATTCCACTTGGGCAGAAGAATAGGATGTGGATACTGTCTATACTCTATTGGAAGGAGAGACATGTATACATTGCAATGACTAACTGGACACTATCTAGACTAATTAGTAACAAATTGCAAATAAATTAAACCGACCTTGATCCCATCTTTAAAAGGGATTGTGGAGTTGCAGGCTCCATGTCATGAGGTCTACTATCCCCATTTCTGTCCTGCATTTAATGAGGAATATTGTAACTGTCAATAGTTGTAAGATACAACAAACCAGTATCAAATTTTTGTTTCTTTGGTGTAATAATTTTAAAGAAACTTGTAAGCAAATGATTGATTAATCAAAGTAACTACCAGATCATTATTGGCAAGACTGCTGCCATTGCTGCTGGAAGAATAAGCCCAACCTACAGTCGCTGCCATCTTTAGTGTACCAATTTCAATCTTAATTTAAAGCAGATCTACCTCCGACTCCAAATCCCTATAAAAAAAAGCTTAATCTTTACAGCTTCCTGTACAAATCACCGAAAAAGAACCATTAATTCCATTATAAACGTACTTAATTGAACCATTACTTAAGAAATTTATCAGCTCCCATAAAACCAAACTAGATTTCTCATGATTTGATAAACAGAAGAGTAGATCAAGAATTGCTGTCACAATTGGAAAAGAATTTGCTAACGAAGACAACAGATCAACTATCCTAACCAAATTCAACCAATACAATTTAGCTGCCAGATTGTACATCTACGCAAGTAAACCGTTAAACATAAATTCAGGGATAACAACTGAGACTTACCTTAGAATCAACAGAAGCAAATAGAATTAAATGAATGCAGAAAATGCAGGTCGTAGCTACTGTGTGAAGATCCAAGTGAATAGATCTGCTCTAGCTCTTTCTCAAAACATTTGATGAGAGAGAGAGAGAGAGAGAGAGTAGAAAACACGAAGAAAAAGGGGGGTTTGGGGGGTATATCTGGTCACCGACAGTTCACATCAAGTGGCTGTTGAGCTTAACCCAAAACGTTGACAGGTAAACTTGCTTGTTAATTTACCCTGAAATATCTGACTTTTGTATTTGTTGAATTACAGCTGACGTAATAAATATTACTTTCAGTTTTTAATTTTTATTTTTTTAATTATTAAACACACAGTA
Source organism: Pulicaria dysenterica (assembly GCA_947179395.2). Classification (NCBI taxonomy): domain Eukaryota; kingdom Viridiplantae; phylum Streptophyta; class Magnoliopsida; order Asterales; family Asteraceae; genus Pulicaria; species Pulicaria dysenterica. Next base: position 47,849,572 of record OX359293.1, read on the forward strand.
TATAATACATTTTGTAAATGAATAAAATTTTAATTATTTAATTTAAAACATTACTTAAATCTATAAAGTATTATTTTTTATTTTTACTAATATATAATACACTAGTTTAATTGCTCGTATAATACACGGGATGGTTTAGAATATATTAGACATTAATAAATGATAAAAGCGAAAAAATGAGAGTTAATTTCAAAACTAACGATAGAAGCACCGCGTAAAAAGATGATGAATTTAAAAATAGTATATTCAAAAGTAAAGAAATACTTATATACTCCACAATTATAAGTTATTTGATATTAATAATATTATTTATTATTACAATATTTATATTAGAATAATAAGTAAAAATTTTGTAGATTTGATAAGAGTTTCGTAGATTTGAACTTCTACGATAAGAATTAATATTATTTAATATTTATTTATATTAGAAGTTCTTATATTTTGAAAACAATTAGCAACACTTTCGTAGATTTGATTTATTAATTGAAATTGGGTTTTATACTTTTAATAACACTTTTACGATTTTTTGATTTTTTATTGTTTAATTGTTTATAAATTTTTTTATGTTTGTTATGGATTTGATTAAGGGTTATCTTGATATAATTCATATTAGTTTGACTCTAAAAAGTCAAAATCAAAGTTTTATAATTAAAGAAATTAACGGTTAAGATTAAATCTTTTATTAAATGAAATGTCCAGATTATCTAATAATTTTTTTTAAATTAGTCTTTTATATATATACTAGTTAAATGCCCGTGTAACACACGGGATGGTTTAGGAAAGTAATAAAATTTTAAACATTAATAAACGATATTAATAATTATAAAACGTGGAAAAATGAGAATTAAGAAAAAATGACGACAGACGGCGTCAATTTCAAGATCAGCGATAGAAGCATCGCAAAAGGAGAGAACATACATGATTAAAGAAATGTGATATCATGATACCAAAAAACGTGATTAAATTTCTTGTACAGGTTATCGATCATTATATATATTACAGTTTCAATTATTAACAATAAAGTTAAATGTTTATCTTCTAATATAAATAAAAGACTTATTAGAAAAGAATTATTAGACGATCCAGACCTTTCATTTGATAAAGGATTTAATCTCAACCATTTATTCATTTAATTCTAAAATATCAATTTTGACTTTTTAGAGTCAAACTAATATTTTACTAATATGTAAATTTTGTACGTAAATTAAATAAACTATATAAACTACATCTCATTATTAGCTAACTATATCTATTTAATTGGATTTAATTCAACTAATATTTTAAGAATATGTAAATTGTGTACGTTAATTAGATAAAAACGTATGAACCAAAACTCATTATTAGCCATCTATATGTCTTTAATTGGATAAACCTTATCAATTCATTGATTATTGCCGTTAATTAAATATTCACATTAGTTATCAATTCATTGATTATTTCCGTTAATTAAATATTCACATTATGTAACACCAGGTTTCACGAGCTTAAAATTAGAGTAAATTAAAACTTTATTTACACAAAAGGTTTGCAGCGGAACAAACCACTGATTACATATTAAGTATTGTTTATCGACTTGGCGATCAAGAACAACGAATCAAGCCAAGTCTCAAAATTAAGCCAGTGTTACCACTACGCACCGACCATCGTTATAAGTATCAGAGTTAACAACAAGTGTTCCAAAAGATATATACAATATAACACTACCCAAAAGCAACCCTCCTCGCCAGGCCATCTAATCACTAACCTGCGAAAAGGGAAATATCACGAAACATTAGCTACACTAGCTAGTGAGTACAGGTATCACATAAGCACCAATAAGCATGCTATCACGTCACAATATGGCACACAATGCTAAGCTATCACATAGCGGTGCGCCGACATGTCAGGGGGATCATATCTTGCGAGGTAGCTAGCCTGGCTCAACGATCCGAGCTAGGGAATCAGTCACAACCAACTGCATCGGTGGGGGAGCGAAGAGCAGCCCGCTATCACATTTGAGTCACTAGGACTCCGTTTGGATTTGATCATAGACCAAGATCCTCACTGTATGTCGAGGAACGGCGGCCTGCAGAACCCTCGGGAATCCGGAATTGGTCATCGAATCCCATAGACCCGGAATTTACCTTCGAGTACCCTTAATCCCGAATAACCAGCCATCTAGGCACTCAAGGGATCCAGCTGCGTCAGCAACTGACCTCAACCACTGCGTCTGTCCGGACATGAATCATAAACACGTTTGACCCATAGGGTCCACAGTACGCATGCGTATCACATATCACAATTTATATCACATGGCATCACTTATAACACTATATCACAATCACAATATCACATGGCACATAACACAGGCACATAATAGCCCTACTTACTGAGTCTCATGGGAAACCGGTACTCACCTCGATATCACATAAGGCAGAAATGAAATCGGGAATCCCACGAATCCTCAGAGTCGTCCGATTTACCTAACACATTAGGTTCAGGTTTGGTTATCACATACACATAGCACACATAGGTTAAAACACAAGTTACACAAACTGTCAGGGCTGGACCCCCCCCCCCCCCCCCGCATGTGGTCGCAAGCATAACACTTGCGATAGCAAGGGTCCCCTACAACATCCCTTGCGGTCGCAAGAGGCCTTTTCCCCATTTCAATGCTTCCGATCGCAAGGGAAGCCCCCTTTTGGTCGCAAGCATGATTCTAGGGTTGGTTACGATCGCAAGTTATGTACCTACGGTCGCAAACCTTATTTCCTTCGCTCGTAAGCGGTAATTGTCACAAAACAGACCCATACGATCGCATGGACCTACCATACGATCACATAGCATAAACACAAGGCTTACGGTCTTAAGGAAACCCCATGCGATCGCAAGCAAACCCCATGCGATCGCAAGACCTACCGTTACAGAACTCCTCCGACTCTGTTTTCTGCATAGTCCGAAAATCACATTTCTAATACCCAAAACTCGATTGAAACCAGATTCAATCGTTTACATACGTTACTTGACATCCAGGGAAACTTACAAACACATATAAACAATTACACAACACAAGAACACGATTTTACATCATCAAAATGGTGTTTCTTAACCACAAACTCAAAACTAGGTTTCTTGATAAAAATTACTTCCAAATCAGAAGAAACACAGCAGGTAGCACTCGTTTTTTATTCTGAAATCACTTGAAAATAAATTGTTCCTTGATTGCTCTTCAAAAACTCCCAGATTGAATATGTGTGTGTGTTCGTATGCAAGTATGTGTGTTTGTGTATGTTTTGGCAACTCCCAGGGGATAAGGGAGCCCCAAAACCGACCCTGGGTTGTTTATATTAAAACACGGGGTATTTTGTTTCCCCTTTTCAACTTACAGTTTAACACACGTCATCCCGTTTTACATAACGGGGATATCTACGGAATCATTATGCGAACCGTATAACATTTTATTATTTTTAGACACGTTTGACACTTTTTGTACTTAATCACAATAATTAACACGAGACACGTTAGTCACACAAAACACTTTAATTAACTCACTTAAAGTCATTGTACAAGTACTAAGGCACATTTTACAACACTAGACTACTAGTCCCATTTACAGGGTGTTACAAATCTACCCCCCTTAAGAAGATTCCGTCCTCGGAATCTGATCACTCACGAACAGGTGGGGATAACGAGCTCGCATGTCATCTTCAGTTTCCCAGGTCATATTCGAACCTAGGTTATATTTCCACTTCACGAGAACGAGCTTGATCACTTTCTTACGCAGCTTTTTAGTCTTTGAACCGAGAATCTCAAAAGGTTCCTCTACGAGGCGCTTTGAAGCATCAACTCGCAGCTCTTGTAATGGTAGAATCTGACTCTCGTCAACTTTACACTTGCGTAAGTAACACACGTTGAAGGTATTATGAATACCCGCGAGTTCTGGAGGTAACTCCAGAGACACAGTTTGATCATTGACTCTGCGTAGGATCTTGAACGGTCCTATAAAACGCGGACTCAATTTGCCTTTACGGCCAAAGCGTATAACACCCTTCCGCGGAGAGACTTTCAGGAAAACCCGATCGCCCTCGTTAAACACAACTGGCCGACGTCTCGTGTCAGCGTACACTTTCTGTCGATCACGAGCGGCTTTCAGCTTTTCACGCGCCACCCACACTTTATCTGCTGTAATTTGCACTATTTCTGGTCCGGCGAACTGCTTCTCGCCAGGCTCTAACCAACACGTGGGAGTGCGACAACATCTCCCGTATAGCATCTCGAATGGAGGCATCCCAATGCTGGAATGGTAGGAGTTGTTGTAAGCAAACTCTATCAACGGCAGATGTGAATCCCACGCTCCACCGAACTCAAGTACACAGCGCGAAGCATGTCCTCCAGGGTTTGAATAGTTCTCTCTGACTGGCCGTCTGTCTGAGGGTAGTATGTCGTGCTCAAATGAACACGAGTGCCAAGCTCACGCTGTAAACTCTGCCAGAAATTTGAAGTAAACCGCGGATCGCGATCTGACACAATAGAACACGGTACCCCATGGCGTGACACCACTTCAGCAATATACAACTTTGCTAGCTTATCTAATGGAGCAGACTCGCTGATAGCCAGAAAATGAGCACTTTTGGTTAAGCGGTCAACTATGACCCAAACCGCATCATGCCCTCTGAGGGTTTTCGGCAACTTGGTCACGAAATCCATTGTAATATTATCCTATTTCCATTCCGGAATTTCAAGTTGCTGAAGATTACCATATGGTTTCTGGTGCTCAGTTTTCACTTGCTCGCAAACCTGACACTTTTCCACGTAGGAAGCAATGTCTCGCTTTAAAGTAGGCCACCAGTATAAAGCTTTCAGATCATGGTACATTTTGGTGTTGCCCGGATGTACAGACAGTCGAGACTGGTGAGCCTCTTGCAGAATCAATTCACGATTTCCCCCGTACAGAGGCACCCAACCACGAGACTGAAACGTCTTTAGTCCACGGCTATCATCTGTAAGCAGATCTTTCTGCCTTCTCATCACTTCTGCCTTCAAGTTCTCATCACGTAAGGCAACAGATCGTGCTTCCTTCAATCTTGCAAGAATATCAGGAACCACCACAAGTTTCATGAATTTCGCCTCAGCCGACGAGCTTTTGCGACTAAGAGCATCCGCCACCACATTGGCCTTACCAGGATGATAACGGATCTCACAGTCGTAATCTTTGATCAACTCGAGCCAACGCCGCTGTCTCATATTAAGCTCTTTCTGCGTAAACACGTATTGCAGACTCTTATGATCCGTACAGACCACACACTTGGTACCGTACAGATAATGCCGCCACAGCTTTAAAGCAAACACAACAGCAGCTAGCTCAAGATCATGTGTCGGATAGTTACCTTCATGTGGCTTTAAATGTCGAGACGCATATGCTATCACTTTATCACGCTACATTAACACGCAGCCAAGCCCCGAATAAGAAGCATCACAATATACGAGGAAGTCATCAGACCCGTCGTGCAAAGAAAGAATCGGAGCTTCACACAATAGTCGTTTCAAAGATTGAAACGCTTGTTCTTGCACCTCAGACCACACAAAAGCAACGTCTTTCAGAGTAAGCTTAGTCAAGGGACCTGCAAGTTTAGAAAAATCACGGATAAACCGCCGATAATATCCAGCTAAGCCGAGAAAACTACGAACTTCAGAAGGAGTTCGGGGAACCCTCCAGTTCATCACTGCATCGACTTTCGTCGGATCCACTTTGACACCATCCCTGCAGATCACATGACCAAGAAAATGCACTTCACCAAGCCAGAATTCGCACTTTGAAAACTTTGCATACAGCTTCTCTCGTTTGAGAGTTTCAAGGACTTGCCGCAAATGCAACTCGTGCTCGGCTTCACTTCGAGAATACACAAGAATATAATCGATAAACACAATTACGGATTTATCCAAGAAAGGACGACAAATCCGATTCATCATATCCATAAATACAGTAGGCGCGTTGGTTAAGCCGAACGGCATAACCAAAAACTCATAGTGACCATATCGAGTGCGGAAAGCAGTTTTAGGAATATCATCTTCACTAACCCGCACCTGGTGATAGCCAGAACGAAGATCAATCTTAGAGAAGCAAGTCGCTCCCTGTAACTGATCGAACAAATCATCAATACGCGGAAGAGGGTATTTATTCTTTACCGTTCGCTTATTCAGCTCCCGGTAATCGATACACATGCCCATGGTTCCATCCTTCTTCTTCACGAACAACACAGGAGCTCCCCACGGGGACGAACTCGGACGAATAAAGCCCTTGTCAAGTAACTCCTGTATTTGAGTCATCATTTCTCGCACTTCGGAAGGAGCAAGACGGTATGGAGCTTTAGCTACAGGTGTAGCCCCTGGAACAAGATCAATCTTGTACTCTACATCTCTTACCGGCGGCAAACCTGACAATTCATCTGGAAACACCTCCGGATAAACTGACACTACCGGAATATCTTTGACCACTTGCTTTTCCGGCTTTGCATCTATCACATATGCTAAATAGCAATCGCAGCCTTTCGCAACCGACTTCTTAGCTTTCATCACAGAAACAAGAGGAATATCAGATTCTCGACGTTCTCCTCGAGCTATAGCACAAGACCCATCGGGTAAAGGAATCTTCACCATCTTTTTCGAACACAGAATCTCCGCGTTCAGACTACTGAGCCAATCCATACCAACCATCGCATCAAAGCCCGCAATTGGCATAAGAAGAAAAGAGATAGGGAAACTATTCCCGTCCACGTCGAGATTAACACAAGGAACACTATCCCTAACCGAAACTATCTTGCCACTAGCAATTTCGACTTTAATCGGCTCAGGTAACACAGATACAGGCAATTGCAGTTTATCACTAAAAGCCACAGATATAAAAGAATGGGTAGCTCCGGAATCAAATAACACACAAGATGGAACAGAATTTACAAGAAAAGTATCAGTGATCACGTCTTCAACAGCTTTGGCTTCTTCAGTTGTCATCTGAAAAGCCCGAACCTTGGCGCGAGGAGCGCCATCTTTCTTTGGTCCAGCAGAAGACCCACCAGCTCCAGTATCACCCCTCTGTCTCATCGGGCATTCTGTAACTGCGTGCCCCTTCTCACCACATCGCATACACCGGGTAGTGGCCTTGGAGCAGTTACCCGAATGGTAAGTACGACACATAGAACACCAAGGATTATCAAACCTCGGTTTCTTGCTCGAATCCACTTTCCCACCAGCCGTAGATTTCCCTTTTGAAGTGCCAGACTTTGAATACTGTTGAAACTTCCTCTTCTAGCCTTCCACAGTCTGATCACCCTTACACTGGCGACGATCACCATCAATCTGTCGGGCTATCTCAAACGTCCGATCCAAAGAAGCAGCAGCTCTCACATGAGCTCGATACTCTAACTGTAGCATATTCACAAACTTCCGCATTTTCGTCCTCTCATCAGTCACAAGATGTGGTATAAACCTTACCTTATCAGTAAAGGCATGGATAAGGTCCTCCACCGGTTTGTCCCCCTTGCGGAGACTGTTGAACTCATTCTCTAACCTCTCGAGGTCATAATCAGTACAATACTTGCTTTTCACTTTCTCAGAGAACTGCTCCCAAGTCAGAGCAGCGATCACCTCTTTGTTCACTGTATCCTTCACTGTGTCCCACCAATCCAGAGCTTTACCTTTCAACATACGAACCGCATACTTGACACGGTTCTCATCTTCACAATCACAGGACTCGAACACTTGATCGGTCTCACGCAACCAGCGGATAGTCTCTGAGGGATTATCACTACCCTCATAAACCTTAGGCCCGCAAGACTTGAACTTTTTGAAATAGCACTGCTCACGTTGCTTGCCCTTAATAGCTTCCCTCAACAGCTCCCTAGTCGAGCGAAGCTCCTCCTCAAGTAACAGAATATAAGCCTCAGAATCTCTTCCCTGCCTTGAGCCCTGAGTATCATGCCATGAAGACTCCTCCTCAGTCTCCATGTGAGTACGAGAAGCCTCGTCCTCCATCTGCTTTAAAGCCTCCTCAGTAGTTGCACGTCGCTCAGACATTTTCACTTACTTTCTATACTCAAGGGGCGAATACGCTTAGTACACTTAATCACAAATTACTAACACACAAGTTAGATCACATTGAGCAGTAAACACATAACGCTCACACTCAGCCCCAATTACCCCACTAGGAACACTTAACGATGGTCAAGCCCGAGTTTGAGATTGAATACTTTCACAAGTACTAGATTCCCTCAAACTTAGGCTCTGATACCTAATTGTAACACCAGGTTTCACGAGCTTAAAATTAGAGTAAATTAAAACTTTATTTACACAAAAGGTTTGCAACGGAACAAACCACTGATTACATATTAAGTATTGTTTATCGACTTGGCGATCAAGAACAACGAATCAAGCCAAGTCTCAAAATTAAGCCAGTGTTACCACTACGCACCGACTATCGTTATAAGTATCAGAGTTAACAACAAGTGTTCCAAAAGATATATACAATATAACACTACCCAAAAGCAACCCTCCTCGCCAGGCCATCTAATCACTAACCTGCGAAAAGGGAAATATCACGAAACATTAGCTACACTAGCTAGTGAGTACAGGTATCACATAAGCACCAATAAGCATGCTATCACGTCACAATATGGCACACAATGCTAAGCTATCACATAGCGGTGCGCCGACATGTCAGGGGGATCATATCTTGCGAGGTAGCTAGCCTGGTTCAACGATCCGAGCTAGGGAATCAGTCACAACCAACCGCATCGGTGGGGGAGCGAAGAGCAGCCCGCCATCACGTTTGAGTCACTAGGACTCCGTTTGGATCTGCTCATAGACCAAGATCCTCACTGTATGTCGAGGAACGGTGGCCTGCAGAACCCTCGGGAATCCGGAATTGGCCATCGAATCCCACAGACCCGGAATTTACCGTCGAGTACCGTTAATCCCGAACTAGTTTGAGCCCGTGCTCCGCACTGGAGTGGGAGGGCTAAAATCTGATCGTAGCTGAAAACGTAAACCCGGTTTGGCCCTACCCATTCTAAACCCGGCTCTTATCCGACCAAAAAAAAAGAATAAAAAAACGACCCGGTCTCACAAGAGCACGATAAAAAAAAATTATAATTCAAAACCCAAACCCATAACCGGCCCGCTAAAAAAATAAAATTATTTCAAAAAAAAAAAAACAATTGGTTCGAGCCCAAAAAATTTTTGCCAAATATATGCCCGGCCAAAAAACAAATTCGAAAAAAAAACAAAAAGCCCAAAAATGAGATCCGGCCCAAACCCGGTTTCTCACCCAAACCCGGATCCGGGCACAAAACCATAGGCACAAACGGTTTTTAATATAATATATAAATACTTCTTTTAACTGAAAAAATTAGAAAATTAAGTAGAATTTTTTAGTAATCTATGTTAGATCTGTCATTTGCATGACAAGTGGAGGACAATATTGTAAATTGAGTGAGAAGAGTGAGTTGAATGGAATGGAGACTCTATTTGACCAAAGAGTAGCAGTAGGGTTTTGTTTACAGCCTCTCTCTCTTTCTTCTTCACTCTCTCTATCTGCTTCTGCTTTCTGGTGCTGATGAAAGCAGAGTAATGACAATGAACAACACCTTTCTTTGAAATTCAACCATTTTTTCACACACCAAATCAAAATCATTTTCAGAAACCCTGATTTTTCTTCAATCTATTTTATGAAAACAATGGGGTTTCAAATTAACTCTGTAACCGCAACAATGGTGTTCTTTCTCTTCCACATTTTGCTCTTTCTACCCGCCGGAATTATGACGGATTTGACTTCCGACCGAGCTGCTCTCCTTTCTCTCCGCTCCGCCGTCGGCGGACGTACCCTTTTCTGGACAACCACCCAACAAAACCCTTGTAATTGGTCCGGTGTACAATGTGATAACGTTCTCAACCGCGTCACCGCCCTACACCTCCCCGGTGTCTCACTTTCCGGCCAACTCCCTGTCGGCATTTTCGGAAACTTGACTAGCCTTCGAACTCTCAGTCTAAGGTTTAACGCACTCCCCGGCCCGATTCCGTCTGATCTCTCTTCCTGTGTCGATTTACGCAACCTCTATCTCCAGGAGTCCAGGGTAACCACTTCTCTTCCTGCGTCGGCCCCAAAAAAATAAAAAGCCCAAAAATGAGATCCGGCCCAAACCCGGCTTCTCACCCAAACCCGGATCCGGGCACAAAACCATAGGAACGGACGGTTTTTAATATAGTATATAAATAACCAGCCATCTAGGCCCTCAAGGGATCCAGCTGCGTCAGCAACTGACCTCAACCACTGCGTCTGTCCGGACAGGAATCATAAACACGTTTGACCCATAGGGTCCACAGTACTCATGCGTATCACATATCACAATTTATATCACATGGCATCACTTATAACACTATGTCACTATATCACAATCACAATATCACATCGCATATAACACCGGCACATAATAGCCCTACTTACTGAGTCTCATGGGAAACCGGTACTCACCTCGATATCACATAAGGCAGAAATGAAATCGGGAATCCCACGAATCCTTAGAGTCGTCTGATTTACCTAACACATTAGGTTCAGGTTTGGTTATCACATACACATAGCACACATAGGATAAAACACAAGTTACACAAACTGTCAGGGCTGGACCCCCCCCCCCCCCCCCCGCATGCGGTCGCAAGCATAACACTTGCGATCGCAAGGGTCCCCTACAACATCCCTTGCGGTCGCAAGGATATACCTTGCAGTCGCAAGAGGCCTTTTCCCCATTTCAATGCTTCCGATCGCAAGGGAAGCCCCCTTTTGGTCGCAAGCATGATTCTAGGGTTGGTTACGATCGCAAGTTATGTACCTACGGTCGCAAACCTTATTTCCTTCGCTCGTAAGCGGTAATTATCACAAAACAGGCCCATACGATCGAATGGACCTACCATACGATCGCATAGCATAAACACAAGGCTTACGGTCGCAAGGAAACCCCATGCGATCGCAAGCAAACCCCATGCGATCGCAAGACCTACCGTTACAGAACCCCTCCGACTCTGTTTTCTGCACAGTACGAAAATCACATTTCTAATACCCAAAACTTGATTGAAACCTGATTCAATCGTTTACACACGTTACTTGACATCCAGGGATACTAACAAACACATATAAACAATTACACAACACAAGAACATGATTTTACATCATCAAAATGGTGTTTCTTAACCACAAACTCAAAACTAGGTTTCTTTATAAAAATTACTTACAAATCAGAAGAAACACAGCAGGTAGCACTCGTTTTTGATTCTGAAATCACTTGAAAATAAATTGTTCCTTGATTGCTCTTCAAAAACTCCCAGATTGAATGTGTGTGTGTGTGTTCGTATGCAAATATGTGTGTTTGTGTGTGTTTTCGCAACTCCCAGTGGATAAGGGAACCCCAAAACCGACCCTGGGTTGTTTATACTAAATCACGGGGTATTTTGTTTCCCCTTTTCAACTTACAGTTTAACACACGCCATCCCGTTTTACATAACGGGGATATCTACGGAATCATTATGCGAAACCGTATAACATTTTATTATTTTTAGACACGTTTGACACTTTTTTTACTTAATCACAATAATTAACACGAGACACGTTAGTCACACAAAACACTTTAATTAACTCACTTAAAGTCACTGTACAAGTACTAAGACACATTTTACAACACTACACTACTAGGCCCATTTACAGGGTGTTACACATTAGTTTCTTTAATTGATTATTGCAGTGTGTTTTTAAATGAGGGTTGATTAAGGGTTATCTTTATTTAGTGCATATTAGTTTGACTCTAAAAAGTCAAAATTAAAATCTTAGAATTAATGAAACTAACGGCTAAGATTGAATTTTTTATTAAATGAAGGGTCCAGATTGTCTAATAACTTTTTTCAAATTAGTCTTTTATATATATTAGAAGATTAGATTAGAAGATTTATATTCCGACTTTAATCTCTAATATTACAAATAGTGACCTTAGATGTGGCAATTCTTGTCATTTAAGCTAACCAATCATAAAGATGTTTTCATCTCTTATGTTACACCATATATTAGAGTTATAATGATCCTTAGCATCTATAAGAATACAAAAGTAAGAATTCTGGAATAACCAATAAAAACACAAAAAATATTATAGTAAGAAAAAACAAACTTGAGTCGAGAATATTAAATCCCATGAAACAAATGAAAGCGAAAACAAGATTCTCTCTATCTCCATATGCTCCCGTTAGCTAGAAAAAACCACCTTACTGTTAAACACTTGTACCTCTTTTGTTTATACTAACTGGAAAATGTCACCGACACCGTCACCTTCTGTATTTTTTATTCTCAGATTATCTTTCTCGGCTAAAAACCTTAATCGCCACCAAAAAGTCCGCTCCATCTTTCCCTCTCCACAACCATGCATCTACACTACTGTCGTCGGCTATGATTGTCTCTTCACAAGTCACAAACACTTCTTGCCACCAAACCTCCATTGTCAATGTCCTCATTCACATGTAAGAATAATTCAAACACTTGTTAATCCATTATTAATAACTTAACTACAAATTACGTAAATTAATTAAATATCACTAACTCTAATACAGTGATTATCAAATATATTAATTTTCAATTGCCTAAATCTCTCTTTCTGAAGAAATATACGTATGCACAAGCAAATGTTGAAATTGGGGGATCAAGAACACTAATTAATTCGTTATTATTATGGACAATAAAGAAAACAATAGAAAGATAATTATTAATGGATACTTCATATTCCTCAAGTAAGCATTGTATGAAGTTCCAATAAAGTATGTATTTTCTTCTCCATTTATTATCAAGAGTTATGTATAATGTTGAAGTGCAAAACGATCTTTGTTTTTTTATTTAATGTTACCCGTTCTATATATGGTTTCAGAACACGTTAAAATCTCACATATTATTTTAAACCAGCTCTATGATGATCGAATTATTGTGAAATATTAAAAATAAAAAATAAGAACATGGTTTGAAAAATGTGTGCACAAAAAACACGAGGCCAGAGTGTTTTTCGAAAAATGCCAAACACAAAATTATTGTTTTAAGTATAATGATTAACTAGATCATGTCACTTAATTGGTGATGCATATCTTGAATTTTAATGACGATAGAAACTTCCTTGATTTTTGCATAGGACAATTAATAAAAAGTTTAATTACTAAAAATATTACTTTTAGCCGTACATTAATGCATCATTGACATATAAAATATGTAATACTAGTAATTGATTAAGGATAAAATAAAAAAAAGTAACAATTAATGATAAGTCTTCTATAAGAAGAGGACAAATATTTTGAGACGAATAAAAATAATATAGTGAATAATAATATTGGACACATAATTATTAAGAAGAGTATGATAAATTCGGCTTTTTAAATTTAAATGAAAAAACGATATCAATTTATGTTTTAAGAACCCTATATTTTGTCATAAATAATATATCTTATTAGTGGCAACTTTTATGTTAATTTAAATTTAAATATCTAGTCCAAGGGAATATTTATTTAAATTTGAATAATAAAAAGTTCGCATAACTTGCTCATTGTGTTTTTGTCCAACACTAAAATGTAATTTGTATATATGCACAATATACATATAGGAATTTAATAATTTAATTGTTTTACTTGATCAACATTGAGTTAGCGATTAAAACTAGATTTCACGCCCGTGTAAACACGGGCCAGTTTATAAGATTTTTGATATATGATTTTATATCCTCTCATAAGAATCAAATTAACTTAGTCACGGTTATGTCCGGTTTTATTGAAGGCATACAGAACTTCAATTAATAGAATCATTTAGGAGTGACATACAATCTTATTGTAACTAAATAATAATAATATTATTCATTTTCTTTTCATTCTGTCTCCTCATGGATAACTACATATCCTTCAATCCACCTGAACATTGAAAGGATGAAAATAACCAATCTCTACCTTTTGAAAACTAACTTCCTTATTCCTTTCTAATATGATAATCGAGGGACCCGCTCCATTAATTTTCTACCCACCCGACGACCTTATCTTTCCAAAATGTTACTCCATTAGTTTTTTGTTATTACAGATTGATAATTAATAGTCTCTCATCACTCCATTAAAGCGGTTTAATATATGCTTTAACCTAAAAAGTTTTTATAATAATATTAGTATCTATTGTCTCTCATTCTCATCAGTTTTTCTCTCTCTTTCATACCTGAACCAGAAACCACCACCACATCCACCACCAGCACTACACCTCAAGTTATCCACCACCGTATCCATCTCTCGAGAACACAACTGCAGTAAAAAACCGACTAAAACCCACCAAAAACCACCATCTGCTTCAAAAACCGACCAAAACCCTAAAAAGTTTTAATAAAAACCCCCCAAAAACCCTAGATCTGACCAAAACCCCAAAAAGTTCGAACGAAAACCCCAAAAACCGATAAAAAACCCTAGATCTGACCAAATCTGGGTTACGGTGGTGGTAGCGGATGAAGATGACGGTAGTGGTGGTTCTTCCAGATCTTGGTTACGGTGGTGGTCGTGCTTCGATCTTGGTTACGGTTGTGGTGGTTATTCCAGATCTTGGTTACGGTGGCGGGATCTTGGTTACGGTGGTGTCGTATAGGGTTTTATAGGGTTATCTTATACCGATGGAGGTGGCGAGGTGGTTGAAGAAGATGAGAGAGCCGGTGGTAGCGTAAAGCGGTGGTAGTGGGGGTGTTGGTTATTGAGTGAGAGGAATGGTGAACTGAGAGTGAGAGATTGAAAGAGAGTCTAGAGTGCGAGAGAGAGAGAGGAAAGAGGAGAAAGTGAGAGAGCTGGCGGTGGTGGCGGCGTTGGGCGGTGGTCGTGGCTTTGGGCGGCGGCGGTAGTGTCAGGGTCGTGGGAGCAGGTTAGGTTAATGGGGAGTAAGAGAGGCAGAGAGATTGAGAGAGAGAGAGAGAGAGAGAATAGGTATAGAGAGAGATATGAAGTCAAAAAGACTATTTGACTTTAAATATATATTTTTATTAAAAAAGGTTTAAATATTGTTTTAATTAATAACAAAATAGAAAAAAAGGTAAAAAGACTGAAATACCCTTGACTTAATAGATGTTACTAACGGCAAAAGTTAGAAAGGACCAAAGTGACATAGAAATGGTTGTTAAATGATGGTTTTTACCACTTTTAAAGTTATAGGACGAAATGGCAGAAATCCTAAGTTAAATGACCATTTGAACAATAAACTCTTGTAATTATTCAATAATTAATAAAACTATTATTTTAAATTCTTTTACACAATCCGATACATATTACGTTGAAGCACAATCCCCCATTTTCAACAGCAAAAATATGAGAATCGGAAGCTCATGAACAAATTTGTAACTGATACATTCAAAACCGATGAATACATACCAAATATATAAGATGCACAATCCATATCACACCAGATACATACCAAAAACATAAGATGCACAATCCTAAAACTCCAATTGTGCACCGAAAACAAATACAAAAACGAATTTTGCATTACACCAGCGTTGATGCACACAACTCACCGAAAACCGTGTTTGGAATCAAGCAGAAATCACGATCGAAACGCCTATGAAGGTTGTTGGGTGGTAGCCTCAGCCTCGACGGTGGTGGTAGTCGCACAAATGCGAGGGAGGCGCAACCTTCAACTTCGATTGAATCCCACATCTGAACCTTCAACTTCTATTGTACCTCCGACTTCAATTTCACGTTCGACTACACCTTCAAGCACCTTCAAGCACCAGCGTCGGATGTGAAGCAGTTTGTGATGAAGGCGGCGGTTGCAGGGAAAAACCATCAGGGAGGCGGAGGTTGATTAGGGCGGTGTAGGATGCATACGGCGACGCGATATGCGGATACCGTTGTTGGGGTCGCTAGGGTACAACAGGCCGACGGTGGAGGCGTGGCAGGTCGACGGCGGCTGCACATTTTCTAGGGTTTTTGGCTTTGTGCAAATTGTCGCATGAATATAAATAGGAAAGGGAGATACGTGGTTTATAGGAGAGAGAAAAACGTTACATAATTTTAGGAAATAAAATCAAATTCCTAAATTACCCTTTTAACTAAAAAGACACATCACATTCTCATATTTCTCCCTATCCTTTTTACCTTAAATTTTTTTGTATTTGAACCTAATTCCAGTTATATATATATATATATATATATATATATATATATATATATATTAGTATTGTATTCACGCAATTAGCGGTTATGAATATATTTTTCTCAATAACTTGAGCAATTACACCTAAAATCTGCAAATATTTAATCAACAAAATATAGTAATTAAAAACAAAACCGCATAAAAACATTAAAACTATTGCCGCTTTCATCGATGCCCCATGTGTCTAGTTTTAGAAATTCGGACCTATTAACTGATGCATAAGTTAGTACTGTTGGGAAATTTGCTAAGTCATTGAAACTGTTGAACATGCAAAGGTAAAACTGTTAGAGTATTTTGGGGATAACAGTTGAAAACTGTTAGATGGATACGAAAACAGTTGTAACTAACAGTTGCTGCAAAGTTTACAACTGTTAGTACAAAAGCTCAGAACTGTTAGTTCACAAAGTCAAAACTGTTAGAAGGCCTTGAAGTGAAGACTGTTAGAAGACATGCAGAACTGTTTCATCAACAAACAGTTTCTGTTGAGCGAATCATGGAAGATGCTATCTTTGAGGATCTTTGTTATCAGAATTGAAGATTATCAAGATTATCTCGGAAGATAGAATATTACCTAACTGTCAACAATTCAAGGAGGATCAAGAGTCTATATATACTTCATTAGATGATCAATTTAGTATGACGGCTTGATCTTATTATTCAAAGCATTTGTTCTTATTGTTATTTATTTTCTGAAAGTGTTTAGCCTCTAAGTTTCATTGAATCCTAAGAACAGTTTGTGTTCTTCGTCTAACACAAAAGTTAGATTAGAGGTGTAGGTGAATATTGTAATCATCATTGGTTATTAATAAACATCTGACGGTTGAAAGTATTCTTATTGTGTTGATTGATTTGAATTGCTATTGTGTTAAAAACCTTTTAATCGATTAAGTGTGATTCCGCAACTTCTTAGTTGATTGTGATCAAACTTTAAGATTATCTTTAAAACAACTTTGATTCAATTTAAAAGATAGTTCTTGTTTTTTATATTCGACATATCCGATCCTGACAAGTGGTATCAGAGCCTTATCATTAAGGTTCCTTTGATCACCAGTTAAAGGTTTTTCACAGATCTGCTGTGTTTGTTTTTCAATTGTCTTTTTCAATCAATTTACTGCAATGGAATCCGGTGGATCTTCTGATAACACTGGATCTGGGTCAAACATTCGTGTTCCCATGCTCAAACCAACTGACTTTGAGATGTGGAAGTTGAGGATCAAGCAGCATGTCCAATTAATGGACTATGCTGTTTGGGATATCATCGAGAGTGTTCCTACTACTACTGTTGATCTTGATGAAACAGGAAAACCAAAGAAGAAACCACCACCAAAGACTGATGCTGAGAAGAAAGAGAGAATGATCGAGATGAAAGCACTCATCATCCTTCAAATTGCTATTCCAAATGAGTATCAACATCTGTTTAAAAAGTTTGATAATGCTCATGAACTGTGGAACGCATTGGAGAAGAGGTTTGCAGGGAATGCAAGTTCCAAAAGGAACCAAAAGGATCTTCTGAAACAGGCTTATGAGAACTTTGCTAGTGGAAAGAATGAGAGTATAACTCAGATTTTTGATAGGTTCTATAAGCTGGTGAGCCAACTTGAAAGTGCTAAGGTTAGGCTAGAACAAGATGAGATTAATAGGAAGTTCCTTAGGTCTTTAAGTGAAGAGTGGACTGTGTATGCTGCACAATGGAGAACCAAAGATTCTTTGGAAGATATAGAGTTAGATGATTTATATAACAGTCTAATTGTGTTTGAGGGAGAGATAGAAGGAAAAAGAAAGTCAATGACTTCAAGTCACAATGCTGCTCTCCTTTCATCCTCAGGTATGGACTCTAACCATTCATTATCTAAAACTGTTGATGTGTGTGCAGGTAACAGTTCTGCAGCTGTTGATGTAAATACCCCTGATGCTGTGCTTGAAGCATTCCTTGCCAGCCATGCAAATTCAACCCTCACCAATGAGGATCTTGAGCAAGTGCATCCTGATGATCTTGAGGAGATGGACCTCAAGTGGCAAATGGCCATGTTAACTGTCAGAGCAAAAAGGTTCATTAAAAGAACTGGCAGGCAAAACATGAACTTCAGGGCTGATGGTAAGGTTGGGTTTGACAAATCCAAGGTCAAATGCTTCAAATGTCAACAACCTGGTCACTTTGCAAGAGAATGCAAATCTGGTGGACAAGGTCAGAATCACGTACAAAGGCCAAATCAAACCTCAACTGCATTGGTCTCACAGGAAGGTCATGGATTTGATTGGAGTGATCAAGCAGAGGAAGCTACTCATAATGCTGCTTTGATGGCTTTGACTGACTCCTCCATCAAACTGGATTCATCAGAATCAGAAGAAATACAGGTATCTTCTAAATTATGTCCAGGTGAATGTAGGGCTATTGTTAAAAGGTTTAGGGAGCATAATAAAAAGGTATGTGCTGCTCTAAGCAAAATGGAGGAAAGAAGGTATGAAGCAAGTGCTATTATTGAAAGCTTTGAACAGAAAATCAAAGATTATCAAGCTAATGAACTGCAGATGGATTATGATAGAAAGTATCATAAGTGGGAGAAGGAGCAACTTCAAGAAGAGATTGACAACCTTAAGAAGAAGTTGATTGAGAAAGAAGGTAAAGTAGAGGAGCTAACAAAGAAGTTGGATGGTGTGGATATGGACTTGAGTATGTTTAAAGCTACAAATCTTAAGCTTGAAACCTTGCTACAATCTCAAATCAGAGATAAAGTTAAGACAGGTTTAGGATACAAAGAAACCCCACCTCCATACAACCACAATTACATCATACCCATGTCTGATATAGCTGATAGGTATGTCAATGAACCATTGGAAGATGGATTGAAGTCAGCTGATCCACAATTTGATAGTGAAGAGGAAGTGTCAGTGGATGATGTAAGTGATGATGAGGGAGTTGTGAAGAAAGATGAAGTCATTCCTTATGAAAATCACATCTGTTGTGAACCTGAAGCACCAAAATCCTCTTCACAACCTGTGATGTTTGTAAAAGCATCCTCTAACCCATTCAGCAGTGAACCAAAACCATTCAAAGAAGTGTTTGCTATAAACAGTTCTACAACTGTTGCAAACAGTCCCCAACTTTACACTAACAGTTCCAAACAGAACCCAAACAGTTCTAAGCCAAAAACCTCAGCTGTTGGTATGAAAACCAAGGGAAAAGAAAAGGTGAATGAATTTGAAGTTGAGAAACCAAGGTTGAAAGCCTCAAAACCACAGGTTCAACCCAAATCAGTAAAAAGGCATACTGAAAAGCCTATTTGCACATGCAAACAGCATGGTGTGCAAAAATTTCCTTCTTCAGCTCATGTGAGAGGAAATCAAAGAAACAGGAACCAACTGTGGGCACAAAGAACTGGTGTGCCTATTGTCAAAACCAAAAGATGTCATATTTGTGGGAGAGCAAATCATTTGGCTCAAAACTGTTATCATAACCCACAGGTCTATAGCCCCCAGAAGCCAAAGTACAGAAAACAGACTAACAGTTCTACAACCGTTCAGCCAAAACCTAACAGTCCTACAACTGTTAGACCAGAACCAAAAACTGTTGGCCTTGCTTGGAAACCAAAAACTGTTATTCTCAATGATGCAAATGCTGTTTGTTCCAAAGATTCAACTGTCAATCACAACAGTTGGAAACCACATGTTCTCACTAAATATTCTTCCCACAATTTAGAGAAATCTAATTGGGATGAAATCAAACAAACTCGAACTGTGTTTAAATATTATGATTCAAATGGTGTACCTAAGACCTGCATGGCCTGGGTACTTCCTGCTACTAATTAATTGTTTACTTGTGCAGAGCATTCATAGGGCCAATCAAGGAGGAATTTGGCATGTGGATAGTGGATGCTCAAGGCACATGACTGGAAATCCACAATGTTTGAAGGATTTCAAAAGAATCAATGGAGGATTTGTAGCATTTGGAGGAAATCCAAAGGGAGGAAGGATCACAGGTAAAGGAGCTGTTGAGGCAGGTACACTTACTTTTAATGATGTTTTCTTTGTTGAACAGCTTAAATACAATCTGTTGAGTGTATCTCAAATCTGTGACAATGGAAACAAAGTCATATTTTCTGATACTGAATGCATTATCCTTGCAAAAGATTTTAAACTTGATGAAATGGATGTTCTTTTAAGAACACCTAGAAAGGATAATGTGTACTGTCTTGATACGCAAAAGATTGCAAAACAGAATGTGTTGAGTTGTTTACTCTCAAAGGCATCTCATGATGAGTCTGCAATTTGGCATAGGAGGATGTGTCACATGAATTTTAAAGCCATGAATTTGTTAGCTAAAAACAATTTGGTAAGAGGTTTGCCCCAAAAAGAGTTCTCATGTGATGATCATTGTGTGGCATGTCTTGAAGGCAAGCAACACAAAACTTCTTATAAGTCCAAAGAGATTTCTTCCATTACTGCACCTTTACAACTATTGCATATGGATCTTTTTGGTCCTACTTCTGTAGTGAGTATAGGGAAGAAAGCCTACTGTTTAGTCATAGTTGATGATTTCACCAGGTTTACTTGGGTTCAATTTCTTAGAACTAAGGATGAGACTGCTGAGTTAGTTAAGTCCCTTATTCTTAGAATAGAGAATCAATCTGATTTGAAAGTGAAAGTAATTAGATCTGACAATGGTTCTGAATTTAAGAACTATGAGCTAAACAATTTTTGTGAGGAAAAAGGAATTGAAAGACAGTTTAGTGCACCTAGGACTCCACAACAGAATGGAGTGGCTGAGAGAAGAAATAGAACGTTGATAGAGGCTGCTAGATCAATGTTAGCTGATTCTAGGCTCCCAATGACCTTCTGGACAGAAGCAGTGAACACTGCCTGCTATGTGCAGAATAGGGTACATGTAGTCAAGTCCAAAGGCAAAACTCCTTATGAGTTGTTTCTCAAAAGAAAACCATTGATTAACTTCCTCAGACCATTTGGATGTCCATGCACTATACTAAATACCAAATCACAATTAGGCAAGTTTGAGAGTAAAGCACAAGAAGGATTCTTTGTAGGATACTCCATTCAAAGTAAAACATATAGAGTGTTTAACAATGTCACTAGGATCATAGAAGAGAGTATGAATGTCTCCTTCAATGAGAATAGGATCAATATGACAGGTAATGGTCCTGATTGGTTATTTGATATTGATGCATTGTCTAAATCTCTTTCTTTTGAGTATTCTACAGAAACAGTTGCAGGTACTCTTACAACTGTTAGTGAAGATTCACAAACTGTTCTTAACAGTTCTGCAACTGTTAGCACAAGACCAACAACTGTTGGTGAAAACAAAGCCACTGAAGACTTTGTTGTGATCCCTGTGCTTCAAAATGATTTGTCCAATGCTGGTAATCCAATGAATGATGCTGCTGACTCTTCAAAGGATTTGGAATCTCCTGTTTCTCAACAATGCACTGAACCTGAAAATCAAACAGTTGCAGATCAGGTAAGTAATTCTTCTGTGAATGATAGTGAATTTGAAATTGATTTTTCAAATGTAGGGCATGTACTGACTGAAGAAAACATCCCTACTTCAAGAGTTCACAAGAATCATCCCATAGAACAGATCATTGGTGATCCAACCACTCCTGTTCGAACTAGAAGTATGTTGCAAAGTGAAGGTAGTGGTGTGAATCTTGACCAATTTGATGTGAATGCCTGCATTCTATCTCAGATAGAACCAAAGAAAGCAATAGAGGCATTAAAAGACCCTTCATGGGTGGAAGCTATGCAAGAGGAACTATTACAGTTCCAAATTCAACAAGTTTGGAAGCTAGTTGAACTTCCACGAGGCAAAAGAGCAATTGGCACCAAGTGGGTGTTCAGAAATAAGAAGGATGAGAGAAGGATTGTCATCAAGAACAAGGCTAGGCTAGTTGCACAGGGTTATACACAGGAAGAAGGCATTGATTATGATGATGTGTTTGCACCTGTTGCAAGGATATAAGCCATCAGAATATTTCTTGCCTTTGCAAGTTTTAAAGGGTTTAAAGTCTATCAAATGGATGTCAAATCAGCATTTCTCTATGGTACTATCGATGAAGAGGTATATGTGTGTCAACCACCTGGTTTTGAAGACCCAAAATATCCTGATAGGGTGTATAGGTTGGATAAGGCCTTGTATGGGCTACATCAGGCTCCTAGAGCTTGGTATGAGACATTATCCTCATATCTACTTGAGAATGGATTCAAAAGAGGCACCATTAATAAGACTTTGTTTACAAAGGTTGTTAAAACACAGATCTTGCTTGTTCAAATCTATGTTGATGATATAATCTTTGGATCAACAAATGACAGTTTGTGCAAAGAATTTGAAGGTATCATGCAAAAGAAATTCCAAATGAGTTCCATGGGAGAACTTACCTTCTTCTTGGGATTACAAGTTAAGCAGATGCCAACAGGTATATTCCTTAGTCAGTCTAAGTATGTCAAAGACATCTTGGACAAATTTGGTTATCAAGATGTAAAGCTGGCCAGTACTCCAATGGAAACACACAAACAGTTGGGAGCAGACCATGAGGGGGAGGATGTAGACATATACTTGTATAGGTCTATGATAGGTTCTTTAATGTACTTAACTGCTTCTAGACCAGATATAATGTTTGCTGTGTGTGTTTGTGCCAGGTTTCAATGCAGTCCAAAGATGTCACACCTATTTGCTGTAAAGAGGATCTTTAGGTATCTCAAAGGTCAACAAAAGTTGGGTCTTTGGTATCCTAAGGAGTCACCATTTGATTTGGTGGCATACTCTGACAGTGACTATGGAGGAGCAAATATGGACAGAAAATCAACCTCTGGAGGCTGTCAATTCTTTGGCTCAAGGTTGGTCTTGTGGCAGTGCAAGAAACAAACAACAGTTTCAACTTCAACAGTTGAGGCTGAATATGTTGCTGCTTCGAGTTGTTGTTCACAAGTGTTGTGGATTCAGAATCAGCTTCTGGACTACGGTTTGAATCTTTTGAATACACCTATTTATGTTGACAACACAAGTGCTATTAGCATTATCAACAATCCAGTGAAGCATTCCAAAACAAAGCATATTGAAATCCGATTTCATTTCATTCGAGATTGCAATGAAAAGAAGTTAATCCATGTTTTAAAAGTTCATACTGATGATCAGTTGGCTGATTTGTTCACAAAAGCATTTGATGTGAGCAGGTTCACCTTTCTGATCTCAAATATTGGAATGATTAACTTAGAATAATAGTTGTTTGTTTTAAATTTTTTCTCACTAACAGTTTGCAACTGTTAGTCTTAAGTCTAACAACTGTTTGTGCTAGTATTCAGGGAACAGCTGTGAGTGATTCAACTAACAGTTCTCAACTGTTAGTACTTGGAGTCCAAAACTGCTAAGCAAATTGCATATTCATTTGAGGGGGAGTATTTCATTTCAATAACAGTTGAAGTTCATTTCAAAAACAGTTCACAACTGTTAGTTCTTCATTGTCTTCAACTGTTAGGGGTATTTTAGTCTTTGCAACAACTCTGAGGATGTTTGAAATGCATTTAATATTCGAAACATATATAAACCATTCCCTCCTCAGAGGTTTCTTTACGCATACTGAACTTCGTTTGAACGCTAAAACCCTAGAATTTTGCTATCAAATCGCCATGGCTCCCCTTCCATTCGTCAAGGAACATAACATGCTTGCTTTTCTTTCAAAACCCGATGATCTTCACACGTTTCACGATATGATTGATTATCTCTCAATGTCCAATCTCAACACTGCTCTCACCATCAACCCTACCATATACACTTCCCACATTGATCAGTTTTGGAAACATGCTCAACTTCGAACAACTGATGACGTGCAATGGATTGATTCTACCATTGATGATTTGAATGTCTCGATCTCTGAGGACACCATTCGCCACCTCCTACAACTCAATGATAGTGAGGGTGAGTATTCTGATTCAGTTTCACTAGATTTTTTGCATGCCGAGCTTGTTAAGCTTGGGTATGAGGGCCCTTCTGGGAAGGGTACATTCTATAAGGGACAATTTTGTGCTCACTGGAAGTATTTGATCCATACTCTCCAGCAGTGCATTAGTCCTAAAAGAACAGGATGGAACGAGTTTGGAAGCAACATTGCTTTGGCCTTAATCTGTTTGGCCAACAATCGTTGCTTCAACTTTTCAAAATTAATTTTCAATGGCATGGTAAAACATCTAGGGACCAAGTATGGTCTCTTTTTGATGTATCCTCGATTTGTGCAAGTTTTGTTAAACTTTTTGATGCCAAATCTAAACATACACAAGAGGGTCATTATTCCCTCTGCTCATGTGGCTTCCACATTGAGCAAGTTGTTGGTTAATGGGAAGAACTTCTCAGGCGCCATAACTCCACCACTCTCTGCAATGGTGGAGTTCTTGTCAAGAAACAGAGTTGCCAGGGGTGAGCTTGAAGCCCACACTATTGCTACACCACCACCTTTGGAACCCACAACTCAAGATACACAAACATCCCCTTCTGCTACCATTCAAATAGCTACAACACAAGCCCCTACATTGAAAACATTTAGAAAGAAGAGAAAAACTGTTGGTGCTCCTTCCACCACAGTTAGAGAACCCCAAACTGTTAGCCCTGCACAGGTGCATTCACCTGTGCAGAATATCGAAAGGGAACCTTTGGTGCCGTCTCCCAGGCACAATGAGGAGGTGATCATTCCTCAAGAGGGTGATCATGTGGTTCATGAGGCTGACACTACTGTTTCATTCGCAAGGGATGAGCAGGACATTGCCAACATTATTAAGACCTCAACCACGGCAACAGAGACTGGTAAAACAGTTTCTGGAAATCCCCAGTACCAAGAACAAAGGGGTGCTAGTGAGGGAACTTTTACAAGTGATCCACTAGTTCAATCTGCCGATGATATGTTTACAATGGCAACATTGGATGACATTGAGGCTAGCATGAAACAAAAAGCATTGACGAATCCTGAATTGGTACCATTTGTTGCTGCTTTTCTTCATCTCAAACATAAGAATTCTCAACGAGAAAAGCTTCTTGCCAAACACAACGAATTACTCATCAAGCAAGATAGGCAAATTCGATTCTTGACAGAAACCTTAAAGAAGGCAACTGATGTTCTTCAGGTTCACGATCAATTGTTCCAAAAGTCCAAATCTTCTGTCAGACCTCCCTCTAAAACTGTTCCAATCAAAAAGGGGGAGAGAACTTCTGCCATTCCAAAAACAGTTGCCAAACCTAAACAAACAGTTGTGCAGAATGAACCAACAGTTGCTGCTGAAGTTGCTGAAACAGTTGTTGAAGTTGCTGAAACAGTTGCTGAAGTTGATGAAACTGTTGTTGAAGGTGTGCAAACAGCTGTAGTTGAAGAAGAAAGGTTATCAACGGTGGATAGAGTGATGATTAACAGAATGGTTATGCAAGGTGACTATCCAACCACTGAAGCTTTCAGATCATGGTCCAAAGTCAAACAAGATTACTTAATTGAAATAGGTGCTCAAACTCTCAACATCAGCACATTTAAAATGGCTCAAAGGATCGATGATGGATGGCTAGAAGGGAAGGTAAAGAAGTTGGAACCACTTCCTCCTAAAGCAGGGTTTAAAGGCATTTGCTGAGAAACAGAAAGAAGAAAAGAAAGAAGAAAAGATGCCCCCTGTATCAGTAAAAGGAAAGGAAGTGATGGTTGATATTCCCAAGCTGAAACTTTCTAAAGAACAGCAAGAAGAACGGGATAGGGAATATGCACAGAGATTGAATGCTGAGCTTGAGTTGCAAGAACAATCAGATTTTGAACTAGCTAAAAAGATAGGTGCTCAAATGACAAAAGATTTAGAAGAAGAAGAGAAAAAGGAGAAGGAAGCTGCTGGTAAGGGAGTAAAAAGAAAAAGAGTTATAAAGAAGAAAACAGTTCCACCTCCTAAGCCAGTAGTGGAAAAGAAGAAACCCCAACCAGTCCAAAAACCCCAACAGTCCGAAGAAAAAGCCAAAACAGGCTTGGTCAAAACTATTTTGCAAGATAGACTATCAATGGAGATAAAAGAAAGAATTGACAAACTTGAAGCTCAAAAGTCACATATCAAAGAATGGAGGTTTGAAATGCTGAGAGTGGAAACTGGAAAGCAGGGAGTCACCATTGTTAGAGAGGTGGAACCAATTGAAAGCTATGTCAGTTTCACTGCAATGATGGATAGTGTGACCAGGAGAGATGTACAAGAAATGTATGAATATGGGGTAAGTCATTTTGGAAAGGATGCTGTAATTGAGATAAAAGTATTGTTGGTGCATTTATCGAGTATATGCAATCCACAGAGAGTGATGTCAATACTGACAAATGATGAAAGATTTCCAATATTGACTGTGAAAGTTTTTGAAAGATCAAGGGTGTATAATCTTGTGACAAACAATGCTAAAACCCAATGGTTTGATCTTAATTTTGTTGATCATAGTAAGACCAAGTTGATGTACATGGTGAAGGCAAAGTATTATGGCCCTGTAAAGATAAGGGAAGATCTGGGAAGAAGACTGAAAGAAAGGTTGGAGCTGATAGAGAAAAAGAAAATGTAATTTTTCTTTCATATTTTGATTGTAACAATTTTACTTTGCATAATTAATGTTAATATGTTCTTTGCTTATGTGAATGTTTCTATGGTTGAACCCTATAAAACAACTTAAGTGTATTGTTCAATACTTTAAGTTAGGGGGAGATTGTTGGGAAATTTGCTAAGTCATTGAAACTGTTGAACATGCAAAGGTAAAACTGTTAGAGTATTTTGGGGATAACAGTTGAAAACTGTTAGATGGATACGAAAACAGTTGTAACTAACAGTTGCTGCAAAGTTTACAACTGTTAGTACAAAAGCTCAGAACTGTTAGTTCACAAAGTCAAAACTGTTAGAAGGCCTTGAAGTGAAGACTGTTAGAAGACATGCAGAACTGTTTCATCAACAAACAGTTTCTGTTGAGTGAATCATGGAAGATGCTATCTTTGAGGATCTTTGTTATCAGAATTGAAGATTATCAAGATTATCTCGGAAGATAGAATATTACCTAACTGTCAACAATTCAAGGAGGATCAAGAGTCTATATATACTTCATTAAATGATCAATTTAGTATGACGGCTTGATCTTATTATTCAAAGCATTTGTTCTTATTGTTATTTATTTTCTGAAAGTGTTTAGCCTCTAAGTTTCATTGAATCCTAAGAACAGTTTGTGTTCTTCGTCTAACACAAAAGTTAGATTAGAGGTGTAGGTGAATATTGTAATCATCATTGGTTATTAATAAACATCTGACGGTTGAAAGTATTCTTATTGTGTTGATTGATTTGAATTGCTATTGTGTTAAAAACCTTTTAATCGATTAAGTGTGATTCCGCAACTTCTTAGTTGATTGTGATCAAACTTTAAGATTATCTTTAAAACAACTTTGATTCAATTTAAAAGATAGTTCTTGTTTTTGATATTCGACATATCCGATCCTGACAAGTACCTAAGTTATTCAAAACCTGAGCTATAAGCTAATCGTATCTCCTTTTGTTAATAAATTCTAAAATTTGTGAAACTAAACCGGGCAACTGTGAACCAGGAAATTTCACTAAAACCGAAAAAAAAACCGTTGAACCGGAGCAACCCGTATCGAACCGGTCTTTACTAAAGCTTTTTAACAGACCTAAATATAGGGAAGAACATCCTTCGGTTTGTTTCTTAAAAGCAATGTGGGATCATAATATATATATATATATATATAGGCAAAAGTTCAAACGAGAACTATTTTTCGTACGAGAACTGCGAGAACCAATCTGAGCCGTCCAATTCCCCCTCCTTTAATGTCATTGCCCACCCATGAATTCCTCACACGCATCCTTTCACACTTGATCCCCTCCACGCTCTCCATCCATTAACTTCCCATATCCAAGGAACGGCTAAGATTGGTTCTCGCAGTTCTCGTACGAAAAACAGTTCTCGTTTGAACCCTCCCCTGTATATATATGGAGATCTCCTTGTTTTGCCTCAGATAGAGATGTGAGATATGGAAATCAACTAATTGAATGCCACATCATATTTATACCTAATCTAATTACATTGGATTTCAAATTTGAAGCTTAATTACACATGCCACATAAGATTTTTAATTTCTTAAGTTATATAGGATATAGATTATTATATACACAATAATCAGAAAACATATAGTTAACTGATTAACCATGTTAACTACCAAAAAACCGAATTTATTTTAATAAAATAAAAAATTAATTCAGAATTTTCACATAGGCCGGACCAGCCGGTTGAACCCATCAACCATGAGCCCTGATTAAATCCAGTTCAACAGTAGCGACTAAACAGGACAACTGTGAACCGGCGGTTTTACTAAAACCAGAACAATACCGATGAACCGGAGAAACCCGCATCGAACCGGTCTTTACTATCTAAAATCAAAAGATGTTGGGAGATGTAAATATAGGCAAGGATATCCTTTGGTTGTTTCTTCGAAGCAATGTGGGAGCATAAAATATATATAGAGAGAGATATGTAGATCTTCTTTATTTGCCTCAGCTAGCGATGTGCGATATAGAAATCTCCTAATTTAGTGCCACATCATATTTTGACCTTATCTAATTATATTGGATTTCAAATTTGAAGCTTAATTACACATGCCACATAGGATTTTAATGTTCTTAAGTTATATAGAATATAGATAGATTTTTATATACACAAGAATCAAAAAACAGTTAGTTAACTGATTAACCATGTTAACTTCCCAAAAACCGAATTTATTTTAATAAAATAAAAAATTAAATCGGAATTTTCACATAGGCTGGACCGGCCGGGTGAACCGGTTCAACCGTGAGCCGTGATTAATTTCAGTTCAAAAGTAGCGACTAAACCGGGCATCTGTGAAACGGGCGGTTTCACTAAAACCGGAACAAACCTATGAACCGGAGCAACCCGCATCGAACCGGCCTTTACTAAAGTTTCTTAACTAAAATCAAAAGATGTTGGGAGACCTAAATATAGGCAAGGACATCCTTCGGTTGTTTCTTGGAAGCAATGTGGGATTCATAAAATATATATATATGGAGATCTCCTTGTTTTGCCTCAGCTTCCGATGTGGGATATGGAAGTCACCTATTTGAGTGTCACATCATCATTTTTACAATTTGCAATTGCTCATACGTGAAATTTTACCAATCAATAGGCATTGCCACATGGGATATAAACAACCCTAAAAAATAAAATATTAATTCGGAATTTTCACATATGCCAAATATCACGGTTTCATCTTGCTTGACCCAATTGCACTGTTTTGAAAACCGGGCTGGACCGGCCGGTTGAACCAGTTCAACCGTGAGCCGTGATTAAATCCGGTTCAAAAGCAGCGACTAAACCGGGTAACTGTGAACCGGGCAGTTTCACTAAAACTAGAACAAAACCAATGAACCAGAGCAACCCGCATCGAACCGGCTTTACTAAAGCTTTTTAACTAAAATAAAAAAATGTTAGGAGACCTAAATATAGGCAAGGACATCCTTCGGTTGTTACTTAGAAGCAATGTTAGATCATAATATATATATATATATATATATATATATATATATATATATATATATATATATATATATATATATATATATATATATATATATATACGGAGATCTCCTTGTTTTGCCTCAGCTAGAGATGTGAGATATGGAAATCACGTAATTGAATGCTACATCATATTTATACCTTATCTAATTACCTTGGATTTCAATTTGAAGCTTAATTACACATGCCACATAGGATTTTTAATTTCTTAAGTTATATAGGATATAGATTATTATATATAGAATAATCAGAAAGCATATAGTTAACTTATTAACCATGTTAACTACCAAAAAACCGAATTTATTTTAATAAAATAAAAAATTAATTCAGAATTTTCACATAGGCCGAACCGGCCGGTTGAACCCATCAACCATGAGCCTTGATTAAATCCGGTTCAAAAGTAGCCACTAAACCGGACAACTGTGAACCGGCGGTTTTACTAAAACCGGAACAAAACCGATGAACCGGAGAAACTCGCATCGAACAGGTCTTTACTAAAGCTTTTTAACTAAAATCAAAAGATGTTGGGAGATGTAAATATAGGCAAGGATATCCTTTGGTTGTTTCTTAGAAGCAATGTGGGAGCATAAAATATATATAGAGAGAGATATGGAGATCTTCTTTTTTTGCCTCAGTTAGCGATGTGTGATATAGAAATCACCTAATTGAGTGCCACATCATATTTTGACCTTATCTAATTGCATTGAATTTCAAATTTGAAGCTTAATTACATATGCCACATAGGATTTTAATGTTCTTAAGTTATATAGAATATATAGATAGATTATTATATACACAAGATTTGAAAAACAGTTAGTTAACTGATTAACCATGTTAACTACCCAAAAACCGAATTTATTTTTATAAAATAAAAAATTAAATCGGAATTTTCACATAGGCTGGACCGGCCGGGTGAACCGGTTCAACCGTGAGCCGTGACTAATTTCAGTTCAAAAGTAGCGACTAAACCGGACAGCTGTGAAACGGGCGGTTTCACTAAAACCGGAACAAACCAATGAACCGGAGCAACCCGCATCGAACCGGCCTTTACTAAAGTTTTTTTTAACTAAAATCAAAAGATGTTGGGAGACCTAAATATAGGCAAGGACATCCTTCGGTTGTTTCTTGGAAGCAATGTGGGATCATAAAATATATATATATGGAGATCTCTTTGTTTTGCCTCAGCTTCCGATGTGGGATATGGAAGTCACCTAATTGAGTGTCACATCATCATTTTTACAATTTGCAATTGCTCATACTTGAAATTTTACCAATCAATAGGCATTGCCACATGGGATATAAACAACCCTAAAAAATAAAAAATTAATTCGGAATTTTTACATATGCCAAATATCACGGTTTCATCTTGCTTGACCCAATTGCACTGTTTTGAAAACCGGGCTGGACCGGCCGGTTGAACCAATTCAACCGTGAGCCGTGATTAAATCCGGTTCAAAAGCAGCGACTAAACCGGGTAACTGTGAACCGGGCAGTTTCACTAAAACTAGAACATAACCAATGAACCAGAGCAACCCGCATCGAACCGGCTTTACTAAAGCTTTTTAACTAAAATCAAAAAATGTTAGGAGACCTAAATATAGGCAAGGACATCCTTCGGTTGTTACTTAGAAGCAATGTGAGATCATAATATATATATATATATGGAGATCTCCTTGTTTTGCCTCAGCTAGAGATGTGAGATATGGAAATCACGTAATTGAATGCCACATCATATTTATACCTTATCTAATTACCTTGGATTTCTATTTGAAGCTTAATTACACATGCCACATAGGATTTTTAATTTCTTAAGTTATATAGGATATAGATTATTATATATAGAATAATCAGAAAGCATATAGTTAACTGATTAACCATGTTAACTACCAAAAAACCGAATTTATTTTAATAAAATAAAAAATTAATTCAAAATTTTCACATAGGCCGAACCGACCGGTTGAACCCATCAACCATGAGCCTTGATTAAATCCGGTTCAAAAGTAGCCATTAAACCGGACAACTGTGAACTGGCGGTTTTACTAAAACCGGAACAAAACCGATGAACCGGAGAAACCCGCATCGAACCGGTCTTTACTAAAGCTTTTTAACTAAAATCAAAAGATGTTGGGAGATGTAAATATAGGCAAGGATATCCTTTGGTTGTTTCTTAGAAGCAATGTGGGAGCATAAAATATATATAGAGACAGGGGCGGATCTATGTGGGGAGGAGGGTATGCACTTGCATACCCTTCAAAAGAAATCCTAGTGTTAAATTTTTATAAATGATTATTTTTTATAAAAAAAATAGTGGTAATGCTTGTCTTCTACGAGAAATATTTGTATAGTGCATACCCTCAAACAAATTCCTAAATCCGCCACTGTATAGAGAGAGATATGGAGATCTTCTTTTTTTGCCTCAGCTAGCGATGTGCGATATAGAAATCACCTAATTGAGTGCCACATCATATTTTGACCTTATCTAATTATATTGGATTTCAAATTTGAAGCTTAATTACACATGCCACATAGGATTTTAATGTTCTTAAGTTATATAGAATATAGATAGATTATTATATACACAAGAATCAAAAAAGAGTTAGTTAACTGATTAACCATGTTAACTACCCAAAAACCGAATTTATTTTTATAAAATAAAAAATTAAATCGTAATTTTCACATAGGCTGGACCGGCCGGGTGAAACGGTTCAACCGTGAGCCGTGATTAATTTCAGTTCAAAAGTAGCGACTAAACCGGGCAGCTGTGAAACGGGCGGTTTCACTAAAACCGGAACAAACCTATGAACCGGAGCAACCCGCATCGAACCGGCCTTTACTAAAGTTTTTTAACTAAAATCAAAAGATGTTGGGAGACCTAAATATAGGCAAGGACATCCTTCGGTTGTTTCTTGGAAGCAATGTGGGATCATAAAATATATATATGGAGATCTCTTTGTTTTGCCTCAGCTTTCGATGTGGGATATGGAAGTCACCTAATTGAGTGTCACATCATCATTTTTACAATTTGCAATTGCTCATACTTGAAATTTTACCAATCAATAGGCATTGCCAATGGGATATAAACAACCCTAAAAAATAAAAAATTAATTCGGAATTTTTACATATGCCAAATATCACGGTTTCATCTTGCTTGACCCAATTGCACTGTTTTGAAAACCGGGCTGGACCGGCCGGTTGAACCAGTTCCACCGTGAGCCGTGATTAAATCTGGTTCAAAAGCAGCGACTAAACCGGGTAACTGTGAACCGGGCGGTTTCACTAAAACTAGAACAAAACCAATGAACCAGAGCAACCCGCATCGAACCGGCTTTACTAAAGCTTTTTAACTAAAATCAAAAAATGTTAGGAGACCTAAATATAAGCAAGGACATCCTTCGGTTGTTACTTAGAAGCAATGTGAGATCATAATATATATATATGGAGATCTCCTTGTTTTGCCTCAGCTAGAGATGTGAGATATGGAAATCACGTAATTGAATGCCACATCATATTTATACCTTATCTAAGGAGAATGAAACCTTGTCAGATTTGTTCACAAGGTTTTACTGCTTGATAAATGACCTACTAAGTGTGGGTGTAAAGAAAGATGAAGCTGAACTGGTGCTGAAATTTCTGGATGTGTTACCAGAAAGGCTTAATGATGTGACTACAACACTGAGGGCTGGGGGAACACTGCACGTGTACAACCTACAGTCCATATATGGGTTCTTGCTAAATCATGAACAGATCACTGAACACAAGAAATCTTCTCAACAACAACTTAAGGAGTCATCGGATAAATCTGATATTGCATTAGTTGCACAGAAGAAGAAGAAGAAAAGTCCCAAGGCACTAGTTGTTGAATCTGAGACTGAGTCAGAATCTCAAGCTGATCACTCAGACTCAGACTCAAGTGATACTGATGATGTTCAGAATATCACTGATAAAATGGCAATGTTAGCCAGACGTTTGAGAAGAGCTCAAAGGGGAAGAGGAAGATCTGACAGGGGCAAAGGAAATAGTTCTTTTGATCCCAAGAATGATGTGTGCTTCAACTGTTAGAAAAAGGGACACATTGCTGCTGAGTGCAGATTAAAGAAGGTAGAATCAACATCAGTTGTTGATAAGAATGCTTACAGAGCTGATAAATACAAGAAGAAATACACTCAGCTCAAGAAAGGAAAGCCTGAAGACAAACCCAGTACAAAAGGACTAATTGCTGAAACCTGGGATACAGAATCATCCACCTCAGATGATGATGTATGTATGATGGCTCAAGAAGATGAAGAGTTGGAAATTGATGAGGTTGATTATGGTATGTCCGAATCAATCTTTGAAGCTGACATGAAGGAAGCTGAGGAAAACAGCAAGCTCAGTGATTGGGATCCTGCTTCCATGTATAAGGTCAGTAATTTCTACTCTTACACTAATGAAGAAAAGGGTCTTGCGTTTGATTATCTGCTAAATGATTTCAAGACCAGCCGTAAGTCTCAGACTGACCTCAAAGCTGAAATAGCTAAACTTAAAGATGAGATTAATGAAAATCAATCTCTCATTGATGTTGGTAAGAAAGCACAATGTGATCTTGAATGTCAAAGACACATTAACAAACTTCTAAGTGAAGAACTTCAGGAAGCTAAAGACAAAGCTGACCAACTCCAAAAGGTCACTGAGTCTTGGTGTAAGTCATCAAAGCTTGCTGAAAAGTGCATAAACCAATAATACCTAAACAGGTAAAGGCTGTACTTGGAGGTGACTATCAAACAGCAGCTTATGTAGCTGATGATGAGGTAGCAAGTACAGAATCTGAGGAAGATAGACTACTGATTGAGTCTCAGAAGTCAGCCTCAGAGAAGAAACATGGTCAAAACCTTAAATACAATATGTTTGTAAAGGCTAAAGATCATGGACAAGAGTGCTCAACATCCAAACAGCATGGTAAGTCTGTGCTGGACAGATTAAGCACTCAGCCTATTCAAAGAACTTCAGTCATAGAAAGGCTTAATCCAAATCCTTTCAAAAGACAACATTTTCTATCTGGCTCAGAGAGAAGTTACAAGAACAGGAAGACCATTGTAAGTCAGAGGTCAAATCACAACCATGGTAACTCCAAAGTTGGGGATCTTGGTAAGTCCAAGAAGATCAACAGTGGTAAGTCCAAACCTGTTGAAACTGGTGAGTCCAGTAGGCATGACAAAGGTAAGTCCAAGGTCATGGAAAAGAAGTTTGTTGGTCAAGCTTCCAAGGATAACAAACAAAGATCTGACAAAGGTAAGTCCAAAGTCAGTGAGCATCAAGTGAATCAACTTGCTAAGAAAGTTGAAAAGTTATCCACAACATATAATCCTAAAACTGAGAATAAGTTCTCACAAGGATTATTGGACACTCTACCTCCTGTAATCATTGGAAGAAGGAGATGCTATAAGTGCAGAAGTAGAGGTCATGAGGCTAAGGACTGTGACGCAGAAATCTCAAGGCCTGAACAAGAACAAGCTAATCAGCCTGCACAGGACTCAGCTCCTGGTCAAGCTGAACAGTCAGTTCAACCCGATGGAGATGCTAAGTGCTCCTCATTATAACCCACCAAGAAGTGGGTTCCCAAACAAAACTAATGTGTTTAGTTTTCATATCATGTGCAGGGTTCAAGTAAATGGTACTTGGAAAATGGATGCTCAAGGCACATAACTGGGTGGAAAGGACTTCTTAGTGATTTCCAAGAAAATGAAGGTCCTAAAGTAACATTTGGTGACAACTCCCATGGAAGAGCAAAAGGCTATGGGAATATGCAAGCTGGCAAAGTTACATTCGAGAGAGTTGCATATGTCAAAGGTCTCAAACACAACCTGATTAGTATCCGTCAATTATGTGATGAAGATAATGTTGTTACTTTTAGGAAGAAAGGAGGAACAATTTATAATGCTAAGGGAAAGCCTGTATTAATAGCTAAAAGAGAAAGAGATGTGTATCTACTTGATCTTAATTTTGCTGATCCCTATAATGAAACCTGCTTGTATTCCCATTCTGTTCCTGAGCTGAGTTGGTTATGGCATAAACGTTTGTCTCATTTAAACTTTAAAAATATTAATCTGCTATCCAATAAAGAGTTAGTCTCTGGATTACCAAAAATCACATTTGTTAAAGACAAATTGTGTTTAGCCTATGAACAAGGGAAACATCATAAAGGGTCCTTTAAATCAAAGCAAAAATTTTCAATAACAGACCCACTGCATATGTTGCATATGGATCTGTTTGGACCCATAAGTACTCCAAGCCTGAGTGGCAAGAAGTACACACTGGTGATAGTAGATGAGTTCTCACGATTCACCTGGGTAATATTCCTTAAAGTCAAAAGTGAGGCTGCCCTGCAGATAATTAGTTTCATCAAAAGGGAAGAGTTGCAAAAAGGTTTGTATGTAAAGCAACTTAGAAGTGATCATGGGACTGAGTTCAGAAACTCAACTCTTGAAAGCTTCTGTGAACAAAAAGGAATATTATAAAATTTCTCATCTGTCAGAACTCCACAACAAAATGGAGTTGCTGAAAAGAGAAATAGAACCTTAATTGAGGCTGCAAGAACAATGCTGTGTGAGGCAGGATTGAAACTCTATTTCTAGGATGAAGCTGTTAGTACAGCCTGTTATACTCAGAATAGGTCAATCATTGTCAAAAGACCTGGAAATACTTCATATGAGATGTACAAGTCTAGAAAGCCCAATATAGGTTATTTCCATATCTTTGGTTCAAAATGCTATGTGCTGAATCAAAGATATCAGCTCCATAAGTTGGAACCCAAAGCTGATCCTAGAATATTTGTTGGTTATTCCTCAATTTCCAAATCATACAGAGTATATAATACTAGGAGAAAGGCCATCGAAGAATCAATACATGTCTCATTTGATGAAGACAGTCTTGATCAAGCTGAGAAAAGACACGCTGACTCGGTCAGTCTGAGTGAGCTTGAAAGGCCAGGGGAAACCAATAAGTCAAATCCTATGTATGTCATTAGAGATGATAGTGATGAGGATGTTTGTTCATCCAAGAAATCATCACAAGCTCCAAGGAACTCTCAAGCTGAGAGAGATGATGAGTTCATAAATCCTTTTGGAGGTGAGGTCACTCAGACTGAGAATCTCAGTGATCATCAGTTTGTTGTCAATGATGTTGTTGAGACTGAGGATGTGTGTTCACCTCATAGTTCTCAACATCACTCAGATTCAGAACCAAACTCTCCAACTACAACATTCAAATTCCTTAAAGATCATCCTCAAGATCAAATTGTTGGAAATGTCCAAGAAAAGGTCATGACCAGATCTAAGGCTACAGCTAACTATGCTGCTCACTTTGGTTTCCTATCTCAAATGGAACCAAAGAAGACTAAAGAAGCCTTAGAAGATGAGGATTTGATTGAAGCTATGCAAGAGGAATTAAATGAGTTTGAGAGAAACAAAGTCTGGAAACTTGTCCCTGCCCCCAAAGATCATTCAATTATAGGCACTAAGTGGGTCTTTAGAAATAAAATGGACAAGGATGGAGTGATAGTTAGGAACAAAGCCAGGCTGGTAGCACAAGGGTATAAGCAAGAAGAGGGAATCGATTATGATGAGACCTTTGCCCCTGTTGCTAGAATTAAAGCCATAAGGTTGTTCTTAGCTTATGCAGCAAATAAAGACTTCAAAGTCTATCAAATGGATGTGAAGAGTGCTTTCCTAAATGGAAAACTTTAGGAGGAAGTCTATGTGAAACAACCTCCTGGATTTGTAAGTTCAAAGTTTCCACATCATGTATATAAGTTAGACAACGCTTTGTATGGTCTTAAACAAGCTCCAAGAGCTTGGTATGATACACTGTCCACTTATTTACTATCCATGGATTTCACCAGAGGTAGTATAGATAAGACACTCTTTATTAAAAAGAGTAAAGGACAGGTGATTCTTGTACAAATCTATGTGAATGACATTATTTTTGGATCTACAAATGAATCTCTGTGTGATTAGTTCTCCAAAATAATGTCACAAAAGTACAAGATGAGTATGATGGGTGAGATGACATATTTCCTAGGCCTGCAAATACAACAAAAGCCTGATGGAATTTTCATCAATCAAAGCAAGTATTTTCTTGATTTGATAAAGAAATATGGTTTTGATTCTAGTTCAACCATGAGAACACCCATGTCACCAGCTATCAAGCTGAGTAAAGACTCAGATGGTAAGTCTGCGTGTCAGTCTACCTATAGAGGAATGATAGGTTCATTACTCTATTTGACAGCTAGTAGACCTGATATTATGTTTGCTACATGTGTTTGTACACGATATCAGGCAGATCCTAAAGAATCACATCTTCAAGCTGTGAAAAGGATCTTTAGGTACCTTAAAGGTACACCAAATCAGGGTCTTTGGTATCCAAAAGACTCTGGATTCGAATTAGTTGGTTTTTCTGATGCTGACTATGCTGGGTGCAAGTTAGATAGAAAATCAACAACTGGAGGATGTCAATTGCTTGGAGGTAAACTAGTAAGCTGGACTAGTAAGAAACAGAACTCAGTGGCTACTTCAACTGCTGAAGCTGAATATGTTGCAGCAGGGAGCTATTATGCTCAAATCTTGTGGATGCAGAATCAGCTTCAGGACTTTGGTATGAGTTTCAAGAAAACTCCTATCTTCTGTGATAACCAAAGTGCAATAGCCATCACTTACAATCCAGTATTTCACTTAAGAACCAAACACATTGAAATTAGACATCACTTCATAAGGGACATCGTGGAAAAAGGTAAAGTTGAAATTAAATTTATCTCCACTGATGACCAATTAGCAGATATCTTTACTAAACCCCTTGATGAAAAGAGGTTTATGTATCTGCTAAGTGAATTGGGTATGCTCAACCCCTAGCTAAGTGTCTAAAATTTGAGTTCTTAGTTTGACAGAGACTGGGTGTCTTAAGCTAAGTGCACAGTTTATAAATAAGTTTTCATAAACTGATCAATCTCAAGCTGAGTGCTTGAATCAAGTTTGAGTCAGTCTCAAACAATAATCGACTCAGTGTCATTAAGTCTGAGCTGTGTGCTCTACTCAAGCTGAGTATCAATCTCAAGCTGAGTGCTTGAACCAAGCTGAGTGCTTGACTTAAACTGAGTAATAAGTTTACTCCGTTTGGTGTGTCCAGTCTATGATTTAATTACTACGTGTTATTAATTCATCTGTCAAAACGTATTTGGATTAGTTTCAAATCGTATCGTATATCAATTGAGTATTGATATATTTACAGAGTGTTAATAATCTTATTATTTGTTAATATTATTATTTTACACTTGTATCCGTTGGTAAATGATGTGTTTCTACCCTCTAAATGTTACATCAAGCCGTAATTTACCGGCGTAACGGATTAAAAAGGGATTCCAACGGTAATTTTTCTCTCTCCTCGAAAAGGTATATATAACGACTTTACCCGCATTTTATAGGTTTACGCTTAAACTTCTCATCTCTAAACCTTTCATCTGCTTATATACCTCTCTACAAATTTGCTAAGTGCAATCTTCTGTTCCATCGATTTCGAAACCCTAACTCGCTCAGTGCGACGCTCTTTGCTCTGTGCAACGACATTTTTTACTCAGTGTAATTTTCAAACTTTCACGATGGAAGGAACCACTCTTATTCTAAGTGATAGAATGGTTAGGGGAGCTGCTTTCAAAAACAACAGATTGCCGCTGATCAAAATTAATAATCAGCGTGTGAAATCATTTGCCTTCAAAATTAATACGAGGAAACATGGTAGAGGATATGAAATCTGGGTCGCCTACATTCAGAAATGCTCTCTAGCATTTGCCTTCACTGGAGCACCTGTTCATATTGCTCCACAGCATCTTTTGGAGTTCTGGTACACATGCACCTTCAACCAGAACAGAGGAGAGATCACAGGCACTGTTCTCAATGGCAATCGAACAGTGGCCCTCACGGTTCAACGGCTAAGGGATGCTCTTCAACTCCCTATTCAAGATGTGTTCGAGCCCACCGTGACTAGACAAGTGGCGAGATCAGTTCTACCTCAAATGGGTCACCCTTAAACTGAAGGGGTGATTAAGAAGGCCACTTTCCCAACCAGCTGGGGCTTCATGGTGTCAACAGTGGTGCGTTCACTGGGAACTAAGGTTGGAGGCTTGGATCAAGTAAACGAGTTCGAAATGCAGCTGCTATACAACATGTTCTTTGATAGACGTATCGACTATGCACAACTCATTTTCAACGAGCTCAAAGTCCAAGTACTGAAGACCATCAGGGACCTCCATGTGCCATTCATAAGGTACTTGTCCTTGGTGCTTGAAGCTGAGTTGGGGGATTTATATGAAGCTGGATGGGATGTGTTCCCTACCCCAACACTCAGCCCCAAGATGTTTAACAATGACAT
Organism: Pulicaria dysenterica; assembly: GCA_947179395.2. Lineage (NCBI taxonomy): Eukaryota > Viridiplantae > Streptophyta > Magnoliopsida > Asterales > Asteraceae > Pulicaria > Pulicaria dysenterica. The sequence continues at coordinate 47,889,759 of OX359293.1, forward strand.
CTTCCCTGAGCAAGAGGGTCTGAGTGGTCCAATGCTCTTGGTGGCTGAGGGAGTTTCATCTGCAAGTGGAGATGAGGGATCACCTCAAGGGGGAGCTTCCTACGCTGACACGGAGGTTCAAGCTGAGCACTCTGCTCAAGCTGAACCAACAACCATTGAAGCTGTTTCTGGTAAGACCTCTCCACTTTCTCTTTCTTCTCACTATTCTCCATCCGTTTTTGGAGATAAGACTGTGGTAAGCCCAACCCAGTCTAACCCATCTCCTCCACCTTCATTCCATTTACAATCCCACTCTGAAGCCACCCCTAGTGTGCCCACTGCTACTAGGGAGAAAGTTCATACCTATAAACGCAAAACTGCCAAACGTGGTGCCACCTCTAAAGGCATCACTGGAGCTGAGATCACATTGATCCCTCCACCGGCAGGAGTTGAGGGGGAGACGCCTACTCTTCAGGTGTCAACCTCTAGGCTCTTTACAACCCAACATCCTATACCGGGTGTGGTGACTACTCAGCCCACACCTACTCTAGCCATGGGAGAGTCTATTTATGTGCCTGAGTAGACACACTCGGGTCACATTGAACATATGACCAATCCCCAGGGCCAATCACCCCCCTCTATACCCATAAGCCAACCACTTACCCAACCACTTCACATTTCAAGCCCTATTCATTCTCTTAACTTCTCACACCCTAGTGCATGACCTGTCAATGTTTCATCTTCAAACCAAGGTGATTCATAGGGTCAAGACTCTGGTGCAGATGAATTTGAAGGTAAACACCAACCTTTGGAAGATGCATCCAAAGACTCTCCTCACACTGATACTGCCTCCTCAGGCATCCAGCAGCTGAAAGATTATATTGCTGCTCAGTTTGGTTTGTTCCATCTCAAGCAAAAGAAGCATAAACGCCAAATCTATCAGAGGCTTGCGAAGCTGACAAAGGATGTTAAAGAGATTGTCTCTGCAGTTGCTGCGCTCCAACAACAATGGACTTCGACCCCTATTGATGATGACAAAAAGGGGGAGAAGGTTCAAGCTGATACTGAAGCTGAGCTAGTTCAAGCTAAAGCTGAAGCTCTTCTAGTTCTAGCTAAAGGAGCAAAGAGGCAAGCTCAACCTGAGGGGGAGCCAGAATTAAAAGAAGATGAACCTGCAGCCAAGAAACAAAAATTAACAGAATCTGAATCTGAGGCTGAAGAGGTTTCTGAGACTGAGATGGAAACGGAAGAAGAAAAAGCCACAAGGCTCATGATTGAAATGGTCGAGCAAGAGGAAGCCAATGAACTAGGTATTTCTCTTGAAGAGCTAAGGAAGAGAAAAGAAAAAGAGGCCAAAGATCAAGAAAGGGCAAAACAGAGAAAAGCTTTGGCACAAGTTGAAGCTACATACACTGGTCCAAGACCTGATCCTATACCATATACAGACGAAGATATTCAAGAGTGCTATTTCAGAAGGAGCACCAACAAGGAGATCAGAGGCATGACCTTGACCAGAATTGATGGAGCCATCATCCTCAACTTTGAATTCGAAGATAAATCTACAATGGGGATGGACCTGAGATATGTTCACAGGATGGGCTACATAGAATGGCAAAGAATATTAATGATGCTCAAGAAGTTCAAGAAAAGCCAAATCAAGCAAGAGATCCTTACTGAAGTTTCTAAGCTGATTAGCAGAGCTTAGGAATTGAGATATGTTCCAGTTCCTGGTCTGCAGTGGGAGAGCTTATTCGAGATACCCGAAGGTGTAGAGTTTAAAGAAAACCAAGGTATTGATACACCTGTTCAGGGATTCATGTTTAAGGATCAGGCTGGCAATCCCAGCTTTATCAAGCTGAAGGAAATATGTTATCTAAAAGCTAGGGATGCCATACATATAAGAAGTTGTTGTGGTGATAGCTGAAATCATTTTGTAAAGTATAAGCTGAATAAGATCATCAGAATGCAACAGAGAGAACTCAGAGGAGATGCAGAAGTTGAGAGCCTCCTAGAAGAAATCAACAGAGAAATCATTCTTTGGGAGGTTCTACATCCTGAGTTCAAAAGATAAATAGATTAGTTCTAATGTAAATATTAGATTAGTTCAAATATTTTTGTAAGCACTTAGTGTGCATGATCTGTGTGATCAACATTTTGTATTATGAAAAGTTCAATTAATACAAAATATTTGTTTGATATGTTCAACTGTATTGTGATGTGTTCATGTTTAATTAGTCTGATAAGTTCAACTAAATGAATAACTGATAAGTTCTTATTCATTAATATGTTTGGTTGGTGTGTTCAACTAAAAGTTGGTGTATTCCAATTTAAAATTGATAAGTTCAATTAATATTGATATGTTCAATTAATATTTGATTAGTTCAAAGTAAAAATCTTGATAAGTTTAAGATTTAACCCATAATTCTGGTAAACAAACTTACTAACTGTTTGATGGTTTTGTCATCATCAAATAGGGGGAGTTTGTTGGGAAAATGATCTCATCAGTTTAAATTTGATGAGACAAAGGTAAGTTTGTATGATATGTTCTACATATGTTGGTGCATAATTGTGAATCCCTAGTTCTTATCAATCAAATACATACATGTTTACATAAAATGTTAATTCAAATGTGTTTTGATTAATTGTTTGCATGTATATATATTCTTAGTGATTCTTTGTGATGATCTTAAGCTTACAAGTACTTAATCATGTGTTGATGTGAGTTTGGAAGTTTAAGTCTGTGTGAAAGTTCATCACGTGCGTGAGGTGTTCACTGCGTGCGTGGTGAGTCCACTACGTGCGTAGTGGATCTCACTACGTGCGCAGTGATTAGGTCGGTTAAAAGTTAATTAATTATTATTAATATAACCAGTACGTGCGTACTGGACTCACTTCGTACGAAGTGTGATACATCACGTGCGTAGTGAAATTAATTACACTATAAATACTGATTAACTTCAGAGTTCGCGGGTAATCGACTATTTGACAGGTAATCAACCGGGAGCCCTTACGTAATCGACTTTATCCGACCTTAAGCTTACTAAATCGCGACTTTGACCTCATAATTCGTAATCTTAGTGATAAGTACGAAAACCAAGGGCAGCCTTAAGCATCTCTGTGTGAGTTCTTAGAGTTTGTTCTTGTTTCTACTCTGTGTGTTTCTTAGTGATACTGTGTGCCGGACACCTAAGCAGATCTTAGAATCCTTAGGAGGTTTGGGAAATAGAAATTCCGCACTATTTCTCATCCAAGATCAGTCCTAGCGTAAGGGTGTTTTAGTTTAGTTTAAAAACCCCGTCCCCAAGCGGTCCTACAAAGTGGTATCAGAGCCTTGTGCTTTGATTGATCACTTTTCCTTAGGTTTCGTGATCTAGGTGTCGATTAGGCCTGTGTGTTTTTGTCCTTTTCGTCGTGTTTAATCGGTTGTTAGGTCGAAAATAGGTCGTTTTGCGTTAAAAAGGTCGTGTTTTTACGTAATATGTTTGAGTGTTACCCGTGCGAACTGAGTCCTAGTCCGTGCGTATTATCCCTCATCACGTGCGTAGTGTGTCTTAGTGACTTAAACAGTTCTTAATCATTGAATTTTACTCGTACGAAGTAACTGTGAGTGCGTGCGTGGTTACCCTTAGTACGTGCGTGGTGAGTCGTTAATCCTCTAGAATCTTCGATAGGCTGTATGCTAGTTCGTACGTAGTGACTACTCAACTCGTGCGTGGTAAATCCATTACGTGCGTGTTGAGTCTGTGTGATAAATTTTTCCATTAAAAATATCTTAACTACTCCGTGCGTAGTCAGCTCAGTCCGTGCGTACCACTGTCTCAGTTCGTGCGTAGTAAGGTCTGTGTGTCTTTGTGTCAGTCCGTACGTAGGTCTTATACCACGTGCGTAGTGCTTTGTGTTCGTGCGTAGTAGGTCCACTCCGTGCGTATTGAATCTGTGTGGTCTATCAAATCCTAATTTCAGTCTGTGTGTTCTCAGCTCTTGATTACTGAAATGGCATCAAAACGTTTGACAGTTTTAAACAACTTATTATTAGACAGTGAAATGGGGAGTGCCAATAAAGTACCTAAACTGTTAACCATGGAAGACTATCCTATGTGGAAGCCCATGTTCGAAATATTCCTCGATGGCCTTGATTGTAGACTTCGGAGAGCAATAAGCACCGATTATATGGTTCCCAAGGGGGAGGGAAATATTGAAACCCCCTATGATGGAATGACTGTTGAACAGAAGAGCAGTCATGATGCAGAGAAGAAGGCTTATGCTCAATTAATCCAGGCGATTCCTAATGAGATCTTCCATCAATTCAGAAGATATAAAACTTCCCACAGCCTGTGGAGAGCACTAGAGAAGAGAAATGAGGGAAATGCCGCCCTCAAGGAATTGAAAGCAAGTCAATTGAGAAAGGAATTAGATCATTTCATGGCTACTAGAGATGAAAAAATTCCTTCTCTCATTACAAGATATAATCATCTTCTTAGTGAACTGGACAGTCTGGGTGTTACTGTTCCAGAGAAGCAGCAGGTGGAAATTTTGGCAAAAGCCTTGCCCAAGAGCTGGCGGCCATATATTATGATACTGAAGAACAGTGGTGGTTTTGACGGGATGGATCTAAATGATTTCATCACCAAGTTGAAAGAGCAAGAGCAGGAGGAACAAAATTTGGATTCCATGTCCAGTTATCAACAAAATCCTTCTCTCTACTACTCTGGAACACCTGTATCGTCATCCACTTCTTCAAATGCCCCCTTACAATTTGCCTATGTGAGTAATGTGAATGATTCTGGCAGATCTACACCTGAAGCCTCATCTTCTGGGCCATCCTATACTGTGTCTACTTCTGGATTCAATGTCGAGCATTTCAAGTATGGGAGCGTAGATGAAGTAAAAGCACATATGAGCATGCTAAGTGCGCTAGTCTCCTCTTATGATGATCTACTGAAGGGGAAGATTGGTAATGCTCATCTTACTCAAGAGGATTATGAGCAGATTGATGACGATGAGATGGAGAGACAAGATATCCTCTGGTCATATGCTAACTTAGTCAGGAGGGCAAGAGCATATGAGAAAAGAACAGGGAAGCAAATATCAGCTACAAAGGATACCAAACTCGGTTTTGATAAGTCTGCGGTAACATGCTATAACTGCGGTGAAAAAGGTCATTTCACGCGAGAATGTGATAAGCCGAAGAGTATGGGACCGAAGTATCCTTTCAAAACCAGTCCTGGCAGTAGATCATCTTCCTCTTCAACCATAAAGTCTGAATCAACTCCAAAACCGGCTAAGGCAATGGCAGTTGTTCAAAAGGACGAGGGAATTGACTGGTCAGTACAATTTGGGAATGATGGTGCTGATATTAATGTGGCAAATGTTCATGTGTTGAACGAAGATTCTCAATCCGAGACAGAAAGTTACTCAAGTGAGGAAGAATCAATTGCCAGCATTGATGATGAACCAGCCTCGGTTCCAGCTGCAGAAAAGACACCAGTGAAAGTTCGTGCCAATGAGTCAAACCAAAAGGTGTGCAGTTGTGGTCAATCATCCGAGGAAAAGGTATGTACTTTTGGCTTACCTTGTCGTTCTTGTAATGATTATGTAAAACAGATAGTGTTCCTAAAGTCTACAATTTCAGAGCTCACATCTAAGTTAGATAAAAACCTGTTGATAAAAGAAAGAGAAAAACAGTTGAAAGAAAAGAATGAAAGTTTAGGCAAACAGGTGCATGAACTAGGTGTGGGTCTGTTAAATAAACAGGATGCTATAGTGTTTTACATAAATGAGATTGATAAGCTGAAACGAGACCTTGCTACTTCAAAGGTCGATTATGAGACTCTGAGTCAAAAACTCAAAAGTTATTCCACGTCTTCTTACTTATTTGAGTACATAATCGATCAGAGAGGTCAAGGTACTGATTCAGAAAAGAACAAGAAGTTATACTCTAAATGTCCACCACCAGTGTTAAATCAACTGGTGAATGATGATGTTCACTCTGAATCTGACCCACTACTCACAAAGGTTGATGAATCTTCTGCATCAACCCCAAAAGAGGATTTAAAGTTACACGAGAATGTGGGTGGGCCTCAGAAGAATGAGGTTCAGCAAGAAGAAATTAAAAAGGCTGAACCAGGAATGAGAGAACTGTTGGCAAGTTCTAATATCAAAGATCCGTTGATGCATCGTATCCACGATGCCCTTCGGAAATTTGAAAAGGAGGGTGTAAAGTCTCCTGATACCCGTCCATACCAAGAGGTCAAAATCTTACCCAAACATCAAGGGTTAGGGTATCGATCTCAAAGGATGTCGAAAGGTTCTGTAAAGCAATATCCAGACAGGATTTGCTATGTGTGCAGGAGACCTGGTCACCTCAGTTACGAGTGTGATCTGCAGCCACATCAGCGCTGTAACAGGAAAGTTGAGACTTTTCAAAAGAATAAAACGCTTACTAAAAACAATCAAAACTTAACTCTTCCAGTTCAGCATCAAAGGACAAATGGGGATACCATAAGAAAATCTAAAAATCCCGAAGTTGTTAGCAAAAGAAAATCTTCGCTCAATCAGACTTCTAAGTGGACTAACAAACTGTGTGTTCAAATGCCTAAGGATTCGAGTAACAGGTTCAGCAATGCTGCTGAGAAGACTGGAACTTGGATGAAACTTCCAGTGATTGGAGAAGACGGGAAACCCATGACTATTCAGGCTTGGGTTCCTAATGCTTTCTAATTCTTTCTTCTATGTGAAGGGTGTCAACCGCTATAATCAAGTGTGAGGTATTTGTGACTGTGTGTCTATTTTCTGTGTGATTAAATTGTTCGTTTGTCTTTGTGTTTATTTCCTGTGTGCTTCTGCGTTTCTATTTTCTTAGTTTTTAGTTTCTTTAGTATTTTAGGGGGAGATAGGTGCAACATAGAAAATACAAAAAAATCAGAAAAAATAGAAAATACAAAAAAAAATCAGAAAACATAAAAAAATAATAATAATAATGGAGAAGTTGATCCAACCTAGATGGAGAGTGATGGCACACTAGTTCTCATACAAAGTCGTCTAGTAAAATTAGAACTGAAGGCACATACATACTTTTGAGAAAACTGTCTGAAAATCTAGTTGAATCAGATAAGAAACAGATAGTGTGTAAGACATATAAGGAAAGTCTAGACTGATAAATGGTTATGCATGTGAAAATCAATCATAGATTTAAGCTATCGAGACATTCCAAGTCTATAAGTCAATAACAGTTGAGAATGACTTAGTTTGATGCACACACTTGTTACCATGCCTAATGTGTTAAATGACATTGAGCTATATGTAAAAGAGGGTGAAAAATTGACCCCAATTTTGAGAATGTCAAAAGATATAGATACATTGATCTATCATGATAAACTGTCAAAGAGCATAAAATGCATTGACAAAAGCTCAGCAAGAAAAATGTCTAGAGAGGTGAAAAATCGACCTCCATGTCAAAGAGCATAAAATGCGTTGACAAATTAACATATCACATAAGCATGGTGGTGTTGGTAATTAAGTTGTGCAACCTACTGAGTGAATCAAAATACTGTGAGACTTTGAAAGAGATAGTCTTAATCATGTATCCAGTCTAGACAATCTGAAAATGTTGAACAAAATCTGTTATTATCTGAAGAAAGATAGGTTGACAGACAGAGTTTAAGAGAATATGTTTATGCCCAAGGTTCTGAAATGAATGATTACTGAGTATAGACGAGCTAGTACTGACTCCATACTGGAACCTTCTCACAAAAAGATTTAATTTTCAAGAATTTACTTCTTTTGCAAATTTATTCTGAGTTAATTTCATTTCAGTTATTTTCATTTCTGTCTTTTATTTTTAAGTCTTTAAATAGTTGAATTTAGATTCCCTAAAATAAGTTGTTAATAGTTTGCATTTTTTATCTCGTTTCTGTTTAGAAAAATACAAAAAGAGTTCTAGTATGTTTTATTTTCTCTTAGTGTGATTTGTTCTGTTTACATTTCCTTCATCTCACTTTGATGTGTTTTGCTTAAATGTTTATAAGTGATCTTGAAGTTACTGACAGTTTATTGCTGAGTGTAGTACTAACTATATTAAGATTCACAGATGAGAAACTCATTACATGCGAGATGGAACCCTACTAAGCACGAGTTACAGCTCACATCGTGCGTAGTGCAGGTAAGGGCTTGACGAAAGGTATTCGTTTAGCATTTTGCTGTATGAATTTTGCTTTGTGCAAATTTTTGCTTAGTACATTCTGCTGTGTGCATTTTGCTTTGTGCATTTTACTTTGTGGAATTTTTGCTTAGTGCACTGGTTATTGATAGAACTAGGTCTTAGGGGGAGTTTGTTGGTGCATAATTGTGAATCCCTAGTTCTTATCAATCAAATACATACATGTTTACATAAAATGTTAATTCAAATGTGTTTTGATTAATTAATTCAAATGTGTTTTGATTAATTGTTTGCATGTATATATATTCTTAGTGATTCTTTGTGATGATCTTAAGCTTACAAGTACTTAATCATGTGTTGATGTGAGTTTGGAAGTTTAAGTCTGTGTGAAAGTTCATCACGTGCGTGAGGTGTTCACTGCGTGCGTGGTGAGTCCACTACGTGCGTAGTGGATCTCACTACGTGCGCAGTGATTAGGTCGGTTAAAAGTTAATTAATTATTATTAATATAACCAGTACGTGCGTACTGGACTCACTTCGTACGAAGTGTGATACATCACGTGCGTAGTGAAATTAATTACACTATAAATACTGATTAACTTCAGAGTTCGCGGGTAATCGACTATTTGACAGGTAATCAACCGGGAGCCCTTACGTAATCGACTTTATCCGACCTTAAGCTTACTAAATCGCGACTTTGACCTCCTAATTCGTAATCTTAGTGATAAGTACGAAAACCAAGGGCAGCCTTAAGCATCTCTGTGTGAGTTCTTAGAGTTTGTTCTTGTTTCTACTCTGTGTGTTTCTTAGTGTTACTGTGTGCCGGACACCTAAGCAGATCTTAGAATCCTTAGGAGGTTTGGGAAATAGAAATTCCGCACTATTTCTCATCCTAGATCAGTCCTAGCGTAAGGGTGTTTTAGTTTAGTTTAAAAAACCCGTCCCCCAGCGGTCCTACAACATATAACTTAAACAGAATTATAAAGCTTAATCAGACTGAACACTCAAAGTGATTCAGACTGAGTATAAGCTGAATATAAGTTGAATATAAGCTGTACATGTGTTCGATCAGCTTAGACTATATCTTAGTTAGATTATCAATATGTTTGATAAGATGTGTATGTAAACTAAGATATCTATATTGAGTTTCAGCTTGATGAGTTTCAAGCTGAGCGACTCAGTGTGAAGACTGAGTCAGCTCAATAGAGTTACTAAATATGTTTTAGTTAATTCTTTAGACTTCTAAGGATGAGTTAATAATTATACATGTTAGTCCATGTTTGTTTTCGAGTGTGTTCTCGAAGAACTCAGCTTGATGAGTTTCAAGCTAAGTAACTCAGCCTGACTAAAGAAGTCAGTTTGAAAGAATTTAAATGTGTTTTAAATTCTGTTTTAACTCTCTATATCTACGGCGAGGATAAGAAGATTCCAGAATCAAGATTGAAGATTGAAGACTCAAGATAAGAAGATTCAAGATTCAAGATTCCGGGTTATCCGATAGTTAGTTAGCAAATTAGGATTAGTCCAGTTTGTTAGGAACCGTAGGAACATGATTACAAATACTTATCTCCTGATAAGTTTAGAGGTACGACTTCTACTACGACTTAGAAAACAACTAAGTGTTGCAGAGCCAAAACCTCACCTCACCGTATGTGTTACGAATCTTTATTACAGTTTGTTAGTTCAACTTGATCAAGAAAACTCACAGATTCCCAAAGTGTTCGTGTGTTCGAATATTCACATTTGTTGTGAAGATTGGTAAGTAATCATAAGTTGATTGAATCTATGTAAATCCTGTTTAGAGAGTCATCAGTATCTATAATCATAAGTTGATTATAGATAGCTAAGTTTGAGAAATTGAGAGATTTATATTAGGTGGTTATATATCAAGAGTTGCTTACTTGATAATTATTGTAATCATCTTCTTATTCAAAGCATTGTAATCATCTTCTTAATAAAAGCATTCGACTGATTGTGGTTTGATTTACTTTGTGTAACGCTTTTATTTGATTTGTTCAATTTCCGCAGAAAGTGTATTCAACCCCCCTTCTACACACCTGTTGCTTGTTATTATTCTCATACAAGGGACCAACAAATTCATCAAAACAGAAAAATGAAATCCATTTATTATTAAAACAAGTAAACCCTTTTAAATGATGTCACCCCTAATCAAACATGTTTTAGAACTATTGTTTTAGAACTAACTCTTTACACAATAATTATCTCCCCAACTATTGTTTTAGAACTAACTCTTTACACAACATGTTGGGGAGATAATTACTTCAACCCCTAATCAAACATATCTATTGTAATAAATAAGATTTGATGTTAACAAAACCATATATTCAGGTTCTGGACTTATAATATTGAAATTCATGTGTTGGATTTCAAAAGACTTGAAGATTTCTCTAAGTACAAAGGATCAGCTGAAGATCAGCTGAGCACTAAGTATCAGGCAAAGGACCAGCTTCAAAAGGTCAGCCAAGAAGAAAAGACAAGTGCAGAAGTATCAACTGAGTGATTCTCAAGCATCAGCCGAGGGATTACTAGCATCAGTTAAGGAACAATTTCTATCAGCTGAGCAGTGAAAATGATCAGCTGAGCCTACAACAGTTATCAGCTGAGTAAGTCACCTTATATCACTTAGTTTATTTCCTATACGCTTATCACTGTGAATGATCAGCTGAACATTCTTGGTCAACTGATCATCGAGGTTGATTAGCTCATGTCTTCTCCCAGTTCAAATGTTCGATCAGCTGAGCATTCCATGATCAGCTGAGTGAACATCATTAGACGAGCCTTTCCTATTCCTTTAGCTGAGCAAAAGTATGTCTGCAGTTTAGTGTATTTTATCAGCTGAGTCGTAAAAGTATAACATCTGATTGCTGTAACCTTGTATTTATCCTTATGTCAAAGGCAGAACATGTGTTGTTCTATTATGCCTTTAGATTTGGAAAGAGAAAAAAGGGATTAATCTTATCCTCTGGAAAAGGTGAAAGATACTTTAGAAGAAGAAGATCTCGAAGATTTGTTCCAACAACTAAAGTATGGTTGACAACTCCATACTTGGTAAAGTCAAATATGAAAAAAGCATGGTGTCATTTATAGTACAAGCATGGAAGGAGAAACTTAAACTTCCAAGGCAAAAGGTATAGGCTTTTATATTTTTAGTGGGAAGCACTTTTGAAGAAAAGTACATTCACTTTATACATTGCTTGTATAAAGTGCTTTTACTTTTCACCCACTAACTTTATCTAATATATTTGTACTTTTGTCTCATTTCTCCTTTGCATCAACCGAACGCCATTGCTCTATCTATACTGAAGCATGTTTGACATGCTAAGTATGCTGAAATCTCATTAGTTGAGAACTACACAAGAACTTCATTGTTTAGTTTTAGAAGCAAGTTCTAAAGGTTGTTAAGCATAGAACGAACATTTAGAGTTAGCATTAATTTGTGTAGAACAAACTTGTTCATGTGTTGAATATCCTAAAGATTAGTTGGTTAGGATTAGTTTTGTCTATGTGTTAGACTCTTTGTTGCCACCTTTATTGAACTTGGATTTTCTGCATCAAGATCATGTAATTCTTGATTTATATCAGTAAGAATTATATAAAGTATAATCGTTTGTCTTTAAATTTTAAAAGCTAAAGTTTGTATTCAACCCACCTCTTCTACAAACATTTGTTGTTGTAGTATTCAATCGGGACCAACATAACCACAAATAGGTACAAAATTAAACATCAATAAAAATAACTACCCAACAACACTCAAGCTCACTAGGAAACCACACACTTATGCAACCTGCGCGAGGACAAGACATATTTTAAATAAACAAGTGTTAGCTTACGTCTCGTGAGTAAGCATATTTATCATCACAAAATCATCCAACTAAGACAATTATAAAATAGGTTGTATCATTAACCATCATTACCCAAACTACTACGTACATGTCCAAGAAACTTCATACACAAGACAAGGCGTGACTCTCACTAGCTTGTGTATAAGTCCCAAATGTCCGACCCTACTAGTAATGGTTCGCTAAGCGAACTGGGAAATTCATGTGCTAAATGAGGCATGACTCTTAATCATACATCAACCTCCAAAGTTTGTGTTCTTTTGCTACTCCGGCTAAATTCCGTTTAGGTGAAAGTTCAACCGTGTAAGAACCTAATTTTTTTAAGTATAATATAAAATATGTTAACATTAAAGAGCTAATGCCCTTTAGATAATTTTACAAAGTTTGAGTGCATAATTGGACATTACAAAACCATTAAGAAGTGAAAGTATTCTCAAAAGCTCTTAGAAAACACAAAAGTTTGGAGCCATCCTCTACATCATGAAGCTAGCTAGAGCATTGCCTTGTCTTTTCATGAACCACATGAAAAGTGATCATAACAAACTAATAAGCTTTACCTTAGTTAACATACTTAACAAATAATAATGCAACAACCAAATATGAATGACTCTGGAGACCCAATAACGAATATTGAAATCTATAAACCCTGAATGTACTGAGGCTAAACCATTATGCTCAAATAGCAAATAACTATAAATCACATGCCAAACCATCATCATTCCACAACACTTTCATATATCTCTTCTTAAGGGTAAAATAGTTAAGTAAACTCACCTTATCATGCATAAAGAGGTACAATAATAGTTTCTCAATACCTTATCAAGCATAAAGAGGTACAATAATAGTTTCTCAATATAAGCAATTAAACAACAAGTGATTCCTATAAAAATATTATAATAATAATAATAATAATAATAATAATAATAATAATAATAATAATAATAATATATATGTAATTAAAAAGTATTAAATCTATAATCATTTTGCTGTAAAATAGGCTACACGGCCAACATTCTACACGGGCCATGTATCACTAACCTTACATGACCAAGGGTAGCTACAATGCTGAGGTGCACAAAAAAACCGAATATCCGAAATCGTGCAAAAACTATCTTATCCGGATATTAGAAAAAACGGATTTAAAAAAATCCGGACCGGTTATTATCCGAACCAGTTTATAGTCCAGTTTAAAATCCTAGAGGGCAACCGGATTATTTATCGGATTTTTATCTGGATATAAAAACTAGTTTTTAGGTTTAAATCCGATTTTCAAGCTGGGCAAAAAACTAGCCACATATGTTTACGTTAGCTAGCCGTTTATATCCGTTTTTTGTCATTTTTCTCCATTTTTACCACCATAAAGTTGTATAAATAGTGTGGGGATGTTGTTGGTTGATTAGTATCAAAATCCAACTCTTCATACTCTCTCAAACACGTTTTTATTTTTTTTAAATGGCTACGAGTAAATACCGACCCCCACATGGTTGAATCTTCCTTTGGGGGAAACAATGATGTGGTTAGAGTGATCGAGCACAACCGTAACAAGGAAATATGGGATCACTGCGATTTATGTGAGATGTCTAATTGTTCAAGGAGGGTGCAGTGTAAACTTTGTCTAATGTTTTTTGCACCCAAAGGAAATATGACGTTGAAGAATCACATTACAAAGTCATGCAAGGCACTTCGGTCAAGATCGGATCCAAGGTAATCGAATCTTACCCCGCAAGGTGGCGTTTTCATCCACGACAACGGAAAAACTACGCGAAGCATTTACAAAATTCGTAATTAAAATAGCTTTGCCGTTTGAGCATTTTGACGATGAAGATCTTACCGCAACAATTAAAGAGCTTATGCAACCGCACTACACTCAAGTAAGTCACACAACTCTTAGAAGGGACGCCATAAAAATGTGGCGTATTGCGAGGGAAAAAATGATTTTGGCTTTTCAAAAACACCATTATGGTGTGTCTCTTACATGTGGCGTTTGGAGTTCCCGTCACAATACGTGAAATTCTTTTCTGATTGTTAAGGCTCATTGGTTACATCAAGATAATTGACAAATGATGAAAAGAACAATCACGTTTGAATTATTCGGTGAACTGCATACCGTGCCAATTTACTTGCACTTTTAAAAAGGGAGATATGTCTTTACAAACTAGAAAACAAAGTTTTCTCTATGTCTTTTGATAATGCATCGAATAATACAAACACGGTTCCCCGATTGAAATTCTCCATACCCGTTGCGTTGCACACATAAATAATTTAGCCGTGCAAGCAGGTTTGAAAGTTATTGAGCCTATTAGATTGGGATTTAAAGCAATGATAAAACCGGTTCTTTGTAATAACAATAAGAGGCTCTATGATTATGAACAATATTGTAAGTCGGTTAACAAGAAATATTTTGGTCCTAATTCGGATTGTCCAACTCATTGGAACTCAACTTGGATGATGATGCACTCCGCGTTAAGGCAAAAGGAAACATTGCAAGCCTTTCATAATAGTCTATTCGAGAGGGGTTATGCCCCAAGCACGTATTTGAATTTGGATTGGGAAGTTATAGCAAAAATAACCAATTTGCTTGGTGTTATTAAATATGCAACAATTTTTTTATCCGGTATTTATTATCCCACTAGCCCGTTGGTTCTCAATCAATTTTCTTGTTGGCTACGAAACTAAACGACTTTGAGTTTGAAAGTGAAGTTTTCCAAGCAATTGGCTTAGCGATGAAAGTGAAGCTTTTAAAATATGTCAAAGAGATTCCTCCCATTTTTACTTGAGCTGCCGCTTTAAACCCGATGTTAAATGTTGGCGGGGTTGAAACGTTGATCTAACAAATTGCGTTTGCGTTTATCCAAAATCAAGTAAACCATTTTGACAAATGCTTTCGAGTAGTGCGATACATGATCAAATTAAAACGCATGCGGAGTCATCTAGTAGAACTTCAAGTAACATAAATTATTCACTTTATAACACACTAGTAAACTCCCAATCCAAACGATCACGTACTACCACCCCAAGTAGCAAGCTGGGAAGCGATTTTCTATCAAAAATGACATTTCAACAGTTCGAAAATTTCGATATTTTGACTTGGTGGAAAGACAAGGAACCACAATTTCCAGTTCTAGCCGCAAGGCCCGTGATTTCTGCTTTTTCTGTTAGTGGCATGGTTATATAGCAACGAAGATCAAGACTAAGTCCCGAGTCGGTGGAAGTATGCATTTGTTTGAAGGATTATTTGGAAGGAGCGGCCGTAAGAAACACATGACGACGCTTGAAGATGCACTTGACGCCGATTTGGAAGCAATGAAGAAGTTGAACTTGATATATCACCTCCAACCGAAGACGGCGACGGAGAAAAGGTATATGGCAAGCCCGAATATCCGGCATAATTTGAATTTGAAGTCTTTGAACCTTATTCTAGATTGTTGTAATTTGAACTATGGTTATTAATTTATTTCCTTTTGATTTGAACTATTTGAAGTTTGTATCTGAACTATGTTTTTAATTTGAAGTTTGTAATTTGAAGTTTGTACTCTTGAACCATTTTAATTTATCAAAATTCGAATTTTCTTTTTTATATTTGTTTTTTATACTATATAAGTAATCCTATGCGGTTGAAAAAAATTAAAGAAAAAAATTTAAAAAAGGGAGTAGGAGCAGTCCCTAAAAGACCCAAAAAGAGTAAAAAGGGGGTAGAGGTATTGCAGGGGGTAGGAGTACTCTAATAGGCAAATGGTCTGGTCGGTTTTTCAAATGTGGTTAGCATAAAACCCGTTACGATCCGATCCAAAACCGGTTAATCCGGTTATAGTTTTATCTCCTCCAAACCTGTTATTATTCGAACCGGTTATTGCTAAAACAGGTTATTCTTGAGAGCCAAAAAACCCAGATTGGTTATTATCTGATCCGGATCGGATTTTTATCCGTATATGTGCACTTCTATGCTGGTGTAGCACCTGGGCTCTACACGGCCATGTAAAAAATGATATGGTCCGTGTAGGCCTACTGCCTACACGACCAAGATATGCGGGCTCCTTAATCCTACACTGATAGTGTAGCGTACAAACACAACAAGACTTTTTACACTCAAAACAACTAACGTAGTTGTTTTAATACATCAAGCATCAGTTATTCATACCAATTCTAATAATTACATCAATTTACTCACAAATAAAGTTAACAAACCATAAAGTTGAGTTAAACATGAACGAGAATGATAAAAGATACCTTAATCTACTTATTCTATATGCTTTTGGTTTGTAAATGGTACTTTTTTTATCTATTGTTCCTTGTAATTTTCTTCCCTTAATTACTTGATTAAACTTAAGTCAGAATGCTTATATATATATATATATATATATATATATATATATATATATATATATATAGAACCTGGATCATGTACGAGGCGTATATAGGTACGACGAGGGAAGGAAATGATGCCACGTGGTCCTGACTGTTGTTGGGTATTTCGGTAATTCTGCACTGCATACGTTCTTCAATTCGCTAATTACGGTGACGTCCAGGTAAGCAACTAGCCTAACCACTGATGCGATTTCTTTGGTATGCATTCCATATTGGACTTGGTTTACCGTCTATAATTATGTTTTTTCGATCAATTTCATGTTAATTTGCAATCATTCTTTGTCATCTGTTTTCATTGTTCCATATATCGACTGTAAATCAATGGAGTTACATCAATCATCAGTTTGTAATGAAGCATCTGATGATATTCTTTATTTTTTTTCATTCTTCTTTTTTGTTTGAAGAGTTTTATACGATGTTTTCAGTCACTTTTTTTTGTATTTATTTTTCAAGGTAATCTTCCGAAAGGTTTTGCAGAGATCAATGTAACAGTATTTCAAATGAATTAGATCAGTAATTAGATCAAGGTTTGTCTTCTCTTTTTTCCTTTTTTGTTCGTTTTCGTTTATATACAACTTTTATCTTTTATAGTTTTTATACAAGATTCATCTCAAAACGAGGAAAATTCTACTGGTATCGATGAATTCACACCATGTGGCATAAAATACTGGGCACCTGATGTTGAGTTAAAACCATACGTTGGTCAACAGTATTCATCATTTGATTTACTATGGGACGCTTACAGAAAATATGCTAAGACCAGTGGATTCGAGGCAAAGATAGGTGGATACTGTTATCGTGCCAATGTTGATATGGTAAAGTATCTTCACTGTAATAGAGAAGGTTATAAGCCTAAAAAGAAATCTGATGAAAATAGTTCACATAAAAGAAATCGTTCATCATTTAGGATGGGGTGTCCTGCTATGTTGAGATACATAGCTCTATCTGATGGCATCATGGATGTTATAGCCTTTGTTGAAAAACACAATCACAGTCTTGTAAATAAGACTGATGTTCAATTTGTTCGTGCGTATCGTAAACTCACTTATACGAAGAATCAATTTATTCATCAAGCGTCACATGCTAACCTGGGTCCTGTTAGGAGTTTTAAACTGATGAAACAGATTTAGTGGGTTTGAAGATCTTGGTGCTACATCTGTAGATTGTAAGAATTTCTGTAGAGACTTAAACATGTTCATTGGTGATCGGGATGCTCAGATGGCTGTCGAGAAGTTGCTTAGCAGGAAAGAATTTAATCCTGGCTTCTTCACTAACTATTTTACGGATGATGACAATACATTAGCTGGACATTTCTAGGCTGATGAGGTTGCTGCACAGAACTACAAATCTTTTGGTGATGTCATATCATTTGATGCGACCTTTAGATCCAAGAAGTGAGTTTTTTAGTGTTTTTTGTTTTGATCTGTTTTTCATTTATGCTACTTTTGTTATAATTAAAGTTCATATGTTTTTTGTGTTATAAATGCCTACTTTCATCAATTATTTTTGTAATTATTTGTATGTTTTTGTATTCTGTTAGATATAAGATGGTTTTTGTTCCGTTTAGAGGAATTGACAACCATAATAGATGCAAACCTTTGGCGCCAGTTTGCTCGCGAAAGAGAACATTAAGTCTTACACATGGCTACTTGAGTCTTTTAAGAAGACGTTTGGTAATGTCCCTTCTATTGTTGTTACGGATCAAGACCCTGCGATGAAACAAGCGATTTCTGATGTGTTACCTTCTACGAGACACCGTTTATGCATGTGGCATATAATGCAGAAATTAACCTCAAAGGTACATTTTTTCCATTTTATATGTTTTCTTTTTTTTGTGTGTTTTTTTCAATGAATTTTCTGCATTTCACATGGTTTATATTTATATACATCATATCAGATTGGTCCAGTGTTATCTGCTGATGAAAATTTTAAGAAGCGTATTTGCAAAATAGTGTGAAATGATCGTATAACCATTGAGTATTTTGAGAGAAAATGGGCTGCGATCATTGATGATTACAACCTTCATGAAAACAAGTGGTTTGCTGATATGTATGCAATTCGGTTTGATTGGATTCCTGCGTTCTATGTTGATGAACCTTTATCCGGTCTCATGCACACTACGTCTCGATCGGAGAGTGAAAACCATTTTTTTGGGACCCTAACATCATCAAACCTTACTCTTGTCGAGTTTCTAAGTCATTTCGACACTGCAATGGAGTTGCAAAGATATATTTTGATGAAAAATGATCATGACACACGATACGCTGTCCCTCATATGATGACTAGTCTGCAGATTGAAGTCGAGGCGTCTAAATTGTTTACGAGGACTATTTTTTTGGATATTCAGAAGAAAATTAATGAGTCACTCTTATCATGTTATACTGTGAGTGTTAAAGAGCTAGATGGTGTTGTCACGTGTGTTGTTTGCGAATCATCTGAAGTACAGACTGCTTCATCTTATACACATCGTTATCAGGTTAGTACTTTCATCATTATTTCTTTATTTTTCATTTTAATTTTTTTCTGTTTTAATGTATATGTTCATCAGTTTATGAACATGTTCATCATTTTTATGGGTGCATTTCATCAAGGCAGATCTTAGTGTCAACTGTTCTTGCAAAAGATTCGAATGCTATGGTTTGTTATGCAGGCATATTTTTTTAGTTTTTAGTATGTACAGGGTTGATACTTTCCCATTACAGTATGTTCATAAAAGGTGGTCAAAAGATGCTTCATCACATTCCTTAATTGTGAGACAAACAAGAGGCTCGAGTAATCTTTCATGTTTTAACGAGACGGATTATGTTGTACGCGACGTGAATAAGTCCGTCGAGTATTGTGTAAACAAACTAGTTACCAATATGCGGGGTTTTTGTATCTACCGTGACAAGATGGCAGATTTGATGAAAGATGTTGATTCATATGTTTATAGTCAGCCTAGTTCTTCGAAAAATGACATGTTATGTTCAATGCTTGGTGTATCAGAACCGGCTGAAGTATCTATCCAAGTACCCAAGAGTATACGCAACAAGGGTTCCGGTACACACAAACGTTTGAAATCCAAGTTAGAAATTGTCGTGGAGTTGAACCAGAAACCTTTGAGGCAGTGCAAATACGGCATGCAGTATGTCAATGATCATGATTCGCGTAACTGTCCGAAGAAAAAGAAGAATTTAGAAGAAATGAAGAAGAAAGGGAAGGAAGTTATTCTTGAGTGAAATGTTTAATTCATTAGTTTTATGTTTACATGTAAACAAATATTTTGGTGTGAGGTTACTTATGTTAGTTATTTTAGAACATGGTGTGAAGCTTTTTTTCATCATTTTTTTATGATTGCTTTCTTAGTGTGTGAAGCTATCTCATCAAGCATATATTACATGATTTATAAATTCATATTTCCTGTACGAAGCTATTTCATCATTTTTATATTTTTCAAATACTTATCAGTGAATCAAGTGTGCATAAACTTTAGAACATAGAACCATACAAATAAAAAGAGTGCTCCGAAATTGACATTACAAATTATATGATATTGTTCGATCAAGAATATCACCAAACATTAGAAATTACAATCGGTGTTCACCATAGACATAAGCGAAATAAAAAAGTCTGTCTTTTTAAGAGATTAGCCATAACCAAGTAATGCATAAACGGTGTCTATGAAAAGCAACATATTATCCCCAATATTTTTCACTTCCTCTCATTCCAAGCAGCCTTTACTCTTTCACTAATTCCTGTTTGTTTTTCTGCTTCTCAAATCTTGGAATGTTGTCATATATGCAAACTTCTTCAATTACTCTCGGTCTCCTTTTGTTTGCATTTGAAAATAGTATCTTTGTCAAGTACTTCATCCTCAAATCTGATATGTCTTTCATCTGCTCTGGACCTTCTCTGTGGAAATCTATAACGAAGTCATTAAGCCACGTACCTTTATAAGTTTCTATATGCCTCATTGCAAAGGTTGCTCCATCCGTGGTGTTTTGTTTTGTTCTCCATTGGAATCTTAACACGTGGGGCATGGCGACACCATTAGGATGCCCTTCATTCACCAGGTAATGTCGAAACAAACTAGTCTGCACAATATAATTTCATCAGTTTTCATCAAGCTTAATTTGCTTTACATATGTTTTTACTTTTTTAGTGCAACATTCTTACCAGGAGTACTGGAATATTCCCATACTTCTTCTTCGCATCTTCATCGATCTGCATGTTATCCAATATGTGGATTTGTGCTGTTCGTAAGTTATAACAGAGCACGTAGTAGTGCCAAACTTTCCTTATTGGGAATATAACCTGCACTTGTAATGACATCATTATTTTTTAATCATTCATCAGCTTAAAAACTTTCATCAATTTTGTATGAACAAGGTTTTCAAATTGAAAGTGCATACCAGATCCACCTTCTATCTCTTCGGTGTTCATCCTTGTTCAAAATTGCTTTACTTGTTTTTTCAGGTCATACCATTTGAGTTATGTTGAAAACAGCCTTCCACATTTGTTTCTATCTCTCCGGTGTTCATCCTCGTTCAAAATTACCGACCACATGTCTATGACCTCCGACAACACATGCTCCCCTTGATATAAGCTTTCCATTTCCACTCTCGTCCAATAAAGCCCTTATGCATGTACAACTCATCTCTACAAGTTGAATGTCAAATAGAGGATTAACGATGATTAAATATAATTTTTTTGTTCAATCAGTAAACTTAAGTCTTATTACCCGGGGTGATGTAGCCCTGTGAAAATACAGTCACACAAATTCTCTTCTCTACATTTGTAAGTTGTGATTTTATACAAACTGCCCCGAAAGATATGGTGATAGAAATATTTCCGAAATAGCCACTCCCTTCTTGGCCGTTGAACTTTTGCCAAACGTTCCGCAACCTTGTTTTCATCATATACTACTTTCTCTTGACTTGCAACTATCGTTTCCTCAGGTTGAGCACTTGCAAGTTGTGACATTTGCAAATCAAAACTTGGTCCATCATATGCTTGTGCACGATTCACTTTTTCAGAATTCCTCCGCTTCGATTCAATATATTCACCCATTTTCCCATCTATATCCTTCATAACTGGTGTGCAAAAGAAATTAATGTCAAATTCATCGCTTCCTTCAGCATTACTTTTATCATTTTTTGCACTATTTTCTTTACCCATTGTAGGGGACAAGCCGTCTTGCTCCTTGTCAGACGCTACATTCTTTTTACAATATAGTGTTTCCCTTTCATGTTGAAGCCTCATCAGGTCATCATCTCCTGGGTATGCCTTGAGACCTTCATCAAGTAGCATATCCACATCGTCAAGGTATTCACCGATTGTTTCCAATTTTGTTTGGATGACAGCAACGTACTCCTGGCATTAATAATTTAATTGTTTTTAAAGAGTTTTCATAATACTAATGTAGATATGAATTATGATTTTATTTTGTCATTAAAACATCATTTTTACATAGTTATTTGACCTTACCTCTTTGTTGTCCGCTTCTTTTTTTGACTACGTAATACCTCTTAAGATCTAACCCCCAATGTGCTGCTTTTGAAATTTGTGATATTTCACGTGTACAAAAAGCTTATACTATCTCAATGGTATTCATTGACTCACGTTCATTGTCATCAGACTTACTCACATCATTATCATCAGCATCTCCACCATCATCACTTTCATCAGCTTCTTCATCTCCTTCACTTTCACCCGAATCAGCTCCATCATAACTTTTATCATGTGACTCGGAATATAGCATCATGAATTATATCTTAATTATTTTTAGTAAAGTTTCCATTTTAATTCAAGGTTCATATGACAAGTTTTATACCTTCATCTGTCTCTCCATATTTATCACTGTTTCCGTATTAGTACTCCTGCGTCTCAACCTTTCTTGTAGGGTCAGTCCATCAATCTCATGTGAAATTATGCTATTTTTCATCAATTTTTATATCAAGTAAGATTATCAAATTGTAATAAGTAAGAGTATTTTTTTAGGGTAATATGAACATACCTTTACTCTTAACTTTCTCTGAGAGCATCACTTGCTGAAGTACATCATCTTAGTTGTCATTAACCAGCTCCAACTTTCCAAATCCACCTATAAACAATTCTCCTTCTCCCTGTCATTTAACTTATCCGAACTCCAGACCGTTATTCGTGGCACACTGGTCTCAATCTCAACGCGTAAGGATCTGAATGAACTTGCATAAAACACCTGATGAAACACATGTTAAACAACATTAGTCTTTCTTTGAAACGACATTACTCAAAGTTTTTTTTTGATGAAGTGTAAGAATGTTACCACAAGAAAAACAATAAGCCCATTATATTGTTTATCACTGCTCCACAGCCCTTGATTTCTTCAGACTGTAAAATCAAGTATGAACACCAGTCTAGTTTTGGTATCGAGTCAATATCATCAACAGCAGGGAAGAACTTTTGATTGACTGTCCCACAATGAACACCCTCAATCATCATTGTCACAAAAACAACCAAAAAATTCAAAATTAACATCTCCCCTCCATCTTTTAATATATATTCTTTTAATCGAGCTGCTGAACTATGAGCGCCATTTTGATGTTACCTTGTCACACTTTGATGTACATTTCAGTGTTCTAATTGGATCTGGTCCCACGGGTATCCCAAGCACATCGTTCACTGTATGTTTTGTTATGTACAACTTTTTCCCATACACGTTTAGAGTGCATGTTTTTTCATCAAAATTAGTCAATACCCAGTGCGCCATTTTAGTTGGTATCTCACTAATCTCAAACTTTATCATGCTCCCAAAACCAATTCTTTCAACATCCTTTTTTTATGCATCACTTAACATGTGTGTCCGAAGGTAAAAGGACACAAGTGATGTTCTAGTCTTTATTCGATCACAAGCAATCGCCCTTTCTACTTTTTTACTATCCTTTTTCTTTTCATTTACATCTTCTTTGTCATTTAGTGTTTGCTTACTTTTCCCTGTATTCAACTTCTTTTTACTACTATCAATAATAATCACATGCCTCTTTCTCTGTTTTGCTGGAGTTTGGAAGTCATCATCACTATGATAACCACTTTTGTTCACAAGCCTTTTTTTCCTTTTCAACAAATTTTAGTACATCTGCATTGTTTCATCATTAAATAATTACAGAGATAGCACACATGTGTGTGTATATGTTGCAATAAAAATCATCTTATTTTTTTTTGATAATCTCTATGTAAAGCTGATTATTTAATTTTAAAAATCAATCATTTTCATCATTAAATATTTTCAATTATTGTTTTATTTTTTAAATGTTTAATATTTGATGAATAACAGAGTAAGTCGTAATATAATAGAATGTTGAAAATAAAAAATTTAATTCATTAAATTTATCAGTTTCACAACTCTAGAAGTATACTTCTTTCATCACATCTTATTATTTACTACTTTTATTATTCAATCCATTTTAATGTACTTTTTTGTGTATTACTATTCTCCAATATGTAAATGATGTTTATCACAGAATAATTTTAACACATAATCAACACATTTTTCATTCATTAGAATATAATATTTCATCAAAACAAAAAACATTAGTTTCCACAAGGAAACATACAGTAAATCTTTAAAGTATTGATGTTTTCAATATGGTGGACATTTTTCATTCATTGAAAAATGTCCACCATATTGAAAACATCAATACTTTTCTTAGTTTCCTAATTGCATGATTCCTTCCTTCTCCTCAACCCCCTCGTGCACAATGTCCACCAATGTTTTTAACGACTTCAAAAGGTCCTAATCATTGTCGTTGCTGCTCTTTATGAAAACTATTGCGTCCAACACCTCAGTTGTTGGTGGAAAAGTTAGTAACCTCCACAACATTCTTGTCTTCGCGAAACATACAATAGCTAACTCCTTGCACTTTTTGATCATCATCTGTTCCATCTCTATATCACTCGGTAAATCTTTCCTCAACTCCTCCCATAAAGCTTCAATATTTGTGACATCCAAAGGTTGTTGAGGCACTCCTGTTGGGTTTGCAACATGCGAAGAAGATGAAAACATGTTTACAGGGTTTTTGAGAAGTTTTTTGGTTTCTTTTGCTTTAGTGATTTTTCTAAGGGTGTGTAATGGATGAACACAGTCTATGTACTTTTATAGGGGCTATTTCGTATTTTGCATTTAATGGTTCATCAATTTTGTTACCAACCAAATAAAACTTGCATTTATTGTATACTCCGGACTTTTCACTTATATCATCGGATTCATTCACTTAATAATTCTTTTTCATTCTTCCAAATGATATTTAGTTACAAATGATACCTACATTTCTTTTTAATTTAAATGTTATTTATTTCGTTTTTTTAAACAAGACAGATGAATAGTCATTTTGCGATTAAATGACTTTAAGTGGGAAACTATTTTATCAATAATTTGGTCATTTTGAAAAAAGATTTTATATGAACATAAAATGACCTTTTAGTATTCTTCAAAAAATAACAAAGAATCTGCTCCCTTTTTAAAAACTTAATATTAAGGTATATTTAATACAAACTATTTAATATATCTTCATTTTATTATTCACATTAATAAATTTATTATTGTTATTAATTTGGATTAATTAAAATCTGTTCAAATATTAATAATATCATCTTTGGGGGGATTGATACTAATTATTACTAATATTTATTACGCGTCGTCATTTGCCTTCCCAACACAGATTACGCTAAACATCATTATCACCCCTATATCTACTCTACTTTTGATGAAATATTATTCAAACTTTCTTTCATCATCTACATAAGATCATTCACAATCCATACCATCCCATAAGAGTTCAATGAACTGCCACATCAACATTCTACAATCTATATAACTTTATCTTTTAACCTCCATACTCTATTAAACTCCACACATTTTAATGAATTTCCACATTAGCATTATATATAATTTTATAAAAACATATATATAGCTACAAAATACATAAATTATAAAAGCGAAATAAATATTTCATGGTTCATTAATTATATATATATATATATATATATATATATATATATATATATATTAGTATTAGGAAATTTTATTATTAGTGTAATATTTTATTTATCATTATTTTATTCATAATATAATTCAAAGCTCATTATATATATCTTTCAATATTAACAAATTTAAAAAATATAAATTAATTAACTTAAAAATATATTAATTTAAAGTCTACAGAAAATAATTAAGAAAATAAAAAGGATATTTATAATTGTGGGGTCCACCATTCTTAGAATTGAAAAAAGATTATGGGCCCATTAAATTCTATACACCGTTGTATAGCCATGCAACCCCACTTTCATTCAACCCCCCTCACAATGCATACAACTCCCATTAACCCCTTATGCAACTTTCATTCATCTCCCATTGGAGATGCTCTAAGACACACTGCAACACTACAACCACCAAATGGACGGTGACTACTCATCATCAGCATCCTCCCCACTGTTCAACAGGTTCAAAACTCCTCATCTAACCTTTGGAGGTTTAACACAACAACTTAAAGATCACACAGTAAAGGAGGACGTACGTTATGGTGACTTACTTCACACACTGGAAATAGCAAGAGACACCATATCTGGTGATGAAGGAAAGATTCAAGCGATGAAGAACAATTTACCTAGCGTTCCCCCTTCTAAAACTAAAGAATGGGTTTCCCTCTACACGACAACGCAATGGAGGCATCAAGCATACATTAGAAACCAGATGAATCTGGTTATGTAACGTGTAGTTCTGTTGAGGGAACATAACAATATCTTTTCTGATTCTCTTTAAATATTTTTCATCTATCTTTTTTATTGTAAGTAGCTTGTTGCTACCGGGGTTTAATGGTTTTGTTGTTAATGAAGAACAACATATTTTGGTATGATCTATTTGTTGGTTATGGTACTTCATCTGTTATTTGGTTGATTTCACATTTTTGTACCAACTACTCACACACTTCAATCTTGATGATGATACAAACCCTAATTTTATATAATGAAGTTCATAAACCATAATGACAATTGTTCTTGCCCCAAAACAGATGAACTTGTTGGTCCCTTGGTGAGAATAACAACAAGCAACAAATGTGTAGAAGGGGGGTTGAATACACTTTCTACGGACATTGAACAACTCAAAATAAAGTGTTACACAAAGTAAATCAAACCACAATCAAATGCTTTGCTTTTCATTAATAAGAAGATGATTACAGACTCTATCAAGTAAGCAACTCTTGATATGTAAACACCTAATATAAATCTCTCAATCTTTCAAACTTAGCTATCTATAATCAACTTATGATTATAGATACTGACGACTCTCTAAACAAGATTTAATCACAGATTGAATACTTACCAATCTCACAACTAATGTGAGTATTCGAACACACGAACAAATAGGGGTGTTCAACGGTTCGGTTTTCGGGTTTTTCGATTTATTCGGTTTTTGAACTTTTTTAGGTAAAACCGTAACCGAACCGAAAACCGTTTAAGTAATACCAAAACTGAACCGAAAACCGCTTATGAATTCGGTTCGGTTTTCACCGAATAAACCGAATAAAACTTGATGGCATGTTTCGGGGTGTTCAACGGTTCGGTTTTCGGTTTGTTCGGTTTATTCAGTTTGGTTTAATTCATTTTATCATTTTACATAATCATATTTTTTAATTTATTCATTAATAACTTGCTATTCACAAGATTATACATACAAACTTATTAAGAATGGAAACTGATGTACAATATTTTTCACTTGTGTGGTCGGTTGTCTACTCGATTTCACGCTCATCGAATAAACTATTGATAATTAAATGATTATGAAAGCTAACTTTTAAGTTTTCATGTTTCTTGAAAACAAGTTTACATGGTTATAATGATGATACGATCATGGTTAATCACAAAGATTAATGAGTATTATTTCAGATTCTAGCATGGTATATATAAATATATCTACATATATGAACTTAGGATAGTAATATAAATATAAAAATTAGTTTTATGTAATTCGGTTTATTCGGTTTAGTAATTTTCAAAACCGTAACCGAACCAAAGACCGATTACCATAATCGGTTTCGGTTCATAAACCGAACCGAAAACCGTATTCCAATTCGGTTTGGTTTTTTCGGTTCGGTTTTCGGTTTAAACGGTTATGACCCTAATATTGAACACCACTACGAACAAATCGGCAATCTGTGAATATCTTGATCACGTTGAACTGACAAACAGTGATTCAAGAATCGTAACACATACGGTTGAGGTGAGGTATTTGGCTCTGCAACACTTAGTTGTAATCGTTTCAGAATTGTACCTCAAAACTTATCAGGGAGATAAGTATTTATAATCCTGTTCCTACGGTTCCTAACAAACTGGACTAATCCTAATTTGCTAACTAACTACCGGATAACTAGGAATCTTGAATCTTGAATCTTCTTATCTTGAGTCTTCAATCTTCAATCTTGATTCTGAAGTCTTCTTATCCTTTCCGTAGATATAGAGAGTTAAAAAGATAAGTTTAAAACATATTTAAACTTTCTTTAGGCTGACTTCTTACTCGGACTGAGTTACTCAGCTTGAAACTCATCAAGCTGAGTTCTTCGAGAACAAACTCGAAAACCAACATGAACTAACACGTATATTAATAAACTCATCCTTAGAAGTCCTAAGAGTTAGCTAGAACTTATTTAGCAACTCTGTTGAGCTGACTCAGTATATACGCTGAGTCACTCAGCTTGAAACACATCAAGCTGAAAGCTCAATATATCTTAGGTGACATACACAGCTTATCAAAACACATTGACAATCTTACTAAGATATAGTCTAAGCTGATCAAACATATGTACAACTTATACTCAGCTTATACTCAGTCTGAATCACTGTGAGTGTTCAGTCTGATTAAGCTTCATAATTCTGTTTAAGTTATATGTAGAACACATCTTACAAACTTAACTTTGTCTCATCAAATCTAAACTTATGAGATCATTTTCCCAACAAACTCCCCCTATTTGATGATGACAAAACCATCAAACAGTTATTAAGTTTGTTTAACAGAATTATGTTTTAAATCTTAAACTTATCAAGATTTTACATTTGAACTAATCAAATATCAATTGAACTTATAAATTTTAATTGAACTTATCAATTATAAGTGGAACAAACCAACTTTTAGTTGAACACACCAACCAAAAATATGAATGAATAAGAACTAATCATTTATTCATTAAGCTGAACTAATCAAACTTATAATTATGAACATATCATAATACAGTTGAACATATCAAACAAATATTTGTATTAACTGAACATATCATAATACAAAGGTATTGATCACTCAGATCATGCACACTTAGTGCTTACAAAATTAGAACTAATCTAATTTATACAATAGAACTAATCTATTCAGGATGCAGCTCTTCAAACTCCTTGATCTCCCTGTTGATTTCTTCAAGGATTTCTTGCAAATTAGGCAAGTGTTGAAGCTGATCCTTTTGTGATCTAATAGCTATGTTTATTCTGTATCTGAACCTGGCTGTTTGTTTAGTCCTTTCCACTATTTGTCTCAGAGCAAACACCTGAGATACCCCACATGTATAGATACTTTCATCAGACTGGAAGCATTGTATACCATTTCTGTCCAAGTACATGAATCATTTCAGAGGTTTTTCCACATATGTATTTTCTTTGAACTCCATGCCTTCAGGAAGGTTGAGACTGTACTTATCTATATTTGCTAATCCAGCTGACTTTGTTTGCTTCTTCTTTCCAACTTTATGAAAAGAAGTCAGTAGGGTAGCTATCTCAGTCCTGGTTATGATTTGCATCACATCAGCTCTTGCAAGTAGCCTTAAGATCTCGTCTTTAACTTGAATCCTGGCAGAGGACTTTTCCATCTGCTTGATGAGAATAGCCACTTGCTTCCACTCTTCATATCCCAGTTTATGTAGTTGATTCAGCTCCAGAGAAATTAATTCACCATTCTTTAAGACGAACTCCATAATGATAATCCCTTGAACTGAACTCAACCTGAGTGAATCAATCTGAGAAGAGAAGTAGGTTCTTGTATAACACTGAGTTATGTTCTCCTCCTATTGTTGATCCTGAATAGGAGGTTCTTCTACCTCTTCCTCCTTGGGCACAATAGGCAGTTTGAGTTTAGCTAATTTCTCATTCTGCTTTCTGATTTGCTCAGCCCAGACCTGTTCTCTTACTCGTTTCTCATCCACTAACACAACTTGAGCATCCAATTGTCTTCTTCTTAATTCTTTGATAGGTATCCTAAGATGGTCAGCATCTTCTTGTTCCATTCTCCTCACTGCCATCAGTGAAGCTCTTTCTTGTAAAGTCATTTTGTCAGCAGAGTCTTCATCTGAGGCTGATGATTCACTGAGAATCATTTTTCTTCTTTTCTGCTGAGGGGGTTGTGACTCTTCTGAGATAACCACTGCTGGTCTCTTGCCTTTTGCTTTTTCAGTCAGCTCAGCTTCTTTTTCTATTTATGTCTCCCCCTCAATCTATTCTGCTTCCTTTGCCAATAGTAGTAGAGCTTCAACTTTGACTGACTCAGCTTCAGCATCTTGAACCTTCTCCACCTTTTTGTCATCATCAATAGGGTTCGAAGTCTTTTGTTTTTGTTGAATGGAAGCAACGGAAGATTTCATGTTTAACACCTCCTCATCTAGAGAATCCAAAATCATTATCATTTCCTTCTTGGTCTGCTTTCTCTTGAGGTGCAGCTTGTCAAACTGAATTTTAAAGAAATTCATCAAGTCATCCAAGTCAGCCTGAGAGGGTTGGAATTTGGGTGCATCATCCAAGGGTTGGTGTGTACCCTCAAACTCATTTGCACCAGAGTTTGGACCCTGTGAATCACCTTGGTGTATAGATGATACATTGACAGGTCGTGCTTGTGGGTGTGAGAAGTGGAGAGAAGTAATGGGGCTCGAAACGTGAAGTGTATGGGTAGGTGGTTGGCTTAGTGGTTTGGAGGGGGTGATTGACCCTGGGGATTGGTCATTTCTTTAATGTGACCTAAGTGTGTCTGCTTAGGCACAATAGTGGGTTCTCCCATGGCACTGGAGAGTGTGGGCTAAGTAGACACCAGACCCGGTTTAGGCTTTAGGGTTGATATGAGCCTCGAGGTTGACAACTGAAGAGTAGGCGTCTCCCCCTCAACTCCTGCCGGTGGAGGGAGCAAAGTGATCGTAACTCCAGTGATGCCTTTAGGAATGGCACCACCTATGGCAGTTTTTCTAGTATAGGTTCAGATATTCTCCCTAGCAGCAGTGGGCATACTAGGGGTGGCGTCAGAGTGGGATTGTAGCTGGAATGAAGGTGGAGGAGATGGGTTAGACTGGGTTGGGTTTACCACAGCCTTATCTCCAAAAGTGGATGGAGAAAAATGAGAAGAAAAAGAAAGTGGAGAGGTCTTACCAGAAGCAGCTTCAGTGTTTGCTGGTTCAGCTTGAGCAGAGTGCTCAGCTTGAATCTCGGTGTCAGCTTGGGAAGCTCCCCCTTGATTGGATCCCTCTTCTTCACTTTCTAATGAAGCTGCCTCAGCTATCAGTAGCATGGGCTCACTCAGACCCTTTTGCTCTGGGAAGATGTCGTTGTTGAACATCTTGGGGCTGAGCGTAGGAAACAGGAACACATCTTGATCAGCTTCATATAGTGCTTTCCCCAGCTCGGCTTCAAATTCCAAGGACAGGTACCTTATGAAAGGTACATTAAGATCCCTTGTGGTCTTCATCACTTGGACCCTGAGTTCGTTGAAGATAAGCAGAGCATAGTCCAAATTTAGGGCAAAGTATATGTTGTATAGCAGCTGCATCTTGAACTCATTTACCTGGTCTAATCCTCCAACCTTGGTACCAAGTGAACGAATCACTGTGGAAACCATGAAACCCCAACTGGTTGGAAAGGTGGCCTTTTTTATTACACCCTCTGTCTGCGGGTGTCCCATTTTGGGTAGGACAGACCTAGCCACCTGTCTCGTCACAGCAGGCTCGAACATATCAGATTGAGGGAGTTGAAGAACATCCCTTAGCCTGTGTACTATGAGAGTAATGGTCCTCTCTCCGTTCAGCACTGTGCCCCGGATTTTGTCGTTGTTTTGGTCGTAGACACACGTATACCAAAACATGAGCAGATGCTGAGGAACCACATGTAAAGGTGCTCCAGTGAAAGCAAAAGCCAATGGGCATTTACGAATATAGTTTACCCATGGTTCGTATCCTCTGTTAATTTTGCGTTGAGGGATTGCAAGGCAGGCACGCTGATTGTTGATTTTGATCAGCGACAATCCGTTGTTATTGAACGCAACACCCCTTACCATTCTGTCACTGAGATTCAAAACGGTTCCGTCCATCGTTGAATTTAGAAGATTACACTAAGTAACTGTTCTATTCGCACTGAGCAATTTATGTCGCACTGAGCGATATTGGATTCGCACTGAGCGATTTAGGGTTTTGTGATCGATGAAATGAGGAATTGCACTGAGCAATTTGTGGTAGCTTGTGAAAGGTATTTTATAAGGTGAGAAGTCAGAGTTGTAAGTGTAAACTTCTCTAAACCGGTTATGATCGGTATATATACCTTTCTGATGAGAGAAAAAAGTTACCGTTGGAATCCCTTTTTATCCGTTACGCCGGAAAAATTACGGCTTGCTGTAACAGTGAGAGGGTAGAAACACATCATCTTCCAACGGATACAAGTGTAAAATAATATTATTAACTCGTAATAAGATTATAAACACTGTTAAATTATACCAATACACAATTGATATACGATGCGATTTGAGACCGACTCAAACACACATTGACATATGAAGTAATGACACTTAGTAATTAAATCATAGTTTGGACACACCAAGCTGAGTAAACCAATCACTCAGCCTAAGTCAAGCACTCAGCTTGAAATGAGAACTCAGCTTGAGTAGAGCACACAGCTCAGGCTCAATGACACTTGGTCATTATTGTTTGAGACTTACTCAAACTAACACTTATAACTACACTGAGTAGTTATAGTATGCTTGGAACTTACCAAACGTGTGAACCAATCACACAGCATGAGTTAAGCACATAACTCAGACTCTATGACACTCAGTCATAAATGTTTGAGACTGACTCAAACTATATATCTTAACTACACTGAGAAGTTAATGTATGTTTGAAACTTATCATTCATCATGACAGGTTATACAGTTTATGAAAACTTATTTATAAACTGTGCACTCAGTTTAAGACACTCAGTCTTTGTCAAACTGAAAACCCAGATTCTAGACACTTAGCTAGGGATTGAGCATGCCCAATTTACTTAGCAAATACATAAACCTCTTTTCATCAAGGGGTTTAGTAAAGATATCTGCTAATTGGTCATCAGTGGAGATAAATTTAATGTCAACTTTACCTTTTTCCACGATGTCCCTGATGAAGTGATGTCTAATTTCAATGTGCTTGGTTCTTGAGTGGAAGACTGGATTGTATGTTATGGCTATAGTACTTTGGTTATCATAGAAGATAGGAGTTTTCGTGAAACTCATACCAAAGTCTTGAAGCTGATGCTGCATCCAAAGGATTTGAGCACAACAGCTTCCTGCTACAACATACTCAGTTTCAGCAGTTCAAGTAGCCACCGAGTTCAGTTTCTTACTTGTCCAGCTTACTAACTTCCCTCCAAGGATTTGACATCCTCCGGTTGTTGATTTTCTATCTAACTTGCACCCAGCATAGTCAGCATCTGAAAAACCAAGTAACTCAAATCCAGAGTCCTTTGGATACCAAAGACCTAGATTTGGTGTACCTTTAAGGTACCTAAAGATCCTTTTCACAGCTTGAAGATGTGATTCTTTAGGATCTGATTGATATCTTGCACAAACACATGTAGCAAACATAATATCAGGTCTACTAGCTGTCAAATAGAGTAATGAACCAATCATTCCTCTATAGGTAGACTGACATACAGACTTACCATCTGACTCTTTACTCAGCTTGACAGCCGGTGACATGGGTGTTTTCATGGTTGAACTAGAATCAAAACCATATTTCTTTATCAAATCAAGAACATACTTGCTTTGATTGATGAATATTCCATCCGGATTTTGTTGAATTTGTAAACCTAGGAAATATGTCATCTCACCCATCATGCTCATCTTGTACTTTTGTGATATTATTTTGGAGAACCATTCACACAGAGATTTATTAGTAGAACCGAAAATAATGTCATCCACATAGATTTGTACAAGAATCACCTGTCCTTTACTCTTTTTAATAAAGAGTGTCTTATCTATACTACCTCTGGTGAAATCCATTGATAATAGATAAGTGGACAGTGTATCATACCAAGCTCTTGGAGCTTGTTTAAGACCATACAAATCCTTGTCTAACTTATATACATGATGTGGAAACTTTGAACTAACAAAGCCAGGAGGTTGTTTCGCATAGACTTCTTCCTGAAGTTTTCCATTTAGGAAAGCACTTTTCACATCCATTTGATAGACTTTGAAGTCTTTATATGCTGTATAAGCTAAGATCAGCCTTATGGCTTTAATTCTAGTAACAGGGGCAAAGGTCTCATCATAATCGATTCCTTCTTCTTGCTTATACCCTTGTGCTACCAGCCTGGCTTTGTTCCTAACTATCACTCCATCCTTGTCCATTTTATTTCTATAGACCCACTTAGTGCCTATAATTGAATGATCTTTGGGGGCAGGGACAAGGCTCCAGACCTTATTTCTCTCAAATTCATTCAATTCCTCTTGCATAGCTTCAATCCAATCCTCATCCTCTAAGGCTTCTTCAGTCTTCTTTGGTTCCATTTGAGATAGAAAACCAAAGTCGGCAACATAGTTAGCTGTAGCCTTAGATCTGGTCATTACCCTTTCTTGGACATTTCCAATGATCTGATCTTGAGGATGATCTTTTAGGAATTTAAATGTTGTAGTTGGAGAATCTGGTTCTGGATCTGAGTGATGTTGAGAGCCCTGAGGTGAACTTATCTCCTCAGTCTCAATAGCAACATTGTCAACAAACTGATGATCACTGAGATCCTCAGTCTGTGTGACTTCAGCTCCAAAGGGGTTGATGAACTCATCATCCTTCTCAGCTTGAGAATTCCTTAGAGCTTGTGATGATTTCTTTGATGAACACACATCATCATCACTATCATCTCCCATGACATACATAGGATTTGAAATATTGGTTTCCTCTGGCTTTTCAAGCTCACCTAGACTAACCAAGTCAGCTTGTCTTTTCTCAGCTTGATCAAGACTGTCTTCATCAAATGAGACATGAATTGATTCTTCTATGGCCTTTATCTTAGTGTTATACACTCTGTATGATTTGGAGATCGAGGAATAACCAACGAATATTCCTAGATCAACTTTGGGTTCCAACTTATGGAGCTGATCTCTTTGATTCAGCACATAGCATTTTGAACCAAAGACATGGAAATAACCTATATTGGGTTTTCTAGACTTATACATCTCATATGATGTTTTACCATGTCTTTTGACAATGATTGGTCTATTTTGAGATAACAGGCTTGTTGGGAAAATGATCTCATCAGTTAAGATTTGATGAGACAAAGTTAAGTTTTTAAGATGTGTTCTACATATAACTTCAACAGAATTATGAAGTTTAGACAGACTGAACACTTATAGTGACTCAGACTGAGTATAGGCTGAATATAAGCTGAGCATATGTTCGATCAGCTTAGACTATATCTTAGTAAGATTATCAATATGTTTGATAAGCTGTGTGCGTAAACTAAGATATACATATTGAGTTTCAGCTTGATGAGTTTCAAGCTGAGCGACTCAGCGTGAAGACTGAGTCAGCTCAATAGAGTTACTAAATATGTTTTAGTTAATTCTTTAGACTTCTAAGGATGAGTTAAAAATTATACATGTTAGTTCATGGTTAAATTCGGGTTTGTTCTCGAAGAACTCAGCTTGATGAGTTTCAAGCTGAGTAACTCAGCCTGACTAATGAAGTCAGTTTAAAGATAATTTTAATGTGTTTTAAAATTTATCTTTTATCTCTCTATATCTACGGAAAGGATAAGAAGACTTCAGAATCAAGATTGAAGATTGAAGACTCAAGATAAGAAGATTCAAGATTCAAGATTCTGAGTTATCCGATAGTTAGTTAGCAAATTAGGATTAGTCCAGTTTGTTAGGAACCGTAGGAACAGGATTATAAATACTTATCTCCTGATAAGTTTAGAGGTACGACTTACAAACGAAAACAACTAGGTATTGAAGAGCCAAATACCTCACCTCACCATATGTGTTACGATTCTTGAATCATTGTTTGTCAGTTCAACGTGATCAAGAAACTCACATATTGCCAAGTTGTTCGTGTGTTCGAATAATCACATTAGTTGTGATATTGGTAAGTTATCAATCTGTGTAAATCCTGTTTAGAGAGTCGTCAGTCTCTATAATCATAAGTTGATTATAGATAGCTAAGTTTGAGAGATTGAGAGATTTATATTAGGTGGTTATGTATCAAGAGTTGCTTACTTGATAGTTATTGTAATCATCTTCTTATTCAAAGCATTGTAATCATCTTCTTAATAAAAGCATTTGACTGATTGTTGTTTGATTTACTCTGTGTAACACTTTTATATGGTTTGTTCAATTTCCGCAGAAAGTGTATTCAACCCCCCCCCCCCCTTCTACACACCTGTTGCTTGTTGTTATTCTCACCAAGGGACCAACAAGGCTGTACTGACAGCTTCATCCCAAAAATAGAGTTTCAATCCTGCCTCACACAACATTGTTCTAGCAACCTCAATTATTTCTTCTCTAGCAACTCCATTTTGTTGGGGAGTTCTAACAGATGAGAAATTTCGTAATATTCCCTTTTGTTCACAGAAGCTTTCGAGGGTAGAGTTTCTGAACTCAGTCCCATGATCACTTCTGAGTTGCTTTACAGACTTACCTTTCTGCGACTCTTCCTGTTTGATAAAACTTATTATCTCCAGGGTAGCCTCACTTTTGGCTTTAAGGAATATTACCGAGGTGAATCGTGAGAACTCATCTACTATCACCAGTGTGTACTTCTTGCCACTTAGGCTTGGAGTACTTATGGGTCCAAACAGATCCATATGCAACATATGCAGTGGGTCTGTTATTGAAAATTTTTGCTTTGATTTAAAGGACCCTTTGTGGTGTTTCCCTTGTTCACAAGCTGAACATAATTTGTCCTTGACAAATGTGATCTTTGGTAATCTTGAGACTAACTATTTATTGGATAGCATATTTATATTTTTAACATTCAAATGTGATAATCGTTTATGCCACAACCAACTCAGCTTAGGAACAGATTGGGAATACAAGCATGTTTCAGTATAGGGATCAGCAGAATTAAGGTCAAGTAGATACACATCTCTTTCTCTTTTAGCTATTAATACAGGCTTTCCCTTAGAATTATATATTGTTCCTGCTTTCTTCCTAAAATTAACAATGTTGTCTTCATCACACAATTGGCTGATACTAATCAGATTGTGCTTAAGATCCTTGACATATGCAACCTTCTGGAAAGTAACTTTACCTGCATGCATATTTCCCATAGCCTTTAGTTCTTCCAAAGGAATTGTCTCCAAATGTTACTTTAGGACCTTCGTCTTCCTGGAAATCACTAAGAAGTCATTTCCACCCGGTCATGTGCCTTGAGCATCCACTATCCAAGTACCATTTACTTGAACCCTGCACATGATATAAAAACTAAACATATTAGTTTTGTTTGGGAACCCACTTCTTGGTGGGTTTAGATGAGGAGCACTTAGCATCTCCATCTTGTTGAACTGAATGTTCAGCTTGAACTGGAGCTGAGTCCTGTGTAGAGTGATCAGCCTGTTCTTGTTCAGGCCTTGAGATTTCAACATCACAGTCCTTAGCCTCATGACCTCTACTTCTGCACTTGTAGCATCTCCTTCTTCCAATGATTACAAGAGATAGAGTGTCTAATAATCCTTGTCAGAACTTGCTCTCAGTCTTAGGATTATATGTGGTGGATAACTTTTCAACTTTCTTTGCAAGTTGATTCACTTGATGATCACTGAACTTGGACTTACCTTTGTCAGATCTTTGTTTGTTATCCCTTTGGTTAGACGTTTGACCGACAAACTTCTTTTCCATGACTTTGGACTTACCTCTGTCATGCTTACTGGACATACCAATTTTAACAGATTTGGACTTACCACTGTTGATCTCCTTAGACTTACCAAGGTCTACAACTTTGGACTTACCATTGTTGTGATTTGACCTCTG
Organism: Pulicaria dysenterica; assembly: GCA_947179395.2. NCBI lineage: Eukaryota > Viridiplantae > Streptophyta > Magnoliopsida > Asterales > Asteraceae > Pulicaria > Pulicaria dysenterica. The sequence continues at coordinate 47,927,368 of OX359293.1, forward strand.
ACTTACAGTGGTCTTCCTATTCTTGTAACTTCTCTCCGAGCCAGATAGAGAATGTTGTCTTTTGAAAGGATTTGGGTTAAGCCTTTCCACAACTGAAGTTCTTTGAATAGGCTGAGTGCCTAATCTATCCAACACAGACTTACTATGTTATTTGGATGTTGAACACTCATTTCCATGATCTTTAGCTTTTACAAACATATTGTATTTCAAGTTTGGATCATGTATTTTCTCTGAGGCTGACTTCTGAGACTCAATCAGTTGTCTATCCTCCTCAGAGTCTGTACTTGCTATCTCATCATCAGCTACATAAGCTGCTATTTGATAGTCACCTCCAAGTACAGCGTGTACCTGTTTAGGAATTTGTTGGTTTATGCACTTTTCAGCAAGCTTTGATGACTTACACCAAGACTCAGTGACCTTTTGAAGTTGGTCAGCTTTGACTTTAGCTTCCTGAAGTTCTTCACTTAGAAGTTTATTAATGTGTCTTTGACATTCAAGATCACACTGTGCTTTCTTACCAACATCAATGAGAGATTGATTTTCCTTGATCTCATCTTTGAGTTTAGCTATTTCAGCTTTGAGGTCATTTTGAGACTTAAGGCTGGTCTTGAAATCATTCAGAAAATAATCAAACGCAAGACCCTTTTCTTCATCGGTGTAAGAGTAGAAATTACTGACCTTGTACATGGAAGCAGGATCCCAATCACTAAGCTTGCTGTTTTCCTCAGCTTCCTTCATGTCAGCTTCAAAGATTGATTCGGACTGACCATAATCAACCTCATCTAATTCTAACTCTTCATCTTCTTGAGCCATTACACATACGTCATCATCTGAGGTAGATGATTCAGTATCCCAGGTTTCAGCATATAATCCTTTTGCACTGGGTTTGTCTTCTGGCTTTCCTTTCTTGAGCTAAGTATATTTCTTCTTGTATTTATCATCTCTGTAAGCATTCTTATCATCAACTGATGCTAATTCTCCATTCTTTAATCTGCACTCAGCAGCAATATGTCCCTTCTTCTGACAGTTGAAGCACACAACATTCTTGGGATCAAAGGAACTCTTCCCTTTGCCCCTGTCAGATCTTCCTCTTCCCCGTTGAGCTCTTTTCAAATGTCTGGCTAACATTGCCATTTGCTCAGTGATTATCTGAACATCATCAATATCACTTGAGTCTGAGTCTGAGTGGTCAGCTTGGGATTCTGACTCAGTCTCAGATTCAACAACTAGTGCCTTGGAACTTTTCTTCTTTTTCTGTGCAACCAATGCAACTTCAGCTTTATCCAAAGACTTATTGAGTTGTTATTGAGAAGTTCTTTTGTGTTCAGTGATCTGTTCATGATTTAGCAAGAACCCATAAATGGACTGTAGGTTATACAAATGCAATGTTCCTCCAGCCCTCAGTGTTGTGGTCACTTCATTGAACCTTTCTGGTAACACATCCAGAAACTTCAGCACGAGTTCAGACTCTTCTTTCTTAATGCCTACACTTAGCATGTCATTAATCAAGCAATGAAACCTGGTAAACACATCAGCCAGGGTTTCATTCTTCTTTGAGAAAAGGTTCTCATATGATCTGTTTAAATGATTCTTCTTCTGCTGTTTGACCAGATCTGTGCCCTCATATGTAACACTCAGAGTATCCCAGATCTCTTTTGCAGACTGACACCCAGTCACGGTATGCAAGATCTCGTTGGTCAGGGCATTTGATAGAACACTTTTTGCCTTGTCATCCAGATTGTATAGTTTCCAATCTTCATCAGTCCAGGATGCAGCAGGCTTTCTCATATCCTTTTCAGTTCTTCCAGGAGACGTATCACTGACAGTAGCAGGTATCTTGGGGATGATAGGTCCTTTTGTAATGACATCGTACATACGATTGTCAATGGACTTGAGGAACAGCATGGCTCTGAACTTCCACATAGGATAGTCAGATCCATCAAATACGGGACAGCCTTTGGCAGACATCTGTGGAAAGTTTGAAGAATTATTGCTTGTAGACATTGTAAACTTTCTCAGAATCTTGAACTTTTAACTTACGAAATCGTTCATCCTGCTCTGATACCAGTTGTTGGTCCCTTGGTGAGAATAACAACAAGCAACAAATGTGTAGAAGGGGTGTTGAATACACTTTCTGCGGAAATTGAACAAATCAAAGTAAAGTGTTACACAAAGTAAATCAAACCACAATCGAATGCTTTGCTTTTCATTAATAAGAGGATGATTACAGACTCTATCAAGTAGGAAACTCTTGATATGTAAACACCTAATATAAATCTCTCAATCTTTCAAACTTTGCTATCTATAATCAACTTATGATTATAGATACTGACGACTCTCTAAACAGGATTTAATCACAGATTGAATACTTACCAATCTTACAACTAATGTGAGTATTCGAACACACGAACAAATCGGCAATCTGTGAATATCTTGATCACGTTTAACTGACAAACAGTGATTCAAGAATCGTAACACATACGGTTGAGGTGAGGTATTTGGCTCTGCAACACATAGTTGTAATCGTTTCAGAATCGTACCTCAAAACTTATCAGGGAGATAAGTATTTATAATCCTGTTCCTACGGTTCCTAACAAACTGGACTAATCCTAATTTGCTAACTAACTACCGGATAACTCGGAATCTTGAATCTTGAATCTTCTTATCTTGAGTCTTCAATCTTCAATCTTGATTCTGAAGTCTTCTTATCCTTTCCGTAGATATAGAGAGTTAAAAAGATAAGTTTAAAACATATTTAAACTTTCTTTAGGCTGACTTCTTACTCGGGCTGAGTTACTCAGCTTGAAACTCATCAAGCTGAGTTCTTCGAGAACAAACTCGAAAGCCAACATGAACTAACACGTATATTAATAAACTCATCCTTAGAAGTCCTAAGAGTTAGTTAGAACTTATTTAGCAACTCTGTTGAGCTGACTCAGTATATACGCTGAGTCACTCAGCTTGAAACACATCAAGCTGAAAGCTCAATATATCTTAGGTGACATACACAGCTTATCAAAACACATTGACAATCTTACTAAGATATAGTCTAAGCTGATCAAACATATATACAACTTATACTCAGCTTATACTCAGTCTGAATCACTGTGAGTGTTCAGTCTGATTAAGCTTCATAATTCTGTTTAAGTTATATGTAGAAAACACCTTACAAACTTAACTTTGTCTCATCAAATATAAACTTATGAGATCATTTTCCCAACAGAACTCAAATACGATAAGCAGAGGGTTTTTTAATTTTCATACTTGTATTGTTGCATGCTCGATTGCCATAATTAATTTCTTGTTCATCTTCTGATTCAAGATTTATTTGCACACGAGGTTCACCTTTTCGTTGCTCTCTTACTTTCGCCATTAATCTACTGCTCTTCCTTGTTCCTTTATTCACCATTATTTTCATTAGAAATTATCTATAAAATCATCAAATCATAGTTGATGAAACAGTATTATTTTAACTTTTTTACGTGGTGATCAACTCTTGATCTCTTAAGGTTTCATCTCTGTAACTGAATGGTTTTTTTGAAAGATGAAATACGGAATCAAAAATATTAAAATTCAAATGATGACACTAGATGAATATTATGCTTCTTAATTTTCTCCGTTTGTTGTTACTGTTTCCTTATTTGACGCTGTTTGTTTAATGAGATATTAGAGATGAATTTATGATGCTACCCTTTTCCTGTACGATGAAAATATTGGTCAACCAAGATCATGTTGACCATCTACGATTGGGGCACTAATCCAACGGATGAAAACAACTCTTACCCCTCTTACTAATAATCCCCTCTTATTATATCCTAACCCTATATATATATATATATATATATACATATATATAGGGGATGGTTTAAACGAGAATCATCCTTCGTTCGAGAACTGCGAGAACCAATTATAGCCATTAATCAAAGAGATGGAGGGTGGAGATTAAAGAGTTGTTAATGGATAACTTTAAACTAATCAAACTTATCTTTAATTAATTAAGGGTAGTTTGGACATTTTACATAACCTCCACATTTTTTAAACTAATATATACATTAAACGGAGAAGTGTTAAATTACAAAAATTATACCAAATTAACGAGAAAATTATGCTCTTTTATTTGAGATCGGTCTTGATATATTTTTTCAACTTTTCTTTTTGTGTTTACTGGGTTTTTTTTCAGCACAGCTCGACATGTGCACAAGTGCAAATTTTGCACATGTGCAAAAACTGCACTTGTGCATATGCACAGATTCACTTAGTTTTTTCAGCAGAAATGTGTATATGCACATGTGCAAAATTTGCAAAAGTGCACATGTCGAGCTGTGTTGAAAAAAACAACCAGCAAACACGACTTTTTTTCCAAAAAAATATAGCAAGATCGGTCTCAAATTAAAGAACATAATCTTGTCGTTAATTTGGTATATTTATCGTTATTTAACACCTTTTCGTTTGAGGGATATATTAGTTTTAAAAAAGCGGGGGAAATATAAAAATGTCCATACTACCCTTCCTATTTAAATTAAATAAAAAAGAAAGAAAATTAAATGATTGGCCAGAAATGGTTCTCGCAGTTCTCATACGAAAAATAGTTCTCGTTTGAACCGCTCCTTATATATATAACTATTACCAAATGATAGTTCTAGTCCGGGAACTTTTAATCTTTTATTTTTTGCAATTTTGAGTCCCTAAAGTTCTATAACCATAAATAGATTTAATCCTAAAAAATTATAAAAATAATTAAATTATTTTTGACTAAATATAAAAATTTTCAAACCTCGGGGTATTACAACTCTTTCCCACTTAGAAGATTTTGTCCCTAAAATCTATTCATTGAATAACTTTAAGTAGTTCCAAATGCATTTTGACCCCTTTCTATTCTTTCATTGTACCTTCTACCAATCCAATTTGTTTGTTTCATAGGCTCTTGACCTTTCTTTCAAGTATATCTACAACATGTTCCGCATAGAGCAATTTTTCATTGACGATCACATCTTCAAGTGGAACCTAAACTTATTCGTCTGCTAAACACTTTATGAGATGAGACACATGAAATGTATTATGAATTTTTGACAAAGAAGTTCCAATTTGTAAGCAACCTTTCCAACTCGTTCAATAGTTATTAGGGACCAATGAATATACGACTAGACATTCCTCTCTTTATCGCTTTTAACTGCTTTGAGCAGCCATGAGTCTCTCACGTATCTGTTGAATATATTTAGTTGTCTTTTGTACCTATTTTGTACTGCTCAATTCTTCTTGACCCACTTCTCCTTGATTCCCTACCCACACCATCATCATAAAAACAAACACCTCATTCACCATTGGCAACACACCATACACATGTCCCATTCAAAAGAAATTCTAAATGAAAATGGACTGAGAGAGTTCCTTCATCTCAAAATCCCCTGCACCCCAAGCTAAAAAACCCTCAAGTGGAACATTCTTCACTTGAGAATATAAAAAGGGAAACCACAGAGCAACCTCCCAAGCTCAATAAGGTGGTTACGCTGGAGATGTGCGGTCAGTTGGTAAGGGCTCATACTACTAGGAAAGTACAAAGTACTTCTCAGGCCAGTATGAACATAATTAAGACCCAAACCAAGGCAACCACCAGTAAGGTCTTCCTTGGGAAACTCAATTACAAGAAGGACATAGGCACAAACAAACCAAGGGGGAGCACATGTTCAGGCTAGGCCTGAGATTGCTTCTACTTCCATTCCCAAGGATTCATCAAAGATGGTAAACACATCTAATGATGATGAGAGAAGTGTTGACTACACTGAATTGTCGACTATGATCAAAACAATGCTAAAAGAACTATTAACTCAAAATGCTATTATGGGTAGGCAAAAGAAGGAGATTAGGTTGTTGAAGGCCAAAGTATCAATGCTTATGAAGGAAAGACAAAAGAAGAAGGATGACTCTTCCTCTAGCTCCTCACGATCTTCTAGGGATGCTACCAAAAAGAGGGAGAAGTTGTAACAAAAGATAGATAAAGTGGAAAAGCCTGTTGAAAAACCAAGTACAGAAAGAAAGCATGATGAAAAACCTGATGAAAAAGAAGAATAAGGAAAAGGGGAAGAAAGATCAAATGATAAAGGAAATAAGATTCAAAGAGAAACTATGTTTAGGCCAAGGTTCTTAAGGTCAAGATAGAAGGGAGTAGTAATTGGTGGAAGGAAAGAAAGTTCAGCTGTAAATCCAGAGGTTATCGATCTAGATCCAAAAGAGAAAAGAAAAGGTAAAGCAATTGTTGAACCTTCTAAGAAACAAATGAAAAGGAAAAGACAAATTGATGTAGATGAGGAATTGGCAAGGAGATTGCAAGAAGAGGAATATGAGGTATTTTAAGATCAGTTTAACTTAAGAGCAATGGTATCAAAAATTTTTAAGGATTCTACAGGACATTGATAACGAAGATATAGAGAAAATGTACAAGATTGGTTTGAGTAAGTATGGAGGATTTATTAGTATGGATGTCGATGAGTGTATGTTGATATAAAGATCAATGGAATACATGTTTATGATATTTGATCTAAAGATGGTTCAGAATTTGTTTAATCAAACTGGTGTTGAATTGATGGTATGGTTGTTACATGAAGATTGTGGAGTTCATCTTGTGCTAATTCTTATGGCATATATGAATTCTTCTTGGTGAAAAAAGATTACAATCACAGCCTGGAGAAGATGAAGTCCATGATGAAAGTGAAGCTTAGTGTTGTTCAAAACACTTCAATGGCTGCTCATCTTGTCACGAGGATAAAATACTTGATAAGTGAAAGGGAGAGAAGAAGATGAGGAAAAGAGTTTTTGGTAGCATCCCAACATCAATTTTGAGTGTAAAAGAAACTTATTGCTTGACAACATAAGTTTAGGGGGAGATTGTTGGGTTTAAGATGTTGTGAATTGTGTATTTTGGATGTTAGTAGTGTTGGTTGTAGTTAGTGCTGGTAGAAGGAAGGTTATAATGGGTGATCTAAGTTAGTATTGGTAGTATAATGGTTAATACTACTACTAAGTGAAAGTTTGTGTTGCTCGACAAAGTTAATGCTATTAAAAGAAAATTTATTTTGCCTATGAAGAAAACAGGATTAGTGCTGGTGATAGTGATAAGGATGAATTCCTTGATTTTAGCTATGATAATTATGGATGAGATGTGTACTTATCTATCTGTAATTAAGTGATTCTGTTAGCGATAGATGTGATTATGTTTCTGAAACTAAATACATTATAAATACTCTTATGTACGTATGTATCATATGCATAATTGTATGTGATTAGAATATCAGCCTCAAGAAAAATTTTGGATCCTTACAATAGAGAAGTATTGTACGTCTGTTGAAACTGTTCTTAATCAACAGATTAGGGCTTGGATGTTTATTACTTTATGAGCATTTGTATCAAGTGTTGATTACTAAAATTCTTGTTTACTCAAAGTGTTATTCCGCAAACTTTTTTGTTTTACTCTTGGATTGTTATTTGTTTTTAGTATGTTTGTGTTTATATTTTTTCGATCTTGACAAGTGGTATCAGAGCCTTCACTTCTAGTGACTGATCTGGTTACTAGATCAAACAGGAAGACAAGTCTGTAGATCCAAGATCAAGCTGCAAGAAATGCAGAAATGAACGAAGGCAAAGTAGCTCAAAAGAAACAGCTTTGGTAACTCAAGAGGGACTTGGATTTGGCTGGAGTGATCATGCAGATTATGGAACACAAATTCATGCATGGATGGCGTATATCACACCAAAGCCTTTTGACATTCCAAAAGAGGTCAAAGCTAAACTTATTTTTAAAAAATGTATTAATACTATTAAGAAATATAGAGATCATGATTAAGTCTTGTGTGAAAATCTAACCAAATGGGATGAGAAAAGGAGAAAAAGGAATTTGATCATAGGAAGTTTTGAGGAGCAAGTTTAGACAATATTAAGAGCGAACAACAGTACCATGATGATCTTGGTTGTTCAAAATGGGAGAAAGATGAAGGAACAGTAAAGTTAGAAAAGACTTTAAAGAAACTAAAAAAGGCTAAGAAGGAAACTAATATGATTAAGCTTGATGTAGAAAAGTTGAAGTATGCTTCTACATCTACAGTCAGGTCTCAAATTCATGATAAAATAAAATTTGGAATAGGTTATAAGAATGTTGCTCCTGATTACAATCAGAACTATATTCCACCCACACTGGTTGGTGTCTGTAATGTTGCTTCATAATCTTGAATAATTTAAAGGCTTCTACAATGGATAAAAATTACAAGTTACTTGACTTGGTGTATATGTGTTTGAAACAAAAGTTATTTCAGGTAAGAATGGTGATGGAATTACTCAATCCCAAGATTGAAATTGATTCCGTGGGATCCTAAAATACCATTCAAGTTTCAACGAAGATAGTTTTCTCTCGTGGTTTGTTTTGCAATTGCGATTAAACAAAGTCAAGGCCAATCATTGTCTAATGTTGAATTGTTTTTTAGACGGCCCGTTTTCTCTCATGGATAATTTGAAAGTTCTAATTAGCGATGAAGAAGGCAACTCTACTAATAAAATTATGAATGTTGTTTACAAAAAAGCTTTACAAAAAATATATGTTTTATATGTTTTATATGAATTTTTGAATTCTATTATATTTACTCATTTTTAAATATGTATGTTTCATAATCATATTTTCTATATATGTTAATACTCTTAGAAACCTAAACAAGTTTAAAATTGACATTAATCATCCCAATTATTATACACGGTTTGTTAAGCTAGTCTAAACAATATTATAAAGTATTTAAACTATTGCTTCATTTCTTAATTTTTAGTAACTTAGAATTACTATTTTTTTCCTCATAAAAAGCATAAGAAAACCATTAAACAACAAAGATAATTAGCTTGTTAAGTTAGTATTATTTTAATAACTAAACCTCCATAATAAAAAAATGTTCTTTATTAGAAAGAGACAAGTCAAAGCAAATTAAATTATAACATATAAGATACTAAATAAGTTAAATATTAAATAAAAATAATCTCCACTAAAAATAATATATTAAATATTCTATCGTATAACAAATATTTTAATTTTGGTATCAGAAAATACATATAATGTAACTATTACTCATAAATCTAAACAATATGTAACTTAAACTTATAAATATTTGCGAATATTTTCAGAGTACTCATATAATGAAGGGTAAAATATGGTTTAATCATCAAAGTTTTAGTTATTTTTTGATTGGGTTAAATATGATTTAATCCCTAAACTTCTTATTTAAAAATGGTTTAACCCCCAAACTTTTTTAATGAATGTAATAATCCCTAAATTTTTTGTAGTATTTGATTATATACTTAATCTTCATTTAACCTAATTGTTTTAATCCCTATCCTATTCAAATACAACCTCCTACCGGCTAAACCCGTTACATCCGTAAAACCCTTCGTTCAGCCGGCTTCTTGATCATGCAGTGCGACAGAATCGATTTCAGCGCTTACAACCTAACAACCACTGTCGTTATTGATTCCAGCGAGTAGCGATTGATTCCAACGAGTAGCAATTGATTCCAACGATTTTAGCAGGTAAATACTTCTTTTTCTCGAAATTAATGGCCTGATTCTTTATTATATTGTTCCTTCAAATCCTAGATTTTGTTTAAATGCATCGAATCATGGTTTCAATTGCATAATTGTCATGCTTTGATTTTAAGTTACGGGTGACGTATGTTGCGTTAGATTTCTACTTGGGTGCCGCATTATATAGGTATGTATGTATGAAAAACCCTTTTAACAACACCGTTCTAATCAATGATTTTTGTATAACTGAGCATGATCAAATGAATAAAAGTGCAGCTCAAAAAATAAAGATAACACACTTACTTTGCTTCCCCCTTTAAAATATTAATTTTTTTAGTTACATAATTACGATGAGCATCAAAGTTTAACCTTTTAGTCAACTTCGTAATCCCAACAAGATAATTATGAATGTGTAATTGTTTAATATGTTCAGCAGGTGATTGATGACTTTAACGCAAGTGGATTTGTCATTGGGAATGGGCCTTATAAGCTAAGTTGAATTAAGTTTGAATTTGAGGTTTTCAAGTTTTTGTGAAATTTAGTTTGAACCGAAACCATAAAATCATTGTTCTAGTTGACTAATGGTTTTTTTCTTTAATTGATTTGTGTTTGTTATTTTGTTTTGTTTTCTTAACAGTAATGACTTCCACTTCTACAGATGACAATCAACATCATTATTATCTTAATGATAGTTATAATAATGATAATTATATATGATGATGATAGTGTTTTATCAGGAGATGTTGATATTGAAACGGAGGAGATTAATAAAGTTAACATAGAAATTAATGATCCTTTCTTGTTTCAATTATGTGACCCTAACTTGATGTTAGGGTCACATAATGATGAAGAGGTTACTTTTGAAAACCATGATGATGAGGTTACTTTTGAAAATGATCTTGATGTTGGGGTGAATGAAGTAGAACAACCTGTTTTGAATGTGGTATTCCATATACATGATCCTACACAGAAGTGGAAACATATGAAGCCTAGACTTGGGGAGAAGTATGAGAATACAGGGCAGTTGAGGTATTGTGTGACAAATTATGCCATTGCAAATGGTTATCAATTGTATTTTGCTAAAAATGATAATGTCAGGTTGTTAGTTAGGTGTGGTAAAAGCAAGGATCCTAATAATACATGTCCCTTCAAATTGTTTGCTTCTTGGATGAACAAAGAGAAAACTTTTCAGGTGAAAATTAGGAAGAAACACATACATGTGAAAGGAATTATGCATACAACCAACTTGCAAAACCGGAATGGATAGCAAAAGTTGTGCTTCAAGAATTGATTAAAAATCAAGAAATGCAAGTTAAAGATATTCAAGATCATGTGTTTCGGAAATACTTGTGTAAAGTAAGTGCAGGGCAATGTCATAGAGCTAGGTTAAGAGCTCTTTACGAAATTGAGGGGTCATTGGTTGAACATTATGGCAGGGTTTGGGAGTATGGTGATAGGACAACTTCTATTGGTGTTTCTTATATTGATGGAGAAGCAATGATACATTTAAGTAATTTAATGTTTAAATATATCTTATATATAAATATTTTCGTGCTTAATTTAATTGATCACTTTTTGTAGAGTATTGATGGTGTAGTAAGACCAGTGTAGCCACCTGGGGTAGTACCTGTTGGTAATCAAGGTAACAAAGCGGGTGTTCGTGATGGAAATCAAATGAGTGTTCATGATGGTGATCAAATGGGTCTTCATGATAATGAAACGGTCGAGAGTCAAGTGATATTAACAGGTCCAAATGATGGTGATCGTATTAGTTAGTACGCATATTTTGGTATATACTTTGGTTCATGGTTGTTTATGATACAACACTTTTTTGGCCACATCTTTTAGTTTAAGGCAACATATTTTTGAGCAAATATTTTGATATATATATTTTGGTTATTGGCATTACGTACCTAGTGGTATGAAATTTTTTTGTTTATATTTTTGTTGTTGATATTAACAAGTGATGGGTTGTTTTTTAATGAATATATCAATGAAAATTATTGATTTGTTCATGTTGGAGATTTTCTTAGTTGTGTAAGAATCAAGCGGGTTGGATGTTGGAAATATATGTTATTGGAAATTTCATAGTTGTATTTTTCTAGTACGTTTGTTAAAATAAAATAATATAAGGATTAAACCATTTATGGATTAAAATTTAGGGATTAAAACGTTTATGAGATATGTTTAGGGATTAAACTGTTTTTAAATAAGAAGTTTAGGGGTTAATCCATATTTTACCCTTTTTTGGTTTAACTATCAAAGTTTTATTTTGAATGGTTTAACATTAAAGTTACGTTTACCTGCTACTTTAGCCATTATAACTTGTTTTTACAAGTTAATATATCCAAACATCCTCATATCTCACTTAATACCATTTCCAAACACTATTTCCCTAACCTTTTTACCCTATTTTACCCAAACACTCACCCATTCACTTTCACTCTCCCTCCTCCGTTTCTCTCACCCCTGTCTCTCTCTACTCTACCCTAGCCGTGACACCACCACCAGACTCGCCGCCACAACCATCGGAATAAACCACTTAAACCACCACCACCGTACTCCCCATCTCTCTCTCTCTATCTCTCTCTCTCCCCCAATCTCTCTCTGCGCTCTGCCCTAGCCACCCCTTAAGACTGACCGCAGTCATCGGAAGAAGCCACCGCCATCGAAAGAAACCCTAGCCACCTCTTTCTTCCCCTCTGCCGCCGCTACTACCTAACCAGTCGCTGCCATGAAGATGAAGACTCCATCGCCGCCATGGAGTTTAGGGTTTTCAAGTGAGGGTTTTCGAGTTGGTAGATGAAGAAGTCCGGCGAGGAAGGTGAACCATCGGGTGAGGGTTTCATTCAGAAACACTACCACCGTCAAAATCGTCACCACCACCGCCAAGATTCATTATAGACCCTCGATTTCAGGTAAGTGTTTTTCAGTTGTTTTGATTTCCAGAAGGCCGGCGAGGATGATGATATCGCCGCCCCAAACCTGGCACTACCACCACCATAACCACCAGTCCACTACCAACAAATCTTTTATTTTCCGATGGTTTGATTTCCAGATGGTTTGATTTACAAAAATGGGTTTCTTGATGTGTGTTCTTGATGTAGGTCGATTTATGTTTACAAGAATTGTTTCTTGATCTGATTTGTTTCTTGATGATGTGTTCTTGATTCACGTGTTTGGTAAGAACCAGATGAAGATGAAGAACAAAATTAAGAAAAATGAAAAATAAAAGAATTATATTAATTAACCTGCTTAGCAGGTTAAAGGTAAACAAGTGGGTAAAAATGAAAACCAAACAAAACTTAACGATTAAAATGATAATTAAACGAAACTATATGGTTAAATTATTCAAAAAAAAAAACTTTGATGGTTAAACCAAAATTGAAGTTAAACTTTGATTATTAAACCATATTTTACCCTATAATAAACATAAAAACTTCAATTTATATGATCATTGGTGTACATGCTTAGAAGTATTACATAGTTAAGCTTTATACTTGAAGCATTCTTAAACCCAGATACTACTCACTCTTCACATACTTCCCACACTTCATTTACTTCAACCTTACAAATATCCCACTTCTCTCTTTTTTTCTCTAATCTCTCCTTATATATATATATATATAGAGAGAGGAAGGTTCATGCGAGAGACCTTTTTAATGCGAGAAGTGCGAGAAACCTTTTTATCCATTGGATGAGTTAATCTATGGTTAAGATTAATTATGGCATATGTGTAATTAACATGAATTATAAGGATAATAAATTAAAACGTAAAGGATAATATGGACATTGTACTCAAAAGTCATACCATAATTAAGCCCCTAATTTTATGGTGGTAGATACGTAATATCCTTCAAGACTTTTCCTCTCATTCTCTACATTTATCGTCGCCCATTTTCTACTTTTATCTTTGCCGGCCACAATGAGGAGGTAATAGCTGTTGCCGACTGCAACACCCGCAACTCCGTCGTCAACCATGGCAACTCCTCTGGTTTCATCTCCATTCCAAACGATATTCCCGATCTGCCTGTATCCCAACATCATCGACACCTCTCCGCCTCTATCCCTATCTCGTTCGGCGCCCACCACCGCCTCCATCCTCTTCTGTTGCACATCCGCCGCCGATACCACCATCATCAAGCATTAATGTTGTCGCCTACAACATCTTCAACAACCAGATCTGCCTTGTGGTTCCTTCACCATCATAATTATGAAGTCATCGAACTAGGATCTGCGTTTGAATGTTATGTGGATCTTGGTTTGTTGGTTGATGATCTTTTTTGTGGCTTCATAGATCTGAAGTTTATATTCTGGTTCTTCCTCTGTTTCAACCATTATTAGTACCCTTAAAGTTGATATTAACTAGATGCAAGAGTTCTATATGAAATGAGGGTTTATTGATTTTTATAAACATACATTTAAGCAATCAGATTCTTAGATATTTTTATATGTTTAGATGTACGAAATGGATTTTTTTTATTTGATTTGGTTTCTTAACAAGTATATATGAAATCTATTTTTTTATTTGTTATAGGTTAACTTGTGAACATAAATTGGATTCAATATGTTAAATTGTTTTATTCTACGTTTTTATTATTCATTGTTATACAATAACATTCATGAATAGATATGTTATTTGTTTAGTATCTTACTGTGTAAAATCTTTTCTTATTTTGTTTTTTTATTAAATATATAAGCCCTCTTAAACATGTGTTTTTCATAAGTGTTCATTAGTTAACACAACATTAAAAGTCTTTTTCTCTATAAATAAAAAATAAAAAACTGTTGTTAATGAAGAACAAAAAAGATTATGTATATAGTCATTGAAAATGTGTTTTATACATTGTTCACTAATAAACATAATGCGAGAAACAAAATTTATTAGTTGTTCATAAAAAACAAACTAGATCTACAGAAATAACTAATATATAATAATTTGTTGTTGGTTGTAAGGTACTTTACATTGGTAATGACGAAAGGTTGTAACTCGTTTAGAAAATATATAAAATTAAATAAAATCAATTAATCTAATCGTTAAACACAAAATATTTTTAGACATTCACTAATGAACTTAAAATATTCGATCAAAAGTCGGTTACTATACAAACTAAAGTTTTCATAACAATTCATTAATGAACAATAGTATACAAGAAATTTTATATAAATGTTGATTGTATTTATTTACAAATGTAAAGTTTTCATAACAATTCATTAATGAACAATATTCGATCAAAAGTCGGTTACTATATAAATGTTGATTGTATTTATTTACAAATGTAAAGTTCATTGCATGAAAATTATGAAAATTGATTTTAATGCTAAAGTGTCATTATTATATCATTTCACTGGGCATAACATGGATACTAAAAATTTAAACGTGAAAGGGAATTGTTTTAGAAGTGAATTTAAATACGAAACAAGATACCGAGGAAAATTTTATATAACTTCACATATGAATTCATATATAAAAATTTACAAAGAAGCTGATATAAATCATATATAAAATTCACATGTGAATTCACATATGGAATTAAAAAAACGGATAAATAGTTGAAAAAATCAGCTTAAATATATCAAGGTTGTCTAGATAAGAAAATGCTTGTTTTTACGATGTAATTTGTTTGAATTAATTCATGATAATAATAATGATTTTTTTATTAAAAAAATGATGAAATGTTTAAAAATAAAGGAAAAAGAAAAAAAAAGAAATGGGCCGATTGTAAGAAAAAATTACGCCAAACTCTTTTTAAATTCTAATTTCTCTTTTTACCCCTTCTCACATTTATATAAATTCTTAATATAACACTCCTATAGAGAGAGAAAGAGAAGTGTTCACTTTACAACCTTTGTGAAAATTGTGAAAACAAATGTTGGTTTTTTTTATTAATGACTCATTAATGATGGGTATTTTGAGAAAATCAAGTCTCACTTGTCTATTGAAAGTAATTCACAGTTAAGTAGATAGAGGAGGGTTTATGCGAGAACCGTTGTTAGTGCGAGAACCGCGAGAACCAATCTTAGCCGTTCCTTGGATATGGGAAGTTTCATGGATGGTGAGCGTGGAGAGATAGAGTGTGGCAGGGTGCATGTGAGGAATTCATGGGTGGGCAATGACATTAAATGAGGGGAAATTGGACGGCTTAGATTGGTTCTCGTGGTTCTCGCGCTAACAACGGTTCTCGCATGAACTTTTGTCTAAGTAGATATATCAATAATTAACTACCCCAATTATCATTAATGGTGGTTACAAATGATATATATATATACTTTAGCCTATAATTCTAGCACCGTTTGAAATGACCATAACTTAGAAGAATTATTACTGTGATATATAATTAGCTTGATGTGCTATGTGGTCTTTGTATTATATGATAGAGATATGATCGTGTATATCTTACATTCCCATATAGCGTTAGCATAGGGTTTTGGATGGTAGTTGTTGACCAAAATATGTAAAGTAGATAACTATTTCACTAGATCTAACAAGGATGAATTCCACAATCATTTACAAGAATATCGAAAAAAAGATTCAATAGGTAATTTCTTTTTAGGAATGCAAATCTTGAAAAGTGCAGAATACTATATTTAGAAGTTAATCCTGAAAATTTAACTAAAAAAGAAAGTGAAAGCAAACCATTCATTTGACACCAAAATATATATACCAGGAAAACTTACGTTCATCCAAACTTCTCTTTCTCTCCCTAGACTAACCTAATTCAATGAAAATTTTCTATTCAACCCGTTTTGTGATCCATAATTCTCATCTGTGAGTCTGTTAGCGAATCTACAAACATTGGTGCACTCTCAGGCTCGAGCCATGGTCTTGATATGGCTGTGCTATTTTGTGCCTTTCGCCATCACGTATGCAAATGGTCTAGGGGTGAATTGGGGTACCCAGGCTTCAACACCTTTGGACCCTAAATATATTGTTCAAATGCTTAAAGACAATAAGATCAATAAGGTAAAGCTATTTGATTCAGATCATTGGACTGTTGGTCACTTTGCTGGGACCGGAATCGAGGTCATGCTTGGTATCCCTAACCTTAATCTCAAAAAATTTAGCGACGATTATGATGCTGTCCAGGATTATGTCAAAGAAAATGTGAGCGATCATTTGCGTGATCATGGAGGTGTTAATATCAAGTAAGATGACATATAAACAATGTTCTATGCACATATGAATATATGAATGCAGTTATCTATAGTTCTATTGATTCAAAACAATTAATAAATATTATAGGTATATAGCCGTTGGTAACGAACCATTCTTGAAAGCATACAATGGATCCTTCGAGAAAACCGTTTTCCCAGCACTAAAAAACGTACAAAAAGCACTCAATGAAGCTGGTTTAGGCAACAAAATCAAAGCTACAATCCCACAAAACGCAGACGTTTACGACTCTGGTTCACAAGGCCCATCGGCTGGAAACTTTAGGCCAGAAATTAGAGACATAATGGTGAAAATATCAAGATTTCTTGATCAAAACAACTGCCCTTTCATGGTTAACATCTACCCTTTTCTTAGTCTCTATGAAAACGAAGATTTTCCGGTTGAATTCGCTTTCTTTGATGGTGGTGGAAAAGGTGTTCAAGATAACAATATTCGATACACAAATATGCTGGATGCAAACCTTGACACCCTCACGTATTCCCTAAAGAAAGCTGGAGCTCACAAGGTTAAAATCATGGTCGGAGAAATTGGGTGGCCTACCGACGGCCACAAACAAGCAAACGTAAAAATGGCAGAAAAATTCTACAATGGATTGTTGAAAAAATTAGCAACTAACAAAGGAACCCCTCTCCATCCTGGTTACATCGAGGTTTATCTTTTCAGTTTAACCGATGAGAATATTAAAAGCGTTGCTCCAGGCTACTTTGAACGTCACTGGGGTATATTCCGGTATGACGGTCAACCGAAGTTCCCTATTGATTTTTCCGGCCAAGGTAATGAAAAGATGCCGGTGGGTGCTAGAAACGTCAAGTATTTGAGTAAGCAATGGTGTGTATTGAACGAAGATTTGAAGAATTTGAGTAGGGTGAAGGCTGATTTGGGTTATGCATGTAGTTTGGGTGATTGCACCAGTCTTTCTTATGGATCAACATGCAATAAACTGAGTGAACGTAAGAATATATCGTATGCATTCAACATGTATTTTCAAATGAATCAACAGAGCGTGGAGGCTTGTGATTTCAAAGGGGCTGGAAAGATAACCAAGCATAATTATTCCACCCAAGAGTGTCTTTTTCCTGTTGAATTAATGAGTGAAGCCCATAAGAATCATGCTAGGATCACTATTCTAGTTGGTTTCTTGATATTCATGGTGTTATTCTAAAGGGTAGTAGTCTTGTAGATAGATTATTTTCATTATAGATTATTTTCATTTTAGTTTGATAAATGCTAAATAGGGACAAAATTTTGTAGATTTTAATTAGTGAACAGTTTAAAAGCAAGAAAATGAGGTCTTGTAAACAAAACAACTCCACATTTATAAATAATTTAAGTGAGGGGTCAGAGGTATATTAGTTAATTAATCACTAGTTTAGAGACCCGTGTATTACACGGGTTGGTTTAAATATTGTTAAAACCATAAATATTAATAAAAAGATATTGAAAAATTGTAAGATGTTAAAACAAAGTTGTAGTCTTAAATGTATAGAATGCCTTCTTTTTAAGTGAATGCTCACTACTTCATTACATCATAATACACAAACTCACATGGCAGTAACCATCTAATCATTCTGATTTAACTCTAAAAATATTTGGAGTCTCTCACTTCTTATAATTTCCGGTCTTTAGTACACATTCAATCCTTCATCCATTATGGCAACAAAGTCTTGTGATCCACCAACTCCACCTGCCTTGTTCCTTTGTAAATTCCAAAACTCATCTCCATCACGGTTATTTGCCATGGATTCCTACATCATTTGATATCTTATCCTTTAGTAAGCATTCATGACCATCTCTTCTCACCAATCGTCAACCATCAACATCGTACTGTAACAAATCCAATGTTCCACACTCCACTTGTCTTAATGACCTGCACCTTTTTTTTTTTTTGAAAAATAAACTTGCAATTGACTGCAATACATATTTACCCAACTCAACATGTAAGAAAAACATGAAAACACCAACCCAACAAAACAGCAGCTATACAGAGATCAAAATTCAAACTTGAAATTAAACCAGCTACTTGAAATCAAACAATTGCCCAGAAAATTAAAACAATTGCAAATCCACAAACAGCCCACAAACAGCTCACATATGGCTGCCAACAACATCGAACCAGTTAGAACTTCGTCACAGCAGCTCACAAACATCTGCACAGCCCCTACGAACAATCGCACGGCCAACAGCACGGCAGCACACAAACATTTACACAGCTGTACTAGTTACTCAAAATCTGTCATTTGAATTGCCCAACATGCTATCATCTGCAATTGAACTTGAACCATATAAATTTGAATTTGACTTCAACTTAGGCAGCTTGATACAAACAGCTACTTGATACAATCTATCTACTTGAACAAACTACGTGAAAATGACCTGCACCTTTTATTTTATCATTAAAATAACACAATTAAATTCATGGTTATCTTTTGATAACATGTACTTATGGAGTTAGTATTCATAACACAATTTCTGGAGCTTCACAACAAAGGATCTGCTTTAAACAACCAAAAAGAAAAACACAAGCAGATCAAAATGGAAACATCCTTATAACCCCAAGTTTATCACAAATTGCATACACCTGCGCTAAAATAACCCACCTAAATTATGATTAACTATGCTCACAGAAACAATTAGGAGGAATAATAGAATAATATATCATTTCTCATATAAATTATATCTTTTCTATTAAAGCAAGAAGCAGATTTTTTTTTATACTCGCAATAATTTTATATGATATGACCTGTTGAGCTGAAGAAGGAAAAACTATTTATATTCATATTGAGAATCTTGAAATAACCACTATAAGTTCAAGGATAGAAATCTCTAGAAAATGGTTAGAAAAATTAAAATTAGAAAAAGAAAGATTAGAAAAACTGAAATTAGAAAAGAAAGATTAGAAAAATTGAATTTTTTTTAACAGAAAGACAGGTACTATGATATATTTAAGTACTCGAGATTGCGGATATGAATATGCATCAAGGAGGGAGCCTGCTGTTCTTCCGATGGGCATAAAAGGGACAGCCGAAAAACAGCCAGAACCCAAAATTGTAATAGAATATGCATCAATTACCAATTTAGCTAATACATATTTATCAAAACGCTAAGTATTTCGCGCTGCAAAGCCTCATCCAGTTCCTGTTTATCATCAGGAGTAATGTCTTTGATATATAACTGGGCCAAATAGTCCCGAATCCAAAGAGCACAAAGAAACTAAACCTAAGAAAAATATGGAAGTTGACATTACCAACACAATAGCTGCAATGTCATCATTTCACCCTCTGAGGGGCTAAATTACCATAAATTAAAATTTATAACAGTTGTTTATCTTAACTTCTTTAGAATAATGATGTATTTTTCAGGACTAAAAAAATTAATTAGCTCAAAAAGAATTTGACCAAAGTTGGTTGCCTGTTATGACTATCTCCTTTTTGATAGAAAAAGAAGATTTATTTTCAGAATTAGAGGACACACCTTCCATGCTTTTGAAGCATAGATATCCTAACAGCTTGAGTTGGATGAGCAGTGAAGACCAGATCAACTGTTTGATTCTTTAATGCATCAAAAACCTCTTGAGGAGACTTATTAAGCTTATTCACAAGTCTCTTGAGAGTTTCTTCTATATCAGATTCAGTTGCTGCTAAAGCCTCATCACCAAAATCACCAGTTCTCTGTTATCCTCATGTAAATTCTGAAGGATATCGAGAAAATTGTCCAAAAGTAAAGCATCATACTCAATAAGCTTATCATCTTTGGAAACTTTACCAGGAGCTAAAAGCGTTAATTGAGCATAAAAGGGACGTTTTTTTTTCAAAGCAAAGAAATATATATTACTAAAGAGGCTCAAAGGCCGAGACTAAACCCTGCATATTAGTAGACCTTCAAAGGTGTCCAAGAATCATAGAAGATCCATCCAATCAAACTTCCAAATATAAGTCAAGCATTAAGATTAGATACTTACAACACTAAATTATAGCAATTTAGTCATAACTATAAGAGAGCAATAACAAAAGGGAACAACTCTTTAACACAAAAAAATATGTCCACAACAAAAACAACCCAATTAACGGTAGTCACCATGGTTGTAGAAAGAAACATGTCAATTCATCAAATTTCCAACTACATACTAATCAGACAAAAGAAGTTAAGTTAATGTAACACTTCAGATGGAGAAATGAAACCAACAATTTGAAAGCCAAAATGTGCGCTCTAAGAAATTTCTGTTTTAAGTCATTTCATCGAACACTTTATGAGCAAATAAAAGGATGGTCGTATACAAACAATATTGGTTCAATTTTGCTTAAGTTTGTTAATAATAACTCCTTAAACAACAAAAGAATCATAATAGCCAAAAAGTTCAAGAGATTAAATCAGACTTTCATTCCACGTTATGCAATTTCATGATATTAGTTCACAACTTCATTTAGTAAGATCCATATCGTAAGAATCATAACAACAAAAGAATCGTAAGAATAAAAAACATACGGTCGATACATATGGTTGAGAAATCGCATCATATTTTGTTCCTTCCATCGATATCGTCTGAAACGATAATCATTCTCTTCACATGAAGCGATAACAATGAGTAGAAACCCTAATTCTTTGATTGCCTTTCAAAGAGAAGGAAGTAAGAATGGCAACTCAATTGCAAGTGGCAATTCGATGAGTGCAACAGAGGAGGCCTGCGTGAGGGATGAAGAGAGGACTGAGATTTTCGCAAAAAGGAGGAAACATGTAGTTCTTGATAAAAAAAAACAGAAACCATAGCATATTACCTTCATAATCGAAACCTTAATCGATTTTTTAAGAGTTGCAGAGAGAAACCTTAATCGATCTTTTAAGAGTTGCAGAGAGGAGAGAGAGCAGATCACAATCGATCGCAGAAAGGAGGAAACGGATAGAAACCAAAACCCTAGTCGATTAGGGCAGAGAGGAGGGAGAAGGAGGTATATCAATCGGGATTAAAAATGAGAAAAAATGAGCGGTAAATGATAAAAAGAATGTCTAAAAACAGGACACGTGATAATGAGTTAGCTGTTTATTAATATTTAAATATTTAAATATTTGATCCGATTCTCATGAGACTTCACCAAAGCCTCGCCATATTTATACAAGGTAAGAAACATGTAGCAATTAAACTCTCTAGTATGTAGTCTTTTTTATTATAAAGAGTAATGCTTGATGCTTTAAATCCACATGCATCACTGTAATCCTTAGAATTCATCTCTCACAGGAACAAGACTATATATATATATATATATATATATATATATATATATATATATATATATATATATATATATATATATATATATATATATATATACTAGCTTAGAGACCCGTGTATTACACGGATCGATAAAAAACTAAAATGAGTTAATATATATTATTATAAAACGATAATGTTAAAATGATCTAGCAATGATAAATAAGTAGATAGATTAAGTGACAAAGAAATATTATTCATCATAAGAAAGAGATCTTTAGAATCATAAATTTCCAAATATCTCTTTGTATACAACATTGGATGTTTTATTGCTGAGTCTACCATCATTATCTAAAATTAACAATTTTAATCCTTCTCTACTTTTAACTCTCGATAAGGCAACGTACAACTGGCCATGAGTGAACACTGGTTGTCTTAGAAACAAACCAACTTTGGATAGTGATTGTCCTTGACTCTTATTTATTGTCATAGCAAAACAAACAGCAAGTGGAAATTGTCTTCTTTGAAATTTGAAAGGAACCTTTTTGTCCGAAGGTGTCAAAAGCATTCTTGGGATAAACGTTCGATATCCAATATTACTTCCAGAAATGATCTCTGCTTCTATAACACGATTACGTAATGATATCACCTTTAGTCTCGTTCCATTACATAAACCACCTTTTTGATCAATATTTCTTAGTAACATAACTGGAACACCGACTTTTAGGACTAACTTATGGTTTGGCAGACCTGAGACTTTAAGGCCATTCAAAATATCAGGGGAGTATAAACGTTCATCAAAGTGATCGTGAACATACTCTGATGGACAGAGACTATCTGAACTTAGGTATTCCTTTTCATCTCCCGGAAACATAGATAGCAAGCAATCATTTATTTCTTGAACTACTTCATGCTTCGGTGCAAGTATTGCTCTTTCTTGGAAAAAATTTGGATTTTGAAGATTTTGTAGAATAGAAGGATATACAAATTCAATTAACGAAGCAAGAGGATCATGTGAATCAGTAATGAGAAGATCCTCAGGTATTTCGATCATTGCCTCACCATGGTTTGAACCACCAATATTGCCTTCTCCTACATCCAAAAGCCAGTTTGCATACTGTTACATATTAAGTCAAATAATTTGCAGTATGTTAACGATATGAACATTTTCATATCAAACTATATAGTTATGTTTTCTAAATTATTCAACAAAATATCAACATCAAGAAATAAGAATTCTTTGTTTTGCTTTTACAGTTTTTAAGTCTATCTAACTTTGTCTCTAACTGTGTATTAATTGTGTGGTGTCTAGCCATAGATGATATTCGATATATTTTTAGTATATTAGCTTCTTATATATAAATGGCTCTCATGTCTGAAAATATTCTGTCACTTCAGAGATGGTGATGCAAAACAGTATTCGATTGAAGTTCATATTTTTTAACATTATTTAACAAAATCAATGGAGGAAAGGTATGTAGTGCACTAACAATGGATGAAGAAGAAACTTGCAGAAGGCAAAAGAAGCCGCTGTGATTGACGCTGGTACTTTATTTTCAAAAGACGGATGAATGGAACGATTTCTCCCGATGTACATCAACAATTAATGATACCCACAACTGGAAATTTTGTTAAGTAATAAACAATGAGAATATGAATGATTGTATTAATATATAATGAATCACATTACTTAAGAATAATTAAATATCAGAAACACACCTCCAGTTGAAGCAAATACTTGAACATCGATCATGACATGAAGTACAATAGTCGATCATGAACAATGAAACATCAATGATAATATTAAAATATAAGAAAATGCATTATTTAAGAGGAATTGAATGTTAGAAACATACCTTCAATTTGTAGCCAACACTTGAAACGTGGATTGTGAGTGCAGGGTAGTCGATCATGAGCAATGAAACATGAATATATAATGATACGTAGGGTTGAATCACTTGGTTAAGGGAGTAAGAATCTTCTATTCTTAATATATAAATATAAATATATATATATATAAATATAAATCTTCTACATTCTATAGTTAATATATATATATATATATATAATAAGAATATAAGATAATGCCATAAAATCGGAAATGACTAATCTAAATCTATAGCAAATTGAAAGTTGAAATTGGAATGTATTAAAATAATATTTACAAATTGGCAAACGTGCCTTAATTATTTAGTTGTTGTCTTAAATATATGATTGTGAAAATTTCATGTTGATGTTTCCATAATTGTGAGGATGTAATTTTTTTGGATATTTGTTTTATTTGATTTTCTTTCTGGAAGTTTATCCTAGAAATCCCTTTAATGTATTTTTGGCTCCAGCCGTTTTGTATTCATTCATATATGAGTGATTCTCTAAATCTTATGATTTGTTAATTATGATATAGACAGTATAAATTTGTCAATATTAAGATGCTAGAAAATATAAATTTGTAACTCAAACTTTATTGATTATATCCGCTCCATTCAATAAAGGGTTGTGTACTACGTAAAGTAATTTAGAAAATTGTCGATTAACTTAAACTGTATATTATTTTCTTACGTCGTAGCAGTAGACATGTTAAACATACGTATAAAAAAATTTAAAATAATCCATACAAATGAAGTTGTGTACTTTTTCAAAAGACTACTTTTAAAATATCTCCTATTAAACCGTATAGCAACTTTTTACAAATATTAAACTTCTAAAAACTTATACAGGTGATTAAGGCTGTTTATATTAAATGTCCCATATAGATATGATAACAATCATTTTTATATTAGTCACATAATAATAAAATTAAGGCTACTATTATTTTATCATACCACCATTCAAAAATCATGAAATTTATAGGATTAATATTGGTTTAACACAAATAACGTTTCCCAAATGTTCTATTATGACACATAAAGTTTTTTTAGTCAATATAACATCAAAATACAAAAGTTTCATTATGCTTATTAATGTTCACAAAAGTATCATTACACCGAATAATGTTTACAAAAAAGTTATATGATCTCTTTTTTTGTTCCAAATTTTAATAATACAAAACTATTTTGTGAACATTAATAAGTATATGTGAACACAAAAGGACTTAACATGTCATAATAGAACATTTGGGAAATATTATTTGTGTTCAACAACTTTAACCCAAACTTATGTTACCTCATAAAGGAACTATTGATATATCAACACATTAATACCATTAACTAACAAATGATTAAATTATGTGTATAAGCACACATAAGAAATAAATCCATAAACATATAAAAATATAAAAACTCTTGACACTTCAACATTTAATCCACCAGAATTAATAAACGATTAAGTCTTAAAAAATAAAATTTAACTAATAATATAAATATAAAAGAACCATCATCAGTTACTTCTCCTTTTTTGGGATTAAAAGACCCTTCATCGATTCTTGTTTGTCATGTGCACCTGCTTTTCTCGGAGTTTTTGTTGCAGACATCTTTGTGGTGTCATCCTTATCATACACATCCTCAAGGTTGCGTTTTAACTCCGTAGGTGTAGATATGCCTATGTCGACTGCTTTATTCTTTGCTAACGGACTCGATGCAGTGCATTTCTCGACATTGGACGGAGTTGCATTGTCGCCGGTACATGAAATAGCATCCTTTTGGTAAAAATATAAACACTATATTAGTCAGTTAGTTGAGTAATACATATAGTCAATTAGTTGAGTAATACTATGAATTTTGGGTTAATGAAATGATATTTGTGATACACGTCATAACGAATGCTAAATATATTTAACATAATTAATTTCCAAATCAAAAGATTTATATCCAACTAAATATTTAAAGTAATTATACACAAATTCTAACTTCAAATTAATGTAACGAAAACACGAACCTTCAAATGTTTATCAGAAAAACAGAGCATGTTAGATCTAAACATTCTGATTCAGCAATTACCAGATATAAACATATGTGAGTATAAGTTCAATTACCAGATATAAATCATAAACACATATAAGAATGTGCATCTTAGATGTATGTTTTAATTTTAGTCTTAAACATCTTACGTTTACAAACCTGTTCATCCAGTAGAATCATCTCAATGGAATACGTCTATGATGGGTTCGAAAAAAGTGGTTGTTTCCAGAGACGAAGAATTCAAACCTTAATAGTGAAATCATCTTTTGACATATCAAGTTCACTAATGAAACTAATAGCATCCATGAACTTGAAGGTGGGAGAAAGAAAATCGAATTTTAAATTCTGTAGATTGAAGTGAGGACTTTATATAGAATTATGCAATACACTAAATTTGGAAAAGATAAGATATAATTTCGAATTTGAAAATAAATCTAACTATGGGTACTAATAATTGTAATAAGGTAAAGAATCTTACAAAATCTTGCAAAAAAATTGGGTTGATTTTTAAATATTGAAAGAAAATATTGGTGACACAAAAATATGGATTCCTTTTTTATATTGATATGGTTTCCGAATTTTATAATGATATGGATTCCAGTTTTGTTAATACTTGTCTATTTCTTGATCAGAAGTTAAAAAAATAATTATAAATAAAGAAAACTATAATTCTATAACATCCTACAGGTAGATCACAATTGCAGACATATTTGTATGAAACTGAAGGAAGGTATTATTGAGTGCATTTGATAATATACATAAGTGATTGAGTATTAAATCATATTTAAAAACAATCATATTCAAAGAAACATAGGAACAAAGATGAAAAGTGAAAATAAGTATTTTTCAATGAGGCTAATGATGAATTATTTGAAGAGAAACATCTGCCTTATTAAGCACTAACTCAAAAATAGCTTATTTACCTTGGTTATGCAATGAAATCATCTACTACGTGTCCTTTATACTTAAGCATCTCATCAACATCCTTAATGCTTGAATCCAATGACCATTTTAAATTGAATAAGTAATGTACATCCTGATAAAATGATAAACTCATTAGTTATAAAGGTTCACATAATTACCAGATTAACAACACCATTTCGCTATTTGCTTCGTGGAGAATTAGGCACAATCAGGTACTTCGGTTTCCTTGGGGCATTTCTTCAAACACCTAGTGGACAATCAAGAAACTATAATTAACATTATGGAAACACTTAAATATGTATTAAAATACGTAATATAAGTATTTGTTTCGAGAGAACACGGGACCAAGATCATCAAATACTTTAATAAAATCAAGAAGAAATTGTACGTTGAGAAATTTCTTTGATGATGATCCAAGATAAAGTTCCATCTTATTCAGATTCTCTAAGAGATTAATGGTGGATTCAGTAATCACTAAAATAGATTAGTTTATTGTAGCAAACAGAAACATCTATAATTAAGTTACCATTTAGACCCAATTGGCCGGTTTCTAAGTAACATAGCTATGTTCGTGTGCCAAATTTTACATTATAAATATATGACATTTGGAAATTAACTGATTGTAGCAATTAGATGATAGGCAAACAAAAACCCAAAGTTCAGATTACAGAATTGTAAGATTAATACAATAATCAACAGGAAAATGCTAAGATACATGATATTTGTTTTATACCAGAAGAAACAAAATAACTCATATTACAACCAACATAATTGCATCACATGTTTGGCATATACCTTAAGCAACAAAAACATATAATTCTATAACATCCTACAGGTAGATCACAATCGTAGACATATTTTCATGAAACTGAAGCAAGGTATTATCGAGTGCATTTGATAACATACATAAGTGATTGAGTATTAAATCATATTTAAAAACTGTATATGAACTATTTTTTTTAAATCATATTCAACCAAACATAGGAAAAAATATGAAAAGTTAAAATAAGTATTTTTCAATGAGGCTGGTGATGAAACATTTGAAGCAGAAACATCTGCCTTATTAAGCAGTAACTCAAAAATATTTCATTTACCTTGGTTATGCAATGAAGTCATCTATTATGTGTCCTTTATGACTTAAGCATTTCATCAAACACTTTATATGCAATATTCATAACAATCAAATTAAGCAACCAAATCACATTCTCCTTAGTTAACTACGATGGATTAAAACCAACACAAAGGATAACATTGTAAATAGACAAGAAAATCCAAAAAATAGAGCACTGGTAAATGCAAGCAAGTTGTGATCGAAGCAGAATTGAACCCAAAAGAAAAGCATAGCATTGCAGGAAAAGAAAAAAGTCATATGATTGAAGATCTAAGCTTCGTGGTTGCTTAATCTAAAAAAAATACGAAGTAATGGGAAATGGGAAACAGGGAAAGAAGATCTCCGTATAAGTTAGAGTCAATACAAGATGAGATAGACTGAAGATCGATTACAGAGATGATTAGTCATAACCTGAGAGAGATTACATACCGGGAATCAACGTAATGACCAGATCAATTAAACACTCCTCATTGTTAGCTATTGTAAAATACGTAGTCCCTAGCATTATACCTATAACTTTGCATAGTTCAAGAAAAAATAACAAAGAAAAATTTAGTCCCTCGCATTAGCCTACTCAACTCCAAATAGAATTCATGCTTGAAAATGTCGACAGAAGGATATGAGACAGATTGACATAATATCCAGATTTTAGTCCTATTTGAATGTATGCGTAAATCAAGAAGTAAAATTGTAGAAAACCTATATAGTGTTTCCATTTCTTTAAGCAGAAGGATAAATAAAGAGGGGGAAATCAGTATCGTGCGTGAGAAAAAAACGTAATCGATACAAAAGTATAGCAAGGTGATTGAACTCACCCCTTCCACTTCGATTTTGGGTAAATCGTGGCGTAGATAGAGCAGATAACACATCGATCAGTGAAGACTTCCCATGGTATCATCATCCGTGTAGAAAGCGGGAATCTAATCTGCTTGAGAGAGAGTATAGAATGCGAATTGACGGAGAAAATGGGGAATCGTTGGCTATTGAGCAACAAAATCTCCAGCGGTGATAATTGGTGAGACACAGCGTAGGGATTCGACGGACAATAGCGGCGTTGAAAACCCTAATTTTGTGAGAAACGTATTAGAAGCGTGAACAAATGATGAGCGGGAATTTGAGAAAATGGATGCGTGAGAACATGCCACGTGTCCCTTGAGTTACTTATTTATTAAGGATAAAAGATATATATATATATATATATATATATATATATATATATATATATATATATATATATATATATATGTTATATATTATATTGTATGTTAAGTATATGAAGTATAAATAATTACTTACATAATTTTTAGCAAGAGACTCGTGTCATCGTGTGTAAAGACGTCATCGCGTGATTGACTTAGCGTATACTGTTCAATTAGGCTTGGGGTTCTAGTGTTTCTAGTTACGCTGTAAACAAATGAATTGAATATATACTTAATAACAGTATATCACACAAACCAGTCGATCATTATATCTAACATACTAACGGGTCGACATTTACCCATTATATCAAACAAACGGGTCGACCATTACAAACGGTTCGACCATTATATCACACAAACGTGCCACAATTATATCACACAAACAGGTCGACATTGATATAAATCTAACAGGTCGACCATTATATCAATCAAACCGGTCAACCATTATATCAAACAAACAAGTCGACCATTATATCAATGAAACCGGTCGACCATTATATCACACAAATGAGTCGATCGTTATATCAATTAAACGGATCGACCATTATATCTAACATACTATATCAAAATTATGACTTAGAGATAAAAAGGCTTACGTTCTCGTATCGATACTGAGCGTATGCTCTCCAATCATTCAAGCTTTGGTGTACTTCCTAAGCTCTAATTTGCGCGTTCACTTGTGACCGTTGAATGGTCTTCTTTCCACAATAGTAATCTACATACATAGACTACTCATTTGTTCCATGTTAGGCGGAGGTATTACGAAGTTGGTCAGCTTCCGAGGCCCCCCTCTTTTGTCAAACCATTTATCTTTAAACTTATATTTCCGGTCTCTATACCGCTCAACACACAATTTATCAATCCCCGCCCTGATCAAAACATTGTTTGGCCCCTCATAGTGGGGCATCATGTCAAAATACGTTTGTAAATTATAAGAAAAAGTTAGTTTATTGTATAGTTTTTACAAATTTTACAATATATAAAAAAACTTTAAGTGAAACCTCAATAGACGGCAATATGGGCAGCTTCATTTCTTCGGGAACTTTATCCCATCTTCGGAATCGATATAGGAGACCTCTCACCAAAGTCCCAATATAGCTCATGAAGAACCCGGCATTATCCCCAACTAGTCTCCATGTGCCGTTATATCTCAATAGACTGGGGTCTCTTTCCTTTCTTTTTCCATAACCTCCTCAAATCCATATTTCATGATTCCCCACACCCTTTCTTACGGCCTACAAACTCAAGTGAAAAAAATTAAAAATACACGTAATAAAATTAAAATATAAAATCAATTTCAAAGGTTTTTAATACCATCACAGCCACAACCACGAGAATGTGGTTGCCAATTACCATCTCAAGGATTACTGCCACAAATAACAATTATATAAATCAAACAACTCAGTAAACATAACGATTCAAAGTAGTCTCTTGTACAAATAACAATTATATAAATCAAACAAACTAATAATTCAAAGTAGTCTCTTTTTACAAATAGCAATCACAATTTTAGATCAATTAGATTATCACTACTATAATTGTGTGGTTCACATTCTTGTTCAGAGTAAATATTTTCATTATCATAATCATCAATATCATCATCACTGTCATCTCATTATTAGTATGTTCGGGGAAATGAACATGTTCAACTTCTGTTGGTTGACCTATACTCAAACTCGTATAATTCAAATGATCTAAATCAGCATACAATGATAGATCAGATGAATCGTTGTCATGTATAATAACTTTGTCATATTCAGCAATAATATCCCCGTCCCAGATCTTCTTACGATTCACCTCATGAACGACCTTCCAATAATGTTGGCTTGAAACACCTCTTTGACAGCCTTTTGACGGTTATCAAGGTAAAAGACTTGATTTGCATGTGTTGCAAGAATGTATTGGTCTTCTAAAAACCATTTAGTCTTAGTAGAAATACTAGTTATGTTATTCTTAGTGAGACAACTTTGTTGATTATCGATTTTAAACCATTTACATCGAAACAACACAGCCCTTAATCACTAATACATGTCAGCTTCAGAATATCTTCAAGCATACCATATGGTTCCATTGGGCCCGGTTGTTGAAACGCCACTGTTTTGAGTTGTACGGCCTAAATCTCGACTATATGAACCACAAACCTCACACCGTTAACAATGCATGCGGTGTAAGTGCTAGCATTATTTGGTCCAGAGCAAATAACTCATCACTACATCGAGATTCGTTTGTTGCTCATACACAATTGATCCTAAAATCTACTGTGATTAAGTAATAATTGTTATTTATTGAAGGTAATATACAATGAGCTTAGCTTGTTCTAAAACCAACGAGGAAACTTTGTTTGTAAATTACTACCGAGCGGTATGTAAGTAACAAATTCACTATAAATGTTCTTGATATAACTCGAATTATTAAAAATAGAACTTGTGAAAAGACAAGCCGAAAAAATATTTACGTCTTGTAGTTGTCGATTTCGGGACTGGTGTTGAGTACAAACCAATCTACTTTTGTTAGAAGTATGTGGTCCAACTTCATATCTACACCTTTACTAATTGGTGTACATACTGATTGGAACACATACAGCTCACGTGTTGGAATTGTAGCATCCTCATTTATATCTGTTCGACTAAATCTCGTCGATACACCCTCAAGATACCTTGAACAAAATGTTTATTACTTAGAGGCTAATTATTATACATTGGTAGAGTGACCACGAGTTAGGATGTACAGCTGATTATTTGTTTAGAAGCGAGTGATGTTTTTCATGTTTTTTATCATGCTTCTTTGTAGCATTATGTTCTTTTTTTATAGTGTTCATACAAGGGAGGGGTGTGTGTGTGTGTGTATCATATAGTTTTGGAAGTGTAGAAAGGTAACAAATAAGCTTTAGTAAAATGCTTGTATGGTTCTAGTGTTGTATAATTTGTATCAAGGAATTTTATTAAAGAGGTTTTGTAATATACTAGCTAGAATCCGTTTTCAGTAGAATAACGATCAACTCCCCTTATATAAAGATGTGAAATTATTTAGGGGATGATGTTAAGGAATGATAAAATGGCAAAAAATGTTATCATCTTTAAATCAACCGTTGTAGAAACTCTAGAATAAAGAAGTTTTATAAAACAAGTTTCTACCATCAAAATAAGTTTATATCGTTGGTTATGATTGAGAAGACGAGACATTAAAACAAGTTGAAGGATGCGGGTCCCAATGGGGCTCCCATTTGTTTAATCATCTCTGGGTCGAGGATTATTAAACAAACGGTAACACACACACAAACACACTAAACATACTCTTTAATCTACTCATTTATCCATCATGGAACTTGAAACAACAACCTCTTTGGAGACTTATTGGTTTATCATGTTATTGCTCTAGGTTTACATGCAACTACGTTAGCACCTTTGCACAACACATGATACCTAAGGACTACAATCCCTTTGGTTAAACCCTTTTTGTTTGTTTTAAGATAAAATAATGTTGCGTACAATCCATAAAAGAACAAGATATTGTGTACTAAGTAGCAATAAAAAAAGGGATTCCTTGCCTTTTTATGTTAACGAGTGTTAGTTACATGTGAGTTGTGGCGAGAACTATATGGATGAACAATATAAAAATTTAACGTTCAAACATAATCATATTAAATTCAAACAATAGTGTGTATCAAAGCATGAAGCAGAAAAAAAATAGTATTACCATTTTGAGTTTTTCATCAAAAAAATATAAGAAACGTAAAAGTTTGACCTCAATTAAAACGGTTATGATTATTACAAAAGAAAAATAAAAGGTCTTAGAGCGGAACTCTCGAGTCTTGACTTAAATAATGTTTTTTTTAAACGGCAAAGTTAGTTGTTAGTAAGTTAGTAAACCCTAAGTTAGAATTAAACTCCATTGCCAAGGTTTGAACCCTGGACCTTCTAGAAGGCTTTGCCTCCCCCTCACTCTTAACCACTAGACTAAGAGATCATTGGTTGACTTAAATAATGTGTTTTACTACTTTGTTAGTACAATTTAAAGGAAGAATTCTATCTATATATGATTGTCAGTGAGTCAACCATCAAAATCTAACTTTTAATGTAAGTCATTGGATCTATCTGATATTAAATCTCAACCGTGTAAAGTCATTATTTTTTAGTGTCGTTGGATCAATCTCATACCACATCTCATCCATTAGATCATCTAAAAACCGTTCTCCAAACTTCCCAAAAACTGCTAATTAGTTACCATGAGTCCTCTTATTTCTTATAAACTCTGATAGGACCACCCATTGTTGCTATAAACAACCCCTACTCCGTGAACTCCTCCTATACACAGCCTGAAACCTCACAAAACAAAATTCGACCACCGCCTGAAAACCCAGATTTACACACACTCACATACACATAAACTCTTTAAAAACAAGGACATATATCAAAACCGAGTAGCCAAAGAGAGATGGAGATTAGAGCGATGGTGCGGGGGTGGAGCCAGCGGCGGCTATTCAAAGTTAGTGATACTTACAGAAATCTCTCAAATCCTTCGAATAGAGTTACGGATCTAGGGTTTTTGACTGTCAAATCGTTTTGGATGGCAACAAACGGAACCATGGTAGAGGTTGACTTCGAAGTTAAATGGAGGCACTGGGAGACATAGACGGGAACCGTAGCAGATGACACCGGTTTATGGTGCGACAGAGAGTCGGCGGCGGTGTTGCGTCGTCTCGGTTGATACGATAGTCAAATCGTAGATGGTGGTTGTCTCAGAAAGCATGAGGTGGTTGATGTACGTCCTCGAGGTGATGATTGTATGGTGATGGTGGATATGTCGCCGGAGGTGGGCTTGGTTATACACTTATACGGTGGTTGGTAGGGTTGTATGGATATTGGTTAGTCAAGGGTTTAGACCCGTTTGGTGTATGTGTGGACCGAGTAGGGTGTTTTGTTTTCAAATGAGTAATATATGATATTGAAACTAGAGATGTACAAAATCGGTCTTGGACCGGTCCTGGACCACAGCCGGTCCGGTCCGGTCCGAACCAAGCCGGTCCGGTCCTCGGCGGACCGGTCTTCGTGTAAGACCATTTTTATAAATTTTGTTTAGACATTTGCGGGTTTTCTTTGTTTCGGTTTAAAATTTTCCTGTTTTCGGTTTGTTTTTTGTTAAAAAAAAGTGACTTGTTAATTTAAAAAAATTGCAAGTTATAAAGTATAAACATATATAATTGGGGTTAAAGCCATAAAATAACGGTCTACTTTTCCCATTTTACCATTGTGGTACGTCATGTTTTTTTTTTACACTTATGGCCAGCTAACTTATAAAAAACGTGTTAATGTGCCCATTTTTTTTTTTTTTTTTTGACATGCTATAGCTGGTCACCTTTCCCCCTTTTCTTCTTCATCTTAAAATCGAAACTTTAAACCCGAAATTCTCCATTTATACTTGATGAAAATTAATAATTCTTGAGTCTATGGAAAGGTAATCGAGTTGTCTATCAAGTAGTATAAAAAACCGAATAAAAACGAGTTTAAAATGTGTCAATTCATCAAAAATACCGTAAGGGTGCTTAAGGGGTAATACCCGAGTTTATTTAACAATTTCTAGGGCTATAGTTGATGAAAATTCATGAATTTGGTGTCCTTTGAAAGGTAAAAAGATTATCTATAATGATTTGTAAAAAGAATTATGTAAAACGAGTAAGAATCGAGCGAAAAATGAGTTTTTTTTTCCTGCTCTGTTTTTGAACTAAATTCAAACAACATTCCAACACTTTAATCTCGAAATTCTCCATTAATACATCATGAAAATTTATGATTCTTGATCCTATGGAAAGGTAATCAAGTTATCTTTAAAGTAGTACATAAAAAATGGCCAAAAACGAGTTTAAAGTGAATCAATTCTTTAAAAAACACTAAGATGGTCATAACCGGCTTTAGTTAGCAAATTCTTGGCCTACACTTGATGAAAATTCATGAATTTGGTGTCCTTTGAAAGGTAAAATGATTATTTACAAGGTTATGCAAAAAAATTAGCAAAAACGATAAAAAAAATTAGCGAAAACGATGAGAAACCGGCTGGAAAAGTTGCAGGTCGTTTTTTGGCACATTGACACGTTTTTAATGAGTTGACTGGCCAAATGTGTAAAAAAAACATGATGTGCCACAATGGTAAAATGGGAAAGTAGACCGTTATTTTATGGCTTTAACCCATATAATTGCAAGTTAACAAAAACATATAAATAACATTGTGATACAATTACGAAATAAAATTACATATTGTTGAAACTTGAATTATTTTTTTAACAAGAAAAGGGATCTCTAGCAATGGAGTTTCGGCATGGCCATCATCCCTAGTTAGAGACCCGAAAATAACTAGCATGTTCTTTGAAATCAAAGTACATATTGTTCGAAAGAAATAACGTCACAAAATATAAAGAGACAACTACTGACATTCATAGTCGGAATTGAAATTCCAAAAGTTGTAACTATCGTCGGTATATGGTCCATAATAGGCGACTTCGTTTGAGTTCACGTTGGATGATGAACCTCTGTTCATTCTATTTTGAGTGTCGTCAACGTATTCTTCGCCGGCTTCGGGTTCTTCAATTTCAGCTTCGGTGTTAGTGTTTGATGTTCCCGATGTGAAGTCCTTATTATAATCGTCTTCCGAAATCGCTTCCTCCAAATTAGTTATGCCTTTTTCGAGATCCGCATCGTTTTGACTTCTTTCCATAGAATCATAGTAGTCCTTAAGCATCACGGCCATTTGCAGCGACTCGGCCTTCAACATACACCGTCGTGCGCTTAAAATCTTGCCACTAAGAGAAAAACAACATTCCGAAGCTACGCTACTAGCTTGGACCGTTAGTACGTCCCTAGCCATAGCGGCTAGGATCTTAAATTGACCAACTTTTTCCCCTTCTTGCCACCATTTTAAAACATCAAATTGTGTAAACCTTCGGGGGTTACATAAATTAGTGTAATCAGTTTCTTTATATATAGAAAGTTCGTCTAAAGACCTTTCGGAAAATCCAACAACCACAAGCCGATCGTGACTATTCTATAACTAAGTTATGAATAACTAGAATTACATACCCTAAACATAAATATAAAAAAACTAGTATTACATAAACTAAACATAAATATAAAAAAGAATACTTACTAAATGCCAAGCGAGAGAAGAATTAGAGCCGGAAAATATTGCTCCGCAATGTGTACTCCTCCCATATTTTTTGTTATTTTGCTTGAGTTGTACAAAATGATTCCAAATTTCCGCTACTCGATTTGTTTTCGGAACTTCTTCATACGGGAGATTTATATTAAAATCACTTCAAACCGCGTTCAAATTGCTAGAACCTTCACCTGCCCTTTTTTATAATCTTGAAGCAAATCGAAATATTATAGAACATTTTTATATAAGCAAATCCTTATATAATATAAACTAGAAATACAAATATTGTATAATACTTTTATGGAAATTAGAGAGAATGGAGAAAATGAGAGAATGGAGAAGATGAGAGAATGAGAGAAATGTGCAAGAAATGAGTCTTCCAAATGGGGTATTTATAGTTTTATAATTTATACATGATACAACATATGGTTTTATGAAATGCTTTTATAAACACAAAGCATCTTTTGGTTTTGGGAAAATGGTTTTATAAAGGGTTAAAATTGTATAATAGCATGAAACTTGTCTCAATGTTCCAATATGGTACTTAAAGTATTTTGTTTACTCATATGACCATTAAACTTGTAAGAAACGTGCTAATATGCCCATTTTTTTAACCCGTAACCGGCTTAGCCGGTAATCCATGATTTTAAACTTATTTTCAAGAGTCAGGATAAGGTAGAAATCTTGTCATATTGTTCCAATATGGTACTTAAATTTTTTTTTCGTTTGTACACATCTAACATCTTCCAAAAAGTTTATTTTTTCTCCATTTTTTACTTTAATAACTCTATCTTTTCTTTGTAGATGGCAAGTTAAGTTTCCTTGTCATCCAAAAGTTGTTTGTAGTCTTGTAATCTTGATTGTAATTCTCATCGACTAATTAGGAGTATTTTCACAAATTTCGGTGGAGCTATTATACAGACTACAAACGATTTTTGGATGACAAGAAAACTGAACTTGTCATGATAGAGTTATTAAAGCCAAAAATGGAGGAAAAATGAAGTTTTTGGAAGATGTTTAGATGTGTACAAACGAAAAAAAAACTTTAAGTACCATATTGGAACAATATGACAAGATTTCTACCTTATCCCGACTCTTGAAAATAAGTTTAAAATCATGGATTACCTGCTAAGCGGGTTACGGGTTAAAAAATGGGCATATTAGCACGTTTCTTACAAGTTTAATGGTCATATGAGTAAAAAAAATACTTTAAGTACCATATTGGAACATTGAGACAAGTTTCATGCTATTATGCAACTTTAGGGTTTAGGGTTTTATAAAACCAAAGCATCTTTTTGTTTTGGGAAATGGTTTTATAAAACCAAAGCACCTTTTGCATGTTTCTTGAGCCACCCATTTTATTTATTTATTAAACAAATAGTTAAATTAAAATATTAAATACTATTGCATGTTTAGATCAAGGGTTATCATACCTTAATTTAGGTAAACAATTTAATTAATTTTTATATTTAAAATTTTTATCTATAAAATATATATTACTAACATTAAACTTATAAAATAATTATTAAACATGATATTAGTGGAATATTCAGACTTAATCTTAACCCTTTATTTTATTCAATCTGATGGATTATATTTGTCTCTTTATTATTGTAACGGGTGAATAGAGATTATTAAATATAATTGATCAACATATAATTAGTAGTCTGTAATTGGATAGTTTGGTATATTAATAATGATAAATTGGATATCAATATTTATAAAATATATACAAAATTGTCGACATAAAAAACGTCATGACAAATCTTGAGGCTTGACCTCGCCGCGACGCCACGTCTTACGTTATTTAGAACCATGGTTGTACACTATTAATCAAATTATGTACAATTAATTTTATTTCCTTACGTCTATATATAGAATTTATTATGACCGCAACCTTCTTTTTATTTGATAAATTTTAATAAGTAATACATAAAATATAAATTTTAGTAGTGTTGTGTTTATTTTTCTTTTATTTACATTTTGATATAAATCATCCCATGGTCAGATTATTGCATATCAAAGCCTTTGCCCTAGCTGTAGCAAGTGACAATTAAGATGTTTCTTTGTTTTTTAAGTCGAGAGGTTACTTTTTGTTTTGGAAATATTTGTAAAATAAAGAGTGTTTATTTGTTGTTCAAAATACCTATTTTGAACCTTGGTCGTTTCATAAACTTTAAAATCTAAACCCTTTTATTAGTTCAGGTTATGTTTTATAAAAAAATCATATTATGTAGATAAAATATAGTAATATATGTTGTTTATATAGCGGTCATAATATATTTATGGCCATATGACAATAGAAATTAATATTGCGTGGTAAAGAGAATAAAAATGTTTGAATATTAAAAAAATTACTTTTTAATAAAAAAAGTTTGTAATAAAAATTACATTAAATGTATTTATAGATAAAATAATTATAAATATATATTTATATTTTTAATAAAAGTTATAAATTGAAAAATATAAAAAAAATGTTTAAATAAACTAATATTAGTAAATTAAAATTTATTGTTACTTCATCAACTTTTGACGCCTACCAGTGAAATGGAAAAAAATATAAGAAATAGTATGTATGTAATCATGTGCGTTTTTGTGAAGTTTACTCAATTTTATCATTTGTTAATTGGTGGTAAACGGGTGCAATTTTGTAAATTCATCTATTGATTGGTACTTTTTTCGTGTAATAGCTACTCCCATGGAGGAAGAGATGACCCACCTTTTAATTAGGGTACTCTTATAATGCCGTCCTTCTATAAGTGCGCTATAAGTGCGCTATTATATAGTAAATCCTTAAAGCCGATGACATTTTCCCAAATATTACTTGTATGGTTACCACTAATGAAAATTTTGTGAATATAAATCATTAATTATAAAAGACGTATCCCGACACCGTCCGGGTATTACACTAGTTATATATATTATTTGTTTTTTTCCTTACGAATTCGGCCTACGATGCTTGGTGTAACTCAAAATGTACGTATTTGAAACCGATTCACTTCTATTGACGTTTCAATTTTAAATTTCTAATGTAATATGATAGTTATTCAACCAATTTTTTTAACGAATTACCATGTAGAAAAAGTTTATATATTTAAATGTGGCCATTTCATGACCTGCAACCTGCAACGCGTTTTCAGCCTGTTTTTTGCGATTTTTGGGTCGATTTTTGATCGTTTTGTGTGATTTTTTTTGTAGGATCTTGTGATTTATCATTATACCTTTCAAATGACACCAAATTCATGAATTTTCGTAAAGTATTGAGGGAGAATTTCGAGCTCAAAGTTTTGTTTTTTTGTGTTAATGGGTTCGAAAACAGGGCAGAAAAAAAGATGTGTTTTTCGCTTGATTCTTGATCATTTTACATAATTCTTTTTAAAGATTGTCATAGATAATCTTTTTACCTTTCAATGGACACCAAATTCATGAAAAACCATCAAGTGTAGGCCAAGTTATTGCTAATTAAAGTCGATAATGACCCTATTCAACACCCTTACGGTATTTCGATGAATTGACACATTTTAAACTCGTTTTTATTCGTTTTTTTACACTACTTGATAGACAACTCTATTAGCTTTCCATAGACCCAAGAATTATTAATTTTCATCAAGTATAAATGAAGAATTTCGGGTTTAAATCGATCGTAAGGTGAAGAAGAAAAGGGGGAAAGGTGACCTATAAGTTTTTTATAAAATAACCTAAATGGGCATATTAACACGTTTTTTATAAGTTTACTGGCCAAATGTGTAAAAAAAACATGATATGCCACAATGGGAAAGTGGGGAAAGTAGACCGTTATTTTATGGCTTTAAGCCCATATAAAATTAATGTTTTTATAATAACTAGTTTATCACCCCGTGTATATACACGAGAGATGTTTAAAATAAAGTATCAAATTTGATGGTGTGAAATTATAAGGGGTATGGTATAATAACTGTAAAATGTACATAGGAATGGTTTATCACCCATCGTTTCTTCCTTTTGTTGAATGTTATCCGAACGAATGTCTTTTTAGAGATGATAAAAAAAGATTTTTTATTCTTCATAATTGATATCTAAGATAATAAAAAAGATGAGAACAGTAGGATCCTTAATATCAAAGTAAAGAAATATAATAATAAGGTTTAAACATGTAATCGTGAATAATATATAGATGATTATCTATCTTTTAAAACTAAACCATACAAATAACAATATTAAAATATTGTTTTTATATTTAATATAACAAATCTACTCACCTAAAAATATGAAAATTTTGAAAAATAGAATAAATATACAAGTATATTTAGGTAAAATTTGAATAATTTATAACAAATATTAATATTAATTCAAATAAATAATATCTTGAACAGTAATTTGTTTTTGCTATTATATACATAAAGCTGCTGAATTATATACAAAATTTAAGTTAGCGGATTGGCAATGGGCCTAAGCAACAAACCAAGCTTCTTGATTTCAAAACATGGTGTACGTAGATGTGCACAAAAAATCCGAATATCCGATTTTGTGCAAAAATTATCCAAACCGATTTTTTATAAAACCGGTTTTTTTCAAACCGGAGTGTATTTAACCAGTTTTATCCGATCCGATCCGGTTTTAATCCGATCCGAAACCGGTTAAACCGGTTACACTTTTGTGCGAGAAAATCCGGTTTTAATCCGTACAAAACCGGTTACACCTCTGTCCGAGAAAATCCGGTCCAAAAAAAACCAAAAAAATCCGGTCCGGATTTTATCCGATCCGGATCGGATTAAAATTCGAAGATGTGCACCTCTAGGTGTACGCATCCTTCTTTTTCCTTTTTATAAAAAGCAGCGGCTGCTCTCTTTCTTATAAATTAGTTTTAATATTTATTATTGTTATATTTCAATAATTAATTTATTTTGTCTATAAGAATCAGCATCTCTCGCTCTTGTTTATAAATTAGTTTTTATATTTATTAGTTATATTTATTAATTTGTGATCGGCTTACTTTTTATCTACATTTTAATGTAAATTTTTTTGTAATAAGACAAATATCTCAAAAGTATATTTTCCATATATAATAAAAAAATAGTTTTCATTTGATATCAATCTTATTATATTACTATTTATATTGAAATATAGATAACAAATATGTATACCTAGAACTAAAAGCTATAAAAACAGAAAAGTAAAACTATTTGTATAAATAATAATAATACAATATAAAAGAAGTCCAAATAATAATTTTATCCAGCCGCGAAGTGCAGACAATATCATATCTTTTGCTCCCGCAGTGATGCGCGGGGTCACTATACCTCGTTTATAACAAATATCAATATTAATTCAAATAAATATTATCTTATTGGTGTCTAAAATAAGATAAGATTACGAACATTCTTGTTAATATATAACAATCCTACAACAACAACAACAACAACGGTACCTAATCCCGCTAAAACGGGGTATGGGGAGGTAGATATAGACAATCATACCTCTACTTGTACGTAGAGAGATTGCTTCCTGAAGAGGACCTCCTGGCGTGGGAAAAATAAATTAAATAAAATAAAGAAAAAACTAGTAATAAAGTAAGTAAAAAAAAGGAATACGACTAAAATACATATAGTAAACATAGTACTAAGTAAGTAAATAGTAGGAGCAAATATAGAAAAATAAGGTAGGTACCACACAAACGTACACGCACACACACGCACACGCAAACGCAACAATCCTAATTAACTAAAAATATGAAAAGT
This sequence comes from Pulicaria dysenterica, assembly GCA_947179395.2. NCBI lineage: Eukaryota > Viridiplantae > Streptophyta > Magnoliopsida > Asterales > Asteraceae > Pulicaria > Pulicaria dysenterica. Next base: position 47,969,287 of record OX359293.1, read on the forward strand.
TTGAAAAGTATGTAAACGGAACTTTGGATAGAATTAAGACAATCCGCATCGGCATAGGAAGCCGATGGGTATCGCCGCCCCTAGGGTTGGCTCGGGTCCCCTAGCCGGCGAGTCCCACGACCCTACGGCTCTTCCCCTTGTTTCTTTTTTTCCCTTATCCCCTCAAATGGTCACACACACACACACACACACACACACACACACACACACACACACACACACACACACACATATATATATATATAGAAGGAGGTTCAAATGAGAATGATAAATAATTTGAGAATGGGAGACTAAATCTCAGCCGTTCATTTTGTAAGTGGAATTCATGGATGGAGATTGTGAGGGGATAGAGTGTGGCAGGGTGCATGTGAGGAATTCATGGGTGGGAAATGATATTGAAGGAGGGGGAATTGAACGGCTAGGATTGAGTCTCACATTCTCAATTAATTTAAGGTTTCCATTTTAACCTCCCACTATATATATATATATATATATATATATATATATTATTTTCCTCCCCCCTATAAATATACATCTTATTCTCTTCATTTTTTGACACATTTTCCTTCTTCTTCCTCTATTCTTCTTCTCTCAATATTTATTTTTTACATACACAAAAAAATGTCTTCTTCGTCGTATGAAATGCCGGAGTATATTGATTCGTCTTCTTCTTCATCATCTTCCAGTGGATCTCGTATCGCCGCATATCGTCAAGTGCATGGCCAATTTTTTTCGTACAATGCTAACGGCGGCTGTGAATAGGCTTATCGAGGATGATAAAAAAAACTCGCGTCGGGTAAGGAGACGCAGGGGACTGGATCAAGTTAGAGACCGTGAAGATGCACACAACCGACTTGTTGCAAATTATTTTGCGGAAAACTGCAACTACAATGAGGAGACGTTTCCGCATGAGTAGGCAACTATTCACACGGATAGTCGCTGATTTTCAGGAATGAGACGCATTTTTTGTACAGGGCTACGATGCTAGAGGTAGGAAAGAGTTGTCTCGTTTGCAAAAGTGTATATTGGCAATTCGGCTAATGGCGTATGGGATATCCACTGACGGGTTTGACGAGTACATGAAGATGGTGGAATTAACCTCACGACTATGCGTACAAAACTTCTGCAAAGGTATCATCACTTTGTATGGTAAGCAATACTTACGTAAACCTTCTTACCATGATATTCAACTTTTATACGCCGGCACATGAGGCTAGACACGGGTTTCCGGGCATGTTAGGAAGCATAGATTGTATGCATTGGGATTGGGACAACTGCCCAAACGCATGGCAAGGGCTGTACATGAGAGGTGATCATCAACAACCGATTTTAATAGAGGCAGTTGCATCACAGGATCTTTGGATTTGGCATGCATTCTTCGGGTTGGCCGGTTCCAACAATGATATTAATGTGCTAAACCAGTCGCCGTTATTTAACGACGTATATAACGGGAGAGCACCGCAATGCCCGTTTCAAGTAAACAATGTACAATACAAACACGGGTACTATCTTGCAGACGGGATATACCTTGAATGTGCTACTTTTGTCAAAACATTCAAAACCCCTCGGGATCAAAGACGAATAAGGTTTAGTGTCGCGCAAGAAGCGGCAAGGAAAGATGTGGAACGGGCTTTTGGTGTGCTTAAACAATAGTGGCACATTATACAAAGTCATACAAGAATGTGGCACCCGAATAAAATATGTAAAGTAATATATGCTTGTATCATATTACACAATATGATATTGGAAGATGAAGGCCACGTGATTTGTCCGTTCCATGAAAACGTTAATCAAGCGGACGAGGAATAAGACGTACAGATTAGCGAACAACAATATGACGCTAACATCCGAGAAGTCCGAAACACGGAAACCACTCACCACCTTCAATCCGATTTAATCGAGCACATTAATCGGCTTCCAAGACACAACGATGACGATAACTAGTAGTTTTTATTTATTTAATGTACTTTTTTATTAATTTAATGTACTTCAAAATTACGTAATGAAATTTATGAAATATTATGAAATATTTTATATTTTATAGTCTTTGAAATAATTGAATTATTTAAATAATTCTATTAATTATTTTATATTTATAATAATTAAATTATGTTAATTAATGTTAGTTGAAATAAATAAAAAAGAAAAATAGAAAAGATAGAGGGTTGGATGTAAGGGTTGGAGGGTTGGAGAAAGTTGAAGGTGAAAGATGATGTGGATGCTAATATGATAGTGAATTTGATAGGGTAACATATGGTTAAATGCTGATGGTATCATATTTACATGTAATCTTAATTTATTTAAAAAAAACTCATATTGGTTAAATTATATTTTTTTCTATTTTTTCTTAAAAATTTATTCTTTTAATAATATATAGTTAGATAATAAATTGAAATCATATATTGAGATTCTTCATGTTAAATCATTTATTTTGATATTATTTCATATATTTTAAAACAAATATACTAGGAGACATTTTCTCACTTTACTCAACACCAGAAAACACAAAATGCAAGTTCAAAAATGCTACCTCTGATAACCAATATTATGCAACATATTCATCTGTTTTAAGATTCAAATTAGTTTATCTAGTCAAGATAAATTTTAACATCAATACCATTATCAATGAGTGACTGAACCACTGCCCTAATTTTACCTTCAAATTTATCTCTTTCTCTTGGAGTATAAGAAGCCGTGTACACGTCAGCTTCTTTAGCTCGTTCAGATAATATTCTCCCGATTGCCAAACAAGCGGGAATATCTGATCGAGACTTAAGTGCGGCTTTAATATCTTTAGAGTTTGTGCCAGCAACTGCAACTTGTTTGCTTGTTACCCTGTGTGTTAACGAGGCTGAAACGAATCTTTTTGAGATAAAAACATCGAGTGTGAATGGCTCCATGTAAGCTATGGTGCGCTGCTTAAAGGATATGTGTTTGTTCGGGTTTTTAGATTTTTTTTCCTTTTGGTAAGTATATGGGCGACTATTATCGTCATCAAGGAAATCCTCTACTCCGAAAAAGCTTCTTCCTGCTGCAAAATGTGCCTGAAATAAGTTTAGTCAACATATTGTATTGTTGTATTCAACACACTAGTTATTTCAGGAAATTCTTGTTAATAATACACGTAATATAGGGAATGAAATTACCCCGAACGACTATAATTTCCTATAATAAGGGGATGATCCATGTTTTAAAAATCGGTTTTTTAGTTTACCCGGTCTCCTCACCGGGTCATGGGTCAACTGGTTCGACCGATGGGTCAACCCGGTATATAGTTTTTTATATTATTTATTTAATGTGTATATACATATATATAAACTATTAAAAATAATAAAAAAACATAAACCTACATTATAACCACAGCCCGGATGATAACCACAGCCCTTAGGGCATTGTTACCATTTTTAAAAACTAAAAATTAAACAAATTCCTATAAACTCTTCTCTTCCTTTAACATGTCAACTCAACTTCTTTGATACACACTTCTTTGGAGTAGCAACTTTGACTTTTGAAATTCTATTTTTACAAACTTCTCAAAAGTCAAAATACTTCTCCCCTTACTTGGACATGGCAATACAATGAATAGACAAACACTTAGGTGGTGTTTGTTTCAGAAGAGGTAAAATGTGTTATGTCTTATTCCATGTTTGCGGAAGAAAATGTTGCCTAGTGTAAAAGGATAAGTGGTACATAAGCACTTGCAAACATAAGATGAAATTAGATCTTCAAATAAGTTATCACTTTTTCTAAACAAATGCTTTTCTTCAGAAACTTCTTCGGTAGACATTCTTAGGAAAAACTACTTATCCTATCCTCAGAAAAAAAACAAGGTCGCCTAAGTTTAACAAGAAAAAAATTAGTTGATTATGCTAAAATTTATCAAAATGAGTCTAATTTAATATGTAGCATATATTTTGTAACCACTTATTAATCGGCCCCCTCTCCCACTTGGACTCAAACTCGATAATTAAGGAAACAAGATAAACACGAAATAATTAAAGATAACTAATAATCATTATTTTCTATTAAGGCCCCTGCGACTTCTGCCCTTGTGCTACAGCCCACTTGCACTGCTAATAGGACTGGGCCCATCAGCCCGTTGACTAATCCAGGGTCGTATCAAACTTCATGTAAAATGACTGCAACATAATTAAATTTAAAACCCTAACACTACGTCCTAGAGTTTCTGATGACAGGAAAAGAAACGAAGAGGAGGGGAAGGAAAAGAAAGAAAATTATATTATATGTATTCTTGAGATGGAAGGAATGGAAAGAAAATGGTTTCATAATTATTTCATGAGAAATGTTCAATATAGTCCATACTTAATGCATAGTCCTAAATGACTAATTTTAGCCTTTGGATCAGTCCATCAATGGTCCAGATTGAATTTTGAAAATTTGGGTAGAGTTGCATTTTCGTAATTAACATGTGATGATTTTACAATCATATGTGATTGTATACTGAATCACATGTGATCTTGGTTTGAAAAAGCGTGAAGCGCTCTGAGGCGTTAAGGGTTTGGAAGCCGAGGCGTGATGCGTGATGCGTGATGCGCTCGCATCATGTACCCGAGGCGTCCGGTATTAAGAGAATACTTATAATGTAATTCCACATTACATACTTGATGAATTAATTTAATTCAGGTTTATAAGGAAACTTTGACTATTGTAGGAGACAATAACTATGGTAGGAAGAACTTGAGGTCGACTTTAGGAGTTTAAGTTATGATTAAAAAACATTTTTCTTTATAATTGGCTCACTCCACATAAAAATTAAACTCAATTGTCCTTTAAAAGAGCCCTTTAAAGTAGCTAGAATATAAAAGAAAGCCCAAACTACATGATGCGCAAAAAGCGTACGCCTCACGCATCGCAACGCATCACAGCGCATCACAACGCCTCACATCGCATCATGGAAAACGCATCGCATCACATACGGGATGCGTTTGAGGCAACGCCTCGCAACGCTTCACGCATCAGAACACCTCAGGCGCGCTTTTTTAAACCAAGCATGTGATTGAATATTAAAATTTCACAACTATGTATTTTATATGGACTTTATTGAATACAACTCATTATTTCATTTATAGAGAGTTTTTGACTAATTTCTAACCACTAGGTTGATTCGGGCTATATTTTATCAGTGATGCGTCAAATGGGGAAAAAACATTAGGGTAATGAAAAACAAAAGGGTCAAGTGAGGACAACGGACAAACGAATAAAAGTTGCCCAAAGTGTAATTTAAAATCATAGAACCTCATAAAAATTATATTCAGAAAATCATTTATTACTAAAATAATAAAATTCTTGTAATCACATGTGACGAACCAGATGTTTGAAAAAACTATAAAATTAAATAAAAAGAGATTCGGCTCAATCCAACCAAACCCGGACCACTCTAACCCATTACCAGCCGGTGCAACCATAGAATGAATCAAATAAGATTCAGGAAGGCTACAATCTCTATGATAAATCAAAGATGCTACCATAAAAACAAAACTAAAGGTGAAAACCAAAATCACAACGTACCTGACTGGTGTGAATATGTCTTGTAATAGTCTTCAAACAACGTCTAGCATCCTCGCCTCCATTCATATATGACATAAGAAGTACTCGTTTCAACATGACTCAAAAACCCTAAGTTAAAACAGGAGTTTATTCACTGTTACGTACAAGCAAAAAAAATTCATATTCTATAATCGTATTGAAGAGAAGAAATAATAAAGGAAGGCACATAGATACAGCTTGTTAATAAACTATTAAAGAGAATAATAACCCACAAATGAAAGAAACTGAGAAAGAGTTAAAATAATGCATTCAACCAAAAGATCTTGAGAACGTAGCAATTTCCAAGTTCTAGAGTTCAAAATTTGCATTAAGTAAGCTTATTATTACTTTTATATAAAAATGATTTCAAATCACTTGAACAATGACTAAAATATACTTATTATCATAAATCATCATGTAGATTTTTTACGACGATCTAAATTCCATTTCTATCTCTTTTGCAAATTACTTAGAAAAATCCTCTTTTGCTATTCATTCAAAGCACAGGGGCAATTTCAACTTATATAAAAGTCAAAAGAAGTTTACAAATATATATATATATATATATATATATATATATATATATATATATATAAAAGTTCAAACGAGAACTGTTTTTCGTACGAGAAATGCGAGAACCAATCTGAGCCGTCCAATTCCCCCTCTTTTAATGTCATTGCCCACCCATGAATTCCTCGTGTATATATATATATATATATATATATATATATATAAATATATAGGGGAGGGTTCAAACGAGAACTGTTTTTCGTACGAGAACTGCGAGAACCAATCTCAGCCGTTCCTTGGATATGGGAAGTTCATGGATGGAGAGCGTGGAGGGGATCAAGTGTGACAGGAGGCATGTGAGGAATTCATGGGTGGGCAAAGACATTAAAGGAGGGGGAATTGGACGGCTCAGATCGGTTCTCGCAGTTCTCGTACGAAAAACAGTTCTCGTTTGAACCCTCTCCTATATATATATATATATATATATATATATATATATATATATATATATATATATATAGGGGAGGGTTCCATTAAGAACCAATTTTAGTGCGAGAACCAATCTTAGCCGTTGATTTGATAAGTGGAATTCATGGATGGGGAGCGTGGGGGATCAAGTGTGGCAGGGTGTATGTGAGGAATTCATGGGTGGGCAATGACATTGAAGGAGGGGGAATTGGACGGCTCAGATTGGTTCTCGCACTAAGAATGGTTCTCAATGGAACTTCTTCCTATATATATATATATATATATATATATATATATATATATATATATATATATATGAAAAAGTTCATGCGAGAACCATTCTTAGTGCGAGAACCAATCTAAGCCGTTCAATTCCCCCTCCTTCAATATCATTGCCCACCCATGAATTCCTCACATGCACCCTGCCACACTCTATCCCTCCACGCTCTCCATCCATGATCATTCCCATATCCAAGGAACGGCTGAGATTGGTTCTCACTGTTCTCGCACTAACAACGGTTCTCGCATGAACCCTCCCATATATATATATATATATATAGGGGAGGGTTCAAACGAGAACTATTTTTCGTACGAGAACTGCGAGAACCAATCTCAGCCGTTCCTTAACTATGGGAAGTTCATGGATGGAGAGCGTAGAGGGGATCAAGTGTGACAGGGTACATGTGAGAAACTGAAAGATTCTAGTAGCCAAATATTCAAATCAATAAGTGAATTTTTTAGCTACTAGGTTAAACTGATTTGAACATTCATCCTCCCATGACAAACTGTGTTAATAATTTGAACTATTTGATAGAGACAACCATTTACATCCATTAAGGGACAAGAAACTAGCAAACAATATTGGAGAAACTGAGACTCAGAACATTCGATTTGGAGGTTTTTGAAGTTCAGCTATGGCTGTCGAACACAGGTACAGTCTCTTCTTTAAATTGTTATATATATCATATATTAACATACTTACGGGATAAAAGGGGGAAAAATTAAGATCAAAGCTACATAATTCATACTCAATGCCTAAATGTTGAGAAACTAGAAGCAAAACTGGAAACCGAGAAGAAAAAAGTTCAATTCACCTGGCACCTCCATTTGATCACTTCTACAGTATGCAAAAACCTACTTTCGTTTGTTTTTTTTTTTTTTTTTTTTTTTTTTTTTGAGGTTTTGTTTGAAATCTGGATACCATGTCTCAGAACTGGTAGAGGCAGCAGTCTTATAGCTGAATCATATCAAACTATTTGTTTTTACAAAAACTCCAAGAACACAGACCTTGAGAAATTGCGCTCAAATGTAAATGCAACACACAAGACGAGCATTCATAAACGTTGTAAGCCTTTCATATTTCGTAAAAATAAGAAAATTGAAACCATTTTTGCTACAAGTCAAAGAAACAAATGATTGTGAGTGAGTGTGTAAAGGACTGCAAGTGCATACTAGACCAACAAATTGTATTTGTACCAAGGATAGTCAGCCATACCAAGGATTTCAAATGTGAAATTATAATTGGGCCCATCTTAAGATTAGTACACATGGCCCAAAAAATTTGCGATTGAGATTCCATACTTACAACTCACGGTTCATAGGTCAAATACCATTTAGCAGACTAAGTGATAGGCCAATCGCAAATCACCAACATAAGCAAATCGTAAATTTAGGGCCTTGGTTCTTTGGAATTATAGATTAATGGGATTGAATAGCAGATTGAGTCTAGCTCAAATCGTAAATCACATAGTTGGGCTCAATCACAAGTTGAGACAATCACAAATTGGTGTTGCATTAGAATTGCATATTGAGACTTGGGATTTTAATCACTTATGCCACAATCACAAATTGGTCAATTGGGCCTAATCGCAAATCGGTGAAGTAAGCTAATCGTGAATTATACATCTAGGCTTAATCGTTAATTGATGTCGAAACCTGAACTGTGGGTTATTGCCGGTAGAAGCGAATCCTCCTGATATGTAATTAAGTTGTGTTGATTATTTCTTGTGCTGCATCCAGGTGAGTACACTAACTTACCCATGATATTGGTGTGATTTGTACATGTTATATGATAGTGAATGTGTAGCTAATATGATAATATGTGAAGTGAAGAGTTGTGTTATATTGTGGTGAAAACACAACTCGGGCATAGTTAGACATGCGAAATATAATCTTGTTTATCGCTAATTGTTTGGGCCGTGTGTACTAATCTCGTTTTACTTATTAAAATATAATATTGTTTGAATCTCAAAATACTTAAAAGTTCACAGATTCAAGTAAGGGAAGACTATGATTATTTAAGCCTTAAATAACAGTTTAGTCAATTCTAGTGTAGTCTAGTTTAAGGTTCTCTTTAAGTTTACAGTTACAGTGTAAGAATTAAGGGTGCTGTTGGTATTTAGAGTTAAGTCACTACTCCAATCCATGTATTTCAAGACTCATTGTTAATCATTCGGGATTATTAACATATAATCCAACCCCTAAGTCATTTCATTGATACTGATTTTAGTAAACTCATTTGATTTTACAACAGGTTGAAAAACTAGCAATAGTACCAATACTCATACAATAGTTACAAAATAGAGCTTCTAACCTCCTGTATGCCTCTAGTAGTTCCATACATACTTTGAGATCAGTAAACACACCCAATAAATTCGTGAATACTCGGTGTTCCAAGGTTTAAATAGGTATCTGGTTACTAATCAAGTATGAAATCCTTTCTGTCCATGCAATGATCGCATAACTTATTGTTCTAAGTTAAACATCCTAAAAGAACCCACAATTGGATTTTTCGAAATAAACAGAACCGGAAGTGTCAGAAGGAGATTGTGAGGAGTTCGAACAAACCTGAATTGCTGCAACAGAATTCGACACCAAACAAGCTTAATCGGTCCTGAACTAGAGGTGATTTTGTCTCCCAAATTAGCTTAATTGCAACCCAATCTTGCACCAGCACTCCGATTTCAGCCTTTGTTCGGTTTGTTTTCGCCGGCAGCCCCTAATCGTTCTGATGATACAGTGGTGGACTGGTGGTTCACGATTGCAGAATCGAGGCTAAGAGCTGAAGTGAACAGATCATGATTGATTTGAAGGAGTCGCCGATTAGGGCTTAGTATTGGGGACGGCTTATGTTATGTATCAAACACACATGGGCTTAAAATAACGGTAAGCTTAAGTTATTAGACTATTTCAAATCCCTATAGGCCCAATATATGTTAAATTTATTTTATTTTTAATATGCTTTGTATATATTTATATAATTATTTTTTCCTACGGTTAGTATTCTAAATCACTAAATTAGAACACAATCATCTTTATATTTGAGAGATATGTATATTTGAGAGAGACTTACAAAGTTATAGAGGGATTCAACTGGCTGAGAATTAATCGAATTATAGATAGGAATGGTAACGGGGAGGATTCAGGGCGGGGATTGGTCCCCCGTCCCCGTCCCCATTTAAGAAATCCATTCCCATCCCTGCTTAAAAAACCTCGGGGATTTAAACGGGGATCCCCATCTGGTATCCGGGGAAAACCGCTGGGAAACAAGTATCCCCATTTAATGTAAACGGTTTTTTAAACGGGTAATTTTGCCCATGGGGATTTAAATGGTGATTTTTCACCACAGGGATCCACGCGAACCCGTCAGCGTTTAGTTTTTGTCACCGAGTTTGAAAAAAACGATAATACTAAAAGTATCCATTATCATCAAATAAAAACATGTCTGAAACGAACTTAAAGTCCTAATGTACCCAAACTACCAAACTAAACAATCCAAATAAAACGAAAATGATTTTTAGTACATAAACCATCTTGAACAATTAAGTTCAAGATGTGTGCACATCTCGTATGAAATAACTCTCCACCTAAAATCAATGAGGTCGAGGACAACTTGAGTGATAATAAGTGAATCATCAAATCGTTTGTGCTACAAATATCAACGGTTACCATTGATATTTTCCTATAAATATTCCAATCGAATAGAGGTTCATACAACACATCAGCAAGAACTTCAGCAGTATAAGAACAAGGCACTTATTGGCTTATTGGTGGCTTTACAAGCTTACTAGTGACTTAAAAAGGGTTCACTAGAAAGACATTTAGGCAAAATAGTTATCACACAACCTAGAGGTGACTTAAATCCATAAACCCAATCTTAGCAATCATATTCATTCACTAAGCTGCTAATTTGAGCAAAACAATATCCACAACAATCAAGAATCAACAAACTTGGTAATAAATCCTAGTGTCTTGCCACTATCATAAGGTTCCACTCTATCTAATATTACTAATATCCACCAAAGCAAAAACTGGAGTAATGGAGGTGTGGTTTTTTTTCTGGTGGCACCATATAACGGCGAAAATAAAAGTAATTAAATTGAGGGTGTTGCTAAGGTTTTTTCTTGGGTTTCAATTAATCGGGTCGGATTAACGAGGTTTCAATTGTTGCTCCGGTATTTTAGGGTCAAAATTTAAAACAAAACGCAATTTATATGAAACCATGTGATATATGCGTTTTTATGCATGTTTTACATGCTAGAATACCCCGTACTTAGCCCAAATCCAAGGCGATTCTTGATATAATTGATCTAATATGCTTAACATTCGCCATGTAGGTTTTTAGAAGCTTTAAGTGAGATAAATGGGCAAAACAAGGGAAGAATAGAAGAAAAATGGTCAGCTGATGAAAAACACCTTCCTACGGCCGCAGAAGATCTGTCCTACGGCCGCAGGAGCTTCCCTGATCTATGGTGAGCTGATATCAGCTGAGAGAAAACCCAGTCATGAAGAAACCTCCCCTACGGCCGCAGAAGATAGTTCCTGCGGCCGCAGGAGCACCTTATCCACTAACCGCCCATCAGTTTGCAGGTGTCAAATCAATTCCACCGCCCATCCTACGGCTGCAGAAGGATGTTCCTACGGCCGTAGGAGCCCTCGTTACAGCAGTTTATAAGCAAATTTCTGCACATTTGCAATTGAGTTCCTATAGATCTTTTAGTTCCACTTTTTCCCAATTCGGACCAACACCTCCAAACACTCTCCCCAGACCCCCTAACACTCCAGGAACCTTTCTTGGTGATCCTAAGGTGGAGAGCTTGGATATGAAGGCTTGGAACAACATCTTAGAGCTTGGATTCACTAGTTTCTCATAGAATAGCTTGGGTATACTCTTTCCATTTCTGAATTCCATCATGTACCCATGTGTTCCAAATGTTGTAGTACTAATATTTATGTATATGGATAACTAAACTCATTTCACTTGGGCCAAGATGATTTTTGGCTAGTTATGGCAATATATTTGACATTTATGTTGACTTGATTCAATTATGCATGTTTGATCTTGAATACAATTGTGTTTTATAAACTTAGTATGTATAATTTGAACATGTTCATGTGTGAGAGAATGTTAGGATAACTCCTTCATGTTTAAGCATGTGGATATTCAATGATGATGTTTGTATCTTCTTAATATCATACATCTTGCATAATTGTCATTAGAAATCATTGTTGGAATATGTTTTGAATCATTTCAGGTTCATCCATTTTTGGTCATTTTATTCATATGTTGGTTATATGCAAGCTTTATGATATCCGATGAAAATCTAGTCATTTGGTGTATTCATGGGTCAAGCATGCTACTAATGATTAAAGGATTCACAAAGATGTTTGTTGGTATGTTTAGATGGTGAAATGAACTCACATGTATGCCTTTGTTATGCTGGTCTTGGTGTTCAATGTGCATATCACATGATTCATGTTTTAAGAAGTGTTGGCTATACTATAAATGGTAGGTTTAACATGTTCATATCTTTAGTAATCATGTGGCTAAATCTTAAAATCCCTTAATTGTGAGGTTTGGATTTAGAGGAGTTTGTGACCCCATTGTACCAATTTGCATGTGTTTACGATCTGAGATTAAAGTGTAGATTGTAATTTGTTGTTGAATGCCTTTATGTTAGATTTGACTGTTCTGTCGTACTGGTTCCTACGGCCGCAGGAAGAAATTCCTACAGCCACAGGACAGTGCAACCTTCTACGGCCGCAGGACTAAACCCCTACGGCCGCAGAAGGCATTTTCACCACAATGTGCTGTTTTTGCTTGTTTTAACTAATTTAACTGCTTTAACACCTTTTTGGGTTCTGAGGATTACTGGATATATCATTTGAAAAGATTTATGTTCAATAGTCTGATTTGGACGCAATCTGGTGGATCTGTAGTTGAATTCAGATATGCCATTACTTGCTTAATCATGTTTAATTGTTGAATCTGAGTCTTCATAACTCGAGGGATGATTTGTGCATGATAATGTGATTGTATTGAGTATTAGAACAGTATGCTACGCGCTCAATCTATTCAAGTCTTCATATTATGTTTTGTATTGTGTTATTGCCATGATTAGCTAGATGATTCAAAAGCCTGAGTGATCTGTTATCCTGTTATCTGCCTTCGGGGTTAGTTGTTGTTAGTTCTTGATTAATTTAGTTCATGTTGTCACTTGCTTTTAATTCAATTCTGCTGATCGAACAATGATGATGATAGAGTATTAAAGTTTCTGTCCTTGTGGTACGATATCCGGTCTTACCAAGTCTATACTGCTATTGACAAGGTTACACTTGCCTGAGTCGTGTGTAGTATATGCTTAGTAACATCGTTTTTATAAATTTAAAACGAGGTTGTGTCACGATATTTTATAACCAGAAAAACCCATACGTTGTACGCACACCACCATGTTAATTAAATTGCTATTTTTAAGGTAACCTTAAGTAGGTTAAAGGTATAAATCGAAGATTGAACTATATCTTATCATTTTTGTAAAAAAATCATTTTTCTTTTGATTTTGGTGACATAAAAAATCATTGGTAGGTAGGTGAAGACGTTATGGATGGTGCTACTTTATGGTGTATTGTGGACATTATGGACCGACAGGAATAACACTATCTTCAACGGGAAGCATATGGGCAAGAACAATTGACTGACTTAGTATAGATGTGGTTGGGAGAGCGGTGTTACTCAAAGTGGCCGAACTTGGTAGGGACAACATTGGAATTTTGTATTTGCCCTGAAAAGGTGTTGAAGAGGAAGCTCATGTTAGACCAATGTCATACGATCCAAGGTCAACACGGCAAAGACATGATCAGTGGAGAATCTAGAATAAAAAACTGTGTGGTACTCTATTTAAGTCAAATCGATAAAAATGAATGAATCTACTAAATTTGTTTCGGGTTGGGTCAATAAAATTAAAATCTAAACTTATACCCAATATTGATATTAAGGTTTTTACAATTATACCTACGAGGTCTTATACCTTAAAATATTTGCATAATTGTATCATTATTAATACTTTATAAAATAACTTTTTCAATATTTGACTATAAATAATCACTCAAAAATCGATTACCCATTTTGTTGCGTGTATCGGTCTTTATCAACTTCATTGCTGAAAATGCATGTTCCACACTTGATGTTGCAACGGGTAAGATCAATGCAAGTTTCAAGAGAAGATAAACCTTCGGAAAAATTATATGCTTCTTTTCTTCGACCATCTTTTTCGCAAGGTCTCCATTGCTCTTCAACTGATTAAATCGTTCATCTTCTTGCACATCCGTTATATAATTTTGAATTTCCAATTCAAGAACTCGAATATCATATTCTGTTGGAAACTCCGGATAAAATGTAGCCATCTTCACTAATTTATCCAAATCAAAGGCTTAAAAAGATTCACTTGGGCACAAACAAACAATGCAAAGAAGTAAATTCGTGTTGACTTCATTAAAGTGATGGTTAAGCTCTTGAAGCTGCATATCAATCACATCATAAAATACATCAACTTGATAGTGGTGCAAGTTGATAACCTGTAAGGAAATTGAATCTTTTATATACTTCTGAAAAAATACAATATATAAATCAACTTTGTAAAAAGCAGAATTACTAACTTGTGAACCTCTTCGACGAATTATTCCATTGTAATATGCATCTTTCATATCTAATATTTGGGCGTTGTTTTTATCACAAAACAAATTAACTTTCTCTAAAAGTGGTTCCCATCCTACATCTCTAATTTCTTGAAGTCTTCTTTTAGAGCTACTTACTTGATTCATGGCCTTTATGATATCATGGTCTTTTCTATGTAACGTTGTATTCAAATGATCGGTGACTCCTAATATATCAACCATCAAATGTAGACAAAAACACAAAATCAAACGATTTTAGTGACTTTAAGATCCAAAGTGCTGCAGATTTACGATCACAGTCACTATTATCATCACCTAGGTCTTGAAGTACCTCACAAAGGAAGGATATATGGTCTGGATATTTAACAGAGATGCAAAATGAGAACCCCATCGAGTATCACATAGTCGTTTGATACCTACTTCTTGGTTCAAACAGGTACCACTTTCAAGTTCACCTAAAATTACCATATAATGAAGTTAATTAGCATTAAACAACTAAAATAGTTTAAAAAATAGATTTTTAAATTTAGTCTAAAACAAACATTCAGCCAATGCTGCTACAGCTTTAGTTGCTTGTTTTTTTCTTAAATTATCCCGTCGCTTGTAAGAAGAACCAATAATGTTTAACAATCGAGAAACCACATCAAAGAAATCATTTACCTTTGTGTGATTCTTTGCCACAAACAATAGGGCTAACTGTAGCTGGTGAGCAAAACAATGAACAAAGTATGCAGATTTTGTTTCATTTATAATCAAAGTCTTCAATCCGTTAAATGCACTACTAATTATACTAGCACCATCATATCCTTGTCCTCTGATCCTAGTAGGACTCAAATTCCACTTTGACAACATATCATAAATGGTAGCCTTTAGTGACAAAGCTAAAGTGTCACTAACATTTCTAAGACCAATAAACATTTCTAGAACTTCGCCTCTCCTATTAACAAATCGCAAAACCACTGCCATTTGTTCTTTACAAGACACATCACGTGACCCATCTACTAAAATTGCAAAAAAGTCATTTCCAAGATCTTCTATAATAACATTTAAAATTTCTTCAAAATATGCTTGCACAATATATTTTTGAATATCAACACATTTCATTTGTGTATCTCTTGGAGCATTCTTTAACACAATATGATCTACCACATCACATCGATCAGCTAACCATTATAATAGTTCAAGAAAGTTACCTTTATTATCTTGTGAGGTGGTTTGTTTCTCAAAAGCAGACGTGATGGATTGTCTTTGGTTCATAAAATTTTGACACTTCTGAACGGCAATATTGTGTGGATTTCCAGCTTTGTAAAGATCTAGTCCCGCTTTTCTATTCCAAGCTTTGAATCCGGATTTTACAAAACGATTTGATCCACCTTGATTTGGTATATTGGATTTAAACAGATAACAACATAAGCAAAAATGTGGCATCCTCTTCTTTACTATATTCCAACCAATATTTATTATCATTAAACCAAGATGAACTAAATCTTCAAGGTTTACCTCCAAAATCACGTTGGAAAACTATGGTTTTGAGGTTGACATGCCCCTTTTTGCAAGTAAACTCTTCTAATTTCTGCTTTTCAAAAAAAAAAAAAAAAACTCTTCTAATTTCATCTCGTTGATTCACAAGGTAAATTTCCATACTTTGTCGTTCTGCCGGATCAACAAGTAATGAATCTAAATCAAATTTCATATACTTATGTTGCTCATTCTCTTCGTTTATTGTTTTTTCGTCTACCTTTTGTTGTTCCGGAATCATTAGCACATGAACTAGAATCTCCTTTCTTTCTAAAAAACTTGAACAACGACATGCTATCAAAAGTCTGAAAATACATTTAAGATTTTAAGAAAAAATAATTGTTTGGTTATTTACATCCAAATATTAGTATAAATTTAAATTTAACATTAAAAAACAAATAAGATACATCATCTATATTTACATCCTAACAAACAAATGACAAATTGACAATTACATTGAATTAAAATATAAATATGTAATATTAATATATTGTAACATCCAGAAAATTGGCCTAGTAGTACCTAGTTGTACTTCGTGCTCAACTGATTGTGCCTTGACTTTAAATAAGGGTTTTAGTGGTTATTATGTATTTTAATCGGTTAAAGTGGATATATGAGGTTTTAGATGAAAGTTGAGTTTAATGTGTAAAAGTTATCGTAATGATTCCGTAGATATTCCCGTTAGTTGAAAAGGGATGACGTGTGTTGAGTTGTAAGTTGGAAAGGGGAACAAAATACCCGAGGTTTAATAATTTAAACCCCATAAGTCGGTTCTCCCTTCCTTATCTTATGTTGAAGCAAAACATACACACACACACACACTTGTACACACAAAAACTCACGAGATCAATCACACACACATACATAGACTCTATCAAATTGTGAAGAAGAAATCAAAGAGGATCAGTAGCAAGGAAGATTTAGTAGCCTATACAAGTGATTAATCTGTTCTTGCTCCTTCTCCTTGTAAGTATTTCCAAAAAATAAACCTAGTTTGTGTTTTGAAAGAATTTCACCATTTTGATGGTGTATAATGAGTTCAAGTAATTAGTTTTGATGTAAAGTGTGTTCATAAGCTTCTATAGATGTTAAATGAAGGGTATTAACGATTGAAATTGAGTTTTGGTCTACTTGGGTGTCAAAAATACGATTTACAGCAGCTGTGTTCGAACATAGTCGGTGGTCTGCTGTGCAGACCTTTCCTGCGGCCGTAGAGAAAAGTTCCTGCAGCCGTACAGACCAATTTATTCCTGCGGCCGTAGAGAAAAGTTCCTGCAGCCGTAGGGGCCAATTATGTCCTGCGGCCGTAATAAAAAGTTCCTGCGGTCATAGAGGGGTGTTTTTCAGGATTGTTGAAATTAAGTCTTCTGCGGCCGTAGTAAGTGGTTCCTGCGGCCGTAGGAGGGTGTTTTGTATGGTTTACCACCTACGGGTGATGGAACGAAGCCTACGGGTGTGGTTACATAACCTACGGCCGTAGGAACCCAAATAATAGCCTCTACGGACGTAGGGGGAGTCCCTGCGGCCGTAGGACCTGGAAGGGTTGTTTGGTCCTCTGCGGCCGTAGGCCATATTCTCTACGGCCGTAGGACCCTGTTTAGTGATATCAGATTTGTGACGTGTGTTTTAAACGAAGAATGGTAAGTGTTAAGTGATAAACCCGTGTATATGTGACGTCTTAGGTACTCCTGAGGAACCGGAAGCCGTTGATCGTTGTGTTAGCTTATTGTGACATTAAGGTGAGTACCGGTTTCCCATGAGGCTCTGTAAGTAGTGCTAACTCCTGTGTGTTTTAATGTGTAATTGGTGCTCCCACATGTGTGTGTGTAAGGTATGTTATAACGTGATATGCCATGCTACAGTGTTATATTGTCAGTGACTAAAGGTATGTAACATGAATCATGTGTATGCTATGTTTTAGCGTATTTGTATGTTCTATTCATCCAGTATGAGTAGAACTTGACCTGATATTATGCATGCATGCAACTAGATCCTGATTGGATCGGTTATTTGTTTATGTGTTTATGTCCGGACACTCGGGGAACTGTTTATAGTTTCCGACACGATTGAGGTCGGCTGCGGAATGAGACTGGATCCTTTGAGGGCCTAGATGGCCGGTTATTCGTGATCAACAGTGGCTCGGTGGTTTACGCCGTGTCTCAGGTTCTGCAGGACCACCGCTCCTTGACAACCTCGGGGTCTTGGTTTATGATCAAGATCCGATTTGAGCCCACGTGGCTCCGTAACGCGCTGGGTGGACTGCTCTTCGCTTCCCCCACCAGTGTGGATTGGTGTTGTTGATTCCCCAGTTGGAGTCGTTGAGCGGGACTTACAACCCTGTGAGATATGACTCTTACTGACATGTTGGCACTCCGCGATGTGATAGGATAGCCCTGTGTGCTTTTCTTATGTTGTGATAGCATGCTTCTTGATACTTATGTGAAATCTGTACTCACTAGCTAGTGTAGCTAACCGGTGAATGATTTACCTTTTTCGCAGGTAAAGATTAGGCAGCCTAGTGAGGCGGGTCCCTGTCGGTAGTTATAATTACTTTATGGGAACACTACTTTATGTTTATTTACTTGTGATCCGGTGGTCGGGTTGTAGTGTGGTAATACCGGTTCGTTTTGGGACTTGGCTTATTGGTATTATTGTGTTATTAATCGCCAAGTCAGATAACAACGCTTTATACTTTGTAATTGGTGTTTAGTTTCCGCTGTGTGCTTTCGATAAACAAACTTAAAAGTTTAAATTATTACTGCTTTTAAGCTCGTGAAACCCGGTGTTACATATATTGTCTTAGACTCTTAGGCAATGTCAAATTAGTCACAAGCAATGTCAGATATAAATATGTACATTAGATTACACATGGTCATGTAGCTATATAAAGAAACAAGTCAAAGTCTAATGGTCTACACAAGTACACATCTACATGACTACATTTTCTTATCTTCTTTTATATGTAAGTATTCCTTCTCCCTAGTCCCTCTCATTCCTTTCCACAATCCCACTTCTCCATTCACAGGTACAATTTTTCAAAAACAGTCAAGCAGCATTTCTTATTGAAGTTGTGAACAAACCTAGGGTTTATTATAAAAAGAGATATCTTGAGCAATCAACATGTCACAACTCTGTCAATAAGCATCTCAATCTTGAAGATGGAGTGAAACCTTGCCACCAAAAGCAGCGGCAAAATGGGGGAGACGATGAGACGTGAAATCGGAAGCAGCAGTCGAGATTCAAAAAGCGGGATGAGGCAATGACATCTACGTGATATATTTTGGGTTTTCCCCCTTTTTTTCTTTACTATCAGTTTAAAGTTGGACTTTTTGGGTTTTTTTAAGTTGGGTTATTTTACAAGAAGATATGATTTTGGGTCTTCAAAATGTTTATGCATTAAATCTATTTTTAGCTCATCCATAATAATAATAACAGTAATAATTGTCGATCACTAACTAAATATCCTTTGTATAAAAGCCCAAGTCCAACCCTAACCTTACAATCCACAACTTCGTACGCGAAATATCAAAGATAATAATATCAGCAGTAATATATATATTTCTTTTTTTATTTATCTCGGAAACCCGGTATTACAACTCCCCCCCCACTTAAACACGATTTCGTCCTTGAAATCTCCACTCGGACAGTGTAGGGTAACACTTTCTCATCTCGTCCTAGCCGAGTATCTATCGCCTAGAGTATCTAGACATGTCATACCGTATCATCAATTCATGACTAACTCTGTTCGCCGATGCTTTCTATGCTGTTATTCGTTTTTAATTTTTGGTTCTCGGCTCTCAAAGTCCCTTGCTGGGCGGCTTAGATCGAGTCTGAAATGGCTGTAGTTCCTGTAAACTTTAGAATTTTGCATTTCCATAACCGAAAACTGGTCTTGCAGTCAAAATCTTCTACCGAGTCTATCCACCTTCGCTGTCTCATCTTCCTCTCAAAATTCACACATTACTGGCATGTTTGAAAGGTTTATCTTATTCTTTTCTAACTTGCTGTCAATTACGAGTGCTAGAATCGTCATACATTCCTTATGAAGGTATTTGGTTGTTTAAACAGTCATACATAATGTTGTCCTTTCCTACCGATGTACACCATAAATCAGAATTTCTCCCCCACCTAGGGTTTGAACCCATACAATTTCTTGTCTACGAAGGAAACTTAACCTATATATACATCAAGTACATTTATAGCTTTCTAGTTTTCTGGTGTAACTCATTAATTTAACAAAATGAAACAAAGAAAAAAGATTTACTCGTACCCGAGTCGAACAATACTATTGAAGGCATAGATTTTATTATAAAAGTACCTACGGTCACATTTGGTTTCGCCCTGGCCTCTTCTACCACCATCTGAAAAGCTCGGTCTCAAGCCCTCAGTACTTTCCCCTTCTCTCCGTACATGATCATCAAAGGTGGTTGTTTTTGAACGGGTCCTCCACCTTCCATATGACACTCCGCTATACGATGCCCTGGTTGATTGCACCTGAAACATGCACTCGCACTAGACCGGCAGTCTTTGCTCACATGCCCCTGTCTCCCGCATTTGTAACAATTCATTTGTGCTAGGCGGCACTCTCCAGCATGCCCTTTCTCGCACGTTGGACATTTCACCTGGTCATTCCTGCCTGCTAGCTAAGTCCTGAACTTCTTTTCCGGTGCCTTCCCGTGAGTGACACCTAACGCTGCCTACCCTGCAGTTCTTTTCCTTGCCCTCATATCTAGTTCCATTTCCCTCTTCCTCACAACCTCAACCATCTATGCTCGTGTCGCACACCTACCCATTGTCACAAACTCACGAATATCCTCCCTTAACATCTGGGGGGTAACGGTGCATCTGTAGACTCTCATCTGCCACGTAGGCAGGGCAAAATATAACATTCTCCTTGAATATGGCGGTGATCTCATTCACTGTTTCAGTAGTCTGCTCGAGTTTCAAGAACTCGTTCATCAATCTCTCTCTATACCTTCGGAGTAAACTAATCGTTGAACAACTCTTTGAATTCACCCCATCACATAGCAGAAATGAACTCTCCCTTCATCGGTCTTAGCTGAAGGGTTTTGTAGGGTATGAAAACATATCATAATAACATGCACAGCGGAATAAATCAAAACCCCCTCCAGTGATCTCATCTAACTCGTACAGAAACTAAAAGAGAAGTAGAGGATTAAAAGTTATACCTTTGCAGTTCAAACCTTGAAAATTTCAATCCTAGATTGCTAAAGGTAGAACACCGCTACTGCACCACCTCGAACAGGCTGCTAGACTGCCAAGGATTTTACCAATGATCAAAACTTGATCCCTTGTATGCTAGACTGCCAAGTAATTACAGAAAGAACCCTTAACCTTTCTAATTAATTAATAACTACTAATTAATTGGTTCTGTTAATATTTAAACTAAATATTAACCTCTCCATCAAAAAATAATTAACTTATTATTATTTCTCTTACTCAATAATTAATTAAACTAATTAATTATTCTTTCACACAATCCGGTAAAATCCAGATGGTTCTAAATGGGTTTGTAGCAGTGTGATCCTTTAGTGTCACATAACATTGGATACGATGATACATGTTATTTATCTCTGCACACAATCTAACAGACTCCTATTTGTGCAAGATAAGTAACACTCCTTGTACATCGTTGGTCTAAGGAGGTCCCTAGCCAGACACTTAGGTTAACCAGACTATGAGATCTCTTATATCTAGAGACATAATCCACCCCTTGGATTATCTAGGCTTTTCCTTTTGCATCGCGATATTCCGTAATGTGAGTATCAGACATGGAGCAGTGATCTTATTCTAAATACTCAGATTTTCTCTACTCTGATCTCGACTCTCTGCAGTTACGGTTTGCCGAATGAAAAACTATCATTCTAACCGAGCGCGGCCACACATTTTCAGTATTCTTAATCTTCGAGGAGCTCAGAAAATATCTCTCCTAAAAAAGAGGTGCAAATCCCATCTTGACTACTTGCAATTTGAGCACATGGCTTCCGCTGCACCTAGACATGCCCCTTATGATCACCCTGTTACGGCGTGACGTTAGAACACGCTAAAGTACAGAAGTTACCATGCCCCAAACCAAATATCTCAGGTCTAAGGACAACCTATCAAGTTTACTTATGTAGATGCTCCATGAAGTAAACTCGATGCGGATCACCCCAATATGTATCCCCTGATAAATATCTATAAATATTTGGTCACAACCTTATGCTTTTATTCATCCCCGAATAAAACATCAAATATCCATAATAGCGTTATCTCCCTAATGTAGCTCCCACTACATTAAGTAGCTACGGGTATTTAGACAATCCATCACTTGACTTGTCATGGATAGGTTAAACATGCTAAAAATAGACAACCAGAAACAATTATGTAAATACCTCCTATTTCAATCCCATGAAATGTAAATACATAATATAAAAGTCTCAAGTCAAATCTATAGTAATAATAAAAAACATGAACTAGCTGCTATGTTCTAAGTACTGCATTCCTATAGAACTCGCATGCCTTTCATGCTTAGCTCTAGCTAGCGGCTTCGTCAATGGGTCAACAACGTTGTCGTCCGTCGGTATCTTTTGCAATCTAATATCATCTCTTCCAATTATCTCTCGGATGAGGTGATATTTCCTGAGTACGTGCCTAGTCCGCTAATGATCTCTAGGCTCTTTAGCTTGCGCCACAGCCCTAGAGTTGTCACAGAATATATCGATCGGTCTAGAGATACTGGCTACAACTCTAAGATCCGAGATAAAATTCTTCAGCCAGACAGCTTCCTTTGCCGCATCACTTGCCGCAATATACTCTGCTTCTGTAGTAGAATCTGCTATTGTATCTTGCTTCTGACTTTTACAAGATATGGCTCCTCCGTTTAGGGTAAAGACAAATCCTGAATGCGACCTAAAGTCGTCCCTGTCGGTCTGGAAACTAGCATCAGTGTAACCAGTTATACTGAGCTCATCCATCGAACCTCCATAAACTAGGAATATGTCTTTCGTCCTTCTCAGGTACTTGAGAATATTCTTGACGGCTACCTAATGGGCTTCACCAGGATTTTGCTGATATCTACTCGTGACACTGATAGAATAGGCAACATCGGGTATAGTACATAGCATGGCATATATGATTGAACCAACTGCCGAGGCATATGGTATCAACTTCATCTTGTCCTGATCTTGACAAGACACATGACACTAAGCCTTGCTCAAAATCGCGCCAGATTGCATAGGAATAAATCATTTCTTGGATTCATCCATCTTGAATCTTTTCACGACTTTGTCAATATATGTACTTTGACTAAGTCTGATAAGCTGCTTAGATCTATTCCTATAGATCTTTATACCCAGTATATAAGCAACTTCTCCCAAGTCTTTCATCTGGAAACATTTACCTAACCAGGATTTTACTCCTTGTAACACTGGTATACTGTTTCCTATTAATAGTATGTCATCTACATATAAGACTAGGAAGGTTACCGCACTCCCACTGAATTTAGTGTAAACACACGAATCGAACTCACTTTTGGTGAAAATAAATTCTTTGATACGCTCATCAAAGTGTAAGTTCCAGCTCCTAGATGCTTATTTTAATCCATAAATGGATTTGAGCAATTTGCATACTTTATTAGGGTTCTTTGGATCTACAAAACCATCCGGCTGTATCATATATACATCCTCTGTCAGTTTCCCGTTAAGGAAAGCGGTTTTGACATCCATCTGCCATATCTCATAGTCAAAATATGCTGATATGGCCATAAGAATCCTAATAGTCTTAAGCATTGCCACTGGGGAAAAAGTTTCATCATAGTCAACGCCATGAGTTTGCGTGAAACCTTTTGCCACTAGTCTTGCTTTAAAAGTAAGCACTTTTCCATCCATGTCAGTCTTCTTCTTGAAGACCCATTTGCACCCAACAACTTTACTGTGTTGAGGCAAATCTACTAACTCCCAGACCTGGTTGTTATACATAGATTGCATCTCTGCCTTCATGGCTTCTAGCCATTTCTCAGATTCTAAACTTGAGGCAGCATCTTCGTAGGTAGTGGGTTCTAAAAGATCCCCTTCGTCTTGAGCAACTAGGAATCCCAGATACCTATCTGGCTCATGACGAGGCCTACTAGACCTGCGAAGGTCTTGTGTTTGCACCTCTTCCTCAACCACAGACTCGGGTTGGGATTCAACAATTCTTTGTTGAACCACGGGTTCATTTATCGGTGGTGGTGTTATCTCTTCCTCTTCAATTTCTTGAAGCTCTATTTCTTTTCTTGGAGTTTCTGAGTTAAGAAATTTCTCCTCCAAGAATATCCCTTTACGAGCAACAAAGACTTTGTTCTCATCTGGTTAATTGAAATAGTATCCCATGGTTTCCTTGGGATAACCCACGAAGATACACTTATCTGATTTGGGATTGAGTTTATCTGTGAATGTTCGCTTAACATACACCTCACATCCCCAAACCTTGAGAAAAGACATTTTGGGCTTTTTCCCCGTCCATATCTCGAACGGTGTCTTTTCAACCGATTTGGTCGGAACCCGGTTCAGCATGAATGCCGCTGTCTCGAGCGCGTGCCCCCAAAACGACAATGGTAGTGAACTTCGACTCATCATTGATCGTACCCTGTCAAGCAGTGTACGATTTCTCCTTTCTGATACACCATTCATCTGAGGTGTATACGGAGGTGTGAGTTGTGAAACAATCCCACATTTCTTCAGATGATTGTCGAATTCCTAACTCAGATATTCGCCACCTCGATCCGACCGAAGCAACTTTATCTTCTTGTCCAGCTGATTTTGTACCTCATTCTGAAACTGTTTGAACTTGTCAAAACATTCAGATTTGAGTTTCATGAGGTAGACATAACCGAACCTACTGAAGTCGTCAGTAAAGGTTATGAAATACCGGTATCCTCCTCTAGCTTCTAGAGTGAAGGGTCCACACACATCTGTGTGTATAATCTCTAATAACTTACTAGCCCTTTCATTTTCACTATTGAAGGGCTGTTTTGTCATTTTACCAGACAAACAAGATTCGCAAATATCATATGACTCTAAGGCAAATGGTTCTAGAATTCTGTCATCTCGGAGTTTCTCTATGCGTTTCTCGTTTATATGTCCTAAACGACAATGCCAGAGATAAGTTTGATTCAAGTTACTCTTTGATCTCTTACTTATATGATAGATGTCATTGTTATCTAGATTTAGCGTGTATAGACCATTTTCTGGAGTAGCTTTAAAAAAGAAAATATCATTTTTGAAACATGAAATAACCTTTTCATTCAAAACATAATTAAATCCATAGTCTATAAGCAAATCAAACGAGATAACATTTTTAATAAGTCTAGGAACATAATAACAAGGTTCTAGTTCTAAGACCATGCCCGAGGGAAAACTAAGACAATATGTTCCTACAGCTTCAGCACCAACCATGAAGTCTTTGCCTACCCGCAGGTCCATATCTCCTTGTCTTAGCTTCTTACTTCTCTTGAATCCCTGCAAATGATTGCATATGTGATGACCACATCCGGTATCCAATACCCATGATTCATAAGAAGTAATAAGACAATCTATCATAAAGATACCTGAGTCATTGTGCGAACCAATGTCCAGCTGATCTATGTCGAGTGAGTGCTCGCATGAATCCTTGCTGCCACAGTCTGGGCAACAAATTTCTCCAAGTTCTTCCAGCCAGTCATCTTCCTGCATAGGGTCCACAACTGTTGACTCTAGCTGCTTTGGATTCAACTCATCGCTGATGCACATAAGGATTTCGTGCAACCCTGCGACAGTCGTCTCAAAATCACCGAGGACATACATTACCCTCCTCTGGTAATAGTCCGATAAAGAACCAAACAAAAGCATAACTAGCTCATCTGGTTTTGATTTTAACCCAAAGCTATCATAGCAATCCAAGAGCCTTCTCATATTAATGAGATGATCGCTAATCGGCTGGTTTTCTTTCATTTTTGTTGAAAGAATTTCCTTCATCAGCAGGATGCGACATATCCGTTCACTATACTTGAACTTACGCTCCAGTCCCTAAACAACCTCATAAGATGACTTCTCACGGAGATCATCCGTAAACTCGGATGATGCTGTGAGAACGAGAATCAACATAACGTCAGATTCATCAGCCAGATACTGATAGTAAGCGTCATACTCACTATCCTGGGCATCTACCCCTGGTCGCTCTGGAGGCAATGTCTTTATGATGTGAAGCTTTCCCTGTGCATCCAAAACATTCTTTAGATGCATCTTCCAAACTGCAAAGTTTGGACCTGAAAGCTTCCACTTGCCGATGATAAGGCTTAGAGATTCCTTTGGTGAATAGAACGGAATAACAGATAAAATAGACATCTACAGAAAAAAGAAAAAGATAAAACCGATTCAGTATTGATTATATCTTCTAATAATTATTACCTTTTAAAAATGAATTATTAGACTATGATCCATATTTCACATTTCCTGATGCAAGGTTTGGGCACTTCCCATCGGGACAATGCTATTTCTGGTAGGTAAACCTATACCAATCGTATCCAACCTTGACACGACTCCTAGATCCACGAGACATCGGTTACAAGAACCGTGCATGTTTAGTCCCTCTAGTGCCTTTTGGGCCGGGACTCCCGATTATCACCAAAATAGATCACACCACCTAAGACAGTGTGAACTCTGGCCGGGACTCCCGATTATCGCAGAGTCTTTCACACCCTCCCCCGCAATGGTTTGAACCCGAATGCCCAAGGTTTGGTCACTTCCGACACCCGAGTACCGTTTAACAGGAAAGGTGTACCATTAGGTGGGTAGCACACTGATCTAAGATTTTTCTAAAAAGGATTTCAAAAGTTTTTGACGAGAAAAACCTTTAGTGCCAGTTTTCTTTAAAAACGACTGTTTAATAATTAACTATTATTAAAACCCTTGTTTTATTTCATCGTGAGAATCACAACCACGCATATATGATATGTAAAGAAATAAAACAACCACAAACAACTATGCCTTAGCCTTGCCCATAACTATTGTCGGTTTCGTGAGCCACACGAAAAACCCGACGGTCAAAAAACCTAAGTTGAAAAACACAACACACATGGCATGACATTCTGAAGCTCCCACTGGCTCCAGCATCCAATCCTGCTTCCTGCTCCTTGCTCCTTGGTTCTTGCATCAGCTTCATATCTATTCTAATTCTATACTATTCTAAAACTAGAAAATGGAAAAATACAAGATTTTCAAAGGCACGCAGGCCCGCTAATCTAATACTTTTACAAAATAGAATAGGGATTGCAAGTGGCACGCAGGCCTCCCCACACCATAGAATAATAAAACCAATCACAACCACAAGTGCTATAAAAAAAAGATAAACAGTCCACAAGGTATAAAAGGGCTTGGCTATGGCATCCAAACATGTACTAAACTAATACATGAAAGTAAAAACAACAACTGATTTCTAATTATCATATCCTTGATGAATTAACTTGATTTTAACTAACTGTTAAAATCACCTAGTTTAAATAGTCATAATATTATTTAATTATTGTTATGTGTATAGAATTTCCAAAATAATTAATTTTAACCAACACTTGATTAAAATCAAATATTTTATACATAAGTTTTATAAAAATAAAACTTATAGAATACTTTTAGTTTTTAATCCTGTTAGGTGTTACCCTAAACTAAAAACTAAAAAACACCTTTGGGCCTCAAAACTGGGCCAAAGAAAAAACTGGTGGACCGACCACATCTAGGCCGGTTGACCCTGGGCCGCAGGTGCAGCCCGCAGCTGGGCCGCCCCACGTCGCACCTCCACCACGGCCAGCCGGCTAGCCGCCGAGAGCAGCCGTCGCCGCCGAGACCTGGACGCCGACCACCCTACGCCGCCGACCAACTGGGGGCAGCGATCGGCCAGCCATCGACGCCGCTGCCGTCGTGGTTTTCATCGTACACCGCCGCCGGCTACGGTGGTGAAACCGCCGCCGGCCACCATCTTAACGCAAACAATAATAATAACAACAACAAAATAACTTTAAATTTAAAATTTAAACTTAAACCTTATCCTTCTTTTATTATAACTAATTATTTTATCCAATTTAAAATCAAAACTTGATTTCAAACAATACTTGGATAAACCAAAATGTTAAACCTTGATAAAAGAAACTATTCATCATGATAAAAAGAAACCTACCTAGTCTCCTACGAGGTTAGAAGTGGCTCTGATACCACTGAAGGGTTTTGTGGGTATGAAAACATATCATAATAACATGCATAGCGGAATAAATCAAAACCCCCTCTAGTGATCTCATCTAACTCGTACAGAAACTAAAAGAGAAGTAGAGGATTAAAAGTTATACCTTTGCAGTTCAAACGTTGAAAATTTCAATCCTAGATTGCTAAAGGTAGAACACCGCTACTGCACCACCTCGAACAGGCTGCTAGACTACCAAGGATTTTACCAATGATCAAAACTTGATCCCTTGTATGTGTGTGTGTACTCGTCGCCGACCCCTAGGGGGTTCTCGGCTTCACGTCGATTGAGAGAGAGGGATGAGAGGATTAGGGTTGTTTTTCTTAACTTGTAATTATCTTAATGTGATTCTAAGGTTTAATAAGTTATTTATATACATAACCTTATTAAAGCCCAAGCCCGTTTAATTAAAGCTCAGCTTTAATTAAACTATTAAGTAATTACAGAAAGAACCCTTAACCTTTCTAATTAATTAATAACTATTAATTAATTGGTTCTATTAATATTTAAACTAAATATTAACCTCTCCATCAAATAATAATTAACTTATTATTATTTCTCTTACTCAATAATTAATTAAACTAATTAATTATTCTTTCACACAATTCGGTAAAATCCAGATGGTTCTAAATGGGTGTGTAGCAGTGTGATCCTTTAGTGTCACATAGCATTGGATACTATGGTACATGTTATCTATCTCTGCACACAATCTAACATTAGCAGGTTCCACCAAGTCTTTGTTGCTCCTCTCAGAAGGTTCGACGCGAACCACACTTTACTCTCCTCTGCACATCGGCTCGTATTGAAAGCTCCTTCTACTGCAGAGATCCACTGAGCACCCTTTAAATGGGGTCCATATCCCCCTATAAGATCGGCGGCTGACATGCCGAGAAGTCTCTGTAGTTACCACCCTGTTGTGTCTGATTTGCTGTAGGTGTAACCACCGGTGCAGTAGCAGCTTCTCTCACAGCCCACAAGGCACTGAGTTTCTGATCCATCATCTTTTGCATGTCCTCCTTGATCTCAGTAATGATCTTGGATAACATTTCTCTTAATTCTTTCATAACGTCAGCCGTCACCTTGGCTTCCATAAGAGCTTCCCTGTTAGGCTCTTCCTCCTCATCAGTACCGGGAACAGCGTTCTCCGGTGTCACAATCCTGGGGATAACATCCCCATACATTGTCTCGTTCAGAATCAGTAGCTGGCGAGGCTCAGTGTCGCTCGTCACACTAGTCTCGAGCCCCTCGGGCCCACAGCTGGTTCCAGCTCAGCAGTATTAAGATTGTGGTTTCTTATTGTGTTCACCATTCTGGAAGTATAGACAACGCACTCTCATAAGGTGGCTTTACCATCTTTCTTACTCACACTACAATTCATACTCACATTTCATTCACATTCTAGCATGCCTTTCACATCATCTGAAGCAGTCCTACACGTACTAAGACACTCCTACTCTACAGGCATACTACAGTTCTACAAGTACCCTTCACCTGATTCACAAGATTCCTCGTGATTCCGGTAAGCTTTGGCATGTATCATGTGCTTGTAATAATATGGGCCCTTATACTATTTTAAACACATCATGCATACCGAGTCTTGCCATTACCACTTAAAATCCCGGTTCACAGACTTAGGCCATGTTTCACATAATAGTTCTCGTATACATTTACCTTAGTGTTCATGCCACAGTACAGTCATATAATCACATAAGATTTCACATATCAAGCCATCATATCCTAGTCTAAGCATATTATTTATATATCTCTGCAAAATGTTAAGTCACATAAGTAGTCGAGTGTTTGATTCTACCCTACCACAACAATTAAACAAGAACATGCAATAAGGTCAAATCATCCATTCTAAACTTATGTGGTTACCAATGTGCACAACTTATAGTATACCCAATTTGCCTAAACATGTCAATAACGCATTCACAATATCATGGATTATATACACAGTATATTTCACTAAACAATATATATACTATGTTTCACCTTTGTGCTCACCAGGACCAAGCTCCAGCTGACAGCTCATCAATCGTTTAAAAGTACAATCTGGCTTCGAACCATGAGTCGGATCCCAAGCAACAATCAAACAAGAACATGCGAGGAACCCTAATCACAGTCCTAAACTCGACAGTTTGAATTCCTCAAACCAAGGCTCTGATTCCAAGTTGAAATGCCTGAAATTTTTTTCAAATAAGTAAAACAAATACGAAATGCATTTCTTAACCGACAATATCTGTAACGAGAGTTAAACAAAACTGTGAAGAGGCCCAGCCCGCACCCGGAACTACACATCTAGAGTAATTTAGATTAATAACTACAAATATAGTTTGATTAAACGTTTGAAATATTAAAACAGCGAAAAATGTTGAAAGGGATGAGTCGTCTTCACACTGCCGGAGCTTCTCCACGGTTAGGTCCTGAAAATAGTAAATCAACAACAGTAAGCGTAAATCTTAGCGAGCACAGTACATTACACACCACACTAGGTATGCATACATCATACTTCACATATCAAATCCATGACTATAACGCACGCTTTCACAAGCTTAAAATTAGGGTTAATTTAAACTTTTTAACCACGATTATCAAACGCATGCAGCGGAATTAAAATGCCATTTACAAAATAAGTATTGTTACTGACTTGGCTACTATTTACATCAAAAGAATATACCAAGTTTCAAACTGACAAGCGTTACCAATAAAACCGACCATCGGATCCATATGTACAACAAGTGTATTCCCCAATAGATAAATACAACAAAAGCTACCATCAGCACCCGCCAACTAGCATTAACCTGCGAAAAAGAGAAATCATGCACCGTTAGCTACAACTAGCTAGTGAGCACAGATTACACATAAGCATCAATAAACATGCTATCACATATAGGAACATCACACAGGGCTATCCTATCATATCGTGGCACGCCAATCATGTCAGCAAGAGTCGTATCTTGCAGGGTAGTGAGCCCCGCTTAATAACCCTAGCAGGGAAATTAGCCGCAACCAACTACGCCAGTGGGGGAGCGAAGAGCAGTCCACTTGGAGCATTACAGAGTCAGATTAACTTAACAAGTTCTGGCTTATACCGAGAACCCCGTTCATAACCAGTTCCGGCTGATAGCCAAGAACCCCATCTCATCAAGGAACGGCGGCCTGCAGAGCCAACACCTAAGCGTATACACTCGAGTACCGTTAGTCACCCATTTCGTGGCCCAAGGGACCCCGGGAACCCAGCCCACCCGGCTGACCTCAATCATGCACCAATCAGTGTCTGAACAAGCGACAATTAACATATACAACCCAATTGGGTCCAATTTGCGTGTATGCATCATATACGACAAGCAGTACGACATTTCATATCATATTACAACATACCTCATGTGCGCACGTATAGAAACACTAATCGCATGTCAACATGAACAACAGATAACTTACCTACCGAGACTCATGGGAAACCGGTACTCACCTCGGTATCACAAGAGGCAGATATAATGTCGGGAATCCCCAAAGTCCTCCGAATAACCTAACAAAATAGGTACAGGTTTAATCACCACTTAATAACAACTAGTGCAGCTTATAACACAAGTCTACAAACTGCCAGCATAACCCCACTGCTTGCGACCGCAAGGGGAATGCCTTACGGCTGCAAGGCCATCTCAAAACCCCTCCTTACGGCCGTAAGGAAATTCCTTGCGCCCGCAAGGGTTCTTTCCAAACCACCCAAGCTTACAGCCGCAAGGACATATCCCTACGCCCGCAAGGGTGGTTCTCTTGGTGCTTACGGCCGCAAGTTATGTACTTGCGCCCGCAAGCCTCATTCCTTCGTCCTTAGACGGTAAACCATGACACAACATCCTTACGACCGCAAGACCCACTGCTTACGGCCGCAAGGGACCCAAGTACATGCTTGCGCCCGCAAGGCCTTTCCCTTACGGCCACAAGCACGATTTTTACAGTAAGCTTCAGCTCTGTTTTCCGACAGCAGCCGTTTCTCACGTTTTTGACACTAAATTCGACTCAAACTCAACTCAATCATTCCTATAGTTTTTTTAACACCTATATATGTGTTCTAACATGTTTCTTGAAACAAATCAACATTTACAACTCAATTTGACCCACCAAATGGGTCATCTTCTTCAAAACCCACAAACTAAGTTTAAACAAGAAATACTTACAAAGATATGATCTTATGGCCACAAGAACATATTAATGCTACTGAAATCAGCTAACAATCGACTTTCCTTCTTGATTTCTTTCTCAAAAGACCAAGGGTTTGGTGTGTGTGTGTGTAAGTGTTTATACATATGTATGTATGTGTTTGTGTGTAATTGAAACTTCCAGGGGATAAGGAAGGCTTAGACCGACCTTGGTTGGTCAAATACCCCAACGCGGGTATTTTGTTCCCCTATTCTACTTATAATACGACTTAGGTTTATCCGTTTTAACTAACGGAGGTATTTTTGGAACCATTATCTAAAATTGTTCACTAATTTACCGACTTGGTCCACTTACGACACTTTTCATATAACCATATTTTATCCACAATTAGCACCGGTTCACGTTTAATACACACCAATTAGCAACAAGTTTACTACATTTAACAACAAAACACCAATTAAAGACAATGTACAAATGACAAAGCAACAAGTACAAGTAGCTACTACTAGCCCCTATTTCAGGGTGTTACAATGACCGTAATCATTTCACATAATACCGACAGTGCACCTGTAAATTCATAAATTGTATAGAAATAGGAGTTTCTATGTAATATACTCATGGAGTATATATAGGGATATGACTATTATAATAACTAAGGTTTTGCTCATAATGAAATAATAAACTAAACCATATTCTCTCTAGTTTACATATACAATCCTTCATTTATCCTACATGATACATGAACCACTTGTTATATCGGACTAACATCACCGAAGACGATTTCACACTTTGGGTCACAGCCGACTACCCAAGCCGTACCAAGGATTTCACATGTCTGACTATGCCCGAGTTACTTTTTCACATCGTATAACACTTCACATATAAACACAACATATAAAAGTTCACACATATACAACATATACATTTCACACTAATATCATGTATAAGTTAGTATACTCACCTAATCCACAACACAGTCAAAGCAATAGATTGTACAAGTCTGAAAACTGAACACGTCCAATCACTAGGACCTACAATTAAATATATATCTCACTAAATTAGAAAGAATCATATTTTCTTACTCAACCCGGCCCGCACACATGCGAGGCCTATCTATGTCGTCTCTCAACTTGGGCCGGACCACTCTAGGTCGGACCTCGAACTCCTCTAAATTGGTCAACTTATATATATATATATATATATATATATATATATATATATATATATATATATATATGTATGTATATATATGTATGTATATATATATCGCACCATGGTGAAAACTCTTACTAGTAGAATTACTTTCCTGATATTAATCACATAAGCTTTGGGCCCAAGTCGCATTGCCAGTACTCTTGTCCATATAAGTCGGATTCTTATTAATTAATGTAGGTCGGTTGTCCCCTTTGGGCCTCGGCCCATAAACCATATATATATATATATATATATATATATATATATATATATATATATATATACTACATTATAAAACATTTAACTTTCTCTTTCTTAAAAATTTTAAGTCTACTTATTTTAAGTAGTACAAGATTTTATGCTTAACATACATACTAGTATTTTACCCGCGCGATGCGGCGGGGTAAAATAGTTTCATTTATCGACATAGGGGTGTTTAAAATTCGGATATAAACCGTTTTAACCATAATCCGAACCGCTCCGTAACCGAAAAAGCCGAAACCGTTTCAAGTTCTGTTTAAAAACCGAAACCGATTACCATAAATACTTTAATTACATAAAACTGAAACCGTTTTCAAATTCAGTTTAAAAACTGAAACCGATTACATAAAATAGTACAACTCAAATAGCATTATTTACAATATGTTTCAGTAATGATCTTAAACACTTTAAATACTTTAATTACATAAAACTGTCCGAATTTAAATACATAATTAATGTTTTAAAATTGTCAAAAAATTAATTACAAATAAATGTCCTGAATTTAATGACAGTTGTACTATTTTAAAAGTGTTAAGATTGTTGCTCAAAGTTATTTTAAAGCATGCTATATTACTTGTACTACTTAACTTAAAAAATTGTCTTAAAAAAAGAGCTAAATGTTTTATAGAGTAGTAAAGATATTTAAAGCAATAACCTAACCATCATTCCCTTAATTATCTCAACTAATTTAAGACAACTATTACTTTAATAAATCACTAAACATCACAACAACTATTTAATTTATCTAATTTTGGCTAAATTACTTACATCAATACAATTTTAAGACTATATTATCTTTTTCTCTAACTATTTAATAATAATATTTTTAAATGTTTTTCAAAAACTATTTTACCAACAAATAAAATGGTTGATTACAAAAAAAAGTAAAGAAATCAGAAAAAGGAGAAAAAAACATTGATAGGTTGACTAACAACGCATTTCACACGTACCATACCCTAATTTTTTAAATCAAATATGTTGTCTAGCACAAGCTATTCTTGTCATTACCGCTGCATTGCGCGAGTTCAATGCTATATATATATATATATATATATATATATATATATATATATATATATATATATATATATATATATATATATATATATATATATATAGGGAGAGAATAAACTAAAAAAAATCTTATTCTACAAAAAGTAAGGAGAAATCTCAGTCATTAGATTTCTCTTAACCGCCTCCTTCAAATTTGACTTTTTTCTTTTTCTTTAATTATATAAAAATAGCACTCAGGGTATTATTGACCTTTAAAACTTTAAAATTTCAAACTTATGAGATTTCAGTGCTTTTCAACGCATACTAAGCATGTTTCCATGCATGAGTATATATAAGCAAGGTGTGTCCGAGTTGATGAAGAGATAAGGAGACAAAGGTACTTGGTTTAATAATATTGTAATAGATAAAGTTAGTGGGTGAAAAGTAAGTTAGCTTTATACACAAAGTGTGTAAAGTGAACATACTTTTCAGTAATGAGTATACCCACTATCTATTATTATATTATTAAACTACTACCTTTATATCTTGGAAAAGTAAACTTCTCCTTCCATGTTTGTGCTTTAATCAACACCATGCTTTATGAAGATGTGACTTTACCAAGTATGGAGTTGTCAGCCATACTTAACATCATATCTTCGAGATCTTCTTTTCAAGAGTATCTTTCTCCTTTTTCAGGGGATAAAGATCTATCCTTTTTGTATCTTTGCAGATCCAAAAAGTGCTAAGTACTTTTACAACGAAAGATCTAAGGCATAATAAGAACAACACATGTTCTGGCTTTGACTAAAAAAAATATTACATAAAAAGCTATTATCTGAGATATACAATAAGGACTCAGCTAATAGACACTGAACTGCAAATATAATTTTGCTCAGCTAAGGTTGAATGTGAAAGACTCAGCTGACTAGATTTGCTCAGCTGATCAAATTGCTCAGCTGATCAAACTAAACTGTCGGCTGCTCCCAAGGGCTCAGCTAGTCATTTTTAGTAGTGTCAGCTTATGAAGAAAAGATTGGATAAGTAATAAATACCTTATCTGACAAATGAGAGGCATCAGCTGATAACTGTGATTGTGTCAGCTGATCCTAGACTGCTCAGCTGATCTTGAAATCTTCATTAGCTGATGGTTTTAGGCCATCAGCTGATCCAATGTGATTCCTCAGCTGATGCTTTTTGACTGATCTTTTCTTCTCAGCTGATCTTCCTGAAGCTGGTCCTTTGGTTGATACTCAGTGTTCAGCTGACACTATGATTCGTCAGCTGACATATCTTACATAGAAATTCTTTAAGTCTTAGATAAAAAACAACACATGTTTTTCATCAATCTAAGTCCAAAACTGAGTATATGGCTTTGTTAACATCAAATCCTATTTTACTTAATAGAAAGGTTTGATTTAGGTTTGATATTGCTATCTCCCCAACAATCTCCCCCTATTTCATGATGACAAAACCTTATCCGTTTAAGAAGAATCAGTTTGACTCGAAATTGTAAAGATAAAACTTTTAAGTGCAATTTGGTTACCTAGCTATCTGTTTTTGGTAACTCTTTTAAGTATGTTCCCTGAAATTCTATTTTTGGGAATCTTTTCATTTATGAAGTACCATGTTCTGTTTTTGTGGTATCTTTTCTATCCTTTTTCTGTTTTTAGGATTTTTGATATTTTCTATATTTACACTATGTGAGCTATCTACTAAGAGTCATCTATACTAGCATTTTAGCTAAGTAGTACATGATCAAAGTTTCAAGCTTTATTACAGAACAAAGTATTTACATCAGAGTTTGTACAGAACAATCTAACTATGAGTTAAACTAAGTACAGAAGTTGAACTATTCTAGGAATTGAAATTACATCTAATCTAGTTATGAAGTGGTCTTCATTCCCACCAAGGTTCTTCTTTGATGTCTGGACGATGTTCAACTGGAATAGTGGCAATTAGTTCATCAGCTCTAGTCTCCATCAGACTTTCAAAGTGTTGACTTCCTGTCTGTCCTCTTGCCAGTCTTATAGCTTGAAAAATTAAAGCTCTTGGCGCTCTTCCT
The DNA here is from genome assembly GCA_947179395.2 of Pulicaria dysenterica. NCBI lineage: Eukaryota > Viridiplantae > Streptophyta > Magnoliopsida > Asterales > Asteraceae > Pulicaria > Pulicaria dysenterica. Next base: position 48,006,209 of record OX359293.1, read on the forward strand.
ATGTCAGCTTCTCTTAGGAATCTCCAATCACCAGCTCTGTTTTTGAAGAACATCCCTCTTTCAGGCTCAGTTATATACTTAAACATTTCTGGCTCAATATTGGAGGGCAAAGTAGTGTTGAGACTTTCATAAGCAGGAAGAAAAGGATAGTCAGGATTGACAATGATCTGTTCAATGGTGACAAAAGCTTTTGAATTCTTTTTGAAAGCATCTTCAATCAGATTGATGTGTTCAATGAACTGATCATGTGTGAAGAGCCTATTGCAGATTGACATCCGAATCCAGTATTCAAATTTTGGCATGAACCTTTGAACAATTTCACTTTTGGACTTGAGGAGATGGTACAGGATCTCTATCATTTCAAAGAAGGAGAGTAGTTTGCAGTGTTGAAGATAGGTATCTTCATAAGTCTTTCTTTCATCTCTTCTCACCACTCTGAGATAAGGACCCTCATCAGTACCTTTGTATGGAGTAACCCTTGAGATGATGTCTTCACATCTTCTGTTTACCAAGTTTTCTTTGTTTCTCTGAACTCCTTGGCTTGCCTTTCAGTTTGCTGAGCTAATCCTCCAAAGTTGAAGTTCAGCAGAGCTTGAATGGCTTCCTTGTGAGTCTTTCCTCTCTTAGGAGCTTTCTTGGTAGAAGGGTCATCTTGCTGTGGTGTATCCAGTACTTGATGTGATTGAGAGGTCATCATAATTAGCTCTTCTTCTTGTAGCTCTCTTAACTCATCATCAGTAACACCAATAACTGCAGCAAGATCTTCAGGAGAAATGAAGTCCTGATGTCTTTCCTTGGTTTTCAAAACTTCTTCTATGGAAGTACCAAGTGCAGCAGCTAACTCACTGAGCTCTCTGAGACTCTCTTCTTCTTGTGTTAGCTCTTCCTCTCTTCTTTCTTCTTCTTCAATCTCCTCTGCAGTCATTATCTTCTTTCCTTTTCTTCTTGATGAACTGCTGGGAGTTGGTTGACTTGATTGAACTGGAGAGGAAGCTTGGACTGTTGGAGCTGCAGTGGAGGGTTTCTGCTTCTTTAAGTTTAACAGAGAGGACAGAGGCATTTCATCTTCATCATCATCATCAGAATCATCAGATGGTAGTTCAATTGGAGCACAGGATTCACCTTGCTTTGATTTCTTTGCACTCTTCCTTCTAGCTGCTTGCTTGAATCGTCTTTTAGGCTTAGCAGATTGCTCCCCCTCAGTTGGATTCTCCCCCTCAACATTTGATTGTCTTTGAGTTTCTGTTTCATTGGGGGCAGATGCATCCTCTGCTTGCATAGCCCGAACCTCAGCTGTATATGCATCAACAGCTGCCCTTATGGTGTTTGGGGAAGGTTCTCTAACTGACTTCTTTGACTTCTCCCCCTTTTTGTCATCATCAGAGGAAGGAAAAGCAGTAGGCTTAGCAGGGGCACCAGGTGTGGTAAAAGAATGGGGTTGGGAAGCTTGGGAAGGGATTGAGGTGGAGATGAGAGGTCTAAGCCGTCTAATAGCATCAGTGATGTTGGTGAACTCCCGGAGAGTGTCACTGTGCCTCTGCCTGGAGTACTGGCTTAGTCTTGTGACCTCAGCATCTATGGTATGGAGAAGGGTGGGTACTCTTAGAATAGAGTCAGGGATGGTGACAGAGATGTTAGGTGGTGAAGGTCTTAGGGTGGACAGTTGGCTGAGAAGGTTGGATATGGTTTGGTTTAGGGTGGTAATGGTTTGATTTGAGAAGGTAGGTGAAGGAATAGGAGTAGGAGTAGAAGTTTGGGTAAGAAGTTGATCCAATTTGGTTAGAATTAATGAGAGATCAACAGGGGAAGGGGTGGGTTGGGTTTGGGATTGGTGTGATTTGAGTGACTCAATCTCTTGGGTTAGATGAGAAATTTGAGTTTCTGTTTGAGTTTGGAAAGAGGTAAAGGAGGCTTGAAGATTATCTATATTTTGAGAGATAGATAATAAGCTTTGAAGGATTTGGGGTGAGGGTTCAGAAGAAGTAGAGGGAATGGGTTGAATGGGAGTTGATTGAGAAGTAGTGCTTAGAACTGGAATGGATTGTGGTCCCTCACTTAGACCTTGGTTTATAGGCCTAAGATCACTGGGAACAGAAATTGTACCCTGTACCAATGACTGGTTTATGCCACTAGTATTGACAGGTAGTGCACTAGCATGTGTAAGAATTGAATCAAAAATAGGTGCAAATATGTGAGTGTGAGTGAGGGTTGCACTCAGAGGGGTATCCCTTATTACAGTAGTAAGCTGTTGGGAACTTACTAAGGGTAAGGATAGACTCATTGTGGGTGTAGACACAGTATGAACTTGGGAGATGGTCTGTCTTTCAATGGTATCACCCTGTTGGGAGGGTGATCCAGATTGTAGGAGTCCCATATTTACAGATGTGCCCTGTTGTGAGGACACACCCACTGGTTGTAGGGTTATATCGACTTCCATGAGCTCCCCCTCAAAATAAGAGGTAACTATAGGAGTTGAGGTCAAGGGTGCATTGTGCAATCCCTCTGAGATAAGTGCAGTATGCACCATCTCTAATGACCTTGTTTCTGTTTGGGTTACAAAGGGAGTAGAACTAGTGACTGTTGGGAGTACACTAGAGCTTGGCTGTTGTGGGGGTGTTACAACTGGAGGAGAGGTTGGGTTTACCAAATGAGTATCCTCAGAGAGTGAGAGTATACCTGAGATGTGCTGAGTCTTGCTGATCTCAATCAGTTGAATGAGATTGTCAGAAATTTTGTCTTCCTCAGCATCATCACCATCAACTGCATCACCACTTTGTTGGTTTTGTGGAGTGCTTGAGCTGGAAGGGACAGGGTAGTGTGCGAGTGGCATTCCAATTTGATAAGATGAGGAGGTGGTATCTTGAACGTTTTCAGCATACATAAATCCAGCATCACCACCATGAAAGTCATCATCTTGCTCATCATGATCATCTTTGCCACTGTCAGCACCATTGTCATTATCACTCTCAGCATCAGGATTAACTTGCTCATCCTGTGCTGGTTCACCAAACAAATTTTGGTCAGCAGAGACCATCAAATCAACATTCCTTCCTTCTTCTTCACCAATGGCTTCATCTTGAGCAGGAGTCATAGACTCCTCAGAATGATCAGTGATTAAATCAGGAGACTCAGAATCATCAGCCATTTGGTCCTCAATATTCTCAGCATCAACTTCCTCTTCATTTTCAGCATCCTCAGCAGCAACATCAATCAACTCTTGCATCTGAGCAGTGATAGCAGGACCTTGAAATTCCCTTATCAAAGTGAAGGTCTTTTGACCCATTTGAGGAATGGTCATTGTATCCAAGGTGGTAGCAATTCCAGTATATTGTTCCCATTGCAGGTGATGAAGTACAAGCAAGCTTAAATACCTTAGGTAGGGAACAACAGTCCTTGTTGATTTCTTGGTTGTAGCAAGAGTGACTTTATCCACCATTTCTGAGAATATGACTTGAGCAAAGTCAATGTTCCTCCCTGTGACCAAAGCATGAAGAATCATCAATTCAGACTGATTCATTTGGTCATGACTCCCAAATTTATAACCGAAGCACTTGATGATCACACTCGCCAAGTATTTCCATGGATGTCCCAGCACAGACAATTTATACTGACCATGGGTAAATGGAGCATTATAGCCAATTAGGGGTAAAACCTCCAAAACTTGATCCAGTGGAGCAAACGGTTGATACGGGACCAAATTGGGCAGAGATATGGCGTGTCGATGAATGTCAACAGTAATGTTGATGTTGATGGAGCCATTCAAACAAGTACAGGTAATGAGATTTTGATTAAGATGGTACCTAGCAGTGTACCACATCTCACCAATAATATTAGGAAATATGAAGAAGGGATGAGCTGAGAGACAACGAAACAGGGGATGAGCAGTGAGAAATGCGACCATGGGTTCATATCCCTGGTTTGCTTTGCTCGTGGGAATGTCAGTGGAAATGAGAAAGTTGTTTGGGCGTATGATGATTTCTGAGTTAGGAGCGACATTCTCTCCAGGAATAGCATTTGGAGTAGCAGCAGGATTGAAGATCACCATGATTACAGAGTGAATGAAGTTTGAGCAACAAGAGTTTAGGGTTTGAAAGTATGAGAGAGAAAGAGTGTTTGGGAATTTTGAAAGCTTAAGAAATGAATAACCGCTCAAAAACACGTTATATCCTCCTTGGAAACCTAAACTGTTACACAAATATTTTCCAAAAAGCAACTATCACGTCTGCAAAAAGGTAAATAAACGGATAAGATAATAAATACACGGACAACTAACGGACAAGTTAACAGAAATTAAATACGACCTAGTAACTTAATAAATACAAATGAGAAAATAATAAAATAAGTGTGGGGACACAGAATTTTGACTTTTGAAAATCATCAGCTGACAAACGAGAGTGTCAGCTGATCCATGTTGAGATAAAATAAGTGTCAGCTAATGAATGCACTTAGCTGAGCTTCTAAGTCTTAGCTGATGGTTTATCAGCTGAAGTATAGAGTCAGTTGATGATCGTCAGCTGACATAATTCCATTTGCTGATCTACCATAAGTAAAATATGTAGAAGCTTAGATAAGTACTTCATTTCACACACAAATAAAATTATTTTCACATAATTAACTACCTTAGAAATGAATATATTACAAATTTAACATGCCAAGTTTGGATATTAGGAAGTTGAATCGAGACTCATCCAAAGGTTTTGTAAAAATGTCAGCTAATTGAACATCAGTGTTTATATAGTGCATTGAGACTTTCTTTTTCTGCACATTATCTCTAAGAAAATGATGTCTGATTTCAATATGCTTAGTTTTTTAATGCAAAACAGGATTATTAGAGATAGATATAGCACTTGTGTTGTCACACAGAATTGGGGAGTTTTCAAACTGTAAGTCATAATCTAGTAGTTGATTTTGCAGCCATAGCAATTGAGCACAGCAGCTTCCAGCAGCAATGTATTCTGCCTCAGCTGTAGAAGTTGAAACAGAGTTTTGTTTCTTGCTTGACCAGCTGACTAATCTTCCACCTAATAATTGACAACCCCCAGATGTACTCTTTCTGTCTAGTGTGCAACCTGCAAAGTCAGAATCAGTGTATCCAACTAACTCAAAATCAGAGTCTTTGGGGTACCAAAGACCTAGATTAGGAGTTCCTTTGAGATACCTGAACATTCTTTTTACTGCAGCTAAGTGAGATTCTTTGGGATCTGCTTGGTATCTAGCACAAAGACATGTAGAAAACATAATATATGGTCTACTTGCAGTGAGGTACAAAAGAGACCCTATCATACCTCTATAAGCTGTAATGTTCACTGATTTACCATCAGTGTCCTTTCCAAGTTTTAAGGCAGCGGACATGGGTGTTTTCATTGAAGAACAATTTTCAAACTCAAACTTCTTAAGTAAGTCATTTACATACTTTGTTTGATGAATGAAAATTCCATCAACCTCTTGTTTAATTTGAAGACCTAGAAAATAGTTTAACTCACCCATCATACTCATTTGATAATTGTCAGACATGAGTTTAGAAAACTTTTTGCAAAGATCAACATTTGTAGACCCAAATATTATATCATCTACATATATCTGCACTAGTATTACATCACCCTTGAATTTTCTTATAAACAAAGTGCTATCTATGCTTCCTCTTGTAAATCCTTTATTGGTCAGAAAAGAAGAGAGGGTATCATACCAGGCTTTTGGGGCTTGCTTCAGACCATACAAGGCTTTGTTCAAGAAGTATACATGATCTGGTTTGCTTGCATCCTCAAAACCTGGAGGTTGTTTGACATACACCTCTTCCTTCAATTCACCATTGAGGAAAGCACTCTTAACATCCATTTAAAATACTTTGAAGTCTTTGAAGGCAGCATAAGCAAGAAACAATCTTATTGCTTCAAGTCTTGCAACAGGGGCAAAGGTTTCATCATAATCGATTCCTTCTTCTTGACAATACCCCTGAGCAACTAGTCTTGCTTTGTTTCTGATGATTAGCCCTTGTTCATCCATTTTGAATCTGAACACCCACTTAGTACCAATGATGGATTTTTCCTTTGGTCTTGGCACCAAAGTCCATACATTGTTCCTAGTAAATTCAGCCAATTCTTCTTGCATGGATTTTATCCAGTGAGGATCATTTAGAGCTTCATCTACCTTCTTTGGTTCAATCATAGAAACAAAACCTGTGTATAAACAAAAGTTACAAGCTTTTGACCTTGTTAGTACAGGTGCTTCTATGTTACTTATGACCTGATCAATTGGATGATTTCTTAGGTCTTTGTAGGCATTTTGGATTATGGGAGTTGAAATTCTTTGGTTTGGATCAGCTGATGAGACTTCTGGTTGATCAGCTGACAGAATTTCAGGAATGGTCAGCTGATGAAACTTCTACTGAAGAAAGAATGTTTGATATAGAATTAGAGTCCATTGATGTTGAATCATGATTCTCATCATTCAGTAAAAGTGTGGGTTGATTCAGGATAGGTTGTGCAGAGGTATTTTGTAAGTTTGGAACAGGTTCGTCTAAGTGATCTATGTCAGCTGATGAGATTGGATCAGCTGATGGGAGTGGATCAGCTGATAGTGGAGTGTTATCTTCAGTATGCAATAAATCATTAAATTCCTCACCTGTAGATAGATTAGTAGAACAGGAAGTAACAAAGTCATTTTCATTAAAACTTACATTGATTGATTCTTCTATGACCTTTGTTCTGATGTTGTAAATTCTGTAAGCTTTGGAGATCACAGAATATCCAACAAACACACCTTCATCAGCTTTTGGTGCAAATATCTGCAATTGATCTTTCTGGTTCATAATGAAACACTGACACCCAAAGATGTGTAGAAAGTTGATGTTGGGCTTCCTTCCCTTGAGCACTTCATAAGGAGTCTTGTTGTGCCTCTTGATTACAAGGGATCTGTTATGAGTAAAACATGCACAGCTGACAGCTTCAGCCCAGAAGTTGAATCCTAACCCACTCTCACACAGCATGGTTCTTGCAGCTTCAATCAAAGTTCTATTTCTTCTTTCAGCTACACCATTCTGTTGTGGAGTCCTTGGAGCAGAGAAGTTTTGAGATATACCTTTCTCATCACAGAAACCTTCAAGAGATTGATTTCTAAATTCGGTTCCATGATCACTTCTAAGCATCCTTACCAGATTACCATTAAGCATTTCCATCTTTCTAATGAAGCTTATAATCTCTTCAGCAGCCTCACTCTTTGCTTTTAGGAAGATGACCTAAGTGTATCTTGAGAATTCATCAACCATTACCAATGCATACTTACTTCCACCAATACTAGCAGTAGCAACAGGACCAAATAGATCCATGTGCAACATGTAGAAAGGTTCAGTAATGGAGAAGGCTTGCTTAGATGGAAACGAAGTCTTGTGCTGCTTTCCCTTCTCACAAGCAGAACAAGGTTTAGGCTTAACATACGTCAGTGAAGCTAGTCCTGACACTAGTTCACCCTTGCTCAACTTGTTAATGTTTTTGAAGTTTAAATGGGAAAGTCTTTTGTGCCATAACCAGTTTGTGTCAGTTACTGACTTGGTATACAAACAGGTTAACTTGGATGGATCACCAGAGGAAATATCAAGAGTATATACATCCTTGGTTCTCTTTGTTCAAATTATTATTTTACCTTCTTGATCTAAAATGGAACCACCTGTCTTTGTAAAGAGGACTTTATGATCACCATCACATAGCTGACTTATGCTGATGAGATTGTACTTAAGCCCTTTAACATATGATACCTTGGACAAGGTTAGGTTCCCATTATGAAGTTCTCCGTAGCCTTTTGTTTGCCCACAATTGTTATCACCAAAGGTTACTCTTGGACCTTTTTCCTTCTTGTAGTTACTAAGCAAAGCTTTACAACCTGTCATGGTCCTTGAACATCCACTGTCAAGATACCATGTGTTTAGACCCTGCATAGTTGTGATTGAAAGAAGGTTAGTGACACTTGGGCATCCACATTTAAGTGGACCCCTGTGGATTGCACCTAGCCATCCACTTTATATTAGGTTGTTTATGAATGAGAGAAACAACTGTGTTATCATAATCAGTCCGCTGTCTTGAGTTACCTTCAAGAGAACAATTACTTGCCTTATGTTCTTTGCTCCCACATTTATAACATTTTTTATTTTTAGAGCCTTTAACATGTTTTGGTAATTGTTTAAGAGATGTCTTAACTGTTTTCTGATGACTATGGGTCATCAGCTGACAGATTTCACCATTCAACTGTTGCAGCTTATTCTGTAAACTAATAAGGTCTTTGTTTACAGTTACCTTAGATTGACCCTTAGTTAAAACGAGTTTTTGATCAACCTTAGGTGTGGCAGACTTAGACTCTTTGTAAACAAAATGTCCTTTTTCCTTAGTTTCTCCTATTAAAAGAGTTTGAAGTGATGTTTGATCAGCTGAACAAATAGAAGAGGATCCATGATCAGCTGACAGGCTATCAACTGAGCAGTTATCATCTACTTTTTGATCAGCTGATGTAACATCATTTGCTAAAGAATTTTCAGTCAACTGAGTTCCTAAATTTAATGTATCAGTTTTCAAGGTTTGACAACAGAATGTCTCTTTGATATCAACAAATGATTCCATTCCTTTACTTACTTCCTTTACACTTAAATTTTCAGTACTTTTGCTTTCTGTCAAGCCAATAGAACTTGAACCAACTTTTGAAGAGGTTGAGTCTTTCAGCTGAGTACTTTTACTTTTGACAAATCTGTTAGTGATAATACTTTTTCCTTTTACGATCTTTTGAAAAGTGAGGTAAAATATCAGCTTTTTCTAAGATATTTATGTTCTTGCTAAAATTAACACAGTTAGCAGCTTGGGAATAATTTCCACCAAAAATAGCTTGAACTTGTTTTGGAATCTGCTCATTGACACACTGAGTGGTCTTCTCAGCAGAAACACACCAAGATCTAACTACTTTTTGAAGGTCATTAAACTTTATTGTTGCTTCATTGGTTTCTTTTACCAAGATCTGATTAAGTATCTTTTGATTAGCTAAATCATCTTCCAGTTTTGTCATTTGTTTCAGTTTCTCATCTTTAAGACTTAATCTCTCTTTTAGTGATTCTATTTCTAATTTTAGTTTCTTTTCTCTTTGAATATTTGACTGAAACTCAACACACAAATAATCAAACATAGTGTTTTTCTCATTATCTTTATAGTTAATAAATTTTCCAACCTGATACATAGAAGAAGGATCCCAGTCAGGAGAAGTACAAGCTTTAGCAGCTTTCTTCATGTCCTCATCAAAAGAACTTGTACTTGTTGTGTTGGCCATCAAACTGAACTGAGCTGTGAGGACCTCGTCTTCATCACTTGAGAGATCTTCCCCAGCCCAATCTTCTTCTTCAGCAACCAGCACCCTGTTTTGAGCTTTCTTCTTTTTCTTGTCAAGGACAGCAGCAAGAAGCTTCTTATACTTGGCTTCATAATCAATCTTGCTGTCTGAGCTTGAGGAACCCTTGAAGCCTGTGTTTCCTTTGGACTTACATTCACTGGCATAGTGACCAGTCTTGCCATAAGAGAAACAACCTTCAGAAGCCTTTGGTTTTGACATGGCTCTTTCTCCTTTGAAGGGTTTCCTTTCAAACCTCTTGACACCCTTTCTTTTCAAGAAAGGTTTGAACCTTTTAACCAACATGGCAGCCTGCTCAACAGCAGCTTCAATGTTGTCCATGTTCTCCAGAACCTCATCACCATCAGCCACTTGCTCTTCATCAGAAGACTCCTCTTCATCTTCCTCATCACTTGATTCATCCACCACTGCTGCAAAACTCCTAGATCTTGTATCCTTAGATACAAGGGCAGTAGTTGGAGCTTTTGCAGCCTCCTTCATATCCTTGGTAGAGAGTTTCCTTTGTTTCACTGATTGTTCATGATTCATAAGATTTCCATATAAACCAACCAGTGAAAGACCCTTGATTTTCTCACCATGTTTAAGCACAGTGATAAAATGATCCCAAGATTCTAGGAGGGAGTCTAGAAACTTGTTTACAAGCTCTTTATTGCTCTTGGGAACATTTGCCCTTCTTAAGTCATTAATAAGGCAGTTGAACCTGGTGTAGGTCTGAGTTAGACTTTCACCTTTATGAGCAAAGAAGAACTCATATCCTCTCACCAGAAGAAGTTTCTTGTTTTCCTGCACTTCTTCAGTACCTTCATATGCAACGATCAAAGTGTCTAGCATCTCTTTTGCAGATTTGCAATTAAGAACTTGATGATAGACATCATTTGGTAGTGCAGAGACTAAGGCTGTTCTTGCTTTAACATCAAGATTAACAAGCCTTTTGTCTTCATCAGACCATTGATTTATAGGCTTTATAATTAGTCTTTCAACGGCAGGAACTTCATCAGTGGCTTCAGTTACTTGGATAGTTGAGGAAGGAACATAAGGACCTTCAGTTACAGTTTTAAGCATCACATCATCAAGGCTTGACATATAGAGAAGAACTCTACTCTTCCAGAGAGAGAAGTTCTCTCCATCAAACATTGGACACCTTGTGAGTGAGCCATTGTTGGAAGAACCATTAGAAGCAGCAACCGAAGTGGCCATTTAGTAGTATGGGGTAGAAGCAGTTGAAGAGTAAGCAAAACAGATCTTAGATATGGATTATCTAGCCTACTCTGATACCAGTTGTTGGTCCCGAATGGATACTACAACAACAAATGTTTGTAGAAGGGGGGTTGAATACAAACTTTAGCAAATTAAAATTTAAGAGACACACGGTTTACTTTTATAAAATTCTTATTGATGTTAATCAAGAATTACATGAACTAGATGCGGAAAATCTAAGTTCAATAAAAGGTGGAAACTAGTTTTGTCAAACACATAGACAATGCTAATCTTAAACAACTAATGTCTAAGATGTTCAACACATGAACAAGTTTGTTACACTGAAAGTAAAATGTTCTAATTCTCAACTTATGAGATTTTAGTGATTTTCGACGCATACTAAGCATGTTTCCATGCATGAGTATATATAAGCAAGGTGTGTCCGAGTTGATGAAGAGAGAAGGAGACAAAGGTACTTGGTTTAATAATATTGTAATAGATAAAGTTAGTGGGTGAAAAGTAAGTTAGCTTTATATACAAAGTGTGTAAAGTGAACATACTTTTCAGTAATGAGTATACCCACTATCTATTATTATATTATTAAACTACTACTTTTATATCTTGAAAAAGTAAACTTCTCCTTCCATGCTTGTGCTTTAATCAACACCATGCTTTATGAAGATGTGACTTTACCAAGTATGGAGTTGTCAGCCATACTTAACATCATATCTTCAAGATCTTATTTTTAAGAGTATCTTTCTCCTTTTTCAGGGGATAAAGATCTATCCTTTTTGTATCTTTGCAGATCCAAAAAGTGCTAAGTACTTTTACAACGAAAGATCTAAGGCATAATAAGAACAACACATGTTCTGCCTTTGACTAAAGAAAATATTACATAAAAAACTATTATCTGAGATATACAATAAGGACTCAGCTAATAGACACTGAACTGCAAATATAATTTTGCTCAGCTAAGGTTGAATGTGAAAGACTCAGCTGACTAGATTTGCTCAGCTGATCAAATTGCTCAGCTGATCAAACTAAACTGTCGGCTGCTCCCAAGGGCTCAGCTAGTCATTTTTAGTAGTGTCAGCTTATGAAGAAAAGATTGGATAAGTAATAAATACCTTATCTGACAAATGAGAGGCATCAGCTGATAACTGTGATTGTGTCAGCTGATCCTAGACTGCTCAGCTGATCTTGAAATCTTCATTAGCTGATGGTTTTAGGCCATCAGCTGATCCAATGTGATTCCTCAGCTGATGCTTTTTGACTGATCTTTTCTTCTCAGCTGATCTTCCTGAAGCTGGTCCTTTGGTTGATACTCAGTGTTCAGCTGACACTATGATTCGTCAGCTGACATATCTTACATAGAAATTCTTTAAGTCTTAGATAAAAAACAACACATGTTTTTCATCAATCTAAGTCCAAAACTAAGTATATGGTTTTGTTAACATCAAATCTTATTTTACTTAATAGAAATGTTTGATTTAGGTTTGATATTGCTATCTCCCCAACAGATAGCATCTAGTAAAGATTGTTTGAGGCCATGATCAAGCAAAGGGTGGATAGGGGCGAATTTATTTATATATAATTGGGATGCCTTGACCCCACTAAAAAAATTATTAGTATATATATATATATATATATATATATATATATATATATATATATATATATTGTTTGGACCTCACTAAAATACCCAAATGGACCCCATATGTATTGAGGACTCTACCGTATATTAAACAAAATTACAGAAATTAGGTTAAAAAATACATATTAAATATTTCCCTAAAAAAACCAACCGTCACAGTCGGCTCCCCCTGCAAATTTCCGCATCCTTAATCGCAAAAGTGAATCGCCAGTTTGAAATCGTCCGTTTGCCGCCGCCGCCGACCTGTTGCCCGCCGCGTGACTAACCAAGCAACTGAGTAAGTTGCGCCACTCATGACTCACCTCTGACCTGTCGGTTGTCTTATCTCCTTCGTGAAGAAGAAACCAAGTTTTCAAAAATATTGATGATCTCCTTCCGGCTTCAGCTTTCAGCGGCTATAGTCCTCGAATCCATCACCATCCAAAATTTTTAAAGAAGACAGGAAGAGTAAAAGAGGTAAATGAAATGGTTTTAGATTTTCAATTATTAATATGATAACTTTTCCTTTGAAAGTGACTTATGACTATGCTTTTCAGAATTAGTTATGAAAAGTGGATGATAGCACAGGTCTATAGGAAGCTATATAGCTATATAACTCTATTAGACTATTACTCCTATTAATTTATTTAGAATTTAATAAAAATTGGTCATTACTTTTCATTTTTGTCCATGGAAGACAAAAGCGATGAAGTCACGAAGATAAAAATCTTCAATGTCTTTATTATTCATTTATTTATTTTATTATTTAATTATTACTATTATTTATTTTTTGTTTGTATTTAGATTAGTTTAAGATTTGTATTACCGTATTAGATTATATTGAATAATATAATATGTCTGTGATTGTATTAAATTAGGTTACAATGTTGAGGTTCATTAAAAAAATTGGTGAATCTAGTTCAACCGATATACCTAAAACAACTGATGCAGAAAAAACAACTTATGAAGCTAATGAACAACAAACTCCTTCAAAGTATATGAGAGTTGATATAAATTCACTTCCTTTCGATCCGGGACAACGACCAAGTATGGAACAATATCATGTGAATCAAAGAGACGAGATTAGAAGACATTACTTGTAAAAAGGACCATGTCAACCTCGAAATCATTCTTTTGAACGAAGAGAGATTGGAGGTAGAGTTCGTAAATTCAATTCTTCTTGGTTTGATAGTCATACATATTGGTTAGAGTATAGTATTGAGCTAGAAGCTGCATTTTGTTTATGTTGTTATTTTTTTAAATCGGAGATAAAAAACCGAGGAGAAGATAAGTTTGTAAAAGGTAGCTTTAAAGCTTGGAATTAGAGAGACCGATTAGATATTCACAATAATGGTGGTCCACATAACCTCGCTGTCCAAAAGTGTCAAAATCTAATAAAATCAGACACAATCAATTGCCACTATTTTTGATAAGCAGACCGATTCAAGGAAGATAAAAATCAGATTAAGATACTTGCTTCTATTGATTATGTTATATTCTTATTACGTCAAGGATTACCGTTTCGGGGTCTTAATGAAAGTGATGACTCAAGAAACAAAGGCAACTTCCTTGAACTTTTACATTTCTACGCTAAACGAAATGAAAAGTAGGTAATGGTGTGTTAAAGAATGCCCCCAAAAAATTCACAAATGAAGTATAGTTCTATCCAAAAGGATATTGTGCGTGCAGCTACAAGTGAAACCCTTAAGGTTATTAGAAAAGAGACTGGAGATAATTTTTTTACTTTTTTAGTGGATGAGTCTCGTGATGTCTCTTGTAAAGAGAAAATGGCATTGGTTTTACGGTTTGTAAATGATGAAGGAGTTGTTGTGGAGAGGTTTATTGGTCTCAAACATTTCGATGATACTTCATCTTTATCACTTATAGCTACTATTTATTCGATGCTTTCAGATCATGATTTGGGTTTTTCTAAAATTCGAGGTCAAGGTTATGACGGAGCTAGTAATATGAGAGGTGCTTTTAATGGCTTGAAAACTTTGATTATGAATGACGTACCGTGTGCATACTACATCCATTGTTTCGCTCATCAACTACAATTGGCATTAGTCTTTGTTGCAAAGAAATACCATGATATAAATGACTTCATTGAGCTAAATTCACGGTTGTTAAACATGATTGGATCTTCTTATAAGCGTCGTGACAAATTGAGAGACAAGCAAGCGACAAGAGTTTTGACAGCGAATGATGGTTTGTTTTATAATTATTTAATCTTATCTAAATTAATTTATGTAAATTTAATCTTAATAAACTAATTTACTTTGTTTTTTCTAAATTTAGGTGACCTTGAAAGTGGTACCGGTTTGAATCAAGAAATTGGTATCAAGCGACCCAGTGACACTCGTTGGAGCTCTCATTATGGTTCACTTTTAAATATTAAGACCATGTATCCTTCGATTTGGGAGTACTAGAAGATGTTATGGAAGATGTCAATTGTCAAGATCATATATCAGAAGCTCGTCGCATGTTAAAGTCAATATTGACATTTGATTTTGTATTTTACCTACGGTTGATGGTTGATATCTTAGGGATAACAAATGAGTTAAACACGACATTGCAAATAAAAGACCAAGATATCCTAAATGCAATGCATCAAGTGAGGGCCTCAAAAGAAATACTACAAGAAATGAGGGATGAAGGATGGCAACCACTCTTTGGCAAAATTACTTCATTTTGCAACAAATATGATGTTGAAATTCCGAATATGGAACACCCATATTATAGCGGAATAAACACCCATATTATAGCGGAATAAGTCGTCGAAAAGTGTCAAAGTTTAGCAACTTCCACTACTTTACTCTTTGTATTATATAAGTTCATAAATACGATATTTGCACCATGACCATTACCTCTAAAATAAATTTGTTTTTTATTTATAGGTTAGCAACTTGCACCACTATCAAGTTAATATATATTACTCTGTGATAGACATGTAACTTCAAGAGTTAAATAATCGTTTTAATGAAGTAAACACAACATTACTGCTTTCCATTGCTTCTTTGTGCCCAATACAGTCTTTTAAATCATTTCAAGTGGACAAGCTAATGAAGATGGCTGAATTCTATCCTGTGGAGTTTCTAAGTGCCGAGCTTGAAGCACTTAGAGGACAACTTTTGAATTATATTAAGGATATACGTGGAGATGCAAGGTTTAATGATTTGAAATGACTTGGAGATCTTGCTAAAAAGATGGTTGAAACAAACAAAAATGACTTCTACCCAAAAGTATATGTTCTCTTGAAACTAGCTTTGACTTTGTCCGTGACGACATCAACAACAAGCATTTTCTGCCATGAAGTTGATAAAGAGCGACTTGCATAACAAAATGGGTAATGGTTTTATGAGCAACTGTTTGGTGTATCATATATTGAGAAAGATATATTTAGTAGTATTAGTAATGATATAATTCTAGAGTATTTTCGTGGTATGCAATATCGTCGGGATCAATTGTAAGAACTTTATACTATTTGTTTTGAATATATGTTTAATCTTTTGTCGGTATTTATAATACTCTTGATTTATATATATCTTATTACCTGACCCGTAAAAAAATTATTCCAACATGTTATGTATTTTTCAAGTAACTAATCACGTTATATATTGGACCCTGGTATGTTGAAATATTGTATTCGCATGCTAATATGATGTTATGACATAAAAATGGGTTTTAGAGAAAGTACGTCCTGATAATTTAATTATATAAATTGGAGTGTCGCTTCGAATGAATGGCTTTTGGATTCTGGACATGCTGGGAATCAATTAGAAAGGATAAGTAAACTTTGTTTTTTAGTTACCTTCGTGATATATGGAATGGTATCTCATGATACTAATAGTTGGATGTGTTACATGAAGTCAAAGCATTCAGGCCATGGTGAAAAGTTAAACAAATTTTCGAGTATCGGCGAGCTTTTGTAATAGAGGATTAATTTGATGCGTTTGTCTCTTGGTGTTACTGTTATAATTGATAGGAGTGACTTTGTAATAGGTTTTTTTTTACCGGCAAATGGGGACACTTCTCCGCCTCTTCAGTATGGGTTCGAATTGCTTGGTGGCAGGTTTTTAACCGCCCCTCGTTATTTGGCTTTAACCAAGGTTTCAAACATCACACCTTCACTCCATGAAGAAAACCTCTAAGGGAAAACCCCCAACCCACTGCATGCAGCAAGATTTGATCCCCCAACCTCTTACGAGGAAGGGGGGCGCCTTACCAAATGGGCTAAACCCCATTGGTTGTAATAGTTGAACAACGTATATTTGATTGATGAGGTTGAATGAAAATTTTAGCCGTTAAAAAAATCAGTTCATATCAAGAATCCCTCCTCTCTCCCTCTTGAAGTATTCGACAAGTACACCCCTTGGGTGGTTCGGCTTTTTCATTTACCGAATATTTAACATAAGTCAAGTGTGTGTAATCTCGGTTGGCATTATTACGGATGGACTAACACTTGAGCAATCAAGGTAAACATTTTTAACTTTTGTTTATTTATTATTTGAATTAAACGAGTTTTCTTTTGCCCCGCACGTTGCGTCGGGATAGAAACAAATAAAAATAATAGCTTATTTTTAATAAAAGAATATTTTTTTTTACGTAATATGTGAAAGTGAAATAAATGTTTAAGTTTCGTTTTATGTTATTCCTTTAGAGAAAATCTTATAAGGTACGACAGTTTATAATGTTAATTAATTCTGTTTTTCTTAATTGTATATTAGACATCGATATTTGTTAAATACCTCTTAAAAATGAAATATTATATTTACTTTTAAAACAAATAAACTTTTTTCCGGTTAAAATTGGCCTAAACGAATTCTATATTAAAGTTGTTTATAATTGTTTTCTATATGTATTGTTTTTAATTTTATAATTAATATTCAAACAGGTAAAGTAAATGGTTGTAAGAGAAATCAGGTTTTCTTTTTATTTAAAATGTTTTAGGATATGGATCATAGCTTTCCTATTTTATGTGTTTGTAAAATGGTTAATTTATTAATTTAACATTTATATATAAAGATTGTACAATCAACAAAATCTAATATCTTATTATCACACACGAATGTTATTATAAAATTAATAAATAAGTAAGATACTTGTAATCACCCTTTAAAGTTATGTTTTTACATGAGGGGAAAAAGATGATACTTAGAGTATACGGAGTGGGTGGGTAAAATGGCGTGGATGAAGCCTCATCGCGCTGTGGTCGGAGGTGCCGCCACTCCATGGCGGCGTGGTGAAGATTTCGCGTGGTCAGCACCCCTCGCGCGATTCCTACGTGAATCGAGTATTTAATTTTTTTTTTCTTCTAGCTGGTGAGAAATTTCTGTAAAAAAAAATAAAAAACGGGGAAGGCAGGGGAGAAGATGATGGACAGCTCTGTAAAAAAAAGGAGAAGGTGGCTAGGGTTTTTGTATTTGAAAAAAGAAGAAGATGATGGACCCCATAGAACATAATACAAAAAAAAATAAACGGAAGGTAAGTGCAAGTTGTCAACTGGCAAAATTATTTACACGGGCCTTTGGCCCAACTTATATATTCACTAAGTTTGTAAATAAATTTTATTATTTTTATTTTAGTGTATATATTTTTATTAAGTATTATTAAGTTAAATATAAAATTAATAAATAATGTAGGCCCCATAATAAGGTGAGTCCCAAAATTTAATGTGGTGGGAAGTGACCATTACGAGTCTATGTGGTGGGCTGAGTGATGAAAGTAAAAAGCTGACGTGGCGTTGTAGTGGGTGTGATGAGAGGTAACCACTCCCACCACTCTTATCTTAATTGGAAACCCATTGTCAAAAGCAAACAAATTGCAAGTTGTTTTGAAAACTCACCCAACATGGTTGCATACTTACATACCATACAAAAATTATATTAATACCATATCAAAGAAAAAGACAAAATCCTTCACTATGGACCTTTTGTAGAGTTGTAGGCACTCAACAGTCAATTCCTATGACAAACAGTAGTCTAAAAGTTTATTTACGCTTTCCTAG
Source organism: Pulicaria dysenterica (assembly GCA_947179395.2). Classification (NCBI taxonomy): domain Eukaryota; kingdom Viridiplantae; phylum Streptophyta; class Magnoliopsida; order Asterales; family Asteraceae; genus Pulicaria; species Pulicaria dysenterica. Next base: position 48,024,424 of record OX359293.1, read on the forward strand.
ATTATTATTACAACATATTTTCCGGTTCTCTTTTATAGCTATTATCTCCATCTGATCAGTGTTCCCTCTTAGCTAGGGGTGAGCATAAACCGGTCCAGACCGCCCAACCCGGTTAGACCGACCTGAACCGCTCCGAGACCGAACCGGATATTGTATACCGGTCCGGTCCTCGGGTTATGATTTTGTGGAATTCGGTTTCTCGGTCTGGTCCAGGCCGAAAAATGAAAGACCATTACAAATGGAGACCGGCCCGGTAATTTAAAATTTTAAAGCCCTCAGTTAGTAGTTACCATGGATTTTATGGGCTTTTGGATCTACATTAAACAAGTTTAAGAGACTGAGAATTCTTTTCCCTTCATATATATTTAAGCTTTACATTATGATATATATATATATATATATATATATATATATATATAGAGAGAGAGAGAGAGAGAGAGAGAGAGAGAGAGTTAGAATCAAGGAAAAACCATTTTATTTTACACAACAAAGAGAACAAATCTTGACCATCTATTAATTAAATCCTACGGTTAAGATTTTTAATCACGATCTGTGAGTAAGCAAGGGCAATTAAGAGAAATGACATGACACGATTAATTAGTTTCTCTATCCTGATTGTTTACATACACATACTTTTTGAACCTAAATTCCGATATCGGCCGGAATTCTACTCACGCATCAATTCTCCCCCACCTATTGTTTATCTATCTTTTCCTTCAACACTTGCTGCAACCCTCTTCTTAAATCTTTTTATTATTTATAGATTCAAGGCAGTGGGAAGAAGCTTTTTTTCTTCTATTTTATCAGGATTGAGTGTATGTCTTTGACAAAACGACACCTTTTATCTTTAATCTCTGACTTGTTTTTCTTCCCTCCGGCTATGGGAATCGCATCCACAATTTGAAGCCCTTCGGAGATGAAATCTGCGGAAAAGTTAACATCTCCCCTCCAGGCATGGAATCTCCTGCAAGGTCAAATGGTACTCTTGTTTTATCATGGAGTTAGATCGAATAAAAGTTGTATATAAGGATTAGATGGATTATGTGTTGGTACAAATCCTCTGTATCAGGTATCTCACATCCAGTTTGCAGATGATACAATTCTCTTCAGTAAAGCTAACTTGCCTGAGTTAGTTTACATGAAGAGAATACTCCGTATTTTCCAGCTCATGTCGGGTCTCAGAATAAACCTGGCAAAGAGTACCTTATATGGGGGGTGAATATTTCGCAAGCTCAACTCAAATATCTTGGAGATTCAATTGGTTGTGAGTGTGGCTCCATTCCTTTTAATTACCTAGGGCTCCCGGTAGGTGGAAACCCTATATCACGATCCTTCTGGGAACCAGTGATATCAAGGGTCAAGCAAAGACTAGAAGGGTGGAAGTCTAGGTTCCTGTCCAAAGAAGGAAGAGCTGTTATGATAAAGTCAGTGCTAAACAGTTTACCCACCTACTTTATGTCCTTGTTTCAAGTTCCCGCGAGTGTGTTAAAGGAAATGAACTCCATCCGTAGGAGTTTCTATTGGAAAGGGCACCAGGAAGGGAAAGGCAAGGCTTTGATAGCTTGGGAAAATCTCACCAAGCCTAAGTCCCATGGTGGTGCAGGTCTTGGTGATTTGAAATTAAAAAATGTGGCCTTGCTTTCAAAATGGAGGTGGAGATATGCACTGGAGTACGAGAATGAATGGAAACGACTGATACAAGCAAAGTATGGGTATTGCAGACGCTCGTTAATTCTCAAGGATGAAGCCCGGGCTAACATGTCCCAAACATGGAAGAGTATAGTCCGTCCATATGGTACAAACATGGGTTTGAAAAGAACCCTTTATGATGGGACCAAAATCAGGGTGGGCAACGGTTGTTCAACGAAATTCTGGTACGATCCGTGGGCTGAAGGGACAGTACTAAAAGATACATTTCCTAGGATCTTTGCCCTTTCGGTCAATAAGACGGGTTTTGTAGAAGAGTTTGGTAGGTGGGTTGGGTCAGTCTGGGTGTGGGTTATAAAGCTAAGGCGTAGGATCTTTGATTGGGAAAATATGATCTGGGATGAGTTTCTACGACTCTTAAATAGACAGGATCTCTCTAAAGAAAGGCCGGATTCTCTAAGTTGGTCGCCCGATGGAAATGGTATATTCTCTACCCAGAGCTTCATTCATTCTGTTTGGGGCAAAGCAACCCCTTCTGCACAGTCCCTTGTGTGGAAGTTTTGGTCTCCGCCCAAGGTACAGATCTCGTGTTGGCAAATGTCAATGAATAGGATGCCTACTAAGGAATATCTTGGTAGAGTAGGGGTTCTTCCGGCAGTTGAGATGAAATGTCCATTCTGTGAAGAGGAAACAGAAACCCTGGCTCATACACTATTCTTCTGTAACAGAGCATGGCGGATTTGGTCATCTATCCTTAGGATGTTTGGTATATCTTGGTGTGTGCCAGACAACCTTCCGAGTTTATTATGTCGTGGATGGGGAACAGAGTCAAAGGATGGGATCAAAACATCTGGATGTTAATATGCTTTGGGACCATGTGGACCCTTTGGATGGAAAGGAATGAAAAGGTCTTTGCCAACAAATGCTTAAGTGTAGACGCGGTAATTGACCTAGTATGGGTTAGGCTAAGCAGATGGGCTTATGTAAAATGGCCGGGTAAGTTCAATTCAACAATTGATTTATCAGTTAACCCTAGTAGTCTTATCAAAGCAAACACACCAGTCGCCTCAAACTGGATACCTAATGGAAGTATTCAAGAGGATATGGTTCTGTGTAAAGTGGATGGTGCGGTGTGCCTCTACACAGGCAGAGGAGGAATCGGTGGAATCTGGAGAGACCACAATGGTATCACAATAGGGTCCTTTTCAAAATCGGTTGTGACAAATCGTGTTATTGACTGTGAGATCGAGGCCATCTACTTTGCTCTTTTAACAATAATAGGTAGAGGCAAAAGTTATATAAAAAAAGTTGTCATTGAATCTGATTCAATTCAAGCTGTGAAAATGCTACGAAATGAATCTGATGTTCAGGAGAGTGTAAAAGAAGCGATTGAGAGGATCAGTTGTCTTCAAAAGCAATTTGAAAAAGTGGAAGTTCGGTATATTGATAGAAATAATAATGAGGAGGTTGATCATCTAGCTAAGACCGGAATATCCAGATCTTCTCTGTGGGTTGTTTGGGCTTAATAACTTATATTAGTAGTTTATTGTTGTGTTTTGTTGCTCTGTTGGTTTACTCTATTTTGCAGGTTACATATGATGGGCAGTGAGAATGATATCGTCTTCTTATTGGCTAGGGGTGATATTGGGGGGGGGGTGTTATCTAACTCTTGTGACAGGTGATGGTGGGCTTGGGACAGAAGATCTGTATTGGCAATTTACCTATGAAGTAAAATAGAGATTCGGGATATATTCGGTGTGTTATTAAAAGGGTGGGGGTTGGGATGGTGTATAAGGGTGGTGATGGTAGGTTTAGAGGCTATGGCTTAATCTCTCTTGGTTTGGTGTTATAAGGTGTCACTGGTTCACACACACACACACTTTGTTTCCCTACATCTATTAGCCATGGTCATAGGCTAGATTTTTGGGGTTTATTCTGTGCAGAAGGTTGCAACTTGTTTGTAACCATGGTGTGATAAGAGGGGCATTCCAATCCCTATTTGATTTTCTAGGCCATCTTTCCTTAGCTGATGCAAATCATTCGTTTCAAGCTTCAGAATTCGATGATTTTGACTTATATGGTGGGGAAATTGGAAGGAAGATTCCACATGGTGGGGTGTTCTCTATTACATTGCGTTGCTAGAAATTGATTTTGGGCGGAGTCATAAGGGTGGTGATGGTAGGTATAGCGGCTATGGTTAATCCTTTCGACGGGGTCAAATGGTGGCACTGATTTTGCACACACTCACTTCGCTTTCCTACATCTCTTAACCATGGTCATAGGTTAGTATAGGGATTTATTCTTCGTGCAGGAGGTTTGCACTGTGTTTTGTAGCTAAGGTGTGATAAGGGGGGCATTCCAATCCTTGTATGATTTGCTAGGCCATTTTTCTTCTAGCTAGGCAAATCCTTCGTTTCAAGCTCCAGATCTTGTGTGTTCAGATTTTGCAGGTCGGAAGCGAGATGTACATGCTTTATTTTGGTGCATGGATTCATTTTCAGCTAGTCTGGGTAGTTTATGCGTGTTGGGGGCGATGTCCTAAGACGTCCTGGTATTCGGTTGAGGAGATAGAGAAAGTGAAATGGAAATTTAAGTATATAATTAGTTGATTATACCATTCATGCGATAGTTTCTATTGACCAAATGGAAGTGAAGAATGAAGCTTCGAGTCTGTACTAACTGAGCATGATGGGGTCATATCCGCTGTATTAGATATGACACCTATGATCAACATTGATGCTGAGATTAAAGTGGGTCCCTATGGTTTTACTTTATACTGTCATACTATTGCTGCGATGGTATATCATGAGCATTGGGTCTTGATGGTAAATGTAATTTGTCTGTGTATCTATTGTCTGTGATTGTAGGTGTGTGTCGGGTGTATAGCCTGTGATGTAAACTTTGGATGGTTTTAATGTTTCTTCGATGTTGAATGTTCAAAAAAAAAAAGGATTAGATGGAGGGGTTTTACACACACGAACCTACGGTGGCCAGAATTTCAACCAACACCCCGTATTATCTTATAGGTACTTTTCTTTTTCCCTTTTTATGAGTTGTAATTGTCATTCATAAAGTGCAATTTTCTACTTTTCTTTATCACTTATATATGTGATTGAAGTTTGATATGATCAGTTTTTATGATGTTATAGTGATTGAAAGGTAATCATCTGTTGTAGGTTGCAGCTGATAGAAGACGTCAATTTGGTTGAAATTGTTTAAACTGGATGAATGTATGTGATCGCGCATCCCGTTCTCTGGCGTGAATAACTGAATGCGTGAGTGCGTATGTGTTAGTCTCCTTTGTACGATGCTCCGTCCTACAAAACCGATAACACCTTGGTTAGAGGAAGACGGGGAGGGTTCCCCGTATTCCTCTCCGATGGCTAAGTTAGTAATGCTATGGAGTGGGTTCTCAAGAGTGTTCTTCAGAGTATGTTTTGTGAAGGTGATGCCTTGTATTTGTGTATGCATGTGTATATATAATTGACAAGGAGCGTACCTGAGCCTTTGGATGGATATACAGGTGTCAAGAATCAGTCGACTGTAGTGATTTTATGTACTTAAGGATCTTCTAGAAAGATCCTTAAACGGTACCAAAGTCTGCGGTTGTACCTTCTTGTCGGTTATTCCGTACTTATCATTTAATGCGATTAGATAGGCGAGTCTGCTTCTTCTGAATGTCTACTCCGCCTATCTGCAGTGACCGTACCCGTGGTGATCCTGCCCTCCAGGGGTACATCCTTCTGAAGGGTCAGGGGAGGGGCTTCTGATATGTCCAGGGGACAATGATGCTCCAGGAGTGTTTGTAGGTTCCGAAGTACTCGTGTTTTGGACCCTACACCATTAAGTCCCCCCAGTCTAATAGTATAGTATGTAATGCTATGCTGTCGGACTCACTTTTCCAGACTACTTATTCCCCTGAGTATTTACCTCCTGTAGCTTTTTATTCTGATGTGGTGATGCTTCCCTGGACTCCTTTCATGCCGAACTGTTCCTTTGTCATGTCAGTTATTAATGCCTGTGCTACACTTGAGTGTCTCTACGCGCCGCCTGTTTTCTGACCTGTCAGGCATTGATTGTCCATCTTTATAACTGCCCTTTGAAAACCGTCACGACACGTGTGCGGTTCAGATTAAATCTTGTTTTTGGAGAGTGGGCTTATAAGATCCTTTTCCCCCGCTTTTGCTTACCTTCTTCTTCTTTTGAAAAAACGCTCCCGGCGTCTCTCGAAATTCCCGATCAAAATTCCTGCTGCTGTTTCGCCTTTTGTTTATCGGTGACGACGCTTGGTTCGTTATGAAGAAAGGTTTGTAGTTCTTTCTTCCCTATTTCTTGCGTAGTTCTCTTTTTGCATTTCTAGGGTTTTCTGTTTTCCTTAGCTTTAGCCATGGTGGTTCCCAGCGTCGATCAGACGTTTTGTAGTATGTCTGAGTCGCAATTTCAGTCCATATGCCGGGTTGTTCCAAATATTTCCGATTATGATCCTGTAAAACCCTCTTGTGACGACGTCTTGGTTCGACCGCCTCCGGGCAAGGTTGGGATTTACTGTCATTATTTGGAGATTAGCAATGTTCGATTTCCTTTGCACCCTTTTTTGATTCGTCTTTTTTCATTTTTGCACATTGGTCTTTGTCAACTTCATCCCCTTGCTATGCGCAAGGTCACTAACTATATAGCTCTCTGTGCCGGTTTTGGCCGGAGACCTAACATCGCTTGCTTTCTCCACCATTACAAACCCATGAAATGTGGTAGTTGGATGACTTTTGAACCTCGCAACAAAGGTCGTGGTGTTCCTTTGTTCGATGAGCCCCGAACTTCATTGAAGTATTGGAGGGAGAGGTTCATTTATGTTTCTAACCGGATCATCCCTCCCCAAAATGTTGCCTTAACTGGTTTTCGTGAGGAGCTTCCAGCGAATATTTTTAAACCTCCTCGTGACGAACATTTGGATATGGAGCTCTTTTCTCAGTTGGAGGGGTTGAGGGTGAGGATTCAGGAGTTTTCAGAACCGATCATGGTGCTGGCTGGCCTAAGCCAGAATTGGGATGATCCGCAGAGGATTCCTATTATTTTGTATGGGCAGGAGGGTAATGCCTTCACTATTCTTTTACTTTGCCTTCTTAGCGTATTGTAATTTATTTTGTTTTCCTTTACACTTGTTTTGTAGAGATTTCTTTAACTCGTTACTTGACTCTGGGATCCACTACTGGTACGAGCGTTGGCAAGCGTGACAGACCATCTTCTCCCCCTCCGGTCACTCCAGAGGGTGATGACCAGTTGGATTTAACTCTTCTTGATGTTACAAATACTGAGCCTCAGGTCTCTGTTGCTGGCCATTCATCCCCTGTTCGAGAAGATGCTGCTCCAGAGGTGCATGCCCTTGAGAGCTCTACTGGTACTTTTGCTTTTTATTTCTTAGAGTTTTCTTGGTATTCTATTGTGCCTTATTTTATACTCTTTTACAGAGGATGCTATGGATGATAGACCCCTGATTGAGCGTTCTCGCCAATTTGGCAAGCTTCCGGATTTGGGGAGAAGGAGGACCCGCTCCTCTGTTGCTGCTGCTGACAAAACTGTTCCGGCCTCTGATGCTCCTCTTGCAAAGAGGCGTTTGGTCAAACGCCGCGCGGATGCTGTTTCTGGATCGGGGAAAGACATTCTGCCCCTTCTGGAGGGGTCTTCACCCCGTGGTCAACCAACTGTTGGATCAAGCAATGTTGAGGACGTTTTTGAAGGTCTTACCGATACGTGGTACCCAGGCTGGTCATACCCCAGGGATGCTGTGAGAGATGATCCTTCCCACCAACGTGATTTTCTGGAGCACATCTGTCCCCCTGCTCTTGCTAGTAACTTGAAATCCATGGGATGTGATCGTTTCCTTTCTCATGTGGATAGTTCTTTTTTTAACAGCATGACCTTGATTCCTGAGCTACGTTATCGGTTGGTTGCTGGTGAGGACAATGTCCGGGGTATGAGAGACCAGGTCCGGTTGTTGGAGGATGATCTTGCGAAGAAAGTGCATGAGGTTGAGGAACTGAAGGGTTTGTTGCAGGGTTCCACACTGAGCGAGAAATGAAGCTATCTGATGACCTTCTTTCCAAGGATAGGTCTTTAAGCCAAGCGGAACGTGCCTTCCTGGATGCTCAGAAAGAGGTTGGGGAACTGAAGGTTGAGAAGCTAAAGTTGGAGGAGCAGGTGGGGAACCTGGTGAAGGAGAGGAAGGACATCCAGGGCTTATTCCCGGAGCTTGTTAGGACCTTTTTGGGATCTGATCAATTTACTCTGCCTATGGGTAGGGTGATGGAAGCTTGTGTGAGGCTTGGAAGACATCTTGCTAGTGTGGATCTTCAAGCTAAACTTCCTGATGCAGATCCCGCCCTGTTTGTAGATCTGAATGATAATGCTGAGGCCCAGCTTGATGAATCAAGACACCCAAACAACGCCAATCCCCACCACACCTATCCATGATACATATGTATACTCTAAATTGACCGCAAGAAAAACGAGTGGTAATAAACTGTTGGAGTAATTATGGCCTTCAAGAATGCGTAGTCTGATCATTGCTTTTCGGTTAGTAAGAAAGAGAAGCCTCCCCTACAAGTCCTTTATAATCGCACTTTGAAGCCACCTTCAAATCAAATGTAGCCCATAAACCGATTGTTTCATCACCAACCCAATGGAAAGCTACACCAAAGAGAAAGAGAAGCCATCTCACATGTATTGGGTGGGGATTGAAGTTGTTTATTGGAGTTGTGGGATACATCAGAATCAGAATCTGATTATACAGGTGCATTACTTTTGTTTGTAGACATTTCTTTTGTTTGTATGAATGCATCTTACTGCATTTAAACAGGTATATTACTTTTAAATACTACATAGGTCCATATATTAGTGTTGGTCTAGAATTTTGCTAATTATATGCGTTATTTTAAATTTAAACGCTTCAATTTTGGATGCATGTATTACTCTTAATTGTATGCATATTCTTAATGCATTTAAAGTTTTTAGCCGGTGTCTTGCTTTTGAATATATGCACTATTTTTGTTCTGTGATAATAATTTCCTATGTTTGGTTCTCCTATTTCATTTGGTCACCTTCCTAAATTGGTTCTATCATACTATCGAAAGCAATATAATTTTCAAGGATGCATGTAACTTTAAATATGTATGTATTTAAATGATTTTACTCTATGCATATATGCATTAAGATGCTAATTGTTTTTTATATGACTTTGCAGGAATAAATTCTTTGATCTCGATTTATAATCAACCAAAACAAGTTGTTTTAAATTCCATCAAAATTGTCCAAGACAATTGTCTCTATTACTTAGTTGCTTAAATCAAGGTGGTCCATATGCATTAACATGCATCAAGTATTCTTATATTGTATGCATCAGTTTGAAATTTATGCACTATATCTTCAATAAATGAACAATTATATTGAAGGAAGACGATTTCATTTGTATATGAACAATCCAGGTATGTACCCCTCTAGTTTTTTTGTTGTTAAAGCAATTTCTACTTCTTCTACTCCTTTTTTTCTTTAACATACGAATCACTACAAACCAGATAAGTAAGTTGATGTATCAATGCATCAAATTCCATGCATATTTTTCTTAAAGAATTTCAAGCAGTCGTGATATCAAATTGAAGCCAATAAAAAGTTAGATATATTAATTTGATTTTTTGATTATAAACTCAACAATTTCTAAGATTGAATAATTGAAAAAAAATTCGGTGTAAGAAAAAGCGGTTTATTCTTACGTGAGATTTGAAAATGGCAAGTAGAGAAAAATGTGTAGTGGTTCCAATTTTGCCCTCTGTTCTCTATTTTAGGGTGTTCTCTCTTGAAACTCACCCTATATATATATATATATATATATATATATATATATATATATATATATATATATATATATATATATATATATATATATATATATATATTCACTAATTGATGTTCTAAGACAAGTATAATCAAGATTCAAGAATGGATTCTTATTTTATGGTTTTACAAATGAATATGTTACACAATGGTTTTTAAATTTGCATGGATTACTACATGTAACCTTTTTTTAATGACAATGTCTATATTAAAAATGACAAGCTAGATTGAGTTTGTAGTTCACATAAGCTTTTGAGATATATATATTTTTTTACAAAAGCATGTATAAATGAAAATTTAAATATAAAAATATTTTTGGACATATATATCCGGTCCGGTCCTGGTAAACCCGGTAGACCGACCGGAATCGGTCCGAGACCGACCGTTCACATCTGGTCCGGTCCTCGGTCTGATTTTTTGCCACAATCGGGTAGCCGGTCCGGTCCGGTCTCAACCGGTTCGGTCCGGTTTTATGCCCGTGAACAACCCTACTCTTGGCTCTTCTTCTACCCTCTAAGCACTCACCACTACCACGATCTCTAGCGCTACCTTCATCACAACTACGATTGCATGCCATTCAGTTTCTTGTCTCTCGATCTTACTTCCGCCACAGCAACGGCTGCCTACCACTCCGTTGCCTGTTATCTACGTCGTCGGCCATCCCTGTCGCCGGTCATCTATGTTTCAGGCTATCGCCGTCTCCGACCTCTTCATCTGCGTGGCTCTTGCTATGTTCTTCTGTGTCCCTCATAACAACATTAGATCTCTCGTCCTCTAAGTTTCTTCTCAATTGTAACCACCGACCCACCATCTAGATCTAAGACCACAACCAGCCAGAAACTTTTCTAGCGCATCGCATCCGCCTCCATGCTCGACTTCCGTCCTCTAAGCTATCACTCTGTTTTTTTGTCGCCTTATCTATTATCTCGCAAGAAATTCAATATATCGCATTAAATCGTGAATTGAAGACGGATTTACCAAAACACCCCTCAAATTCTCGCGAAAAATTGCAAGAACACTATGCCAATTGATATATACGAGTTTTTATACGCCCGCGCGTTGTGCCGGGTGAGTATGAAATTAGAACAATATAATAATTTTCTTACTTATAATTATAGAAATAAAATTTCACACTTGTGAGTAAGAAAGATTGGTTTCTATAAACATAATACTACTAAAATCATTTATGTAAATCAAATTATTCGCGCTTCTGTTCTGAGGGGGAAGCTTGAAGAAATTTGGTACAAATACTTAATCTCTATATTTTTAAATATAACTTTTTTTATTTTGTATAACGAATATTTTTTTTAAAAAATTCTTTTGCTTTTAGGATTGGGTTTCTAGTATGTTTAAAAGTTTACAAAATTTAAAAAACATAAAAAGTATTCGGAAGGCAAAAGCGAGTTGTCATTTAAATCGATAAAAATGGTCAATTTAAAAGCAATTATTATAAATCAATATAACTAATTATGTGGATATCAACTTAACTATTGGGCTAACCGAGGGAAAAATAAAAACGTGGGCAACATTAATTATGGTTAGAAAGAGAGTGTAACTCATGAGATAACTCATGAGATATCAAATTCTCATGGTTTTTTAGAAATTTACTAAATTGCTCCCTAAAATCTCATGAGATATTGCAACATTTCTTTGTGAATTGATAGTGTAGGATAATAGTAATCTTTGTGATTAACAAAGATCATAATTTTTGGGGTTTAAAGTTTAAAACTTAATTAGTTTTAAAATTCACTTCCGTTGTATTTACATTTAAAGATTACTAGTATCATACCTGCGCAATACGACGACGACGAATAGTCAAGATGTTGTCTTGATTGAAATTTAAGAACTCTTAAAATAGAGGAGGAGAAAGAAGGTTAGATGATTTATATAGTAGTATAGATGTTTTGTTAAAACTCTCACGGTCCAATTTATGATTCATGAGGTTGTTTTTACAGTTAAAACCAAATAATAGTATTTGATTTTCTGCTCGTTAATCTCAAATTTAATTTTGACCTATTCTATGTTTAAAGTTTAGTTAAAGATAATTTAAAAGTATAAATTATAAATTGTCGGGGTATTATTAGGGGTGTTCAAAATAATCCGAATCCGAACATCCGAATCAACTATCCGAAAATCCGTTCCGAAATTATCTGAAAATTTGGATATCCGAAATTTCGGGTCGGATTCGGATTCGGATTCGGATGGTAATTATTTGAATTTTCGGATATTCGATATCCGAAAATTATTTTTTTATTTTATTTTTTTATTAGTTTTCTTAACATATATAGTGTTATATATATGTATTTGTACATTTTGAAACATACTTGAGTTATTTTTGGTGATTAAAGTATAAAATATGATTATTTAGTAATTATATAAAAATATTTTTTTTTGAAATTATCGGATATTTCGGATATCCAATATCCGAATACGAAATTTCGGATTCGGAATCGGATACCAAAATCCACTATTCCAAAATTTCGGATATCCGAAAATGAATACCCCTTGATATTTTAAACTATGTCTTAGCCTCTCTTTAACTAATATTGATTTTGTGCTTTCACCGGCTCCAACTTCCATAATTAGCTCATGGTCCTCGTCTTGCTTGAACGATAAAATTAATTCTGAAGTTCAATTCTATTTTTAAAAGCCTAGAGAATAACAAAATCATAAATTTATCGAAGGCACACACGACGTTGAAAAACTAATGCTTTTACAAAATAGAATATAAACGACACACATGACTCCCTACATCATAGAATTAATAAAGCCTAACACAAGCAATATAAAAAATCTACAAGGTTTAAAAAAAGCTAAACTAGGTATAACAAACAACGTAGAAACAAACAAGAACTCACTCTTGTATCTATACTTGACAAAAAAAGCTTGATTTTTAACTAATTAGTATAAAACCATTAGATTTATAATTACAAAATTTAACTTGTTTAGTCATGATAAAAAACTAAAAGTTTGTAGCCTAACGATAAACATTAAGTGTTTTGGTATGGTGCCCCAATGATCAAAGGTCATAGGTTCAAGTCCAATTCTGAACAAAATAGTGTAGATTTAGGAGTCATTAAAAAAAACTATCGAACAACAACCTTGGCCGTAGCCCATCTTTGCGTAGAAAAACATAATGGGCCGTCACCAATTAGTTTATTGCAACACCCTGTCTCACCGTAATCAGCTTAGTCAAATTTGGTAATTATGTTTTGATCATTTATTCATTCGATTTTTTGTCTATTTCTGTATTTTTTTTCTAGATTTCAAAAAATAGTTATAGGGTTTTTGTACATCGTTATTTATATATTATCGTTATACCCTTCAATCTTTCATGCACTTTTTTGTATTTTCTTTTTATTAGCATAAAGTTCGTAGATTCGTCCTTTTATGAGGATAAAAAAGATTGTTAGGATGATAGTAAGGCGGTAAGTCTTACCCTATCGGTAAGCCCGAAGAAGTTTTGGTTCCTAGGTGCACTTGGGTTCACCGTTACCACCATTTCGGGTTCCAGATCTTTTTCCTTCTTCGGCTTCCCCAACCCAAAGCTATCAGATTGTTTTTTTTTGGTTTTGTAAGAAAGATTAAGGAGTGAAAAAATTTGGGTTGTTTGAGTTATGTGCTACTTGAGTTTCGGATAAGAGAGAGAAAAAGAAGAAAAAGTGATGTGCAGTTTATGTGGCATTTTCGTTGGTTTAGTTTAGGAAGATCACTACGCATGGTCTAAGCTTAGAAAGATGAAATGAAAACATAAAACCAAGCGCATCGGTCTAGCGGGTGGTGGCGGGTTGGAGGAACCAGTGCCAGCACACCATCGCCTAGGGGCGGGTGGCGGCAGGTTGGAGGCTTCCACGGGTTCGTCGACCAGCGCTCAAGGTAGGTTTTTAATTTTTTTTTCCAATTCCCCCCCCCCTCCAACGGATACATATATACTTTTTAAATTTTTTTTCTTTTCCTCTCCTATATATATATATATATATATATATATATATATATATATATATATGCTTCACCCTACATCATTTTTACACACATCTTCTACTATATTTTCTTAAATTTCTTCATTTTATCCCAACTCTTAGATTTTTTTTATAAAAATATGGACAAGAGGAAACAAATAAACAAGAGTTTCGAAAAGATCACGGAGGCGTTAATGATAAAAGCCGAGGCCGCAAAAACAAAAGCGGAGGCGTCAAGGATAAAAGCCGATGTCGCGAAAAACGAGAGCTTCGAAAAGATCACAAGTTTTTCTTATCTCCAGAAAATCATCTCTCGGATGCGCAATTGGAATTCGTTTGCAACAAAAGGAGGAGCTTCGACGACGATACGGGTGGAAGTAATTAAGTTTATTTTATATAATATGTATTTTTTTACTTTTTTTTATTCGAAGAGGGTTGGAGGTTGAGGTTGAGGTAGAAAGGGTTGTAGGTGGGGAATACTGTAGATACTGATGTGGTAGTGGATTTTAGAGGTTAAGTAAGGGGTGGATGCTCATGGTCTAATATGTCATGAAAGATAAGAGGAATAGTAGTGAATAGTTAAAAAATGATATATCCTTATACTATTTGTTTCTACTTTATCATCTTACTCATCATAAGATGATATGTGAAATCCACTAATTCTTTTTTATCAAGTCTTTTATTAATCTTAGCGTTAATAATAGAAAAAAAACCTTAAACTTTGTTTTACTTTTTGGTTTAAACCTTAATCTTTGTTTTTACATGATTTAAACCTTAAACTTTATTTTACTTTTGGTTTAAACCTTAAATTTTATTTTACTTGTTGGTTTAAACCTTAAACTTTATTTGTAAATGATTTAAGCCTTAAACTTTAAATGTATTTATATTTAACCCATAAACTTTCATTTACTTACTTAAAATGGGTAAAAAGTAAACATACAACCTATTCAACCGGCTACCTCATCTCCCTTTAACACATGACTAGTAAAACTTTTAGAGCATAAAAGGGGATCGGCAACGAAATCGACGACAGGACCAAGGGCAGTGAACGGCGAAGCCGACGACGTGACCAAGGGCGAACGACGTTGCCCTTGGTCCCGTCGTCGTCATCACCGGTCGCTGCTCTTGGTCCCATCATCGTCCTCACCGTTCTTCGCCCTTGGTCCCATCGTTGTCTTCGTCGGTCGCTTCCCTTGGTCATGTCATTCTTAGCGTTTGCTGCCCTTGGTCCCGTCAACGATTTCGCCGCTGCTCCCTTTTATGCTCTAAACGTTTTACAAGTCCTGCGTTAAGGAGAGATGAGGTAGCCGGTTGAATATGTTGTAAGTTTACTTTTTACCCATTTTAAGTAAGTAAATGAAAGTTTATGGGTTAAATAGAAATATATAAGTTTAAGGTTTAAATCATTAGAAATAAATTTTAATGTTTAAACCAAAAATAAAATAAAATTTAAGGTTCAAACCAAAAATAAAATAAAGTTTAAGGTTTAAATCATATAAAAACAAAAATTAAGGTTTAAATCAAAAAGATAAATAGAGTTTGAAGTTTTTTTCATCATTAATCCTTAATTTTAACATCTGTTTAATTTTATAAATAAAAAATTAAGTAAAAGAAAATAATAAAATAACATATCACCTCTTGTAGTCTAAATAGTTGTTTTTCTATCAAATCTAGTTCAAGCTACATCTTTCCACTTACAATACAAGTCTTTCATTTTTTACGCATAGCAGTGTCGTGCTTAAGTACCGATAAACTTTATGTTAAATAATAAGTTGATAATTAAACTTTTCGTCATAATTCTATTTTTTTCACTTTCAACTATCAACACATATCATATCCAACGGTCTTATTTAATAACACCTTTATGACTTTTTAGCTTTTATCATTAAACCTTTCAATCTTTCATGAACACTTTTGTATTTTCTTTTTTTATTTATTAAAATAATGTTTATATATTTTTTATAGGAGATGATCTATGTTAATGATTTTAGTATTACCGGATCATTTTAGTATAATTGAGTTAATAAATTAACAATGGAGTTTATATCTTGATTTTAAATAAGTTATGAGGTGTAGAGTGTACAATTATATAAAACGCTATCTTGATTCGTGGTCTCATATCAATGCCTTGATACGATCTGTTTATTGAAGGATTATCCACATAATCTGATTTCATGTAACTCAAAGATAGGGTCGAAATATCAGATTTGAATAATGTCTATATGATCCTTCTAAGCAGTCAAAATTTACATACGATTTAATCTTACTCTTAAATCTAACAATCTTTACTTAACAATTTTATGTATCATTAATGAATTAAGAATTAAAGATCCTATCATATTTAATTAAATATAATCAATCATATTTTTTTAACAAATATAAAAGTAGATTCATTATTATCTTAAAATAAAAAACAACTCAGAAAATATAATAGATAACTCTTGACCATAATATTAGAGAACCCATCATTAATTTATATACTTGCGTATAATTAAATTCTCCTCTCTTTTATTCTTAAGTACACAGAGAATCCGATAAAAGAATAATGGCGGTGTAGATGTGTCATCCTGTCAGATTCTCCTCTCTCTTTATACATAAAATCACCATGACGTGACCCACCTTCATGAAACCTGATTTCTAATCTTTTGGAAAGGTGAATCAGATTCCCAAATATTCAATTTATTCGCATTACGATCGATCTATCCTGCTTTCCTTCCAAAATCCAACTCATTTTAGCTTCAGAAAGTGTCATCCTCCTAATTTTTAATTAGGGTTCTTTCCAAATTCTGTACTAGTCTAGCATTTTGCTTTTTCTTCATAAACCCAACTGGTATTGCCTCAAAGAAATAAGTATCTTCATGTTCTTCTCTGGTAATTGAAGAAATTGAAGAACAGAATGTACATTTTGTGGAGTTTTCTCATTTGGGCTTCAGTTAAATTTCACAAAAATGCTGTAGGAATCGTTTGATTTCATCAATTAGGTTTGTTTCTTCTGTTCTTACTCTCTGTTCTGTTCTTCATTTCATATCATTACTGGGTTTACACAAATCCTCTACAAATTCTGCTGTGAGATATCAAAATTGAAAAATGGGTGTTTCGAATTCAAAAACAGAGACTTGTGAGCCTTTAAGATTATGCAAAGAAAGGAAGAAATTCATGAAACAAGCAATTGATTCGAGGTACAATTTAGCAGCAGCACATGTTGTTTATATTCAATCCCTTCAAAACATAGGAATCGCCCTCCGTAAATTCGCAGATATACAATTATCCCTACAACCACCACCATCTCCGCCGCAGATCGCCGGCAATAGCACCACCGGTGATGGTTCCGGCCAATCGGGTTCTTCACTGCCACCACATTCTAATAATTCAAGTTTAAATTACATGAAATCAGCTGTGGTTGGTTCTGTGACTGTTAATCTTAATCCATCCATGATTAGTAATAGCAATAAAGTTCATGTAAATGAAGTTGAATCTTTGTCATTCACAATGCCACCACCGCCACCGCCACCGCCACCGTCGCAGCCGTCGCGGTTGTCTTGGGATTACTTTAATCCAACTGATGGAAGCTTTAGATTAATGGCTCGTGATGGGTTTCAAATTAACCTCAACGATCCAAATGCGCAAGAACACTTCAACAATAAACCTCCTGAACCGGTGAAAAACAATGAAAACAGGGAAATCGATGAAGATTTAATCGAAAACGAAGCTGCATTGACCTGCAAAAAGGATCAAACTGAAAAATATAATTCAATAGATGATTGTTCAACAGAGGAAGAAACAAAATGTATCACTCACAGAGCTAAAGATTTTCTTTCTAGCATCAAAGATATTGAGAATCTCTTCATTCAAGCTTCGAAATCTGGAAATGAAGTTTCCAGGATGCTCGAGGCTAATAAGATCCAAGTTACCTATTCCGAAGCAAAAGGTATATCATTTCTTGTTTCGATTTACATATGAATCGTACTTTCTTGTTGTTTGATTATTCACTTGTGAATTAAGATGAATGTGAATGTTTGATTTAGGTAGCTCAACGGGATCATCGTCATCTCTCCTAACTTGTTTTAGGGGAGAAAACGCGATCGTTTTACATGGTAAATCTCTTCATTCGAGCTTTTAAGATCAACGTTTCTCGAGTTTAATAAAGGGAGGAAAGGAATGACTTGATTCTATACTCCCTTAAATGAAACTCGAGAACCCCTTATTTGGAAAGTTTCCTTCCAATCTTTTCTAGCTTATAAGTTTATAATCAGATATGAGACTCGGGTATCAGTACCCGAGTCTCTAAAACTTGAGTTTTATAGTGTGTTATTTATGACGAAATTCGTCTTTTTTTATATGTAGATACTCGACAAACGGCAAAAGTTATTACATGGAAGCGATCAATGTCTTTTAAGCCATCATTAACACATCCTCAAGGCACACATTCGAATGATGATACCGAAAACAACTTCATACAAGAGTTTTGTATGATTGCAGGAAGCCATTCTTCAACTCTTGAAAGAATGTATGCTTGGGAAAGGAAGCTTTATGATGAAGTGAAGGTATAACAATTAACCATTTTTTAACACTGAAATGATTTGTACACAACGAAAATTTTTCGTACACATCAAAAGTTATGTGTTTAGACAATAATACCTTTAAGGCCTTAATCATGTGGATGAGAGAAATAGTTTAAAAGTTTACTGGGGCAAAAGAGTCATAATTGTGTATAACTAAGTTCTGTTGTGTACTAATCATATTCTGTTTATTAGGGTACGTTAATGTTACTCTGTGGTCTCATAGACTGTCATTTTCAAGAGACATCATATCACTGTCATAGACTCACATCATATCATAGGGCTTACTTTAGAATCTTTACAGTTTAGAGTACAATAATTCATCCGCGTGCTTTTTTTATCTTTAAACGTTGATGATAAGCGTTTTGTTTCGAAAATTTTGTAGGCGAGTGAATGTATTAGGAAGGAGTATGATAAAAAGTGCGATGAAATTCGACACCAATTCGCTAAGGATCTTAAACCTCATATAATTGATAAGACTCGAGCCGTGGCTAAAAATTTGCATTCGCGTATGAGGGTTGCATTGCACACGGTTGATTCGATTGCCAAACGTATTGAGAAAATGCGAGACGAAGAGTTACAACCACAACTCATGGAACTTATTCAAGGGTAAGTGTCAAACTGATTTCATGAATTTGTTCACTACAACAAATTTGTTGATTTTTCACACTTTTTTAATAATATTTTCACACTTTAAAATGTAAATAATTATAAACAAGTGTGAAAAAATATAGTGTGATAATTTTTTTTATAAAGTTCACATGTAAAAATGTGATATATATAGTTAAAGTATCACATTTATTAATGTGAACAAATAATTAAACTTTTCACATTTCTAAGTGTGAAAATATTAAAAATATCTATATGTTATAAAAAGTTCACGCTTGTAAACGTGAACTTTTCTCAATTTCTATTAAATTATTAATTACTATTCTACACATTTAAAAGTGTGAACTTTTTAAAATCAATGCTATACATTTTAAGGTGTGAGTTTTTTTATTACATTTTGTTTAAACTATTCAACACACTTTTAAGTGTGTATTTTTTTTAAAATTCTTCATGCTTATAATAAAGCGTGAAGAAAACCCATATTTGTTATAGTGGTTTATCGAAAAAATATATTTATTTTCGTGACCAAGCGATGATGTTGCAGATTGATCAAAATGTGGAACTCGATGCTCGAATGCCATCATGCTCAATACATAACCATCTCATTGTCTAACCATTTCGTGAATTCGACAACTCGAAATCATCACAATGAAACCAAAAACGAGATCATGGGTGACTTAGAACACGAGATCGAGTGCTTTGGGTCGAGTTTTTCAGACATGGTCAAATGTTACACTTCATATGTCGAATCAATCAACAACTGGCTTCAAAACTGCATCGTGCAACCAAAGGAACGAGTCAAGGCTCGACGGGCGTTTTCACCAAGACGAGCCGTGGCTCCACCGGTTTTCGTTACGGGTCGAGATTGGTCAGCCGGGATTCAAACTCTGCCGTATCAGAAACTCGGTGATTCGATTAATGACTTTTTATGCCATATTCGTCGCCTTTCTGTTGAAGAACTCGAGAACACGGAGATTGATCGGACCCGAAATCGAAATGATGATGATTTGGGGTTGAACTTGAGTTTGATTCATGCGAGTTTGACCAAGGTTCTTGATCGTTTGACCAGGTTCTCTGAAGAATCAATGAAGATGTATGAAGATATTAAGATGAAAAGTGAGACTGCTGGAAATGTATATTCAAATTATAAGCCACCACCTAGAGCTTTTAGCATATGACAATTTTTGTCCTTTTTTTTTTGAATTTTATAAGGTTTCTTTTTATTTGCGTATTTTTGTGATTATTTTTCTTGCGATATATACATTTACAAGGATTAGAAAACGTGTATTATTCTGTTTCGTGGTCCCAAATAGCTTGTTATAGCTCCGCTAAAGTTTGAGGCTTGATCATGTCGTCACGACATGGTCTAAGGCTCGGTGTGAAGCATGATGCGCCTTTTTACTGGTTCTAAGCTTTGTTTTTAGGCGTTGTAAAGGTACTGAGTCATATAAATTGAATATATGTAGTTATTCAGTAATAAAAATTGTTGGATATATCTATAAAATTAGATTGATAAAATACGTTATACACTTATAATTTATGTGTTTTTTATTTATGTTTGTATAATAAACAAATTTATATACAAAATTATTTTCTTAAGTTACACCTTATGATCACTTATAATTTATGTGTTTTTTATTTATGTGTATAATAAACAAATTTATATACAAAATTATTTTCTTAAGTTACACCTTATGATCTTGCCGTGACTTACAAGGCTTGAGGATTAACCATGATAAAACATTACGTCTCATGTTATTATTTAAAACCTTGCTCTATTTTTTAATTAATTATTTCTACTATTAAATAGATCAGATACGTGATTATTAAACAAATTAGAGAATTAAGTAAACGAATTTAGTAAAAGAAAATTTAACATATCATTTACGTTAATTTTTGAAGAAAAATATATTTTTTCGTATTTTTTCTTTCTATTTTATCGTCATACCAATTGTCATAAAGTGTAAACAATTAATTTTTTGAAGGGTTTTGAACCTGACCAAACCACTTATGACACAAACTGGTCAATCCTGAGTTTGATTCCACTGGTTCAATCCTAAAAGCGGAACTGGATTGAACACAACCCTCTAAACCCCAAAAGGGTTAGGATCTTTAAAACTTACATTGATCAACATAGTTTCTTACAAACAATCCATAGATAAGGTTATAAGATTATACCTGAACAAAAACTTTAGGATTGCTAAAGATAGTCCACCAGTACTGCACATCCGATTGAACTGGCTGCTAGACCGCTACTGGATCACCAAGGCTTCAAGCAATCGAAAACGTTGTGTGTGTGTGCTTGCTTGCGTCGACCTCGAAACCAAGAAACACCCTTGGTGTTTCTTCTTAATCGTCGAAGTGAGAGAGAGAGAGCCGAGAAAGAGTGTGTCGACCGAGAGAGAGAGCGAGATCGAGAGAGAGAATGAGAGTGGTGGCTAGGGTTAATCGCTTGTGTCCCTTGTTTCAATCCTTAAGCCTTTAAGGATATATTTATAAGGATTAGATTGGACCTAAACCCATTTAATTAAAAGTCCACTGGTTTTAATTAAACTTTCAATCTCTTCACTTTGACCCCCTGGACTTTACTAGTTAATTAATTAACTATTAATTAACTTAGTCCGTTAAATATTAAAACTTAATATTTAATTCTCCTTAAATAATAAATAACTATTTATTATTTATTTCCTTTCTAATAATTAATACAAACCGATTAATTATTTATTTCTCTCTTTTCAATAATTAATACTACTGATTAATTATTTCGTCTTTCTCTTTAATAATTAATCTAATTGATTAATTATTTCCTTCTTCTCTTTAATAATTAATCTATCTGATTAATTATTTCCACACAGACAAAAGGTGAAATCCAACTGTTCTGAATTGGGTGTGTAGCAGTGTGACCCTTTAGTCTCTTATAACATTGGATACAACATGCCTATTAATTATCTCTGCACATAATCTAACAGACTCCTACTTGTGCAAGATAAGTAATAGTTACTGCACATTGTTAGCCTAAGGAGGTCCCTAGCCAGACACTTAGGATGACCAGGTTATAAGAACTCTTATACCCCAAAGCGACTTGTGATAAAACTTCATAAGCAACCTGCTTAGAAGTGACCTGTTATAAACTAATTGTTTATAAACTAAACTATCATAAACTCCCTGTTCATGAATGGGTACGTTTTTATATATACAAACTTGCATATATATAGGTTTGTCCCTTGCAGCACGATATTTCAATTTTGAGCATGAGCATGGAAAAGGTCAACTCAGAGACTCAAAAATTTGTTCATGACATACTTGATTTCAAAACTGCGTGATAAATGTAACACCGTATTTTCTAACACAACTTTGAAATACGCGCGGAAGCTAAAACACATTTCTAATATAATATAATAAAGAAAATACAACTTTAATCTGTTTGATTTACAAAACAACATATACATTGTTACTCAAAAAAACAACAGGCTCTTTACAAAACAACTAGATATCAGAGTTATGATCAGTCCCAAAATTCCAGTTTCATCTCTTTAATCCACATACCAGGTTTAACCTGTAAAAAATTACAACAGTGAGGGATTAGCACAAAGCTAAGTGAGAGAATAGATATCACAAACATACAAGGCATAAAACCCAAACAACAATGCTCAAACAACAAGAGAACCGGCGGTGTTGCAACACCTACAACCAAATGCCGGCCAAAGCATAGGTTTACCGATAGCCCAGTTACAACAGACAACAATAATAGCACTTCTTGATTACAACAAATGCAAATCAAGACAATTACTAATACTGTATATCTCTAAACATAGGCCCAGCTGAATAACAACCGCCAAGCTGATCTCACAACGACGTCATGTATATATACAGAAAAGAGCAAACAATCAGGTGATATATCTTATACATCCAAGATATATATCCACTCACCGATATCTTCAGCCAACAAAGCAACTCAGTCTTTTCTTACTACTGAGTCTTGTCCCCAACTGGACAAACAATTATCAATCAGTATTCGCTTAATCAACAAACAATAAGCAAAATACTGAAATCAAACATACATGTACATATAATCACAAGTACATATCAACTCATGTATAAATAAACCAATATACCACAATTCACAATTACTCTTACTTACTGTAATCTTGTGAATTCATTCAACTCCTTAGCTTAGGAAATTCATACGTTCCTCTCATAAGCCAAGGCAACAAGTTCATGTTCTAAAATTGATCTTTCATATCATATGACACAATTCAGA
The DNA here is from genome assembly GCA_947179395.2 of Pulicaria dysenterica. Lineage (NCBI taxonomy): Eukaryota > Viridiplantae > Streptophyta > Magnoliopsida > Asterales > Asteraceae > Pulicaria > Pulicaria dysenterica. Next base: position 48,047,343 of record OX359293.1, read on the forward strand.
GCATAGGCATAGCTGGAAATTAGATAGTGTCCAAATCCGATATCATCAATTCCGATTAAGTCAAATCCGATGAAATCAAATCCAAGATAAGGCTAAATCCGATAGATCATGAAATCCGATCATTCAAACCCGAGCAAAGGTAAATTCCGATCAAGTCATCCAATCCGATCAAATCATGAAATCCGATAAACTCCAAATCCGATTAACATACAATCCGATAAAGCAACAATCCGATAAAAGTGTTAGGCATTTTACCAATCTGATTTCATACTTAATATCATACAATCCGATCGAATTCAAATCCGGTAAAATCATTAAATCCGATCATCAATCAGAATCCGATAGAAATGACAATCCGATAGACTTTAAATCCGATTAAAGAGTTAAGGCTATTTGTTCTGTTTTCTCGGATTCTCAACAATCCGATCAAGTTTTATCGGATTTCCCTTAATCCGATTCATTCAACTACGAAATCCGATCAAATCATATAATCAAATCCGATAGATTTAAAAATCATCCTTAACTTCAATTTTCAATCTGAATTTTAACATGCAACATCATATATGTTTCCAGAACTGAATTCTAATCATATATTGGTCATATTAACATCAATTCTAACATGCATTCATCCTAATTCAAAGAATTCATCAAACAAAGCATTCAATCGGATTTCCATATACATGCATTCAAAACCGAGATTAAACTTCAAGTAACAATTAATTCAGTTAATCTAACCTTTAATTGTTGTAGAACACTTCAATTATTCCAGATTACACAATCAAGATCAATGAAATTCCGATTCTTTCTTCTTTTCTTTGTTCTCGGCCGAAGACACACAAACACCTTCTAATTTTGCATGTAATGACAATTAAGTGGCAACATTTGGGATATGTAGGTGTCAAAGCCGACACCTCACAATCCACTCACACAAAGTTTAATTAAATAACTATTATCATAATTTAATTAATCAAATTAATTAAACACATAATCAAATAATCAACCAATTAATTAAAGTAATCCAACTTAATTACCTTAATCCTACTAGGCCGGTAAGGAGGGTGTTACAAATCTTCCCCCCTTAAGAAGATTCCGTCCTCGGAATCTCATCGCGCTCAAACAAAGCTGGGTATCGACTCCTCATATCATCTTCGGTTTCCCAAGTCAAGTCAGAACCCAAACTATGCTTCCACTTTACCAAAACCATCGGTATCTGTTTGTTTCTTAACTTTGTTACTTTACGATCCAACAACTCAACAGGTTCCTCAATCAACCTCTTGTTGGAATCCACACGTAGATCTTGTATCGGTAACACTTGTGTCTGATCCTCAACATTGCACTTCCTCAAATAACAAACGTTAAACGTATCATGAATACCTGCTAATTCATCTGGAAGAACCAAAACCACTGTCTGATCATTTACTATCTTTCTGATTCTGAACGGACCAATATATCTAGGAGCCAACTTCCCTCGTTTTCCAAAGCGTATCACACCCTTCCATGGAGAAACCTTTAAGTAGACTCGCTCACCCTCAACAAAAGTCATTGGTCGACGACGTGGATCAGCATACATCTTCTGTCTATCTCTTGCTGCTTTCAACTTTTCTCGAGCCACTGCAACTTTATCTGCTGTGATCTGCACAATATCTGGCCCAACAAACTGTTTCTCTCCTGCCTCTAACCAACAAGTAGGAGTTCTGCACGGTCACCCATATAACATCTCATATGGCGGCATTCCAATACTGGAGTGGTAAGAATTATTGTAAGCAAACTCAACCAACGGTAGATGCGAATCCCAAGAACCTCCAAATTCTAACACACATGCTCGAAGCATATCTTCCAAAGTTTGAATCGTTCTCTCTGATTGGCCATCTGTCTGGGGATGGTAAGCTGTACTCAAATGAACTCTACCCCAAAATTACGATGACTTTATAGCCCTATCATAGTTCCCACCACGATAAGTAGTCATGGATGACGTTTTGAATAAACCTAGTTTATTCCTGGATAAACCAAAACATACAAAATTGTGAAGAACAATGAAACTAATTTCTACACCCTTCCATATTCCTCCCTGGAATAAAGATGCATAATTTCTACCATTTCACTGACTCGATTCACGGTGTCTATCTGAATTACTCATTATTTTACATTTGTAACTTATCACGGATTACAAAGAAAATAATATGATCATAAACCTTAAAACGCAAGACTAGTACTATGAAGTACTCTTTCTTGGTTTTGCTAGAAATCGTTTTTGCAACCTAATAACAAATATAGACTTACTTGTTTTATAAAATTCCTTAAACTTGGAGAAAACTGGAAATAACTCCAAAGTTTCTGATTTTACAAAATAACCTCCCTGTAATTAAAAACTTTAATTACATTTGTAGATAAATTAAATCTTACTAGATTTATCCATTTGAAACGATAAAACTTTCTTACACCTACTTGTAAGAACCTTGAAATTAGATTCCCTGTGTATGCCAACACTAATCTAATATCATTACTAAGAATATTAGAGAACATCCTGTTTTATCATTTCTCACGTTAACCAACCAATATTATTAAGCTGACTCACTGAACATTTTAGAACGTATATAATTTCTATTTAAGTCATAACTTGACTCAAAAAACTTGCAATGATATCTTTATTGAATAACTCTCAATAAGTCATGCATTCCTTGGATTAGTTCTTTCTCAAGAACTTACTGATTTAGATAACTTCTAAAAGCATCCAATAATTATATACTTTAAAAGTTCAAACTTGTATTTATCACACTGGTTAAAAAACAACCTTTTATTAACTCTGATAAATACATTAGTCAGGTGCTCCCACTATCTCTTATGATAAAGTGCATTCTTTAAAAACATCCTTTTAGGCCTTAGTCAAAACTTGACTACCATGCCTAAGACTTGTGTTCCAAACACATGTTATAAAGAACTTTAGTTTTTGCAAGAAATTTGTTTTATGAAACCAAGAACTTGGATCTCCCATATATCCATCTTTCCAATTACGGAAAATGGTTTCATTAAACTTACCATGATCACAAGTATGAAACACTCATAATGGTATCTTAAATTTCTTTCCTTAAAACATTTAGTATAAAACTCCCTTGATTATAATAATCATTTTTATACTTTCTTAAACGTTTTATCAAAAACTATTTTACTTAGAAATAATAACTATCATTTCTATTTAGTTCAAGACTTTGAACATTCACTTTTCATAAATAACTTAAACACTTGTTAAATTAGAAAAACTATCTAATTTTATAAACAATACTTGTTTATTTAAGCGTTTGAAAAAGTGGAGCCATCATTTATATAACTACAACAAATCATAGCATAAGATTATTATGAATCACCAATCAAGTCAAGACTTGACTTATTGGTATTCTTTTAGTCACAACTGGACTAATCCTGATTCATAAAATAAGAACACGTGCACGGATATATAACTAAATAATTAAATTTCCATAAACTCAAAAGTATTCATAAACCAACAATATAAAAATTGTTCAAATAAACTTTAAGAGTTTAATAAACTAGGAAATGTAAATATTAATAATATCCGCATGTTGCATGTGTGATCTCCTCATGCTGGGCCGTATCACTTTCCATCCCCTCCTGCAATAAACGATTGCAAGATGTTAGAATACTCGTAAAACTTTACAAGTAGGAAAGTGACAAAGAAGCTGATCACGCAATACCTGAGGAGCCAAACTTGCCTCCTGCCTCGTGACCTTTCGGACAATCTCGTTTCCAATGTCCGGCCTCGCCGCACCTGAAGCACCGATTCTCTGTCCTTGCCTTGTTTGACTTCGGCTTCTTGCCCTTGTTGTCGTTATTAGCCTTGGGTGCACTCTGGCTGGGCTGGGCCTTGCACTTTCCCTTTCCCTTTCCGTTGCGCCCCTTCCTCTTCTTACGTCCACCATGTCCCACCATAAGAATGTCCTTAGACTTGGTCCCGATACTCTGCTCAGCAGTCTTGAGCATGGAGTGCAACTTAGCCACGGATTTCTCCATGTTGTTCATGTTGTAGTTGACTATAAAAGGCTTATAGTCATCTAACAACGAGTTAAGTATCGTATCCGTTGCTAGCTACAACGGTACTGGGTGCCCGAGTCTCTCTAGGTGGTCCATGTAACCTTTCATTTTCATGACATGGTCACTGACCGAGGTTCCCTTAGCCATCTTGCACGAGTTAAATGCCCTAGTGGCATCGTAACGCTCCGTGCGGGCTTGCTCCTGGAACATGTCCCTCAGCTGGCGGATCATGTCATATGCAGGAGTTTCCATCATGCTTGATTGCAACTCTGGACTCATAGTTGCAAGCATGAGGCAGCTAACATCCAAGGCGTCATTGGATCGCTTCTGAAAATTAAAACCCGGTTTAATTAGTAATTGCAAATAAACTTTCCAACATATATCATTAAACCCATAAACAATATATATTAGACCTAGGACCCATATTTCACATACTTGACGCAAGGTTTGGGCACTTCCCGCCAAGTCATGCTATTTCTGGTAGGTAACACCCTGTACCAATCGTACCTAACTGATACGCCTCCTAGAACCTCGTAGAGCACTTAGACCCAGTCTAGTATGTTTAACTCTACTCTAGTGCTTTTTGGGTCGGGACTCCCGATTATCACCAAAATAGATCGCACCACCTAAGACAACATGAATTCTGGCCGGGACTCCCGATTATCGCATAATCTTTCATGCCCTTTCCCGCAATGGTTTGAACCCGGATGCCCAAGGTTTGGGCCCTTCCGACACCCGAGTACCGTTTAACAGTCAAGGTGTACCATTAGGTGGGTAGCACACTGATCTAAGATTTTTCTTGGGTTTTAATTAAGTTCAATAAAAAACTTAATTTTCCAGTTTTTGAAAAACCATTTTAAAACTAACTGTTTTAAAAAATACGATTTATATGTGTACCTGAACTAGGTGCACAAAACGGCTTTTATAAGTTCCAAACTTATAATCTTGACAAAACTTTTAAATTTATAAAAAATTTAATTAATACGACTACCAGACTGAAGTCATATTCTAGTTTGTCATAGAACGTGGTTTTTCACTGTTTAATAACAACCTGTTATTAAACTCCTTTTATTTACCATCACACGCATGTATATACATACTATATATATATATATATATATGAAAAGCAGTAAATAAATCACAACCACGCAGATAATAAGAGTAAGCAAATAAAGCCCTATAGTTTTGCCAACTAATCCTAAGGTCAATCCTAAGGATGAAATGACTTTGATTCGCCTTTCTTGATGTATTGCTCCCACTAGCCTTGACACCTCCCCGAAGTATCCGTGCAATGCGTATAGAACATCATTTTCTTGATCGCCTTCTTCAAGTCCATTTCGGTTGAGGGATTAAACTATCACTAGTCTATTACAAATACAATATTGAATGTGGTTGTAAGTGGCACGCAGGCCTCCCCTAACCAGTACAAAATTACAATTAAGAAAGAGATTGTAATTGGCACGCAGGCCTTCCCAAAACCAAAATAAAAGAATAAATGAAAAACGAGTCCTAAGTCGGCAAAACTATAGTTATATGAATCACAACCACGCAATTTATATATAAGCACTATATATATAAAAGTCAACCACGCAGTTATAATATAAACAATAAACTGTGCTGTTAAACACACAACCTGATTTGTCTAAACTTCTCATTTATCCTTTTGATTAATACCTATTAACCAAAAATGAGAATTATGATCTTCTATTTTAACTTGACCAAAAAAAAATAACTTAAAGACTTGATCTTATTCAAAACTTGAATGAAATCCTCACATCGAGTTTTATTACTAGTTTTCCAAAAACTTAAAACCGACAACCTTGGTCAATTAAATACTATCTCATTTGTTTCTCCATTATATAAACTTTACCCCTTTTAGAATTTATTCAAAACGACTAAACTAGTCATAATAAATAAAAATCTAAAAAATATATATTTTAACTAAAACTAATTAAAATATATAATACTAGTTTATATAACACCTTATTAATTTTATAACTTAAAATTAATAATCCTTTTGTATTAATCCGGAAAAGCTATTTGGGCCGACATCTCCCATTAACCCGAGAAAACCCGCCGAGACCCTCTTGGGCCGAGAACCTCCTGGGCTGAAAACTCTTTGGGCCGTGAACCATCTGGGCCGCGAACTACCTTGGGCCGAAAAGCCTTGGGCTGAAAAACGCTTGGGCCGAAGCCCATTTGGCCCTTAGCGCCGCTAACTATCACCATTCAACATGGCGATGATCTCGGTTCCCGTTTTCCGATTAATACATTTTAAATCCTTTTAACCTATTAAACTAACTGTTTTAATATACTGATTAAAAACTGGATTTAATTCAAAAACCAAAAAATTATTAACTATTAATATCAACAAAACTTGTTTTATTAATAACTAATAATCCTAAAAACTTGATTTCAACCTTTTTAAACAAAAGTTTAAAAACTTGGTTAAAGTCTAGTTTTAAATAAGAAGTTTATTCCTTTTTAACCGTTTAAACACAAACCTGGTTTAAACCTAACTTGGTTAAAATCAAACCTTTTATAAACTTGATAAAAATAGAAAACTTGTTTTATCCCTATGGTTTTCGAAAACTTAAATGGAGAAGAATAAGATGAAGAAGATCATATAACTATTAAACAAACCAACAAATTAGATTAACTAGGTTTAACCGATTAAACAAATTGTTTAATTTAATCTTAATTCAATCTTATTCTTATTTAAAAAATTATAATCCTTTTAACCATTCAAACTTACTGTTTGAATTTTCTGATTAATAGGATAAAACTAATTAACCATTCAAATTATTTCTCATGTTATTATTTAAAACCTTGCTCTATTTTTTAATTAATTATTTCTACTATTAAATAGATCAGATACGTGATTATTATACAAATTAGAGAATTAAGTAAACGAATTTAGTAAAAGAAAATTTAGAATATCATTTACGTTAATTTTTGAAGAAAAATATATTTTTTCGTATTTTTTCTTTCTATTTTATCGTCATACCAATTGTCATAAAGTGTAAACAAATAATTTTTTGAAGGGTTTTGAACCTGACCAAACCACTTATGACACAAACTGGTCAATCCTGAGTTTGATTCCACTGGTTCAATCCTAAAAGCGGAACTGGATTGAACACAACCCTCTAAACCCCAAAAGGGTTAGGATCTTTAAAACTTACATTGATCAACATAGTTTCTTACAAACAATCCATAGATAAGGTTATAAGATTATACCTGAACAAAAACTTTAGGATTGCTAAAGATAGTCCACCACTACTGCACCTCCGATTGAACTGGCTGCTAGATCGCTACTGGATCACCAAGGCTTCAAGCAATCGAAAACCTTGTGTGTGTGTGCTTGCTTGCGTCGACCTCGAAACCAAGAAACACCCTTGGTGTTTCTTCTTGATCGTCGAAGTGAGAGAGAGTGAGCCGAGAGAGAGTGTGTCGACCGAGAGAGAGAGCGAGATCGAGAGAGAGAATGAGAGTGGTGGCTAGGGTTAATCCCTTGTGTCCCTTGTTTCAATCCTTAAGCCTTTAAGGATATATTTATAAGGATTAGATTGGACCTAAGCCCGTTTAATTAAAAGCCCACTGGTTTTAATTAAACTTTCAATCTCTTCACTTTGACCCCCTGGATTTTACTAGTTAATTAATTAACTATTAATTAACTTAGTCCGTTAAATATTAAAACTTAATATTTAATTCTCCTTATATAATAAATAACTATTTATTATTTATTTCCCTTATAATAATTAATACAAACCGATTAATTATTTATTTCTCTCTTTTCAATAATTAATACTACTGATTAATTATTTCGTATTTCTCTTTAATAATTAATCTAACTGATTAATTATTTCATTCTTCTCTTTAATAATTAATCTATCTGATTAATTATTTCTACACAGACAAAAGGTGAAATCCAACTGTTCTGAATTGGGTGTGTAGCAGTGTGACCCTTTAGTCTCTTATAACATTAGATACAACATGCCTATTAATTATATCTGCACATAATCTAACATTTTTTTCATCTCATCTCTTGATTTTTGTCTCTTTTAATAATCAAATAAGTAATACCACCGTAGCCATGACATGTATAACTATCATGACTGACTATCACGTCAGTTTTTCAACCTATAACATAGTCACGACTAAAGAGCCCTAATCACGACATGCATGACTAACAACGACGAAAAGCAAAAAAAAAAGGCGAAAGAGCCGTTATAGCTCATCACCACCATGACGAACATGTCGACCAACGAAGAGCACCACCATACTCCAATGACCAGTCGAAGACAGGAAAAAACAAGCTCGTCGTCTATGATGATGAGGAACGACTACAGATACTTAGTTTATAAGAATAAGTAAGAGAATAAAGTAGAGATTATAAAACGTTTATATTTTTTAAATCAAATTTAAGATTGAATCTATAGTGCGATCTTCTGACAGTCGCATAACCTGTCTTCAACTTTCATGCAGTGGGGTCGAGGAAAAAAAAGTATATACGTGATCCTTACCAAAACAATTTGGGTATCCCACGAAAAAAGAGATAAAAGTAAAAAAGTAGTTATCTTTTAGATTAGATATAAAAATTAATTATAGAAATTCTTTAATTTAAACCGACGGCAAACTCGATGAAGATTGCGGAGACTTACACACTAAGTTGAAAGATAATCTTTCCGTAATTATATATTCACATTTATCAGTAATTAAACAGTATTTTTTAATCATTTTCTGCCAATCTTTATGTTTATTGTTAGATCATGAGTAGCATATTCATAGAACTCTCCATACTCTGCTGTTATATTTGCGTCATATCAGCTTTTTCTTTCATACCCTTCTCTACCATCAAGTGGAGTACCACGCCACATCTACCCAAAAAGCAAAAAAAAAAAAAAAAATTGTATTCTGGTCGCAGGTGAGTGGGTTCGAGAAACCGTGGCCGAAGCCACCGGTTAGAACCCGCCTTGGGCGTACCGGTGTGGAAGACCACCCGCAGGCTAGCCGCTGGCCAACCCGCTAGGTGGTTCCTTGGCGCTACGCATAGCTTTATATATTTTTTAGGAAAATGATTTGTGATGTTAACATCAGTTAACTTAGGTAATGTTACACTCACAAACCATTTAAATTAGTAAATACTGAAATAATTAAATTACCCTTCATTAAATTATTTTATGAGTGTAAGACCACCTAAGTTAGGTAATGTTAATATTACATATCATTTTCCTATTTTTGAATAGCTACAATTAATAAAAAACACTTTAACAGAGTGGTTACTATTTATACTACTATATAAATCATTTAACTTTGTCTCTCTTTCTTCATTTTAAGGGGTTCTTAAAATTCAATCAAGACTACATCTTGACCCTCCATTCTATCCAAATTAGTCTCACCCACCTTATTTTTAACCATTTTAATCTCTATCCTAAATTACTTTAACTTTTCATTTATTTAATACTCTTCCACTAAAATACTCTCTCACACAACACAATTATTCATCAAAGCAACCAAATACTCAAGATCTTATTAACTTTTCCTCTTCTTATTTCATAAATAGAAATCTCTTTTCTTATATTAATATTATTTAAAATTTAATAAAAAGTTGATGGAAATAAAAGAAATAGAACAAAACGGAATTGGTGGTGAACAAAAACTATTTAGTGACATTGAGTTGTGCGAATAACATACCATTATATTAATAAAAAACAATATATTGCTAAACAGAAACTATTCACCGCCCTCGTATTACGTAAGTATAATGCTAGTACTTTTAAGTGAAATGTAGACCCGTCCGTCTTAAGGATGATGTGATCTAAAAGAAAATAATATATAAAATTAATTGTTTAACAAAGTGGTAGACCATATTCTAATTTTTTTATTATGAAATATTTAATTATACCCTTTATTTCTTTTACTATTTGGATTTTTTTAACAATCTTATTCGTTATTTTAATTTTGAAACCTTTCTCTTTTTTTCTTAAAAAAAATATTATGAAGGAATTTAGTTTATGTTAGACTAATATAAAAAATAAAACATGAATCAATTTGATTATAAGCCAGATGACGTGAATGTATAATAATTTTGTCAGCAAATTTCCAATCACAAATCTTAAAAATATTTTCCATTTTTTTATATTTTCCTTTAAATATTAGTTTATATATTTTGTTCATCATTACTTTCTTCCCGCGGCAATGCGCGAGTGTTAAACAACTTGTTTACACTAAATCTTAGTTAGATTAATTATTTCACGGAATAAGTTAATTTATCTACTAGAAAATCGTTGCTTTATACCCAACTTGCCTAAAACCAAGTTAATGTACTAAAAGACATCATTATTTAGTAATAATTAATTACCATAGCATTTTAATGTAACTAATCATTAATAGATTATTAAGTATTTATAAGTAATTATTCTATTTTTGGTCAAGGGTCTATGTAATTAGACCCCCTTTTAATTCTAGATTGACTCCCTAATAATTAACCCTTCAAATTTTATTAAATAAATATAATTATTACCTAATAAAACTTAGCTAGAATAATACTAATTTAATAAAGAAAAATGCCCAATCAAAAATCTCCATTTCTCTCTCTTCCTCTCTCTATCTCCTCAAATCCCTTTTTAAATTTATTTTCAATTTTCACTCCTTCTCTCTACTCTCCATCCCTCTCTCTCTCTCTGATAAATGATAATCACTACCGCCAGTCGCCGGTCGCCAATCGCCCATCGCCGACTTCTATGCTCTCCGTCACCACTGCCGGCCTTCGGCAACCTCCTGTCACCTCTCATTGATAGTGGGTTCAAACCTAGTCCCCCCTCTCTCCATAATTTGTGAGTTTTGTTTTATTTGAAATGACCCCTCTCTACTTTCACGTCATTTCCGGCCATAACAAGCATCATGGCTTCTTCTCTTGCAAGTGTGTAGATTTAAGGCTTGGTGTGTGTAAATCTAGAGGTTATGGGTGTGTGTTGTTACTTTCTCTCTCTATATATGGTCTCTCTCTCCACTGTTTCAATATTTGGTGGGTGTATGTATATCTACGGCTTAATGGGTGTTTTTTGGTGGCCGTGTATAGATTTAGTCTATCTCATCGGATCTTTTGGTGGAACTACAGCCGGAAGTGGCTGGATTTTAACGTAGAAAATTGTCATTTTTTTATTTTTTGTTGTGTAGCCGAAAGTTGGCCGGAAGTTGAATACCTTGCTGGACTATAAACCTTAATAGCTTAGACCATGAACATCCAACCCGGAGTTACCCTCTCAAACTCACTGGCACATCAGCATCCACATCATCCACACCTTCAACCCTCTCTAACCCATAAGACCATGAGCATCCAACCCTAAGTTACCCTCCCAAATCCACTGCCACATCAGCATCCACATCATCCCCCACCTTCAATCCTTTCTAACCCTCAATCCCTACATTCAACCCTCTTCAACTCACTACATTATTTATTAATAAGATATGTTTAAATAAGAGAGAGATAGAGAGAAAAAAGAAAAAGGGAAAAAAGAAAAAAAAAGAAAAGGGGTTGCAGGGCTGGTTGGGGAACTCTTCAAGATGAGGAACCCTCCTATGAATTATGGTGTGCTAGGGTTGGTAAGACCAACACGTGGCTACCCGTTCCCCTTATGCGCATGGTCTAAACCCCCATATCTAACCCTCTTTAACCCACATTAAATAATAATAAAAAAATATATTAATAAGAGAGAGAAAGAGAGAAGAAAAACAAAAGAAGAGAGAAAGGGAGCCCGCCGCTAGTTTGCAAACCAGCAAGGCTTGCAAGGGTTTGGAAGCCGCTAGGCGGCGATGATGCTGGTTGCTCAACCAGCTTCAACCTACGTGAACCAACTTATCAGATATGTATGGTCTTATATGCATTTAGCTTTTACATTTTATAAAAAGTTGTGGAGTATGAACCAATAAAAAAACTCTGACAAGAATGTAATGATTAATGGGTAAACATATATAAATATAAGATACACTTAAAAAACAGATTAAACATTGGTCATATGTCTGAAAAAGTTGTAACAAATGACCAATAAAAAGCAATCCTACCTATAAAACAATAATTAAGAGGGCTATTCAGATAAATAAGGGGTCCAAATAGTATACAACCATTATGGTTTGAAAAAAATAATTACCAAGCTATGATATTTTTTAATTATTTCCCAAACATTTATAGTTTTAACTAAAATCTTAATATTTTCGAACTTTTGTCAAATTCTAATGGTATTTTTTTCTTAACCGCATAACAATCGTTTTGTAATTTTTATTGGTGTATATATTCAGTTTCCTTTTTATGTTCTTATTTAGTTTGTCTTATTTTTTGAAACTTAGCTACGGAGATTTATGAAATTCAGCTACAAATTTTTTTGTCACGAACAGTTTTAATTTTCTTAGTTAGTTCCTCTTTTTTTTTGAAATTTAGTTATGACCATTTATGTTTTTTTGACTCAAAACTTATGGATTTAATTCTACCAATATTGAAGAACAAAGATCCGTTAACCACCTAGGCATTCATGAGAATTAAACTTACCCTTTCTTTTTCTATTTACTGTAACTAGCTAAGCGACCCGTGTATCAACACGGAATTATATAAGTCAATTTAAAATTTATATAGTTTTAAAGAGTCATAACACGTATAGTAAAAATAGTTACAAAACATAGATAGAAAAATAAAATCTCGTAAGAAAATAAGAAATGAATAACCATTACAGAATTTTGATATCTATACATAAGATTGCCATTAAATTTTCTGTAAAACCTTTTTATAAACAACATTCACGGTTTTATTAGTATGGTTTCCTTCATCATCGCAAATTAAAACTTTTAACCAATCCTTACTTTCACTCGAGAAACCGTCACATATAACTATCCATGAGTAAAAACGTGTATTTTTAATACTTTTCATAAATACTCTTTATAAGAAATATAAAGTTACATTACACGTGTAAAAGTTTTTAGTATAATATTAATGTGTTTCTCGTGATGGAGCTTTATTCCGACATTGTAAAGACATAACTATAATATTATTGTCGATGTTATAATATCAAGTGCTTTAAATACATTTTTATTAGCCAAATATATATTTGAATATTTAAAATTGTAAACTAACTTTATTAAAAGTTAAATAATGATGACATTCATTTAAGTATACGCAAATTAGATCGCATAAAAATAAGATTCTAACATAGAATATATTATGTCTATACATACGTAAATCACTTAAGTATAATTTATTGTTCAATTAAATATAATTGAAAACACGAGATCTCACTGAATTCAAATATCTATGTAATAATAACTTTTATTTTATGTATCAAGGTATTAGTTAAAAAATAAGAAAACTTAGACAATTACTATTTTTATATAAATTTTCAAGTTGTATGTGTAGTTACAACATGACAGTTGTTTCACTACCCAGTAATTATGTAGAGTTCTAGTTTCTGAAGTGTTATTTTACTCACAACTAACAATTAATTTTAAAAAGCTCTAACGGTAGTGGTAGTTTTGTAAACAACTTTATGCCGTTAACCATTAGTTATAGTATACTTTTAATTTTTTTTATCGAAATACCAAGAAATCAGTGATTATATCGACTACATTATGTAGAGGGAATAACTATAAAAGACGAATAAAATGTCCAATAACTACTTAGATGTTGACAAAACAATTAAATTATACTAATTTTTAAAAAACCTCATATTCCGATAAAACTTATATCAAAACGTACATAAAAATGATACGATTACAAATATATAATTATTTTTTCTCAAAACAAAATATATTTGAAGTTATTAAACATAATTTTCAAATAACTTATAATTAATTACATTAATATACAATTTTCTTAAAACCCCCTCACATATTTCATACTACCCCCTTAACAATTTACATTCTACACCTTCCAATTAATGTAATTATGCAAAAGTAATAGATGAAGACTTAGCATTTGAAGCCCCATGTGATGTCATAATGCTTTTATTATCCATTTTTTTAATTTCTTTTTTTAAAATGAAGGGTTGTGATTGATGGAGAATTTATAGGGAAGGGGAATGATGATGTAAACATCATTTTCTTTTAATAAGGATATAAGATTACAAAAGAAAATGACAAGCATGTAAGTAAGTACTCTTATTTACATATTTGAACACAAATGTTGATTAATTAAATAACTCTATTCGGTTATATTTATATAAATTACATCGGTTGTCTCAATTTTATTATATAAATGTAACGAGTGTCATGAACCAAAAAGTGGATAAGTTCTTTTCTATCCATCAAATCGTTCTTTCATATCTATCTATCTATCTATCTATCTATCTATCTATATCTATCTATCTATCTATATCTATATCTATATCTATTTATCTATCTATATCTATATCTATATATAAAAGGCATGCAAATTTTCCAAAATTAACCATAAATCGAATCTTAATTAACCAATCACAACCTTCAATTTTAAAATTATTCCATTCTCAAAACAATTTTGGAAAGATTAAAAATGGCGGATAGGAGAAATTTGAATTCAATTTTAAATCTATAGGGAGGGGGTTAGATGAAAATTGTGAGGGAGTTTTATAAAAGATATGAGGGGGTATATAAAAAGATATGAGGGGGTATAAAAAATTATATACTAATGTAATTAATTATAAGTTGTTTATAAATTATGTTTAGTAACTTGTAATATATTTTGTTTAAAGAAAAAATAATTATATATTAACGACCGTCTCATTTTTATTTACGTTTTGGTATAAATTTTATTGTAATATGACACTTTTTTGAAATTAGTATATTTTCATCACAAAAGTGATATTTCATTTACTGCATTATTTTTATTTAAAAATTCTAATATCTCAAATACACTTTCAAAATATCCGTATGTATACGGTTCAATAAACTAGTTAACTTGTTAAGTATATATTATTATCTATTCTGATTAATTTCATAAAATTGGAATTAATATGATTATATTAATCCTGAAACATGAATTCTATGTATGGGTTTTATGGTCCTGACAGTTTTATAGTTTGGTATAATATGTATTAGTGTTATTTGGTTTTTATTTTGGTTAATAATTAGTTAAATTTACAAAATCTTTTAAAGAAGGTTTGAGTTTCGTATAAGATTCTAAATATGACCTATACATAGTTTTTGATGCAGTTGCTCACGGAGCATTGTAGCGTATGTATACAACCTTGTTGAATAGTAAGAACCAAATGGCTTAAATATTATATGTATTGCATTTTATCTAAGATTGTGAGTCTAAGTCACGTGGTAGACAAAATGTATATATAAATTTACGATTTGTATTAGGGTCTATGTGTTGTTGTATACAATAAACGTTAAAAAAAACTATAGTATATAATGTTAACTAAAAAACAGACACGAAGTAAAGTTATTTGCTTACAATGAAAAAATTATAACTCTTTATGATAGAATGCATAGAGAGGAAATTATAACATAATTTATTATTAAAATCTTTGTTTTGTTAACGTTTATTGTTTTGTGTGACTTAAAATATGTATTCTAATGTGTAATTGTTGGTCCTATGGTGAGATTATCAACAAACAAGTAATGTGTAGAAGGGGGGATGAATACACTTTCTGCGGAACTTATAATGATTAACTCATCCTTAGAAGTCATAAGAGTTAGCTAGAACTTATTTAGCAACTCTGTTGAGATGACTCAGTCTATACGCTGAGTCACTCAGCATGAAACACATCAGGCTGAATACTCAACCTATATCTTAGGTGAGATACATAGCTTATCAAACATATTGATAATCTTACTAAGATATAGTCTAAGCTGATCGAATATGTGCTTAGCTTATATTAAGCTTGTGCTCAGTCTGAAACACTATAAGTGCTCAGTCTGATCAAGCCTCATAATTCTGTTTAAGTTATATTTAGAACACATCTTACAAACTTAACTTTGTCTCATCAAATTTCAACTGATGAGATCATTTGACCAACAAACTCCCCCTATTTTATGATGACAAAACCATCAAACAGTTCTTAAGTTTGTTTAACAGAATTATGTTTTAAATCTTAAACTTATTAAGATTTTATATTTGAACTAATCAAAGATTAATTGAACTTATCAATTATAAGTTGAACAAACCAACCAAACACATTAATGAATAAGAACTAATCAATTATCCATTCAAGCTGAACTAATCAGACACAGTTGAACATATCAAAATACAAAATTTTTGATCACTCAGATCATGCACACTTAGTGCTTACAAGAATTAGAACTAATCTAATATTTACAATAAAACTAATCTATTCAGGATGCAGCTCTTCAAACTCTTTAATCTCCTTGTTGATTTCTTTAAGAAGTTCTTGCAAGTTAGGCAAGTGTTGAAGCTGATCCTTTTTTGATCTTATTGCTCTGTTTATTCTGTATCTGAACCTGGCAGTTTGTTCAGTCTTTTCCACCAGTAGTCTCAGAGCAAACACCTGAGATACCCCACATGTATAGATACTTGCATCAGACTGGAAGCATTGTTCACCTTTTCTATCCAAGTACATAAATCCTTTCTGAGGCTTCTCCACATATGTATTTTCTTTAAACTCCATGCCTTCAGGAAGATCCAGACTATACTTGTTTGCATTTTCTAATCCAGCTGGCTTTGTTAGCTTCTTCTTTCCAACTTTATGAAAAGAAGTCTGTAGGGTAGCTATCTCAGACCTGGGTATAATTTCCATCGCATCAGCTCTTGCAAGTAGCCTTAGGAGTTCATCCTTAACTTGACTTCTAGTAGAGGACTTTTCCATCTACCTAATGAGTATGGCCACTTGCTTCCATTCTTTATATCCCAGTTTGTGAAGTTGAGTCAGCTCAAGAGAGGGTGTTTCACCATTTCTTAATACAAACTCTAGAATGATGATCCCTTGAACTGAGCTCAACTTAAGTGAATTAATTTGAGAAGAGAAGTAGGTCCTTGTATAACACTGAGTTATATCTTCCTCCTCAGGTTGATTCTGAACAGGAAGTTCTACTACTTCTTCCTACTTAGGCACGATAGGCAGTTTGAGTTTTGCCAGTTCCTCATTCTGCTTTCTGATTTGCTCAGCCCAGGCCTGTTCTCTTGCTTCTTTCTCATGTGATAATTCAGCTTGTACATCCATTTGCCTTCTTCTTAGTTCATTTATTGACATTCCAAGCTGGTCAGCATCCTCTTGTTCCATCCTCCTTACTGCCAACAGAGAAGCTCTTTCTTGTAATGTCATCTTGTCTGCAGAGTCTTCATCTGAGGCTGACTCACTAAGAATCATCTTTCTTCTTTTCTGCTTGGGGGTTCTGACTCATCTGAGCTGACTACTACTTGTCTCTTGCCTTTAGCTTTTTCAGTCAGCTCAGTCTTCTTTTCTTTCTCCCCCTCAATCTGATCTGCTCCCTTAGCTAGTAGTAACAAGGCTTCAGCTTGGACAGACTCAGCTTCAGCCTCTTGAACCTTCTCCCCCCTTTTGTCATCATCAATAGGGGTTGAAGTCTGTTTTTCGGATAGGGCAGTAACCGCAGATTTTAACCTCCGCACCTCTTCATCCAGAGAATCAAGAATCTGCAACATATTTTTCTTTGTTTGTTTCCTCTTGAGGTGCAAGGTCTCAAACTGACTCTTAAAGAAATGCAGTAGGTCATCCAGGTCAGCTTAAGAAGGTTGGAACTTGGGTACATCATTCAAGGGTTGGTGTATACCCTCAAACTCTTGTGCACCAGAGTTTAGACCTTGTGATTCATCTTGGTATGTAGATGAAACATTGATAGGTCATGCTTGTGGGTGTGAAAAGAGCCTCGAGGTTGACACCTTAAGAGTAGGCATCTCCCCCTTAACTCCTGCCGGTGGAGGAGTTAGTGTGACTTCAGCTCCAGTGATACCTTTAGGAACGGTACCATTTTTGGCAGTTTTACGATTATAGGTTTGGAGATTTACCTTGGCAGTAGTGGGCACACCAAGGTTGGTTGCAGATTGGAGTTGAAAAGAAGGTGGAGGAGATGGGTTAGACTGTGTTGGGTCTACCACAGTCTTATCTCCAAAGGAGAAGTGAGAAGAAGTTGAGAGAGGAGGAGTTATACCTTGTTTTGGTCGTGTAACGAATGCAGACTTTGAAGAAGACTTAGAACCAGAGGGAGAAGAAGACTCAGCTTGAGCTGTCTGTTCAGCTCGATGATCTAATTCAGCTCCAAATGCTCCCCCTTGATTCGACTCCTCAGCTTCACTTGCTGATGAAGCTCCCTCAGCTATCAAAAGCATAAGATCACTAAGACCCTCCTGCTCTGGAAAGATGTCATTATTGAACATCTTTAAGCTGATGCTGGGGCAGGGAACACATCCTGTACAACTTCATTGTAACACCCCCTAAACCGGCCTAGAATAAGTAAGGTAATTAATTAAATTAAGTTTGAGATTTAATTTAATTATGTGGATTATTTGTTATAGTACATAATTGAAATAATCATATAATTGTTATTATGTAATTATTATTTATGTGATTTATTTGTATTATTTAAATTATTTGTTTTATTTATTGGCTTTATTATTTTATAGAAAGATATTTTAATGAGTGGGTATGGGGGGTTATGTAGTACAACACCCATACCTCTTAGCTTGTAAGAGTGAAAGAAGAAAGTGTTGTGTGTGTTTGTGTGGGTTTCGGCCGAGAAAGGAGAAAGAAGAAGGAGAAAAGATCCAACAATTTAATCTTAGATCTTGCATGCAATTTGGGTTCTGAATTCGTAACAATATCAAGGTTAGATTACTGTATGGTAATTGTTAATTGTTGTTTGTATTCGGTTTTGAAAATATATGTATATTTATGAAATCCGATTGATGCTTGGTAAATGATTTGATAATCATAGGATGCATACATGTTAGATTTTATGAATTATATATGTTGTTTATATGTTTTTAATGCATTCTGGAAACATAGATTACATGTATGCTTAAAATCAGTTTAGAAATGAAGTTAGAATTGATAATGTGTTGAGTTATAAAGGACTCGGAATTTAGAAGGTTGAATGAGTCGGAATTGAAGTATGAAGGAGTCGGATTCCGCCTCTTTACCCGGATTCCGACTAGTTTTGCTCAGAAATAATATTAAGTCGTGATAAGCACTCGGATTCTGATTATGTTAGATGTGCCTTTACTTTCACTCGGATTCCGATAGGACTTTTGCTCGGATTCCGATTGTGTTTATCGGATTTGAAGTTTATCGGATTGTATGACTTGATCAGATTTGGCTTTTATCGGATTGTGGATTATCTTGGAATTCGATTGTTTCGGAATTGCCTTTGCTCGGATTTGGTTGATCGGTTTTCATGTTTTATCGGATTTGCCATTTCTCGGATTTGATATCATCGGATTTGGCCCAATCAGATTTGATCTTGTCGGATTTGAACACAATCGTATTTCCCAACATACCTATGCTTGGAATTGATGAATATTGTGTTATGGAAGATAAACTCTTGAATGATTTGAAGATAAACATGAACTTGTAGCCTTGGCATGTGAAAGGAATGGTATATTTGTTTAAATGTACTTGTTGACTATGTACTTGTAGATTATTAGTACATGTGAGATGTTGATTTATGTACTTGTTGAGTTTATGTACATGTTATGTATTTTGCTTATTGTGGATTGATTAAGCCAATACTGATTGATGGTTATATTCTCAGGAGGTGACAAGACTCAGTAGATTAGATCACTGAGTGATCTGAGTTGAAGACTTTGGTGAGTGGATCTGTATCTTGGGATATGCAAGATATGATATCCTAATAGTGGCTATATCTTTGTTTGATCTGTATATAAGTTGTTTGATCTGTATACTTGTTGTTTGTTCGATCAACATAGTGGCTTGAGTTCAGCTTAGTGGCTTGTAGCTGGGTCTGTGCTTAGGGATTAACAGTATTTGATCTTGAGGGGCATTTGTTGCACTCAAGGGTGCCTGTGCTGTTGTCCAAGTAAGAAGGACTATCGGTAGTTAGTGGCATCACTACCGGTTCTCTGTTTGGTTGATGAGCAATTAAGTGTTTGGTTGATTACCTTGTATGTGCTTAGATGTTGGTTCCCTCACTTAGCTTTGTGCTAATTCCCCACTAGACTGTTTTGCAGGTACTCTGTAGTGAGTAAATGAAGATGCGGAACTGGGAATATGGACAGACCAACACTCTGATGTCCAAGTTTTTGTAAAGAGCCTGTTTTGTATTTAACACCGTAGTGGTGTTTTGTAATTATAAATCGGATAAAGTTGTAATTGTCATTGGTTTTAAATCTAATTATATGTAATTAGCTTCCGCACGCGTGTTAATATTATGTTTAAAAAGTACGGTGTTACATTCATAAAGCTGTTCTCCCAACTCAGCTTCCACCACCAAGGATAAGTACCTTATAAATGGTACATGGAGATCCCTTGGCGTCTTCACCACTTGGGCTTTGAGCTCGTTGAAGATGAGCAATGCATAGTCCAGATTTCTGGCATGTGTAGGTCAGCTGCATCTCGAACTCATTCACATGATCCAGGCCTCCTATCTTAGTGCCAAGTGAACGGATCACAGTGGACACCATGAAGCCCCATCCAGTAGGAAAAGTGGCCTTCTTTATGACACCCTCAGTCTGTGGGTGACCCATGTTGGGTAGGACTGACCTTGCCACTTGCCTAGTAACAACAGCTTCGAACACATCATTTTCAGGGAGTTGAAGAACTTCCCTGAGCCGCTGTACAGTTATGACAACTGTTCTATCCCCATTTAGAACAGTGCCAACGATCTCTCCCCTGTTCTGGTTGTAAGTGCAAGTGTACCAGAACTCCAGCAGATGTTGTGGAACAATATGGAGTGGTGCTCCCGAGAAAACGAATTCCAGGGGGCATTTTCAAATGTAATCCACCCATAATTCATATCCTCTGCCTCGTTTCCTCTTTGGAATCGTGAGACAGGCACGTTGATTGTTGATTCGAATCAACGGCACACCATTATTCTTCATTTGAGCACCTCTGACCATCCTATCACCGATAATAAGAACGGTTCCATCCATTGTTGAATTACACTGAGTAACTATTGAGTTCGCACTGAGCAAGTAAAAATTCGCACTGAGCGTTTTAGAAATCGCACTGAGCAATTTAGGGTTTGAATATGAACGGTTGATTGCACGAAGCAAGAGAGGTGTTCGCGAAAGGTATTTGAGTGTAGGAGAAGTTGAGAAATTAGAATTGTAAGTGTAAACCTCTGAATATCGGTTATGATCGATATATATACCTTTCCGAGGAGAGAGAAAAGTTACCGTTGGAATTCCCTTTTTATCCGTTATGCATAACAAATTTACGGCGCAAGGTGACAGTAATCGAGATGAAACTTATCATCTCCCAACGGTTAAATATGTAAAATAATATTATTAACTTACAACAATATTATTTACATTGTTGTATTACACCAATACACAATCGGTATAAAATGTGATTTGAGACCGACTCAAATACATAACGACTTATGAATTAATAACACATAGTAATTAAGTCATAGTTTGGACACACCAAACTGAGTAAACTAATCACTCAGCCTTAGTCAAGCACTCAGTTTGAGTTGATCACTCAGCTTGAGATTAAAACTCAGCTTGAGTGGAGCACACATCTCAGAATTAATGACAAATAGTCAATATTGTTTGAGACTGACTCAAACGTATATTTTAACTACACTAAGTAGTTAAAGCATGTTTGGAACTTACCAAACGTGTGAACCAATCACACAGCTTGAGTTAAGCACATAGCTCACACTTAATGAAACTTAGTCATTTCTGTTTAAGACTAACTCAAACTTGTGAACTCATCATTCAGCTTGACAAAATATTCAGTTTATTAAAACTTATTCATAAACCGTGTACTCAGCTTAAGACACTTAGTCTTTGTCAAACTGAAACTCAAATTCTAGACACATAGCTAGGGGTTGAGCATACCCAATTCACTTAGCAGATATATAAACCTCTTTTCATCAAGTGGTTTTGTGAAGATATCTACCAATTGGTCATTAGTGGAGATAAATTTGATGTCAACTTTACCTTTTTCCACGATGTCCCTGATGAAGTGATGTCTAATATCAATGTGTTTGGTTCTTGAGTAGAAGACTGGATTGTAAGTGATGACTATAGCACTTTGGTTATCACAGAAGATAGGAGTTTTCTTGAAACTCATACCAAAGTCTTGAAGCTGATGTTGCATCCACAAGATTTGAGCACAACAGCTTCCTGTTGCAAGATACTCAGCTTCAGCAGTTGAAGTAGCCACTGAGTTCTGCTTCTCACTAGTCCAGCTTACTAACTTCCCTCCAAGCATTTGACATCCTCCTGTTGTTGATTTTCTATCTAACTTTCACCCAGCATAGTCAGCATCTGAAAAACCAACTAACTTAAATCCAGAGTCCTTTAGATACCAAAGGCCTAGATTTGGTGTACCTTTAAGGTACCTAAAGATCCTTTTCACAGCTTGAAGATGTGATTCCTTAGGATCTGCCTGATATCTTGCACAAACACATGTAGCAAACATGATATCAGGTCTACTAGCTGTCAAATAGAGTAGTGAACCAATCATTCCTCTATAGGTAGACCGACATACAGACTTACCATCTGAGTCTTTACTCAGCTTGACAGCTGGTGACATAGGTGTTTTCATGGTTGAACTAGACTCAAAACCATATTTCTTTATCAAATCAAGAACATACTTGCTTTGATTGGTGAATATTCCATCAGGCTTTTGTTGAATTTGTAAGCCTAGGAAACATGTCATCTCACCCATCATACTCATCTTGTACCTTTTTGACATAATTTTGGAGAACCATTCACACAGAGATTCATTTGTAGAACCAAAAATAATGTCATCCACATAGATTTGTACAAGAATCACCTGTCCTTTACTCTTTTTGATAAATAGTGTCTTATCTATACTACCTCTGGTGAAATCCATTGATAGCTGATAATTGGACAATGTATCATACCAAGCTCGTGGAGCTTGTGTAAGACCATACAAAGCTTTGTCTAACTTATAGACATGATGTAGAAACTTTGAACTAACAAAGCCAGGAGGAGGTTGTTTCACATAGACTTCCTCATGAAGTTTTCCATTTTGGAAAGCACTCTTCACATCCATTTGATAGACTTTGAAGTCTTTATATGCTGCATAAGCTAAGAACAACCTTATGGCTTCAATTCTAGCAACAGGGGCAAAGGTCTCATCATAGTCGATTCCCTCTTCCTGTTTATACCCTTGTGCTACTAGCCTGGCTTTGTTCAGTCTCATCATAGCCTGGCTTTGTTCAGTCTCATCATAGCCTGGCTTTGTTCAGTCTCATCATAGCCTGGCTTTGTTCCTAACAATCACTCCATCCTTTTCCATTTTGTTTCTATAGACCCACTTAGTGCCTATAATTGTATGATTTTTGGGAGCTGGGACAAGTCTCCAGACCTTGTTTCTCTCAAACTTATTTAATTCCTCTTGCATAGCTTCAATCCAATCCTCATCCTCTAAGGCTTCTTCAGTCTTCTTTGGTTCCATTTGAAATAGGAAACCAAAGTAAGCATCATAGTTTGCTGTTGGCTTTGATCTTGTCATTACTCTTTCTTAAACATTTACAATTATTTGATCTTGAGGATGGTATTTGAGGAATTTAAATGTTGTAGTGGGAGATTGTGGTTCTGGATCTGAGTGATATTGAGGACTCTGAGGTGAACTTACATCCTCGGTCTCAATTGCAGCATTGTTATCAAACTGTTGATCACTAAGATCTTCAGTCTGAGTAACTTCAGCTCCAAAAGGATTGACGAACTCATCATCTTTCTCAGCTTGTGAGTCCTTTGGAGTTTGTGATAATTTCTTTGATGGACACACATCATCATCACTGTCATCATCCATGACATACATTGGATTTGACATTCTGGTTTCCTCAGGCTTTTCAAGCTCACTCAGACTGACCAAGTCAGCTTGTCTTTTATCAAATGAGACATGAATTGATTCTTCTATAGCCTTTCTCCTGGTGTTATACACTCTATAAGACTTGGAGATTGAGGAATAACCAACAAAAATTCCAAGATCAGCTTTAGGTTCCAACTTATGGAGCTGATCTCTTTGATTCAGCACATAGCATTTTGAACCAAAGACATGAAAGTAACCTATATTGGACTTTCTAGATTTATACATCTCATATGCTGTTTTGCCATGTCTTTTGACAATGATTGACCTATTCTGGGTATAGCATGCTGTACTTACAGCTTTATCCCAGAAATATAGTTTCAATCCAGCCTCACATAGCATTGTTCTTGCAGCCTCAATTAAGGTTCTATTTCTCCTTTCAGCCACTCCATTTTGTTGAGGAGTTCTGGCTGAGGAGAAATTTTGTAATATTCCTTTTTGTTCACAAAAATTTTCCAGGGTTGAGTTTCTGAACTCAGTCCCATGATCACTTCTGAGTTGCTTTATAGACTTACCTTTTTGCAACTCTTCCTGTTAGATAAAACTTATTATCTCCAGGGCAGCATCACTTTTGGCTTTAAGGAATATTACCTAGGTGAATAGTGAGAACTCATCTACTATCACCAGGGTGTACTTGTTGCCACTCACGCTTGGAGTACTTATGGGTCCAAACAGATCCATGTGCAACATATGCAGTGGGTCTGTTATTGAAAAGTTTTGCTTTGATTTGAAGGACCCTTTATGATGTTTCCCCTCTTCACAAGTTGAACACAATTTGTCCTTTACAAATGTGATTTTTGGTAATCCAGAGACTAACTCTTTATTGGATAGAATATTTATACTTTTGAAATTTAAATGTGATAATCTTTTATGCCACAACCAACTCAGCTTAGGAACAGATTGAGAATACAAGCAGGTTTCAGTATAGGGATCAGCAGAATTAAGATCAAGTAGATACAAATCTCTTTATCTTTTTGCTATTAATATAGGCTTACCCTTAGCATTATATATAGTTCCTGCTTTCTTCCTAAAAGTAACAATATTGTCTTCATGACACAACTGGCTGATACTTATCAGATTGTGTTTAAGACCCTTGACATATGCAACCTTCTGGAAAGTCACCTTGCCAGCATGCATCTTCCCATAGTCTTTAGTTCTTCCATGGGAGTTATCACCAAATGTTACTTTAGGACCTTCATCTTCCTGGAAATCACTAAGAAGTCCCTTCCACCCAGTCATGTGCCTTGAACATCCACTATCCAAGTACCATTTACTTGAACCTTGCACATGATAAGAGAACTAAACACATTAGTTTTGTTTGGGAACCCACTTCATGGTAGGTTCGGATGATGAGCACTTAGCATCTTCATCTTGTGGAATTGACTGTTCAGCTTGAGCATGTGCTGAGTCCTGTATAGGCTGATTAGCCTGTTCCTGTTCAGGCCTTGAGATTTCAATTTCACAGTCCTTGGCCTCATGACCTCTACTTCTGCACTTGTAGCATCTCCTTCTTCCAATGATTACAGGAGGTAGAGTATTTAATAATCCTTGTGAGAATTTGCTCTAAGTTTTAGGATTATATGTTGTGGATAACTTTTCAACTTTCTTTGCAAGCTGATTCACTTGATGTTCACTGACTTTGGACTTACCTTTGTCAGATCTTGGTTTGTTATCCTTTTGATTAGAAGCTTGACCAACAAACTTCTTTTCCATGACTTTGGACTTACCTTTGTCATGCTTTCTGGATTCACCAGTTTCAACAGTCTTGGACTTACCACTGTTGATCTCGTTGGACTTACCAATTTCGAAAACTTTGGACTTACCATTGTTGTGATGTGACCTCTGACTTACAGTGGTCTTCCTATTCTTGTAACTTCTCTCTAAGCCAGATAGAGAATGTTGTCTGGTGTGCAGCCCGCGTACGGGTATTTTTAAGATGATTAAAAGCTTTTTCACACTGGTGTTTTAAATTTATAAAATGGAATTACTAAATAAATACTACACACGACTCAGGCAAGTATGACCTGGTCAGTAGTAGTATAGATCGGGTAAGACCGAGTGTCGAACCACAGAGATAAAGTTTGGCAACTACTAGTATTCAACCATCATTATTGTTTGGTAATTAAATGATTAAAAGTTATTTTTAGATTAGGATTAATTATAGAAAATAGTTTACATAAACATAAATATTACAAACGGCTAGATAATCAAGGAAAAGATCACTCAGGCTTCAGAATCATCCTGGATAGTTATGGCAATATTTATATTAATTAAATTGTTGATGACTTGATAAATTGCAGTAAAGCACACATCATGCTGTTCTCTCTAATACTCACAAATCATATTATCATACAAATCATCCCTCGAGTTATCGAGCCTCTGATTGAAAATCAAACATAACATGTAAGCATATAATTAAAAATTATAACACAGATCCACTGAACCAAGTTCCAATCCAGCTACAAGATATATATTCTGCCAAATAATATTTCTTATAGCTTTCAGAACTTAGGTAAGTGTCAAAGTGATTGGGAATAAAGGTGCATGTGGCCGCTTGTCAAAGACATGTGGTCGCATGGACATACCATGCGGTCGCGTGACCCCTTTTTACAGCAGAAAATCATTTATGCACCAAGGATCGAACACGTATAACCTGGACTGTCATCCAAGGTTATAAGCAGATAGAAATGAGCACTATGTATTCCTGAACCCAACAAGACTCAAACCACGTGTTTTGGATTTAAGATCGAGCCTTACGTTATTTCCTTAAGACATCATCATGTTAAGTACTATTTCTAGTACTTAACACATTCAAAGCATGAAACACGTAAGCATGCACATAGAATCGTAGAGTTTTGATTCTTAATGCCATTAAGAGTTTATTTGAACCTTAGCATGCTCAAGAACACCTTTCCAATCCTTTTTATTCTTTTGTAGTTGTTATGATCAAATAATATACTTAAATACTTGAAACTTTTGTTAAGATCTTAAGCATGTGTAAAACCACAATCTGATGAACATAACCAACTTGTTATGACCTGAAATGATCAAAGACAAGTCCCAAAATTGCTTTTCAAATGACAACCTTGCTTGTTACACCATTTCTAGTGATAACTACACAAGATCTTGAAATTAAACCATCATCTTTGAATATGCATGGAATGTAACCTTTATGTTTTCACGTAAAAGATTAACAAAACATGAACATGAACATATTTAACATACAAACATGAATAAACACATTTATATCAATGATCAAAACATACTTTTTATATCATATCATCAAGGAAAGATTTATATTGCCATAACTCGGCCAAGAATCATCTTGGCCCAAGTGAAAGAGTTTAGTGACTCATTACAAGTATAATAACAAGAACAATACTAGGATACATATTAATAACAAGAAATGATTAGATTATACCAAGCAGTCTGCAAGCTATATACTCGTTCCTCTGAAGTTCTGAGCTTCACTAAGCTTCAAAGCCTTCGGGACAGGGATTCGGGAGTATTTTGAAGTAAAGAGACGTGTGTGTGTGTTTTTGGTGTGTGTTGTATGTTTCCCGTATGTCTCAACCTTCTGCCAAGAGCTCTTTAAATAGGCCTGATTCAGGGGTCCATGCAATCGCATGCCCCAGCCATGTGGTCGCATGGCATTGCGGTGGAATTTGACAAGACATCGTATGCTGCAGAGCTCGACAAATGTCAAAGCTAGATTCGGCCCTATCATGCGATCGCAAGCCCCTGCCATGCGATCGCATGGCTTCGCGGTGGCTTTTGACAAGACAACGTAGGTTGCAGAGATCAAAAAGTGTCAAAGTTAGATTCGGCCCTATCATGCGATCGCATGGTAGGTACATGAGGTCGTATGGCTTTGCAGTTTTCAACAGTTCTTTATTTTTCTTCAGTTTTGCACTTGTTTAACTCGAAATCTTCACTTTTAGTCTTTTTAACCTGCAATGGTGAAAACAAAGCATTTGGGGTAATAATTCGTACATTTCACATTAATTACGGATTAAATGCGAGGGTTTTCGGTGCGTAAAACATGTATAATTATGGATATATCAATCTCCCCACACTTAAACTTTGCTTGTCCTCAAGCAAACTCTAATGCAACTTTAAAATATCCAATGACTTAAATTAGTGCAAAAGTATATACTTCTGACATGAAAAGGTCTAAAGGCATAATAGATATTTAATCAGGGCAACGAGGACAAACTTCCATGTGAAAGATATGGCAAGATCAAAGCAAACTTTAGCACTTATACCTGAATTAAGACCAATTGTTTGAATTCATACCTCACCAGGTGGTCACTCAAGCACTCAATATGTATATCAGGGTATGTGTATAAGTGCAAAAAATGCAAGATTTGAGACTAAGATTAGCATAAGCTTGATCAAATATCAAATCTCCACCAATTAACATAAACATATGCAAATATCAAGAGGTCTTTATTTGGGTTGTAACGTCGCTAAGGTTTTTAGGGTAGGAATGGGAAGATATAAAGGTGACTAAAACAGAATTCAGGAACCAAGTTAATGCTGCTTTATTTTTGTGTTGGATCCACAATTAATCCTATGAATCCTTAGGATTGGTAAAATCTTTTAGATCCTGTAGTTTCTATAGATCAAGACAGGTATTTGTATGAACATGAATTTAAACATATTTTTGGTGAGAATACAGTTCATCAAGCTGCAGTGGAATCAGAATAGTCTGAGTGATGGCCAACACCCGGATAACTGACAAAAAAAACTACTACTCAATGTATGATAAGCTTCAAAAATAGCCAAGGAACAGCTAATCAAACAACCGATCTTCTCATATTTTTTTCTTTTCTATTTTTTTTCTTTTTATCGGTTTTTTGCGTTTTGTTTTTCTCTAAGCTATCTTTTTGGAGATCAAATCAGTAGTATGCAACATAATCGTTACAAATCTAAGAGGAACTCTTTGAATTTCATGTCCAGCTAATGCAGTGCATGAACAACTGAAGATCTGATAAAATCTTGTATAACAGCAATTAACGGTAAAATTGGTTCTGAAATCTTAAAAATAAGATAGGATTAAAACAAGTGTTATTATTGGGGGTTTTGAAATGAAAGGCTAAGGCTCAAATTGTGAACTAGGGGTAAATATATAAAAATTGGCTAAAAATAAAAGTGTATTGACTAAAATGGGTTATCCTAAATGCCTCTATTATTTAATTGCAACAGTTTAGTTAATGGTTCAGAAATGCATAGTTATGAGCAAGTTCTATAATCAAAGCACAATCTGCATATATATGTGGTAATTCTATGAGCTACTCGAATAAGAAATTGAAATGTTGTGGCTCAAATGCTCAGGAATTATAGTGTTGAGGTGTGGTTTGTGCAATTGAAGTCAAATATTAGACAAAACTCAAGTACTTGTGCTAAGCTAACTTCATGAAAGTTATACACAACAAGGTCCTCATAATGTTACTTGCTTATAATCTATCATGCAAGATTATCTACACATGTCAAAAAGGATATAAATTTGCGAAAAATTTGCGACAAAATTCAATTATAAGATTTTAAAGCATTAAGAGTTTTCAAGAGAACAAGACTTTAGCATGCATGTATATCCCCTTCCCCACACTTAAAATTGTACATTGTCCTCAATGTACAGACAATGCATGTAAACAGTGATGTAGTGTGATGTGTATAAGAAAAGAGATATGAAAACTCCCTGAATCGGTGTTAGTAACCGATTTTCAAAAGATATAGGCTCTGGACTTTCCCCACACTTGGATTGAGCTGCACTCCTTTGATATATAACTGTATAATCCGAGTGAAACTTGCAAAATAAGAAACTCAACCACAAGTGAAAAGCGAGAGTGTAATAATATATAATATGGCAACATAATCAAACAAAAGGAAGTACATAATGTTTGGATGTTATACAGATAAATCAAATAAAGCACAGAACATCAAACATCGTACAACAAGAATTAAACTAAAAAACAAAAAAACAAAAAAACTAAAACTAAAACTAACTATCCCTATCTACTACTGGGGCGGAGGCGGCAGTGGTGGTGTAGATGAAATACTGGCCCCAGTGTAGTAATCTCTCAACTGCTGAGGAGGCTCTGGAGGTACAAGGGTCTGCTCAGACCTAGGTAAAATGTCTCGCAACATGCTCGTAACATACTGTCTATGAGCCTCAGCATGTGCGTACTCTAGTTTCTACATCTCCTCCATCCTCTGGAGTCTACTCTCCATCGTAGCGATGCGTGGTCCCTGGTCTCGGGCATAGCCGAATCTAACAGCCGGCTGCCTCTCTAGACTGATCTCTGGCCGAGCAGGTGTTGCAGGACGATCCTCATCAGGGCCCTCATCATGGGCCTCCTTATCTGGCTTATCATGATCATCATCATCAACCAAAATCCTTCGGCCAGGTGGTATCCATCGTTGACGCAGATGGTCAAGTAGAACATACCGGTTCCGCACCATCTTCACTACTCTCATCCGAGCAAAAACCTCCATATCAATGGCAGTAGCAGGGGAAGTAAAAGTAAGATCCTCTCGATCCTGCTGAGTAACTATACCCATGCCCCTCACTAGATGGTAGACAAAACCATCACCATAAACAGCCTGCTTAACGCGCGACCTACTGATAGCAAACAGATGTTGGGCCAGGCACACGGCGATCTGGCAGGGCTGCTGATGAACAAAACAGTATAGATAAACCAGATCTCGGTGGGTAATGTTGCCCACTGAAAAGTCGGTGCGTGCAGATAAGCAATAAGCAGTGGCACGATGAAGAATGCGGAAAAGTGGATCCGGAACAGAACTGCTCTTGGGAATGGACACACCATATGCCCCACTCCCGATCTCGGACCATGCATCTAGATAAGAAAGTCCGTGTGGAAAATCAATAATACCCTCTGTGAAAGCAGGGGACTGCAGCTCATCTCCTATATATAGTCCCATATGTGAAGCAAACTCTATGAGAGATAATTGTCTCTCCGCTCCACATAATCTGAATGTGAGTGCATCCGGTCGATCGTAGTCCGTAAGGGGTGATACCAGGTGAAAAGTGGATAAAAACTCGATAGTAAGCTCAACGCACACCTGGCTATCAATAGTAAGTAGACACCTCCAATGAGATCCGGTAATGGCAGCAGCTCGTTGAGTAAGACCAACAGTGTCTAGCGAGTTCCAGTTCAGGTATCTCAAGTGCGCATATCCATGCTTGCGCGCTTGCTCTAACAGAAAGTCACGACCAGTACGATCCTCGTCCAAGTCAAATCGAAGATAGGGGTGCAAAGCATCATCCCCTGGGTGCTCAATAGACTCTGCATCAGGCTCGGGATCAGGAGCCGGGACTCTGGGTAATGTACGGGGGTCAACAGTCGGTGGCTTAGGAGATCTACGCAGTCTGCACGCCATAACTGGAATATACATATAGACACAAGTCAGGAGTGCTAACTATGATAAGAATAGTTCATCGATCGATAAGGAGTTGTTCTACATTGCTGGATTTTGAAAGAAAGTTGGTTTGATCAAAGATTTGTGCGAAAACGAAAAATAGCAGAAAAACATATGCATGCGATCGCATGTATAGGACATGCGATCGCAAAACAGCTGAATAGAAAAAACCCTGATCGAAACCCCATGCGGTCGCATGGGTTGATCATGCGATTGCATGATCGCGATAAACAGAAATCAAAAACCTAGGGTTTGATCGATCGATGAATACGCAAATATAAGCAACCTAAACTCGAATCTACGCATATAATCATGATCTACGAGTTATAAGGAACATTTTGATACCTCGTGTGAAGAAAATGGACCGGAATTATCGGAGAAATGCTCAAATCGCCTCAGAATTTGAAATTTTCAGTTAAGTCTCGTTTGGCTTAATAAGTTATACAACCCATGTTGATATGTTAAGATACACTCTATGACACAACGCGATAGATTGGGATAGAACGGAAGTTATGAAAAAGCAACTATACATACGGAAAAGCAAACGGAATGAAATGAAACAGAAAATGCGTGGAATGGAAACGGAAACCAGAAAGTGGCATCCGACAAGTAGATTGTATATACAAGTAACAAACTATTAGTACAGTGTGTAAGCGAAAATTTTA
Source organism: Pulicaria dysenterica (assembly GCA_947179395.2). Classification (NCBI taxonomy): domain Eukaryota; kingdom Viridiplantae; phylum Streptophyta; class Magnoliopsida; order Asterales; family Asteraceae; genus Pulicaria; species Pulicaria dysenterica. The sequence continues at coordinate 48,079,468 of OX359293.1, forward strand.
ACGCGATGAAATGCGGAGTGTTTTCCTGTCTCTCCAGACTGAATGAGAACAGAATAGAGAAAACATAAGGAGTGATACGGCTGTAAATTAGGCATGACTTAGGGTATTTTAGTGGGGCTTAGGCTCGAGTTTGCTTAATCGGAGACTAACCAACTCATCAATCATCGCTCTAGCATTACTATGAGGCCTGAAAGCTCTCTCGGCTTTTAGCTTAACAGGATCTTCCCGAAGAGCACTAACACACTCTGATTGAGAATAAGTTGGCCAATCCCTACAAGCTCCCTCATGAATCAGAGCACCACATTTTCAACACTTTCCTACATGTTTAGCACGCCTTTTAGCCGCACAAAGTGAAGTGCCTCTATGAAATTTGGCATGATTTTGATCTCTCCTTATATTTTTCTCTAGTCTCATGACAATATCACGCTGAATATCAGAAGGTAAGTGAGTGCGTAGAAAAAGACAAGATATAAGAGAAATTGATTCAACGGAAAGCATCTCCAGTTCTTTTAGGTCTGCCGGTAAAAGACCAAACACACTCGTTAAGGTGTAGCGAGGTGAAGTTACATTGTTTCTTTAGGTTCATCATGGATCTGGGTACCTAAATACTTTTTTAGATGGTGGCCATTGACCTTAAACGTAACTCCATCAGAGTTAGTAATATCAACAGCACCATGTGGATATACTGTATGCACTATAAATGGACCCGTCCATCTGGACTTCAATTTTCCTGGAAAAAGATGTAATCGAGAGTTGTATAAAAGTACACGATCACCAGTTTGGAATTTCTTGTCATTCAGGTGGGCATCATGAAATTGTTTCATCCTTTCCTTATACAACAAGGAATTGTCGTATGCTTGAATTCTGAGTTCTTCCAACTCGAGTGTTGGAGGCTCAATGATTGAAAGTTGTGAATGAGGCACTTTATCAACATCGAGAGTTTCGAAATTCCTGGAAACTAATGCATCTTTAGGATAACATCAGTAGTTGGTTGATACAGCTCAAGCTGCGTGAGGTCCTCTGGAAGAGAGCCTATGTCTAGAATCTGCGTGTCTAGCACGTCTTTCTCAGAAGAAACAGGTATGTAATCAAGATGATATTGATCAGAGATATCAACAAAGTACAGGGTGTCATCTTGAATAAATGGTTGCTTCATGGATTTATGGATATCGAAGGTAACAACCTGGTCAGCTACTCGAAGAGAAAGTTTACCATCGCAAACATCAATAAGAGCTCAAGAAGTAGCCAGAAATGGTCGTCCTAGGATAAGAGGAACATTTTTGTCCTCGTCTATGTCAAGGATAACAAAATCAACCGGGAAGATGAATTTATCAACTTCGACAAGAAGGTTTTCAACAATCCCCCGTGGATATTTCACGAATCGGTCAGCTAGCTGGATAGACATTTTGGTTGGTTTAGGTTCTAGACCTAGCTTTGCAAACACGGAATAAGGCATGAGATTAATGCTAGCTCCTAGATCGGCTAAAATATTATTGACATAGAGTTGTCCTATTTGACAAGGAATTGTGAAACTACCTGGGTCGGTTTTCTTCACCGGAAGTTTGTTTTGCAGGATAGCCGAGCATTCTTTGCTAAGAATGAAGGTTGACAGGTCTTCCAGTTTTCTTTTATTACTCAGCAGGTCTTTAAGGAACTTGGCATACTTTGGCATTTGAGCCAAAGCTTCAACAAATGGAATGTTGACGTGGAGCTGTTTGAAAAGTTCGAGGAATTTTTTGTAATGTTCCTCTATTTGTTCCTTCTTTAATCGCTAAGGATAAGGAATCCTGGGCTGATATTTAGGAATCGGGGGCTTAACTTGTGCGGTACTTGCTAGACGTAGCTTATTTTGCGCTTCGTTAGTTCCCTCGACTGGGACTTGAGTTTCAGTAGATTCTGAGTTTGTAGTATCTTTGGATGTGGCGGGGGTGCTTGGTTGATCAACTGGAGGCATCGGAGGTGGGACCATGGTGGTACCACTCCTGAGAATGATAGCTTTTACATTGGCCCTAGGATTGGCCTCGGTGTTACTCGGTAGCCCACCCAGTTGTCGTTCCAACAACGAGTTAGCTATTTGGCTTATTTAATTTTCTAGGCTTTTGAATGAAGCGTTAAGAACTTTCATGTCGTTTTCGTGATTGACGAAACGATTTTCGACAGTTGAAAAAAATCTGTCAAGTAAGCTCTCAATCTTTGATTGAGTCTGAACTGGTTGACGGTTTTGAGATAAACCCAAACCTTGTTGGGTTTGATTTTGCTGAGAAAATCCGGGAGGGGGATTACTACAAGTACCCGCTCCAGATTTCAAAGAGAAATTCGGATTATTTCTCCAGCCAGAGTTATATGAATTTGAGTACGGATTGTTTTGGGGTCTTTGAGTACACATGTAATCCACCTCTTCTGTAGAGGCGAAATTGTTTCCAGTTTGACAATCGCTACTTAAGTGAGGACGATTGCAGAACTCACATGAAGACTGCACTACATTTACTTTCATTTGGTCGAGCTTTTGGGATAAAGCTTCAACTTGTGCAGTGAGTAAGGTGACAATATCAACAGGGATGATACCAGCTGTTTTGGGTTTATTCATTCGAGAGGAATGCCACTGATAGCTGTTCATAGCCATTTTCTCAATGAGCTCATGAGCTATCTCGGGTGTTTTGTTAGTGATTGTGCCTTCTGCTGCATCATCGATCATTTGGCGTGTAGCCACTGTCAGACCATTGTAGAATGTTTGAACTTGAAGCCATATTGGTAATCCGTGATGAGGGCATCGACGCAGTAAATCCTTATATGTTTCCCATGTATCATACAAAGATTCTCCCTCTTGTTGTTGGTAAGATGAAATGTCATTACGAAGTTTAGCCGTTTTTGAAGGTGGGAAATATTTCTAAAGAAATTTTTCGGCTAAATCGTCCCATGTAGTGATGGAACCAGTAGGAAGGGAGTTAAGCCAAAGCTTGGCTTTACTTCTGAGCGAAAATGGAAAGAGGCGAAAGAGAATAACGTCTTGAGAGACACCGTTCATCTTGAACGTATCACAGATTTCGAGAAAATTCTGAAGATGATTATTTGGATCCTCTTCAGGTAAACCGTGGAATTGAACTGTGTTTTGAACCATTTGAATGATATTAGGCTTAATTTCAAAATTGTTGGCGGTGACAGGAGGACGAACGACACTTGTGTGTATTCCATTAAGAGTAGGACGAGCGAAATCTCCTAATGTTTTAGTATTCGGTGGATCTGGTGGAACCTCAGCCATATTGCGTATATGATTTTGAGCGGCTTGTCTACGTGCCAGACGTCGGCGACGTCTAAATTCGCGTTCAGGCTCTGCGTAAGGTTCAACGAACTCAATTGTTCAAGAGAGAACAAAAGAGATGATGTAGATTTTGCAAGGAAATGAAAAATACAAACTAAAGTACATGAAGAAAACACAATTAAATTACAAAAGAAAAAGAAAATGAAAATGAAACCATTGACCACTAAGAGAAGAAACGATTGCTTAAAAGTCTTTGTGGATAACTTTTCAACTTTTTGACAAAGGTAAGTCCAAAGTCAGTGAACATCAAGTGAATCAACTTTCTTTGCAAGCTGATTCACTTGATGTTCACTGACTTTGGACTTACCTTTGTCAGATCTTGGTTTGTTATCCTTTTGATTAGAAGCTTGACCAACAAACTTCTTTTCCATGACTTTGGACTTACCTTTGTCATGCTTTCTGGACTCACCAGTTTCAACAGTCTTGGACTTACCACTGTTGATCTCGTTGGACTTACCAATTTCGAAAACTTTGGACTTACCATTGTTGTGATGTGACCTCTGACTTACAGTGGTCTTCCTATTCTTGTAACTTCTCTCTGAGCCAGATAAAGAATGTTGTCTGGTGTGCAGCCCGCGTACGGGTATTTTTAAGATGATTAAAAGCTTTTTCACACTGATGTTTTAAATTTATAAAATGGAATTACTAAATAAATACTACACATGACTCAGGCATGTATGCCCTGGTCAGTAGTAGTATAGATCGGGTAAGACCGAGTGCCGAACCACAGGGATAAAGTTTGGCAACTACTAGTACTCAACCATCATTATTGTTTCGTAATTATATGATTACAAGTGATTTTTAGATTAGGATTAATTATAGAAAATAGTTTACATAAACATAAATATTACAAACGGCTAGATAATCAAGGAAAAGATCACTCAGGCTTCAGAATCATCCTGGATAGTTATGGCAATATTTATTTTAATTAAATTGTTGATGACTTGATAAATTGCAGTAAAGCACACATCATGATGTTCTCTCTAATACTCACAAATCATATTATCATACAAATCATCCCTCGAGTTATCGAGCCTCTGATTGAAAATCAAACATAACATGTAAGCATATAATCACAAGTTATAACACAGATCCATTTAACCAAGTTCCAATCCAGCTACAAGATATATATTCTGTCAAATAATATTTCTTATAGCTTTCAGAACTTAGGTAAGTGTCAAAGTGATTGAGAATGGTTTAAACATGAGAAACAACAAACTGAACTGGAATAAAGGTGCATGTGGCCGTATGTCAAAGACATGTGGTCGCATGGACATACCATGCGGCGCATGACCCCTTTTTACAGCAGAAAGTCATTTATGCACCAAGGATCGAACACGTACAACCTGGACTGTCATCCAAGGTTATAACCAGATAGAAATGAGCACTATGTATTCATGAACCTAACAAGACTCAAACCACGTGTTTTGGATTTAAGATCGAGCCTTACGTTATTTCCTTAAGATATCATCATGTTAAGTACTATTTCTAGTACTTAACACATGCAAAGCATGAAACACGTAAGCATGCATATAGAATCGTAGATTTCTGATTCTTAATGACATTAGGAGTTTATTTCAACCTTAGCATGCTCAAGAACACCTTTCCAATCCTTTTTATTCTTTTGTAGTTGTTATGATCAAATAATATACTTAAATACTTGAAACTTTCGTTAAGATGTTAAGCATGTGTAAAACCACAATGTGATGAACATGACCAACTTGTTATGACCTGAAATGATCAAAGACAAGTCCCAAAATTACTTTTCAAATGACAACCATGCTTTGTTACACCATTTCTAGTGATAACTACACAAGATCTTGAGATTAAACCATCATCTTTGAATATGCATGGAATGTAACCTTTATGTTTTCACGTAAAAGATTAACAAAACATGAACATGAACATATTTACATATTTAACATACAAATATGATTAAACACATTTATATCAATGATCAAAACATACTTCTTATATCAAATCATCAAGGAAAGATTTATATTGTCATAACTTGGCCAAGAATCATCTTGGCCCAAGTGAAAGAGTTTAGTGACTCATTACAAGTATAATAACAAGAACAATACTTGGACACATATTAATAACAAGAAATGATTAGATTATACCAAGCAGTCTGCAAGCTATATACTCGTTCCTCTGAAGTTCTGAGCTTCACTAAGCTTCAAAGCGTTCGGGACAGGGATTCGGGAGTATTTTGAAGTAAAGAAACGTGTGTGTGTGTGTTTCTGGTGTGTGTTGTGCATCTCCCGTGTGTCTCAACCTTCTGCCAAGAGCTCTTTAAATAGGCCTGATTCGGGGGTCCATGCGATCACATGCCCCTGCCATGCGGTCGCATGGCATTGCGGTGGAATTTGACAAGATATCGTAGGCTGTAGAGCTCGACAAGTGTCAAAGCTAGATTCGGCCCTATCATGCGATTGCATGCCCCTGCCATGCGATCGCATGGCTTCGCGGTGGATTTTGACAAGACAGCGTAGGTTGCAGAGATCAACAAGTGTCAAAGCTAGATTCGGCCCTATCATGCGATCGCATGGTAGGTACATGCGGTCGCATGGCTTTGCAGTTTTCAACAGTTCTTTATTTTTCTTCAGTTTTGCACTTGTTTAACTCGAAATCTTCACTTTTAGTCTTTTTAACCTGCAATGGTGAAAACAAAGCATTTGGGGTAATAATTCGTACATTTAACCTTAATTACGAATTAAATGCGAGTGCGTAAAATATGTATAAATATGGATATATCATTGTCTTTTGAAAGGATTTGGATTAAGCCTTTCTATGACTGAAGTTCTTTGAATAGGCTGAGTGCCTAATCTGTCTAGCACAGACTTACTATGCTGTTTAGATGTTGAGCACTCATTTCCATGATCTTTTGCCTTTACAAACATATTGTATTTAAGGTTTTGACCATGTTTCTTCTCTGAATCTAACTTCTGAGACTCAATCAGTTGTCTATCTTCCTCAGAGTCTGTACTTGCTATCTCATCCTCATCAGCTGAATAAGCTGCGGATTGATAGTCACCTCCAAGTACAGCTTGTACCTGTTTAGGATTTTGTTGGTTGATGCACTTTTCAGCAAGCCTTGATGACTTACACCAAGATTCAGTGACCTTTTGAAGTTGGTCAGCTTTATCCTTGGTTTCCTGAATTTCTTCACTTAGAAGTTTATTGACGTGTCTTTGACATTCAAGATCACATTGTGCCTTCTTACCAACATCAATGAGAGATTGATTCTCCTTAATCTCATCTTTTAGTTTAGCTATGTCAGCTTTGAGGTCTTTTTGAGACTTAAGGCTGGTCTTGAAATCATTTAACAGATAATAAAAAACAAGACCTTTTTCTTCATCGGTGTAGGATCCTAATCACTGAGTTTGTTGTTTTCCTCAGCTTCCTTCATGTCAGCTTCGAAGATTGATTCAGACAGACCGTAATCAACTTCGTCTATTTCAAACTCTTCATCTTCTTGAGCCATCAGACACTTGTCATCATCATCTGAGGTAGATGATTCTGTATCCCAAGTTTCAGCACAGAGTCCTTTTGCACTGGACTTGTCTTCAGGCTTTCCTTTCTTGAGCTGAGTATACTTCTTCTTGTACTTATCAGCCCTGTAAGTATTCTTATCAGCAACTAATGCTGATTCTTCCTTCTTTGATCTGCACTCAGCAGCAATGTGTCCCTTCCTCTGACAATTGAAGCACACAACTTTCTTGTGATCAAAAGAATTCTTTTCTTTGCCCCTGTCAGATCTTCCTCTTCCCTTTGAGCTCTTCAAACATCTGGCTAGCATGGCCATCTTCTCAGTGATAGTCTGAACATCATCAGTATCACCTGAGTCTGAGTCTGAGAAGTCAACTTGAGAGTCTGACTCAGTCTCAGATTCAACAACCAAGGCTTTAGAACCTTTCTTCTTTTTCTGTGCAACTAATGCAACATCAGCTTTATCCAAAGAATCCTTCAGTTGTTGTTGAGAAGTTCTCTTATGCTCTGTGATCTGTTCATGATTGAACAAGAACCCATAAATGAACTGTAGGTTATACATATGTAATGTTCCTCCAGCCCTCAGTGCTGTAGTTACTTCATTAAAATTTTCTAGTAACACATCCAGAAATTTCAGCACTAGGTCAGCTTCATTCTTCTTAATGCCTACACCTAGCAGGTCATTAATCAAGCAGTGAAACCTGGTAAACACATCAGCCAAGGTTTCATTCTTCTTAGAGAAGAAATTTTCATAGGATCTGTTCAGATGATTCTTCTTCTGCTGCTTGACCAGATCTGTGCCCTCATATGTGATACTCAGAGTATCCCAGATCTCTTTTGAAGATTGAAACCCAGTCACAGTATGCAAGATCTCATTGGTCAGGGCATTTGCCAGAACACTCTTTGCCTTGTCATCCAGATTATATAGTTTCCAGTCTTCATCTGTCCAGGATGCAACAGGCTTCTTTACTTCCTTTTCAGTTCTGTCAGTCTTGTCAGTGGACGTATCACTAACAACAGCAAAATCTTGGGGATGCTAGGTCCTTTAGTAATGACATCGTACATACGATTGTCAATGGATTTGAGGAAAAGCATGGCTCTGAAATTCCACATAGAATAGTCAGATCCATCGAATATGGGACATCCTTTAGCAGACATCTGGGGAAAGTTTGGTGAACTGTTGCTTGTAGACATTGTATACTTTCTCAGAATCTTGAACTTTCAACTTATGAAATCGTTCAGCCTGCTCTGATACCAGTTGTTGGTCCCTTGGTGAGATTATCAAGAAGCAAGTAATGTGTAGAAGGGGGGTTGAATACACTTTCTGCGGAAAATTGAACAAATCAATAAAAAGTGTTAACACACATCAAACCACAACAATCGAATGCTTTGCTTTTCATTAATAAGAAGATGATTACAATAACAATCAAGTAAGCAACACTTGATATGTAAACACCTAATGTAAATCAAATCTCCCAATCTCTCAAACTTTGCTATCTCTAATCAACTTATAATTATAGATACAGGACGACTCTCTAAACAAGATTTAATCACAGATTGAATACTTACCAACTTCACAACAGATGTGAAGATTCGAACACACAAACAAATTGGCAATCTGTGAGTTTCTTGATCATGTTGAACTGATAAACAGTGAATCAAGATTCATAACACATACGACCAATGTTGAGGTGAGACTTGAGTTTTGGCTCTGTAACTCGTTGAATAAAGTCGTACCTCTAAACTTATCAGGATGATAAGTATTTATAATCCTATTCCTACGGATCCTAACAAACTAGAACTAATCCTAATCTGCTAACAAACTAACGGATAACCCAGAATCTTGAATCTTGAATCTTCTTATCTTGAGTCTTCAATCTTCAATCTTGATTCTGGAATCTTCTTATCCTTGCCGTAGATATAGAGAGATAAAAGGAATTTAAAACATATTTAAATTCTCTTAAACTGACTTCTTTAGTCGGACTGAGTTGCTCAGCTTGAAACTCATCAAGCTGAGTTCTTCGAGAACAAACCCGAAAACAAACATGTATTAACACGTATAATGATGAACTCATCCTTAGAAGTCATAAGAGTTAGCTAGAACTTATTTAGCAAATCCGTTGAGCTGACTCAGTCTATACGTTGAGTCACTCAGCTTGAAACACATCAGGCAGAATACTCAACCTATATCTTAGGTGACATACACAGCTTATCAAACACATTGATAATCTTACTAAGATATAGTCTAAGCTGATCGAATATGTGCTCAGCTTATATTAAGCTTGTGCTCAGTCTGAAACACTATAAGTGCTCAGTCTGATCAAGCCTCATAATTCTATTTAAGTTATATTTAGAACACATCTTACAAACTTAACTTTATCTCATCAAATTTCAACTGATGAGATCATTTGACCAACAGTATTAGATCTTTGTATAAAATAATTACACTTGGTACTTGAAGTTTAGGTCTACAGTTATATTTGATAAACACACACTGACAGAATATATTAGTTTTGTCATGAATTGTATTTTTATTTAGGGCATAATATATGAAAAAATTCTTTAGTTAAACTATTTACACAATAAAAAATGTTACAATGTTTAAGAATTTTAAGAATTTAGAAAAAAATATGTTGTAAGCATTTGTTCCTTTTTTTTTTAAAACGGCCAAAAAGAGGATGGCGAGGCGGAGCTTCGGCATGGCCATCACCCCGCCTAACCGACCACGACATTTTATTAGATAAGAACCAGAGATACAACCCAACCAACTAGCGATGCAAAAGAGTCCAACAAAATATAATACACAACCTTAGAAAACCATACAATTACAAGACACCTAATGGATCATTGATCCACTCGTTCCACCTGTATTTTAGCTTCAACTTATCCGATCGATGGCTGATTCAGAAAAAGGTTTGCGCTTGAATCTAAGTGATGATCAACTCCTTTTTTTCCGCACAGCCCTTTGAAAGATCTTCCCATTTCTCTCTTTCCACATCAACCACATAAAGGTGTACACCATAGCCATGAATACCTTTAATTTATCACCTCTTAATTTGGAAGAAGCACCCCATTTAAACAAATCAGAGAGCTGTCTTAGGTCTCGAGCGCATAGACCCCACCATGAGCTGATATCAAATAAAAATCTTCTAGCTGCCATGCATCGAACAAACAAGTGTTCCTCAGATTCTTCTTCTTCTCCACATAGAGAGCAATCTGTAGATAGCATTACCACTCCACGTTTTTGAAGATTTACTTTAGTCGCGAGCCTTCTGTGAGCCACTCTCCATGCATGTACATAAACTTTTGATGGAATCAATTTAGACCAAATCACCTGATCAATCTGAACTTTTTTTAGAAACAGCCTGTCGAATGCATACCTCATCGACGCTACTGTGTAAACCCGTGATGAGTCCAACGTCCATCGAGCTCTATTCAAAGAACCTACTGGACTATGATCAATTTGAAACCAATTTATCAAAGGAATGTTTACTTTATCCGCCTCCTTTGACATTTTTTAGATACTTCTCCAAATACCTGCATGTTTCCCGAAATAAGGAGTGGACCATCCACCGTTTTCTCCGTGAGTTGCAGCTATCACCTTCTTCCATAAAGAACCCTGTTCCGTCATAAAGCGCCACCACCACTTTGTTAATAAAGCAACATTTAAATCCTTTAGACTTCCAATTCCCAGGCCACCATCTTCTTTTGTATTTAACACAACACTCCAAGCAATCCAGGATATCTTTGAGGACTCGTTATTTGATCCCCAAAAGAATTTGGATCTAATGCTTTCAAGCTTTTTGATAATTTTTTCCGGAACTTTAAACAGCGAAAAGATTAATTGACTTCCATTTCGATAATTTTGATTGAAACTTGTTAATAATTGGATCCCATGATTCACATCTATTTATTGAGCACCCAATTCGCAACCCCAAGTAGTTGAAAGGAAATGATCCACTTTTACAATTGAATTTAGATACAAGAAAATTAATTTCATTTGACTCAACCCCAACCCCCATGAGACTGATTGTTCCTTAACTATATAGAAAGGAGTAGGTTTTGAAATATGAAAAATGCATCTAGAATTCTAGATATATAAAATAGATTATAAAATGATGAAATTTATGTTAAAGTGGTTATTTAATAGGATGTTATTCATTACATCCTAATATATTAATACCCTATTATAGCATAATTATTTATATTCAAGTCAACTACACTGAAACTTGAAAAAGTTAATAAATTGGTGGTGATCCTTACACAACAAAATTGGTTATATACAACAAGTTTATGCATCATCAATTTGTACCATGTGTAATAATTGTTTGTACTTTGCTGTGTATGGCTAAAAACTGTTGTGTATAGGGGAGGGTTCATTCGAGAACCGTTGTTAGTGCGAGAACCGCGAGAACCAATCTTAGCCGTTCCTAGGATATGGGAAGTTTCATGGATGGAGAGCGTGGAGGGATAGAGTGTGGCAGGGTGCATGTGAGGAATTCATGGGTGGGCAATGACATTAAAGGAGGGGGAATTGGACGGCTTAGATTGGTTCTCGCGGTTCTCGCGCTAACAACGGTTCTCACATGAACTTTTGTCGTTGTGTATATATTAGCTCCATGAAGTAACGTGTATTTTGAAAATAGACGGGTGTCATTTGGAAAGACCCGAAAATCTAATATGAAAGAAAAAAAAAATGGGTGAAAGAATTATCTGATATAATTTCTATAACCTTTTTTGGTTATTTCTATTAGATATACTTTTTGTTTTATAATATATGTCGTTTATTAAAAATAATTAATATTTTTAAATCTGGTTTTCTTTTGAAACGTGTTTTTTTATTTAACAAAAGTATCTTTAGAACATATTTAAAAAATAATATTTAAGTATTAAATTTCTTTTATTATGCTTTACTTTTTTCCGAATTTAGTTTTTATTTTTACTCTCTCTCGCATTCCGCCATCGCAAAAAAACCCCACTCCGCCACCGCCACCGCCACAGCTACCGAATACCTCACCATCAACGTCTTTGTGCAACAAAAACCCTAGATCTATTACCAAATTGTGTAAAACCCCTAGATCTATAACCCAAATCATGTAAAATTCCTAGATATGTTTGCAGACTAGGCGACGATGGCGGCAGTGGCGCTTTCACCGTGAGAGAGAGAGAGAGAGAGAGAGAGAGAGAGAGAGAGAGAGAGAGAGAGAGAGAGAGAGAGAGAGAGGAGCGGTGGTGCTTTCACTGTGAGAAAGTAAGAGGGAAATGAGGCGGCGGCGGTGGTGTTTTCACCATGAGAAAGAGAGAGGGAGATGCAGCGATAGGGCAGTGCTTTCATCTCTCCTCTATGGGAGGTGATCCTCACACAACAAATTTTAGTCATGCACAACAATGTACAAGCAGTTACTACACATAGTACATGTTGATGCTGCATAACATTGTTGTGCATGACTAAAATTTGTTGTGTGAGGGTCACCTCCCCTCCTCTATACCCCTCTTTGATTTAAATTTATATATTGTTCCATTATAAACCATCATAACATTAGTGGTGTTGGTAAATTTGTTCTAATTTACCTTCTCAATTTCTAAGTACTGGTATTTGGATGGTCTCTTGTATGCATGCATCTCTGTTTCTTGTGTTTGTGTGTGTGTAAAAGTCAACCTCAAGATCATCACCGCGTTTGACTGGATTTTAGTGGTGGTTGTCTAGAGAGATGGGGAGAGAGAGAGAGAGAGAGAAAACGGAGGTGCGGTAGATGATGGGGTCGTGGTGGTTGTCTTGATTTGATATTTGATATTTAAATAATATTTAATTATTAATTAATGTATAAAATGAGTAAAAGTTAAAAGTAAAAGAATAAAATAGTTATAAAAGGGTATAATTGTCATTTTACCCATTTTACGGATTTGATTAACGCCTAACGTTAGAAAGGACCATCCAGACCGAAAAATAGATCTTAGAAAACTATCTTAGTCACTTTTAAAGTTAAAGTACCAAAACGGAAGAAATGACAAAGTTAAAGGACGAATTTGACAATTAACTGTAAAATTTATAATTGTTTCTTGACATAAAAATTACATGTTACCTTTATTGACAAATTTTAATAAATATGTTACCTTTGTCGGTCATTTGTCCATAATTTATTCATTATTGATTTTTGTCTATTCTTGTGCATAACCAAAACATACCATTATGAGAATAAAAGACCCAAACAAAATATTTTCCTACTAAAAATGACCAAATATCACAATATGTTTTCCAAATTCAGGCAACCATATGAGAGTAAAACAATTTGTACACTAAAATTAGTCACTCTAACAAAGGAGACACAAAGCATCCAGCCTTATCTTTTCATCATGGTTTTCCTTGCAGCATCTGTTCATACTTTTCCTTATAAACCGCCAAATTCTGCAAGAAAAAAATAAAATAAATAAAACAATGGATAACACAAGGTATCATCTAAACATATATCAAAGTAATGTCATGATAATGCTTTCATAGGAATGTAAAAATAAATAAATAAATAAAACAATGAACAAAAATAGAATTAGAGATTTAATGGCAATACACAGGAAAAGCTAACTTGTACAATAAAAATTTTAGAATATCCATCCATATCCAAGTATGAAGAAATTCTAAACTTATTCTTGAGTTCATGTATACTCATATAACTATTTTCATGATCTTTGGTTCACATATACTCATATAACTACTTGCATGAAAATTGGTGATCCAAAGTTGAGTTACCGAGCACAAAAAAGAATACATGAGCATAGTGAATCTTGGTTAACAGATAGAAGGATTTGAGAAAGATTAATGCTTTGTTTGTTATGGTCCTTAATCCTATGTACAAACAAGAGTATGTTGATTAGAACCGCAAAGATATGTATGCGAACAAGGATACAAAGATACAAGAGAGCGTGAAAATTGAAATGTCTGTATGTCCATTATTATGCACAAGTTTTCAAACATGAACGACACTTTTCGCGACATAGCACAAGCCTGGGTGATAAATGTAAGGATGGAAGTCGAGACATATATGAGAAATGTTTGCAAAAGTACAAGTTGTTTCTTAAAGCAGAAAAATAACAGTGAAAAACCAAAACTGGAAGAAGACTTTGTAGATGTGAATGAGAGTTTGACCTTTTAACGTGTAGTGTTGGTTGAGATGAATGTAGTCTATCCTTGTTCCTACAGTTTGAGTTCGAGTTTTAGATCTTTTCACAAGTAGTCTTACTCCTAAAACAGTGCACACAAGAAGACATTGAATAAAGGTGAAAATGGATGTTTGAATTTAATTCCACGGTATTTTGTATCAACTTGAAGATATTGAAAAATGTTGAGACACTCTTTTTTATACTTTATTGTGTCCATTATTAATGGTAACAAAGCTTTAATTGATTGTTTATCTTAGAATTTGTTAACTTTTTAAATATTTGCTTCACATAAACATTTGTTAATCATCCATTGGTATAGTGGGAGTTGGATTTGTTGAAGTCTTCTTGGATTTGGTATAGACCAGAGGATTTGGTGATCTGAAAGATTATGAACTAGATCGAGTGACTGTGAAGTCTTAAGGACTACTAGGGGTCGTCAAAGAAAGAAGTTGACTCATTGAAGGCAAATGTCGATGAGGTTCATTGTGGTCTGTGTGTGTGTGTGCGCGCGCGCGCACATTTGAGTGTGGGTCTGTGCGGGTGCAGCAGTGACAATGGTGGTTCAATGTGGTCGGTGATTCGGTGGTGGCAGTGTTTCTGGTGGCGCCAATGTCGATGGCGGTGACCAGCAGAAGTAGTGTCGGTGGCACAGTGGCACGACGACCGTTGATGATCGATGGTGGCAGCGATTGTCATGAGTGGTGGTGACCTCATAGGAGGAGGTGGTGTGGGTGGTAGTGAGCGCTTGACGGCTGTGGTTTGATGGTTTCGGCGTTCAACATCGGAGGCAACACTAGTTGGTGGTGGTGGCAACAATCAAAGGTGGTAGAAGAGAGTGATAATGGCGACACAAGTGGCAGTTGGTGGTATTGATGGTGGATGCCCACATACTTGAATGTGGCGTTGGCGGTGATGATGGCGGATACACTCATACACACAACTTGAATCTGTTACCTTGAATTTAGTGTAAAATGGTTCATTACCCATAACTAGGTAAAGATTAATCACATGCCAACCAACCAAACACCCTTAATCATTGTTATTACCTTTCTTTACCCTCTAAAACCCCCCAACCAAGCATCCCCTTAAGTTTCGGAGATAAGTATCAGATCCTATACCTACAAGTTAACATGACAGTCCATTAGAAAGCCCGACAGGTTAATAGGGTATATTGGTATTAAGATTGGACATAAAGTCTTTGTTCCCAGTAACAACAATTTAAGATGACGAGCTTGCACTAAAGCATGTAGGTGATATATGTGACTGTTCTCTGGTAAAGCTAGGAGCAGAAGAAGCCGGTGTAGAGAATTTGTACTGAATTTTAAGTATATATTTCTTGTTGAGTTCATGAGAGGTCTTAACGAATTTCAAATCTTGTACTCCAATTTCGTCTAGGAACAAGGTTGCTAGTGGTTAATATTGGAGCAAAGCACCAAGGTTAACTTGAGTAGGGGCTTAAGCAGCAGCTGCTGCAGTTGACAGCTAATGTTTCAACAAAGTAGGTGCTGTGGAAGTTAGAGTTCCGGCAAAGTGAATGACGTCAATGTTTCAGGTAGCAGCAGCAGCACAGATATGAGACTAAGGGGGTTGGTAAGCTAAACAAAATCACTTGAAAGGTACTGAAGGACTGTGGCAGCAGGAACAAGAGCCATGGTGGCAGATCTTGGCAAGGGTTCTGATGGGTTTTTGGACCAAGGAGACTTCTAGGATTTGAAGGAGGCTGTAGCAGAAATACACATCAACAAGGAACAAGAATAGGTGCAAAGGCTGCGGTTCCAGTAGGTTCCACTGTTACTAAAAAAGTAGAGATTCCTGTGGCAGCAATAACAGAACCAAGTATGGCAGCAATTGGTTACTAAAGTTCTAGCACCAATTAGGGTACCGTCAAGACTTCTAGCAGCAGCAGCAGACTAGAATTGTGGTGATGCTGATACTGTTTTTATTCTTATCCAGTTGGAACATTGCGAAACGTCTATTCTAGACTTGATTTTGAGCATGAGCTAAATCAAAATACCATATGAACATGAAATAAACATAGATATGTAGTTCATCAACATACATGATTTAGAAAATAGCATTATAATAGATAAAGGTAACAGTTAATACCGAAGTATAAGCGTAAACGCTAGCTTCCTTAGGCGCTGCAGGACTTCCCCTCCTGATAAATTTTCCATCTCTATAAATGTACAACATTGGCACCCCAGTAGATAGCTCTAAGTTGATAACCTTTTAAAAAATAAAAAATAAACATAAACATAAACATAAACACTAAATAACTTTAAAAGACATACATTCACAGATGTTTTACCTCTTGTGGAGTAAGATTATCAAGATACATGATAATAGACCTCAGAGAATTAGCATGGGCAACAACCATCACATGCTTTCCAGCCATAAGTTGTGGTTCTATCTGTGTATAAACCTTCTGAGCACAATTTTTTTCTTTAAAAGTTGAAAACACAAAAGAAACATAGTATTCTTACATTGTGTTTAAAGTAAAAAACAGCTCTTTGTAAGCACATTTCCAAGCTTTCGCCATTAGGTGGCCGAACTTCATAACTTCTACGCCATCTATAAACTTGCTCTTTACCAAATATTTCAGCAGTTTCTTGTTTGTTCAGACCCTGAAGGTCACCATACCTAACAAAAGTATGTTTCTGTTATATGACAATTGCGTGTAATAATACTGAAATGTCTAAAGAAGAAGTCTTAAATTTGTTTATTTGATTTGCAGAAAGTGTTATATTGCAGTTTGAACATGAAAGAGAGGGACAGGTAAAAATAAACACAAGATTACATTCTTTCATTTAACTGCCATGCCTTAACAACTGGAATTGACTGATTCCTGGTGTCATCACTGTAGATTTGACTCCGAATTTTGGCTGCTTCATTCTCATTGTGAATAATTATAGGAACCTGCATGTTGAAATGAATTTCTACATCTCAAAGAAAAATGATTTATATTTCATGAAGAAATATAATAAATAATAAAAAATTATAAGAACTACCTTCTGGCAGCAGTGTTGTGTAAGGGCAAGCATTGCTGTCATTTGAGAACGAACCAATGCTGACGTGTACACAATGTCAAATGGTATTCTACTGATTCTTTTTCCGGCTTCTATTGCTTCTTTGACACCTTTTCTTGTTAGGGGTACATCAACACAACCAGTAAAAAGATTTTTTTCATTCCACATTGATTCTCCATGTCGAACTATAATCAGATTTGATTCATCTGTCTTGCAGAATACAAAAGGTAGATTCAAAAACTATAAATTAAATAACTTGATAAAACACATGATGCATTAAAAAGAATGGATAATGTATACATAATTACATATAGTCCACGCCACCGAAGTATTGAAAATTTCTCATCAAAGGTCAACCAGTTACTGAAATTCGTTTAGAGGCCAACCAAGTATGAATTTAGTTGTGTACACCAATTTAGGCAAAAAACTTGGCCCGGAAATTCTAAAATGACAAAATATCCCTAAGTGTAAATATTTTGTCACATCTAGAATTGCAAAATGAATAGAAGAACGGATTTTCAAGACATGTATGATTGAATTCTATAACACCTCAAAGTGAGTAATTTATTTTGTAATTATATCATTGGTGTTTATATTAAAAGTTAACTTATTTAATCAAAGTGGTTAATTCATTGTTCTGTATTATTATGAAGTTGAGGAACTACTATTGTCGTTCCTCAAATTATATAGCCTACTTGAATTATTTGTGGTTAATTTAAAATAAAATAAAGTAGAAGGCCAATTTTGGCAATTGCCTAAACCTGCATAAGTTTCTAAGAGATAGTGTTTGACCTTAAGTCAAAGTTTGGCCAATTTGTGTGTGTGTTATCTGGAGAACTCCAGAAGGAGGGGAGAACAAGAGGAAAAAGCTGATTTGAGCAAACTGAGAACGATTAATAGTGATTTCAGCTTCTCCTAGCTTCAAGGTATGTTATTCTTCATTGTTTTTAAGATTTCTAGGGTTTATGGTAACCCAAGTGTAATTATAGGGTACTTGGAATCACCATATATGTATTGGTGATGTTTGGGGTAGTTTGTAATCTAATTATAGATGGTTTATTAAAGCTTGGAACTGAAAATCAAGGTTGCATGATGATAAATTAGATTGGGTTATGCTTAATGGGTCATTTTGAGTCAACAACTCAAATGTTAGGCTTAAATCATCTAAGGTTGTGTTGGGTGATTGCTTTATGACGAGATCTTGTAGATGAATATCGTGAATGAAGATCACATCGCAACATGATGAATGACACCATATCGCAACATGATGACTTAGTCATCGCAGCGCGACCTCGTTTGGTTCAGTTCTAAGGTTTTGGTCAAGTGATCATCAGTGTTGTAAAACTCCTATTCCAAGGCTTCGGTGAGTACTCGTGACATGGTGGGTGACATTGCCGAGTTGAGGTGAATCCGAGTAGTACAAAACTCAACCCTAACTCAGTCAAACTCAATATCAATAAGTCCTTAATTTTTTATAAATACTTGTTTGAGTACTACAAAACTCAACCCTAACTCAGTCAAACTCAATACTTGTTTGGTCATTATTAAAGCCAGTAATACATACCCATTTTTTCGTGTCATGAGTTAATAGCTTGTTTGAGTATCTATTTTCTGATTCTATAGTCTCATAAACGTGTCATACGGTCATACCCTACAATTTGAAATTTATATCCCGACTACTCCCCGCTCCGAGTACCCGCTCCCCAGTCGGCCGCTCGAGTACCGCCTAGCGAGTCTTACAACATTGGTGATCATTGCGGCACGATCTCTTGACATCGCACTGATGCTTAGGAGCCAAATTTTCTAGCACGGACATGTTAGGATATGACTTATATTTGCGTGGGTAATAAAACTAAGACCTAATTATGGGTGCTCAGCGTAGAGCATAGGTGCATGACGTGGAGGAGTTCAAAAAGAGGGTTTTGGGTTTTCGGCCTGTAGGGTGCACGATGTGGAGCGTGGTAAAATCTTGTTTGTTTGGTAAAGATCTTGTACGGCAGCCCTTAACTCATAATTAGGGTTTGTTAGGGTTTCTAGTTTTCTCTATAAATATTCTAGCTAGGATTCTTGTCATTTAACCTTTGTGGTTCATACCTATGCACCTTTGGGGTGATATATGTGTAAACACATACAGTGAATAAAGAAGTCTCTGGTTCTTGCCCTTGGACGTAGGTCGTGACCTTGACGACCAAACCACTTTATATCTTGGTGTTTTAATTATCATTCTATTGTTATCCGCATCTTCTAACGTGTTCATGTTAAGATTCAAGTTTGATCCAAACAAGTAGCAATTCGATCCTTACAAGTCGTATCAAAGCCAGGTTCATTTGGATGGCATATTGTTGATTAAAGATCTCAAGCAAAAGCATGTTCTGCGGTTTTGCTAGATAAGAGCTCTTCTGATTCAAGAAGGTTACGCGACGTTAGAAGGGGAAGAATAAACTTCCAAGGGATATAGGGGAGAATGGAAAGAGAGACATTCTGCAAAAGCAGGTTGTGCAATTTTGTTGTGGTTGACTGATGAGATGTTGTATAAGGAGGTGGATCAAACAACGGTTGCTGGTCTGTGGGAAAAGCTAGGTGATAAGCTTTATCAGAGGAAGTGTATGTTCCTCCGGATGTCATAAGGTTTCCATGTACTGTCCTTGGAGAACAAAATTGATCGGACAAAGTCAAGGCATCGTGGATGGAGTTGGTCTCCGGAACGCATGATACGGTTTCAAACTTCATGGCTCGTACCAGGAGGTTCAGGGAGGTTGAAATGAAGGAGACGGTTCTTTGTTAATTTCATTGATGGTTGAAAGGAGTTCAAGCCAAAGGGGAGATTGTTAGGATATGACTTGAATTAGCTTGGATAATAAAACTAGGACCTATTTATGGGTGCTCGGCGTGGAGCATGGGTGCACGGCGTAGAGGAGATCGAAAAAAGGGTTTTGGGTTTTTGGCTCGGAGGGTGCAAGAGGTGGTGCAATGTTGTACGGCCTGGAGCATGTAATACGGTTAAATCTTGTTTTTGGGTAGATATCTTGTCCAGCAGCCCTTAAGTCATAATTAGGGTTATTTTTGGGGTTTCTAATTTGCTCTATAAATATTCTAGCTAGGTTTCTTGTCATTTATCCTTTGTGGTTCAAACCTATGCACCATTGGAGGTCACATCTATGTAAAGACTTTCGGTTAATAAAGAAGTCTCTGGTTCCTACCCGTGGACGTAGGTCGTGGCCCTGACGACCGAACCACGTTATATATTGGTGTTTTCTTTATCATTCTATTGTTATTCGCATATTATAATGTGTTCTTGTTAAGGTTTCAAGTTTGATCCTAGCAAGTGGTAATTCGATCCTTAACACGGTCTGTCCTATTTTTCTTTTGTATTGTTTTTTTAATGTATTACTTGTAGGTAATACTTATGGGGCACTCTTGTGATTATTTATCTGTTGTTTGAGCTATTATAGGCAAATCAAGATTATGACGTGAGTTACACTATCCATTAAACAAGCTATGTAAATATGTGTTAAATGTGTATTTGTATGTGTGTTATTAGCCTCGGTAGCACTATTTGATACTAGCATGGGTGGCATTATTTGGATAGTTTGTGTGACAACGTTGGGGCATGTGTGGCATGTTAAGTGTGTAGTATATTGTATATATTTGTGCATATATGGTATACGAGATGGTGTGTGTTCACTAAGTTTAATAGCTTACTACTTGATGTTTATCCTTTCAAGTACACCTGACACATCGGGGAAGGGAAAGGAGGTCTAAGCTAATAGTCAATGCTTCCACGGGACTCCTCCTTATGAAACTCATATGAAGATCTTTTCTAAACATTTGATACTTTTTGGAGATACATTTTGATTGACATACAACTTTGATTTATATAAAATAAAACCATATGAAATAAACATCTTTCATTAATTGTGTTTTATTTAGTTACTCTCTAAAAAAATTCAGGGCATTATTTTGTTATTTAATATATTTATTGCAACTTTTTCTATATTATTTTTTTTTTTTGCCAAAATTGGTATAAACGAGACTAAACAGATACATCACTCAATTTTCACTTACTTGTATCAATGGTGTATGACTCTTAGTCTGAATGGAAGATGTGAATGAATCAAACAGTGAAGAATAACATCTAAACTTTTGGTTCAAACTTATTTGCAGTGGACAGTTGGTTCTTCTTAGTGATCTATTTATGAATCCATCACTTTTGATTAGTAAACACATCTGATGTTTCCTTGATGTTGTATCAGAAGCCAAAGTCCCAATATCTCTTTGCACTATTGCTTGTTGACAAGTGGTCAAAGCCATTCTGATCAGAAGTCAAACATAATGGAGTCAATAAACTACTATCTTAAAGAAATTACAATATTACAATTTTCACTTGAAAAGATATTCAAGTTGGCTTTAAGTACAGACCCTATAACATTCCGAGTAAACAATTGAAACTACATTTTGTTACAAAAATCAGCATCAGAAGTTCTTTATATCTGGATTATTGTCATAAAACATATTATAAGTTAATCAATTAAACTAACAGATTTACAAAATTCATAAAGTAAATAAAAGATTATGACAAGAATCCAATTGCCTCTCCTTTTGATAACGGGAGTGTATCGTTATCTTATTTCATTTTTTTATTCACTGACTCATGGAAACATGAGCAGCAGGAGACATTTATTAGTATAGCTGAAAATACAAGGCATCTAGCACAAATAGACAAATAGCCATGCTTAATATTGCTAATATAATCAAATTATTACAACAAACAAAATAAAAAACGAAATAATGGATTTTGATAGAATAGTAGAGTGAAGAAGGTGGAGAAGTGGTGGAGCTGTGGTGGCCTGGTGGGGTGGTCCACAGCTTAATGATGGTAGCCTCCTACACCACCACAACGTAGTGATGTTGATGGCTTGATGCATTGTGAGGAAGACAACTCAAAGAGGCTGGCGTGGTGATGCTTTCCACTTTCTTTTATTTTGATATTTTCTTTATTAGTTATTGATTGGTGATTTTTGTGGTAGGCTAGTCCTAGAATTTGAATTGTAGTAGGTTGATTGAGACAATTCAAGATGGTAATATCTCCTAAAAAAGGCCAATTCGAGATGGCAAGTCTCCTGCAAAACACAAAGTTTGGACCAAGTTTCTTCTCCATTAATCAACAAAATTACAATGCTTAAATAGACAAAACAACGACTCAATGCTAACCTAACATTACTCCACTACTTCCTAATTGCATGCAACTATTAACTAACCACTGCTGTGAAGAACTTGCCCCCTTCAATCCTAGAAACTTGGACTAAAAAAGACTAAACAAAGGCTCAGCTAATACTCCCATTGGGTTACTGCATGAGTTACCCACATGAAGACTGCACCTTTTGCTCGTATCATAGGTAGTGACCACAGATGGGGGGGATGATGCTAACGTGAAAGTATGATCTGCGTGCTGGGTATGAGTGTATGACCACTCCAAATGCTCTTACATCAGCATTCATCCTCAAAGTTACTCCATACACTTGGAATTATATTACAAAACTAAGCACCCTAGTCCCTATATCTACATTAGAGTTCAAATCTTCATCTAATTCCACCCATAATTGCTCAAGTTTCTTATGTGAAGTTGACTTAAGGCAGTCTTCTTCTTTTCGCTGACCTGATAAATACAATCCTTACAATATACATCAATAGAGTGACAAAGTAGTGATGTAATTATCAACTTTATAGCAATTTTCAAGTCAAAACAGAACTAGAGTAGCATAATTGCAAGACTAATACAAACATACAGCTTATTTTCAGCATAATCAGTCTCAACGATCATGTAATCATCCAATGTAGCAATTTTACAAACTGAATGTGATCGCTGAACAAAAAGGGATTGAGGAATCATACTTTGAACGACACATAAATACCTGGTAACAGAAATGGAGGAAATAAGTAATACTTACGTTTATAGGCGGGATCATGCATAAACGAGACCTAATATGCAAGAATTAGCGGGATCTGATCAGACTGCGAAGTTCAATCGATCATCGTGTCATAGAGGTCAAGATCGGCGTGGAGCATCGGAGGCTTGGAGCTACCTGGACGATATGGGTCCTAGCTTGTGGCTTTTTCAGTAATGTGGTTTAAGGCCCAGAATGTGTAGCCTATGAGGGGGCCCAGCCCAGGCCCAATATAGGATTACAAGGCCAGGTTTTCTTTCCTATTTTGGATTAACTACAAGTATGGTTAGAGGTGAAAAACCACTACCTAGGTGACCTAGTGGTAAGGCGACTCATTTTTAAAGTGGTCACGGATTCAAACCTTACTAGGTAAACATCTTAGAGGTAGCCACGGAAGGGTAAGGAAACAGTCACGGGGATACCATGGTTAGACAATGTACATCTAAGTCAAAGACTCATCTTTTCCGGGTAACCTAAACAGGGAAAACCTCTCCATTTAATGGTTAAAGATGAAAAGGTTTGGTATAAGTTCGGTTTGAACATTTTTCATTCTTTGTTTAAATGTTACATACTCGAAAGTAGTTTAGTCCTAACCGCTATTCTGAATTTTTTCCAGTCCAGTTTCCCTCTAGGTTAATTCGGTCGGCGGCCGATGCATATATTGAATTGAATTTTGTTTTGTGGGTTCGAACATGATTAAATTTAAACAAAAATATATTATAAAAATCATGAATTGCATTTTTTGAGATAAGGAAGTGTCTATATAACTTGTAGGGCTAAACTACCAAAATAAAAGATATAGAGTCTGGGGGGCAAATCTGCCATTTCTCCAAAGTTATATATATATATATATATACTAGCAGTCTACCTGCGCAATGCTGCGACGGTTAATAGTTTATATTTTGTCACATGTCGTTTTCAAGGATGTAACGTGTAATTCAATGCCACGAAAAAAATTTCAGCAACATGTCCGTTTTTTTCTTCAATTTTCCTTAAATTTGTATCAACTATTTTATTAATTTAAAAATAAATTCTAAAAAGTATCAAAAAATTTTAAAATATTTATAAAATAAGGAGAGAGAAGTTAATAAGATTTTAAAAATTATATTGATGTTGGTGAATAATTGTGTTTGTGTAAGAGAGTTTGTTAGTGGGAGAATATATTTTAAATAAATAAAAAGTTAAAGTTTATTAGGAGAGAGAAATGATTAAAAATTGAGTGGATGAGATTAATTGAGATTAAAAAGAGGGTGGAGATTAAAAGTTGACATAATTTTAAGAAGTTCTTAAAAGTTAAGAGGAGAGAGAGTGTTAAATGTTTTATATAGTAGTATAGATATATATATAGAGTTAGGATCAAAAGTAACACTCTTAAATAGAGAACAGAGATAACACTTTTGAAACTTTGATTTCAAAAGTCAACTTTACATCCATAGCTATCCAAAAGTCAACTTTACATCCTAAATCTTAAAATCAAAATTATTTCTATAATTATTAACAATTTAAAATTTTGTATGCATTGATGCATCAAATAACACTTTTGTATGCATTGATGCATCAGGATTATATTCGAATTATCAAAAAAACGTGACATTTTTTAAATCCTATGATCAATAGAATCAAATGCCTAAATAAATTGTGACAATTTTTTAACCATCCGATCAATGAAATCAAAGTTTTAAAAGTGTTCTCTCTGTTCTCTATTTAAGAGGGTTCTCCCTTGATCCTCACCCTATATATATATAATGGGAGGTTCAAATGAGAAACTTAAATTAATTTAGAATCGGAGACTCGATCCCAGCCGTCCCAATTTCCCCTTCTTCAATGTCATTTGCCACCTGTGAAGGTTCAAATGAGAATGAGAAATTAAATGAGAATGGGAGACTCAATCTCAGCCGTTCATTTTGTAAGCGGAATTCATGGATGGAGAGCGTAATGAGATAGAGTGTGGCAGGGTGCATGTGATAAAATCACGGGTGGGCAATGACATTCAATGAGAGAGAATTGGACGGCTAGGATTGAGTCACCTATTCTCATTTAATTTAAGATTCTCATTTGAACCTTCCACTATATATATGGTTATGTTATATAAAAAACATATCTTAAATATAAAACTTAAAGAACCAAAATAGACCATTAGATCTAACAATGGAGGGTTATGATTGCATTTGAAAAACAAACATAATTTCTTGACATTAAGCGCCAATTTATAAAGGGAAAGGACATAAATGTAAATCAGCTCTCTTTGTCAACAATCTAGCTTCCGTGTTTAACAATATAGTTACGGAAACCGAATATTTTCAAAATCTCACAAATGCAAACACAAAATCAATAACCGTAACACAACTATAACATGTATATTTTTTTTTCACACACACCTCTCAATCTACACCTATGTCCACAAAGGAACTTGAACCCTCAACTTCAACAAGGAACATAATTTGCATCGTCTTAGTTCCTTGCATTAAGGAGCATACGTAAAACACTCTTCATTTTCGGTCTTGCTTCAGGGTTGGCACTAACACAGGCTAAAGCTACCTTTAGGATTGCCAACATCTGGTGTCTGATGGCTGGTGAGGTCCTGCTCACGGTGGAGTCGAGTATTTGATCCAAGTTGTCTTGCTCTTTTGACTTGCTAGACACCCACTTCGCTAATTCATATCCTTCACTAACAGCTGCCTTTCCCGTCAACAATTCTAACAAAATCACTCCAAAACTGTACACATTTCCAGGCATTGTTACCCTCATTGTGTAAGCATACTCTGCAAGCCAATATCACAATTGTAGGTTAGTAATAGTTTCTCAATCAAGTTTAGTATAAATACTATAGGTTGTTGATTGGTAATCTAACTTAGTCAAACACGTGACCTGGTGGTTTTTTTTGTTATTCATTTTTAACGTGGGTTTAAGTCCATAACGGAAGTCCTATTTTTATGCTAGTAGTTGGGTAGTGTTCCTAGTTTGCAGCAGGGAATAGCTTATTTATTTTGACGTTGTATTTCTTATTCCAGTGAGTTTCCTTTGAGTTTTTTATTCAATAATACAGCAGAAAGCTTTCCCATCTTCTTGTTTTTATTCAGTCGTTAGTGATAGTTAAAATCAACTTGGTGCTTTTGATATCAAATTCCAACATTGGTATAGTTACTAAATCTTTGGTTATAAACTATTTAAGAGGTTGCATGTATAAAAAGGTAGACTTTTGGTGACTTTCAACCAAGTGACACATTCCCGTTCGATCCATTTTGCGAAAAACACTGCTGAAGCCTCCATTTAATTATGAGTAAATGAGTCAAAATTGCTATATCGACTCTAAATGACAGCAAAAGTGCAATAAAGATGCAAGTAAAGTTGATCAATGAGAAATGAAAAAAAAAATACCTGGAGGAATGTAACCAACAGAACCAGCAACTGCCGAGATATTTCCTGTACTCGTTGAAGGATCGATCACCTTAGAAAGCTCGATATCCCCGATCTGAGGCTCATTCAAGGACTTGAGCATCACGACTTTACTAGAAAGATCAAGCAGGATGATGGAACCAGAGGGGCATTCATGGAGAAAAGCCAGCCCATTTGCAACACCTATAGCAATACTATAACGGTTGGTCCAATCTAAACCGTTTCCTAAACTTCCATGAAGAACATCAGCAAGAGTTCCCTTCTCACTGAATTCATAAACAAGATAAGCACTATCTGTAGTCAAGGCATAGGCAAGAGGAATCATCACACTAGAATTTCTCAACCTTCCAAGAATTTCTAGCTCTTCTTCAAACAAATCATGGCTACCAAGTTGGAATATTTTGTCACTCCAGTTAAGCTTCTTAACAAAATAACTCGTACCAGATGGCATGACAGCCTTGTAATAAGTAGAGAACCTTGTCTTCGACACAATATTAGACGAAATGGGCACAGCGTCCATAGCCTTGTTGAAGTCAAGATTAGATCTATGAATCACATTTAAAGTCAAGAAATTGATTTTGATGATTTGAGGCTTAGAGGAATGTGTTTCCTCGTTGTTCACCTTATGAACTTTTCTTGAGACGATAAGGGCCACTACTACGAGTACTGTAAGTGCAACAACTGCTGCTGTGGAAGCCACAATAATCGCCACAGAAACAGTCTTTTTATTATTTCCCACAGGTGTAGAAGGGCTTGGTGTCATGTATGTCAATCTGTTCCCATCGGTTAACAGTATAATGGTTGAAGGAAACTGAGGAACAGTTCCTGTAAGCAAATTGTTGGAAAGAATTATCTTTATCAAGCTTACCATTTGACGCAGGAAACTTGGAAACTCGCCCGAGAACCTGTTGTTTGAAAGATCCAATACTTCGAGTGTTTGTAATCTTTGGAGAAGACTGGGTATAGGTCCTTCAAAGTTATTGTGACTGAGATTTAAAGCTATCTGCAACTTAGTGGGTAGTGATCTTACAACACCGCCAAGATGGTTGCTACCAAGTTGAAGCTCCAACAATGAATCCATGGTACTAAATGAGTCTGGAATTTCGCCACTCAGATTGTTCACTTGTAATACAAGATTCGTGAGATTGTTTAACCTTGAAAGTGATGGTGGGATGGACCCATTCAGGGAGTTCCAACTCATGTTTAGTATCTCCAACATCTGCAAACCACTGATTTCATTTGGGATCTCTCCAGACAAAATGTTGTGTTGAAGTCGAAGAACTTGTAATTTGTTAAGATCACCCAATTCCGGAGGAACAGAACCAACAAGATTATTATTTGATAAGTCCAAGAGAGACAAGTTTCTGCATAATCTCAGCTGTGGAGGAATCATCCCAGTTAAATTGTTGTGATCGACCTCGAGATAGGTTAATGATGGAACAGCATTACCAAAGGACCAGGATGGTATTTGGCCGATTAACCGATTGCTTCCCAACCTCAACCGAACCAAAGTTCTTGATAAAATGGAAGGTATAGTACCCTCTAAATTATTATCAGTCAAATCAACAGCTACCAAATTCGGTTGTGACAAAAGCTCACTTGGGATTGAACCATTTAACAGATTATAACTCAGGTCTAGATAACTAAGATGCCTGGTAAGTCCCTGTGGAATTCCACCACCGAAATTATTCTGGTTGGCAGCAAATCGCTTTAGAGTAGTGATCATGGAAATCGACTGTGGAATTTCACCAGAGAGGTTGTTGTCAGAGAGCAGTAAGAGTTGCAAATTAGAGAGCTCGCCTATTTGTAAAGGAATCATGCCCGAGAGTCGATTGGCACCCAAGTTAAGCGTAGAAAGATTGGGATAACTTGTAACTTGATCCGGGATGACACCTTCAAAAGAGTTTCTGGAAAGTTGAAGCTCCTCAATAAGCATTGAATTACCAAGTTTAGTAGGAATAGAGCCTATGAAAAAGTTGTAACTAAGGTTTAAACTTTTAAACTTATCTAACCCATCAAACTGAGAATCAATGACACCTTTAAACAAATTATGAGACAAGTCTAAAACCTCTAAAGAACCAAAACCCTGAAAACTAGGCAAGGAGCCATCCAATCTGTTATAGCTGAAGTTAAAAACCTTAAGATCACCAAAACAAGAGAAGAATAAAGGTGGGATTGAGGCCAGGTGATTGTTGGAGATATCAAGAGATTGTAATGATTGAATCTCACAAACAAGAGAAGACCAAGAAGGGTCATTGACACCAGAGAGAGATAAAGAGGAGAGTGAAAGCTTGCTGATGGAGGAATTGTTTGCAGTGCAGTAAACACCTATCCATGAACATGGGGTTGCTGAAGAATTCCATTTGGAATTAGTGCTGTTTTGTAACACTTTATGCAGGTTGTTCATGGTGGTCACCTGAGTAGAGGGTAACTCACAGGATACATACCGAATAATCAACATCAAGAAGAAGAACAAGAGTATCTGTGTATACCTCTTCATTGGCTGTTGTATCTTCATAATTGGATAATCTTGTTAGCATATATCAGTAATTCTGATTCCAGAGGAAGTAAGATAAAGATGTTGAGTTTTGTTCAGGAATTTTATTGGCAAAACCAAGAAGTCTAAAGGGTTGACTGGAAAACGACCAGGACTGTGGAAAGTTTGAGTATAGCGTGTGGAAAATTTGAGTATGGCGTATGAAAAATGGCGTGGAATTGATCAACGACTAACGACTTCCACAGTTACATTCAAATCAAGCCAGGTTCCGATAGTGATCTTCCTGTTTTATTCATGTTTAATTATTACTTATTTATTTATTTACCAACTAGCGGTATCTATTAAGAGTAGGTTTAAAGGACGTGTGTTTACGGTTTAAAAAAAACTTATGTATTTATTTATTTATTATTATTATTAATTTATTATTTTATTATTATATATACTCGTTATAATATGTAACATTTTCTTTACTTTATTTATTCTCTTTAAACTTGACTAATAGAAAATTAGTAATATACCTCTCAAATAAACTTTATTTTTCTCTCTTAATTTACACGGTTATCTAGTAAAACATTCTTCTATAGCTATATACTTTCCCACCTCCAAAAATGGAAGGAAAATATTGTTTTGTTGTTTTTTATATTTGTTCTAAAAAATAAAGAAAAATGGTTGATGGAAAGAGAAGAAAAGGAAATAAATCGGCATGTTACAGAGTATAAACTATTTGTAGTATATCATACCTCTATATTTTATAAATATGTATGCAATCTGGTATGTAGAAACTATTCGTTACCGCAATATTACGCGGATATTATGCTAGTTAATTCCCAATAGAGAAATTGAAGTTTTTGTAATAATTTTTTTATGAGAGAAATTAAGCTATATCTTAAAAATATTAAAAACTTTCTATTTACATCTATATCTTTATAAAACGTAAAACCATATGTATACTCTTTTAAAATCTTTAATCTTTCGTATGTATTTAAATACTTAATTTAATTATAATTATCTACAAATAAAAAAATTATCTTTAAGTTGACTTATAATCCTAAAATCATTTTCCTGAAAACTAATTAACATGTTCTATTACAAAAATGGCAATTGCACGAAAATAAAATTAAATACATTAAAATTGTCATTGTATATAACCAACTTCATTTTCTACCTAAAACTACAACTTTCTTTTATTTGTCATTCATTGTGTACAACCGGTTACCTTCTGATCAGGTAGACGATTATTTCTTTTATTTTTAAATTTTATAATTAAGATATTCATATGTTCTTGATGTTCTTGAGTCATCTTCAAACCTTCATATGATTTTTCATAGCTTAACTAAAAAGCAAACCAAAAGCAAGCAAATCGAATGAGTCTACAACGAAAACCCAAACACAAGAACCAAAACCTAAGTACAGATAACTGTAGATCTTATAGAACATGAGGAAAAACAAGAACCAAAAAGAAACAAGAAAGAATCAGGACGTGGAACATGAATCAAACAAATAAACAACCGTCAAACAAACTGATCTGAAATCAGATTTCAAAATCGCATAAAAAACCCTTAAAATCGTTTCGATTTGGGTATCAAAAGCACACCTTTGATTTAGGGTTTTTCAATCTAAAATTATTAGGGTTTCAGGTATCAAAATCGTACCTAAAAATTGTTAGGGAGATAGCAATATAAAACCTAAATCAAACCTGTCTATTAATTAAAATAAGATTTGATTTTAACAAAACCACATATTCAGTTTTAGACTTAGATTAATGAAAAACATGTGTTGTTTTTCATATTAGACTTAAAGAAATTTGTAAGTAAGAAATGTCAGCCGAAGAACAAAAGTGTCAGCTGAACACCGAGTATCAACCAATGGACCAGCTTCAGGAAGATCAGCTAAGAGGAAAAGATCAGCCGAGAAGCATCAGCTGAGGATCTACAATGGATCAGCTGATGCTCAACATCAACTAAGGAAAGCTTCAAGTTCAGCTGAGCTGTCTAAGATCAGTTGACACAATCACATTGATCAGCTGATGCCTCCCATCTGTCAGATAAGGTATTTGTTACCTATCCAAGATTTCCTTCATAAGCTGATCATACTCAAATAGTTAGCTGAGCCCTTGGGATCGGCTGATTGTTTAGTTTGACTAATTTATTAGCTGTACTATGATTTGGGTTATTAGTTGAGCAATTAGATCAGCTGAGCAAATCTGAGTAGCTGAGTCTTTCACATTTATCCTTAGCTGAGCAAAATTATATTTGCAGTTCAGTGTCTGTTAGCTGAGTAGTCATTCTATATCTCAGTTAAATAGCTTTTCTATGTAATATTTTCTTAAGTCAAAGGCAGAACATGTGTTGTTCATATTATGCCTTAGATCTTTATTTGTAAAAGTACTTAGCACTTTTTGTATCTGCAAAGAGACAAAAATGATAGATCTTTATCCCCTAGAAAAGGAGAAATATACATTTAAAGAAAGGATCTCGAAGATTTGATTCTACAACTAAGTATGGCTGGCAACTCTATACTTAGTTAAGTCAAATCTTCAAGAAACATGGTGTTGATAAAAGTACAAGCATGGAAAGAGAAGCTTACTCTCCCAAGACATAAAGGTAGTACTTTAATAATATAATAATAGATAGTGGGTAAACACCTTACTGAAAAGTATGTTCACTTTACACACTTTGTGTATAAAGTTAACTTACCTTTCACCCACTTACTTTATCTATTATAATATTATTAAATCAAGTACGTTTGTCTCCTTCTCCACTCCACCAACCCGGACACCATATGGCTTATATATACTCATGCTTGGAAACATGTTAAGTATGTGAATAGATAGTTGAATACTGAAATCTCATCTGTTGAGAATTAGAAGAGTTATCATTTTACTTTCAGTATAACAAACTTGTTTATGTGTTGAACATCTTAGACATAAGTTGTTTAAGATTAGCTTAGTCTATGTGTTAGACGAATTTAGTTGCCACCTTTTATTGAACTTAGATTTTTCGCATCTAGTTCATGTAATTCTTGATTCACATCAATAAGAATTATATAAAAGTAAACCGTGTGTCTCTTAAATTTTAATTTGCTAAAGTTTGTATTCAACCCCCCCCCCCTCTACAAACATTTGTTGTTGTAGTATCCATTCGGGACCAACATATGGTATCAGAGCAGACTAGATAATTCATATCTAAGATCTGTTTTGCTTACTCTTCAACTGCTTCTATTGGTTACCTACACTCAAAAATGGCCTCTCTAGTTGCTGCTTCAAACAATCTGAATAATAATGGTTCACTATCTAGATGTCCCATGTTCGATGGTGACAACTTTTCCCTTTGGAAAAGTAGAGTCCATCTATATATGTCAAGTTTAGATGATGTGATGCTGAAGATTATCTCAGAAGGTCCTTATGTTCCTTCCTCAACAATTCAAGTTACTGAAGCAACTGATGAAGTTCCTGCTGTTGAAAGACTGATCATCAAGCCTATAAATCAGTGGTCTGATGAAGACAAAAGGCTTGTTAATCTTGATGTTAAAGCAAGAACAGCCTTAGTCTCTGCACTACTAAATGATGTCTATCATTAAGTACTAAACTGCAAATCTGCAAAAGAGATGCTAGACACTCTCACTGTGGCTTATGAAGGTACAGAGGAAGTTCAAGAAAACAAGAAAACTCTTTTTGTTAGAGAATATGAGTTCTTCTTTGCTCATAAAGGTAAAAGTCTCACTCAGACCTACACCAGGTTCAATTGACTTATTAATGATCTACGTAGGCAGATGTTCCCAAGAGCAACAAGGAACTTGTTACTTAATTTCTAGACTCTCTCCCAGAATCTTGGGATCATTTTATTACTGTGCTAAAACATGGTGAGAAAATTAAGGGTCTTTCACTGGTTAGTCTGTATGGTAATCTTATGAACCATGAACAATCAGTGAAGCAAAGGAAGATTTCTACCAAAGAGATGAAGGAAGTTGCTAAGGCTCCCACTACAGCCCTTGTGTCCAAGGATGCCAGATCAAGAAGCTTTGCTGCAGTGGTAGATAAGTCAAATGATGAGGAGGAAGAGGAGACCTCTGAAGAAGAAGAGCTCGAGGCTGATGGGGATGAAGATCTGGAGGACATGGACAACATTGAAGCTGCTGTTGAGCAGGCTGCCATGTTAGTAAAAAGGTTCAAGCCTTTCTTAAAAAGAAAGGGTGTCAAGAGGTTTGAGAAGAAACCCTTCAAAGGAGAAAAAGCCAAGTTTAAATCAAAGGCTTCTGAAGGATGCTTCTCCTGTTGCAAGACTGGTCACTATGCCAGTGAATGTAAGTCCAGAGGAAACACATGCTTCAAGGGCTCAGACAGGAAGATTGATTATGAAGCCAAGTATAAGATCTTGCTGCTGTCCTTGACAAGAAAAAGAAGAAAGCTCAGAACAGGGTGTTGGTGGCTGAAGAAGAAGATTGGGCTGAGGAAGATCTCTCAAGTGATGAAGATGAGGTCCTCACTGCTCAGCTCAGCTTGATGGCCAACACAGCTAGCACAAGTTCCTTTGATGAGGACATGAAGAAAGCTGCTAAAGCTTGTACTTCTCCTGACTAGGATGCTTCTTCTATGTATCAGGGTCTGAACACATGGTATCTTGACAGTGGATGCTTAAGAACCATGACAGGTTGTAAAGCTTTGCTTAGTAACTACAAGAAGGAAAAGGGTTGTAAATTCATATATTGTATAGAAATAGGAGTTTCTATGTAATATACTCATGGAGTATATATAGGGATATGACTATTGTATTCCCTAAGGTTTTGGGCATAATGAATAAATGAACTATGTGTTTTTCATGGTGTAAACCATATTCTCTCTAGTTCAACATGTAAACCTTCAATCTATCCTACATTATACTTGATCCACTTGTTATATGGTACTAACAAGGGTCCAAGAGTGACCTTTGGTGATAACAATTGCGGGCAAACAAAAGGCTACGGTGAACTTCATAATGGGAACTTAACACTGTCTAAGGTCTCATATGTTAAAGGACTCAAGTACAATCTCATCAGCATAAGTCAGTTATGTGATGGTCATCATAAAGTCCTCTTTACAAAGACATGTGGTTCCATTTTAAATCAAGAAGGGGAAACAATAATTTGTGCAAAGAGAACCAAGGATGTATATACTCTTGATATGTCCTCAGGTAATCCATCCAAGTTAACCTGTTTGTATACCAAATCTGTAACTGACACAAACTGGTTATGGCAAAAAGGCTTTCCCACTTAAACTTCAAAAACATAAACAAGCTAAGCAAGGGTGATCTAGTGTCAGGACTACCTTCACTGACTTATGTTAAGCCTAAACCTTGCTCTGCCTGTGAGAAGGGAAAGCAGCACAAGACATCTTTTCCATCTAAGCAAGCCTTCTCTATTACTGAACCATTCTACATGCTGCACATGGACTTATTTGGTCCTGTTGCTACTGCAAGTATTGGTGGAAGTAAGTATACACTAGTTTTGGTTGATGAATTCTCAAGATACACTTGGGTCATCTTTCTTAAGTCAAAGAGTGAGGCTGCTGAAGAGATAATTAGCTTTATCAAAAAGATGGAAGTGCTAAACGGCAATCTAGTAAGGATGCTTAGAAGTGATCATGGAACTGAGTTTAGAAATCAAACTCTAGAAGGTTTCTGTGATGAGAAAGGAATATCTCAAAACTTCTCTGCTCCAAGGACTCCACAACAGAATGGTGTAGCTGAAAGAAGAAACAGAACTTTGATTGAAGATGCAAGAACCATGCTGTGTGAGAGTGGGTTAGGATTCAATTCTGGGCTGAAGCTGTCAGCTGTGCTTGTTTTACTCAGAACAGATCCCTAGTTATCAAAAGGCACAACAAAACTCCATATGAAGTGCTCAAGGGAAGGAAGCCCAACATCATTTTTCTGCATATCTTTGGTTGTCAATGTTTCATTCTAAATCAAAGAGATCAATTGTAGAAGTTTGCACCTAAAGCTGATGAAGGTGTGTTTGTTGGATATTCTGTGATCTCCAAAGCTTACAGAATCTACAACATCAGAACAAAGGTCATAGAAGAATCAATCAATGTAAGTTTTAATGAAAATGACTTTGTTGCTTCCTGTTCTACTAATCCATCTACAGGTGAGGAATTTAATGATCTACTGCATACTAAAGAAAATATTCCAGTATCAGCTGATCCACTCCCATCAGCTGATGTAGAGGATCTAGATGAACCTGTTCCAATTCTACAAGAAACCAATGCACAACCTATTCTAAATCAACCCACTCTTCTACTGAATGATGAGAATCATGATTCAACATCATTGGATTCTAATTCCATATCAAATATTTCTTCTTCAGTAGAAGTTTCCTCAAACTGCAACAATGAAATTCTGTCAGCTGATCAACCAGAAATGTCATCAGCTAATCCAAACCAAGGAATTTCAACTCCCCAAATCCAAAGAAATCAAGAAACTCCCTTAATCCAAAATACCTACAAAGACCTCAAAGACCATCCTAAAAATCAGGTCATATGTAACATAGAAGCACCTGTACTAACAAGGTCAAAAGCCTGTAATTTTTGTTTGTATACATGTTTTGTTTCTATAATTGAACCAAAGAAGGTAGATGAAGCTCTTAGTGATCCTCACTGGATAAATGCCATGCAAGAAGAATTGGCTGAATTTACTAGGAACAATGTATGGACTTTGGTACCAAAACCAAAGGACAAATCCATCATTGGTACTAAGTGGGTGTTCAGAAACAAAATGGATGAACAAGGGCTGATTATCCGAAACAAGGCAAGACTAGTTGCTCAGGGGTATTGTCAAGAAGAAGGAATTGAT
This sequence comes from Pulicaria dysenterica, assembly GCA_947179395.2. Lineage (NCBI taxonomy): Eukaryota > Viridiplantae > Streptophyta > Magnoliopsida > Asterales > Asteraceae > Pulicaria > Pulicaria dysenterica. The sequence goes on from OX359293.1 coordinate 48,115,125, forward strand.
TTGATGAAACCTTTGCCCCTGTTGCAAGACTTGAAGCCATAAGACTGTTTCTAGCATATGCTGGCTTCAAAGACTTCAAAGTTTTCCAAATGGATGTTAAGAGTGCTTTCCTCAATGGTGAATTAAAGGAAGAGGTGTATGTCAAACAACCTCCTGGTTTTGAGGATGCAAGTAAGCCAGACCATGTATATTTCTTGAACAAAGCTTTATATGGTTTGAAGCAAGCTCCAAGAGCCTGGTATGATACCCTCTCTTCCTTTCTAACTACAAAAGGATTTACTAGAGGAAGCATAAATAGCACTTTGTTCATAAGGAAATTCAAGGGTGATGTGATCCTTGTGCAGATATATGTAGATGATATAATATTTGGGTCTACAAATATTGACCTTTGCAAAAAGTTTTCTAAACTCATGTCTGATAATTATCAAATGAGCATGATGGGTGAATTAAACTATTTTCTAGGTCTTCAAATCAAACAAGAGGTTGATGGAATTTTCATTCATCAATCAAAGTATGTTAATGACTTGCTTAAGAAATTTGAGTTTGAAAATTGTTCTTCAATGAAAACACCCATGTCCACTGCTTTAAAGCTTGGAAAGGACACTGATGGCAAATCAGTGAACATTACAACTTACAGAGGTACGATAGGGTCACTTTTATACCTCACAACAAGTAGACCCGATATTATGTTTTCAACATGTCTCTGTGCTAGATATCAAGCAGATCCCAAAGAATCTCACTTAGCTGCTGTTAAAAGAATTTTCAGGTATCTCAAAGGAACTCCTAATCTAGGTCTTTGGTATCCCAAAGACTCTGACTTTGAGTTAGTTGGATACACTGATTCTGATTTTGCAGGTTGCATACTAGACAGAAAGAGTACATCTGGTGGTTGTCAATTATTAGGTGGAAGGTTAGTCAGCTGGTCAAGCAAGAAACAGAACTCTGTTTCAACTTCAACAGCTGAGACATAATACATTGCTGCTGGAAGCTGCTGTGCTCAACTACTATGGCTGCAGAACCAACTACTTGATTATGACATACAGTTTGAAAACTCCCCAATCCTGTGTGACAACACTAGTGCCATTTCTATCTCTAACAATCCTGTTTTGCATTCTAAGACCAAGCATATTGAAACCAGACATCATTTTCTAAGAGATAATGTGCAGAAAAAGAAAGTTTCAATGCACTATATAAGCACTGATGTTCAACTAGATGATCTTTTCACAAAACCTTTGGATGAGTCTCGGTTCAATTTCCTAATATCCAAACTTGACATGTTAAATCTGTAAAATATTCTTTTCTTAGGTAGTTAGTTTAGTGTGAGAAAGTAATTTTATTTTTATGTGAAATGAAGTACTTATCTAAGCTTCTTCATGTCTTGTTAATGGCATATCAGCTAATGGAATTATGTTAGCTGACGACCATCAGCTGATGCTATACCTCAGCTGATCAACCATCAGCTAAGACTTAGACGCTCAGCTAAGTGCATTCATTAGCTGACACTTACTTTCTCTCAACAAGGATCAGCTGACACTTTCTTCTGTCAGCTGATGATACTCAGAGTTAAAATTCTTGTGTCCGCACACTTATTTTATTAATTTCTCATTTGTATTTAATGTGTTCCTAGATAGTATTTAATATCTTTTTATTTTCCGTTAGTTGTCTGTGTATTTATTAACTTTTCTGTTTATTACCTTTTGCAGAAGTGACAGTTACTTTTTGAATAATATTTTTCTGTGACAGTATCGGTTTCCCAAAAAGATATAAATGATGTTTTGAGAGATTCTCATTTCTTACGCTTTCAAAATTCTCAAAACTCTTATTTTCTGAAATCCTTCTCTTTCACCGCTTTCAAGTAACTCTGTCTCTGTGATCTCAAGCTCTGCAACAATGGTGATGTTCAACCCTACCGAGGTTCCCAACGCTGTTTTAGGGGAGAATGATACTCCTAACTCTCCCTTCACCATTTCCCCAAATAACATCATAATCAACACCGATATACCTCAATCCAAGGCAAATCAGGGCTTTGAACCCATAGTTAACTTCTTAAAAGCACATCCCCTGTTTCCCTGCCTTTCTGCTCATCCTTTGTCCATCTTCCCTCGCAATATTGGGGAGATGTGGTACACTGCTAGATACCACCCTAATAATCAAACAATCACTTGCACTATCCAGAATAATCAAACCCCCATTGTCATCTCTGTTGAAACCCTCAGACAAGCCTTATCCATACCAAATTTTGCCCCATACCAACCTTTTGCCACAGCTGAACAAACCTTGGAGGTTCTGCCACTGATTGGCTACAATGAACCTATATCTCATGAGCGATATAAGTTGTCAGTTTTAGGTCACCCTTGGAAGTACTTGGCCGGGGTTATCATAAGATGATTTGGTCACAAGTCAGGGAGCCATGATCTACTGAATCAAACTGAACTCATGGTTCTTCACGCTCTGGTAACTGGGAGAAATGTGGATTTTGCTCAGGTAATCTTTACTGAGATGGTGGATAAGATCACTTTGGCCACTGCTAAAAAGACAACCAGGACCCATGTGCCCTACATTAGATTTCTCAGCTTGATTGCACTACAAGCTTTGCAGTGGGAGGCATATACACATCTGAATGTTACACATAATACAATGCCAATCCCACAGATGGGTCAAAAGGTGTTTCACTTGGTAAGAGATGATGCTGGTCCTGCAATCACTCCTGAGATTTAGGAGTTAATCGATGAAGCTGAGGATAGTGGTGATGAGGAAGAAGAGCATGTGGTTATGAATGATCAACCAGCAGAACTTATGGTTGAAGAACAAGATGAGATAGGTGAAGCACATCCAGCAGATGATGTGGTATTAGAAGATGTGGTTGTTACTGATGATCCTGTTAGTGAAGGATTAGTTGGATCTGAGGGTATCCATCAAGATGATCCTGCTCATCTAGAGGATCAAGATGCCCAAGAGGATATGGAAGTTGGTAATGACAGTGATGGAGATGATGATGATGAAGGAGATGATGATTTCCATGGTGGTGATGGTGGGTTTATATCTGTTGAAAATATTCCAACTTCCACATCATCTTCTCCAGTTGGAATGCCATTTGCTGGATTCCCTGCTAGTTCCAGTTCCAGCACAACACAAATTCAACAGAGTAGAGGTGCAGCTGATGGTGATGATGCTGAGGATGATACCATCTCTGACAATCTCATTTAACTGATTGAGATTAGCAAAACTCAGCACATCTCAGGTATAATCTCTACTACTCTTGAGGACACTCACTTGGTAAACCCCACCAGTGATGACCCATCCTCTCCTCTAGTTGTAACAATAGCCAAGCTCTAGTATACACCCAACAGTCACTAGTTCAAATCCCATCTATACCCATATAGAATCAAGGTCACAAGAACTTGTGCCTTTATCACAAGTCTCTGAGGTAGTGTTATCCACACCTCTGACCTCAACTCCTATAGCTACCTCTTATGTTGAGGGGGAGCTCATGGATGTTGAATTAACCCAACTGCTAGTGGATGTGTCCTCACAACAGGTCACATCTGTAAATATGGGACTCCTACAATCTGGATCACCCTCCCAACAGGGTGATGCCATTGAAAGACAGACCTTCTCCCAAGGTCACACAGTGTCTATGCCTACTATGAGTCTGCCTTCACCTTTAGTAAGCTCCCAACAGCTTACTAATGTAATAAGGGAAACCCAACTGAGTGCAACCCTCACTCCCAACAGCTTGCACCAATGTTTGATTCACTTCTTACACATGCTAGTGCACTACCTGTCAATACTAGTGGCATAAACCAGTCATTAGTACAGGATACAACTTCTGTTCCCAGTGATCTTAGGCTTACACTCCAAAGTCTAAGTGAGGGACCTCAATCAGTTCCTATAATTGGCAATCTCTCTCAATCAATCCCTGTCCAACCCATTCCCTCTACCTTTTCTGAACCTTCTATCCATCTCTCAAAAGATGGATAGTCTTCAAGCCTCCTTTACCTCCTTCCAAACCAAAACATAATCTCAACTCTCTCATCTAACCCAAGAGGTTGAGTCACTTAAAGCTACCCAATCCCAATCCCATCCCACCCCTGCTACAGTTGATCTTTCTCCAATTCTTACCAAATTGGATCAACTGCTATCCCAATCCTCTACTTATGTTCCTACCCCACCTCTTACCATTTCAAACCAAACACTTACCACTCTAAACTAGACTATTTCAAACCTTCTTACCCAACTTCAAACACTAAGACCTTTACCTCCTCACATTTCTGTAACCATTCCTGACTCTATTCTCAGAGTCCCTTCTCTCCTGAAAACAATAGATGATGAGGTCACAAAATTACGCCAATACTCCATACAGAAGCAGAGTGAAACCCTTAAAGAATTTACCAACATCACTGATGCTATCCTAAGGCTGAGACAACCTCCACCATTCACCCAACCTCCCATTCCAACTGCCTCACCCTCAACATCTCCTATTCCACCCTTTGCCCCCATTCCTACTCCATCTCCTTTCTCAGCTCATACTCCCACTGCTCCTCCTACGTCTGCCAAGCCTTCTGATAACTTTCCTTTCTCATTTGTTGATGACAAAAAGGGGGAGAAGTCAGACTCGGATTCTACTAGTTCAAGCTTATCACCAGATCATGTTCAAGCAGTAGAAGCTGATAAGGCAGCAGCAGATCAAGCAGTCCTCAATGAAGCAGAAATTCAAAATCAATCAACTGCTGAGAGGGAAAATCCATCTGAGGGGGAGCAACCTACTCAAGATGAGCGTAGGCCTAAAAGAAGGCTAAAACAAATGGCCAGAAGGAAGAGTGTCAAAAAGCCTAGACAAGATGAATCTTGTGCACCAATCAAAGTGCCATCAGAAGATTCTGATGATGATGATGAAGATAGGGTGCCTCTGTCCTCTCTGCTCAACTTTAAAAAGCAGAGTCTCTCTACAAAAGTTCCACCAGTCCAAGCTTCCTCTCTAGTACAACCAATTCAACCAACTCCCAGCAGTATATCAAGAAGAAAAGGAAAGAAAATTATGTCTGCTGAGGAGATTGAAGTAGAAGAAAGAAGGGAGGAAGAACTTCAACAAGAAGATGAGAGTCTCAGAGAGTTAAGTGACTTAGCTGCTGCACTTGGCACCTCCATTGAAGAAGTTTTAAAAGCCAAGGAAAGGCATCAGGATTTCACTACTCTTGAAGATCTTGCTACAATCATTGGTGCTACTGATGATGAACTGAGAGAAATTCAAGATGAAGAATTGATCAGGCTGTCCTCTCAAACACATCAAGTACAAGCTGCACCACAGCAAGATGACCATTTCACCAAGAAAGCACTTAAAAGAGGAAAGACTCACAAGGAAGCCATTCAAGCTTTGCTCAACTTCAACTTTGGAAGCACTGCTCAGCAAACTGAAAGGCAATCCAAGGAGTTCTGGGATAATAAAGAAAACTTGGTGAATAGAAGATGTGCATATATCATTTCAAGGGTTACTCCTTACAAAGGTACAGATGAAGGTGCTTATCTCAGAGTAGTGAGAAGAGATGAAAGAGACACTTATGAAGATACCTATCTACTTCACTGCAAACTGCTATCCTTCTTTGAGATGATAGAGATCCTGTACCATCTCCTAAAGTCCAAAAGTGAAATTGTTCAAAGATTCATGGGAAAGTTTGAGTACTGGATCCGAATGTCAGTATATCATAGACTCTTCACTCATGATCAATTTGTTGCTCATGTTCAAGAAATTGAGGATGCATTCAAGAAAACTTCAAAAGCCTTTGTTGCTGCTGAACAAATCATTCTCAATCCTGATCATCCCTATCTCCCTGCTTATGAGAATTTGAACACTGTTCTTCCTCCCAATACTCATCCTGAAATGTTCAGGTATATAACTGAACCTGAAAGAGGAATGTTCTTCATGAACAGAGCTGGTAATTGGAGATTTTTGAGAGAATCTGAGATAGGTAAAGCTAAAAAAGAACTAATATTTCATGCTGTGATGGCTATAAGAGATTTGAAAGGAAGTGAGCACTTTGAACAATTGATTAAATCAAGAGCTGATCAACTTCTAGCTGAAAATCCACAGATCAGAACTTTTGAAGTCAAGGAAGAACCTTGGTGGGAAGCCAACTGATACTTCATAACTAGAATAGTTGTATTGTCATTTCTAGAATAGTTCAACTTCTGTACTTAGTTTAACCCTTAGTTAGATTATTCTGTACAAACTCTTCTGTAATTATTTGTTTTGTAATCAAGCTTGAAACTTTGATCATGGACTACTTAGCTAAAACTGCTAGTATAGATGATTCTTAGTAGATAGCTCACCTAGTGTAAATATAGAAAATCAAAAATCCTAAAAACAGAAAAAGTGTTGGTCCCTTGTATGAGAGAGTAACAACAAGCAACAGTGTGTAGAAGGGGGGTTGAATACACTTTCTGCGGAAATGGAACAAATCAAAGAAAAGTGTTACACACAGTAAATCAAACCACAATCAATCAAATGCTTTTATTAATCAGAAGATGATTACAATGCTTTGAATAAGAAGATGATTACAATGACTATCAAGTAAGCAACTCTTGATATATAATCACCTAATATAAATCTCTCAATTCTCTCAAACTTAGATATCTATAATTAACATATAATTATAGATACCGACGACTCTCTAAACAGGATTTTCACAGATTGAATCAACACATGATTACTTACCAATATCACAACTAATGTGATTAATTCGAACACACGAACTTCTTTGGCAATCTGTGATTAAATCTTGATACTGAATCAAGACTCGTAACACATACGATGAGGTGAGGTTTGGCTCTGCAACACTTAGTTGTAATCGTCTCTGATTCGTACATCTAAACTTGTGTTGGTGCATAATTGTAAATCCCTAGTTCTTATCAATCAAATACATACATGTTTACTTAAAATGTTAATTCAAATGTGTTTTGATTAATGGTTTGCATGTTTATATATTCTTAGTGAGTCTTTGTGATGATCTTAAGCTTACAAGTACTTAATCATGTGTTGATGTGAGTTTGGAAGTTTAAGTGTGTGTGAAAGTTCATCACGTGCGTGATGTGTTCACTGCGTGCGTGGTGAATTCACTACGTGCGTAGTGAAGGTCAACTCGCACGTAGTGATTAGGTCGGTTAAAATGAAATTAATTATTATTAAACTAACCAGTACGTGCGTACTGAACACACTTCGTACGAAGTGTGATACATTACGTGCGTAGTGAATTAATTACTCTATAAATAGAGCTTAACCCCGCATTAGCGTGGGGAATCGAGAGAGTGCGCGGGTAATCGACTATTTGACAGGTAATCAACCGGGAGCCTTACGTAATCGACCTTATCCGACCTTAAGCTTAGTAATCGCGACTTTGACCTCATAATTCGTAATCTTAGTGATAAATACGAAAACCAAGGGCAGCCTTAAGCATCTCTGTGTGAGTTCTTAGTGTGTGTTCTTGTTTTTACTCTGTGTGTTTCTCTGTGTGTTACTGTGTGCCGGACACCTAAGCAGATCTTAGAATCCTTAGGAGGTTTGGGAAATAGAAATTCCGCACTATTTCTCATCCTAGATCAGTCCTAGCATTAGGGTGTTTTAGTTTAGTTTAGAACCCCATTCCCCAGCCGGTCCTACAAAGTGGTATCAGAGCCTTGTGCTTTGATTGATCACTTTTCCTTTAGGATTTCGTGATCTAGGTGTCGATTAGGCCTGTGTGTTTGTCCTTTTCGTCGTTTTTAACCGGTTAGTAGGTCGAAAATAGGTCGTTTTGCGTTAAATAGGTCGTGTTTTTAAAATAATCTGTTTGCATTTTACCCGTGCGAAGTGAGTCCCAGTGCGTGCGTTGTGACCCTAGTGCGTGCGTAGTGAGTCGTTGATCCTTTAGAATCTTCGATAGGCTGTGTGTCCATTCCGTGCGTAGTAGGTCCCCAACACGTGCGTATTGTCTTCAGTTCGTGCGAGGTGAGTCTGTGTGGTTTACTTTGTCTTTAAAAAATTATTTTGTTGCTTCGTGCGTACCATCTTCACTCCGTGCGTAGTAGCTCCCAATCCGTGCGTGGTAGAGTTCCAGTTCGTACGTAGGAGCATCTGTGTGTCCTCGTGTCCTGTCCGTGCGTAGTACTGTGTGGTTCGTGCGTAGTGTCTTCCCACTCCGTGCGTATTGTATCTGTGTGGTTTATCATATCATAATTTCAGTCTGTGTTCTCAGCTCTTGATTACTGAAATGGCATCAAAACAGACAACAGTTTTAAACAACTTATTATTAGACAGTGAAATGGGAAGTGCCAATAAAGTACCTAAACTGTTAACCATGGAAGACTATCCTATGTGGAAGCCCAGGTTCGAAATATTCCTCGATGGCCTTGACTGTAGACTTCGGAGGGCAATAAGCACCGATTATATGGTTCCCAAGGGGGAGGGAAATATTGAAACCCCCTATGATGGAATGACTGTTGAACAGAAGAGCAGTCATGATGCAGAGAAGAAGGCCTATGCTCAATTAATCCAGGCGATTCCTAATGAGATCTTCCATCAATTCAGGAGATATAAAACTTCCCACAGCCTGTGGAGAGCACTAGAGAAGAGAAATGAGGGAAATGCCGCCCTCAAGGAATTGAAAGCAAGTCAATTGAGAAAGAAATTAGATCATTTCATGGCGATGAGAGATGAGAAAATTCCTTCTCTCATTACAAGATATAATCATCTTCTCAGTGAACTGGACAGTCTGGGTGTTACTGTTCCAGAGAGGCAGCAGGTGGAAATTTTGGCAAAAGCCTTGCCCAAGAGCTGGCGGCCATATATTATGATACTGAAGAACAGTGGTGGTTTTGACGGGATGGATCTAAATGATTTCATCACCAAGTTGAAAGAGCAAGAGCAGGAGGAACAAAATTTGGATTCCATGTCCAGTTATCAACAAAATCCTTCTCTCTACTATTCTGGGACACCTGTATCGTCATCCACTTCTTCAAATGCCCCTTTACCATATGCCTATATGAGTAATGTAAATGAATCTGGCAGATCTATATCTGAAGCTTCATCTTCTGGGCCATCCTATACTGTGTCTACTTCTGGATTCAATGCCGAGCATTTCAAGTATGGGAGTGCAGATGAAGTTAAAACACATATGAGCATGCTAAGTGCACTAGTCTCCTCTTATGATGATCTACTGAAGGGGAAGATTGGTAATGCTCATCTGACTCAAGAGGATTATGACCAGATTGATGACGATGAGATGGAGAGACAAGATATCCTCTGGTCATATGCTAACTTAGTCAGAAGGGCGAGGGCATATGAGAAAAGAACAGGGAAGTCAATATCAGCAACAAAGGATACCAAACTTGGTTTTGATAAATCTGCGGTAACATGCTACAACTGCGGTGATAAAGGTCATTTCGCGCGAGAATGTGATAAGCAGAAGAGTATGGGACCAAGGTATCCGTTCAAAACCAGTCCTGGCAGCAGATCATCTTCCTCTACAACCATAAAGTCTGAATAAACTCCAAAACCGGCTAAGGCAATGGCAGTTGTTCAAAAGGATGAGGGAATTGACTGGTCAGTACAATTTGGGAACGCTGATGCTGATATTAATGTGGCAAATGTTCATGTGTTGAACGAAGATTCTCAATCCGAGACAGAGAGTTACTCAAGTGAGGAAGAATCAATTGCCAGCGTTGATGATGAACCAGCCTCGGTTCCAGCTGCAGAAAATACACCAGTGAAAGTTCGTGCCAATGAGTCAAACCAAAAGGTGTGCAGTTGCGGTCAATCATCCGAGGAAAAGGTATGTACTTTTGGCTTACCTTGTGGTTCTTGTAATGATTATGTAAAACAGATAGTGTTCCTAAAGTCTACAATTTCAGAGCTCACATCTAAGTTAGATAAAAACCTGTTAATCAAAGAAAGAGAAAAACAATTAAAAGAAAAGAATGAAAGTCTAGGCAAACAGGTGCAAGAACTAGGTGTGGCTCTGTTAAATAAACAGGATGCAATCGTGTTTTACATAAATGAGATTGATAGGCTGAAACGAGACCTTGCTACTTCAAAGGTCGATTATGAGACACTGAGTCAAAAACTCAAAAGTTATTCCACGTCTTCTTACTTATTTGAGTACATAATCGATCAGAGAGGTCAAGGTACCGATTCAGAAAAGAACAAAAAGTTATATTCTAAATGTCCACCACCAGTGTTAAATCAACTGGTGAATGATGATGCTCACTCTGAATCTGACCCACTACTCACTAAGGTTGATGAATCTTCTGCATCAACCCCAAAAGAGGATTTAAAGTTACACGAGAATGTGGGTGAGCCTCAGAAGAATGAGGTTCAGCAAGAAGAAATCAAAAAGGCTGAACCAGTCATAAGAGAACTGTTGGCTAGTTCTAATGTGAAAGGTCCGTTGATGCATCGTATCCACGATGCTCTTCGGAAATTTGAAAAGGAGGGTGTAAAGTCTCCTGATACCCGTCCATACCAAGAGGTCAAAATTTTACCCAAACATCAAGGGTTAGGGTATCGATCTCAAAGGATGTTGAAAGGTTCTGTAAAGCAATATCCAGACAGGATTTGCTATGTGTGCAGGAGACCTGGTCACCTCAGTTCCGAGTGTGATCAGCAGCCACATCAGCGCTGTAACAGGAAAGTTGAGACTTTTCAAAAGAATAAAACGTTTACTAAAAACAATCAAAACTCAACTCTTCCAGTTCAGCATCAAAGGACAAACGGGGATACCATAAGAAAATCTAAAAATCCCGAAGTTGTTAGCAAAAGAAAATCTTCGCTCAATCAGACTTCTAAGTGGACTAATAAACTGTGTGTTCAAATGCCTAAGGATTCGAGTGACAGGTTCAGAAATGCTGCTGAGAAGACTGGAACTTGGATGAAACTTTCAGTGATTGGAGAAGACGGGAAACCCATGACTATTCGGGCTTGGGTTCCTAATGTTTTCTAATTCTTTCTTCTATGTGAAGGGAGTCCACCGCTATAATCAAGTGTGAGGTATTTGTGACTGTGTGTCTATTTTCTGTGTGACTAAATTGTTATTTTGTCTTTGTGTTTATTTCCTGTGTGTTTCTGCGTTTCTGCGTTTCTATTTTCTTAGTTTTTTAGATTGTTTAGTATTTTAGGGGGAGATAGTTCAGAAAACTTAGAAAATACAAAAAAAAAAAAATCAGAAAACTTAGAAAATACAAAAAAAAAAAAAAAATCAGAAAATTTAGAAAATACAAAAAAAAAAAAAAAAATCAGAAAACTTAGAAAATACAAAAAAAAAATCAGAAAACTTAGAAAATACAAAAAAAATCAGAAAAAAAAAAATCAGAAAAACAATAATGAGAAGTTGATCCAACTCAAATGGAAAATGATGGTACACTGGCTTTCAATACAAAGTATGTCTAGTAAAATTAGGACTGAAAGCATACACATATTCTTGAGAAAACTGTCTGAAAATTTGAGTCAAATCAGATAAGAAACAGATGGCGTGTAAGGCATATGATGAGAGTCTAGGCTGATAAGTGGTTATGCATGTGAAAATCCATCAAAGATTCAAACTATCGAGACATTCCAAGTCTACAAGTCAATAACAGTTGAGACTAACTTAGTCTGGTGCACACACCTGCTACCATGCCAAATGTGTTAGATGACAATGAGCAAAATGTAAAAAGAGGGTGAAAAATTGACCCCAATCTGAGATGTCAAAAGAAATAGATACATTGATCTATCAATGTTGAATTGTCAAAGAGCATAAAATGCAGTGACAAAAGCTACATTGATCTATTAGTGTTGAATTGTCAAAGAGCATAAAATGCATTGACAAAAGCTCAGCAAGAAAAATGTCTAGAGAGGTGAAAAATCGACCTCCATGTCAAAGAGCATAAAATGCGTTGACAAATTAACATATCACATAAGCATGGTGGTTTTGGTATTCAAGTTGTGTATCCTACTGAGTGAATCAAAATACTGTGAGACTTTGAAAGAGATAGTCTTAATCATGTATCCAGTCTAGACAATCTGAAAATGTTGAAACAAAATCTGTTATTATCTGAAGAAAGATAGGTTGACAGACAGAGTTTAAGAGAATATGTTTATGCCCAAGGTTCTGAAATGAATGATTACTGAGTATAGACGAGCTAGTACTGACTCCATACTGGAACCTTCTCACAAAAAGATTTAATTTTCAGGAATTTACTTCTTTTGCAAATTTATTCTGAGTTAATTTCATGTCAGTTATTTTCATTTCTGTCATTTATTTTTAAGTCTTTAAATAGTTGAATTTAGATTCCAAAAATAAGTCGTTAATAGTTTGCATTTTTTATCTCGTTTCTGTTTAGAAAAATACAAAAAGAGTTCTAGTATGTTCTTAATCATTCTTAGTGTTTTGATTAGGGGGAGTTTGTTCTGTTTACATTTCCTTCATCTCACTTTGATGTGTTTTGCTTAAATGTTTATAAGTGATCTTTAAGTTACTGACAGTTTATTGCTGAGTGCAGTACTAACAGTAATTAAGGTTCACAGATAAGAAACTCATTTCATGCGAAATGGAACCCCACTAAGCACGAGTTACAGCTCACATCGTGCGTAGTACAGGTAAGGGCATGACGAAAGGTATTCATTTAGCATTTTGCTGTATGAATTTTGCTTTGTGCAAATTTTTGCTGTGTGCATTCTGCTGTGTGCATTTTGCTTTGTGCATTTTACTTTGTGGAATTTTTGCTTAGTGCAATGGTTATTGATAGAACTAGGTCTTAGGGGGAGTTTGTTGGTGCATAATTGTAAATCCCTAGTTCTTATCAATCAAATACATACATGTTTACTTAAAATGTTAATTCAAATGTGTTTTGATTAATGGTTTGCATGTTTATATATTCTTAGTGAGTCTTTGTGATGATCTTAAGCTTACAAGTACTTAATCATGTGTTGATGTGAGTTTGGAAGTTTAAGTGTGTGTGAAAGTTCATCACGTGCGTGATGTGTTCACTGCGTGCGTGGTGAATTCACTACGTGCGTAGTGAAGGTCAACTCGCACGTAGTGATTAGGTCGGTTAAAATGAAATTAATTATTATTAAACTAACCAGTACGTGCGTACTGAACACACTTCGTACGAAGTGTGATACATTACGTGCGTAGTGAATTAATTACTCTATAAATAGAGCTTAACCCCACATTAGCGTGGGGAATCGAGAGAGTGCGCGGGTAATCGACTATTTGACAGGTAATTAACCGGGAGCCTTACGTAATCGACCTTATCCGACCTTAAGCTTAGTAATCGCGACTTTGACCTCATAATTTGTAATCTTAGTGATAAATACGAAAACCAAGGGCAGCCTTAAGCATCTCTGTGTGAGTTCTTAGTGTGTGTTCTTGTTTTTACTCTGTGTGTTTCTCTGTGTGTTACTGTGTGCCGGACACCTAAGCAGATCTTAGAATCCTTAGGAGGTTTGGGAAATAGAAATCCGCACTATTTCTCATCCTAGATCAGTCCTAGCATTAGGGTGTTTTAGTTTAGTTTAGAACCCCATTCCCCAGCCGGTCCTACAACTTGTCAGGAGATAAGTATTTATAATCATGTTGCTACGGTTCCTAACAAACTAGACTTAGCCTAATTCGCTAACTAACTTTCGGTTAAACCGGAATCTTGAATCTTGAATCTTCTTATCTTGAGTCTTCAATCTTCAATCTTGATTCTGGAGTCTTCTTATCCGCGCGGTAGATATAGAGAGAGATAAAGATGAATTTAAAACATATTTAAATTATCTTTAAACTGACTTCATTACTCGGACTGAGTTACTCAGCTTGAAACTCATCAAGCTGAGTTCTTCTAGAACAAATCTGAATTCATACATGAACTAACACGTACATTGATAAACTCATCCTTAGAAGTCTAACTTAGTTGACTAAAACATATTTAGCAACTCTGTCAAGCTGACTCTGCTTTTGAGCTGAGTCACTCAGCTTGAAACACATCAAGCTGACTCGATATATACCTTATGTGACATACAAATATTATTAAACATATTAATAAACAAACTAAGGTATAATATAAACTGATCAACATATGCTCAGCTTATACTCAGTCTGAATCACTCTAAGTGTTCAGTCTGACTAAGCTTCATAATTCTGTTTAAGTTATATGTAGAACTCATCTTACAAACTTAACTTTGTCTCATCAAATTTAAACTGATGAGATCATTTTCCCAACAAACTCCCCCTATTTGATGATGACAAAACCATCAAACAGTTCTTAAGTTTGTTTAACAGAATTATGTTTTAAATCTTAAACTTATTAAGATTTTATTATTTGAACTGATCAAATATTTATTGAACATATCAATATTAATTGAACTTATCAATTTAAATTGGAACACACCAATTTTTTGTTGAACACACCAACAAATTATATTAATGAATAAGAACTTATCATTTATTCATTAAGCTGAACTTATCAGACTTATAGCTATGAACACATCATAATACAGTTGAACATATCAAACTTTATATTTGTATTAATAGAACTGATCATAATACAAAAGTTTGTTGATTACTTAGATCATGCACACGTAGTGCTTACAAAAATATTAGAACTAATCTAATATTTACAATAGAACTAATCTATTCTATCTGATGAACTCAGGATGTAAAAGCTCCCAGATGATGATCTCTTTATTGATCTCATCTAACAGTATTTCAGCTTCATCGTTTCCCTGAAGTTCCTTCTGTTGCACTCTAATGAGTTTATTCAGCCTATACTTTATTAACTGATTTAACTCCTCACTACCACAACAGTTTCTTATTCTCAAGGCATCCTCAGCTTTTAGATAGCAAACCTCATTTAGCTTAATAAAACTGGGATTACCTGCCTGATCCTTAAACTTGAAGCCTTGAATAGGAGTGTTGATGCTTTGATTTTCTCTGAATTCTACTCCTACAGGCATGTGGAACAAATTTTCCCACTGCAGACCAGGAACTGAGACATACCTCAGTTCTTCAGCTCGAGCAATCAACTTGGAGACTTCAGATAGAATTTCTTGTTTGATCTGACTTCTTTTAAATTTCTTGAGCAACATCATTATCCTTTGCCATTCAATGTAGCCCATCTTGTGAACATATCTCAGGTCCATTCTCATTGTTGATTTGTCACTAAGCTCAAAAGTGAGAATGACAGCTCCATTTGCTCTGCTCAAGGTCATTCCTCTGATATCTTTGTTGTAGCTCCTTCTGAAGTAACATTCCTGCAGTTCTGCATCTGAGTATGGAATTTGATTAGGTCTTGGACCAGTATATACAGCTTCAGCTCATGCCAAAGCTTCTTTTTCTTTTTCTTGATCCCTGGCCTCTTTTTCTTTCCTATTCCTAAGCTCATCAAGGGATATGCCCAGCTCAGCAGCTTCCTCTAGTTCAATCATTTCAATCATCTCCCTTGTAGCTTTTTCTTCTTCAGTTTCAGAAACACTGTCAGCTTCAGATTCATTTTCTATCACTTTTTGCTTTTTAGCTGCAGGTTCCTCTTTGTTTATTTCTAACTCCCCCTCAGTCTGAGTCTTCCTCTCTGCTCCTTTAGCTAGAACTTGAAGAGCTTCAGCTTCAGCTCGAACTAGCTCAGCTTCAGTATCAGCTTGAACCTTCTCCCCCTTTTTGTCATCATCAATAGGGGTTGAAGTGTTTTGTCGTTGGAGCGCAACAACTGCAGAGGCAATCTCTTGAACATCCTTTGTCAGCTTCTCAAGCCTCTGATAGATTTGGCGTTTGTGCTTCTTCTGCTTAAGATGGAACAAACCAAACTGAGCAGCAATATATTCTTTCAACTGCTGGATGCCTGAGGAGGCAGTATCAATGTGAGGAGAGTCTTTGGGTGCATCATCCAAAGGTTGGTGCTTACCTTCAAATTCATCTGCACCAAAGTTTGGACCCTGTGACTCATCTTGGTTTGAAGATGAATCATTGACAGATCGTGCAAGAGAGTGTGAGAAATGAAAAGAACGAATAGGGCTCGAGACGTGAAGTGTATGGGTTGGTGGTTGGCTTTTGGGTATAGAGGGGGGTGATTGACCCTGGGGATTGGTCATATGTTCAATGTAACCTGAATGTGTCTGTTCAGGCATAGAAGTAGGCTCTCCCATGGCACGAGTAAGTGTGGGCTGAGTAGACACCACACCCGGTTTAGGCTATTGGGTTTGAATGAGCCTTGAGGTTGACACCTTGAGAGTAGGCGTCTCCCCCTCAACTCCTGCCGGAGGGATTAATGTGATCTCAGCTCCAGTGATGCCTTTAGGAGTGGCACCACCTATAGCAGTTTTACGTTTGTAGGTTCGGATATTCTCCCTAGCAGCAGTGGGCATACTAGGGGTGGCTTCAGATTTGGATTGTAAATGGAATGGAGGTGGAGGAGATGGGTTAGACTGAGTTGGTTCTACTGCAGTCTTATCTCCAAAAGTGGATGGAGAAAAGTGAGAAGAAAGAGAAAGTGGAGAGGTCTTACCAAAGGTGGCTGCAGTGTAAACTGTTTCAGCCTGAGCAGAGTGCTCAGCTTGAACTTCTGTGTCAGCTTGAGAAGCTACCCCTTGATTTGATTCCTCTGCTTCACTTTCTGATAAAGCTGCCTCAGCAATTTGGAGCATGGGCTCACTCAGACCCTCTTGCTCTGGAAAGATGTCGTTGTTGAACATCTTAGAGCTGAGTGTAGGAAACAGGAACAGATCCTGATCAGCTTCAAAGAGCGCTGTCCCCAGCTCGGCTTCAAATGCCAAGGACAGGTACCTTATGAAAGGTACATGAAGATCCCTTGTGGTCTTCATCACTTGGACCCGGAGCTCGTTGAAGACGAGCTGTGCATAATCTATGTTTCTCGCAAAGTACATGTTGTACATCAGCTGTATCTCGAACTCATTGATCTGGTACAATCCTCCAACCTTGATACCAAGTGAACGAACCACTGTGGACACCATGAAGCCCCATACGGTTGGAAAAGTGGCCTTTTTGATCACCCCTTCAGTCTGTGGGTGACCCATTCTAGGTAGGACAGACCTAGCCACTTGCCTTGTGACAGCCGGCTCGAACTCATCAGATTGAGGGAGTTGAAGAACATCCCTTAGCCGCTGCACTGACAGGACGACTGTTCAAGTACCATTAAGAACAATTCCTGTTATCTCTCCCCTGTTCTGGTCGTAAGTACAGGTGTACCAGAACTCTAGCAGATGTTGAGGAACGATGTGGAGGGGTGCACCACAGAAGGCGAATGCCAGAGAGTATTTACGAATATAAGCCACCCAGGCTTCATAACCTCTGCCTTGTTTTCTCGGAGGAATTGCAAGGCAGGCCCGTTGATTGTTGACTTTCAGCAACGGCACTCCATTGTTCCTGAACTGAGCACCTCGAATCATTTGATCACTGAGAACTAACGTGATTCCGTCCATGTTGGTTAATTACACTGAGTAATTGGAAATACGCACTGAGCAGTTCAAAAATTGCACTTAGCAATTTAGGGTATTGAAACGAACGTATGCACTAAGCAATGGAGGTGTATGCAAAAGGTAGTTTAGAAGGTGAGAAGTCTGAATTGTAAGCGTAAACTTCTCTAATCCGAATAAGATCGGTGTATATACCTTTCTGAGGAGAGAGAAAAATTACCGTTAGAAATCCCCCTTTTTATCCGTTACGCCGTAAAATTGTGATGTAACAGTAAGTGGGTAGAACTAATCATCTTCCAACGGTTACTAAGGTAATATAATAATATTGACTGACAATAAGATTATGTACACTGATGTATTATACCTATACACAAGTTAGTATGACTCAAATACGCAGTAGTCATGGGTCACTCACACTTAGTAAATAACACATGAGATTAGACACACCAAGCTGAGTAAACCTATTACTCAGTTTAACTCAAGCACTCAGCTTGATTTAAGCACTCAGCTTGAAATGTGCACTCAGCTTGAGAATGAAACTCAGCTTGAAATGTGCACTCAGCTTGAGTAGAGCACACAACTCATAAGTAATGACACTAAGTCGTTTTTGTCTGAGACTGACTCAAACGAATCTATTAACCACACTTAGTAGTTATAGAGTGTTTGGAACCAACCAAACGTGTGAACCAATCACACAGTCTGAGTTAAGCACATAGCTCATATTCAATGACACGTAGTCATTTATGTTTAAGACTGACTTAAACATGTAATTTTAGCTACACTAAGTAGGTAAAATATGTTCGGAACTTACCAAACGTGTGAACCAATCACACAGTGTGAGTTAAGCACATAGCTCAGACTCAATGACACTTAGTCATTTTGTTCGAGACTAACTCAAACTAACATTTCAACCACACTAAGTAGTTAAATTATGTTTGGAACTGACCAAACGTGTGAACTCATTTTTTAGTTTGACATATAGATCAGTTTATGAAAACTTATTTATAAACTGTGCACCCCGCTTAAGACACTTAGTCTCTGTCAAACTGAGAACTCAAATTTTAAACACTTAGCTAGGGGTTGAGCATACCCAATTTACTTAGCAGATACATAAACCTCTTTTCATCAAGGGGCTTAGTAAAGATATCTGCTAATTGGTCATCAGTGGAGATAAATTTAATGTCAACTTTACCTTTTTCCACGATGTCCCTTATGAAGTGATGTCTAATTTCAATATGCTTGGTTCTTGAGTGAAATACAGGATTGTAAGTGATGGCTATTGCACTTTGGTTATCACAAAAGATAGGAGTTTTCTTAAAACTCATCCCAAAGTCCTGAAGCTGATGCTGCATCCACAAGATTTAAGCACAACTACTCCCTGCTGCAACATACTCAGCTTCAGCAGTTGAAGTAGCCACTGAGTTCTGTTTCTTACTAGTCTAGCTTACTAATTTACCTCCAAGCAATTGACATCATCCAGTGGTTGATTTTCTATCTAACTTGCACCCAGCATAGTCAACATCAGAAAAACCAACTAACTCAAATCCAGAATCCTTTGGATACCAAAGACCTAGATTTGGTGTACCTTTAAGGTACCGAAAGATCCTTTTCACAGCTTGAAGATGTGATTCTTTAGGATCAGCCTGATATCTTGCACAAACGCATATAACAAACATGATATCAGGTCTACTAGCTGTCAAATAGAGTAATGAACCTATCATTCCTCTATAGGTAGACTTACACACAGACTTACCATCTAAGTCTTTACTCAGCTTGACAGCTGGTGACATGGGTGTTTTCATGGTTGAACTTGAATCAAAACCAAATTTCTTTATCAAATCCAAAACATATTTGCTTTGATTGATGAAAATTCCATCAGGCTTTTGTTGAATTTGTAGGCCTAGGAAATATGTCATCTCACCCATCATACTCATCTTGTACTTTTGTGACATTATTTTGGAGAACCACTCACACAGAGATTCATTGGTTGAACCAAAAATAATGTCATCCACATAGATTTGTACAAGAATCACCTGTCCCTTGCTCTTTTTAATAAAGAGTGTCTTATCTATACTACCTCTAGTGAAATCCATGGATAGTAGATAGGTGGACAGTGTATCATACCAAGCTCTTGGAGCTTGTTTAAGACCATACAAAGCCTTGTCCAACTTATAGACATGATGTGGAAAATTTGAACTGACAAAGCCAGGAGGTTGTTTCACATAGACTTCCTCCTGAAGTTTTCCATTGAGGAAAGCACTTTTCACATCCATCTGATAGACTTTGAAGTCTTTATATGCTGCATAAGCCAGGAACAACCTTATGGATTTAATTCTAGCAACAAGGGCAAAGGTCTCATCATAATCAATTCCTTCTTCTTGCTTATACCCTTATGCTACCAGCCTGGCTTTGTTCCTAACTATCACTCCATCCTTATCCATTTTATTTCTATAGACCCACTTAGTGCCTATAATTGAATGATCTTTGGGGGCAGGGACAAGGGTCCAGACTTTATTCCTCTCAAACTCATTTAATTCCTCTTGCATAGCATCAATCCAATCCTCATCTGTTAAGGCTTCCTCAGTCTTCTTTGGTTCCATCTGAGACAGAAAACCAAAGTGAGCAGCATAGTTAGCTGTAGCCTTAGATCTGGTCATGACTTTCTCTTGGACATTTCCAATGATTTGATCTTGAGGATGATCTTTGAGGAATTTAAATGTAGTAGTTGGAGAGTCAGGTTCTGAATCTGAGTGATGTTGAGAACTTCGAGGTGAACTTATCTCCTCAGTCTCAACTGCAACATTGTCAACAAACTGATTATCACTAAGATTCTCAGTCTGAGTGACTTCAGCTCCAAAAGGATTGACAAACTCATCATCTTTCTCAGCTTGAGAATCCTTTGAAGCTTGTGATGATTTCATTGATGAACACACATCATCATCACTATCATCTCCTATGACATACATAAGATTTGACATGTTGATTTCCCTTGGCCTTTCAAGTTCACTCAGACTAACTGAGTCAGCTTGACTTTTCTCAGCTTGATCAATACTGTCTTCATCAAATGAAACATGATTTGATTCTTCAATGGCCTTTCTCCTAGAGTTGTATACTTTGTAAGATTTGGAGATTGAGGAATAACCAACAAATATTCCAGGATCAACTTTGGGTTCCAACTTATGGAGCTGATCTCTTTAATTCAGCACATAGCATTTTGAACCAAAGATATGGAAATAACATATATTAGGCTTTCTAGACTTATACATTTCATATGAAGTCTTTCCATGTCTTTTGACAATGATTGACCTATTCTGAGTATAGCAGGCTGTATTAACAGCTTCATCCCAGAAATATAGTTTCAATCCTGCCTCACATAGTATTGTCCTTGCAGCCTCAATTAAGGTTCTATTTATCCTTTCAGCAACTCCATTTTGTTGTGGAGTTCTGACAGATGAGAAATTTTGTAATATCCCTTTTTGTTCACAGAAGCTTTCAAGGGTTGAGTTCCTGAACTCAGTCCCATGATCACTTCTTAGTTGCTTTACAGACAAACCTTTCTGCAACTCTTCCATTTTGATGAAACTTATTATCTCCAGGGCAGTCTCACTTTTGGCTTTTAGGAATATTACCCAGGTGAATCGTGAGAACTCATCTACTATCACCAGAGTGTACTTCTTGCCACTTAGGCTTGGAGTACTTATGGATCAAAATAGATCCATATGCAACATATGCAATGGGTCTGTTATTGAAAAATTTTGCTTTGATTTAAAGGACCCTTTATGGTGTTTCCCTTGTTTACAAGCTGAACACAATTTGTCTTTGACAAATGTGATTTTTGGTAATCCAGAGACTAACTCTTTATTGGACAGCATATTTATATTTTTAAAGTTCAAATGAGACAAACGTTTATGCCATAACCAACTCAGCTCAGGAACAGAATGGGAATACAAGCAGGTTTCATTATTGGGATCAGCAGAATTAAGATCAAGTAGATACACATCTCTTTCTCTTTTAGCTATTAATACAGGCTTTCCCTTAGCATTATAAATTGTTCCTGCTTTCTTCTTAAAAGTAACAACATTGTCCTCATCATACAATTGAATGATACTAATCAGGTTGTGTTTAAGGCCTTTGACATATGCAACTCTCTGGAAAATAACTTTACCAGCTTGCATCTTCCCATAGCCTTTGGTTCTTCCATGGGAGTTGTCACCAAATGTTACTTTAGGACCTTCATCTTCCTGGAAATCACTGAGAAGTCCTTTCCATCTGGTCATGTGCCTAGAACATCCACTATCCAAGTACCATTTACTTGAACCCTACACATGATATAAAAACTAAACACATTAGTTTTGCTTGGGAACCCACTTCTTGGTGGGTTCAGATGAGGAGCACTTAGCAGCTTCATCTTGTTGAACTGACTGCTCAGCTTGAGCAGGAACTGAATCCTGTGTAGGCTGATCAGTTTGTTCTTGCTCAGGCCTTGAGATTTCAGCATCACAGTCCTTAGCCTCATGACCTCTACTTCTGCATTTGTAGCATCTCCTTCTTCCAATGATGACAGGAGGTAGAGTGTCTAACAATCCTTGTGAGAATTTACTTTCAGTTTTAGGATTGTATGTGGTGGATAACTTCTCAACATTCTTTGCAAGCTGATTCACTTGGTGATCACTGACTTTGGACTTACCTTTGTCAGGTCTCTGTTTGTTATCCTGAGAAGATTGACTAACAACCTTCTTCTGCATGACTTTGGACTTACCTTTGTCATGCCTACTGGACTCACCAGTTTCAACAGGTTTGGACTTACCACTATTGATCTTCTTGGACTTACCAAGATCAACAACTTTGGACTTACCATTGTTGTGATTTGACCTCTGACTTACAGTGGTCTTCCTGTTCTTATAACTTCTGTCCGAGCCAGATAGAGAATTTTGTCTTTTGAAAGGATTTGGATTAAGCCTTTCTATGACTGAAGTTCTTTGAACAGGCTGAGTGCCTAATATGTCCAACACAGACTTACCATGTTGTTTGGATGTTGAGCACTCATTACCATGATCTTTGGCCTTCACAAACATATTGAATTTTAGGCTTGGATCATGTCGTTTCTCTAAGGCTGACTTCTGAGACTCAATCAGTTGTCTATCTTCCTCAGAATCTGTACTTGCTATCTCATCATCAGCTACATAAGCTGCTGTTTGATAGTCACCTCCAAGTACAACCTTCACCTGTTTAGGTATCTGTTGGTTTATGCATTGTTCAGTAAGCTTTGATGACTTACACTAGGACTCAGTGACCTTTTGAAGTTGATCAGCTTTGTCTTTTTCTTCCTGAAGCTCTTCACTAAGAAGTTTATTAATGTGCCTCTGACATTCAAGGTCACACTGTGCTTTCTTACCAACATCAATGAGAGATTTATTTTCCTTAATCTCATCTTTAAGTTTTGCTATTTCAGCTTTGAGGTCAGTCTGAGACTTAAGGATGGTCTTGAAATCATTTAGAAAATAATCAAAAGCAAGACCTTTCTCCTCATCTGTATAAGAGTAGAAATTACTGACCTTGTACATGGAAGCAGTATCCCAATCACCCAGTTTGCTGTTTTCCTCAGCTTCCTTCATGTCAACTTCAAATATTGATTCGGACTGACCATAATCAACCTCATCCAATTCTAGCTCTTCATCTTCTTGAGCCATTAGACATACATTATCATCTGAGGTGGATGATTCTGTATCCCAGGTTTCAGCATATAAACCTGTTGGTGCATAAATGTAAATCCCTAGTTCTTATCAATCCAATACATACATGAAATATTAATTCAAATGTGTTTTTGATTAATTGTTTGCATGTGTATATATTCTTAGTGATTCTATGTGATTATCTTAAGCTTACAAGTACTTAATCATGTGTTGATGTGTGTTTGGAAGTTTAAGTCTGTGTGAGAAATCACCACGTGCGAAGTCAGTCTCACTACGTGCGTAGTGGAGCTCACTACGCGCGTAGTGAGTAGGTCGGTTTAAAACTAATTAATTATTATTAAAATAACCAGTACGTGCGTACTGGACTAGATACGTGCGCAGTGAAGTTCATCACGTGCGTAGTGACTTTAATTACTCTATAAATACCGTTTGATCTCGCATTAGCGCGGGTAATCGACTAATTGACAGGTAATCAACCGGGAGCCTTCGTAATCGACCTTATAAGACCCTAAACCCTACTAAATCGCGACTTTAAGCCTCGTAAACGAATACTGTGTGTTTAATCCGAATCTAAGGGCATTCTTAAGCATCTCTGTGTGAGTACTGTGTGTTTGTTCTTCTACTCTTTCTGTGTGTGTTTCTGTGTGCCGGACACCTAAGTAGATCATAGTATCCTTAGGAGGTTTGGGAAATAGAATTCCGCGCTATTTCTCATCCTAGATCAGTCCTAGCATTAGGGTGTGTTAGTTTAGAACCCCCCCACGGTCCTACAAAGTGGTATCAGAGCCTTGTGCTTTGATTGATCACTTTTCCTTTAGGATTTCGTGATTTAGGTGTCGATTAGGCCTGTGTGTTTGTCCTTTTCGTCGTTTTAAACCGGTTAGTAGGTCGAAAATAGGTCGTTTTGCGTTAAAAAGGTCGTGTTTTTACGTTAACTGTTTGCGTTTTACTCGTGCGTAGTGATTCCCTGTGCGTGCGTAGTGATCCTTAGTGCGTGCGTAGTGTCGTTGATCTTCTAGAATCTTCCATAGGCTGTGTGTTCATTCCGTACGTAGTAGGTCCTCAACGCGTGCGTGGTAAATCCATTACGTGCGTGTTGAGTTTGTGTGATATTTTTTCCTTTAAAAATATTTTAAGTACTTCGTGCGTAATCATTGAAATCCGTGCGTCCTAGGTTCTCAGTTCGTGCGTAGTACAGCCTGTGTGTTTTCGACTCATTCCGTACGTAGGTCTTTAACTTCGTGCGTAGTGCTCTGTGATCGTGCGAAGTGTTCTTCATTCCGTGCGAAGTGTTCTAAAATGTCTGACATGAATGCAATGGCTGCCAAACAAACAATAACCGCATTAAGTAACTTAATAATGGACAATGAACAGGGAGGCATTAATAAAGTACCCCGACTACTAACCATGGAAGACTACCCATTCTGGAAACCAAGGTTTGAGATCTTTATTGATGGAGTAGATCCAAGGTTACATCGTGCCATCTCTGCCGATTACGTTGTGCCAAAGGGAGAAGGGAACATTGAAGTTCCCTATGATCAAATGAGTGATGATCAACGTAAGGCGTATGATGCGGAGAAGAAAGCTTATTCCTACCTTATTCAAGCTATTCCGAATGAGATTTTTCATCAATTCCGACGATACAGAACGTCACGTTCCCTGTGGAACGCCTTACAAAAGAGAAATGAGGGGAATGCATCTCTGAAGGAGCTCAAGGCATCTCAGTTAAGGAAGGAGTTTGATCACTTCACGTCATACGTAAATGAGAAACTTCCAGATCTGATCAACAGATACAACCATCTTCTCAGTGAAATGGATAGTCTGGGGGTGCAGATTTCTGAACGCCAACAAGTGGAGACTTTGTCTAAGGCACTACCAAAGAGCTGGAGGCCTTTCATCATGATCTTGAAGAATGGTGAGGGATTTGAAGGAATGGATCTAAATGACTTCATCACCAAACTTAAAGAGCATGAACAAGAAGAGCAAAATCTAGACAGACTAAGCAGCTATGTGCAGAATCCATCGCTATACTGTTCTGGACCCATTGCTTCTCCAGCCACCTCATCCAATGCTCCGTTGCAGACAGCTTTTACTTCTAATGTCAGTTCTTCAAGCAAGTCTGTTTCTGAAACTCCAAGTGGACCACCTTATTCTGCTCCTTCAAGCAAAACGTCAATGCCTGCCTTAAACACTGAAAATTTCAAACATGGCAGCACTGAAGAAGTTAAGGAGCATATGGGGATGCTTAGTGCATTGGTCACTTCATACGATGATCTGCTCAAGGGAAAGATTGGGAACGCCTATCTGACCCAGGAAGACTATGACCAAATTGACAACGATGAGATGGAACGTCAAGATATCTTATGGTCATATGCCAACCTGGTAAGGAGAGCCAAAGCCTTAGTGAAGAGAACGGGGATACAGATTACAGCAACCAAAGATACGAAGCTCGGGTTTGACAAATCAGCTGTAACCTGCTACAATTGTGGTGAAAAGGGTCATTTTGCACGTGAATGTGAAAAGCCAAAGAACTCAGGACCCAAGTATCCCTTCAGAACCTCTCCGGGCAAAATGTCAAATACCACCACACCTAAGAAGGCTGAGTCACCTCATGAGGGATCATCCAAGGCAATGGTGGTAGTACAAAAGGATGAGGGGATTGACTGGTCAGTACACTTCCAAGATTCGGATGCGTTTGAAGTTGCTGAAACCAACCTGGCCAGTGTACTAGATCTGAATGACGACTCTCAGTCTGAGGCAGACAGTGTCCACGAGGTCAATGATGAAGAGTCTGTCCTGCCCACTGATGAGCAAAATGTGGCATCAACTTCTGAGCCAGCTGCCGAACCAACGCCTCTTCCAATCAATCACGGCATGTCTCTAGATACTGAGGGGGAGTTGGTGAATGAGTCTCTCTACCGCGCGATGATTGGTTCCTTGATGTATCTCACTGCATCCAGACCAGACATCATGTTTGCTACGTGTCTGATGGCAAGATACCAATCCAAGCCAAATGTCAAGCACCTGATGATTGTCAAACGGATCTTTCGCTATCTGAAGGATGCTCCCAATCTTGGACTGTGGTACCCCTGTGACGACAACTTTGTGTTGACGGCCTACAGTGATTCTGACTATGGAGGATGCAAGAAGGACCACGAGTCTACATCTGGAGGTTGCCAATTTCTTGGATCACGTCTTGTAACTTGGCAATGTAAGAAGCAGACTGCAGTTGCGCTCTCTACGTGTGAAGCTGAATATATTTCGGCGGCGAGCTGCTGTTCTCAGGTCATCTGGATTCAACAACAACTGCGGGATTACGGTTTGCAATTCTCTACTACTCCCATTTTTGTTGATAATACTGCTGCTATTGCAATTACTAAGAATCCAGTACAACATTCTAAGACCAAACACATTGGTATCAAATACCATTTTATACGGGACTGCTGGGAAAAGAAATTAATCGATGTAATGTCTATTCAAACCGAATTTCAAAAAGCAGACCTGTATACTAAGGCATTTGATAAACCCCGCTTTCTATTCTTAGTGAATGAAAACGGGATGAAAACCAAGTGTGAGGTTGTCCCTGATGCTTCGACTTAGTGTCCTTACTCGTATTTGTGACTGTGTGTCTATTTTCTGTGTGGTTATATCTCGTTGCTCTTTCAGTTTATTTTCTGTGTGTTCTTGCGTTTCTATTTTCTTAGTTTCTAGTTTGTTTAGTATTTTAGGGGGAGATAGTTCCAAAAAAAAAATCAGAAATACAAAAAAATCAGAAAACTTAAAAAAAAAAAAAAAAAAAAAAATGAGAAGTTGATCCAACTCAAATGGAAAATGATGGTACACTGGCTTTCAATACTAAGTACGTCTAGTAAAATTAGGACTGAAGGCATGTACATATTCTTGAGAAAACTGTCTGAAAATCTAATTGAATCAGATAAGAAACAGATAGTGTGTAAGACATATAAGGAAAGTCTAGACTGATAAATGGTTATGCATGTGAAAATCAATCATAGATTTAAGCTATCGAGATATTCCAAGTCTATAAGTCAATAACAGTTGAGAATGACTTAGTTTGTTGCACACACCTGTTACCATGCCAAATGTGCTTAGATGACAATGAGCAACATGTAAAAGAGGGTGAAAAATTGACCCCAATCTGAGATGTCAAAAGAAATAGATACATTGATCTATCAATGTTGAATTGTCAAAGAGCATAAAATGTAGTGACAAAAGCTATATTGATCTATTAGTGTTGAATTGTCAAAGAGCATAAAATGCAGTGACAAAGGCTCAGCATGAAAAATGTCTAGAGAGGTGAAAAATTGACCTCCATGTCAAAGAGCATAAAATGCGTTGACAAAATCACAAAGCACATAAGCATGGTGGTTGGGTAATCAAGTTGTGCACCTACTGAGTGAATCAAAATACTGTGAGACTTTGAAAGAGATAGTCTTAACCGTGTATCCAGTTTAGATAATCTGAAAATGTTGAAACAAAATCTGTCATGATCTGAAGAAAGTTAGGTTGACAGACAAAGTTTGAGAGAATATGTTTATGTCCAAGGTTCTGAAATAAATGACTACTAAGTATAGATGTGCTGGTACTGATTCCATCTTGGAACCTTCTCACAAAAAGATTTAATTTCAGTAATTTTATTCCTGCCATTTTCTTAGTATTTTAATTTCTGTTCTTTAGGTTTTAATTCGTTAATAGTTTACTTCTGTATTTTCTTAGTTTTTTTTTCCGAAAAATACAAAAAGATTTTTGGTGATTTCTTATTTCTGTTGGTATGTTTATCTTCTATATATATATAATTTCTTGTGTTTGCATGTGCTTAAATGTTTTTATCTGCATTGAAGTTACTAACAGCTGTGTGCTGAGTACAGGATCATTGAGAAAAAGGCCAACTCTATGTGAAAAAATGAGCTCACACGAAGTGAATCACTCCGTGTGGAGTGAATGAGCAGGCCGTGCGAAATGGATTGATGTGTGCGAAGTGGGATTGAACTCGCACGAGGTAAGAACCACTACGTGCGAAATGGTGAGCCACTTCGTATGGCCTTGTTGGATAACGTCATGCAAAGTGAACTCACTTCGCACGAAGTGGAACAGGGTATATATACTCGTCTCGTGCGTGTTATTCAGTACGCGTTCATATTCACTACACTATACTTGTATTCTCTCTCGTTTGTGATTTTGATTCCTGTGAGAAAAGAGTTTTTCGATCCACGATTGTTGAACACCTTTGCTTTGTGAACATTTTGGTATATTTTTCATCTCAATCCAACGGTTAGATCTGGAGTTATAGTCGATTTTGTGTTCGAAAGTCAAATAACCTTTAAAACTGAGATTTGAGGTCTACACGTGTTAATTTGTTAGATTTAAGTGAAAAGGAACCTTAGTGGACTTAGTTAGATGACTTCTAGCCACTTAATCGAAACAAATACACTGAAAATCGAGGATTATGAGTCAAACACATCGTCAAACTGTTCTTCGTTGTTGATGATTGGCCGTGCGAAGTGAAGGCCATCTCGCACGAAGTGGGATTCACCTCGCACGTACTCAACAGTGGGGACGATGAAGCCGATGAGTTTCAGCCGCACGAAGTGAATTTCAATCCGTGCGTGCTGCGCCCATCACGTGCGAAGTGAATCGAATTTTAATTAAAATTAAAGTTTATTACCTCTAAGCACTTCGCACGTAGGCTTTTCATCACGTGCGTGCTGGTGCTCAGTTCGCACGTGGTGGAATGTCAGTTCTGATATGAACAATTTTTTTTAACCTGCAGATTTTAACTGTGTGTTATGATCAGTGGATAATTTTTCTAACGTGCAAAATGTTTATTCTGCAGAATTTACGAAAATGGAATCTATTCAAATTGGTAGCTCCTCTGCACAACGTCTCGCTGAGACTGCATCTGGCAGTGGGAGTCAAACCAAGGCTGAGCTGAAAGCGGGAGACATGCATAACATCAGGGCCTGCCTGACAAAAAGCAAGTTAACCAGGGACTGTGATGAGATGATCGATTTTCTAATGAGATCAAGGATCCACACCGCCATCACAAAAGCTTGCACGGCATACGCTTCTCACCAGCAAGAATTCTGGAACACCGCTGTGTATGATGAATCCCTGGGTGGGATTCAAGGGGAGGTGCAGAACCAACCCGTGCTTGTATCAGAAGGAGTACTGAATGAGTTGCTAGAGCTAGGGGATGACCTGGCCGACCCAACTGCTCTGAATAGTTGCAGAGTAAAAGGGTGTTTGCTAAGATGTGGGTATACGGGGGAAATTCGCAATGAATCCGTTTTCAAAACCAAGCTGTGCCCCCCGTATCGGTACCTGATGCACGTCATTTCTCATTGCTTGGGGCCGCGCAGAACAGGACATGATCAGCTCAACCAAACATTTTCTCATCTTTTTGTGGCCCTGGTTCTAAACGTAAAATTCAACATCTCAAGGGCCATCTTAAATTGCTTAAAGGAGAACTTGGCTAAGAAGGACGGGAGGTTCCTAATGTATCCCCGATTCCTTCAGATTGTTTTTGATGCCCAAGTTGAAAGCTTGATAAAGGAGGACGGGGACAGAATCAAGCTGAAACATATGAACGAGCAAACCGTGCGACAGATGAGCCGGTATATTGGCACCTCCATCCCTCAGAAAAGACGTTTAATCTGCCATCTGGGCAACCCAGAATACAAAGCTCCAGAAAGGAAACACCTCTGGAGGAACGAGGGCTCCACATCCCAGGTGGAAAACATCGAGATAATTTCGGATGATGAGGAGCCTGAAGTTCAGAGTGCGGAGGTCCGTGATCCCACTGGGGGAGAGGCTATCCCTGGGAGCTTAGATGACATTAACGTTGATGATTTCTTTGAAGAAGATGATGAGGAGGCAAGTCGCAAAAGGAAAGAAAAGGGGGTGGTTGATGAGCCAGAGAAGAAAAAGAAGAAGGTCTACAAGTTTAAGCCGCTGGTGGCTTCGTCTGAACTAATTGTCCAACCATCCTCCGCCACAGCTGCTCCAGTCATCACTCCTGCTCCAGGTGTTGAAGGATCATCTCAGACCAGGTCCCAGCAGCCTTCCCTAACCATGGAAGCAAACCTAAACAGACTTCAAGGCTACATGCTGGAGATGATCAAAGATGAAAGTAAAAGAAAGCTGGAGCTGGCAGAAGTAAAGCAGAAACTGATCGAGAAAGATGCTCAAATAGATAATCTGCTGAAAAGGGATGCTCAGATGGAGGACTTGTTAAAAAGAGATGCTGAGAGGATTGAAAGCTTAGAGAAGAGTAATGAGGAAAGAGCGTTGATAATCAGCGAGCTTGTCAAGAAAAACGAGACGATGGAACAGATCCTGCTTGAATATACCTCTGAGTTCAAACGGTTGAAAGATCATGTTGAAAAGCAGGATGAGGAGGTGCTCAGATTGAAAGAAGCCGCTGAATCTGAACAGGCTGGTACTTATTCTGGTGATGAGCAAGGTTGATTATAGTCTGTGTGACTTTGTAATTAATTTTTTTTATTGATGTATTCTGTGTGACGATGAATCCTTTGTAATGAAATATTTATTCCGTCTATGTGAAATGAAATGTTTAATCGTAACTTACACATGTTTATGGTTTCTTATTTCTGTGTGAAGATCCGTTAATCGTTCAGCCATTGAAAGCTGATATTCCTCAATCGTCTCGTCTGCTGAGTGTTCAAGGGCGAATTGTTCCACAAAATGAGTATGATGCAGAGGAAGGAGAAATACTTCCATTCCTGACAAAAGAACAAATTGCCGAACTTTTACAGATTCCTGTCGAAGATGTTATTTTAGAATAGGTGGATGAAAGCTTTATGCAACCATCTCAAGCTGAACAGGAACCTGTATTTGACACTGATGAGATTGAGATTGAGGATGAAACTGATCGACACTATCCTGGTCAACAAAAAGACGACAACTTGCCTGACCTTGCCGATTTTTTCAAAACTGCTAATGCTGAGGAAATCAACAAAAGAGCTGAAGTTAGAGAACAAGAAAATGTTGATTTTGACTTAGAAAAATATCTTGGTGATAGAAAATCTAAGCAAGATGAAAGAGAAGCTAGACGAAAGAAGTATCAACGGTTTCTGGAACGTCAGGTAGGGAAAGAAAAGAAGTCTGAAAGCTCACCAGAGTATACCAAGTTTTATCAAACTCTGGGCAAAAAGACGGATGGTGAAATTGTTGGTTGGTGTTTCATGCAAGAATTTAATGTTTATGCAGTCAAAAGAGAAAGGGGAGTTGAGTACTTCGAAAGGGCAAACGACATTCAAACATTGCCATTTTATGATATACGACAACTCGCTCGCTTGCCTCTTCTGGATTGTCACGATAACAGCATGGCAAAATGGTTCGAGACGCTGGTAAAGCGTGAGGCTCAATTTGGATGGAAAAACTTAAAGCCTTACATACCAGGGGTCAAGATCCATCCAACCAGGATTGATCCACTGACAGGGAGGAGATTCAAGATACTCAACTGTAAAGCTCCCCGTTGTATGAAAAAGTTGCCATTAAGGACCATGCCGACTGGGTGGAACGCTAGGTTCAAGTGGTGGTACTTCAACGAGAAGACAACGGAGGCAGTGATTGTTTTAGACGAGAACCTGTCAGGTGGAGAAACTGTAAAGGTATTCGATCCTATGTGGATCAGAAATTTTGGTAAAGACGACATCACTGTTCTGTACTACAACCCAATTCTGTACAAGCATCAATATATGGAGTTAGCGTTGTAGTTTCAGAAAGTCGTCAGAATTTGTTTTGCATTTGACATCTATGCTGGATCTGAAGAAGTAAAGTCTACAACTGTGTGATAGCTAGATTGTCAGTTTTGTTTACTTTGTGTAAATTTTGCTTAGTGCAATGGTTAGTGATAGAACTAGGTCTTAGGGGGAGTTTGTTGGTGCATAAATGTAAATCCCTAGTTCTTATCAATCCAATACATACATGAAATATTAATTCAAATGTGTTTTTGATTAATTGTTTGCATGTGTATATATTCTTAGTGATTCTATGTGATTATCTTAAGCTTACAAGTACTTAATCATGTGTTGATGTGTGTTTGGAAGTTTAAGTCTGTGTGAGAAATCACCACGTGCGAAGTCAGTCTCACTACGTGCGTAGTGGAGCTCACTACGCGCGTAGTGAGTAGGTCGGTTTAAAACTAATTAATTATTATTAAAATAACCAGTACGTGCGTACTGGACTAGATACGTGCGCAGTGAAGTTCATCACGTGCGTAGTGACTTTAATTACTCTATAAATACCGTTTGATCTCGCATTAGCGCGGGTAATCGACTAATTGACAGGTAATCAACCGGGAGCCTTCGTAATCGACCTTATAAGACCCTAAACCCTACTAAATCGCGACTTTAAGCCTCGTAAACGAATACTGTGTGTTTAATCCGAATCTAAGGGCATTCTTAAGCATCTCTGTGTGAGTACTGTGTGTTTGTTCTTCTACTCTTTCTGTGTGTGTTTCTGTGTGCCGGACACCTAAGTAGATCATAGTATCCTTAGGAGGTTTGGGAAATAGAATTCCGCGCTATTTCTCATCCTAGATCAGTCCTAGCATTAGGGTGTGTTAGTTTAGAACCCCCCCACGGTCCTACAAAACCTTTTCCACTGGGTTTGTCTTCAGGCTTTGATTTCTTGAGCTGAGTGTACTTCTTCTTGTACTTATCAGCTCTATAAGCATTCTTATCAACAACAGATGTTGATTCTACCTTCTTAGATCTGCACTCAGCAGCTATATGTCCATTTTTCTGACAGTTGAAGCACACAACATTCTTGGGATCAAAGGAACTCTTCCCTTTGCTCCTGTCAGATCTTCCTCTTCCCCTTTGAGCTTTTCACAAATGTCTGGCTAACATGGCCATTTGCTCAGTGATGGTCTGAACATCATCAGTATCACTTGAGTCTGAGTCTGAGTGGTCAGCTTAAGATTCTGATTCAGTCTCAGATTCAACAACCATAGCTTTTGAACCTTTCTTCTTCTTCTGTGCAACTAATGCAACTTCTGTTTTGTCTAAAGATTCTTTTAGTTGTTGTTGAGAAGCTCTTTTGTGTTCTATGATCTGTTCATGATTCAGCAAGAACCCATAGATGGACTGTAGGTTATACATGTGTAATGTTCCTCCAGCCCTTAGTGCAGTGGTTACTTCATTGAACCTTTCTGGTAACACATCCAGAAATTTCAGCACGAGCTCAGCTTCATCTTTTTTTACACCCACACTTAGTAGGTCATTTATCAAGCAGTGAAACCTTGTGAACAAATCTGCCAGGGTTTCATTCTTCTTTGAAAAGAAGTTTTCATACGATCTATTCAAGTGATTCTTCTTTTGCTGCTTGACCAGATCTGTGCCCTCATAAGTGACACTCAGCGTATCCCAGATATCCTTTGCGGTTTGACACCCAGTCACAGTGCGCATGATTTCATTAGTTAGGGAATTCGCTAGAACACTCTTTGCCTTGTCATCTAGATTGAAGAGTTTCCAATCTTCATCAGTCCAGGATGCAACAGGCTTTCTTGTTTCCTCTCAGATTTTCCAGGAGACGTATCACTAATAGTAAAAGGAATCTTGGGGATTATTTGTTTTTTTGTGATGACTTCCGACATACGGTTGTCAAAGGAATTTAGGAAGAGCATGGCTCTGAACTTCCACATAGGATAGTCAGATCCATCAAATATGGGACATCCTTTAGCAGAGATCTGAGGAAAGTTTGATGGAGTATTGCTTGTCGACATTTCAATCTTTCTCAGAATCTTGAACTATTCAACTGATGAAATCGTTCAACCTGCTCTGATACCAGTTGTTGGTCCCTTGTATGAGAGAGTAACAACAAGCAACAGTGTGTAGAAGGGGGGTTGAATACACTTTCTGCGGAAATTGAACAAATCAAAAAAAGTGTTACACACAGTAAATCAAACCACAATCAATCAAATGCTTTTATTAATCAGAAGATGATTACAATGCTTTGAATAAGAAGATGATTACAATGACTATCAAGTAAGCAACTCTTGATATATAATCACCTAATATAAATCTCTCAATTCTCTCAAACTTAGATATCTATAATTAACATATAATTATTGATACCGACGACTCTCTAAACAGGATTTTCATAGATTGAATCAACACATGATTACTTACCAATATCACAACTAATGTGATTAATTCGAACACATGAACTTCTTTGGCAATATGTGATTAAATCTTGATACTGAATCAAGACTCGTAACACATACGATGAGGTGAGGTTTGGCTTTGCAACACCTAGTTGTAATCGTCTCTGAGTCGTACATCAAAACTTATCAGGAGATAAGTATTTATAATCCTGTTGCTACGGTTCCTAACAAACTAGACTTAGCCTAATTCGCTAACTAACTTTCGGATAAACCGGAATCTTGAATCTTGAATCTTCTTATCTTGAGTCTTCAATCTTCAATCTTGATTCTGGAGTCTTCTTATCCGCGCTGTAGATATAGAGAGAGATAAAGATGAATTTAAAACATATTTAAATTATCTTTAAACTGACTTCATTACTCGGACTGAGTTACTTAGCTTGAAACTCATCAAGCTGAGTTCTTCGAGAACAAATCTGAATTCATACATGAACTAACACGTACATTGATAAACTCATCCTTAGAAGTCTAATTTAGTTGACTAAAACATATTTAGCAACTCTGTCGAGCTGACTCTGCTTTTGAGCTGAGTCACTCAGCTTGAAACACATCAAGCTGACTACTCGATATATACCTTATGTGACATACACAAATTATTAAACATATTAATAAACAAATTAAGGTATAATATAAACTGATCAACATATGCTCAGCTTATACTCAGCTTATACTCAGTCTGAATCACTCTAAGTGTTTAGTCTGACTAAGCTTCATAATTCTGTTTAAGTTATATGTAGAACTCATCTTACAAACTTAACTTTGTCTCATCAAATTCAAACTGATGAGCTCATTTTCCCAACAAAAAGGATAGAAAAGATACCACTAAAACAGAACAATGGTGCTTTATAAATGAAAAGATTCCCAAAAACAGAATATCAGGGAACATATATTAAAGAGTTACCAAAAACAGATAGCTAGGTAACCAAATTGCACTTAAAAGTTTTATCTTTACAAATCCGAGTCAAACTGATTCTTCTTAAACAAGATAAGGTTTTGTCATCATCAAATAGGAGGAGATTGTTGGGGAGATAGCAATATCAAACCTAAATCAAACCTGTCTATTTTTTAAAATAGGATTTGATGTTAACAAAACCACATATTCAGTTTTGGACTTAGATTAATGAAAAACATGTGTTGTTTTTCATATTAGACTTGAAGAAATTTGTAAGCAAGAAATGTCAGCTGAAGAACAAAAATGTCAGCTAAACACCGAGTATCAGCCAAAGGACCAGCTTCAGGAAGATCAGCTAAAAGGAAAAGATCAGCTGAGAAACATCAACTGAGGATCTACAATGGATCAGATGATGGTCCAAAAGCATCAGCTAAGGAAAGCTTCAAGTTCAGCTGAGCTGTCTAAGATCAGCTGACACAATCACATTGATCAGCTGATGCCTCTCATCTGTCAGATAAGGTATTTGTTACCTATCCAATCTTTCCTTCATAAGCTGATCATACTCAAATAGTTAGCTGAGCCCTTGGGATCGGCTGATTGTTTAGTTTGACTAATTTATTAGCTGTACTATGATTTGGGTTATTAGTTGAGCAATTAGATCAGCTGAGCAAATCTGAGTAGCTGAGTCTTTCACATTTATCCTTAGCTGAGCAAAATTATATTTGCAGTTCAGTGTCTGTTAGCTGAGTAGTCATTCTATATCTCAGTTAAATAGCTTTTCTATGTAATATTATGCCTTAGATCTTTCTTTGTAAAAGTACTTAGCACTTTTTGTATCTGCAAAGAGACAAAAAGGATAGATCTTTATCCCCTGGAAAAGGAGAAAGATACTTTTAAAGAAAGGATCTCGAAGATTTGATTCTGCAACTAAGTATGGCTGGCAACTCTATACTTAGTTAAGTCAAATTTTCAAGAAGCATGGTGTTGGTAAAAGTGCAAGCATGGAAAGAGAAGCTTACTCTCCCAAGACATAAAGGTAGTACTTTAATAATATAATAATAGATAGTGGGTAAACACCTTACTGAAAAGTATATTCACTTTACACACTTTGTGTATAAAGTTAACTTACCTTTCACCCACTTACTTTATCTATTATAATATTATTAAATCAAGTACCTTTGTCTCCATCTCCACTCCATCAACCCGGACACTATATGGCTTATATATACTCATGCTTGGAAACATGTTAAGTATGCGAATAGATAGTTAAATACTGAAATCTCATCTGTTGAGAATTAGAAGAGTTAGAATTTTACTTTCAGTATAACAAACTTGTTCATGTGTTGAACATCTTAGACATAAGTTGTTTAAGATTAGCTTAGTCTATGTGTTAGACAAATTTAGTTGCGACCTTTTATTGAACTTAGATTTTCCGCATCTAGTTCATGTAATTCTTGATTCACATTTGTTAAATTTTAATTTGCTAAAGTTTGTATTCAACCCCCCCCCTTCTACAAACATTTGTTGTTGTAGTATCCATTCGGGACCAACAAAAGTCATCACAGATCTGAAACCCTATATTAGTTGAAACCATAAATCTTGAACTAGATGAAGCTCTTCTGCTTAAATCGTATTCATGAACTTGCTCTTTTGCTCGTTATGAAGGTGAATTAGATGAAACCCTCAAGACCATGATGAAGGAACTAGATGAAACCCTCGCCTCCAGCAATGACGATTAATGCTAGTCTCCATCTCGGAATCATCGATTGAACACAGAACAAATAGGTTTGAAATCAGAATCTACGTTTGGACCCTATCCTCCATCGATTGAATGTTTTCTATATCACAAACCATTAACCAATATTGCAAATCTAGACATTATGGGGGTAGTGTGATTTATATGTTCATAAAGCATAAATGCATAAAAATTAAAATAAAAAAACAAATAAAGAATGTAAAAACTGGTAATTAAGTTACTTGTGATAACAGGTAACATGTATACAATGACTCAAATTAGTAAGTTGTCTGTATTTTTAGATAGAAAATAAAGTTGGTTGTATACAATGGAAATAATGGCAAAGTTTGTTGTATTTTCACTCAATTTTCCTACAAAAATATCCTTCTCCTCAAATATTTTAACCCTGATTTAGTGGCGAATACATGTTAACCAAATGCAAGAGGGGTGGAGGCCCCCTTTTTACGAGTTTGGTATTCTTGGACCAAAAGGGCTTGTATATAGCCCAACGGTATTTAGTAGGTGAGGTGGTGTTCCCCCTCCCAAGAGGTTGTGGGTTCAAGTCCAAGTGTGGACAGTGGAGTAGATTCATGAGTAGGTTTAAAGAGTATGTGTGTTTACTGTTCAAAAAAAAAAAATTAAAAGCTCTTGGATCCCCCTAGTTTCATGATTTCATGTTCTTGGCCTTGCTTTTTTATAGAGTACAGAATTGCAGCCTTTCAACTTACGTTCTTTGTCTCACGACTTTTGGGATTTTGGGGTGTTACCGCGTGTTGTGTGCTGTTTTTAGGTGATAAAATGTGCTTTCTGATGGGGGTTCAAGAACACAGAGGAAGCTAAAGGTACAACATGCAAAGCATAAAAACCCCATGGATGGACCATACTCTATAGCTATTGTTGGCAACATGTAAAAATAAGCGAAGTAGGATTATACCCTTGGTGAACTTCTGGAACAAAGTAGAGGATGATGGTGATGACAAGGAACTCAAAGAAAGTCCTCTCTATTTTTGATCCACCCCGGGTATGCTCAATCCACAAGTACTAGCTTGCTTGTATGGACTTCAATGACTTGAATCCACACCAAGAACAGCAACTCTCCCTTATCTTCTGGACAAAACTCACAAGCACTCTAATATGAAGCCAAGAAAGCTCTAAGTGTGTGTAAGTATCAAGTGTACCAAAAGGATTGAATGGCAAGGAAAAGAGGGCACTTTTATAGAGCAAAAATGCCTCTTAGATCTCCTCATAACTGGCCAGGAAGAAGTGGAAAATGAGAACATGTATTGGGCAATTTTGGAGGTGGAAAGCAAAATGATTGCACGCATTTTGAAACGGGACCGCGGTGCAAACCCATAGGAATTCGCGCCGTGATGTCAGCATAAGATTGAGCCGCTATTCCACAAGTGGATCGAGGCGCCATCTTCGCCTGCACACCAACCCCTTTCCACTTTGACACTTTTAGTCCCTCAACTATAGGCCTATACTATATTGGCATTGATCTACATGGCATACATGTGTCAGTGGGTATACTCCAACAAACTCCCAATTCCACATGACACACCGTACCCATAACCACAGACAAAGAGCGGCCTCTAGTAAGACATCTTTGCCCCCAACACGTATAGGTTTTGTCATCTTAAACAAAAACCAACTCCAGAATCAGTTACGAAATGGTCCTATAGATAAGTGATCATTCATCTCTTCATTCGTGATATCCGTGTGAACACGAGACATGGTTAAAAGTCAATCTCCAGATCGTTCACGACTATGTTTTTCGATCTCGATTGATGGTGACCTAAAATCTAGTTGCAATCGATCAAATATCACTGCAACTTGAGCATGGCCATGCATTTTACGTCAATGCTCAATCATCGAGGGGCCCATGGATATCTCTCTAAATCTAGAGGAACGAATCCCGTTGACTAGATTGCTCCGCCATATACACCATACTTACCTAAAAGCTCCCTTTATAACAGCCTGTTACGAAGTGCGTTTGAAAGCAATCAAGGCAAAGCAGATCCATGCTTTGGAACATATGTATCTCCAGTCTAAGGACAAAATGATATTATCATCCTGACTTACTCGTGACATAAACCATGAAGTAAGTGCAGGTGTGAGTCATCCAGTCACTTGACCATTGCAAGCACAGGCGAAGTGTTGCGTCTGTTTTATCTAATCCATTATTGGATAGTGACCAACCACTTCCCTCAGCCTTATCTCAAACTTCCTTCCCATGAAGAATGACCGACTGTGGACATTTAGAATGTAAAAGACATTCAGGGAAGTATTAAACATGCTAAGATGGAACACAATAAGGATTCATAAAATATTCGCCCTTGGCGTATCATTAAATCACATTTAATAATCAATATAGTATGAAATACAATACTGCTTAACGTTCCCAAAATACAAGTACAAATCAAACATTAACCAAATAGTATACTCAAACCAAGTCACTAGCAAATCTAACACCTATCGTTCTAGTGTGAGAATCATGTACAGCTTGTGACAACGGTTTAGTGAAAGGATCGGCCAAACTGCCTTCCGAAGCTACTCTGCTGATGGCAATGTCACCACTCTCTATAACATCTCTGATGAAGTGGTGGTTTTGAGGAATGTGCCTCGTCCGCTTATGAGCCCTTGGTTCCTTAGCTAGAGCAACCGCACCCTCATTGTCACAAAAGATCTCAATAGGGTCGGATATGCTAGGAACCACTCCAAGGTCTTGGATGAACTTCCTCATCCATACCGCCTCTTTAGCTGCTTCACTAGCCGCAATGTACTCCAAATCGGTAGTTGAATCAGCTACGGTGTCTTGCTTGGAGCTCCTCTAACTTATAGCACCACCATTGAGAAGAACACGAACCCCGATTGTAATCGGCAGTCGTCCTTATCAGTCTAGAAGCTAGCGTCAGAATAACCTTGTACTCTAAGCTCTTCCTTACCACCATAGACCAAGAACATCTCCTTTTTCCTCCGAAGATACTTGAGAATGTTCTTTATGAAGGGCTTTGTAGGGTATAAAATTAGATAATGATAATATGCAGCGGAATAAAAACTCAAAACCCCCTCTAGTGATCTCATCTAGTTCGTACAAGAAACTTAACTGGAGTAGAGGATAAAAATTTTACCTTTATCGAAAAAATCAAATCTTGATTCCAGAATGCTAAACCGCTACTGCACCACCACGAACAAGCTGCTCGACCACTACAAGATTTCACCAAAAACGATCACACGAGACCGAGTGCGTGTGTGTGTATGATCGACGAAACCGAAACCCCCTTGGGGTATTCTCGAAGTCGACGCAGGGCAAGGATGAGAGAGGCTAGGGTTTTCTTGTTGCAATTGTTTCTCTAATATGATTCTAAGGCTCTAAAAGGTTATTTATATGTAAACCTTATTAAGGCCCAAGCCCATTTAATTAAAGCCCAACTTTAATTAAACTATTAGTTAGTTGCAGAAAATACCCTTTGACCTTTCTAATTAATTAATAACTATTAATTAATTGGCCCAATTAATATTTAAACTAAATATTAATTCCTCCTTTAAAATAATAAATAACTATTTCCTCTCAATAATTAATTAACTAATTAATTATTCCACACATAACTAGGTAAAATCCAATTGGTT
This sequence comes from Pulicaria dysenterica, assembly GCA_947179395.2. Lineage (NCBI taxonomy): Eukaryota > Viridiplantae > Streptophyta > Magnoliopsida > Asterales > Asteraceae > Pulicaria > Pulicaria dysenterica. The sequence continues at coordinate 48,155,703 of OX359293.1, forward strand.
TTAATTAGGTGTGTAGCAGTGTGATCCATTAGTGTCTCATAGCATTAGACACGATGACACGTGTTATCTATCTCTGCACATAATCTAACACTTTACTGTAGTCCAGTGGGCTTGCCCGGGGTTGACCTGATATCTACTCGTCATGCTCAAAGCACACTATACATCAGGACGAGTGCATAGCATGGCGTACATTGAGCCTTGCCCAATGTCACCCTATGCAACATAGGGGTGTTACCCCTTTTAGAGTCCTCCATCTTGAATCACTTCAAGACCTTGTCGACATATGCACATTGGCTAAGCCCAATTATCCTCTTAGATCTATCTCTATAGATCTTAATGCCCAAGATATACGCCGCTTCTCCCAAGTCCTTTATTGAGAAACAACTCCCAAGAAAATATTTAACCTCTTTCAAATTTGGGACGTTGTTTCCAATAAGTAGAATATCATCTACATACAGAACAAGGAATACGACAGCGCTCCCACTAGCCCTGACATACACGCATGGCTCATCCTTGCTTTTCGAAAATTCAAACTCTTTGATTTTCTCATCAAAGCAAAGGTTCCAGCTGCGAGGTGCTTGCTTAAGTCCATAAATGGACTTCTTTAGTCTGCAAACTCTATCAGGATACTCAGGATGTACAAAACCCTCGGGTTGTGACATAAACACCTCTTCATTAAGCTTCCCGTTAGGGAAGGCAGTTTTTACATCCATTTGCCATATCTCGTAATCATAAAAAGTAGCTATGGCCATAAGTATTCTGATAGACTTCAACATGGCCACTGGTGAAAAGGTTTCCTCATAGTCAATCCCATGAGTTTGCGTGAAACCTTTAGCCACCAGTCGGGCTTTGAAGATATCTACAAATCCATCCACGCCGTTCTTCTTCTTAAAGACCCATTTACACCCCACTGTCTTACACCCGGGTATAGGATCAACCACTTCCCAGACTTGGTTGTCCGAAATAGATTGCATCTCACTCTCCATTGCTTCCTTCCACCTAGCAGACTCACTGCCCGCTACGGCTTCCCGGTAGTTGGTCGGTTCATCATGATCCACCAATAAGTCATTGCCCTCAGATATGAGAAACCCATATATCTCTGGCTCATGATGTGGTATACCGGATCTACGAGGAATCAAAGGAGCGTTGTCAGGTACTGACGCATCCTCTTGCTCGGTTTCAACCACTTCGGGTTAAGTGCTAGTGCCGACATTAGTCCCTGCTTCATTAGGCTCTTGAATTTCCTCAAGATCAATCCTCTTTCCACTGGATTGCATGGATATCATATCCCTTTCAAGGAAGACGGCCCTTCGCGCGATAAACACTTTGTTTTCGGAAGGCTTGGAAAACAAGTAACCCATGGCTCCGGTTGGATACTGAATGAAATAACACCTCTCAGACCTAGGTTCAAGTTTGTCCTCTACCTCTCGTCTAACGAAGACAGGACATCCCCAAAACTTGAGATATGCGATCTTTGGAGCAATTCCATGCCACATCTCATAAGGTGTCTTCTATACTTTCTTAGTCAGTACGAGGTTAAGGATCCTAGCCGCCGACTCGAGAGCGTACCCCCAAAAACTAATGGGTACTTCCACGGGACTCATCATTCATCTGACCATATACAACAATGTCCGATTCCTCCGCTCGGCGACACCATTCAATTGTGGCATCCTAGGAGGAGTTAGTTGTGATATAATCCCACAACTAGCAAGATGATCACGGAACTCCGAGCTTAAGTATTCGCCTCCCCTATCAGAGCGAAGTATCTTGATAAACTTGCCCAGTTGATTCTGGACTTCGTTTTGGAAAGTCTTAAAGACCTCAAAGGTCTCAGACTTATGCCTAATCAAGTAGACATATCCATATATACTGAAATCATCAGTAAACGTGATGAAGTATCTAGAGTTGTTCCTTGTAACATGCTTGAACGGACCGCATACATCAGTATGCACTATTTCCAACAAGCATTTTGTCCTTTCACCCACACCGGTAAAGGGTGACTTACTTATCTTGCCTAATAAACAGGATTCGCATGATTCATTTGACCCGAGGTCAAACGATTCCAAGATACCATCTGCTTGGAGCTTGGTGATGCGTTTGTTGTTTATATGGCCAAGACGGCTATGCCATAAGGAAAACTTATCCAAACCATTTTTTTATCCAGAATCAATGTTCATGATTGCTCTATTATTTTCTATGTATGCATCAACTTCATATTTACCACGACATGGATAAGTTTGAAATAACAAACATCATTTTTGAAACATGAGATAAAACCATTTTCAAATTTAAAATAATTTTCATCGTCATATAAAGCATAAAAAGACAAAATATTTCTCACCACATACGGCGAGTAGCATACATCATGTAAAACAATAGAGTAGCCGGTCTTGAAAGTAAGTTCAACACTTCCTTTTTCTAATACGGGGACGACCTCCTTGTTCCCCATTATTAGCTCAAGCTCTCCATCTCTCAACCTTCTACTTCCTTTTAGCACCTGCACAATATTACAAATGTGAGTGCCACAACCGGTATCTAAAACCCAGCCGTTAGATGTAGAAGTATGATGAAGTTCAATCATAAACATACCAGAAGTAGAAGAGCCCGCTCCCGAAGCCCTCATCTTCTTCAGGCCCTCCAGGTACTTTGGGCAGCTCCGGCACATATGCCCTTTAACCCCGCAGAAGAAGCAAACCCCCTCTTCCGGAGTCTTTACTTGAGGGATATGACCCTTTTGCTTAGGCTCCGGGGCAGGGTTCAGCTTGGGTGCCCTAACCTTACCCTTACCTTTACCCTTCGGGGTAGAGGCCGGTTTCTTCCTTTTCTTGGACTCACCCTCCTTGATGGCCAAGACGGGAACGGAGGTGGAGGACTTTTTCTTGGTCATGTTGGACTCAGCGGTCCGCAGCATACCATGCAACTCCATAAGGGATTTATCCATCCCATGCATATGATAATTCACAACGAATTGATCATATGATGGTGGGAGAGACCGTAGAATCAAGTCCACCGCCATCTCTCTCGACATGGCAAATCCCAACCTCTCGAGGCGTTCCACCAACCCTTTCATCTTAAGAACGTGGTGGGACACATTCCCGCCCTCTTGCAACCGGCAACCGAGTAGGTCATTAAGACAACCATACCACTCTTGCTTGGCTTGTTGTTGGAACATGTCCGACAACTCGCGCATCATGTCATAAGCACTTAGATGCTCCATCGACTTTTGCAAGTCGGAGCTCATCGTGCTAAGCATGAGGCAAGTAACCCCGGTGATGTATTTGAGACGTTTTTCATACGCCTCTTTTATAGCCCTACTCGCGTTGGAAGCAGGGGCCTTGGGGATAGGTTCCTCAATGGTGGCCAACTTGTCCTCGTGTCGGAGGACTATCCTAAGTTGCCTTGACCAATCCATGAAATTGGTCCCATCGAGTTTGTCTTTCTCAAGGAAAATCCTTAGAGAAAAGGTGATGTTATTTTTGGTGCTAGTTGATGCCATCTATAAAACGCAAAGTAGATTTGGTTAGTTCGATTGAAATCCTTGTTAAAATAATTACCCCAAGTGTTTAATAAAAACAACTATTTTAACAAGGGCTAAGAACCCTATTTCACCTTGCACCATGACGGGTTTTCCGCGGATCACGTGGCAAGGCTATTTAGGCCGGTGACCATTGACCAATTGCAATCCATTATTGCAACTCTTAGTTCCTTGCGGGATCCTACTTGACAACCATTGTGTCAAGTTCGGCATGTTTGATCCCTCCACACCAATCTCAAAGTAATATTTTACATAACCTCGGCTAGAGCTCGACGATTATATGAAATTTAAATTTGAAACCGTAAATCAACCATCAAGATACACGGTGGTACTCTTGCCTAATGATCGACTCGGCTAGAGCTCTACAATCAACCTTGCGAGTTTCCACACACACCTTCCACACAACTCACACAAAAAATTGATTCGGCTAGAGCTCGACAATCAACCCTTGTGCGGTTAGATTTGGGTGGTGTCATCTTATGGACGGCGTGAGATTTACATTTAGAAAACGGGATTTAGTTTTCCGGTTAAAAAACCATTTTGAGTTTTGATTAACAAAAAGTGACTAAAAACAAGCGTTCTCACTAACGGATACTAAACCAACTTTATATCCTTTTATTAATCAAGTGCGCGCGCGAGAGTTGTTAAACCATTTTTAAAACTCTTGGTTTTATTATTTGTCAAAAATTATCTAGCATGCAATAGTCCTAAAACTCATGCATAAACAATATATAATAAAACCATCACACGCATAGAAAGTAGTTGGTAACCATGCCCCTAAAACCTATGCGTTTTCCCGTGAGCCACTACTGGAAAAAAAGTCATCTAAGGACAAAATTCCTTGACTTTGGATGTGTTGTCACTAAACCCGCCACCTCCATTGGGCCTTCCGGATTTGTGTTCGCCAAGCCGTCACTCCATAGACACCCGATGGTTGCTCCATATTACAATTACATAGAAATATAATAAATGGCATGCAAGCCACAAGTCCTAACTTCTAGTACAATTATATAATATGGAAATATTAAATGGCATGCAAGCCACAAATACATTTACATACCAAATAAATAAATAAATTATTATTACAAACCATGTGACATCAAATCACCAAATGAATAATAAGCAAATAACCAACCATACATCCATAAGGTCTAGGGCATTTCTAGTGGTTACCAACAACATGAACAACTAGTGAACATACATGAACAACAACATGGTGTGCCACACAAAACCATATAAACTTATGCATAATGGTTAATATTGTTAAATCACTCAAGGCACAAAATAATCCCATGTACTTATGCATTAGTAACACCAAACCATTTTTGGTGAAACATATTCATAAATACATAATGTAAGTATATGCAATTACCATTTTCATGCAAAAATGATAATATACATATAAATACACCAACCATTATACAAGGCATCTTAAATAATAAAATTTAATTTCTGGACATAAAATTCCAGAAAATAAATTAAATTGCCAAAAACCCAAAAATAATTTTTAAAGTTAAAAAAATCCAAAAACTGCTCTGCTGAGAGTTCGAGCCGCGAACCACTAACTGATTCGAGCCGCGAACTCCCCATAAATTCGTGCCGCTAAAGACGGACGAAATAGAGCCATGATCTTTTTCAAGAATTCGCGCCGCGAACTCCTAAGGAGATCGAGCCGCGAACTCCACTTGTCAGAAAACAAAAATTAAATTTTGGGTTTTTCAGGCCACCATGTGCAATAATAGTATAGAGGTGGCTCTGATACCACTGATGGGGTTTCAAGAACACAGCGGAAGCTAGAGGTACAACATGCAAAGCCAAAAGTACAAACATGCAAAGCATAAAAACCACACGAATGGACCATGCTATATAGCTATTGTTTGCACCATGTAAAAAGAAGGGAAGTAGGATTATACCCTTGGTGAACTTCTGGAACAAAGTAGAGGATGATGGTGATGACAAGGAACTCAAAGAAAGTCCTCTCTATTTTTGATCCACCCCGGGTATGCTCAATCCACAAATACTAGCTTGCTTGTATGGACTTCAATGACTTGAATCCACACCAAGAACAACAACTTTCCCTTATCTTCTGGACAAAACTCACAAACACTCTAATATGAAGCCAACAAAGCTCTAAGTGTGTGTAAGTATCAAGTGTACCAAAAGGAATGAATGGCAAGGCAAATAGGGCACTTTTATAGAGCCAAAATGCCCCTTAGATCTCCTCATAACCGTCCAGGAAGAAGCGGAAAAGGAGAACATGCATTGGGCAATTTTGGAGGTGGAAAGCAAAATGATTGCATGCAGTCTGACACTGGATTGTGGCGCGAACCCATAGGAATTCGCGCCGTGATCTCAACATAAGATCGAGCCACGATTTCACAAGTGGATCGAGGCGAGATCTTCGCCTGCACACCAACCCCTTTCCACTTTGACACTTTTAGTCTCTCAACTTAGGTTGCTATTAGGATTGATCCCCGGCGTGTGACCCAATAGGCCTATACTATATCGGCAGTGATCTACATGGCATACGTGTGTCAGTGGGCATACTCCAACACTTTCACACGCAGAGTTTTAAATGTGAAAATATAAATTAATACAACACGCAAGGAGAGTATATCCACATATGTAGTATAGCTTTATATAACCGAGTATCGATTCACAAGGAACGTCAATACCGAAGTTGAATCATTATTATTGTCTAACCAATCAATAATAAGGGAGGTGGATTAAGCTAAGATTATACTAATATTAAGCATGAAATAAGCATAATTAAAACAAGAAGTAAATTCAAATCAAATGGAGATTCACCTAGACTTAATTTGAATCCTCTCAATTAATTATGGAAATGACAGTTGCTACAAAGATCATATAAGGACTTTTTATTCAAGAATCATATTTGTTTATTTTAAGCTTAAGAAAATGTAGTGAACTTGTTTTAACTCATATTTGTAAAAGTAATGGTGGACAAAAGCCATGCTTTAATTTCTCGAAAGTCACTTTATTTATTATCAAATACTTAGAACAATATGACAATACCGAATCTTTTAAAATCACAAGTATAGGACACATATTTAACCAAAAATCTAACACATCAAACCAACACCCCTCATTTCTAAGGTTGTGTCCCAAATGCATATACCCCCAATATGAACATGGAGGTAACCACCATTTCTAATGTGAAACCCACATGAACACACAAGTTAAAATATATGTACACTTGTATATTAGCATTTTTTTCACACGTAGATGATTAATCCCACATGATCACAATACTCCCAAGACTCGAATATGTTGCCAAAATAGTTTAAACATGCTACAACTTTAAACCAAGAGCACTCAAATTCATATATTTATGAAAACACTATCAATGTAGCAAATACAACCACAAACTAGCTAGGATTCATCTATATCTAGATGCATCAACGTTACTAACCCATATTCATAACAAAAACATCACAAACAACAACTAAATGGAAATAAATGTTAGAGTATACGAAAATGAAGAACAATGATAAAGATGATGAGTATGATGTTCCTTTGATGGTGCTAGGCTTCCAAATGATGAAAATGACACTTCTTTTGGCCTTTGAAACCTCCAAGAACATCTTCTAATGTTTCTAAAGTAAGGTTATCACATGATAATCAATTGGATACTTGTATGATGCAAAGTGGTTTTGTTCCTAGTTTTACACATACATGTACATAACATGTGATTATCGATCCTCACCAAACTTGTTTCACTTAATTAGTTATGGAGAAGTTGTAGTTTTCATTAGTTATCACAGGTTATAAAGAACTCTCACTTGATTATCACTACCTTATAACTAATATGTTTTTATATAAGTATATAACTAACTAAGGAGATAAATAATTTAGTTCATCAACTCCCCTTATGATCCTTATTAATCATCTACCTTCTCAAACCCCGTTAGCGAAGAAGTTCATCAATCAGACCATCTTCAACCAAAACCGATTTAAGCTAATCAAATCTTAATTAGTTCGACCATTGAAGTGAGCTTAGAACAACATTTAAAAGATTCCTTATTCCCCGATTTTATCAAAATTTGTTGATTTGGTGACTTGGATTTAGCTATAGAAGGACAAAGATAAAGCTGGAACTCATTGAAGATGGTCCTCAGCATGCAACATTGTTGCTCGGCGTGGGGCCGACGTGGGCCTCGGCATACCTCGTGCAGCTGAGCTAGACGTGTTTTGGGCCTGTTTTGTGGTGTTTTGCAAATGACGACTAAGGTTAGAGTTAATCTCGTTTTTAGGGTTTCTAATGCATATAAATGTATAACTAAGGTTCCTCTTTCATTATCATCTTTGTAACTCTCTCTGAAATCAATAATGATAGTCTATCTTTTCCTGCCTGTGGAGGCATGGATGTAGGTTGACACACTGTTATTCGAACTACTTAAAATGTTAATTATTGTTTTGTTTCTCATTTACGCATAACAAAATCAATAGTGAATCACAGGTGGTCTGTTTCAACGAGCCCGAAAAGGAACTCATTGAATCCCATAACCCAGCGATGATATTGTTGGAGTACACTAAGGACCAAGCATGAAACAGAAGCTTGGAAAATAATACATACACATACAAAAACAATGCCTAAATGTACACCAATGGTGGTTAACTTTGCAAGACATACATGCAACAATAAAATAAGCACGAAGGATAGGAATTTGTACCCTTCTCCTAGCTAGAATTCGGTTGCAACAAATAGTTGCATGAGGTTGATGACAAGTGGCCTTCAACTCCTATTAGCTAGTCCACACAAAGCCTTGATCAAGCCCTTTGTTTCTAGCGAACCAAGTGATTCTCACAACACCTTTGTAGACCACCTGGAACCCAGCCCTTTCACCACCAAGAACACTTTTCTAGTTTACCTTTTAACTCATAATTTAGAGTGCTAAATTATCGTGTCAAGTGACTAATGTGTCAAAAGTTGGCAACAAGGTGAAATGAGCTCCCCATATACACCAAGAGGTTCCTCCAGAGCTCCCAAGATTGGCCATCAAGTCTCATTTCATTGGACCAACAAATGGTCCAATAAAACACAAGTGATACTTGAAATTCGTCCTTCACGGGCCCTCACGGGCGCGAGCCATGAAGCGCATAGATATCAGGACCTATGTCACCCATTTGGGACTCGTAAAGGCATTAGGCTTCATGAACCGAGAAGAATCCTTCACGATCGTGAAGCCCAGGTCAAACCAATTTTGACCTACTCCTTTTACCTTGGGCTATCGATATTGAAACTTGGCGTGTGACCCAATAGGCCCACCTTTCATCGGTAGTGAGACCGGCCTACGTGTGTCAGTGGGCAGACACGAACATATATGACTCTCAAACATCAACTAAAGTTAAAACGGATGCATGGTTAAACCTCTCCTAACCTTCTTTTTCCTCTAGATCCATTGATCATTTCAAAAATTCAAACACCAAAAACCCACACAATTTTGTTCTTATAACCCTTAAACTCAACCAATGTTGAATTCTTAAAGCTTTGGTAGATCGATCCTTGCAGAAATCTCAAGCTTCAATGTTGAATTTTTTGAAAAAACACACCTAAGGAATTTAGGATGATACATTCGTTACCCTCTATATACAACCCTTTCATGACAAATAAAGTATAATTATATCTATATTGTTGTCGTATTAGGTAAATGATGAGTTTGGAACGTATGAAAATGAGTTGAAAAGGAAGAAGTTGTCTATAGAATAAGAGAGACAATACATATATGATGTATATTCAAAGTTTTGGCCATATCTCCCCTAAAGAAACTAGGATTGAGATGATTCAAGTGGAAGCATAAACTAAACTCATGGAGCTACAATTCTAAGGAAAAAAAGAAAAGGCAGACACATCCTACCAAAGCACGTAGGAATATGCTAGTAGAATATATTTGATTTCATGTATTTGAAAGTATGTACACTATACTTTATTCTTATCCAATGTTGCAACCTATGTACGGATAATATATAGAACTAGGGTCGTAAGAACCGAAATATGTTGACACAATGGGTTGATAGACATTAGAATTTGTAAGAACAGAAACATGCAAATGATTTGTGAAATATAAAGACTTAATCTGACTTGTTTAGGAAAATAGTCTTAGATAGGATGTTACTCAATAGCCACCACAAGTAATATTACCACTATTACACATGACTTCATTCAATGGATAACTACAAAATCAATTGGTTCTTTGCTCCAATAACTAAGTAGACCGTTTCAATTAAGTTTAATTCCTTTCTTCGAAAACCATCTTTTCTAAGTTGAAAGAAAATGTTGAATCTTGAAAGAATTTGTTCATGTATTTGTTCTAGATCTGATATAGTTGTGTTTGGATTTGACTTTTTTTATACTAGGAATACATATTTGTACACCTAGGATCTTCATTAGATTTGTTCATTGCATCCATGCATCTGAATTGGGTCACTTTTTCCTCTACACATTGAACTACCAACCCTAATGCATGCCCCCTTATCCACTTTCCACCTTCCATAAGTGTCACTCAAGTAGAAAACACCCACACTTCACAAGTTAGATCTCTATAATCTCCATACAAATGTCTATTAGACGAAACCATCTCTTGTTAGACGCCATCTAATTTCATCGTTTCCCCGTTTATCTTTAGATCTTTTCGATTAAAAAAAGAGTAAAGGTTTAAGAAAATCATTGGTTCTTTTCTTTATGGTATTTTTATGTGTGTGATCGTATGTAAGCAGTGAAATCAGTGACTTAAAATGATAAAAGAACAAAATATTGCTCTTGCTTTTATAACGACCTGTAAAAACATGAAAATAGTATATGATAAGCTACAAGAGCTTAGCGAGTATGTGACGTGCGTAAAGCGTACCAGTTTTAAATTTATAAAGTCCGAATTATTTAGTACGACTACAACACAAATAGGCAAGAGGACTTAATCGTATTATAGTATAGAAAATAAGTACGGGTGTCGAACACTTGGGGAACGAGTATGATTTGATAAAATTATACTAATTTAAATATTAAACTAAACTAAACTACTAAAAAGCAATAGAAAGGGGGTGGGATTATGAAATTAATCAACAATAATAAAACTTTAATCACTAACAACGTAAGAAAACACTAGAACAACCCAAGGAAATTGGAAAGCAAACAACTTTTGATTTAAACAATCAAGATATGAATTATCTTCACTTAGACTTTAGAATTCCCTTTAATTTAGCAGATTTTAATGAAAGTGCAATGGATATATATGTAATCACATACCGATTTCTAATATGGCTAGATCTTATGGTCAGACTCACTAGCCCTGTAATTACAGAAACATTAACCCAATGATCATGGCATTAATTATTCCTATAACTAGTCAATTAATTTGTATTATGCTAGACTTAATCTATTGATTTGTATTGGTCACAAAATCAATTAATTAACATTGAATGGTCATCACATGCAATTTGCTAACACATTAAAGTTCAATCTTTTACAAGATTTGGTCTATCACTAGTTATGAATCCTAATGGTCATAGCCAATTCATAATTAAAGCAAACATAGATAGAATGGTCATCTCACCCATGAAAACTTAGCAATAGATCATAAAGTCAGAAACTTTAACATGCAAGGATCTTTGAAAAAGCTAAACATAACAAATATATAACTTCATTATATCTAAATCCAACGTGTGAACTTATCACTCAGCTTGACAAGGTAGGCAGTTTATGAAAACCTATCTATAAACTGTGCACTCAGCTTAAGACACTTAGTCTTTGTCAAGCTAAAACTCAGATTCTAGATACTTATCTAAGGGTTGAGCATACCCAATTCACTTAGCAGATACAGGAACCTCTTTTCATCAAGTGGTTTCGTAAAGATGTCTTTTAATTGGTCATCAGTGGAGATAAATTTGATTTCAACTTTACCTTTTTTCACGATGTCTTTGATGAAGTGATGTCTAATTTCTATATGCTTTGTTCTGGAGTGGAAGACTGGATTATATGTAATGGCTATTGCACTTTGGTTATCAGAAAATATGGGTATTTTCTTGAAATTCATACCAAAGTCTTGAAGCTGATGTTACATCCATAGGATTTGAGCACAATAGCTACCTGCAGCAACATACTCAGCTTCAGCAGTTGAAGTAGCCACCGAGTTCTGTTTCTTACTTGTCCAACTTACTAACTTCCCTCCAAGCATTTGACATCATCCTGTTGTTGTTTTTCTGTCTAACTTGCACTCAGCATAGTCAACATTTGAAAAACCAACTAATTCAAATCCAGAGTCCTTTGGATACCAAAGACCTAGATTTGGTGTACCTTTAAGGTACCTAAAGATCCTATTCACAGCTTGAAGATGTGATTCCTTAGGATCTGCCTGATATCTTGCACAAATACATGTTGCAAACATGATATCAGGTCTACTAGCTGTCAAATAGAGTAATGAACCTATCATTCTTCTATAGGTAGACTGACATACAGACTTTCCATCTGAGTTCTTGCTTAGCTTGACAGCTGGTGACATGGGTGTTTTCATGGTTGAACTAGAATCAAAACCATATTTCTTTATCAAATCAAGAACATACTCGCTTTGATTAATAAATATTCCATCAGGCTTTTGTTAAATTTGCAAGCCTAGGAAATATGTCATTTCACCCATCATACTAATCTTGTAACTTTTTGACATAACATTCGAGAACCATTCATACAGAGATTCATTTGTAGAAACAAAGATAATGTCATCCACATAGATTTGTACAAGAATCACCTGTCCTGTACTCTTTTTAATAAAGAGTGTCTTATCAATACTACATCTGGTTAAGTCCATTAATAGTAGATAATTGGATAGAGTATCATACCAAGCTCTTGGAGCTTGTTTAAGACCTTACAAAGCCTTGTCTAACTTATAAACATGATGTGGATACTTTGAACTGACAAAGCCAGGAGGTTGTTTCACATAGACTTCCTCCTGAAGTTTTCCATTTAGGAAAGCACTTTTCACATCCATCTGATAATCTTTGAAGTCTTTATATGCTGCATAAGATAAGAACAGCCTTATGGCTTCAATTCTAGCAACAGGGGCAAATGTTTCATCATAATCGATTCTAGCTTTTCAAGCTCACTCAGACTGACCAAGTCAGCTTGTCTTTTATTAGCTTGATCAAAACTGTATTCATCAAATGAGACATGAATTGATTCTTCTATTGCCTTTCTCCTTGGGTTATATACTCTGTAAGACTTAGAAATTGAGGAATAACCAACAAAAATTCCAGGATCAGCTTTAGGTTCCAACTTATGGAGCTGATATCTTTGATTCAGCACATAGCATTTTGAACCAAAGACATGGAAGTAACCTATATTGGGCTTTCTTGATTTATACATCTCATAAGCAGTTTTGCCATGTCTTTTGACTATGATTGATCTCTTATGGGTATAGCATGCTGTACTTACAGCTTTATCCCAGAAATAGAGTTTCAATTTTGCTTCATATAGCATTGTTCTTGCAGCCTCAATTATGGTTCTGTTTCTCTTTTCAGCAACTCCATTTTGTTGAGGAGTTCTGACTGAGGAGAAATTTTATAATATTCCTTTTTGTTCACAAAAGCCTTCTAGAGTTGAGTTTCTGAACTCAGTCCCATGATCACTTCTGAGTTGCTTAACAGACTTACCTTTTTCCAACTCTTCGTGTTTGATAAAACTTATTATCTCCAGGGCAGCTTCACTTTTGGCTTTAAGGAATATTACCCAGGTGAATCTTGAGAACTCATCTACTATCACCAGAGGTACTTCTTTACACTTAGGCTTGGGGTACTTATGGGTCCAAACAGATCCATATGCAACATATGCAGTGGGCCTGTTATTGAAAATTTTTGCTATGACTTGAAGAACCCTTTGTGATGTTTCCCTTGTTCACAAGTTGAGCACAATTTGTCCTTGACAAATGTGATCTTTGGCAATCCAGAGACTAACTCTTTGTTGGATAGCATATTTATATTCTTGAAATTTAAATGTGATAATCGTTTATGCCACAACCAACTCAGCTTAGGAACAGATTGGGAATATAAGCAGGTTTCAGTATAGGGATCAGCAGAATTGAGATCAAGTATATATACATCTCTTTCTGTCTTTGCTATTAGCACTGGCTTACCCTTTGCATTGTATATTATTCCTGCTTTCTTCCTAAAAGTAACAACATTGTCTTCATCGCACAATTGACTGATACTTATCAGATTGTGTTTAAGACCTTTAACATATGCAACTTTCTAGAAAGTCACCTTGCCAGCATACATTTTCCCATATCCTTTAGGACCTTCATCTTCCCGGAATTCACTTAGAAGTCCTTTCCACCCAGTTATGTGTCTTGAATAACCACTATCCAAGTACCATTTACTTGAACCCTGCACATGAGAAGAAAACTAAACAAATTAGTTTTGTCTAGGAGCCCACTTTGTAGTAGGTTCAGATGATGAGCACTTAGCAGCTTAATCTTGTGGAACTGACTGGTCAGCTTGAGCAGGTGTTGAGTCTTGTGTAGGCTAATCAGCTTATTCCTTACAGGCCTTAAGATTTCATTGTCACAATCCTTGGCCTCATGTCCTCTACCTCCACACTTGTAGCACATTCTTCTACCAATGACTACAGGAGGTAGGTTATCCGATAATCCTTTAGGGAACTTACTCTCAGTCTTAGGATTATTGGTTGTGGATAATTTCTCAACTTTCTTTGCAAGCTGATTCACCTGATGCTCATTGACTTTGGACTTACCTTTGTCTGATCCAGGTTTATTATCCTTTTGATTAGAAGCTTGACCAACAAACTTCTTTTCACTGACTTTGGACTTACCATTGTCATGTTTCCTAGACTTACCAGATTCAACAGCTTTGGACTTACCACTATTGAGTTCTTTGGACTTACCAATTTCAACAACTTTGGACTTACCATTGTTGTGATATGACCTCTGACTTACAGTTGTCATCCTATTCTTGAAACTTCTCTCTGAGACAGATAGAGAGTGATGTCTTTTGAAAGGGTTTGGATTCAGCCTTTCAATAATAGAAGTTCTTTGAATAGGTTGAGTGCCTAATCTATCAAGCACATACTTACTATGCTGTTTAGAGGTTGAGCACTCATTTCCATGATCTTTTGCCTTTACAAACTTATTGTATTTTAGGCTTGGATCATGTTTCTTTTCTGGGGCTGACTTCTGAGACTCAATCAGTTTTCTATCTTCCTCAGAATCTGTACTTGCTATCTCATCATCATCAGCTGCATAAGCTGCGGATTAATAGTCACCTCCAAGTAAAGCCTTTACCTGTTTAAGGATCTGCTGGTTGATGCACTGTTCAACAAGCCTTGATGACTTACACCAGGATTCAGTGACCTTCTGAAGTTGGTCAGCTTTATTCTTGGCTTCCTGAAGCTCTTCACATAGAAGTTTATTAATGTGTCTTTGACATTCAAGATCACATTGTGCTTTCTTTCCAGCAGTAATGAGAGTTTGATTTTTCTTAATCTCATTCTTGAGCTTAGTGATTTCAGCTTTGAGGTCAGCTTGAGACTTAAGGATGGTCTTAAAATCGTTTAACAAATAACCAAAAGTAAGACCTTTTTCTTCATCGGTGTAAGAGTTGAAGTTACTAACCTTGTACATGGAGGAAGGATCTCAGTCACTTAGTTTACTGTTTTCTTCAGCTTCCTTCATGTCAGCTTCAAAAGTTGATTCAGACAAACCATAAATCAACTTCATCTAATTCAAGCTCTTCATCTTCTTGAGCCATCAGACACTTGTCATCATCATCTGAGGTAGATGATTCTGTATCCCAAGTTTCAGCATAAAGTTCTTTTAAATTGGGCTTGTCTTCAAGCTTTCCTTTCTTGAGCTGAGTATATTTCTTTTAATACTTGTCAGCTCTGTAAGCATTCTTGTCAGCTACTGAAGCTATTTCATCCTTCTTCATTCTGCACTCAGCAGCAATGTGTCCCTTTCTCTGACAGTTGTAGCACACAACTTTCTTGGGATCAAAAGAACTCTTTCATTTGCCCTTGTCAGATCTTCCTCTTCCTCTTTGAATTCTTCTCAGTCTTCTGTCAAGCATGGCCATTTGTTTAGTGATAGTCTGAACATCATCAGTATCACTTGACTCTGAGTCTGAGTGGTCTGCTTGAGAGTCTGACTCAGTCTCAGATTCAACAATGAAGGCTTTTGAACTCTTTTTCTTTCTCTCTGCAACTAATGTAGTGTCATGTTTATCAACAGAATCCTTCACTTGTTGTTGAGAAGATTTCTTATGTTCTGTGATCTGTTCATGATTAAGCAAGAACCCATATATGGAATGTAGGTTATACATGTGTAATGTAACTCCAGCCCTTAGTGCTTGAGTCACTTCATTGAATTTCTCTGGTAACACATCTAGAAATTTCAGCACTTAGCAGGTCATTAATCAAGCAGTGAAACCTTGTAAACAAATCAGGCAAGGTTTCATTCTTCTTAGCAAAGAAGTTTTCATAGGATCTGTTAAGATGATTCTTCTTTTGCTACTTGACCAGATCTGTGCCCTCATATGTAATACTCAAAGTATCCCAGATCTCTTTTGCAGTTTGACACCCAGTCACAGTGTGCAAGATCTCATTGGTCAGGGCATTAGCTAGAACACTCTTTCCATTGTCATCCAGGGAATTTAATTTCCAATACTCATCAGTCCAGGATGCCAAAGGCTTCTTGACTTCTTTTTCTGTCTTGTTAGTAGACTTATCACCAACAGCAGCAGAAATCTTGGGGATAATTGGTCCACGAGTTATGACATCGTACATACGAGTGTCAATGGACTTGAGGAAAAGCATGGCTCTGAATTTCCACATTAGATAATCAGATCCATCAAATACGGGACAACCTTTAGCAGCCGTCTGAGGAAAGTTTGATGAATTGTTCCTTGACGACATTGTGTACTTTCTCAGAATCTTGAACTTTCAACTTATGAAATCGTTCAGCCTGCTCTGATACCAGTTGTTAGTCCCTTGGCGAGAGTATCAACAAGAAAGTAATGTGTAGAAGGGGGGTTGAATACACTTTATGTGGAAAATTGAACAAATCAATAAAAAGTGTCAACACACATCAAACCACATGAAATCGAATGCTTTCATTAATAAGAAGATGATTACAGTAACAATCAAGTAAGCAACAATTAATATGTAAACACCTAATGTAAATCTAATCTCTCAATCTCTCAAACTTTGCTATCTATAATCAACTTATGATTATAGATATGAACTGACTCTCTAAACAGGATTTATTCACAGATTGAATACTTACCAACTTCACAACAGACGTGAAGATCGAACATAGGAATTATGTTGGCAATCTGTTAATTTCTTGATCACGTTGAACTTACAAACTGTGTATCAAGATTCGTAACACATACGATCAAAAGGTTGAGCTGAGATGAGGTCCTCGCACTCATTTCTCTAAACTTATCAGGAGATAAATATTTATAATCCTGTTCCTGTGGATCCTAACAAACTAGAACTTATCCTAATCTGCTAACAAACTAACGGATAACCCGGAATCTTGAATCTTGAATCTTCTATCTTGAGTTTTCAATCTTCACTCTTGATTATGGAATCTTCTTATCCATGCCGTAGATATAGAGAGTAAAAGGAATTTAAATCAAATTTTAATTCTCTTAAACTGACTTCTTTAGTCGGGCTGAGTTACTCAGCTTGAAACTCATCAAGCTGAGTTCTTCGAGGACACGCTCGAAAACAAACATGTACTAGCATGTATAATGACTAACCCATCCTTAGAAGTCACAAGAGTTAGCTAGAACTTACTTAGCAACTCTGTTGAGCTGACTTAGTCTATAAGCTGAGTCACTCAGCTCGAAACGCATCAAGCTGAATACTCAACCTATATCTTAGGTGACACACACAGCTTATCAAACATAGTGATAATCTTGCTAAGATATAGTCTAAGCTTGTCAAATATATGCTCAGCTTATGCTCAGTCTGAAACACTATAAGTGCTCAGTCTGATCAAGCTTCATAATTCTGTTTAAGTTATATTCAGAACATATCTTATAAACTTAACTTTGTCTCATCAAATATCAAATGATGAGATCATTTGACCAACAGAGACTCAATCCCAGCCGTCCAATTTCCCCTCCTTTAATGTCATTGCCTACCTACGAATTTATGTGTGGGTGATGACATTGAAGGAGGGGAAATTGGACGGCTCAGATTGGTTCTCGCTGTTCTCGTACAAAAAACAGTTCTCGTTTGAACTTTTGCCTATATATATATATATATATATATATATATATATATATATATATATATATATATATATATATATAGGAATAAGTTTATTTAAGAACCATTTTTATTGCGAAAACCAATCTGAGCCATCCAATTTCCCCTCTTTCAGTTGCATCACCCGCCCATGAATTCATCACATGCACCCTGTCACACTTGATACCCCACACACTCTACATCTGTGAATTCCTTTTTATCAAATCAACGGTTAAGATTGGTTCTCGTGGTAGTAATACTAAAATCGGTTCTCAAATGAACATGGGTGGAGATTAGAGTGATAAGAGTAGGATGAAGGGGGGTGGAAGGAAAAAATGATGTGATGCTGATGTGGCAGTTAGAACTTATGGGAACTTGTAGGCTGGATACACATGGTCTAAGGAGGAGTTTGTTTATTTTTTTTAAATAGGTATATGTAATCCTCATTTTTTTGTACGTAAATTCTAGATAAGTGTGCATAATCAGTTATATTAGAAAACACAGTGATAAATATGCTATGTGTAACCATCACTCCTAACCCTATATTTTTTTCTCTTGTTATAAATAGCTTCATGTATGATTGTAAACGAACCGAAAGACGAGACTTGTTCGTGTTTGTTTGTTTAAGTTTTGCCGAACAAATAAGCGAACACGAACGAAAGAATGAATTTATGTGTTCATGTTCGTCCGTTTAATTTTAGCCGAACAAATAAACGCACATGAACAAAAAGGTACGAGATTTTGTGTTTGACTGTCTTTAGTTAATGTACATTTTTGTTTTTTCATTTAAATGTAAACGAACATAAACAAAGAAACACGCACTATAATGCAAATCCAACATTATTAAACACAAATAAACTCTCTCTCTCTCTCTCTCTATATATATATATATATATATATATATATATATATATATATAAACATACACACACATACATACATACATATACATATATAAACATACATAAATGAACGGATAACCGAACGTTCACGGACATAAATGAACGAATGAAAGGTCTGTTTGTGTTCATTCATTTAATTAAACGAACGGAAAATCTTATAAGTGTTTGTACGTTTCATTTTTAAAAATGAACAAACACGAACCCCCGATGCACGATATCAACATGGGTCATGAAGGTTCGGTTCATTTATATTCTTAGCTCCACATCATGTCCCTTCAATCTTTTTTTCGAACTCCAAAACTTGATGCTAACCCTATATTTTTTCACTGTTTTAACTTTAAATATGAAAAAGAGAGAGAGAAAGAGGAGAGAGACCGGGTTGGGTAAGATGGAATGCTTATGGTAATGTAAAGATTTCATGCATGTAACGTAAGGATTTCACGCATTGGTGACATTGAATAATATTCGTTCGTAATATATCTTTCTTTCTCCTCTTACCATTTGTTTTGATTATACGAGTCATTTTAAATAATATCTTACGTTACATATTATCAGGTTTATGACCTCTAGCTATACGTATTTTATAACACTTAAAATTAAAATATGTGTTATATGATAGAATATTCAAACTATTATTTTTATGAAACACCTTTTTATTTAATTTTTTATTCACATTTATTATCATATAGATTGAAAATTAATTTTTATTGAGTTGAGTTTTTTAAACATTATTTATTATGGAATGTTTAGTTGATCAAAGATGTTGAGCTGATATATATTATAAGTCATTTGAGAACATTTCTTATTACGAGTACCATGAGTGGCATTTGAAACCAACATTAATGCTCGTTAATGACTCATTAATTGTGTATTTTGGTCATTTATACATATTTACCCAACCGTGAATTGCGTCTAGATATATGAATAATTTTTGGGGAAGTAATCACTTAAACTCAATTATCAAATCTGTGTATTGAAATACATAGAATTTGATGATAACAAAACTCTACATTCAATAAGACTTAAAATGATTTCTACATATGTTATTTGAATCTGACTTGAAGATTTCTTTAAGTATGAAGTATCGGTTGAGGATCAGCTAAGTACTGAGTATCAGTCGAAGGATAACATCTTAGATCAGCTAAGAAGAAAAGACAAATGTAGATGCCGTCAGCTGAACATTTACTATGATCAGCTAAGCAACAACTCTGATCAGCTAAGCAATGTGTTTAACCAGCTGAGCACTATAATCGATCAACTGAGCCTTATTCCTTTTAGCTAAGTAAGCCCTTTAACACTTAGTCTATTTTGTATAAGCTTATCACTCTGAATGATTAGCTGGGCATCTTTGATCAACTGATCATCTAGGTTGATCAACTAAGCATTTTATGATTAGCTGAGCATCTGTTATCAGCCGAGTTCTTTAAATGATCATACGATCATCAACCCTTAAGCTGAGCAAACTTATATTTGCATTTTAGTACATTTTGTCAGCTAAGTCGCGAAAGTTGTTATATTTGTAAGCTGTTTAATTTGTATTTACTCTTAAGTCAAAAGGCAGAACATGTGTTGTTCTATTATGCCTTAGATATGTCTTTATAAAAAGTATAAGCACTTTCCGAATCAAGTACGAGAGAAAAAGGATCGATTTTATCTTCTAGAAAAGGAGAAAGATACTTTAGAAGAAGATCTTGAAGATTTGTTCAACAACTAAGTACGGCTGACAACTCTATACTTGGTAAAGTCATATATAAAGAAAGCATGACTGTTGATAAAAGTACAAGCACGGAAAGAGAAGTTTAAACTTTCAAGATAAAAGGTATGGGATTTAATATTATCATATTGTGAGTGGGATGCACTTTTACAGTAAAGTAAAATTACTTTATTCAAACATTGATTAAAGTAACTTTACTTTTCACCAACTAACTTTATGAATATAATATAATTTTCCTAAGTCCTTTTTGTCCCTTTCCTTATTTGCAAAGCCGGATGCCAAGTGCTTATAAATATCCATACATTCTCAACATGCATAATACACTACACAACTACTACACTTTGAAGAAGCAAGTTCAAATTTTTAAGCAAAAACAAGTTTTTAGAGTTAAGCATTTTGTGATTAGACAAACTCGTTCATGTGTTGAACTTCCTTTACATTAGTTGTTTAGGAATAACTTAGTTATCTATTAGACTGACTTGTTGTCACCTTTTATTGTACTTAGAATTTCCGCTTCTAGTACATGTAATTCTTAATTCATAATCAATAAGAATTATATAAAAGTATAACTGTGTGTCTTACAATTTAAAAAGCTAGAGTTTGTATTTAACATCTCTTTCTACAAACATTTGTTCTTGTAGTTCGTATCTATTCGGGACTAACAATTATTATTTAAGGAGGCTTGATTTATTTTAATCAAAACAATTATTATCTATCCTCAATAATGAGCCCCAAAATTATTAAGCCATTGATTTATTTTAATCAAAACTAATAATTGGTTTTCCTAGTACTCACAATAAAAATGGTTTTCAAACAAGACTTATATATGTAATAACTTAGATCATTGACAAGTTGACCGTAAAAATTTAATTTATAAATTCTAAAAGCATTACTTTTACAAAATACTTGTATTTTAAAAATTAATTAAAAGAAATTAGAAGTTCTTTTAGATAAATTAATTTTTGGATTTTATATATATGAAAAAGTTAAATAAAGAACTAATTTTAATACAAAAATTGTGTGAAAAATCTAAACTGATAACTTATTCTACTGTCTTTTATATTTAATTTTAAATCAAAAGAAAATAACATGTCACTCTTATTGTAAAAATAATAAAAGTGAACATCTTTAATGCAATACGTAGTTATATATACGGCTACACCATATGGATGATCTAATACATTACATAGTTATACTTCTAGTACAAGGGAATATGAAGTTTTGAACTTATTAGTCTACAAGCCAATACTTAATTATCAATAATTAGTCCAAGTCAAATATATCAACACTTGAATACTATGAATATGCTCACACACCCATTAGACTCTAAGGTTCTAGAATTTTTCTATAATTCCTAGTCTTCAAGTCTTTTCTATAAATCTGTATGTTCTCTTCATTTCGGAAACACAAACATTTATTCTTTATAACATTGAAAATGTTTAAAAATATTATTGTATGTTTAAATTAAGGGTTTATTACTTCAATATATTTTAAACCATACCCAAAATGCTAATGTGTGTATCCACCTTTCAAAAATGTTATTGTGTGTATCAAACTTTCAAAAAGTGTGTTATTGTATGTATTTTGATTACATAAAAAAGCAAAAAAAAACATAAGTTTAGTACATACAATAGGAAGTTTAATTCACACAATAACACACTTTTTGAAAGTTTGATACACACAATAACATTTTTGAAAGGTGGATACTCACATTAACATTTGGGGCATAGTTTAATACATTTTGAAGAAGTAAACCCTTAAATTTATATATACAATATTCAATCCCTTTTACTATAAGTCATTAATTTCTTTAGTCATGATAAAGAATACCCTTTATCATCGTCACATTTCATCGTCTACCTGTGAGGTCCTTGTTAGGTATCGGTGGCATCTAGAAACGCAACGGAAGCAAAAACTATGTAAACAATTTTTCCTAAAATCATGATGTCAACCAATACACACCCAATGGACCAAACTCTAGACAATGGACAATGCAACTAAAAGAAAGAACAAGGAAGATAGAAATGTTCTCACATGTAGTTTCTCCCCTTGTTACTTTGTTGATGATGAATGATTGGATGTGAAGACACAAATGAGTGTCTCTCTACCGGTATGCACACCAAGCTTTCTTGAATCCCACTTGCTAGAGTGTTAGGACGCCGCCTAGAACAACACCTTGAGAAATACCAACTTGAACCTAATCAAAGTCACATTCCAAGTGTGTTTTTGCATGAGAGAAAGTTCATGTGTGTGTATTATGTTCATGAGAGCATTAGACCATCTTCAAGACAAATGAACCAAGTCTTAAGACCTCCTAGAAGTCAAAAAACCGGTCATATGATGTCTAGAGTTAATAGACATAAATCCCCACTTAAAATGGCCTTAAAAGCCCATTAAATAAGCTGTTACAGGCGCAAAGCACGACCGTGCTTCAGGAAGCACGGTCGTGCCTTTTCCAAACATCCTGTGTCCTGACACTGAAGCACGGCCGTACCTTTAGGAACACGGCCGTGCCCTACTCAGTACGATCTTACAAACACTAAGTACGGCCGTGCATAGCACCACCAAACCATTTTTGGTGTTTTTCTCTCTCTCGTTCAAAGGTGTTGTCGGAATCAATACTTGGCGTATGACCCAATAGGCATATGCCTCATCGGCAATGACACCAACTGGTGTGTGTTAGTGGGTATATTCCAACAGACTCCCACTTGCACATGACACACCCACGAAAGGTGTCACCAACATAGATTGGCCTCTAGCAAGGCATCTATGCCCCCAAGTCAGCATAGGGTATGTCATCCATGACAAGTACCAACCTGCAAAGAATGGTCCTATAGATAAGTGATCATTCATCCCTTCGTTCACGATATCCCGTGTGAATGCGAGGGATGGAACACGGTCAACCTTCAAAACATCCATGATCCTGTTTCTCGATCAAGACTAACTATGTCAAACAAACAAGTTGCAAAATTGATCCATTATCAATTCAACTCGAGCGTGGCCACGCATTTTGGTGTCATCAATAAAGTCAACTAGGGGCCTGTGGATATCTCCAAAAAAAGGAACGAATACCTTCGACTACATCGTCCCATCATACTAGCAAAACTTGCCTGAAAACTTCCCTTATAACGTCCAGTTACGAACCGCGTTAGAAAGCAATCAAAGCAAGACCCAACTAATACTCAGGAAACACAAGTATCTCTGGTAGAAGGATAAACAATATTATCATCTTGATTTACTCGCGACCTTGTCCAAGAAGTAAACTCTGGTGCGGGCCTCCAGTCACTTGATCCATTATCAAGTATAGGTTAAGTGTTGCGTAACCATGTATTCAATCCAAGATGAATACCTTCACCAACAACTTACCTCGATCTTAATTCACTTCTTCCTCCCTTACGAAGAACGAATGATCGTGGAGATTTAGAATAAACATTTTTTTATTCAAGGAAGCGGTTAAACATGCTAAGATGGAACACAATAAAGGCTAATGAAAGTACCTGCTCCTCGCGCATTACCAAATCCCCATTTGATAATCGATACAAGAAAAAGCACACTTATTGCTTATTGTTCCCAACATAGGCATATCAAAATTAGCTAAAACAAACTCAAGCCAAAGGACTTTGCAACAAGGTGCACAGAAACCTAGTATGACAAATCATCACTAGCTTGCGACAATAGCTTAGTTAACGGATACACCAAAAGCTATCCGTGTGTACCCTTATAACCACCATATCTCTTCTCACGACCAATCACTTTTAAAGTATGCGTCAGCGAGAATATGGTCCATCGTCTAAGCCTTCGTATTCTAATTTGTTCTAGAAGAACACAATTGAATCAACAAAGCTTATGAGTATGGTCCTTGTCAATGAGACATCATACTCTCATTGGTTCCGTAAAGGTACGAATAGAGTCATGATTTCCAAGAATATGATTCATGCCTATGAACCATCGTACCCTTATTGTCCCAAAAGAGCCCAATAGGATCACGATGTTCAAGGCTATGAATCTCACATATAAGCCATCATACCCTCATTGTATCGGAAGAACCCAATAAGGTCAATGAAGCTTAAAGAACCATTCCGTTTGAAAACATTACAACAACACCACTTGGAAAGATCATAACCCCGAACAACATGGGCAGCTATCCCTTACTCGTATAGAAACTAGCAATAGAGTAACCATTTTACCCCAAGCCACTTCCACACACCAAACATCAAGAACATATCTCAATATTTCTTGAACTCCATAAGTTCCACTTTGAATCTCCTAGATGTAGGGATTTACTAGGTACAATAAAGCACAGCGGAAAATAAACTTGCAAATCTCGTTCCCAGGATCCCAACTTGATCAGGTGGGGAAACAGAACAATAATCATATAAACCAGATATATTATGAATATACACGTCACATAACAGTTATAAACCTAAAGGATAGAAAATATACCCTTAAACTGCTGAAGGGGGATACACAGCTACTACACACCTTGAATTGGCTGCTAGATCGCCAAAACTGAATAATATGCGAGTGTGTATAACAATCCGGAAAAAACTAACCTTGGTTTTGTCCTTGATTGCGGCAGCCAAGAAGACCCGCCGCAAAGGCGGTCAGTTTCGGGTTTAGCGCCGCCAAGCCGCAGGACCGCCGTGCGCCACCGGTTGTGTCCGGCGGTGAGCCGCCACCGGAAACCGTGACGACCGTGGAGGTGGGGTGGTCGGCCGAATAGAGAGAGAAATAGAAAGAGGAGAGCTTTGTGTATTTTTTAGGTTACAAGGATTAGATAGTTATCATTAGGTTTCAACTCATGTTTAAACCTCCTTATATAGATAATCCTTTGGGCATAAGCCCTTGGACCCTAAAGCCCGGTCCATGATCAACAAGTTTGATCTCTTTACAAAACAAACCCTCCTAGTTTAGTTAATATTAATTAATCAACTGTTAATTAATATTTCCCAACCAAACTTTGTTTATTAAATATTTAATATTCTCTTTTTTTAATAATAAATATCTATTTATTATTTCCCTCTTTCTTGATAATTAATTAACTATTAATTATCTATTTATTATTTCTCTCTTTCTTGATATTTAATTAACTATTAATTATCTATTTTATACATATTGAATTATTCCTGGTTCATGAGTTGGGTGTGCAGCTGTGTGACCCTTTAGTGACTCATAGTGTCAATGGACGTGATGACATGTGTACACTATCCTTGCACACAATCTATTAGACTCCCACTTGTGAACGATAGTTACACGCCCTTGTTCATCACGTGCCTAAGGAGGTCCTTAGCAAGACACTTAGGTTAACCATGACTATAAGTTCTCTTATGTCCAGAGATTCTGTAATCACCTACTTGGATTACCCGGCTTTTTCTTTTGCATCGCGATATCCCGTAATGTGGATTTCAGACATGGAGCACGTGATATATTCTGAAAATCCAGATTATGTTTCTCGACTTCTGATTTCGACTAACTGCAATTACAGAGTTACTAAATGATGTCCATCATTCTATCCGAGCGCGGCCACGCATTTCATTTAGTCTCAACCGTCAAGGGGCCTTGGAATATCTCCTCTCTACAAGAGAAGGTACAAATCCCATCTTGATTGCTTGCATTTGAGCACACGTCTTCCGCTGCACCCAAATACGCCCGTTATTGCTACCCTGTTACAATTACAATGTAACGTTAGAACGTTCCAAACTATAGAAGTCTTCGTTCCCTAAACCAAACATCTCTGGTCTAAGGACAACCAATCAGCTAACTCAAGTTGTTGGCTCCATGAAGTTAGACTGATGTGGATCACCTCCAATATTTGTACCCCTGACAAATATCTATAAATACTTGGTCACATAACTTGTGCTATTATTCTCTACCCGAATAATCCATCAAGTATTTATAATAGCGTTAGTATCTTCCTGATGTGGCTCCCACCGCATCAGGTAGCTACGGAGTAATTTTGATATAGCAAGACTTGTATATCATGGATAAATAAATATGCTAAAAGTATAGAGATATTTAAAAGATTATATTAAACCTCCAATTTCCATCATGCAGAAATGTTTAATACATAATCATAAAGTTTAAATCTCAATGCATACAATTTTAATTAAATACTGAAAAACTAGGTGCTAGGTCCCATGTACTGCATTCCTATGGAACTAGCATGTCTCTCATGTTTTTGTCTTGCTAGCGCCTTGGTCAGCGGATCAACAACGTTGTCCTCTGTTGATATCTTGCATATCCTCACATCTCCCCTTCCGATGATCTCTCGGATGATGTGATACTTTCTAAGTACGTGTCCGGTCCACTGGTGATCTCTTGGTTCTTTCGCTTGCGCCAAAGCTCCCATGTTATCACCAAATATATCAATCGGTCTAGAGATACTGGCAACAACTCTTAGATCCGAGATAATATTCCGCAGCCAAACTGCTTCCTTTGCGCATCATTTTCCGCAATGTACTCAGCCTCTGTAGTTGAATCTGCTATAGTATCTTGCTTCTGGATTTTCCCAGATACAGCTCCAACGTTTAGGGTAAATACAAACCCTGACTGCGACTTAAAGCCATCTCTGTCTGTCTGGAAGCTCGTATCTGTGAAACCAGTCACATTGATTTCATCTGTGCTTCCACCAAAGACCAAGAACATATCCTTTGTCCTTCTAAAATATTTGAGAATGTTCTTAACAGCCACCCAATGGGGTCCACCCGGATTTTGCTGATATCTACTCGTAAGGCTTACGGAGTAAGCAATATCGGGCCTAGTACATAGCATGGCATACATAATCGATCCTACTGCCGAATTATAAGTAACCGATTTCATTCTCTTCTGCTCTTCTGGAGAAGTAGGGCATTGAGCCTTGCTCAATGGTATACCAGATCTCATAGGGATGAATCCTTTCTTGCAATCTTCCATCTTAAAGCGTTTCAACACTTTATCTATGTATGTACTTTGACTAAGTCCGATCAGCCGCCTAGATCTATCTCTATAGATCTTAATACCAAGTATATATGCGGCTTCTCCTAGGTCTTTCATCTAGAAACATTTACCTAACCAGGATTTTACTCCTTGTAATGCTAGTACATTGTTTCCTTTGATCAGTATGTCATCCACATACAGGACTAGGAAAATTGCTACACTCACTGAACTTCGTGTAAACACGGGACTCGAACTCGCTTTTGGTAAAACCAAACTCCTTGATGCGCTCATCAAAGTGCAAGTTCCAGCTTCTAGATGATTGCTTTAATCCATAAATGAATTTTAGCAACTTGCATAATTTACCTGGATTCTTGGAATCCTCAAAACCGTCCGGTTGTGCCTTATCCACATCCTCTGTCAGTTTCCCGTTAAGGAAAGCGGTTTTGATATCCATTTTCCATATCTCATAATTGAAGTATGCAGATATGGCCATAAGAATCCTAATAGACTTAAGCATGGCTACTAGCGAAAAGTTTTCATCATAGTCAATACCTTGAGTCTGAGTGTAACCTTTTGCACAAGCTTAGCTTAAAAAGTATGCACATTTCCTTCCATGTCGGTCTTCTTCTTGAAGACCGACTTGCACACAACAGCTTTACTGTGTTGTGGCAAGTCTACTAACTCCAAAACTTGGTTGTCATACATGGATTGCATCTCTACCTTCATGGCATCCAGCCGTTTGTCAGATTCACTGCTTATCCCCGTAGGATGTGGGCTCATAAATATCCCCCTCTTCCTGAGCGATTAAAGATCCCAGATATCTATTTGTCTAAGTCTGAATCCTACTGGACCTACCAAGGTCTTGTGTTTTCACTTCTTCCTCAACCGCAGACTCGGGTTGGGATTCAACAATTCTATGTTGACTTACAGGTTCCATAAATGGAGGAAGTATACCTTCATCCTCTTCAACTTCTTGAAGATCTATTTCTTTTCTAGAAGTTTCTGAACTTACAAACTTATCCTCTAGAAATGTCCCTGATCGAGCAAAAAAAACTTTGTTCTCACCGGGATTGTAGAAATAGTACCCTAAGGTTTCCTTAGGATAACCTGAAGGGTTTTGAACCTGACCAAACAACCATATGACTCAAACTAGTCAAACCTGGGTTTGATTCTACTGGTTCAATCCTAAAAGCGGAACTGGATTGAACACAACCCTCTAAACCCCAAAAGGGTTAGGATCTTTAAACTTTTATATGATCAACATAGTTTCTTACAAACAACCCATAGATAAGGTTATAGAATTATACCTGAACAAAACCTTTAGGATTGCTAAAGATAGTCCACCACTACTGCACCTCACTAGAACTGGCTGCTAGACCGCTCCTGGATCACCCGACCCTACAATTCTCGAAACCGAGAATGTGTGTGTGTGTCCTTTGCGTCGATCACCAAAACCGAGAAACAACCTTGGTGTTTTCTTCTTGATCGTCGAAGAGAGAGTGAGCCGAGAGAGAGAGAGAGAGTGTGCTACGGTCGATAGTGAGGTCTTCCGAGAGAGAGGGCGAGATCGAGAGAGAGAAGGAGAGTGGCGGCTAGGGTTAATCCCTTGTGTCTCACACCTTAATCCTTAAGCCTTAAGGATATATTTATAAGGATTAACTTGGACCTAAGCCCGTTTAATTAAAAGCCCGCTGGTTTTAATTAAACTTTCAACTCTTCTCATATTCACCCCTTGGACTTTACTAGTTAATTAATTAACTATTAATTAACTGTCCGTTAAATATTAAAACTTAATATTTAATTCTCTTTAAATAATAAATAACTATTTATTATTTATTTCCTTTCTAATAATTAATACAAACTGATTAATTATTTATTTCTCTCTTCTTGATAATTAATCCAACTGATTAATTATCCTTAATAATTAATCTAACTGATTAATTATTTTCTCTTACTCTTTAATAATTAATCTAACTGATTAATTATTTCCACACAGAATAAAGGTGAAATCCAACTGTTCCTAATTGGGTGTGTGCAGCGGTGTGACCCTTTAGTCTCTTATAACATTGGATACAATGTGCCCATTAATTATCTCTACACATAATCTAACAGACTCCCAATTGTGCAAGATAAGTAATAGTTACTGCACATTGTTAGCCTAAGGAGGTCCCTAGCCAGACACTTAGGATAACCAGGTTATAAGAACTCTTATACCCCAAAGTAACTTGTGATAAAACTTCATAAGCAAACTACTTAGAAGTAACCTGTTATAAACTAACTGTTTATAAACTAAACTATCATAAACTCCCTGTTCATGAATGGGTACGTTCTATATAGGTTTGTCCCTTGCAGCGCAATATTTCAATTTTGAGCATGAGCATGGAGTGTCAACTCAGAGACTCAAGAATTATGTTCATGACATACTTGATTTCGAAACTGCGTGATAAACGACAAAGAACAGATCAGTTTGTTTGGGCACGGCCGTGCACTTACCAGTTTCTCTTATCAGTCAAGGGGCCCGGAAATATATCTCCTAAAAAGGAGGTGCAATTACCATCTTGCATATTTGCATTTGGCAATACGGCTCCCACTGAATCTAGACACGCCCCTTATGACCACCCTGTTACGGCGTGGCGTTAGAACGCGCTAAGAAGACAACAGTTACCGCATCCCAAACCAAATACCTCAGGCTTGCGGAATACCTATGTGATAAATACTTTTGACACGAATCCACGAATTATTTTTCATGGTGGGTCAATCCAATATTCGTAACCCTAACGAATATCCGTAAATTTTGGTCGGCAAAAAACGTTCGCAGCTATATTTGATATACTTTCAAAAATACCCCAAAATTACGATGACTTTATAACCCTATCATAGTTCCCACCACGATAAGTAGTCACGGATAATGTTTTGAATAAACCTAGTTTATTCCTGGATGAACCAAAATATACAAAATTGTGAAGAACAATGAAACTAATTTCTACACCCTTCCATATTCCTCCCTGGAATAAAGATGTATAATTTCTACCATTTCACTGACTCGATTCACGGTGTTTATCTGAATTACTTATTACTTTACATTGTAACTTATCACGGATTACAAAGAAAATAATATGGTTATAAACCTTAAAACACAAGACTAGTACTTTGGAGTACTCTTTCTTGGTTTTACTAGAAAACGTTCTTGCAACCTAAGAACACTTCTAGGCTTACTTATTTTATAAATTCCTTAAACTTGGAAAACTGGAAATAACTCCTCGTTTCTGATTTATAAAACAACCTCCCTGTAATTAAAACTTTAATTACATTTGTAGACGTATTAAATCTTACTATATTTATATTCTTTTGAAATGATAAAACCTCTTACACCTACTTGTAAGAAAATTGAAATTAGAATCCCAGTGTATACCAACACTTATCTAATTTCATTACTAAGAATGTTAAAGAACATCCTATTTTATCATTTCTAACGTTAACCAACCAATAACATTATTAAGCTGACTCACTGAACATTTTAGAATGTATATAATTTTAAGTCATAGCTTGACTCAAAAATCTTGCAATGATATCTTTATTGAGTACCTATTCAATAAATCATGCATCCCTCGGATTAGTTCTTTCTCAAGAACTTACTGTTTTAGATAGCTTCTAAAAACATCCGATAATTATATATTCTAAAAGTTTGATCTTGTATTTATCATACTGGTAAAAAATAACCTTTTATTAACTCTGATAAATACACTAGTCAGGTGCTCCCACTATCTTTTATGAAAAAGTGCATTTTTTTAAAACATCCTTTTTAGGCCCTAGTCAAAACTTGACTACCATGCCTAAAACTTGTGTTCCAAACACATGTTTTAAACAACTTAGTTTTTGTAAGAAATTTGTTTTATGAAACCTTGAACTTGGATCTCTCATATATCCATCTTTCCAATTACGGAAAGTGGTTTCATTAAACTTACCATGATCACAAGTATGAAATACTCATAATGGTATTTTAAATTTCTTTTCTTAAAAACATTTAGTATAAAATTCCCTTGACTATAATAACTTTTATAATCACTTTTATACTTTCTTAAATGTTTTATCAAAAACTACTTTACCCAGAAATAATGACTATTATTTCCATATGTTCAAGACTTTGAACATTCACTTTTCATAAAATCTTAAATACTTGTTGAATTTAGAAAAAAACTATCTAATCTTATAAACAAAAACTTGTTTATACAAGTATTTATATAGTAGAGTCGGCATTTATGTAACTACAACAAACCATAGCATAAGATTATTATGAATCACTAATCAAGTCAAAGCTTTGACTTATTAGCATTCTTTTAGTCACAACTGGACTAATCATGATTCATATAATAAGAATACGTGCACGGATATATAACTAAAATAATTAAATTTCCATAAACTCAAAAAGTATCCATAAACCAATAATGTAAAAATTGTTCAAAACTTAAAGAGTTTAATAAACTAGGAAATAGGAATTATTATAATATCCGTAAGCTGCACGTAAGATCTTCTCATGCTGGGCCGCATCACTTTCCATCTACTCCTGCAATAAACGATTGCAAGATGTTAGAGTACTCGTAAAACTTTACAAGTAGGAAAGTGACAAAGAAGCTAATAACGCAGTACCTGAGGAGCCAGACTTGCCTCCTGCCTCATGACCTTTCGGACATTCTTGTTTCCAATGTCCGGCCTCACCGCACCTGAAGCACCGATTCTCGGTCCTTGCCTTGTTTGGCTTTGGCTTCTTGCCCTTGTTGTCGTTACTAGCTCTGGGTGCATTCTGGCTGGGCTAGGCCTTGCCCTTTCCTTTTCCGTTGCGCCACTTCCTCTTCTTACGTCCACCATATCCCACCATAAGAATGTCCTTAGACTTGGTCCCGATACTCTGCTCAGCAGTCTTGAGCATTGAGTGCAACTCAGCCACGGATTTCTCCATGTTGTTCATGTTGTATTTGACTATAAAAGGCTTATAGTCATCTAACAACGAGTTGAGTATCGTGTCCGTTGCTAGCTGCAACGGTACTGGGTGCCCAAGTCTCTCTAGGTGGTCCATGTAACCTTTCATTTTAATGACATGGTCACTGACCGAGGTCTCCTTAGCCATCTTGCACGAGTTAAATGCCCTGGTGGCATCATAACGCTCAGTGCGAGCTTGCTCCTGGAACATGTCCCTCAGCTGGCGGATCATGTCATATGCAGGAGTCTCCATCATGCTCGACTGCAACTCTGGACTCATAGTTGCGAGCATGAGGCAGCTAACATCTAGGGCGTCATTGGAGCGCTTTTGAAAAGCCTCCCTGACCTCTGCCCTGGCATTGTTGGCAGGGGGATTTCCTAGAGGTTGTTCTAGGACATACCACTTTCTCATGGCTCAGCACGATCCGGAGATTTCTCTCCCAAGTGAGAAAGTTGGACCCGGTGAGCTTATCCTTCTCAAGGATAGAGCGGAGTGAGAGGTTATTAGTACTGGTAACGTTGGTTGCCATTTACAAATTAAAACCCGGTTTAATTAGTAACTGCAAATAAACTTTCTAATCATATATCATCAAACCCATAAATAATATATATTAGACCTAGGACCCATATTTCACATACTTGACGCAAGGTTTGGGCACTTCCTGCCAAGTCATGCTATTTCTGGTAGGTAACACCCTGTACCAATCGTACCTAACTGATACGACTCCTAGAACCTCGTAGAGCACTTAGACCCAGTCTAGTATGTTTAACTCTACTCTAGTGCTTTTTGGGCCGGGACTCCCGATTATCACCAAAATAGATCGCACCACCTAAGATAGCATGAATTCTGGCCGGGACTCCCGATTATCGCAGAATCTTTTATGCCCTCTCCCGCAATGGTTTGAACCCGGATGCCCAAGGTTTGGGCACTTCCGATACCCGAGTACCGTTTAATAGTCGAGGTGTACCATTAGGTGGGTAGCACACTGATCTAAGATTTTTTTTGGGTTTTAATTAAGTTTAATGAAAAACTTAATTTTCCAGTTTTTGAAAAACTATTTTAAAACTAACTGTTTTAAAAATATGATTTATATGTGTACCTAAACTAGGTGCACAAAATGGCCTTTATAAGTTCCAAACTTATAAACTTGACAAAACTTTTAAATTCATAAAAATTTAATTAATACGACTACCAGACTGAACTCATATTCTAGTTTGTCATAAAGCGTGGTTTTTCACTTGTTTAATAACAATCTGTCATTAAACCCCTTTTTATTTACCATCACACGCATGTATATATATACCATACATATATATGAAAAGCAGTAAATAAATCACAACCACGCAGATAATAATAAGCAGATAAAACCCTATAGTTTTGCCAACTAATCCTAAGGTCAAACCTAAGGACAAAATGACTTGGATTCGCCTTTCTTGACATGCTACTCCCACTAGCCTTGACACCTCCCCGAAGTATACGTGCTTCGCGTGAGAACACCATTTTCTTGATCACCTTCTTTGAGTCCAATTTTGGTTGAGGGATTAAACTACTACTAGTCTATTACAAATACAATATTGAATGGGGTTGTAAGTGGCACGCAGGCCTCCCCTAACCAGTACAATATTAAATTTAAGAAAGGGATTGTAATTGGCACGCATGCCTTCCCAAAACAAAAATAAAAGAAGAAATGAAAAACCGAGTCCTAAATCGGCAAAACTATAGCTATATGTATCACAACCACGCAATTATATATAAGCACTATATATAAAAGTCAACCACGCAGTTATAATATATAAACAATAAACTGTGTTGTTAGGCACGCATCCTGATTTGTTTAAATATTCTCATTTACCCTTTTGATTAATACCTATTAACCAAAAATGAGAATTATGATCTTCTAATTTACTTGATCAATATAATTTTTCAATAATCCTTTGAAAAACTTGGCCTTATTCAAAACTTGAATGAAAGCCTCTACGTCGAGTTTTATTATTAGTTTTCCAAAAACTTAAAACAGACAACCTTGGTCAATTAAATACTATCTTATTTGTTTCTCCATAATATTATATAAACTTTTATCCTTTTAGACTTTATTCAAAAAATGACTTAAACTAGTCATAATAAATAAATATCTAAACTAATATATATTTTAACTAAACTAATTAAAATATATATAACACTAGTTTATATAATACCCTATTAATTTTATAACTTAAAATTAATAATCCTTTTGTATTAATCCGAAAAAAAAATTGGGCCAACAACTCTTGGATCGACTACCCATTGGGCCGAGACTCCCTTTAGGCCGAAACCTATTGGGCCATTGCTCACTTGGGCCGAGAACCCCTGCTGGGCCGTAAGCCACTTCGACCGCAGCCCACAAGGCCGTAGGTTACCTGGGCCGAAGCCCTTCTTGGGCCGATGTCACTGGGCCGTAGCGGCGTTACCTGGGCCGAAGCCCCCTTGGCTCGCCGCCAAGGGCTGCCGCCAGCCACGCTGCCGACAACCACCGCCGTCGACCACCCTGCGACCGCCGCTCCTGGGCCGCAGCCGCCGAACATGGTGGTGGTCTTGGTCCCCCTTTTTCGATTAAACAAAAATTTTAAACTTTTAAATCCTATTAACCTATTAAAACTAACCTGTTTTAATATCCTGGTTAAAATCTGGATTTAATTCAAAAAACCATAAATTAATTATCAATATTAACAATAAATGTTCCATTAATAATTAATAAACCTAAAACTTAGATATTAACCTTTTAAACTGAACTGTTTAAATTTCTGATCAATATACAGTTTTAGATAAAAGGTTTAACCTCTTTAACTGTTTAAACATAAAACTGGTTTAAATTTAACTGGTCAAAATCAAACCTTTTATGAACTGGATAAAAACAAAAAAAACTTGTTTTTATCCCTTATGGTTTTCGAAAACTTGTGGAGAAAGAAACAAGATGAAGTAGATCATACATCTATCAAACAAACCAACTAACTAGATTATCTAGGTTTAATTAATTAAACAAACTGTTTAAATTAACTTAATCCAAACTTGTTCTTATCCAAAAATCACAATCCTTTTAACCATTCAAACTAACTGTTTGAATTTTCTGACTAATAGGATAAACCTGAAAACAAAACAAACTGTTTTGCTACCTTCTTGATTTTCAAAATTTCCAAGAACAAAATAGTGAATCAAGAATAAAACCTTAATCTAAAAACAGATAAAAACTAGACACTATGGATCATAGAGCCGAGGCTCTGATACCACTGAAGGGTTTTGAACCTGACCAAACCACCATATGACTCAAACTGGTCAAACCTGGGTTTGATTCTACTGGTTCAATCCTAAAAGCGGAACTGGATTGAACACAACCCTCTAAACCCCAAAAGGGTTAGGATCTTTAAACTTTTATATGATCAACATAGTTTCTTACAAACAACCCATAGATAAGGTTATAGAATTATACCTAAACAAAACCTTTAGGATTGCTAAAGATAGTCCACCACTACTGCACCTCACTGGAACTGGCTGCTAGACCGCTCCTGGATCACCCGAGCGTACAATTCTCGAAACCGAGAATGTGTGTGTGTGTCCTTTGCGTCGATCACCAAAACCGAGAAACACCCTTGGTGTTTTCTTCTTGATCTTCGAAGAGAGAGTGAGCCGAGAGAGAGAGAGTGTGTGCTACGGTCGATTGTGACGTCGACTGAGAGAGAGGACGAGATCGAGAGAGAGAAGGAGAGTGGCGTCTAGGGTTAATCCCTTGTGTCTCACACCTTAATCCTTAAGCCTTAAGGATATATTTATAAGGATTAACTTGGACCTATGTCCGTTTAACTAAAAGCCCGCTGGTTTTAATTAAGCTTTCAACTCTTCTCATATTCACCCCTTGGACTTTACTAGTTAATTAATTAACTATTAATTAACTGTCCGTTAAATATTAAAACTTAATATTTAATTCTCTTTAAATAATAAATAACTATTTATTATTTATTTCCTTTCTAATAATTAATACAAACTGATTAATTATTTATTTCTCTCTTCTTGATAATTAATCAAACTGATTAATTATCCTTAATAATTAATTTAACTGATTAATTATTTCCTCTTACTCTTTAATAATTAATCCAACTGATTAATTATTTCTACACAGAATAAAGGTGAAATCCAACTGTTCCGAATTGGGTGTGCAGCGGTGTGACCCTTTAGTCTCTTATAACATTGGATACAATGTGCCCATTAATTATCTCTGCACATAATCTAACATAACCCACGAAGATACACTTATCCGATTTGGGTTTGAGTTTATCCGAGAACGGCTTTTTAATGAACGCCTCACAACCCCAAATCTTTATGAAAGACAATTTGGGCTTTTTCCCCGTCCATAACCCGAACGGTGTCTTTCCTTTCTCCGCAGACTTAGTTGGAACTCGGTTCAGCATAAAAGCAGCCGTTTCGAGTGCATGACCCTAGAAAGACATTGGCAGACTAGTTTGACTCATCATAGATAGAACCATGTCAAGCAAGGTTTCTATTCCTCCTTTCTGATACACCATTCCACTGTGGGGTATACGGAGGTGTGATTTGTGAAACAATCCCACATTCCTTTCGATGATCATCAAACTCTTGACTCAGATATTCACCACCCTGGTCAGACCGAAATAGCTTTATCTTCTTGTCAAGCTGGTTCTGTACTTCACTCTGAAATTGTTTGAAGAAATCAAAACTTTCAAACTTGTGTCTCATAAGATACACATAACCATACCTACTGAAATCGTCAGTAAAGGTAATGAAGTACCGATATCCTACCCTGGCTTCTTGACTGAAAGGGCCACAAACATCCATGTGTATAATTCCTAGCCGTTCCTTTGACCTTTCATTCAAGATGTCGAAAGGTTTCTTTGTCATCTTGCCGGACAAA
The DNA here is from genome assembly GCA_947179395.2 of Pulicaria dysenterica. Lineage (NCBI taxonomy): Eukaryota > Viridiplantae > Streptophyta > Magnoliopsida > Asterales > Asteraceae > Pulicaria > Pulicaria dysenterica. The sequence continues at coordinate 48,192,940 of OX359293.1, forward strand.
CAAGATTTGCAATTGTCAATTGATTCAAGATCAAATGACCCTAGAACTCCATCTCCATGAAGTTGCTCTATGCGTTTCTTATTTATATGTCCGAGCCGACAATGCCAAAGGTAATTCTGGTTCAAAGTGTCCTTTGACCTCTTACTTATATGATAGATTTCCTTGTCATCTTCTAGATTTATTATGTATAGACCATTTTGTGAAGTTGCTTTAAAATAGAATAAATTATCTTTAAAGCACAAAATTGTTTTCCCTACCGACTAATAGTTAAAATCACTGTCTATTAATAAATCGTGCGAGATTACTTTTTTAATCAATCTAGGAACATAAAAGCAATTATCTAGTTCTATGATTAATCCTGAAGGTAGCCTGAGACAATAGGTTCCTATGGTTTCAGCACCAATGCTGGAGCCTTCGCCTACCCGTATGTCCATGTCCCCTTTCCTTAGATTCCTACTTCTCTTGAATCCCTGCAAGTGATTGAAAATGTGATGACCACATTCGGTATCGACTACCCATGATTCAAGTGAAGTAACTAAGCAATCTATCATAAACATACCTGAATCGTCGGTAGAACCGACGTCTAGATGATCAATGTCGAGTGAGTGCTCGTAAATATCCTTGCTACCACAATCTGGGTAATAAACGTCTAGTAGCTCATCAATCCAGTTGTCTTCCTCCATTGACTCAACTACTATTGCATCAAAGGGATCTGGGTTCACCTGGTCATCTATGCACATTAAGAACTCATGCATACCAACTATTGTTGTATCTGGTTCACCAAACTTGTCCACTACCTCTACCTGATAGCGGTCAGTTAGGGTACCGACCAAGAGCATCACAAGTTCACGTTCACTGACTTGTGATCCCAGAATCATCAAGCAATCAAAAAGCCTTCTCATATTAATGAGGTGATCACTTAATAACTAGCCTTCTTTCATCTTCTGTGAAAGAATATTTTTCATAAGCAGAAAGCATCCATGTCAGGATCGGATATTGCTTAATATCAAATAACAAGAATTATCTTTTGAAATAAAAATCAGAGTTGTTAAAAAGACAATCTATAGTTTTGATCACAATCAATTAAGAAGTTGTGGAATCACACTTAATTGATTATAATGTTTTTGAACACAAGAACAATTCAATCAATAAACACAAAGTAATACTGCCACAAAGATGTTTATTGATAACTAATCGATGATTACAATATTCACCTACACCTCCAATCTAACTTCTTATGTTAGACGAAGAACACAATTTGTTCTTAGGTTTCAAAAGAAACTTAGAGGCTAAACACTTTCTGAAAGCAAATAACAATTACGTACGAATGCAAAACAATATTGTTAAGAGATCTATATTCTAATCGAGTATTTATAGACTCTTGATCCTCCTTAATAAGTTGACAGTTAGGTAATCTTCTATCTTCTGAGATAATCTTGATAATCTTCGAACTTTGATAAAGATATACTTCAAATCCACGAAGATAGCATTTTCCATAAATAGCTCAACCGAAACTGTTTGTTGAATGAAACAGTTCTGATCTTCTTCTAACAGTCTTCTCTTCAAGGTTTTCTAACAGTTGTAAACTTTGTACTAACAGTTCTGATCTCTTGGTCTAACAGTTGTAAAGCTTACAGCAACTGTTAGTCACAACTGTCTACGTATTACAGCTAACAGTCCTCGACTGTTTTATCAGAATTCTTCTAACAGTTTTGAACTGTTTTCACAAAATCCATTAACAGTTTTGATCTTTGCATGTATAACAGTTTCAATGACTTAGCCAATTTCCCAACAATCTCCCCCTAACTTAAAGTATTGAACAATACACTTAAGTTGTTTGTTTTACTATAGACAAATTAACATAAGTAAAGAACATATTAACATTGATAATGCAAAGTCAAACTGTTACAATCAAAATATAAAAAGAAAAATTACTTTTTACTTGATTCTATTAGCTCCAACCTTTCCTTCACCCTCTTTATCAGATCTTCCTTCATTTTAGCAGGGCCAAAGAACTTTGTTTTCAACATATATATCAGCTTTATTTTACCATGTTCAACAAAGTCAAAATCAAACCACTGTGTTCTTCCCTTACCCATTACCATATGATAAACTCTCGATTTGTCATATACTTTCATAGATCTGATTGGAAAGACATCATCACTTATCACCATGGGCATTACCTTCAGTGGATCACATATGCTTGTTAAGTGCCTCATTAAGACTCTGATCTCAACTTCAGCAGCTTCCCCGTAGTGACTTACTCCATATTCATACATTTCTTGAATATCTCTCCTAGTCACACTATCCATCAATTGTAAGAAGCTGGTATAGCTTTCAATCGGCTCTACTTCTCTTACAATTATCACCCCTTTCTTTCCAGTTTCAATCCTCAAAAATTCAAATCTCCACTCAATAATGTGGGATTTTTGTCCTAGTTGCTCTGCCACAAGTTTATCTATTCTTTCTTCAACTTCCATTCTAAGTCTATCATGAAGGATGGTTTGAACCATTTCAGATTTAGCTTTCTCTTCAGACTTTTGGACTATTTGGGATTGTTGATGCTGTTGAGGTTTCTTTTGAGGTTCAGCTGTTGGCTTGGGAGGTGGAACTGTATGCTTCATCACAACTCATTTTCTTTTGACTCCCTTGCCAGCTTTCTTTTCTTTTTCTTCCTCATCAATCTTAGCAGTGATCTCATCAGCCAGCTGTTGAGCTAATTCAAAGTCTTTCAGCTCTTGTTCTTTGAGCTCAGCTTCCAGCCTTAGAGGTATCTCATGATCATGCTCTTCTTGTTGTTCTTTTGTAAGTTTTAACTTTGGAGTATTAACAACAACTTCTTTTCCCTTACCTAGAACAGGGGGCATCTTATTATCTTTCTTTCCCTCTACAATTGCAATGCCTTTAAACCCTTTCTTAGTTACCAGTGGCTCTAACTTTGCTACTTTTCCATCCACCCACCCATCATCCACTTTTTGTGCCATTATTGATGTGCTTATGTTGAGTGTTTGAGCACTTATTTCAATCAAGTGATTTTGTTTGACCTTTGACTATGATTTGAAAATTTCAGTACTTGGAAGGTCTCCAGTTATAACCATCTTGTTGATTAGCACCCTGTCAACAGTTGACAACTTTTCTTCTTCTTCTTTTTCTACTGTTTGAGTACTGGCAGTTGTTTGTTGATCTGGAGCTGCAACTGTTTTTGAGACTTCAACAACTGTTGGTTCAACCTCCACTTGCTTCAAAGTTTTCTCCCGCTTTTTGATTGGAACGGTTTGAGAGGGGGGTGTTGCACCTGTTTTGGACTGTTGGAGCCGTTGATCATGGACCCGAAGGACATCAGTTGCCTTCTTTAGTATGTCAGAAAAAAATCTTATCTGTTTATCCTGCTTGATGATCACTTCATTGTGTTTTTCCAGAAGCCTGTCATATTGGAAATTCCTCTTTTTGAGATAGAGGAAAGCAGCAACGAATGGTACAAGCTCTGAGTTCGTCAATGCCTTTTGTTTCAGACTTACCTCAAGTTCATCCAATGTTGCCATGGTGAACATATCATCGACAGATACAACTTTTGGGTTACTCCTAGAAGTTTCCACAACAGTACCCCTTTTTTCTTGGTACTGGGGATTTCCAGAAGCTGTTTTACCAGCCTCTGTTGCCGTGGCTGAGGTCTTAGCAATGTTAACACTATCCTGTTCATCCCTTGCGGATGAAACAGTAGTATCAGTTTCATAAACCACATGATCACTCTCTAATGGAGTGATCACCTCCTCATGGTGCCTGGGAGACGGCACGAATGGTTCCTTTTCGATATTCTGCACAGGTGAATGCACCTGTGCAGGGCTAACAGTTTGGGATTCTGGAACTCTGGTGGAAGGAGCACTAACAGTTCTTCTTCTCTTTTGGAATGTTTTCAGAGGAGGGGCTTGTGTTGTAGCTTTATCAAATGTAGTAGAAAGGATTATATGAGTATCATGAGCTGTGGGTTCTAGAGTTGGTGGTGTAGCAATGCTGTGGGCTTCATGTTCAACTCTAGCAGCCCTGTTTCTTGAAATGAACTCCACCATTGCAGAGAGTGGTGGAGTTATGGCACCAGAGAAACTCTTGCCATCTATTTGCAACTTGCTCAATGTGGAGGCCACATGAGCAGAGGGAATGATCACCCTCTTGTATGTTTGAAGGTTTGGCAACAAAAAGTTTAGAAAAACTTTCACAAACCTGGGGTACATCAAAAATAGACCATATTTGGTCCCTAGATGCTTTACCATCCCATTAAATATCATTTTGGAAAAGTTGAAGCAACAATTGTTTGCCAAGCAGATCAAGGCCAAAGCAATGTTGCTTCCAAATTCATTCCACCCTGTTCTTTTAGGACTAATACGCTGCTGGAGAGTATGTATTAAATACTTCCAGTGTGCGCAGAACTGTCCTTTATAAAAGGTACCCTTACCCCCAGGGCCCTCATAACCAAGCTTAACTAACTCGGCATGCAAAAATTCTAAAGACACAGAGTCAGAGTACTCACCATGTCGATCATTCAGATGTAGATGTTGGCGGATGATATCTTCATAAATGGACACATCCATACCATCAACTGTTGTATCAATCCATTGTTCTCCAACTTCCTCTCTGATCATTTTATTTTTCCAGAATTGATCCAGATGGGAAGTGTAGATGGTTGGGTTTATGGTGAGAGCAGTGGTGAGATTGGACATTGAAAGGTAATCGATCATGTCATGAAATGCATTCAGGTTGTCAGGTTTGGCAAGATATTCTAGCATGTTTTGTTCTTTCACGAAGGGAAGGGGAGCCATTGTGAGTTGAAAGCAAAATTCTAGGGTTTGCGTACGATCGAAGTTCAGTAGGCGTGAATGAACTTGTGAGGAGGGAATGCCTTATACATGTTTCGAATATTAAATGCAATTCAAACATCCTCAGATTCTGCAAAGACTAAAACACCCTTAAGTAAGCTAACAGTTGATGGATAAAAATGAACTAACAGTTGAGAACTGTTATCGTAGGAAAGTACAACTGTTACTTAAAAGAATTTCTCCCCCTTAGATGAACATGCAGTTTGCCTAACAGTTGTGCACTCCATTCACTAACAGTTGAAAACTGTTAGTTGTAATTTTGAAAAATAGTTAGTTGAACACGTGCAACTGTCAGTCAACAAGCATCAGCTAACCAAAACATTAGCACTTTCCAAGATCATAAGCTGACAACAATCATTAGCGAACATCAGCTAACACCAGCAGCTGAGACATCATTAATAAAACCATTAGCTGACAGAACATCATTAAATTATGCATTTTATTCATGTTTAACACAGAGGTACTACAAAGTACATTCATTTGACCATGACTAGTCATCAATTACAATAACTTCATCATCATCAAGTACAATGACTTCATTATCAGCATCATTCCTTTTGACATTGAACCACACAACCGAGCCTTCAGTGACTTCCAGATTCAATTCAAACAACAAGCAGCAATTGGTAGGTAAATTGTTGCTTTGAATAAAATGTTCAAATTCACCTCTTATTCGAACATGATCAGTCATTTTGTACTGCCTACGTGGGTCTGGATGCTGGGTTAAAGTGAAACTCTCACAAACTCCATTCATGTCAAGAATACATGAGGAGTACTTCCAAATCTCATGCATCCTAACAAAGGGAGCTGGAATGGTCACATAACTCAGCTTAGCATTGATCTCTTTGAACTTCAAGATGAAATGGTTAGTAGCCATTTGGAGACAAAATTATGTTCTTTGGAAATCAAATGCATGCTAATTTATAGACAAAGTTGTGGTTGAGAAAATACCAATAAAGAAGCATGCAGTGACCTGTCAAGTCCATTCAACACACTATACAATAAAGTGACAAACCTTGACTAGTTGAGAACTGTTCTTAATAAAGTAACAAACCTTGACCACACAACAAAGACAATAAAGATGGGAACACTGTTTGTGGGACATGCACCCAGATACCTCCAAAACCGTTGGTGGGACACACAGTTCTTCTCTTCTCTGAACACTTAAACCAGCAGTTGTTAGATATCAACACTAACAGTTGCAAACTGTTAGTGAGAAAACATTGAGGAACAAACAACTCTTAGTCCAGGTTAATCATTCCAATGTTTGAGATCAAAAAGTTGAACCTGCTCACATCAAATGCTTTAGTGAACAGATCAACTAACTGATCATCATTATGGACTTTCATAACTTAGATTAATCTTTTCTCATTGCAATCTCTAATGAAGTGAAACCTGATTTCAATGTGTTTTGTTTTAGAATGCTTCACTGGATTATTGACAATGCTAATAGCACTTGTGTTATCAACATAAATTGGTGTATTCAAGAAAGACAAACCATAATCCAGAAGCTGATTCTGGATCCACAATTTTTATGAACAGCAGCTTGATGCAGCAATATATTCAGCCTCATTTGTTGAAGTTGATACTGTTGTTTGTTTCTTGCACTGCCATGAGACCAATCTTGAGCCAAAGAATTGACATCCTCCAGAGGTAGATTTTCTGTCCACATTAGCTCCACCATAGTCACTATCAGAGTATGCCACCAAATCAAAAGGTGAATCCTTAGGATACCAAAGACCCAGTTTTGGTTGGCCTTTGAGATATCTAAAGATTCTCTTTACAACAAACAGGTGTGACATCTTTGGACTGCATTGAAACCTGGCACAAACACACACAGCAAACATAATATCTGGTCTAGAAGTAGTTAAGTACATTAAAGAACCGATCATAGACCTGTACAGATGTATGTCTACTTCCTCCCCCTCAGGATCTGCTCCCAACTGTTTGTGTGTTTCCATTGGAGTACTTGCCAGCTTCACACCTTGATAGCCAAACTTATCCAAAATGTCTTTGACATACTTTGATTGACTGAGAAATATGCCAGTTGGCTTCTGCTTCACTTGTAATCCCAAGAAAAATGTGAGTTCTCCCATGGAACTCATCTAAAATCTCCTTTTCATTATGCCTTCAAACTCCTTGCACAGACTGTCATCTGTGGATCCAAAGATTATATCATCAACATAGATTTGAAAAAGCAAAATCTCTGTTTTAACAATCTTTGTAAATAGTGTCATATCAATAGTGCCTCTCTTAAATCCATTCTCAAGCAGATATGATGATAATGTCTCATACCAAGCTCTAGGAGCCTGATGTAATCCATACAAAGCTTTATCCAACCTATATACCCTATCAGGATACTTTGAGTCTTCAAAACCAGGTGGTTGACACACATATACCTCCTCATCAATAGTTCCATAGAGAAAATCCGACTTGACATCCATTTGATACACCTTAAATCCTTTATAGCTTGCAAAGGCAAGGAACAGTCTAATTGCTTCTATCCGTGCAACAGGTGCAAAGACATCATCATAGTCTATTCCTTCCTCTTGTGTATAACCCTGTGCAACAAGTCTAGCCTTGTTCTTGATTACAATCCCTCTCTTATCTTTCTTATTTCTGAACACCCATTTAGTGCCAATAGCTCTTTTGCCTCTTGGAAGTTCAACTAACTTCCAAACTTGCTGAATTTGAAACTGTAAGAGCTATTCTTGCATTGCTTCCACCCATGATGCGTCTTTTAATGCCTCTACTGCTTTCTTTGGTTCTATCGGAGATAGAAAGCAGGCATTTACATCAAATTGTTCAAGATCCACAACACTATTTTCATTCTGCAGCATTGCTCTTGTTCTAACAGGAGTGATGGGATCACCGATAATCTGCTCAATGGGATGATTCTTGTGAATTCTTGATGTAGGGATGTTTTCTTCAGTCTGTACATTCCCTAAATTAGATAAATCAACCTCAGATTCACTCTCATTCCCAGAAGCATTACATACCGGATCTGTAACTGTTTGATGTTCAGATGCAGTGTTTTGTTGAGGATCATGAGATTCCATGTCCTTTGAAAGTTCAACATCATTTATTGGACAAACAGCATCGGAAGAGTCATGTTGTAACAAGGGAATCACTACAAAGTCTTCAGTAACTTTGTTTCCACCAACAGTTGTTGGAATTGAGCTAACAGTTTCAAAACTGTTTGAGACAGTTTGTGAATTTGCACTAACAGCTGTAGGAACACCTGCAACTGTTTCCGTAGAATACTAAAAAAAAGAGATTTAGACAATGCATCAATATCAAATAACCAATCAGGACCATTACCTGCAATATTGATCCTATTCTCATTGAAGGAGACATTCATACTCTCTTCTATGATCCTAGTGACATTGTTAAAGACTCTGTATGCTTTACTCTGAGTGGAATATCCTACAAAGAATACTTCTTCTGCTTTACTCTCAAACTTGCCTAATTGTGATTTGGTATTCAGGATAGTGCATGGACAACCAAATGGTTTGAAGAAGTTGATCAAAGGTTTTCGTTTAAGGAACAACTCATAAGGAGTTTTCCCTTTGGACTTGACAACTTGTACTCTATTCTAAACATAGTAGGCAGTGTTCACTGCTTCTGCCCAGAAAGTCATTGGGAGCCAAGAATCAGCTAACATGGATCTAGCAGCCTCTATCAAAGTCCTATTCCTTCTCTCAGCCACTCCATTCTGTTGAGGAGTCCTAGGTGCACTAAACTGTCTTGAAATTCCTTTTTCCTCACAAAAGCTGTTTAATTCATAGTTCGTAAACTCAGAACCATTATCAGATCTAATGACTTTCACCTTCAAATCAGATTGATTCTCAATTCTAAGAATAAGAGACTTAACAAACTCAGCAGTTTCATCTTTAGTCCTAAGAAATTGAACCCATGTAAATCTGGTGAAATCATCAATTATGACTAAACAGTAGGCTTTCTTACCTATACTGACCACAGATGTTGGATAAAAAAGATCCATATGCAACAGTTGTAAAGGTGCAGTAACGGAAGAAACTTCTTTGGGCTTATAAAAAGTTTTGTGTTGCTTGCCTTTGAGACAGGCTACACAATGATCATCACATGAGAATTCCTTTTGTGGAAAACCTCTTACCAGATTGTTTTTAACTAACACATTCATGGTTTTAAAGTTCATGTGACACATCCTTCTATGCCAAATGGCAGACTCATCATGAGATGCCTTTGAGAGTAGACAACTTAATACATTCTGCTTAGCAATCTTTTGTGTATCTAGACAGTATACATTATCCTTTCTAGGTGTTCGTAAAAGAACATCTTTTTCATCCAGTTTAAAATCTTTTGACAGGATAATGCATTCAGTGTCTGTAAACAAGACTTTGTTTCCATTGTCACAGATTTGAGATACACTTAGCAGGTTGTATTTAAGTTGTTTAACAAAGAAAACATCATTAAATGTAAGTGTACCTGCCTCCACAGCTCCTTTGCCTGTGATTCTTCCTCCCTTAGCATTTTCTCCAAATGCTACATATCCTCCATTGATTCTTCTGAAATCCTTCAAACAGTGTGGATTTCCAGTCATGTGCCTTGAGCATCCACTATCCATATGCCAGATTGATCCATGATCGGCCCTATGAATGCTCTGCACAAATAAAAATCAGTTAGTAGTAGGAAGTACCCAGGCCATGCAGGTCTTCGGTACACCATTCAACTCATAATACTTAAACACAGATTGAGTTTTCTTGATGTAATTCAAATTAGACTTCTCTATTTTGTGTGAAGAGTATTTTGTGATAACATGTGGTTTCCAACTGTTGTGATTAACAGTTGAGTCTTTTGAACAAACAGTTTTGGATTTGGTAAAACAGTTGAAGCATGTTTTAACTCAGATTGGTTTTCAGATTGATTAACAGTTTTACCCTCTTCAGAAACTGTTTGTTTTTGCAATTTCACCCAAGCCAGACCAACAGTTTTTGATTTTGGCTTAACAGTTGTAGAACTGTTAGCCGGTTTGGATGTAACAGTTGTAGAACTGTTAACCTGTTTTGGTTTAGCAGTCTTAGAACTGTTAGTCTATTTTCTGGAACTTGGTTTCTGGGTGCTATAGATCTGTGGGTTATAATAACAATTTTTAGCCAAGTGATTGGTTCTCCCACATATATAGCACCTTTTAGTTTTGACAATAGGCAAACCAGTTCTTTGTGACCAGAACTGGTTCCTATTTCTTTGGGTTCCTCTCACTGGTGCTGACTGAGGAAATTTCTGTACACCATGCTGTTTGCATGTGCAGACAGACACTTCAGTATGTCTTTTCACATTTTTGGGTTGAGACTTTGCTTTTGAAGCTTTCTTCTTTGGCTTCTTAATCACAACTTCATCAACCTTCTCTTTTCCTTTTGACTTAACACTAACAGTTGAGCTGTTTGGGTTAGAACTGTTTGGGTTCCTTTTGGGACTGTTAGTGTAAAGGTGGGGACTGTTTGTAACAGTTGTAGAACTGCTTATAGAATGAACAACTTTGGACGGTTTTGGCTTATTGGTGAAGGGTTCAGTCGATGCTTTTACAAACACCACAGGTTGTAAAGAGGATTTTGTAGCTATGGGTTCACAACAGATGTGATTTTCAAATGGAATGACCTCTTCCTTCTTCACAACTCCTTCATTCTTATCATCACTCACTTCATACACAACTCCTTCCTCTTCACTTTCAAATTGTGGATCAGCTGACTTCAGTTCCTCTGGTAATGATTCATTAACATACCTATCAGCTACATCAGACATGGGAGTTATGTAGTTGTGATTGTATGGAGGTGGGGTCTGTTTATATCCTAAACCAGTTTTCACCTTGTCACTGATTTGTGATTGTAACAAGGTTTCAAGCTTAAGATTTGTTGCCTTGAACATGCTCAGATCAATATCAACACCCTCCAACTTCTTGGTAAACTCATCAACCTTACTTTCCTTTTCACTTAGCTTTTTCTTTAGACTATCAATCTCTTCTTGAAGCTGCTCCTTCTCCCACTTATGATATTTTCTATCATAATCCATTTGCAGTTCATTAGCTTGATAATCTTTGATTTTCTTTTCAAAGCTTTCAATAACAGCACTAGTTTCATACCTTCTCTCCTCCAGTTTACTTAGAGCTGCACATACCTTTTTGTTGTGCTCTCTAAACCTTTTAACAATGGCTCTACATTCACCTGGACAGAGTTTAGAAGATACCTGAATGTCTTCTGATTCTGGTGAATCTAGTTTGATGAAGGAGTCAGTTAATGCCATAAATGCCTTGTTGTTAGTGGCTTCCTCTGCTTGATCACTCCAATCAAACCCATGGGCTTCTTGTGATACCAATGCTGAGGAGGTTTGAGTTGGCCTTTATCCTTGATTCTGGCCTTGTCTACCAGATCTGCACTCTCTGGCAAGTGACCAATCTGTTGACATTTAAAACATCTAACTTTTGACTTGTCAAAACCAGCTTTGCCATCAGCTCTGAAGTTCATGTTCTGCCTTCCAGTTCTCTGGCAAGTGACCAATCTGTTGACAGTTAACATGGCCATCTGCCACTTGAGATCCATCTCCTCAAGATCATCAGGATGCACTTGTTCAAGATCCTCATTTGTGAGGGTTGAATGTGCATGGCTAGCAAGAAAGGCTTCAAGTATAGCATCAGGAGTGTTTACATCTAGTCCAACAGCAGAACTAGTACCTACACAACCATCAACAGAGTTAGTTAAAGAATGGTTTGAGTTCATACCTGAGGATGAAAGAAGAGTAGCATTGTGGCTAGGGGTAACATACTTTCTTTTTCCCTCTATCTCTCCCTCAAACACTATCAAACTGTTGTATAGATCGTCTAACTCTATATCCTCTAGAGAATCTTTGGTTCTCCATTGTGCAGCATAGACTGTCCACTCTTCACCTAAGGACCTAAGAAACTTTCTATTGATCTCATCTTGTTCTAATCTAACCTTAGCACTCTCCAATTGACTCACCAGCTTATAGAATCTATCAAATATCTGAGTAATACTCTCATTCTTTCCACTAGTAAAGTTCTCATAAGCTTGTTTCAGTAGATCCCTTTGATTCCTTTTGGAACTAGCATTCCCAGCAAACCTCTTTTCCAGTGCATTCCACAGTTCATGAGCATCATCAAACTTCTTGAATTGATGTTGATACTCATTGGGGATAGCAATATGAAGGATGCTGAGTGCTTTCATCTCAATCATTCTTTCTTTCTTTTCGGCATCAGTTTTTGGTGGTGGTTTATTCTTAGGTTTTCCTGTTTCATCTAGATCAACAGTAGTAATGGAGTCCTTTTCTATGATTTCCCAAATAGCATAGTCCATTAATTGGACATGCTGCTTGATTCATAGTTTCCACATCTCAAAATCAGTTGGTTTGAGCATGGGAACATGAATGTTTGACCCAGATCCAGTGTTGTCAGAAGATCCACCAGACTCCATTCCAGTATAGTGATTGAAAAACACAATTAAACTTTAGAAAAACTTTAAATAAAGAACCACAGCAGATTGGTGCAAAAACCTTCAACTAGTGATCAATGGAACTTTAATGATAAGGCTCTGATACCACTTGTCAGGATCGGATATTGCTTAATATCAAATAACAAGAATTATCTTTTGAAATAAAATCAGAGTTGTTAAAAAGACAATCTATAGTTTTGATCACAATCAATTAAGAAGTTGCGGAATCACACTTAATTGATTATAAAGGTTTTGAACACAAGAACAATTCAATCAATAAATACAAAGTAATACTGCCACAAAGATGTTTATTGATAACCTATCGATGATTACAATATTCACCTACACCTCCAATCTAACTTCTTATGTTAGACGAAAAACACAATTTGTTCTTAGGTTTCAAAAGAAACTTAGAGGCTAAACATTTTCTGAAAGCAAATAACAATTACATACGAATGCAAAACAATATTGTTAAGAGATCTATATTCTAATCGAGTATTTATAGACTTTTGATCCTCCTTGATAAGTTGACAGGTAGGTAATCTTCTATCTTTTGAGATAATCTTGATAATCTTCGAACTTTGATAAAGATATACTTCAAATCCACGAAGATAGCATTTTCCATAAATAGCTCAACCGAAACTGTTTGTTGAATGAAACTGTTGGGGAGATAGCAATATCAAACCTAAATCAAACCTATCTATTAAGTAAAATAGGATTTGATGTTAACAAAACCATATATTCAGTTTTGGACTTAGTTTGATGAAAAACATGTGTTGTTTTTTCATCTGAGACTTAAAGAATTCCTAAGTAAGAAATGTCAGCTGACGAATCATAGTGTCAGCTGAACACTGCGTATCAGCCAAAGGACCAGCTTCAGAAAGATCAAGTGAGAAGAAAAGATCAGTCAAAGAGCATCAACTGAGGAATCACACTGGATCAGCTGATGGCCTAGAACCATCAGCTGATGAAGATTTCAAGATCAGCTGAGCAGTCAAGGATCAGCTGACACAATCACAGTTATCAGCTGATGCCTCCCATTTGTCAGATAAGGTATTTATTACTTATCCAATCTTTTCCTCATAAGCTGAAACTACTTAAAATGACTAGCTGAGCCCTTGGGAACAGCTGACAGTTTAGTTTAATCAGTTTATTAGCTATACTTTGATTTGTATTGTTAGCTGAGCATCTCGATCAGCTGAGCAAATCTAGTCAGCTTAGTCTTTCACTTTTATCCTTAGCTGAGCAAAATTACAATTGCAGTTCAGTGTCCGTTAGCTGAGTCTTTATTGTATATCTCGGTTAATAGCTTTTCTATGTAATATTTTCTTAAAGTCAAAGGCAGAACATGTGTTGTTCTCATTATGCCTTAGATCTTTCTTTGTAAAAGTACTTAGCACTTTTTGTATCTGCAAAGAAACAAAAAGGATAGATCTTTATCCCCTGGAAAAGGAGAAAGATACTCTTGAAAAGAAGATCTCGAAGATATGATGTTAAGTATGGCTGGCAACTCCATACTTGGTAAAGTCAAATCTTCAGAAAGCATGGTGTTGATTAAAGCACAAGCATGAAAGGAGAAGTTTACGTTTCCAAGATATAAAGGTAGTAGTTTAATAATATAATAATAGATAGTGGGTATACTCATTACTGAAAAGTATGTTCACTTTACACAATTTGTGTATAAAGTTAACTTACTTTTCACCCACTAACTTTATCTATTATAATATTATTAAACCGAGTACCTTTGTCTCCTTCTCTCTTCATCAACCCGGACACACCTTGCTTATATATACTCATGCATGGAAACATGCTAAGTATGCGTTGAAAAGCACTGAAATCTCATAAGTTGAGAATTAGAAGAGTTAGCATTTTACTTTCAGTGTAACAAAGTTGTTCATGTGTTGAACGTCTTAGACATTAGTTGTTTAAGATTAGCATTGTCTATGTGTTAGACAAAATTAGTTGCCACCTTTTATTGAACTTAGATTTTCCACATCTAGTTCATGTAATTCTTGATTAACATCAATAAGAATTATATAAAAGTAAACCGTGTGTCTCTTAAATTTTAATTTGCTAAAGTTTGTATTCAACCCCCCTTCTACAAACATTTGTTGTTGTAGTATCCATTCGGGACCAACAACTGGTATCAGAGCAGGCTAGATAATCCATATCTAAGATCTGTTTTGCTTACTCTTCAACTGCTTCTACCCCACACTACAAAATGGCCACTTTTGTTGCTGCCTCTAATGGTTCTTCTAACAATGGTTCACTCACAAGGTGTCCTATATTTGATGGAGAGAACTTTTCTCTCTGGAAGAGTAGAGTTCTTCTCTATATGTCAAGCCTTGATGATGTGATGCTTAAAACTGTTACTGAAGGTCCTCATGTTCCTTCCTCAACTATCCAAGTAACTAAAGCAACTGATGAAGCTCCTGCTGTTGAAAGACTGATTATAAAACCTATAAATCAGTGGTCTGATGAAGACAAAAGGCTTGTTAATCTTGATGTTAAAGCAAGAACAACCTTAGTCTCTTCACTACCAAATGATGTCTATCATCAAGTTCTTAACTGTAAGTCTGCAAAAGATATGCTAGACACTTTGACTGATGCATATGAAGGCACTGAAGAAGTGCAGGAGAACAAGAAACTCCTTCTGGTTAGAGAATATGAGTTCTTCTTTGCTCATAAAGGTGAAAGTCTCACTCAGACTTACACCAGGTTCAACTGCCTTATTAATGACTTAAGAAGGGCAGATGTTCACAAAAGCAATAAGGAACTTGTAAACAAGTTTCTAGACTCTCTCCCAGAATCTTGGGATCATTTTATCACTGTGCTTAAACATGGTGAGAAAATCAAGGGTCTTTCACTGGTTGGTTTATATGGAAATCTTATGAATCATGAACAATCAGTGAAACAAAGGAAGATCTCTACCAAGGATATGAAGGAGGCTGCAAAAGCTCCATCTACTGCCCTTGGGTCTAAGGATACAAGATCTAGGAGTTTTGCTACAGTTATGGATGAGTCCAGTGATGAGGAGAAAGAGGAGGAATCTTCTGATGAAGAGCAAGTGGCTGATGGGGATGAAGTTCTGGAGAACATGGACATCATTGAAGCTGCTGTTAAGCAGGCTGCCATGTTGGTTAAAAGGTTCAAACCTTTCTTGAAAAGAAAGGGTGTCAAGAGGTTTGAAAGGAAACCCTTCAAAGGAGAAAGAGCCATGTCAAAACCAAATGCTTCTGAAGGTTGTTTCTCTTGTGGAAAGACTGGTCACTATGCCAGTAAATGTAAGTCCAAAGGAAACACAGGCTTCAAGGGTTCCTCAAGCTCAGACAGCAAGATTGATTATGAAGCCAAGTATAAGAAGCTTCTTGCTGCTGTCCTTGACAAGAAAAAGAAGAAAGCTCAGAACAGGGTGCTAGTTGCTGAAGAAGAAGATTGGGCTGAGGAAGATCTCTCAAGTGATGAAGATGAGGTCCTCACAACTCAGTTCAGTTTGATGGCCAACACAGCTAGTACAAGTTCCTTTGATGAGGATATGAAGAAAGCTGCTAAAGCTTGTACTTCTCCTGACTGGGATCCTTCTTCTATGTATCAGGTTGGAAAATTTATTAACTATGAAGATAATGAAAAGAACACTATGTTTGATTATCTGTGTGTTGAGTTTCAATCAAATATTCAAAGAGAAAAGAAGCTAAAATTAGAAATAGAATCACTAAAAGAGAGATTAAGTCTTAAAGATGAGAAACTTAAACAAATGACAAAACTGGAAGATGATTTAGCTAATCAAAAGATACTTAATCAGATCTTGGTAAAAGAAACCAATGAAGCAACAATAAAGTTTAATGACCTTCAAAAAGTAGTTAGATATTGGTGTGTTTCTGCTGAAAAGACCACTCAGTGTGTCAATGAGCAAATTCCAAAAAAAGTTCAAGCTATTATTGGTGGAAATTATTCCCAAGCTGCTAATTGTGTTGATTTTAGCAAGAACATAAATATCTTAGAAAAAGCTGATATTTTACCTCTTACTTTTCAAAAGATCGTAAAAGGAAAAAGTATTATCACTAACAGATTTGTCAAAAGTAAAAGTACTCAGTTGAAAGCCTCAACCTCTTCAAAAGTTGGTTCAAGTTCTATTGTCTTAACAGAAAGCAAAAGCACTGAAAATTTAAGTGTAAAGGAAGTAAGTAAAGGAATGGAATCATTTGTTGATACCAAAGAGACATTATGTTGTCAAACCTTGAAAA
Source organism: Pulicaria dysenterica (assembly GCA_947179395.2). Taxonomy (NCBI): domain Eukaryota; kingdom Viridiplantae; phylum Streptophyta; class Magnoliopsida; order Asterales; family Asteraceae; genus Pulicaria; species Pulicaria dysenterica. The sequence goes on from OX359293.1 coordinate 48,209,536, forward strand.
CTGATACATTAGATTTAGTAACTCAGCTGACTGAAAATTCTTTAGCTAATGATGTTACATCAGCTGATCGAAAAGTAGATGATAACTGCTCAGCTGATAGCCTGTCAGCTGATCATGGATCCTCTTCTGTTTGTTTAGCTGATCAAGCATCACTTCAAACTCTTTTAATAGGAGAAACTAAGGGAAAAGGACATTTTGTTTACAAAGAGTCCAAGTCTGCCACACCTAAAGTTGAACAAAAACTCATTTTAACTAAGGGTCAACCTAAGGTGACTGTAAACAAAGACCTTATTAGTTTACAGAATCAGCTGCAACAGCTGAATGGTGAAATCTGTCAGCTGATGACCCATAGTCATCAGAAAACAGTTAAGACATCTCTTAGTCAATTACCAAAACATGTTAAAAGCTCCAAAAATCAAAAATGTTTTAAATGTGGGAGCAAAGAACATAAGGCAGGTAATTGTTCTCTAGAAGGTAACTCAAGACAGTGGACTGATTATGATAACACAGCTGTTTCTCTCATTCATAAACAACCTAATATAAAGTGGATGGCTAGGTGCAATCCACAGGGGTCCACTTAAATGTGGATGCCCAAATGTCACTAACCTTCTTTCAATCACATCTATGCAGGGTCTGAACACATGGTATCTTGACAGTGGATGTTCAAGGACCATGACAGGTTGTAAAGCCTTGCTTAGTAACTACAAGAAGGAAAAAGGTCCAAGAGTAACCTTTGGTGATAACAATTGTGGCCAAACAAAAGGCTACGGAGAACTTCATAATGGGAACCTAACCTTATCCAAGGTATCATATGTTAAAGGACTTAAGTATAATCTCATCAGCATAAGTCAGTTATGTGATGGTGATCATAAAGTCCTCTTTACAAAGACAGGTGGTTCCATTTTAGATCAAGAAGGTAAAACAATAATTTGTGCAAAGAGAACCAAGGATGTATATACTCTTGATATGTCCTCTGGTGATCCATCCAAGTTAACCTGTTTGTATACCAAGTCTGTAACTGACACAAACTGGTTATGGCACAAAAGGCTTTCCCATTTAAACTTCAAAAACATTAACAAGTTGAGCAAGGGTGAACTAGTGTCAGGACTACCTTCACTGACGTATGTTAAGCCTAAACCTTGCTCTGCCTGTGAGAAGGGAAAGCAGCACAAGACTTCGTTTCCATCTAAGCAAGCCTTCTCCATTACTGAACCTTTCTACATGTTGCACATGGATCTATTTGGTCCTGTTGCTACTGCTAGTATTGGTGGAAGTAAGTATGCATTGGTGATGGTTGATGAATTCTAAAGATACACTTGGGTCATCTTCCTAAAAGCAAAGAGTGAGGCTGCTGAAGAGATTATAAGCTTTATTAGAAAGATGGAAGTACTAAATGGCAATCTGGTAAGGATGCTTAGAAGTGATCATGGAACTAAATTTAGAAATCAAACTCTTGAAGGTTACTGTGATGAGAAAGGAATATCTCAAAACTTCTCTGCTCCAAGAACTCCACAACAGAATGGTGTAGCAGAAAGAAGAAACAGAACTTTGATTGAAGCTGCAAGAACCATGCTGTGTGAGAGTGGGTTATGATTCAACTTCTGGGCTGAAGCTGTCAGCTGTGCATGTTTTACTCAAAACAAATCCCTTATAATAAAGAGGCACAACAAGACTCCTTATGAAGTGCTCAAGGGAAGGAAGCCCAACATCAGCTTTCTACACATCTTTGGGTGTCAGTGTTTCATTCTGAACCAGAAAGATCAATTGCAAAAATTTGCACCAAAAGCTGATGAAGGTGTGTTCATTGGATATTCTGTGATTTCCAAAGCTTATAGAATCTACAACCTCAGAACAAAGGTCATAGAATAATCAATCAATGTAAGTTTTATTGAAAATGACTTTGTTGCTTCCTATTCTACTAATCCATCTACAGGTAAGGAATTTAATGATTTGCTGCGTACTGAAGACAACACTCCAGTATCAGCTGATCCACTCCCATCAGCTGATCCAATCTCATCAGCTGACATAAATGACTTAGATGAACCTGTTCCGAATGTACAAAACACCTCTGCACATTCTATCCTAAACCAACCCACACTTTTACCAAATGAAGGGAATCATGATTCAACATCATTAGACTCTAATTCCATATCAAACATTCCCTCATCAGTAGAAGTCTCATCAGATTCCAATCAAGAAATTCTGTCAGCTGATCAACCAGAAGTCTCGTCAGCTGATCCAAACCAAAGAATTTCAACTCCCAAAATCCAAAATGCCTACAAGGACCTCAGAAATCATCTAATTGATCAGGTCATACATAACATAGAAGCACCTGTACTAACAAGATCAAAAGCTTGTAACTTCTGTTTATATACAGGTTTTGTTTCTATGATTGAACCAAAGAAGGTAGATGAAGCTCTAACTGATCCTCACTGGATAAATGCCATGCAAGAAGAATTGGCTGAATTCACAAGAAACAATGTATGGACTTTGGTGCAAAGACCAAAGGACAAATCCATCATTGGAACTAAGTGGGTGTTCAGAAACAAAATGGATGAACAAGGGCTGATCATCATAAACAAGGCAAGATTAGTTGCTCAGGGGTATTGTCAAGAAGAAGATATTGATTATGATGAAACCTTTGCCCCTGTTGCAAGACTTGAAGCAATAAGACTATTTCTTGCTTATGCTGCCTTCAAAGACTTTAAAGTATTCCAAATGGATGTTAAGAGTGCCTTCCTCAATGGTGAATTGAAAGAAGTGGTGTATGTCAAACAACCTCCAGGTTTTGAGGATACAAGCAAACCAGATCATGTATACTTCTTAAACAAAGCTTTGTATGGTCTGAAGCAAGCTCCAAGAGCCTGGTATGATACCATCTCTTCTTTTTTGACCAATAACGGATTTATAAGAGGAAGCATAGATAGCACTTTGTTTATAAGGAAATTCAAGGGGGGTGTGATTCTTGTACAGATTTATGTAGATGATATAATATTTGGGTCTACAAATGTTGATCTTTGCAAAAAGTTTTCCAAACTCATGTCTGATAACTATCAAATGAGTATGATGGGTGAATTAAACTATTTTCTAGGTCTTCAAATTAAACAAGAGGTTGATGGAATTTTCATTCATCAAACAAAGTATGTAAATGACTTACTTAATAAATTTGAGTTTGAAAATTGTTCTTCAATGAAAACACCCATGTCCACTGCCTTAAAGCTTGGAAAGGACACTGATGGTAAATCAGTGAACATTACAGCTTATAGAGGTATGATAGGGTCTCTTTTATACCTAACTGCTAGTAGACCAGATATTATGTTTTCTACATGTCTTTGTGCTAGATACCAAGCAGATCCCAAAGAATCTCACTTAGCTGCAGTTAAAAGAATTTTCAGGTATCTCAAAGGAACTCCTAATCTAGGTCTTTTGTACCCCCAAAGACTCTGATTTTGAGTTAGTTGGATACATTGATTCTGACTTTGCAGGTTGCACACTAGACAGAAAGAGTACATCCGGGGGTTGTCAATTATTAGGTGAAAGATTAGTCAGCTGGTCAAGCAAGAAACAGAACTCTGTTTCAACCTCTACAGCTGAGGTAGAATACATTGCTGCTGGAAGCTGCTGTGCTCAATTGCTATGGCTACAAACTCAACTACTGGATTATGACTTACAGTTTGAAAACTCCCCAATTCTGTGTGACAACACAAGTGCTATATCTATCTCTAATAATCCTGTTTTGCATTATAAAACTAAGCATATTGAAATCAGACATCATTTTCTTAAAGATAATGTGCAGAAAAAGAAAGTTTCAATGCATTATATAAACACTGATGTTCAATTAGCTGACATTTTTACAAAACCTTTGGATGAGTCTCGATTCAACTTCCTAATATCCAAAATTGGCATGTTAAATTTGTAATATATTCATTTCTTAGGTAGTTAATTTTGTGTGAGAAAATAATTTTTTTGTGTGAAATGAAGTACTTATCTAAGCTTCTACATATTTTACTTATGGTAGATCAGCTAATAGAATTATGTCAGCTGACGATCATCAGCTGACACTATACCTCAGCTGATAAACCATCAGCTAAGACTTAGAACCTCAGCTAAGTGCATTCATTAGCTGACACTTATTTAATCTCAACATGGATCAGCTGACACTCTCGTTTGTCAGCTGATGATTTTCAAAAGTCAAAAATATTGTGTCCCCACACTTATTTTATTAATTTCTCATTTGTATTTTTTGTGTTACCAGGTTATTTAATTTAGGTTATTTATCCGTTTATTGTCTGTGTATTTAATATCTATTCCGTCTATTACCTTTTTGCAGAAGTGACAGTTACTTTTTGCAAAATATTTATGTGTCAGTTTAGGTATCGAAGGAAGATTTAAAGGTGTTTTCGAGCGGTTCTTCATTTCTTACGCTTTCAAAATTTCTAAACACTTTTTCTCTCTCAAATTTCGAACCCTAAACCTTTGTTGCAAAAACTACTTTACTCTGTAATCATGGTCTCCTTCAACCCTGCAACTTCTCCAAACGCCATTGCTGGTGAAAATGTCACACCCAACTCTGAAATCACCATACACCCAAACAACTTTCTTATAAACACTGATATTCCCTCGAGCAAAGCAAACCAGGGATACGAACCTATGGTGGCTTTCATAACTGCCCATCCCCTGTTCACATGTCTATCTGCTCATCCTCTGTTCATCATTCCAAACATTGTTGGTGAGATGTGGTACACTGCAAGGTACCATGCTAATCAAGATTTAATCACTTGCACCTGCCTCAATGGTACCATCAACATAAACATCACTACTGATTCTCTTAGACAAGCGATCTCCATACCCCATATGGCCCCATTTCAACCTTTTTCTACAATGGATCAAGTTCTAGAGGTTTTGCCCCTGATTGGCTACCAAGGTGCTGTTTCCCATGGCCAGTATAAAATGTCTGCTCTAGGACACCCATGGAAGTATTTGGCCAGTGTAATCATTCGATGTTTTGGTCACAAGTCTAGCAGCCATGGCCAAATGAACCAGTCTGAACTGATGGTGCTACATGCTTTGGTCACAGGGAGGAATATTGACTTCGCACAAGTCATATTCTCTGAAATGGTGGATAAGATCACTCTGGGCACATCAAAGAAATCAAACAGAACCCTAGTCCCTTACATCAGGTATCTATGTTTAATTGCACTCAGAGATGTTCAAAGGGAACACTATGCTGGGTTAGCTGCCCACTTGCACACAATGACCATCCCTCAAATGGGTCAGAAAACTTTCCATTTGATAAGGGAAAATCAAGTTCCTGCTATAACTGCTCAGATGCAAGAATTGATAGATGTTGCTGCTAAGGAGAATGAAAATGAAGAGGAAGTTGTTGCTGAGAATATTGAGGGACAAATGGCTTATGATTTTGAATCTCCTGATATCATCACTGATCATTTTGAGGAGTCTATGACTCATGCTCCAGATGAAGCCATTGGTGAAGAAGAAGGAAGGGATGAGCCCATTAATCCTAATGCTGAGGATGATAATGACAATAGTGCTGACAGTGGTACAAATAATCATGGTAAGGATGATGATGACTTACATGGTGGTGATGCTGGAATTTCTTATGCTAAAAATGTTCAAGATACCACCTCCTCATGTTCTCAAATTGGGATGCCACTCTCTTTCCTGCCAGTTCCAGCTCAAGCTCTCAACAAAATCAACAAAGTGGAGATGCAGCTGATGGTGATGATGCTGAGGAAGACACAATTTCTGACAATCTCATTCAACTGATTGAGATCAGCAAGACTCAGCACATCTCAGGTATACTCTCACTCTCTGAGGATACTCATTTGGTAAACCCCACCAGTGAGAACCCAACCTCTCCTCCAGTTGTAACACCCCCACAATAGCCAAGCTCTAGTGTACTCCCAACAGTCACTAGTTCTACTCCCTTAGTAACCCAAATAGAAACAAGGTCATTAGAGATGGTGCACACTGCACTTATCTCAGAGGGATTGCACACTGCACCTCTGACCTTAACTTATATAGCTACCTCTTATTTTGAGGGGGAGCTGATGGAAGTTGATATAACCCTACAACCAGTGGGTGTGTCCTCACAACAGGGCACATCTGTAAATATGGGATTGCTGCAATCTGGGTCACCCTCCCAACAGGGTGATGCCATTGAAAGACAGACCTTCTCCCAAGGTCATACTGTGTCTACACCCCAATTAAGTCAAGCCTTTCCCTTAGTAAGTTCACAACAAATTGCTAATGTAATAAGGGATACCCCTTTGAGTGCAACCCTCACTCACACTCACATATTTGCACCTATTTTTTATTCAATTCTTACACATGCTAGTGCACTACCTGTCAATACTAGTAAATCAAGAGCATGACTCTGAGCAGAACAAATGGAGCCATCATTCTCACTTTCCAATTTGGTGATAGGTCAACAGTGGGAATGGACCTAAGATATATTCATGGGATGGGCTACATTGAATAGAAGAGGATTATGATGATGCTCAAGAAAGTTCAAAAAGAGTCAAATCAAACAAGAGATTACATCTGAAGTTCTAAGCTGATTTCTAGAGCTGAGGAGCTGAGATATGTTCCGGTTCCTGGTCTGCAATGGGAAAGCTTGTTTAAAGTACCTGAAGGTGTGACATTCAAAGAAAATCAATCTACAGAGACACTAGTTCAGGGATTTAGGTTTAAGGATCAGGAAGGCATTCCTAGCCTCATAAAGCTTTCTGAAATTTGTTATCTGAAAGCTAAGGATGCCATAAGAATAAGAAGTTGTTGTGGTGATGAAAGCTCAAATCATTTTGTGAGGTACAAGCTGAACAAACTCATTCGTATGCAATAGAAAGAACTATGAGGGCATGCAGAAGCTGAAAGGCTGTTAGAAGAAATTAACAGAGAAATTCTACTTTGGGAAATTCTATATCTTGAGTTCAAGATATAATATTTTATAATAGATTAGTTCTATTGTAACTATTAGATTAGTTCTAATATTTTGTAAGCACTAAGTGTGCATGATCTAAGTGATCACATTTTTGTATTCTGATATGTTCAAGTTAAATGAATACAAGTATTATTTTGATTTGTGCAAATGTTTATGATATGCTCATAATTGTTGGTCTGATATGTTCAGCTTAAATGAACAATATGATGAGTTCATGTTCATTAATATGATTGGTTGGTATGTTCAACTTATAATTGATAAGTTCAATTAAAATTTGATTAGTTCAAAAACAAAATCTTGGTAAGTTTAAGATTTGAAATATAATTATGTTCAACAAAGTTAAAACTGTTTGAATGGTTTTGTCATCATCAAATAGGGGGAGTTTGTTGGTCAAATGATCTTATTAGTTAAGATTTGATGAGACAAAGTTAAGTTTGTAAGATGTGTTCTAAATATAACTTAAACAGAATTATGAAGCTTGGTCAGACTGAGCACTTATAGTGTTTTAGACTGAGCATAAGCTGAGTATAAGCTGAGCAATATAGTTGATCAGCTTAGACTATATCTTAGCCAGTTTATCTATATGTTTGATAAGTTGTGTCTCATCTAAGGTATAGGTCTAATATTCAGCTTGATGTGTTTCAAGCTGAGTGACTCTGCCTTTAGGCTGAGTCGGCTCTACAGAGTTGCTAAGTCAGTTTTAGTTAACTCTTATGACTTCTAAGGATGATTTATTAATTATACATGTTAGTACATGTTTAATATCGAGTTAGTTCTCGATAAACTCAGCTTGATAGGTTTCAAGCTGAGTAACTCAGTCTGATGAAAGAAGTCAGCTTAATAGAATTTAAATATGTTTTAACTTCTGTTATCCTATTTCTACGGTGCGGATAAGAAGACTCCAGAATCAAGATTTAAGATTGAAGACTCAAGATTAAATATTCAAGATTCAAGATATCCGGATTATCCGTTAGTTAGTTAACAGATTAGGATAAGTTCTAGTTTGTTAGGATACGTAGAATAGGACTATAAATTCTCTTAATTAGGAGAGAGGTAAACACCTCACAACCTCACCATACTTGATACATTGATTGTAAGTTAATTAGGAGAGAGGCCAATAAGAGTTTGTGTGTTCGATCTTCACGTACGTTGTGAAGTTGGTAAGTATTCAATATGTGAATAAATCTTGTTTAGAGAATCAGTTAGTATCTATAATCATTCGTTGATTATAGATAGCAAGTTTGATCAATTAGTTTGAGAGATTGATATATTTGAATTGTATTCGGTGTTTTTGAATCAAGTGTTTCTTACTTGATAAGTTATTGTAATCATCTTCTGATTAATAAAAGCATTCAGTTTCTTTCAAGTTGATGTGTGTAACACTTTTTATTGAGTTGTTCAATTTTCCGCAGAAAGTGTATTCAACCCCCCTTCTACACAATACTTGCTTGTTGTTTATCTCACGAAGGGACCAACACACACAAAACCATATCAAAAATATATTTTGATCAAGATTGTCAAAAATCACTCAAGGCACAAAGACAATCCTAGTACCTATGCATTAGTGATTCTAAGACCAAGTTTAAAATCATATATTCATATATACTCCTACAAGTATATGTTTTTATGCACTTCATGCCAAGCCATACAAAACATATAAATATATGAATCAAAATATAGTGGGATATGACAAGATCCAAGACTGATCCAAAATTGACAAAACTGGAATTATTGATTACCAAATAATCTGTTTTAAATTTTTAAAGATTCTGGTCGAGAAATGCCAAAGGGATGGCCGTGCCCCATGAAGGGTATGGGTGTGTCCATCGTTTGTCCAAAACCTTAAAACCAATCTGCCGGCACGTCCCGTACCCCCACAGGCACGGCCGTACCCAGCCGCCGGCACGCCCCGTGCCTCCAAGAGGTACGGTAGTGCCCGGTTGCCGGAAAGCCATTTTCCACAAAATTTCCAGTTTTTCAAACCGAATAGTGCAAAGCCATGTTAGATATGGCTCTAATACCACTGTTGGGTATCGGTGGCATCTAGAAATGCAATGGAAGCAAAAAGGGTATAAACAAATTTTTCCTAAAATCATGATGCCTACTAATACACACCCAATGAACCAAACTCTAGACAATGGACAATGCAACTATAAGAAAGAACAAGAAAGATAGAAATGTACCCACGTGTAGTTTCTCTCCTTATTACTTTATTGATGATGAATGATTGGATGTGAAGACACAAATGAGTGTCTCTCTACCGGTATCCACACCAAGCGTGCTTGAATCCTACTTGCTAGAGTGCTAGGACTCCTCCTAGAACAACACCTTGACAAACACCAACTTGAAGTTAAGCAAAATCACCTTCCAAGTGTGTTTTTGCATGAGAGAAAGTTCATGTGGGTGTATTATGTTCATGAGAACATTAGACTATCTTCAAGACTAATGAACCAAGTCTTATGACTTCCTAGAAGACAAAAATCCAGCCATATTAAGTCTAGAGTTAATAGACATAAAGCCCCACTTAAAAAGGCCTTTAAAGCCCATTAAATAAGTTGTTACAGGCGCTAAGCACGGACGTGCTTCAGGAAGCACGACCGTGCCTTTTTCAAAAGCACACCTTGTTTCCTAACACTTAAGCACCGTCGTACATTTAGGAAGCACGGCCTTTCCCTGCTCAGTACATCCGTACAAACACTAAGTACGGCCGTGCACAGCACCACCAAACCATTTTTGGTGTTTTTCTCTCTCTCGTTCAAAGGTGTTACCGGAATCAATATTTGGCGTGTGACCCAATAGGCCTATGCCTCATCGGCAATGACACCAACTCGTGTGTGTCAGTGAGCATATTCCAACAGTCCTACCGTATACCCATCATGATGGTAGTCTTTGTTTTTCTATTTGAATATCTCACCACTTCTAGAGTTCACATTGAAGTGAATCAATACGGTCACTGCTAATATATAGTTTTATTTGTACCTCTAATGATCTCTCTTTATCACTTTTGTAAGCCTCCTTGCTCGAAAACTTGACTGGATGATCTTTTTTATCCCATGTTGCTAGATTGGGGTCTACTACATGTTGTTCAATTGTGGTAGAGTTAGACTAAAAATGTGTAGTTATCGGCTTAAAGCTAATGCCAAATTGGGGATGGTAAACACAGGATTGATTTTTCTTGTGAAATTTATATTTAGTTTCTAGGATTTTTTTTTTGTGCATTAAATCGATTCAATAAGTTTCAATTAATCGGTCATACGATGAGTATCACCCACTTCTTCACTTTATTTCTATATTTATTCATTTTAAGCAATAGGGTTTTTGAACTTGAAACAGAGTCGTGTATATGTGTGAGTCTATGTTTATTAACACTAAGCACACACACACCTAATCTACACATTATGTTCTTAACAGTGTGATATCGATAGGGCAAAGACTCTTTGGTGTATCTAGTGATTTAATTGTCACATAGTCATTTAGTTCTAAATGATTTTACACATGACCAATGAAGTTCAAATTCATTTTTATATAAGCTAGAAAGTGTGGAGTCGCCCCAACCTGAAATTTAATTAAACCAATTCGGAGTATCCGAGATTCGGTTTTGTCTTCAACTTCCAAAATATTAACTGCCATGAAATACCGAGTATTTGTATAAACATATGCATATGGTGTAAAGCCCTGAGGTTCAAAAATGCCACCTCAAATTAAATTATATATGTGTGTATGTGTGATAGAAAATATGGGGACTAAAACTGCCAAATCTGAAACTTAGAAACTGCAGGGGGTGAAATTGACAATTTACTATAGTTGATTATATAAGTAATTAGTAATTAGAACATATTTGGAATTAATTGCACAATTACAAAGGATAAAAGAAGGCTGAAGCTTATAACCTACCTTAACATAGTTGTAATTTCAACACTAGTGTGATTAAAATCAAGATTTAGCAAGGTATAACAATTATGCTTTAGTTTGTGTTAAACATTTGTATTAGTGTGTAGTTAAGGTTCTAAATGTAGTTTTAAGTGTCCTAATGTTAAAAAAATGGTGTATAAATAACCAAATAGGTTGTTTAAGTGTATGGAACACTCATATGAGCTAAAAGTCGATCTAGGGAGATCAAATGGGTCAATAAAACATACTGTTCATATGAACATAACTCGTTGTGTACGAGCTATACGGCCCGTGCAGGATTGCAGATCCCATGTAGTTCAAGTCGTGCAGGATAAACACGACTGATATTGGAGTACACGGCCCGTGTAATGTCTTAGGGCAACATCGGCTATGTACACCACTATGGTCGTGTAGGGCTAAGGATACACGGCCGTGTAATAGAGACCAAAATGACAGTTTTCATTAATTAATTATGGACAGTTAATCTTGTAGAGGAAGAAGCTTGTACACGAGACTTAGTTAACTAAAGACCTTTGGTCAGATTACCAGAATAGCACTGTGAATATACAACTTTTCTTTTATTGTACGTGTATAACAAATTATGTTGTGTGATATATGTGCTATTTTTGCATTTATGATATGATTACAGAGTACATTTGATTATGGAGTTGCTACTTGGTACCTAGTGTATAGAGGGAGATCCAATACACATGCTATTGGTCTCCACATATAGATTATGGAGTTTCAGTTACACCGCTATGCGGTGAATTAGTTTACATTTATTGATTATGGAAGTTTGAATCATTATATTCTACTATGAAAGTTAAGTTAGTATACTCACTAAGAAAAATTCATACATGTTTGTAATCCTTTTATTCTTACATGTGGTTCGGGAAGTGATAAAGAAAAAGCCCCAGCTACTTGATAGTGAATAGCTCTTGATTTCTATAATATGCTAACCTTTGTATAATCATAATTTTAAATATGTTTGAATAAGCTTGTAAACCAAACATATGTATACTTTTTTGTATATTTGTAAAACTGAATTATGAATATCTTTTATAAGAAATGGGTGTTACATGTGGTCATCTCTAGAATGTATATTTTTTATAATAAGTACTCATACTAAATATATTTTAATATTAAAAATAAGATTAATTATGGTTTAATCTTCAAAGTTTAAGTTCAATTTCGGTTTATTTATCAAAGTTCTTTTATTAAACTGTTTTAACATGAAGTTTAATTTGTTATGTTTTAAACCTCAACGTTTTTCAAATGGTTTATGAAGGGTTTTGTAGGGTATAAAAACATGCACAGCAGAATAAAACCCCCTCCAGTGATCTCATCTAACTCGTATAGAAACTTAGAAGAAGAAAAAGATTAAAAAGTTATACCTTGATGAAAACCAAAACTTTTCTTTAAACCTCTAGACAGCTACAGGTTATCCACCGCTACTGCACCACCTTGAACTGGCTGCTAGACCGCCTAAGGATTAAACCTTGGATCAAAACGTGACCCGCGATGTGTATGTGTGTTTCACCGCCGCCAACCACCGTGCTCGGTGGTTCGGTGTTGCCTTTGCGCCGCCGCCGAAAACCCCAAGAGAGGGAGAGAGGGCCGGCCGCCGAGAGAAAGAGAGAGAGAGGGATTAGGGTAATCTTTTTCTCTTTTGTAATTAACTTGTAATTAGATTAAAGGCAAAATAAGGTTTATATAATAAACCCTTATTAGGCCAAAGCCCGTTTAATTAAAGCCCAACTTTAATTAAACTATTAATCAATTACAGAAAATACCCTCGACCTTTCTAATTAATTAATAACTATTAATTAATTAGTCCCGTTAATATTTAAATTAAATATTAACTTCTTCGCTTTAAATAATAAATAACTTTTATTATTTTTCTCTTTCTCAATAATTAAATAAACTATTAATTATTGTGATACACAAACAGGTAAAATCCAAAAGGTTCTAATTGGGTGTGTAGTAGTGTGATCCTTTAGTGTCACATAGTATTGGACACGATGATACATGTTATATATCTCTGCACATAATCCAACAGACTCCCAATTGTGCAAGATAAGTAACACTCCTTGTACATCGTTGGCCTAAGGAGGTCCCTAGACAGACGCTTAGGTTAACCAGACTATGAGATCTCTTATATCTAGAGACATAATCCACGCCTTGGATTATCTAGGCTTTTCATTTTGCATCGCGGTATTCCGTAATGTGAGTATTTGATATGGAGCAGGGATCTTATTAAATACTCAGATTTTCTCGACTCTGATTTCGACACTCTGCAGTTACGGTTTACCGAATGAAAAACTACCATTCTAACCGAGTGCGGCCACACATTTTCAGTAGTCTTAATCGTCAAGGAGCTCAGAAAATATCTCTCCTAAAAAGGAGGTGCAAATCCCATCTTGACTATTTGCAATTTGAGCACATGGCATCTGCTGCACCTAGACATGCCCCTTATAATCACCCTGTTACAGCGTGACGTTAGAACACGCTAAAGTACAGAAGTTACCACGCCCCAAACCAAATATCTCAGGTCTAAGGACAACCTATCAAGTTTACTTATGTTAACGCTCCATGAAGTAAACTCGATGCGGATCACCCCAATATTTATCCCCTGATATATATCTATGAATATTTGGTCACAACCTTGTGCTTTTATTCATACCCGAATAAATCATCAAATATCCATAATAGCGTTACCTCCCTAATGTAGCTCCCACTACATTAAGTAGCTACGGGCATTTAAACAATTCATCACTTGACTTGTCATGGATAGGTTAAACATGCTTAAAATAGACAACTAGAAACAATTATGTAAAAACCTCCTATTTCAATCCCATGAAATGTAATTACATAATAAAAGAGTTTCAAGTTACATCTATAGTAATAATCAAAAACCCGAACTAGCTGCTATGTTCTAAGTACTGCATTCCTATAGAACTCGCATGCCTCTCATGCTTAGCCCTAGCTAGCGGCTTCCTCAACGGGTTAGCAACGTTGTCGTCCGTCGGTATCTTTTGCAATCTAATATCATCTCTTCCAATGATCTCTAGGATGAGGTGATATTTCCTGAGTACGTGCCTAGTCCACTGATGATCTCTAGGCTCTTTAGCTTGCGCCACAGCCCCTGAGTTGTCACATAATATATCAATCGGTCTAAACATACTGGCAACAACTCTAAGATCCGAGATAAAATTCTTTAGCCAGACAACTTCCTTTGCCTCATTACTTGCCGCAATATACTCTGCCTCATCACTTGCCGCAATATACTCTGCCTCTGTAGTAGAGTCTGCTCTTGTATCTTGCTTCTGACTTTTCCAAGATATGGCTCCTCCGTTTAGGGTAAAGACAAATCCTGACTGCGACCTGACGTCGTCCCTGTCGGTCTGGAAACTAGCATCAGTGTAACCAGTTACACTACGCTCATCCATCGAACCTCCATATACTAGGAATATGTCTTTCGTCCTTCTCAGATACTTTAGAATATTCTTGACGGCTACCCAATGAGTTTCACCAGGATTTTGCTGATATTTACTCGTGACACTGATAGAATAGGCAACATCGGGTCTAGTACACAGCATGGCATACATGATTGAACCAACTGCCGAGGCATATGGTATCAATTTCATCTTGTCCTGATCTTGACTAGACACAGGACACTGAGCCTTGCTCAAAATCGCGCTAGATTGCATAGGAATAAATCCTTTCTTGGATTCATCCATCTTGAATATTTTCACGACTTTGTCAATATAAGTACTTTGACTAAGTCCGATAAGCCGCTTAGATCTATTCCTATAGATCCTCATACCCGTTATATAAGCAGCTTCTCCCAAGTCTTTCATCTGGAAACATTTACCTAACCAAGATTTTACTCCTTGTAATACTGGTATATTGTTTCCTATTAACAGTATGTCATCTACATACAAGACTAGGGAGGTTATCGCGCTCCCACTGAATTTAGTGTAAACACACGACTCGAACTCACTTTTAGTAAAACCAAACTCTTTGATACGGTCATCAAAGTGTAAGATCTAGCTTCTAGATGCTTGCTTTAGTCCATAGATGGATTTAAGCAACTTGCATACTTTATTAGGGTTCTTTGGATCCGCAAAACCATCCGGCTGTATCATATATACATCCTCTGTCAGTTTCCCGTTAAGGAAAGAGGTTTTGACATCCATCTGCCATATCTCATAGTCAAAATATGCTGATATGGCCTTAAGGATCCTAATAGTCTTAAGCATTGCCACTGGGGAAAAAGTTTCATCATAGTCAACGCCATGAGTTTGCGTGAAACCTTTTGCCACTAGCCTTGCTTTAAAAGTATGCACCTTTCCATCTATGTATGTCTTCTTCTTGAAGACCCATTTGCACCCAACAACTTTACTGTGTTGAGGCAAATCTACTAACTCCCAAACTTGGTTGTCATACATGGATTGCATCTCTGCCTTCATGGCTTCTAGCCATTTCTCAGATTCTAAACCTGAGGCAGCGTCTTGGTAGGTAGTGGGTTCTAAAAGATCCCCTTCGTCTTGAGCAACTAGGAATCTCAGATACCTATCTGGCTCATTACGAGGCCTACTAGACCTACGAAGGTCTTGTGTTTGCACCTCTTCCTCAACCACAGACTCGGGTTGGGATTCAACAATTCTCTGTTGAACCACGGGTTCAATTATCGGTGGTGGTGTAATCTCCTCCTCTTCCATTTCTTGAAGCTCTATTTCTTTTCTTGGAGTTTCTGAGTTAAGAAATTTCTCCTCCAAGAACACCCCTTTACGAGCAACAAAAACTTTGTTCTCGTCTGGGATGTAGAAATAGTATCCCATGGTTTCCTTAGGATAGCCCACGAAGATACACTTATCTGATTTGGGATTAAGTTTATCCGTGAATGTTCGCTTAACATACACCTCACATCCCCAAACCTTAAGAACAGACATTTTGGGTTTTTACTCCGTCCATACTTCGAACAGTGTCTTTTCAACCGATTTGGTTGGAACCCGGTTCAGCATGAACGCCGCTGTCTCGAGTGCGTGTCCCCAAAATGACAATGGTAGTGAACTTCGACTCATCATTGATCGTACCATGTCAAGCAGTGCACGATTCCTCCTTTCTGACACACCATTCATCTGAGGTGTATACGGAGGTGTGAGTTGTGAAACAATCCCACATTCCTTCAAATGATCGTCGAATTCCTGACTCAGATATTCGCCACCTCGATCCGACCGAAGCAACTTTATCTTCTTGTCCAGCTGATTTTGTACCTCATTCTGAAACTGCTTGAACTTGTCAAAACTTTCAGATTTGAGTCTCATGAGGTAGACATAACCGAACCTACTGAAGTCGTCAGTAAAGGTTATGAAATACCGGTATCCTCCTCTAGCCTCTGGAGTAAAGGGTCCACACACATCTGTGTGTATAATCCCTAATAACTCGCTGGCTCTTTCATTCTCACTGTTGAAAGGCTTCTTTGTCATTTTACCAGACAAACAAGATTCGCAAATATCATATGACTCCAAGTCAAAAGGTTCTAGAATTCCGTCATCTCGGAGTTTCTCTATGCGTTTCTCGTTTATATGTCCTAAACGAAAATGCCAAAGGTAAGTCTGATTCAAGTTACTCTTGGATCTCTTACCTATATGATAGATGTCATTGTTATCTAAATTTAGCGTATATAGACCATTTTATGGAGTGGCTTTGAAAAAGAAAATATCATTTTTAAAACATGAAATAACTTTTTCATTCAAAACATAAGCAAATCCACAGTCTATAAGTAAATTAAACGAGATAATATTTTTGATAAGTCTAGGAACATAATAACAAGGTTCTAGTTCTAAGACCATGCCCAAGGGCAAACTAAGACAATATGTTCCTACAGCTTCGGCACCAACCATGGAGCCTTCGCCTACCCGCAGGTCCATATCTGCTTGTCTCAGCTTCTTACTTCTCTTGAATCCCTGCAAATGATTGCATGTGTGATGAACACATCCGGTATCCAATACCCATGATTCATAAGAAGTGATAAGACAATCTATCATAAAGATACCTGTATCATTGGGCGAACCAATGTCCAGCTGATCTATGTCGAGTGAGTGCTCGCATAAATCCTTGCTCCCACAGTCTGGGCAACAAATCTCTCCAAGTTCTTCCAGCGAGTCATCCTCGTGCATAAGGTCCACAACTGTTGACTCTAGCTGCTTTCGATTTAACTCATCGCTGATGCACATAAGGATTTCGTGCAACCCTGCGACAGTCATCTCAAAATCACCGAGGACATACATTTCTCTTCTCTTATAATAGTCCGACAAGGAACCGAACAAGAGCATAACTAGCTCATGTGGTTTTGATTTTGACCCAAAGCTCTCATAGGAATCTAAGAGCCTTCTCGTATTAATGAGATGATCGCTAATTGGCTGGCTTTCTTTCATCTTAACTGAAAGAATTTCCTTCATCAATAGCATGCGACATATCCGTTCATTAAACTTGAACTTTCGCTCCAGCCCTTGAACAACCTCATAAGATGACTTCTCACGGGTATCATCCGTAAATTCGGATGATGCTGTGAGAACGAGAATCGACATAACATTAGACTCGTCAGCCAGATACTGATAGTAAGTGTCATACTCACTATCTTGGGCATCTACTCCTGGTCGCTCTGGAAGTAATGTCTCAATAATGTGAAGCTTTCCCTGTGCATCCAAAACATTTTTCAGATGCATCTTCCAAACATCAAAGTTTGGACCTGAAAGCTTCCACTTGCTAGTGATGAGACTTAGAGACTCTCTTGGTGAATAAAACGGAATAACAGATATATAAGACATCTACAGAAAAAGAAAAAGAAAAAACCGATTCAGTATTGATTACATCTTCTAATAATTATTACCTTTTAAACAATAAATTATTAGACTAGGATCCATATTACACATTTCCCGATGCAAGGTTTGGGCACTTCCCACCGGGACAATGCTATTTCTGGTAGGTAAAAACTATACCAATCATATCCTAACTGGACACGACTCCTAGATCCGCGGGACATCGGTTACAAGAACCGTGCATGTTTAGTCCCTCTAGTGCATTTTGGGCCGGGACTCCCGATTATCACCAAAATAGATCGCACCACCTAAGACAGTGTGAACTCTGGCCGGGACTCCCGATTATCGCAGAGTCTTTCACACCCTCCCCCGCAATGGTTTGAACCCAGATGCCCAAGGTTTGGTCACTTCCGACACCCGAGTACCGTTTAACAGGAAAGGTGTACCATTAGGTGGGTAGCACACTGATCTATGATTTTTCTAAAAGGATTTCCGAGTTTTTGACGAGAAAAACTTTAATGCCAGTTTTCTTTTAAAACCATATGTTTAATAATTAACTATAATTAAAACCCTTGTTTTATTTCATCGTAAGAATCACAACCACGCATATATAATATGTAAAGAAATAAAACAACCACAAACAACTATGCCTTAGCCTTGCCCTTAACTATTGTCGGTTTCGTGAGCCACACGAAAAAAACCCGACGGTCAAAACCTAAGTGGAATAAAACACAACACACATGGCATGACATTCTGAAGCTCCCACTGACTCCAGCATCCAATCCTTCTCTTTGCTCCTTGCTCCTTGCTCCTTGGTCCAGATATATATTTTCTAAAAAATCTATTCTATTCTATTATCTAAAAACTAGAAATATAAAAGTACAAGATATACAAAGGCATGTAGGCCGGCTAATCTAATACTTTTACAAAATAGAATAGGGGTTGTAAGTGGCACGCAGGCCTCCCCACACCATAGAATAATAAATCTAAAACAACCACAAGTGCAAGAAAATAAACAATCCACAAGGTCTAGGGCTCGGCTATGACATCCCAAACATGTACTAAACTAATACATGAAAGTAAAACAACAACTGATTTCTAATTATTCATCTTGATGAAAATTACTGATTTTAACAACCTGTTAAAACCCCTATATTGTTTTTCCATTATTTGCAATAAATATATATTTCAAGTTTTATACTTTGATAATAAATCAAAAAACTCAAAATATTATTTAAACTTTAAATTAAAAACAACAACTTTATTTTAATTTAACATTGACCTCAAATACCTGAGCCGCAAGTTGGGTCAAATATTTAAACTGGGCCAATAATTGTAACCGGACCGAAAAGAACAAAAAACTGGGCCGAGGCCCATTTTGGCCTTTAGCGCCGCTACCCTAGCCGCTAAAACCCTAGCTATGCCGCTGGCTTCCTGGGCCGTAGCCCACCACACAGTTAGCGCCGCTAACTGCGACGCAGACCGTCGAAGACCGCCGCCGATCACGTGGACCGCTGTCGTCTTCCGCCGTGGACCGCCGCCCCAACTGAGGCCGCCGCCGGCGAAGTCGTGGTCAAAAATCTCGGTCTTCGCAAATAACAACAATAAAAAAATAAGAAAAACAGATTTAATTTAAAAATTAAATCTAATAATCTTTTATCAAAAGTTTATCCAATAAAAACAAAACTTGATTTATTTAATTCTGGATAATAAAAACTTTTTCCTTGATAAAAGATAAACCTTTTTCATCAGAATAAAAGAAACCTACCTAGTTCCTTACGAGGTCAGAAGTGGCTCTGATACTACTGAAGGGTTTTGTGGGTATAAAAACATGCACAGCGGAATAAAACCCCCTCCAGTGATCTCATCTAACTCGTATAGAAACTTAGAAGAAGAAAAGGATTAAAAAGTTATACCTTGATGAAAACCAAAACTTTTCTTTAAACCTCTAGACAGCTGCAGGTTATCCACCGCTACTTCACCACCTTGAACTGGCTGCTAGACCGCCTAAGGATTAAACTTTGGATCAAAACGTGACCGCGATGTGTGTGTGTGTATCGCCGCCGCCAACCACCGTGCTCGGTGGTTCGGTGTTGCCTTTGCGCCGCCGTCGAAAACCCCAAGAGAGGGAGAGAGGGCCGGCCGCCGAGAGAGAGAGAGAGAGAGAGAGGGATTAGGGTAATCTTTTTCTCTTTTGTAATTAACTTGTAATTAGATTAAAGGCTAAATAAGGTTTATATAATAAACCCTTATTAGGCCCAAGCCCGTTTAATTAAAGCCCAGCTTTAATTAAACTATTAATCAATTACAGAAAATACCCTCGACCTTTCTAATTAATTAATAACTATTAATTAATTGGTCCCGTTAATATTTAAACTAAATATTAACTTCTTCTCTTTAAATAATAAATAACTTTTATTATTTTTCTCTTTCTCAATAATTAATTAAACTATTAGTTATTGTGATACAAAAACAGGTAAAATCCAAAAGGTTCTAATTAGGTGTGTAGCAGTGTGATCCTTTAGTGTCACATAGTATTGGACACGATGATACATGTTATCTATCTCTGCACATAATCCAACAGTTTAAATCATAAAGTTTCTTAAAAAGTTGATTAAGTTTTTTAAGTTGTGTTTGATTTTTAATTTTACACACTTTACTTATTATACATATTAGTTTTTCTGTAACTTAACAAAACTTAGGGGTTCATTTTCTAACTAATATTTATGGGTAACATTAATTGAAAAAAATCTTTAAGGTTCAAAAAAAAGGCGTAACTTTAATAATTAGATCATAAAATCCAAACTTTATGGTAAAACTATTAAAATAACTTTAATGGTTAAACCATATGATCCTTAAATATACATATACTATACAAAACTCGAAAAATTTATTAAAAACTTGAGCTGAACTTTTTAAAAATCAAACTCGAGTCGTTATGTATTCTAACTTGTTTTTAAAGCTTAAATTTGAGCGCAAACTAGATAAAGTTAATTTAACTCGAACAAATTGAGGTCAAAACTTAAAGTTACTTAATAAAAACTTAGATTTCTTAACACTCATAATAATAAAACAAGAACGTAAAAGACTAAAGGAAGAGAGATAGATGAATTTGCTATTTTATCTTTGATAAGATTTGTGTGCATAACCATCGAACCCTGATGACACGCCCAATACCATAAAACACTCAAGGGTCACACCTGTGAGGGTACGTAATTCAAGAAGTTCACACTATGGAAGATAGATATTATGACAGGTAGTCATAAACCAGTATAGAGAATTATAAAATAACCAGGTTAAATTAATTAACAAAAATATATATATATATATTAGTTAATATATAAATATATAGTTAATTATGGGATTAATATCGTGGATATTATCTAAAAGGGTTATTGTTACTAATTGTTATTATTAAAGAGATAAAATACATTAAGATATATATATATATATATATATATATATATATATATATATATATATATATATATATATATTATGTATTTTATATTAATAATAAATGGTTTAAATAAAGTTGCCTAATTAAGATAACTAGAAAGTTATCTATAAATAGGGGTTTAAACCTTTGCAATTTGGGTTAATCACTTTTAACAAAACGAAAGGAAAACACACTTTCTCTCTCCCTTGGTGATCGACGGCCGAACCCCCCTCTCTAAGGGGGTTGTCGGTTTTGATGATTCAAGGCAACAAGAAATATCAAGAACTTTCAAATGTGAATCAAGCCTTTCTAGCAAGCTCTTGGTGTACCTCATTACGAGTGGACTATCTTGAGCAGTTCGGGTATAATGCTTATCTAAATATATTCTTGATGGATATAGAGAAATCGATGGACATATGGGTTGATACACATATATCAATTTCCAGTATTGTGGATTAGATTGATTGGATGCTTTATTCTATGTTTAATCCAATCTTGTTTGTTATGGTTGCATATTTTCGATAATGGCTACATGGACACACACATGTTTTTCGAAATCCATATACATGGCATACACCCTTGTGACAAGCCAAGATCATTATTCCTTTAGGGTTTTAGGATTAAGTTTGTTATTCTCTTTCCGCATTATGAATAATAACTGTATTATATTTTGTTGGGAAAATTATCTCATCAGTTTAGATTTGATGAGACAAAGTTAAGTTTGTTAGATATGCTCTAGATACAACTTAAACAGAATTATGGAGCTTAGTCAGACTGAACATATATAGTGTTTCAGACTGAGTATAAGCTGTATATAAGCTGAGTATATGTTCGATCAGCTTATACTGTATCTTAGTAAGGTTATCACTATGTGTGATAAGCTGTGTATGTCACCTAAGATATATTGAGCTTTCAGCTTGATGTGTTTCAAGCTGAGTGACTCAACATGTATACTGAGTCAGCTCAATAGAGTTGCTAAATAAGTTCTAGCTAACTCTTAGGACTTCTAAGGATGAGTTAACTATTATACATGTTAGTTCATGTTTGTTTTCAAGTTTGTTCTCAAAGAACTCAGCTTCATGAGTTTCAAGCTGAGTAACTCAGTCCGAGTAAGAAGTCAACCTAAAGAATGTTTAAATATGTTTTAAACTTATCTTTTTAACTCTCTATATCTACGGGAAGGATAAGAAGACTTCAGAATCAAGATTGAAGATTGAATACTCAAGATAAGAAGATTCAAGATTCAAGATTCCGAGTTATCCGGTAGTTAGTTAGCAAATTAGGATTAGTCCAGTTTGTTAGGAACAGTAGGAACAAGATTATAAATACTTATCTCCCTGATAAGTTTAGAGGTACGATTCTGAAACGATTATAACTAAGTGTTGTAGAGCCAAATACCTCACCTAAACCGTATGTGTTATGATTCTTGAATCACTGTTTGTCAGTTCAACGTGATCAAGATATTCACAGATTGCCAATTTGTTCGTGTGTTTGAATACTCACATTAGTTGTGAGATTGGTAAGTATTCAATCTGTGATTAAATCCTGTTTAGAGAGTCATCGGTATCTATAATCATAAGTTGATTATAGATAGCTAAGTTTGGAAGATTGAGAGATATATATTAGGTGTTTACATATCAAGAGTTGCTTACTTGATAGAGTCTGTAATCATCTTCTTATTAATTAAAAGCAAAACATTCGATTGTGGTTTGATTTACTTTGTGTAACACTTTATTTTTATTTGTTCAATTTCCGCAGAAAGTGTATTTAGCCCCCCCTTCTACACATTTATTGCTTGTTGTTATTCTCACCAAAGGACCAACAACTGGTATCAGAGCAGGCTGAACGATTTCATAAGTTGAAAGTTCAAGATTCCGAGAATGTTTACAATGTCTACAAGCATTAATTCTTCAAACTTTCCATAGATGTCTGCCAAAGGCTGTCCCGTATTTGATGGATCTGACTATCATATGTGGAAGTTCAGAGTCATGCTGTTCCTCAAGTCCATTGACAATAGTATGTATGATATCATTACAAAAGGACCTATCATCCCCAAGATACCTGCTACTGTCAGTGATACGTCTCCTGGCAGAACTGAAAAGGATATGAGAAAGCATGCTGCATCCTGGACTGATCAAGATTGGAAACTATACAATCTGGATGACAAGGCAAAAAGTGTTCTGGCAAATGCCCTGACCAACGAGATCTTGCATACTGTGACTAGGTGTCAGTCTGCAAAAGAGATCTGGGATACTCTGAGTGTTACATATGAGGGCACAGATCTGGTCAAACAGCAGAAGAAAAATTATTTAAACAGATCAGATGAGAACTTCTTCTCAAAGAAGAATGAAACCCTGGCTGATGTGTTTACCAGGTTTCATTGCTTGATTAATAACCTGCTAAGTGTAGGCATTAAGAAAGAAGAGGTTGAACTCGTGCTGAAGTTTCTGGATGTGTTACCGAAAAGGTTCAATAAAGTGACCACAGCACTGAGGGCTGGAGGAACATTGCATTTGTATAACCTACAGTCTATTTATGGGTTCTTGCTAAATCATGAACATATCACTAAACACAAAAGAACTTCTCAAGAACAACTCAAGGAGTCTTTGGATAAAGCTGAAGTTGCATTGGTTGCACAGAAAAAGAAGAAAAGTTCCAAGGCACTAGTTGTTGAATCTGAGACTGAGTTAGAATCCCAAGCTGACCACTCAAACTCAGACTCAGGTGATACTGATGATGTTTAGATAATCACTGAGCAAATGGTAATGTTAGCCAGACGTTTGAGAAGAGCTCAATGGGGAAGAGGAAGATCTGACAGGGGCAAAGGGAAGCGTTCCTTTTATCCCAGTGTTGAATCTGAGACTGAGTCAGAATCCCAAGCTGACCACTCAGACTCAGACTCAGGTGATACTGATGATGTTCAGATAATCACTGAGCAAATGGTAATGTTAGCCAGACGTTTGAGAAGAGCTCAATAGGGAAGAGGAAGATCTGACAGGGGCAAAGGGAAGCGTTCCTTTGATCCCAAGAATGCTTTGTGCTTCAACTATCAAAAGAAAGGACATATTGCTACTAAGTGCAGATTAAAGAAGGGAGAATCAGCATCAGTTGCTGATAAGAATGCTTACAGAGCTGATAAATACAAGAAGAAATATACTCAGCTCAAGAAAGGAAAGCCAGAAGATAAACCCAGTGCAAAAGGATTATATGCTGAAACCTGGGATACTGAATCATCTACCTCAGATGATGATGTATGTCTAATGGCTCAAAAAGATGAAGAGTTAGAATTAGATGAGGTTGATTATGGTCAGTCCGAATCAATCTTTGAAGCTGACATGAAGGAATCTGAGGAAAACAACAAGCTTGGTGATTGGGATCCTGCTTCCATGTACAAGGTCAGTAATATCTACTATTACACCGATGAAGAAAAGGGTCTTGCGTTAGATTATTTGCTGAATGATTTCAAGACCAGCCTTAAGTCTCAAAATGACCTCAAAGCTGAAATATCTAAACTCAAAGATGAGATCAAGGAAAATCAATCTCTCATTAATGTTGGTAAGAAAGCACAGTGTGATCTTGAATGTCAAAGACACATTAATAAACTTCTAAGTGAAGAACTTCTGGAAGCTAAAGTCAAAGCTGACCAACTTCAACAGGTCACTGAGTCTTGGTGCAAGTCATCAAAGCTTGTTGTAAAGTGCATAAACCAACAAATTCCTAAATAGGTACAAGCTTTACTTGGAGGTGACTATCAAACAGCAGCTTATGTAGCTGATGATGAGATGGCAAGTACAGACTTTGAGGAGGATAGACAACTGATTGAGTCTCAGAAGTCAGCCTCAGAGAAAATACATGATCCAAACTTGAAATACAATATGTATGTAAAAGCTAAAGATCATGGAAATGAGTGTTCAACATCCAAACAGCATAGTAACTCTGTGCTGGACAGATTAGGCACTCAGCCTATTCAAAGAACTTCAGTTGTGGAAAGGCTTAACCTAAATCCTTTTAAAAGACAACATTCTCTATCTGGCTCGGAGATAAGTTACAAGAATAGGAAGTCCACTGTAAGTCAGAGGTCAAATCACAACAATGGTAAGTCCAAAGTTGTAGACCTTGGTAAGTCCAAGGAGATCAACAGTGGTAAGTGAACGGTTTTGAACCTGACCAAACCACCATATGACACAAACTGGTCAAGCCTGGGTTTGATTCCACTAGTTCAATCCTAAAAGCGGAACTGGATTGAACACAACCCTCTAAACCCCAAAAGGGTTAGGATCTTCATAACTTTAAATGATCAACATAGTTTCTTGCAAAACAATCCGTATAGATGGGTTACAAGATTATACCTGAACAAAACCTTAGGATTGCTAAAGACATTCCACCACTACTGCACCTTACTAGAACTGGCTGCTAGACCGCTCCTGGATCACCAAGCCTTCAACAAAAACCCGAAATCTTTGTGTGTGTGTGTGTGCGTCGACCACCCTATCGCAAACACCGTTGGTGTTTTGCGATTGCGACTTCGAGAGAGAGAGAGGCCGAGAGAGAGTGCGTCAACCAAGAGAGAGAGAGAGTGCGATCGAGAGAGAGAGAGGTACTGGTGGCTAGGGTTAATCCCTTGTGTCTCATATGTTTAATCCTTAAGGCTTAAGGATATTATATAGGGATTAACTTGGACCTAAGCCCGTTTAATTAAAAGCCCACTGGTTTTAATTAAACTTTCAACTCTTCTCATATTCACCCCTTGGACTTTACTAGTTAATTAATTAACTATTAATTAACTGTCCGTTAAATATTAAAACTTAATATTTAATTCTCTTTAAATAATAAATAACTATTTATTATTTATTCCTTTCTAATAATTAATACAAACTGATTAATTATTTATTTCTCTCTTCTTGATAATTAATCCAACTGATTAATTATCTAACTGATTAATTATTTCCTCTTACTCTTTAATAATTAATCTAACTGATTAATTATTTCCACACAGATTAAAGGTGAAATCCAACTGTTCCGAATTGGGTGTGCAGACGTGTGACTCTTTAGTCTCTTATAACATTGGATACAATGTGCCCATTAATTATCTGTGCACATAATCTAACAGACTCCCACTTGTGCAAGATAAGTAATAGTTACTGCACATTGTTAGCCTAAGGAGGTCCCTAGCCAGACACTTAGGATAACCAGGTTATAAGAACTCTTATACCCCAAAGTAACTTGTGATAAAACTTCATAAGCAACCTGCTTAGAAGTGACCTGTTATAAACTAATTGTTTATAAACTAAACTATCATAAACTCCCTGTTCATGAATGGGTACGTTCTATATAGGTTTGTCCCTTGCAGCGCGATATTACAATTTTGAGCATGAGCATGGAGTGTCAACTCAGAGACTCAAGAATTATGTTCATGACATACTTGATTTCAAAACTGCGTGATAAACGACAAAGAACATATCAGTTCGTTTGGGCACGGCCGTGCACTTACCAGTTTCTCTAATCAGTCAAGGGGCCCGGAAATATCTCTCCTAAAAAGGAGGTGCAATTACCATCTTGCATATTTGCATTTGGCAACACGGCTCCCACTGAATCTAGACACGCCCCTTATGACCACCCTGTTACGGAGTGGCGTTAGAACGTGCTAAGAAGACAACAGTTACCGCATCCCAAACCAAATACCTCAGGCTTGAGGATAACCTATGTGATAAATACTTTTGACACGAATCCATGAAGTATTTTTCACGGTGGGTCAATCCAATATTCGTAACCCTAACGAATATCCGTAAATTTTGGTCCGCAAAAACCGTTCGCAGCTATATTCGATATACTTTCGAATATACCCCAAAATTACGATGACTTTACAGCCCTATCGAGGTTCCCACCAAGATAAGTAGTCACGGATAATTTTTTGAATAAACCTAGTTTATTCCAAGATAAACCAAAACATACAAAATTATGAAGAACAATGAAACTAGTTTCTACATCCTTCCATATTCCTCCCTGGAATAAAGATGTATAATTTCTACCATTTCACTGACTCGATTCACGGTGTTTATCTGAATTACTTATTATTTTTACATTGTAACTTATCACGGATTACAAAGAAAATAATATGGTTATAAACCCTAAAACACAAGACTAGTACTTTGAAGTACTCCTTCTTGGTTTTGCTAGAAAACATTCTTGTAACCTAAGAACACTTCTAGGCTTACTTATTTTATAAATTCTTTAAACTTGGAAAACTGGAAATAACTCCTTGTTTCTGATTTATAAAACAACCTCCCTATAATTAAAACTTTAATTACATTTGTAGACGTATTAAATCTTACTAGATTTATATCCCTTTTGAAATGATAAAACCTCTTACACCTACTTGTAAGAAACTTGAAACTAGATTCCCGGTGTATGCCAACACTTATCTAATTACTAAGAATGTTAAAGAACATCCTATTTTATCATTTCTAACGTTAACCAGCCAATAACATTATTAAGCTGACTCACTGAACATTTTAGAATGTATATAATTTTGATTTAAGTCATAACTTGACTCAAAAAACTTGCAATGATATCTTTATCGAGTACCTCTCAATAAATCATGCATCCCTCAGATTAGTTCTTCTTTCTCAAGAACTTACTGTTTTAGATAGCTTCTAAAAACATCCGATAATTATATATTCTAAAAGTTCGATCTTGTATTTATCACTTTTATAACTTTTATAATCACTTTTAAATTTCTAAAAACATTCACTTTTCATAAAATCTTAAATACTTGTTGAATTAGAAAAACTATCTAATCTTATAAACAAAACTTGTTTGTTCAAGTATTTGAAAAAGTGGAGCTAGCATTTATATAACTACAACAAATCATAGCATAAGATTATTATGAATCACTAATCAAGTCAAAACTTTGACTTATTAGCACTCTTTTAGTCACAACCGGACTAATCATGATTCATATAATAAGAACACGTGCACATATATATAACCAAATAATTAAATTTCCATAAACTTAAAAAAATATCCATAAACAATATAAAATTGTTCAAATAAACTTAAAAAGTTTAAATAACTAGGAAATATAAATATTAATAATTTCCGTATGCTGCACGTGGGATCTCCTCATGCTGGGCCGCATCACTTTCCATCTCCTCCTGCAATAAACGATTGCAAGATGTTAGAATACTCGTAAAAACTTTACAAGTAGGAAAGTGACAAAGAAGCTAATCACGATGTACCTGAGGAGCCAGACTTGCCTCCTGCCTCGTGACCTTTCGGACAATCTCGTTTCCAATGTCCGGCCTCGCCGCACTTGAAGCACCGATTCTCGGTCCTTGCCTTGTTTGGCTTTGGCTTCTTGCCCTTGTTGTCGTTACTAGCTCTGGGTGCATTCTGGCTGGGCTGGGCCTTGCCCTTTCCCTTTCCGTTGCGCCCCTTCCTCTTCTTACGTCTACCATGCCCCACCATAAGAATGTCCTTAGACTTGGTCCCGATACTCTGCTCAGCAGTCTTGAGCATATAGTGCAACTCAGCCACGGATTTCTCCATGTTGTTCATGTTGTTGTTGGCTATGAAAGGCTTATAGTCATCTGACAACGAGTTGAGTATCGTGTCCGTTGCTAGCTGCAACGGTACTGGGTGCCCAAGTCTTTCTAGGTGGTCCATGTAAGCTTTCATTTTCATGACATGGTCACTGACCGACGTCCCCTTAGCCATCTTGCACGAGTTAAATGCCCTAGTGGCATCATAACGCACTGTGCGGGCTTGCTCCTGGAACATGTCCCTCAGTTGGCGGATCATGTCATAGGCAGGAGTCTCTATCGTGCTCGACTGCAACTATGGACTCATAGTTGCGAGCATGAGGCAGCTGACATCTAGGGCGTCATTGGAGCGCTTCTGAAAAGCCTCCCTGACCTCTGCCCTGGCATTGTTGGCAGGGGGATTTCCTAGAGGTTGTTCCAGGACATACCACTTTCTCTCGTGCCTCAGCACGATCCGGAGATTTCTCTCCCAAGTGAGAAAGTTAGACCCGGTGAGCTTATCCTTCTCAAGGATAGAGCGGAGTGAGAGGTTATTAGTACTGGTAACGTT
Organism: Pulicaria dysenterica; assembly: GCA_947179395.2. Taxonomy (NCBI): domain Eukaryota; kingdom Viridiplantae; phylum Streptophyta; class Magnoliopsida; order Asterales; family Asteraceae; genus Pulicaria; species Pulicaria dysenterica. Next base: position 48,238,748 of record OX359293.1, read on the forward strand.
GGTTGCCATTTACAAATTAAAACCCGGTTTAATTAGTAAGTGCAAATAAACTTTCTAATCATATATCATCAAACCCATAAATAATCTATATTAGACCTAGGACATATTTCACATACTTGACGCAAGGTTTGGGCACTTCCCGCCAAGTCATGCTATTTCTGGTAGGTAACACCCTGTACCAATCGTACCTAACTGATACGACTCCTAGAACCTCGTAAAGCACTTAGACCCAGTCTAGTATGTTTAACTCTACTCTAGTGCTTTTTGGGCTGGGACTCCCGATTATCACCAAAATAGATCGCACCACCCTAAGACAGCATGAATCTAGCCGGGACTCCCGATTATCGCAGAATCTTTCATGCCCCTTCCAGCAATGGTTTAAACCCGGATGCCCAAGGTTTGGGCACTTCCGACACCCGAGTACCGTTTAACAGTTAGGGTGTACCATTAGGTGGGTAGCACACTGATCTAAGATTTTTCTTAGGTTTTATAATTAAGTTAAAAACTTAATTTTCCAGTTTTTGAAAAACCATTTTAAAACTAACTGTTTTAAAAATACGATTTATATGTGTACCTAAACTAGGTGCACAAAACGGCCTTTATAAGTTCCAAACTTATAACCTTGACAAAACTTTTAAATTTATAAAAATTTAATTAATACGACTACTAGACTGAAGTCATATTCTAGTTTGTCATAAAGCGTGGTTTTTCACTTGTTTAATAACAATCTGTCATTAAACCCCTTTTTATTTACCATCACATGCATGTATATATATACCATACATATATATGAAAAGCAGTAAATAAATCACAACCACGCAGATAATAATAAACAGATAAAGCCCTATAGTTTTGCAAACTAATCCTAAGGTCAAACCTAAGGATAAAATGACTTGGATTCGCCTTTCTTGATGTGTTGCTCCCACTGGCCTTGACACCTCCCCGAAGTATCTGTGCTTCGCGTGAGAACACCATTTTCTTCATCACCTTCTTCGAGTCCAACTTGGTTGAGGGATTAAACTACTACTAATCTATTACAAATACAATATTGAATGGGGTTGTAAGTGGCACGCAGGCCTCCCCGAACCAGTACAATATTACAAAAAAAAAAAAGAAAGGGATTGTAATTGGCACGCAGGCCTTCCCAAAACCAAAAATAAAAGAAGATATGAAAAACGAGTCCTAAGTCGGCAAAACTATAGCTATATGTATCACAACCACGCAATTATATATAAGCACTATATATATAAAAGTCAACCACGCAGTTATAATATATAAACAATAAACTGTGCTGTTAAGCACGCAGCCTGATTTGTTTAAATATTCTCATTTACCCTTTTGATTAATACCTATTAACCAAAAATGAGAGTTATGATTTTCTAATTTATTTGACCAATATAATTTTTCAATAATCCTTTGAAAAACTTGGCCTTATTCAAAACTTGAATGAAAGCCTCTACGTCGAGTTTTATTATTAGTTTTCCAAAAACTTAAAACCGACAACCTTGGTCAATTAAATACTATCTTATTTGTTTCTCCATAATATTATATAAAATTTTATCCTTTTAGACTTTATTCAAAAATGACTTAAACTAGTCATAATAAATAAATATCTAAACTAATATATATTTTAACTAAAATAATTAAAATATATATAACACTAGTTTATATAATACCTTATTAATTTTATAACTTAAAATTAATAATCATTTTGTATTAATTCGGAAAAACTATCTTGGGCCAACATCTCTTCTATCGACTACCCATCGGGCCGAGAACCCCTGCTGGGCCGTGAGCCACTTCGACCGCAACCCACAAGGCCGTAGGTTACCTGGACCGAAGCCCTTCTTGGACCGATGTCACTGGGCCGTAGCGGCGCTACCTGGGCCGAAGCCCTCTTGGCTCGCCGCCAAGGGCTGCCGCCAGCCACGCTACCGACAACCACCGCTGTCGACCACCCTGCGACCGCCGCTCCTGGGCCGCCGCCGCCGAACATGGTGGTGGTCTTGGTCCCCTTTTTTTTTATTAAACAAAAATTTTAAATCCCTTTTAACCTATTAAAACTGACTGTTTTAATATATTGATTAAAAACTGGATTTAATTCAAAAACCAAAAAATATTAATTATTAATATTAACAAAACTTGTTTTATTAATAATTAATTGTCCTAAAACTTGATTTCAACCTTTTTAAACAAAAGTTCAAAAAATACTGGTTAAGATAAAGTTTTAGATAAAAGGTTTATCCTTTTTAACCGTTTAAACACTAACCTGGTTTAAACCTAACTGGTCAAAAACAAACCGTTTATTAACTGGATAAAAAAACAGAAAACTTGGTTTTTATCCTCATGGTTTTTGAAAAATTGTGGAGAAAGAAATAAGATGATGTAGATCATACAACCATTAAACAAACCAACTAAATAGATTATCTAGGTTTAACTAATTAAACAAACTGTTTAATTTTCTTGATCTAATATACCCTTCTCCAAAAATCATCGACCTTTTAATCATTCAAAATAACTGTTTGAACTTTCTGATTAATAGGATTAAAACTGGTATAAAAACAAACTGTTTTGACACTCCTTTTGATTTTCGAAAAAGCCTAGGGCAAAAAGAAGATCAAGAATCAAACCTTAACCCAAAAACAAAATAAAAACTAGAAACTATGGATCATAGAGCCGAGGCTCTGATACCACTGAAGGGTTTTGAACCTGACTAAACCACCATATGACACAAACTGGTCAAGCCTGGGTTTGATTCCACTAGTTCAATCCTAAAAGCGGAACTGGATTGAACACAACCCTCTAAACCCCACAAAGGTTAGGATCTTTATAACTTTAAATGATCAACTTAGTTTCTTGCAAAACAATCCATATAGAAGGGTTACAAGATTATACCTGAACAAAACCTTAGGATTGCTAAAGACAGTCCACCACTACTGCACCTTACTAGAACTGGCTGCTAGACCGCTCCTGGATCACCAAGCCTTAAACAAAAACCCGAAAGCTTTGTGTGTGTGTGTGTGTGCGTCGACCACCCTATCGCAAACACCCTTGGTGTTTTGCGATTGCGACTTCGAGAGAGAGAGAGGCCGAGAGAGAGTGCGTCGACCGAGAGAGAGAGAGAGAGAGAGTGCGATCGAGAGAGAGAGAGGTAGTGGTGGCTAGGGTTAATCCCGTGTGTCTCATATGTTTAATCCTTAAGGCTTAAGGATATTATATAGGGATTAACTTGGACCTAAGCCCGTTTAATTAAAAGCCCATTGGTTTTAATTAAACTTTCAACTCTTCTCATATTCACCCCTTGGACTTTACTAGTTAATTAATTAACTATTAATTAACTGTCCGTTAAATATTAAAACTTAATATTTAATTCTCTTTAAATAATAAATAACTATTTAATATTTATTCCTTTCTAATAATTAATACAAACTGATTAATTATTTATTTCTCTCTTCCTGATAATTAATCCAACTGATTAATTATCTAACTGATTAATTATTTCCTCTTACTCTTTAATAATTAATCTAACTGATTAATTATTTTCACACAGATTAAAGGTGAAATCCAACTGTTCCGAATTGGGTGTGCAGCAGTGTGACCCTTTAGTCTCTTATAACATTGGATACAATGTGCCCATTAATTATCTCTGCACATAATCTATCAGTAAGTCCAAATCTGTTGAAACTGGTAAGTCTAGTAAGCATGACAGAGGTAAGTCCAAGGTCATGGAAAAGAAGTTTGGTGGTCAAACTTCTAATCAAAGGGATAACAAACAAAGATCTGACAAAGGTAATTCCAAGGTCAGTGATCATCAAGTGACTCAACTTGCAAAGAAAGTTGAAAAGTTATCCACCACATATAATCCTAAGACTGAGAGCAAGTTCTCACAAGGATTATTAGACACTCTACCTCCTGTAATCATTGGAAGAAGGAGATGCTACAAGTGTAGAAGTAGACGTCATGCGGTTAAGGACTGTAATGTTGAAATCTCAAGGCCTGAACAAGAACAGGCTGATCAGTCTACACAAGACTCAGCTCCTGCTCAAGCTGAACATTCAGTTCAACAAGATGGAGATGCTAAGTGCTCCTTATCTGAACCCACCAAGAAGTGGGTTCCCAAAGAAAACTAATATGTTTAGTTTTTATATCATGTGCAGGGTTCAAGTAAATGGTACTTGGATAGTGGATGCTCAAGGCACATGACAGGGTGGAAAGGACTTCTTAGTGATTTCCAGAAAGACGAAGGTCCTAAAGTAACATTTGGAGACAATTCCTATGAAAGAACTAAAGGCTTTGGGAAGATGCATGCTGGCAAAGTTACTTTCCAGAAGGTTGCATATGTCAAGGGTCTTAAGCACAATCTGATTAGTATCAGCCAATTGTGTGATGAAGACAACATTGTTACTTTTAGGAAGAAAGCAGGAACAATATATAATGCTAAGGGAAAGCCTGTATTAATAGCTAAAAGAGAAAGAGTTGTGTATCTACTTCATCTTAATTCTGCTGATCCCTATACTGAAACCTGCTTGTATTCCTAATATGTTCCTAAGCTGAGTTGGTTGTGGCATAAACGATTATCACATTTGAATTTTAAAAATATAAATATGCCATCCAATAAAGAGTTAGTCTCTGGATTACCGAAGATCACATTTGTCAAGGACAAATTGTGTTCAGCTTGTGAACAAGGAAAACACCACAAAGGGTCGTTTAAATCAAATCAAAATTTTTCAATAGCAGACCCATTGCATATGTTGCATATGGATCTGTTTGGACCTATAAGTACTCCAAGCCTAAGTGGCAAGAAGTACACACTGGTGATAGTAGATGAGTTCTCACGATTCACCTGGGTAATATTCCTTAAAGCCAAAAGTGAGGATGTCTTAGAGATAATGAGTTTTATCAAACAGGAAGAGTTGCAGAAAGGTAAGTCTGTAAACCGACTCAGAAGTGATCATGGGACTGAGTTCAGAAACTCTACCCTTGAAAGCTTCTATGAACAAAAGCGAATATTACAAAATTTCTCATCTGTTAGAACTCCCCAACAAAATGGAGTTGCTGAGAGGAGAAATAGAACCCTAATTGAAGCTGCTAGAATAATGTTGTGTGAGGCAGGATTGAAACTCTATTTTTAGGATGAAGCTGTCAGTACAGCCTGCTATACTCAAAATAGATCAATCATTGTCAAAATACATGGTAAAACATCATATGAGATGTATAAGTCTAGAAAGCCCAATATAGGTTATATCCATGTCTTTGGTTCAAAATGCTATGTGCTGAATCAAAGAGATTAGCTCCATAAGTTGGAACTCAAAGCTGATCCAGGAATATTCGTTGGTTATTCCTCAATCTCTAAATCATACAGAGTGTATAACACTAGGATAAAGGCCATAGAAGAATCAATTCATGTCTCATTTGATGAAGACAGTCTTGATCAAGCTGAGAAAAGATAAGCTGACTTGGTTAGTCTGAGTGAGCTTGAAAAGCCAGAGGAAACCAATATGTTAAATCCTATGTATGTCATGGGAAATGATAGTGATGATGATGTGTGTTCATCAAAGAGATCATCACAAGCTCCAAGGAATTCTCAAGCTGAGAAGGATGATGAGTTCATCAACCCCTTTGGAGCTGAAGTCACTCAGACTGAGGATCTCGGTGATCATCAGTTTGTTGACAATGCTGCTATTGAGACTGAGGAGATAAGTTCACCTCAGGGCTCTCAACATCACTCAGATCCAGTACCAGATTCTCCAACTACAACATTTAAATTCCTCAAAGATCATCCTCAAGATCAGATCATTGGCAATGTCCAAGAAAGGGTAATGACCAGATCTAAGGCTACAGCTAACTATGCTGCCCACTTTGGTTTTCTATCTCAAATGGAACCAAAGAAGACTGAAGAAGCCATAGAGGATGAGGATTGGATTGAAGCTATGCAAGAGGAATTGAATGAATTTGAGAGAAATAAGGTCTGGAGCCTTGTCCCTACCCCCAAAGATCATTCAATTATAGGCACTAAGTGGGTCTATAGAAATAAAATGGACAAGGATGGAATGATAGTTAAGAACAAAGTCAGGCTGGTAACACAAGGGTATAAGCAAGAAGAAGGAATTGATTATGATGAGACCTTTGCCACTGTTGCTAGAATTGAAGCCATAAGGCTGTTCTTAGCTTATGCAGCATATAAAGACTTCAAAGTATATCAAATGGATGTGAAAAGTGCTTTCCTAAATGGAAAATTTCAGGAGGAAGTCTATGTGAAACAACTTCCTGGATTTGTCAGTTCAAAGTTTCCACATCATGTCTATAAGTTAGACAAGGCTTTGTATGGTCTTAACTAGCTCCAAGAGCTTGGTATGATACACTGTCCACTTATCTATTATCAATGGATTTCACCAGAGGTAGTATAGATAAGACACTCTTTATTAAAAAGAGTAAAGGATAGGTGATTATTGTACAAATCTATGTGGATGAAATTATCTTTTGTTCTACTAATGAATCTCTGTGTGAATGGTTCTCCAAAATAATGTCACAAAAGTATAAGATGAGTATGATGGGTAAGATGACTTATTTCCTAGGCCTACAAATTCAACAAAAGCCTGATGGAATATTCATCAATCAAAGCAAGTATGTTCTTGATTTGATAAAGAAATATGGTTTTGATTCAAGTTCAACCATGAAAACACCCATGTCACCGGCTGTCAAGCTGAGCAAGGACTCAGATGGTAAATCTGTGTGTCAGTCTACCTATAGAGGAATGATAGGTTCATTGCTCTATCTGACAGCTAGTAGACCTGATATCATGTTTGCTACATGTGTTTGTGCAAGATATCAGTTAGATCCTAAAGAATCACATCTTTAAGCTGTGAAAAGGATCTTTAGGTACCTTAAAGGTACACCAAATCTAGGCCTTTGGTATCCAAAGGATTCTGGATTTGAGTTAGTTGGTTTTTCAGATGCTAACTATGCTGGGTGCAAGTTAGATAGAAAATCAACTACTGGAGGATGTCAAATTATTGGAGGAAAGTTAGTCAGCTGGACTAGTAAGAAACAGAACTCAGTGGCTACTTCAACTGCTGAAGCTGAGTATGTTGCAGCAGGAAGTGGTTGTGCTCAAATCCTATGGATGCAACATCAGCTTCAAGACTTTGGTATGAGTTTCACAAAAACTCCTATTTTCTGTGATAACCAAAGTGCTATAGCCATAACTTACAATACAGTCTTCCACTCAATAACCAAGCACATTGAAATTAGACATCACTTCATCAGGGACATCGTGGAAAAAGGTAAAGTTGACATATAATTTATCTCCACTGATGACCAATTAGCAGATATCTTTTCTTAACCCCTTGATGAAAAGAGGTTTATGTATCTGCTAAGTGAATTGGGTATGCTCAACCCATAGCTGTGTGTCTAGAATCTGAGTTTTTCAGTTTGACAAAGACTAAGTTTCTTAAGCTGAGTGCATAGTTTATAAATAAGTTTTCATAAACTGAATATCCTGTCAAGCTGAATGATGAGTTCACACGTTTGGTAAGTTCCAAACATACATTAACTGCTCAGTGTAGTTAAGATATATAGTTTGAGTCAGTCTTAAACATAAATGACTAAGTGTCATAGAGTCTTAGCTATGTGCTTAACTCATGCTGTGTGATTGGTTCACACGTTTGGTAAGTTCCAAACCTACATTAACTACTAAGTGTAGTTATAAGTGTTAGTTTGCGTAAGTCTCAAACAATAATGACTAAGTGTCATTAAGCCTGAGCTGAGTGCTCTACTCAAGCTGAGTTTCAATCTCAAGCTGAGTGCTCAATTCAAGCTGAGTGCTTGACTTAGGTTGAGTAATAAGTTTACTTAGCTTGGTGTGTCCAAACTATGATTTGATTACTACGTGACATTAATTCATATGTCAATGTGTATTTGAGTCGGTCTCAAATCTCATCGAATATCAATTGTGTATTGGTATACTTTAACAATGTTTATAATCTTATTATGCGTTAATAATATTTTTTTACACTTGTATCCGTTGGAAGATGATATGTTTCAACCATCTCTCTGTTAAATCAAGCCGTAATTTTTCCGGCGTAACGGATAAAAAGGGATTCTAACGGTAACTTTTCTCTCCCCTCAGAAAGGTATATATACCGATCATAACATGTTTAGAGAAGTTTATGCTTACAACTCTGACTTCTCACCTTCTAAAATACCTTTTGCAAACAACCACAAATTGCTCAGTGCAATTCCTCGTTTCATCGATCACGAAACTCTAAATTGCTCTGTGCGAATCCAATATCGTTCAGTGCGACATAAATTGCTCAGTGGGAATAGAACAGTTACTTAGTGTAATCTTCTAAATTCAACGATAGATGGAACCATTCTGAATCACAGTGACAGAATGGTAAGGGGTGCTGCATTCAAGAACAACGGATTGCCGCTGATCAAAATCAACAATCAGCGTGCCTGCCTTGCAATCCCTCAACGCAAAATTAACAGAGGATACGAACCATGGGTAAACTATATTTGTAAATGCCCATTGGCTTTTGCTTTCAATAGAGCACCTTTACATGTGGTTCCTCAGCATCTGCTCGAGTTTTGGTATACGTGTGTCTACGACCAAAACAACGACGAAATCCGGGGCACAGTGCTGAACCGAAAGAGGACCATTACTCTCACAGTACACAGGCTAAGGGAGGATCTTCAACTCCCTCAATCTGATGAGTTTCAAGCCTGCTGTGACAAGACAGGTGGCTAGGTCTTTCCTACCCAGAATGGGACACCCGCAGACAGAGGGTGTAATAAAAAAGGCCACCTTTCCAACCAGTTGGGGTTTCATGGTTTTCACATTGATTCGTTCACTTGGTACCAAGGTTGGAGGATTACACCAGGTAAATGAGTTCGAGATGCAGCTGCTATACAACATATACTTTGCCCGAAATCTGGACTATGCTCTGCATATCTTCAACGAACTCAGGGTCCAAGGGATGAAGACCACAAGGGATCTTCATGTACCTTTCATAAGGTACCTGTCCTTGGCATTTGAAGCCAAGATGGGGACAGCACTATATGAAGCTGATCAGGATGTGTTCCTGTTTCCTACACTCAGCCTCAAGATGTTCAACAACGACATCTTCCCAGAGCAAGAGGGTCTGAGTAAGCCCATGCTACTGATAGCTGAGGCAGCTTCATCAGAAAGTGAAGAAGAGGGATCCAATCAAGGGGGAGCTTCCCAAGCTGACACTGAGGTTCAAGCTGAGCACTTTGTACAAGCTGAACCAGGAAACACTGAAACTACTTCTGGTAAGACCTCTCCACTTTCTCTTTCTTCTCATTTTTTTCCATCCACTTTTGGAGATAAGGCTGTGGTAATACCAACCCAGTCTAACCCATCTCCTACACCTTCATTCCATCTACAATCCCACTCTGAAGCCATCCCTAGTATGCCCACTACTGCTAGGGAGAATATTCGAACCTATACTAGAAAAACTGCTATAGGTGGTGCCATTTCTAAAGGCATCACTGGAGCTGCGATCACTTTGGTCCCTCCACTGGCAGCAGTTGAGGGGAGATGCCTACTCTTCAGGTGTCAACCTCGAGGCTCATATCAACCCTAAAGCCTAAACCGGGTTTGGTGTCTACTCAGCCCACACTCTCCAGTGCCATGGGAGAGCCCACTACTGTGCCTAAGAAGACACACTTAGGTCATATTGAAAAAATGACCAATCCCTAGGGTCAATCACCCCCCTCCAAACCAACCTACCCATACACTTCATGTTTCGAGCGCCATTACTTCTCTTCACTTCTCACACCTACAAACACGACCTGTCAATGTTTCATCTACACACCAAGGTGATTCACAGGGTCCAAACTCTGGTGCAAATGAGTTTGAGGGTACACACCAACCCTTGGATGATGCATCCAAATTTCCAACACTCTCAGGCTGACTTGGATGACTTGATGAATTTCTTTAAAAGTCAGTTTGACAAGTTGCACCTCAAGAGAAAGCAGACCAAGATGGAAATGATCATGATTTTGGATTCTCTAGATGAGGAGGTGTTACACTTGAAATCTCCCATTGCTGCCTTTCAACAAAAACAAAAGACTTCGAACCCTATTGATGATGACAAAAATGGGGAGAAAGTTCAAGATGTTGAAGCTGAGACAGTCAAAGCTGAAGCTCTACTACTATTGGTAAAGGGAGCAGAACAGATTGAGGGAGAGACAGAAATAGAAAAAGAAGCTGAGCTTACTGAAAAAGCAAAAGGCAAGAGACCAGCAGTGGTTAGCTCAGAAGAGTCAGAACCCCCTCAGCAGAAAAGAAGAAAAATGATTCTTAGTGAATCATCAGCCTCAGATGAAGACTCTGCTGACAAAATGACTTTACAAGAAAGAGCTTCACTGATGGCAGTGAGGAGAATGGAACAAGAAGATGCTGACCAGCTTGGGATATCTATCGAAGAATTAAGAAAAAGACAATTGGATGCTCAAGCTGTGTTAGTGGATGAGAAACAAGCAAGAGAACAGGTCTGGGCTGAGCAAATCAGAAAGCAGAATGAAAAATTAGCTAAACTCAAACTGCCTATTATGCTCAAGGAGGAAGAGGTAGAAGAACCTCCTATTCAGGATCAACAAGAGGATGAGAACATAACTCAATGTTATACAAGAACCTACTTCTCTTCTCAGATTAATTCACTCAGGTTAAGTTAAGTTCAAGGGATTATCATTATGGAGTTCGTCTTAAAGAATAGTGAATTAATTTCTCTGGAGCTGAATCAACTACATAAACTGGGATATGAAGAGTAGAAGCAAGTGGCTATTCTCATCAAGCAGATGGAAAAGTCCTCTGCCAGGAATCAAGTTAAAGACGAGATCTTAAGGCTACTTGCAAGAGCTGATGCGATGCAAATCATACCCAGGACTGAAATAGCTACCCTACTGACTTCTTTTCATAAAGTTGGAAAGAAGAATTAAACAAAGCCAGCTGGATTAGAAAATATAGATAAGTATAGTCTCAACCTTCCTGAAGGCATGGAGTTCAAAGAAAATACATATGTGGAAAAACCTCAGAAAGGATTCATGTACTTGGACAGAAATGGTGTACAATGCTTCCAGTCTAATACAAGTATCTATACATGTAGGGTATCTCAGATGTTTGCTCTGAGACAAATAGTGGAAAGGACTGAACAAACTGCAAGGTTCAGATACAGAATAAACAGAGCTATTAGATCACAAAAGGATCAGCTTCAACACTTGCCTAATTTGCAAGAAATCCTTGAAGAAATCAACAGGGAGATCAAGGAGTTTGAAGAGCTGCATCCTGAATAGATTAGTTCTATTGTGAAAATTAGATTAGTTCTAATTTTGTAAGCACTAAGTGTGCATGATCTGAGTGATCAATACCTTTGTATTATGATATGTTCAGTTAATACAAATATTTGTTTGATATGTTCAACTGTGTTATGATATGTTCATAATTATTAGTCTGATAAGTTCAGCTTGAATGAATAACTGATTAGTTCTTATTCATTAATGTATTTAGTTGGTGTGTTCAACTTAAAGTTGGTGTGTTCAATTAAAATTGATAAGTTCAATTAAAATTGATATGTTCAATTAATATTTGATTAGTTCAAACATAAAATCTTAATAAGTTTGAGATTTAAACCATAATTTTGTTAAACAAACTTAAGAACTGTTTGGTGGTTTTGTCATCATCAAATAGGGGGAGTTTGTTGGGAAAATGATCTCATCAGTTTAGATTTGATGAGACAAAGTTAAGTTTGTTAGATATGTTCTAGATACAACTTAAACAGAATTATGGAGCTTAGTCAGACTGAACACATATAGTGTTTCAGACTGAGTATAAGCTGTATATAAGCTGAGCATATGTTCGATTAGCTTATACTATATCTTAGTAAGGTTATCACTATGTGTGATAAGTTGTGTATGTCACCTAAGATATATGGAGCTTTCAGCTTAATGTGTTTCAAGCTGAGTGACTCAGCGTGTATACTGAGTCAGCTCAACAGAGTTGCTAAATAAGTTCTAGCTAACTCTTAGGACTTCTAAGGATGAGTTAACTATTATACATGTTAGTTCATGTTTGTTTTCGAGTCTGTTCTCGAAGAACTCAGCTTGATGAGTTTCAAGCTGAGTAACTCAGTCCGAGTAAGAAGTCAGCCTAAAGAAAGTTTAAATATGTTTTAAACTTATCTTTTTAACTCTCTATATCTACAGGAAGGATAAAAAGACTTCAGAATCAAGATTGAAGATTGAAGACTCAAGATAAGAAGATTCAAGATTCAAGATTCCGAGTTATCCGGTAGTTAGTTAGCAAATTAGGATTAGTCCAGTTTGTTAGGAACCGTAGAAACAGGATTATAAATACTTATCTCCCTGATAAGTTTAGAGGTACGATTCTGAAACGATTACAACTAAGTGTTGCAGTGCCAAATACCTCACCTCAACCGTATGTGTTACGATTCTTGAATCACTGTTTATCAGTTCAACGTGATCAAGATATTCACAGATTGCCAATTTGTTCGTGTGTTCGAATATTCACATTAGTTGTGAGATTGGTAAGTATTCAATCTGTGATTTAATCCTGTTTAGAGAGTCGTCAGTATCTACAATCATAAGTTGATTATAGATAGCTAAGTTTGGAAGATTGAGAGATTTATATTAGGTGTTTACATATCAAGAGTTGCTTACTTGATAGAGTCTGTAATCATCTTCTTATTAATGAAAAGCAAAGCATTCGATTGTGGTTTGATTTACTTTGTGTAACACTTTATTTTGATTTGTTCAATTTCCGTAGAAAGTGTATTCAACCCCCCTTCTACACATTTGTTGCTTGTTGTTATTCTCACAAAGGGACCAACATATTTTGTTCAATTCTGAGTTGGTTCAAACCAGTTTGGTTATAAATCAGGACAACTCAAGTATGAATTGTGACCATTAAAACCCAACAGTGGTATCAGAGCTACGACTCAGTTTATCACAGTCTGTTAGTATATCTGTTATTATTGTGTTTTTAATATTATTGTGTGTATAGTGATTTTCGAATATCACAAGGGATGGACAAGTTCATGTCAATCCAAGTTTATCTAAAAACAGTTGGTTTTTGGATAAGGTTTGTAGATTTAAACCTTTGATCAGAAAGGTAAACCAGTTAGGTTTAACCGATTAAAGGATTAAAACTATAAATAGTTTATTGAAATTATATGATTATCAGTTTTTAATATGTATATTTCGATTTTAGGGATTGGCCTTGTATCAATCTCAGTTTGTTGTTTAAATTGTATGATTTTATAGTCTTTTAATTTTCAATCAGAAAAGTTAAGCCAGTTAGGTTTAACTATTAAAAAAAAGGATTAAAACTATAAAAGGTTTAGTTTTATGTTGATGAATATATATGTATATATTATATAACCACCCAAGGGGGTCTCGACCCAAGGGGAGTCTCGACCCAAAGGGGTCTCGGCCCAAGGGGAGTCTCGGCCCAAGGAGGGGTTCACGGCCCGTGTCTCGCAGCCCAGCCCAGTTCGCGGCGCGAACCACTAGCCACGATCAGAAATTGGACCTCAGACCAATGGTCTTCTCGGCCCAAGCCCAGGCCCCATTGCGGCGGCCTGGCAGCCTAAGTAAGCTTATGGCCCAGTTGGGGTTAGAACAGGTAGTTCATTAATTTATTTTCATAAAACCCCAAGTTTTTCTTTTAATTTATAAATGTTTTTATTTAAATTAAAATGGACCTATATGGACTTAAAAGTGTTTAATAAACTTAATGGGCTTAATGGGCTACATGGGTCTTCGATGGTTAATTTTTGAAAACGGATAATTCGGATAGAGTAATAATACAAGATATTGTATATAAGTGTTAATTTTACGTATCAATAATTAATATACTTATATATAGGTATATATATATATATATATATATATATTATGATTAAGGTTTTATTTTAACTAGTTAAGTTAAAATATAAGTTCTTATTATAATCATAATGGTGTATTATTATCATACAATACAAAAAAGGATAAATCTTTAATCAATTAAGTGTTTTAGGTTTAAAAACACATTTTGCTATAATAGTTATTATACCATAAGTTTATGAAATGGATTAAAGTTTGACAAGTTTTGTCAAAATTTTCTCATCTCAAATTAATGGTTTAATTAATTTGAGAAGGAATGAGAAAATGTTTATATATTTGCATTATTATTGGTTAATGCGTGGTTGTTTGTATATATGTATTGTTCGTATGTATATATGTTGAATTAGTTGACTTGTATACTAAAGTCGTATTAGTATCTTTAAATCACATTTGTAGTTTTTCATGTCAACTATAAGTGTTTGATTTAAACAAGTCAACAGTGTATTCTTGTTATGGTTGGATATGTAGGTTATAGTTTTTGCCAACTTAGACCTGTGGTTGTGTTGTTTTTCTTTCAATTCTTTTTCTTTTTGGTTTTGGGGAGGCCTGCATGCCACTTACAACCCCTTTTACAATGTAAAAGTATTTCGGGGAGGCATGCGTGCCACTTAAAACCCCTTTCTATATTGTAATTGTAATAAAGTAGTTTTGTGTATTCTAGATTAGATAGTTGTAACCAAAACCGAAGGTGAAGGACTTTACAAGACGGAGGAACCAAACGGAGATTGCTCGTGTTAAGACTAAAGGTGTCAAGGTCAGTGGGAGCAAGGAGAACACTCATTAGATCCAGCCATGGGATCTATCTATCTTTGTTGTCCTTAGATTGACCCCTTAGGACATAGTTGAAAAAACTATAACATATTATTAACTGCGTGGTTGTGCTTTAATTTTATGTTTTTATGCGACTTTGAAATTGAAGTAGGTGATTAATAATGTTTTTATTAATCAAGAGGTAAAACCACGAATATGATAAAATTGGTATACGACAACAATTTTATAACATTTAATATTTTATGATTGTCGTATCAGCATTTTTAAAAAACAATTTGTTTTTCAAAAATGATTTTGTCATAAGAAATATTGTGTACCTAGTTTGAGGTATACTAAGATATACGGATTTTAAACAAGATAGTTTTAAATGGTTTTACAAAACTGGAAATCAAGTTTTTCAAACTTGGATAAAACCCACAAAAATCTTAGACCAGTAGTGCTACCCATCTAGTGGTACACCGTTCCTACTACCGGTACCTTGGTGTGTTTTTGTGCCCAAACCGTGCACACCGGGGTTCAAACCGATGTGGGGAGGGGGTGAAAGGCTTTGCGATTCCCGGATATGACGGGCCAGAGTTCACCCCGTCCTAGTTGGTGCGGTCTATTTTGGTGATTCCCTTATGTGACGGGCCCAAAATGCACTTAGTGTAGAGATAAACATACTTAGATAGTTTCATCTAAAAAATTCTACAAGGTCTAGGAGTCGTATCAAGTAAGATGCGATTGGTAAAGGAACCTACCTACCTGATATAACACGGGGTTGGTGTTGTCGTGCCCAAACCGTGCACCAACACATGTGAAATAAGGATCCTAGGGCTAATACTTAATCATTTAAGGGGTTTTATGAATTTGTATTTAGCAAAGTCTTATTTATGTTACTAATTGAACTACATTATTAAATTGTAGATGGCAAACATTACCAACACAAACAACCTCTCACTCCGCTCCATCCTAGAAAAGGATAAGCTCACAGGACCTAATTTCCTCATCTGGGAGCGCAATCTGCGAATTATGCTCAGGCATGAGAGGAAATGGTACGTCCTAGAAGAGCGGGTGGGGAATGCCCCAGCCAACAATGCAAGGGCTGATGTTAGGGACGCTTACCAGAAGCGTGTCAATGATGCGCTAGATGTAAGATGCCTCATGTTTGCGACTTTGAGTCCAAAGTTGCAGACAAGCATGATGGATACATCAGCTTATGACATGATCCGTCAGCTGAAGGATATGTTTCAAGAGTAGGCTCGTTCAGAACGTTACGATGTCACGAAATCTATTAATACTTACAAGATGGCCAAGGGCACTCCGGTTAGCACCCATGTCATGAAAATGAAAGGGTATATGGACCACCTGGAAAGGCTCGGACACCCGGTTCCGTTACAGCTAGCAACAGACCTGATTCTTAACTCGTTGTCTGATGACTATAAGCCGGTCATAGTCAACTATAACATGAACAGCATGGAGAAATCCATTGCTGAGTTGCATTCCATGCTTAAGACAGTGGAGTCGAATCTGGGTAACAAGTCCAAGGATGTCCTAGTGGTGGAGAATGGAGCTGCTAAGAAGAGGAAGGGGCGCAGTGGCAGGGGCAAGGGTAAAACCGAGTCAGTGCATCTGCACCCAAGGCCAAGGCAAGTGGCAAAGGCAAAGGCAAGGGCAAGACATTCAAACCGAACAAAGGAAGAGCCGAGAACCGGTGCTTCAAGTGCGGTGAAATTGGCCACTATAAGGCCAACTGCCTGAAGCATCACGAGGGTGGTACTTTCGTTGACTAACTTCAGTATTTTTGCTTTCAATTATTGTATATAAGTGGTGTATTTGACTTTTGCGATCGTTTATTGCAAATAGGTCAATAAGAAGCAAAATGACGCCTTGGAATGCTGGTAGACACTACGTACAAGATGAAGGACATTTTTTAATTCATATTTTTACTACTTATTCTAAATTTTTCAAATTTCTATATGTAATGGTTCTGAAGACTTCTTTATTAAAACTTTAATGAATTATTGGTTAATATGTCCTTGTGCGTATATTAACAAATATTTCTAGTCAAGTATGACTAGAGAGAGACTAACAAGTCAAAGTTTTTGACTTATTAGTAATTAAGTCCATATGCATTGGTTGCCATTTGAGTAATATGATTAATATTAAAATTGCTTGACTATAACTTATGGAATTACTTGAAATAACACAGTTGTTGTTATACATTAGAAATGTTATCTAATCAAATAACTATAAGCATTTATGAAAACAAGTTCAAGTATTGAACTAGAGTTAAACACTTGAAATAATAGTCATTATTTCTAAGGCTGTGTTCGAAGGTAAAACATTTATGAGTTTGATGATAATAATCATTATAACCAAGAAGAACTCACATGTTTTAATTAAAAATCTATACAAGTGTGTCATACTTGTGGTGATGTAAAGTTTTTAAGAAACCAATTTCCGTAATAGGAAGTAGTGGATATTCTAAAATCCAAGTCTAAGGTTTCGTTAACTTTAATATTCTTATTCGAAATCTAAGTTTTAGATTCATACTTAAAATCATTTTATTTTTTAGGTCAAGTTTGACCAAATCAATAAGGAAATTTAAGTAATGCTATGTTTTCATAATAGTCAGTGGGAGCAATTGACCTACGCTAAGACATTTATCGATTCTTGATAAATTGATATACATGTATGTATATATGCGTAGAAGCAAATAAGTGCTTAAAGAAACACGAAAATTTTTAGCTTATTGAAATTCAAGTACGTATATAATTCTAATGACGGAAATTTTGAGGTTTCAAAATAAGTACAGGTAAATGGACGAGTGCCAGGAGGTCATAATTATATATTGAAATTCAATGTCACTAATATTAAACATATTAAAAGAGTTAAGTGTTGAGAATAATAAATAAATTATTAGATAAGTATTTTATGCACTGGATATCTAATTTTTGTTTACGAGTTAGTGTAAACAAGAGGGTTTATTATTTTAGTCTATTTCTTGGAATAGAAAAGTATTTATACATCTACAATATAACCATGTATGGTTTTGGAATAATTTTATATATTCAGAAACAAGGAGTTAATGTTAGAAATATTAAAATGAGGGGTGTAATATGTAATTACTCAAAGTTGGGGAAATGCTATATAAAGGCATTTCCCCCCACATTATCAATTAAGCTTTGCATTATTCATCTCTTGTGTTTTGTGTTTCCTCTCTACCTCTCGGCTCTCTCACTTAACCGAACATACACACAAACACACACTAATCATCTAGCATTGCTTCATCTGTATAAATACGGGACCATCAATTGGTATCAGAGCTAAACTTGTTTTGGCTCGTGATTGTTCGAAAAGGAACCTCAACTTTCTCCTAAGAAACTTTAGCTTAAACAACTTCAAAAGGTAGATCTCGGTAAAGGTATAAAACTTCATCTTCTTTAAATTACCTTGAGTGGTTTTACATAGCTTACAAAGCCTACGAAAACTGTTCTTGAAGAAAAAGTTGAACCAAAAGTTAATTTATACATTCTAGGTCAAGAAAAGTCATTAAAAACCCACTTTTCAAACATTAAATTTTCTGGGTATTTAAGCATTTATTGTGTTCTTGATCTGAATAGTACAACTTGAAGAAGAAGAAATCGGTTTTTGTAATTTATTTAATTATAAATTATAAATAGTTTAAGTGTTGAACAAGGAAAGTCAAGCACTTGCCATACCAATCAAGTACAAATTGGTTAGACACTGTTCAGGGTAAGGCAATCTGATTTGAAAAGGACATCAGATTCTATCAGCCGGATCCCCAATCGCATGCGATTGGAGTGTGCGGCTTATAGTATTTGATAAGTTAGCCTGAATAAGACTAAGTGTGAATCGCATTTGATTGAATCGCACTTGATATATCTTTCAAATACTATATTGGCAATTGCATGCGATTAACACTTGCACATCTATCAGCCATTACTATTGGAATCGCATTTGATTGGATCGCACTCGATATATCTTTCAAGTCATCAGTACCAAGATATTCATTCACCATATTGGCAATCGCATGCGATTGACAGGACTAACAGTTTATTTTCTAAGTGTTAGATGAAACAGGATTTATTCGCATTCGATTAATCATCAATACTAAGTTCTTATTCTGCTTGTTTTCAAGGACTCACCTAATCGCATTCGAATGACCTGTATTCGCACTCGATAAGACAAATTCCAATCAGTGACATTCCTTATACTTGGACAAGTGATTGACTCGTTTGGACTTGACTTAAAGAACTCTAGAATATTTGAACTTAATCAAACAATCTAATTCATAATTGAATTTAATCTAAATCGGATCTAATTCAAAGGTGAATTAAATTACCTTAAGTCTATCTAGTTCAAAGTTGAATTTAATCTACTTAAGATCTAATTCAAAATTGAAATTCAAAAGACTTAGTTCTTTAATCAATTTTCAAGTCAATCTATAATCAAGTTTGAACAGTCACACCTTTTAAGTGAAGCTTTCGAACAATCAAACCATCTTACAAGTGAACGATCATTTCTCACTAAATCAGTAATCATGTCAAGTACAAATGAAATTATGTCCATTAGCACCGACACGAAACCTCCTGTTTTGTTTCGGGGGGAATACAATGTCTGGAAAGGAAGGTTCATGGATTTCCTTGAACACAACGAAATCTGTGGAGACAAGATGATAGAATGCATCCACAACACAACGAAATCTGTGGAGACAAGATGATAGAATGCATCCACAAGGGCAACACCAAGTTCACAAGGATCGTTGAAGCTGACCCAACTAACAATCCCCCCATTCTCAGACATGAGAGAGAAAAGACCAATGATGAGTTGACTGCTACTGAGAAAGAAACAAAGAAAGTTGAGAGACTAGCAAAGTACTATCTGAAACAGGGTCTCTCATCTGAGATTTATCTGAAGATCGATAGCTTGGGCACTGCCAAGGAAATCTGGGCTGAAATCAAAAAGCAGCTACAAGGCACTGAACAAGGAGAGTACATCAAACGTACTCAACTGGTCAACAGTTACCATGATTTCAAAGCTCGTGAAAATGAGCTCCTGTCTGAAACATATGGCAGATACTACAAGCTGCAAAATGAAATGAGATCTAATCAAATTGTCAGAACTGACCTTGATTTGAACTGTGTTTTTCTGGATTCATTAGGTTCTGAGTGGAAAGGCTATGCCAGGCTTTACAAACAGATCAACAAAGATCTTATATCTGTCACCTTCCACAACATCTTCGAAGATCTCAATCAGTATCAAGATGAAATCTCCCAGTCTAACCCGAAACAACCAGTTGCTGACCCTCTTGCCTTAGTGGTGGCTGACAGAATCCCTAGGGAGACATCATCAAGATCCTTGAAACTTAAACATGTGGTTCTTAGTGATTCTGATCATGATGATGATGATGATGATTCAATAGAAGCCGCCTTTCAAGCTCTCACAGTGGCCAACAAGAACTTCAAGAACCGCTTCAACAAGATTAACAATAGACAACAGTTCACATCAGGTTTAAGGAGACCCGAAAGAGCTGCTTCTGTTGACAAGCCAAGATACCAAAGGGAAGAGAAGAAGGAGGAAAAGAAAACTGACTCCAAGTGCTACAACTGTGGAAGATCAGGGCACTTGATCCGAAACTGCCCAATGAAGAAGACCAAAGATGCATAGTACTATCGGCAGAAGTACCGTCTGTTCAAACAAAGACAGGCTGGGAATGCGCTGCTAGTAGAAGAAGATCAGTTCCCGGATGATACAGAATCGGACAGTGATCTAGATGGTGAAGATCATGCCCAGTTCTGTTTGATGGCTCACAATGGTGGAGGAAGTAGAGAGGATGATGATGGTGATAATCTCTCTGACTCAGATGAGGAGAGCTTGGAAAGCGGGAAGGTATCTTTTGACTCTAACTATAATATGGGTTTTAAACATGAACACATACAAACCATATTAATCCGAATAAAAGAGTTAGAAAATCAGATAATCGAATTAACCACTAGAAATCAAGTTCTAGAAGATGTTTCACTATGCAAAGATAAAAAGTCACAAACTGTAATTAAACAATTAGATAATGAGTTAAGTAGCCTTAAGACTCAATTAGCGATAAAAGAATCTGAATTCCTAGAGTTAACAGATAGAACAAATAACACCATATTAGATCTCAAAGCAGAATGTGTATGTGCTGAAAAGGATTCAGAAATTCTCAAAAATGAACTTAGGAATGAACTAAGTACTCTTTACTCCAGAATCTATGAACTTGAATATCTTTTGTCTAAACGCGATCAAAGTGACAAGATCATCTCTCAATACAAAGAAAAGGAACGTCCTTTCTCCAGATGGAAATTCGATGGGCTTGGCTTCAAACACCCAAATGCATTGAGTAAGGTTACTTCCAAACAATTGTACAATGCTGATCTGTTTAGCGAAGGCCTTACCCAACGGATGATTTTTATTGGTCAAGAAGAGGAACGTATTGAAGAAGACGTCAAACGGACTGTTAATCTCATAACTAAAATTCCATTTGACTATTATGATCTTAATGACTCATACCTCACCTGTCTCACATCATCATCTGATACTGATGTTTCATCTTCTGTCTACACTGATGACGAACTCTACTCTCCTGTTTCACCAAAGCCCACTATTGAATACATTCCTCACAAAGATTTACAAGACAGATTCAACACCCTGCAGGAATTTTGTTTTACCCACCTTGTTCAACAGAACCTTGCCAGAGCCATTCAAGATGAATTCAAACCTCCTACCTCTAATACATCTTCTCTGGTGCAAGAAACCAATACTCTCCAACAGCGCATTAAGACCTCCTTTGCTCATGATGAAAAGATCATAGACGAACTATGCAGAAAACAGTTTGTCCTAAAAGAAAGAATCAAGAAGATCCAAGAAGAGATGCAACCCCCTACTCCATTCACATTTTCTCTCTATGGTTCACAACTTGATGATTCCACTCATGCATCCACCAAGTCTTCAAACTGTAGTACACAAGTAAAATCTGTTAATAAAACTGATGAAACAAATCTTAAGCTCAAACAGATTTACAAACCAAAGCAACTTTCCACTTCCAATCACATTTCTCGTATGCACCTAGACGTACCTAAATCATCACGTGCTGCAGCTAGTTGACCACGACTTAATTCTAATCTTTTACCCTCTACTGCAGATGTGAAGAAGCCTGGAAAAGAGGAGTGTAAAATAAATGCATCATGGAAAAGAGTCATTCCTAGATCCACTAGGAAGTGTTCAAATTTGAAACTTGTCTGTGAAAATGTTTTGATGTTTGATTCTGTCTGTAATCATTCATGTTCGCAAGACAAAAATGCTTCTACCATGTTTTGTATAAGTGATGGTTGTACTCATGGACACTGTGAATTTAAATGTTGTTATGATCAATTGAGAAAATCTTTAGGTATTAAACCATGTGCTGATTGGACTGATTTTTATGCTAATCAAGTATGTGTCCCATTTCTAAATTCAAAAGATACATTATTCATCAGTGGATCACCACACGTAAATCACATGCACTTAAGCGCTTAAACAAATCTAAACGATAATTAACAATCAAGGAACTGTAAGTTTACAGAAAGCAAGGGTACGAGGCATTCAAAAAGGCATAGAGCGCTCATGAACAATACCTACACTCACAAAAACGCTCATACAACCATTCGCCCATAAATGCTAAACCTATCAAACCCAAGCTGACACATCCACAACGAGTGGTACCATCCACTGCTCCAAAGAAACAGGTTCACCAAAACCAAGTTGATGTTTTTAAGTCAAAACCAATTCTTAACAAATCTTCCAAGATATGGATTCGCAAACAAAATGCTTCCGCAACTCGATCGAATCCTCAATCTCCTACTTCATCAACTGTAATACCAACAGTGGTCACGAAACCTCCGAGAAAACCAATCATGGCAAACTCTGTTTCCTCTAAACCAAAGATCAAACAAGCTTGGGTTCCTAAGCATAAATCTTTAGAAGTTTCGTCCTCTGAACTTACTATGACTGCAACTCTCTCACCTGTATGAACTAACATACAAGGACCCATTCATATATGGGGACCTAAACGTGCTCTTTTCTCTTTTTGCAGGCGCCTCACTTGTGGTACCTGGACTCCGGTTGCTCCAAGCATATGACTGGCAACAAAAGTCTTCTCAAAAATTACGTTCCTAAGTACTCCGGGACTGTACGTTTTGGGAATGACAATGTTGCATCTATAATGGGGTACGGAGACATTGAGAAGAAGCACATCAAGATCAAGAAAGTCTCCTATGTTGAAGGATTGGGTCATAATCTATTTAGCATCGGACAGTTCTGTGACAAAGATCTGGTAGTCATGTTCAAGAAGAACAAATGTTCTGTGATCACATAAACTGGTGATGAACTACTTGCAGGCTCTAGGAAATCTAACCTGTATTCCATAGATTTGGAGAAATATGATTCTCCTACATCTGTGTGTCTTCTATCCGAAGCTTCAAATGATCTTACTTGGCAATGGCACCGAAAACTCTCTCATCTGAACTTTCAGAATATTAACAAACTAGTCACAGGTGACTTGGTGAGAGGCATTCCCAAGCTCAGATTCAACAAGGACCATCTATGTCCAGACTGCGAGAAGGGAAAAATGAAGAAGGCGTCTCATAAATCAAAGCAAGTGTTTAGCACTACCAAGCCTTTAGATCTCCTACATATGGATCTCTGTGGTCCTATGAGAATTCAGTCCAAGCATGGGAAGAAGTATATCCTAGTCATGGTGGATGACTATTCCAGGTATACTTGGGTCAAATTCCTGCGTGCTGAAGATGAAGCTACTCCAACAATTATCACATTCATCAAGCAGCAGCAGAAGAAGTATGGTCAGAGTGTTGTCTCAATCCGTACAGATAATGGAACAGAATTCAAGAACAACGCTCTGAAAAGCTTTTGTGACCTAGTTGGGATCAACCATCAGTTCTCTGCATCATACACTCCACAACATAATGGTGTAGTCGAAAGATGAAACAGAACATTGGTTGAAGCTGCCCGTACCATGATGTCATACTCTGGGCTCCCACCTTCCTTCTGAGCTGAAGCCATCAACACTGCCTGCTATACGCCGAATCGCTCTTTCATTAATAAACGTTTAAATAAAACTCCCTATGAACTGCAAATGGCACAGTGCCTAATATCAAATACTTTCATTGCTTTGGTAATAGGTGCTTTGTTCTAAATGACAAGGATAATCTAGGAAAGTTTGCTCCTAAAGCTGATGAAGTTATTTTCTTAGGTTATTCCACTAAGTCTAAAGCATATCGAGTTTTAAACAGATGAACAAAGAGCATCATAGAAAGCATCAATGTAACATTTGATGATACAATAGATGTCACTGATTTACCTCCAAAATCAAAGATAGTCGCTTCTGAACTTATCTGTTCAGGACCGGTTCTTCAAAATAATGAATCAAACATTTCTTCCAGTTCTAATACTAATCTTGACTTTATGTTTGATTTCTTTCGATCTGAATTTTCTCCGGTCTTAACAGACAACATGGACAACAAAGCTGCACAAACTAGTGTATCTATCACAGCTCCTACGGTCACAGAGACGAATCCATTTGCCGATCTATATGTTGAGGATTCTACATCTGACTCAGTCACACAGCCCCCTGTGACTACTCCGATTGTTGACCAGGATAGCTCGCCTGTGTTTGATTCAGACCCAAATTTCTCCCGAGAGGATGAAGAAGAGGCAAGACACATTCAAGATCTTATTCCTTCATCGTCTACCTCTCATGAAATAAAATGGACCAGACATCATTTTGAGGAGAACATAATCGACGATCCCTCAATTGGCATTCAAACAAGATCAGCAACAGCAAATGAATGTCAATTCGCGGGTTTCTTGAGTATGATTGTACCCACCAAGACTTGTGAGGCATTAGATGATCCTGATTGGGTAATTGCAATGCAAGAAGAACTACACCAATTTGATCGTCTCAAAGTCTGGAGATTAGTTCCTCTCCCTTATGGCAAATCTGTCGTAGGAACTAAATGGGTGTTCAAGAACAAGCGAGATTCGGATGGAGTGGTTGTTCGCAACAAAGCTCGATTGGTAGCAAATGGATACAATCAGCAAGAGGGCATTGACTATGATGAAACTTTTGCCCCCGTTGCTCGCATTGAGGCTATACGACTTTTTCTCGCATATGCAGCCTCCCGCAGCTTTCGTGTCTTTCAGATGGATGTGCAGACAACTTTTCTCAATGGTTTTCTTAAAGAAGAAGTCTATTTCTCACAACCTGAAGGTTTTATCAACTCCAAATACCCTAACCATGTTTATATTCTAGATAAGGCCTTGTACGGATTAAAACAAGCTCCACGTGCATGGTATGATGTCTTATCTGAGTACTTGATAGGTGAGGGTTATTCAAAGGGAAAGACAGATACCACTCTATTCACAAAGACTAAAGGTAGGGACAAAATCCTTTTCCAAATATATGTGGATGACATCATCTTTGGATCTACGAATTCAAAGTACAGTGAAGAGTTTGCACAAAGCATGGCAAACAGGTTTCAAATAAGTATGATGGGAGAGATGTCATTCTTTCTCGGACTCCAGGTAAAACAGTTGAGTCATGGCAGTTTCATTTGCCAGTCCAAGTATATCAAAGATCTTCTCACGAAGTACGATATACTCAACTGTAATCCTATCTCCACACCCATGGCTGCCAAAGCACAACTATCAGCAGATCCAGATGGCTCTCCAGTGGATCTCAAAACTTGCAGTGGGATGATTGGATCTTTACTATACCTAACAGCAAGTCGTCCAGATATCATGTTCTCTACCTGTCTCTGTGCCAGATATCAGGCGAATCCAAAGGAGTCACATCTATTAGCTGTTAAGCGAATTTTCAGATATCTCAAGGGGTCTATGGATCTTGGTCTGTGGTATCCCAAGGACTCAAATCTGGATCTTCATGCTTACTCCGATGCTGACTATGCCGGATGCAAGATTGATAGGAAAAGCACCTCTGGCAGTGCACACTTTCTTGGAGATCGGTTAGTCTGCTGGGCATCAAAGAAGCAAAACTGTGTCTCCACTTATACAGCAGAAGCCGAGTATGTTGCTGCTATAATGTGCTGTTCACAGAGTCTATGGATACGTACACAACTATCATACTTTGGTCTCATGTATGACAAAATTCCACTTTTATACGACTCTCAGTCTGCCATCGCCATCTCCTGCAATCCGGTACACCACTCTAAAACTAAACATATTGATATCCGTTATCACTTCATAAAAGATAACGTTGAGAAAGGATTAATAGAGCTACAGTATGTTCCTACTGAAAATCAGCTGGCTGACCTGTTTACCAAACCATAAGACGAAAGTCGATTCACTGAGTTGGTATCCAAGTTAGGCATGCTCAATCTACAAATCTAGCATACTGTTATCTCTTTTTCTTTTCCTTTCTTTTCTTTTTTTTAGAGTAGGTGTTATAATGTTTGTTCTCTGTGCATATATCTGGTGCAACAATCAAGGGGGAGTTTGTTTTCCTAGTTATACACATGTTACATATTATGCACATGTGTAGGGGGAGAAATTTAATACACATTATGCACATGTGTAGGGGGAGAAGTTTACACCTGACATAATCCCAAAAATTTCACAAATAAATACAACAATCTAGGGGGAGGAGTATACAACTGATACATTCCCTAAATCTTGAGAATTTTTCATAAAGAGATGCAAAATTCTAAGGGGAGTATGTCAGACAAACATTCAAATCAACCATATCTGGAGAAGTCAATTTTTCAAATCTCAAAATTCAGATATCTTGATTTTTCAGAAATTTTCCAAGTGTTGGGTTAAGTTTCAAGCAATCGCATCCTATGCTTCAATCGCATGGAATCTCTTGAAACCCAACAAAATTAAAATTTTCAAGTATTGGTCCAATCGCATTTGGTAGTCAATCGCATGCGATAGACTAACAAATGAATCAAATCCCAATCGCATGCATTTAACAAAGTCCAAAGGGTTCAGGTGTTAGAAAATTTAACTTAATAAAACCTATCAGCCGGACTTTATGGGTCAATCGCATGCGATTGGCAAACACAAGGGTGAATCGAATGCGATTACCCTGACTTAACACCGACCAAGGGGCAATCGCATGGGCTATCAGCCGGTTTTTTTTACCGCCCCTTCAGCCAATCAATGCTTGACATGTGTTCTTTCACTTTATAACAGTCAAGATCCCATCAGTTCTACTCACGTGATTCAAATATTCAAACATTCAAACTTTTCTCTCGATCTTGGTTACGTGATTATACGAATCCTCTCGTTACTCTGCCAAACTTTACGATTTTTATATCAAAATACTTCTAATCACATAGGTAACAACTTGTACGGATTACATTTTGGATATTTTGAGTTAAAATTGTGTTTTTAGGGCTTTAATGCACCGTATGCACATAGGGTTTTTGTGACTTTGATCGAGTGTTTGGGTTACAAAATGAACTTGATTGGTAAAACAATGTTTGCGATGGGGCTTAGGATCACATGGGGAACACTTTTATATAAAAATATTTCATAAATCTCAAAAAGTGTTCTTCGTGTTCTTGGAGTGTATGAGTTTGTACTACAATTTCATTCTTTGCTCTAGAAAGAGGTGTTATGATGATTTTTGGACTACACACATGTTTTACAAAATTATTTGTAATCAACTAATTGACATTTTCAAAGTGTTCAAAAAAAAATTTTTATACACAAAATCATCGTGTACACAATGGAATTTTCAGACTTAGGGTGTTAGTAAAGTTTTTCCAACTTCATACGTTTGGTCAAATGTCTGTCAATATTTACTCTTTCATTTAACTTTGACCACATTTCCAATCATTTTCAAAGCTAAGTCAGGTCAACATGCATCTCTTTCTTTGTGAGATGGCACAAGCTATTGTTGACCCAGAGGAGATCATGCCTCAAGAAGAGTTCTTAAATTCCAAACCCCATGAGAACAACCATTACACTGACCTTACCAAACTCAGAAATCCTAACTACCCAATCATCACTGAGATTATGAAAATCCACCCTTTGAACTACCTTTTAACCTATAACCCTGCCATCACTGACACACATGTCCCTGAACTCTATGTCAAACAATTCTGGAAAACATGTGAGGTCCGCACCAATGACAGGGACCAAGAGGTCATATATGCTGAGGTTGATGAGTACACTGTTGAAATTACTGTCAGTCGCCTAAGAAGCATCTTCAGACTTCCAAGAGCAAACAGTAGGCCACCTGCCACTGCTTTTGATGACATATCAACTGAGGAAGATTGTCTAGCTACCGTGAGGGCTATGGGCTATGATGGTGAGCTTGTAAGGAAAAACCAGTTCAAGAGGACCAGCTTACACCCGAAATACAACTCCCTGCTGACTGTGCTTCAAAGGTGTTTGACACCAAAGTACTTAGGGTATCAGTTCCCTCAGAGGTTCATTCCTATGATAGTCCAGAGTCTGATGGATAGATATCCAGACATCCCTCGTCGGGCAGGTTTACCTTATGTTTCTCCAAAACTCTTTATTCATATTAAACCTGCTAACCCGACCAATCTGCCTATTCCAAGACCATTCCATGTATCTCTACTTGACCTTTGTGAACAGAATGATATTGTTGTGAGCTATAGGGAGAGTGTAGGAATACCTCCCATGGTCGGGCCAGAGACGGCCAGACCTGCCCAGGGAGGAGTAGCACCTGGTGAGGAAGTAGAGAATAGGCCTCAGTCATTTGTGGGAGATGTTGAGAGGGGAGTGGAGAGAGAAAATGTTGAGATGGGTGGAGAAGCGGGTGAAGGTGATGAGACTAGAGAGGGAGGGGATGCATATGATCCCACCACCGTTCAAGCCATCGTTTAATCGCTTTCTCAAACCACCCGAACCCAAGCTGTTCTTACTGAACTTGGTCTTGACGTTTCTAAGTCATCCAGTTCTTCTAATGATGAGTCTGCTTCCCATCCAGGAGGTGCCCCTGTCTTTGAACCTGTTATATCTCCCATGGGCACCCCTGAGCACCCAATCGAATAATCAGCAGAAAGCACACCCTCCTTCATGAAACTTACTGACCCACATACTACCTCTCCCGACCAGACTCACCCCGTTCACTCTACTCAGGCCATTCCCCAACCTGGTGGTCTGGTCATTCCTTTTACTTCACCTGCCCAAACAACTACCATTCCTATCATTCGCAATGCCATCATTGCCCCTGACCATGACATTTCAGTTGTCTCTCCATCTCCTGATATATCTGTTGAAACTGGCTCTGTCACTCCTAATTCTTTACTAGATCCTAATCAATATGCCGGATATGGTCCAGGTAGTGGTGAAGAGGAAGATAGTTTAGCTAAGAGTTCGAGTGAAAGAGAGGAGGTGAGAAAAGAAAAGGAGAGTGCTGAGGGACCCCTACACCAAGAAAGTCGGGAAACCACATCCACTATGGGGCCTGACATTGTTGGGCCTCAAATTGAACAAGTCGCGGTGATCCCACCTGTGCAAGTTTCTACCCCACCTAGCTACTACGGTGTCTCTCAACAAGCATCGTCTTTATTGCACAGGGTTATAGGACATTCCCTAGGTCCAACCCATTCGGGTGTCCGACCTATTGAACAAAGAGGACCGCCTCCCTCGTCCTCGACTCCTTTTGATGCACGATTTGACATACCGCGGATTTCCGCATATCTTGACCAACACAGAGTAACAATCGATGCACTGAGCTTGTTGGCTCAACAAGTCTCCTCTACTTCCAGAGGTGGTACCTTTCAAGGTTCCATTCGAGGATTGGATGGAAATCCTGCTGGAGCCAACATCACTGTTGCTCCAGTCGGTAGTACTGCCTATGTGGCTGGTACTTTAACCGGAAATCTTCGTGATTCCGGGTTTGTTACACGTGCAGAACTTCAACAACAAATTCAACAAGCTGTGTCACCAATCCACCAACAACTACAGATGACTAATCAAAAGTTGGATCGCATCGAGCAAGCCTCCAAGGCACAAGCTGAGCAGCTAAACAGAATTGAAACACTCCTTGCTGCTCGTCCTCCAGTTCCATAGTCACAACCACAACCTGATCCTGCTATTATGTCTGCGGATGCTTTAAAGAGCATGCTATACGTTAGACTTCTTGAGCAAAGGCCAGAATCTACACATGATCAAGACCTTCTGACTACTCTTCGCAACGAACAGCGTCCATCTGGAATCTCCATGGATGACTTTCAAGAGTTTCATGAAGATGTAAACAACAAGATAGATGGGATCACCAGAGATTTCTATACTTCACTCTCAAAGGTTACTGACCGGCTGACAATACTTGAACAAACCTGTCAGGCTCAGGCTCAAGGAAACAAAAGGAGGCGGGATGATCAAGATCCTGATGATCAACCCGAGGGGGAGAAAAGAAGAAGAGTTTATATGACTTCTCCCTCTGCGGCAGCAAATGTACCAGTTGTACCTGTTCCCCGTCTCAGTTCATACTTATCTGCAGGTACAAGTTCAGCTGGGTCTGGAAGTCAACAACAACAACAACAGAAAAATGCACAACAATTGGCCGATGAAGTTTATGAACAACAACAAAAGGAAAATGCTGACAAACAAATTGTACTTTACGTACCTCAGCAACAATCTGAACAGAGGCCAATTGATCTTGAAGAAGGTGAAATACCTTACGAGCAGTCCCATGCCGAGATGTTTGAATGGTCTAGCTACTCAGAGGAAGAATTGGAGGATTTATATGAGTCCATACACACATCACCTGCAAGGCATATGGGAGAAAGCAGTTCTGCTCAACCAGAGGAGAAACCTGAGGATCCTGAAATTCGAGATATGTTTAGAGATATTGATGAATACATCAGGGTTGCTACACGTCCAGCATCACCTAGAGTTGTTGACAGATTCTATAATATCCCCAGTGAAAGGGAGCTTGCACTCAGAAAGAAAGAAATGTTAGCAATTTCTAGGAGAAAGCCTAAAAAGAAGAAACCAACCTTTGACGTGTCCACGGTTCTCAGTGGATTAAACTTTGAAGTTCATCAACAATTCCCTCCTCCTTCTGGTCAATTTCAAGAATCAGCTGCTGATATTTTGGAGAGAAACAGACAAACAAAAGCAGCTGAAAAATTCAGAAGAGAATCAGAATGGCCTTGCCACAGAGATTCACAGTGCCACCTGCTTACTAGAAGTGCTGGAAACATGTTTACTAGAAGTGCTGGGCAACAACCTATATGGAAACCATATTTTGTCAATGCTGCAAATCTTGAAGAAAGAATACCAGAAATATACAGCAGTGAACTGATAGAGGTTATTTCACCCGAGCTGAGGAGCATGGATGACAAGCAAAGAAGAAGATATGATCACATCCTTACTCGTTCCAATACTAAACCTGAAGATATCAAATCAGAATTTCCAATAGTTGAAATCCTCAGTGTCTATACCGAAACCAACTTCAACATAAAATACGCTATTTTCCATGTCAGAAAAGCCAACAACCTATCATACTTCCTCACAGAAGCAGATCTGAGGTTTGTTAATATTGAAGACATCAGCTTTATATTTGCCACTCTGTCTCAGAAAAGAGGAAAATGGCCTGATGAAGAATTTGGAAGAGTTGCGTTAATGAGGTATATGAGGAATCTTATGGAATATTTTGACGAACATGATATTCAGCTTGGAGCTGAAAACAACTATCGGAAAGTCAATCTTCTTAAGTCTAATCAAAGACATCCAGATCTTGAAGAGCTTGAAGAGTTGACAGTTATCTATGATGGTCATACAAACTTCAAAGGTGATCGAGGGGTCGTCTCAAAGAATACAAAAGGCGATAAGATCTTCATCAGACTGGATGAACTCATGGCGTATTCAGACGGCACTTTGAAAATTCTCCATCACAAGATACATCAGAAAATATGGAATAACCGCTCAGCATTCACTAATGAAGAACATGCTCAAGCCTATCATGCTATAGAAAGGATAAGAATGACACTGGATAGCAGAAGGCAAATACGCAAATGGCAAGTGGCATTCGGCATTCGCAAAAAATCGGTGTATGAATAGTTTTATGTGTTTATTTGTTGTGAATGATTACACTCCTCACTTAGGAGGAGATTGTTAGAAATATTAAAGTGAGGGGTGTAATATGTAATTACTCAAAGTTGGGGAAATGCTATATAAAGGCATTTCCCCCCACATTATCAATTAAGCTTTGCATTATTCATCTCTTGTGTTTTGTGTTTCCTCTCTACCTCTCGGCTCTCTCACTTAACCGAACATACACACAAACACACACTAACCATCAGTTAATCCAGTTCTCCAAGTTTAGATAATATAATAAAATTAGAAAGACCAGACTTATTTTCAGGGTTGGCGGAAAACAGTTTATCTAGCAAAACAAGTGGGAGCACTAGTTAGTGCATACTCATTTTTAGTTCATAGTAATGTTGTGTTTTCAAGAAGTGATCCGTGATAAGTCCACTTGAGCCAACATAGTAATACAGATAGACGCGGTGAATTGAGACAGTGGACCAGTATTAATTTGGTACTATATTCCAAGAGGGTGAATATGGAGAGTACATTATTAATCCCACTACACTTCACTGATTTTGTATGTTTTGGTAATTTCTATGAATAAAAAGGGTTGTTATTCCAAAATCTTGTCCGTGACTACCTATCTTGGTGGGAACCTCGATTAGGGAGATAATAACATCATTGTAATCCTTGGTGGAGATTGATAGTGATTGAAGATAGCTACCAGGAGTGTAGGCCAAGGATATACGGGTATTCACCAGGGGTGTGGATATCGGATAGTGACATCGCGAAGAATACCGCGTGGTTAACGAGTCAAAGGTATTCGTCACATAGGTTGTCCTCAAGCCTAAGATATTTGGTTTGGGATGCGTGGACTTCTGGCATTTGGGTCGCATCTAACGCTACGCCGTAACTGGGTAGCAATAACGGGCGTATCTGGTGTCAACGGAAAGCATGTTGCCAAATGCAAGTATGCGAGAGGCATTATGCACCTCCTTTTTAAGAGAGATGTTTCCGGGCCCCTTGACTGATGTAGACTGTAGAAGTGCATGGCCATGCCCAAACGAACTGATTTGTTCTTTGTCGTTTATCACTCAGTCGAAATCGGATAGTCGAGAAATGACTCAGAGTGTTCAGAGTTGACTCACACCATACTCACACTCATAATCGAAACATCGTGATGCAGAGGGAAAAGCCTAAAGTATACCCGATCATAAGACAGGGAGTTCTTATAAAGCTATATTATAAAACAGTAAGTTTTATAAATTATGAAACAGTTTGTTTTATAAGGATTTAGTTATATCACTTCGGTATAAGAGTTCTTATTGCTTGGTTAACCTAAGGACTTGCAGTTCAGTGTCTGTTAGCTGAGTCTTTATTGTATATCTCGGTTAATAGCTTTTCTATGTAATATTTTCTTAAAGTCAAAGGCAGAACATGTGTTGTTCTCATTATGCCTTAGATCTTTCTTTGTAAAAGTACTTAGCACTTTTTGTATCTGCAAAGAAACAAAAAGGATAGATCTTTATCCCCTGGAAAAAGGAGAAAGATACTCTTGAAAAGAAGATCTCGAAGATATGATGTTAAGTATGGCTGGCAACTCCATACTTGGTAAAGTCAAATCTTCAGAAAGCATGGTGTTGATTAAAGCACAAGCATGAAAGGAGAAGTTTACGTTTCCAAGATATAAAGGTAGTAGTTTAATAATATAATAATAGATAGTGGGTATACTCATTACTGAAAAGTATGTTCACTTTACACACTTTGTGTATAAAGTTAACTTACTTTTCACCCACTAACTTTATGTATTATAATATTATTAAACCGAGTACCTTTGTCTCCTTCTCTCTTCATCAACCCGGACACACCTTGCTTATATATACTCATGCATGGAAACATGCTAAGTATGCGTTGAAGAAGCACTGAAATCTCAAAAGTTGAGAATTAGAAGAGTTAGCATTTTACTTTCAGTGTAACAAACTTGTTCATGTGTTGAACATCTTAGACATTAGTTGTTTAAGATTAGCATTGTCTATGTGTTAGACAAATCTAGTTGCCACCTTTTATTGAACTTAGATTTTCCGCATCTAGTTCATGTAATTCTTGATTTACATCAATAAGAATTATATAAAAGTAAACTGTGTGTCTCTTAAATTTTTATTTGCTAAAGTTTGTATTCAACCCCCCCTTCTACAAACATTTGTTATTGTAGTATCCATTCGGGACCAACAACTGGTATCAGAGCAGGCTAGATAATCCATATCTAAGATCTGTTTTGCTTACTCTTCAACTGCTTCTACCCCACACTACAAAATGGCCACTTCTGTTGCTACCACTAATGGTTCTTCTAACAATGGTTCACTCACAAGGTGTCCTATATTTGATGGAGAGAACTTCTCTCTCTGGAAGAGTAGAGTTCTTCTCTATATGTCAAGCCTTGATGATATGATGCTTAAAACTGTTACTGAAGGTCCTCATGTTCCTTCCTCAACTATTCGAGTAACTGAAGCAACTGATGAAGCTCCTGCTGTTGAAAGACTGATTATAAAACCTATAAATCAGTGGTCTGATGAAGACAAAAGGCTTGTTAATCTTGATGTTTAGTCTCTGCACTACCAAATGATGTCTATCATCAAGTTCTTAACTGTAAATCTGCAAAAGAGATGCTAGACACTTTGACTGTTGCATATGAAGGCACTGAAAAAGTGCAGGAGAACAAGAAACTCCTTCTGGTTAGAGAATATGAGTTCTTCTTTGCTCATAAAGGTGAAAGTCTCACTCAGACTTACACCAGGTTCAACTGCCTTATTAATAACTTAAGAAGGGCAGATGTTCACAAAAGCAATAAGGAACTTGTAAACAAGTTTCTAGACTCTCTCCCAGAATCTTGGGATCATTTTATCACTGTGCTTAAACATGGTGAGAAAATCAAGGGTCTTTCACTAGTTGGTTTATATGGAAATCTTATGAATCATGAACAATCAGTGAAACAAAGGAAGATCTCTACCAAGGATATGAAGGAGGTTGCAAAAGCTCCATCTACTGCCCTTATGTCTAAGGATACAAGATCTAGGAGTTTTGCTGCAGTTATGGATGAGTCCAGTAATTAGGAGAAAGAGGAGGAATCTTCTGATGAAGAGCAAGTGGCTGATGGGGATGAAGTTCTGGAGAACATGGATAGCATTGAAGCTGCTGTTGAGTAGGCTGCCATGTTGGTTAAAAGGTTCAAACCTTTCTTAAAAAGAAAGGGTGTCAAGAGGTTTGAAAGGAAACCCTTCAAAGGAGAAAGAGCCTTGTCAAAACCAAAGGCTTCTGAAGGTTGTTTCTCTTGTGGCAAGACTGGTCACTATGCCAGTAAATGTAAGTCCAAAGGAAACACAGGCTTCAAGGGTTCCTCATGCTCAGACAACAAGATTGATTATGAAGCCAAGTATAAGAAACTTCTTGCTGCTGTCCTTGACAAGAAAAAGAAGAAAGCTCAGAACAGGGTGCTAGTTGCTGAAGAAGAAGATTGGGCTGAGGAAGATCTCTCAAGTGATGAAGATGAGGTCCTCACAGCTCAGTTCAGTTTGATGGCCAACACAGCAAGTACAAGTTCCTTTGATGAGGATATGAAGAAAGCTGCTAAAGCTTGTACTTCTCCTGACTGAGATCCTTCTTCTATGTATCAGGTTGGAAAATTTATTAACTATGAAGATAATGAAAAGAACACTATGTTTGATTATCTGTGTGTTGAGTTTCAGTCAAATATTCAAAGAGAAAAGAAGCTAAAATTAGAAATAGAATCACTAAAAGAGAGATTAAGTCTTAAAGATGAGGAACTTAAACAAATGACAAAACTGGAAGATGATTTAGCTAATCAAAAGATACTTAATCAGATCTTGGTAAAAGAAACCAATGAAGCAACAATAAAGTTTAATGACCTTCAAAAAGTAGTTAGATCTTGGTGTGTTTCTGCTGAGAAGACCACTCAGTGTGTCAATGAGCAGATTCCAAAACAAGTTCAAGCTATTATTGGTAGAAATTATTCCCAAGCTGCTAACTGTGTTGATTTTAGCAAGAACATAAATATCTTAGAAAAGGCTGATATTTTACCTCTTACTTTTCAAAAGATCGTAAAAGGAAAAAGTATTATCACTAACAGATTTGTCAAAAGTAAAAATACTCAGCTGAAAGACTCAACCTCTTCAAAAGTTGGTTCAAGTTCTATTGTCTTAACAGAAAGCAAAAGCCCTGAAAATTTAAGTGTAAAGGAAGTAAGTAAAGGAATGGAATCATTTGTTGATACCAAAGAGACATTCTGTTGTCAAACCTTGAAAACTGATACATTAAATTTAGGAACTCAGCTAACTGAAAATTCTTTAGCTAATGATGTTACATCAGCTGATCGAAGAGTAGATGATAACTACTCAGCTGATAGCCTGTCAGCTGATCATGGATCCTCTTCTGTTTGTTTAGCTGATCAAACATCACTTCAAACTCTTTTAATAGGAGAAACTAAAGGAAAAGGACATTTTGTTTACAAAGAGTCTAAGTTTGCCACACCTAAAGATGATCAAAAACTCATTTTAACTAATGGTCAACCTAAGGTGACTGTAAACAAAGACCTTATTAGTTTACAGAATCAGCTGCAACAGCTGAATGGTGAAATCTGTCAGCTGATGACCCATAGTCATCAGAAAACAGTTAAGACATCTCTTAGTCAATTACCAAAACATGTTAAAAGCTCCAAAAATAAAAAATGTTATAAATGTGGGAGCCAAGAACATAAGGCAGGTAATTGTTCTCTAGAAGGTAACTCAAGATAGCGGACTGATTATGATAACACGGCTGTTTCTCTCATTCATAAACAACCTAATATAAAGTGGATGGCTAGGTGCAATCCACAGGGGTCCACTTATATGTGGATGCCCAAATGTCACTAACCTTCTTTCAATCACATCTATGCAGGGTCTGAACACATGGTATCTTGACAGTGAATGTTCAAGGACCATGACAGGTTGTAAAGCTTTGCTTAGTAACTACAAGAAGGAAAAAGGTCCAAGAGTAACCTTTGGTGATAACAATTGTGGGCAAACAAAAGGCTACGGAGAACTTCATAATGGGAACCTAACCTTATCCAAGGTATCATATGTTAAAGGACTTAAGTATAATCTCATCAGCATAAGTCAGTTATGTGATGGTGATCATAAAGTCCTCTTTACAAAGACAGGTGGTTCCATTTTAGATCAAGAAGGTAAAACAATAATTTGTGCAAAGAGAACCAAGGATGTATATACTCTTGATATGTCCTCTGGTGATCCATCCAAGTTAACCTGTTTGTATACCAAATCTGTAACTGACACAAACTGGTTATGGCACAAAAGGCTTTCCCATTGAAACTTCAAAAACATTAACAAGTTAAGCAAGGGTGAACTAGTGTCAGGACTACCTTCACTGACGTATGTTAAGCCTAAACCTTGCTCTGCCTGTGAGAAGGGAAAGCAGCACAAGACTTCGTTTCCATCTAAGCAAGCCTTCTCCATTACTGAACCTTTCTACATGTTGTACATGGATCTATTTGGTCATGTTGCTACTGCTAGTATTGGTGGAAGTAAGTATTCATTGGTGATGGTTAATGAATTCTCAAGATACACCTGGGTCATCTTCCTAAAAGAAAATAGTGAGGCTGCTGAACAGATTATAAGCTTTATTAGAAAGATGGAAGTACTCAATGGCAATCTGGTAAGGATGCTTAGAAGTGATCATGGAACTGAATTTAGAAATCAAACTCTTAAAGGTTTCTGTGATGAGAAAGGAATATCTCAAAACTTCTCTGCTCCAAGAACTCCACAACAGAACGGTGTAGCTGAAAGAAGAAACAGAACTTTGATTGAAGCTATAAGAACCATGCTGTGTGAGAGTGGGTTAGGATTCAACTTCTGGGCTGAAGCTGTCAGCTGTGCATGTTTTACTCAGAACAGATCCCTTATAATAAAAAGGCACAACAAGACTCCTTATGAAGTGCTCAAGGGAAGGAAGCCCAACATCAGCTTTCTACACATCTTTGGGTGTCAGTGTTTCATTCTGAACCAGAAAGATCAATTGCAAAAATTTGCACCAAAAGCTGATGAAGGTGTGTTCATTGGATATTCTGTGATTTCCAAAGCTTACAGAATCTACAACCTCAGAACAAAGGTCATAGAAGAATCAATCAATGTAAGTTTTAATGAAAATGACTTTGTTGCTTCCTGTTCTACTAATCCATCTACAGGTAAGGAATTTAATGATTTGCTGCGTACTGAAGACAACACTCCAGTATCAGCTGATCCACTCCCATCAGCTGATCCAATCTCATCAGCTGACATAGATGACTTAGATGAACCTATTCCGAATGTACAAAACACCTCTGCACATCCTATCCTGAATCAACCCACACTTTTACTGAATGATGAGAATCATGATTCAACATCAATGGACTCTAATTCCATATCAAACTTTCCCTCATCAGGAGAAGTCCCATCAGATTGTAACCAAGAAATTTTGTCAGCTGATCAACCAGAAGTCTCATCAGCTGATCCAAACCAAAGAACTTCAACTCCCATAATCTGAAACAATTCAAACTCCCGCAAAATCCAAAATGCCTACAAAGACCTCAGAAATCATCCAATTGATCAGGTCATAGGTAACATAGAAGCACCTGTACTAACAAGATCAAAAGCTTGTAATTTATGTTTATACACAGGTTTTTTTTTTCTATGATTGAACCAAAGAAGGTAGATGAAGCTCTAAGTGATCCTCACTGGATAAATTCCATGCAAGAAGAATTGGCTGAATTCACTAGGAACAATGTATGGACTTTGGTGCCAAGACCAAAGGACAAATCCATCATTGGTACTAAGTGGGTGTTCAGAAACAAGATGGATGAACAAGGGCTGATCATCAGAAACAAGGCAAGATTAGTTGCTCAGGGATATTGTCAAGAATAAGGTATTGATTATGAAGAAACCTTTGCCCCTGTTGCAAGACTTGAAGTAATAAGACTGTTTCTAGCTTATGCTGCCTTCAAAGACTTCAAAGTATTCCAAATGGATGTTAAGAGTGCTTTCCTCAATGGTGAATTGAAGGAAGATGTGTATGTCAAACAACCTCCAGGTTTTGAGGATGCAAGCAAACCAGATCATGTATACTTCTTGAACAAAGCTTTGTATGGTCTGAAGCAAGCCCCAAGAGCCTGGTATGATACCCTCTCTTCTTTTCTAACCACTAAAGGATTTACTAGAGGAAGCATAGATAGCACTTTGTTTATAAGGAAATTCAAGGGTGATGTGATTCTTGTACAGATTTATGTAGATGATATAATATTTGGGTCTACAAATGTTGATATTTGCAAAAAGTTTTCCAAACTCATGTCTGATAACTATCAAATGAGTATGATGGGTGAATTAAACTATTTTCTAGGTCTTCAAATTAAACAAGAGGTTGATGGAATTTTCATTCATCAAACAAAGTATGTAAATGACTTACTTAATAAATTTGAGTTTGAAAATTGTTCTTCAATGAAAACACCCATGTCCACTACCTTAAAGCTTGGAAAGGACACTGATGGTAAATCAGTGAACATTACAGCTTATAGAGGTATGATAGTGTCTCTTTTACACCTAACCGCTAGTAGACCAGATATTATGTTTTCTACATGTCTTTGTGCTAGATACCAAGCAGATCCCAAAGAATCTCACTTAGCTGCAGTTAAAAGAATTTTCAGGTATCTCAAAAGAACTCCTAATCTAGGTCTTTGGTACCCCAAAGACTCTGATTTTGAGTTAGTTGGATACACTGATTATGACTAGACAGAAAGAGTACATCCAGGGGTTGTCAATTATTAGGTGGAAGATTAGTCAGCTGGTCAAGCTAGAAACAGAACTCGGTTTCAACCTCTACAGCTGAGGCAGAATACATTGCTGCTGGAAGCTGCTGTGCTCAATTGCTATGGCTGCAAAATCAACTACTGGATTATGACTTACAGTTTGAAAACTCCCCAATTCTGTGTGACAACACAAGTGCTATATCTATATCTAATAATCCTGTTTTGCATTCAATAACTAAGCATACTGAAATCAGACATCATTTTCTTAGAGATAATGTGCAGAAAAAGAAAGTTTCAATGCATTATATCAACACTGATGTTCAATTAGCTGACATTTTTACAAAACCTTTGGATGAGTCTCGGTTCAACTTCCTAATATCCAAACTTGGCATGTTAAATTTGTAATATATTCTCTTCTTAGGTAGTTAATTGTGTGTGAGAAAATAATTTTATTTGTGTGTGAAATGAAGTACTTATCTAAGCTTCTACATATTTTACTTATGGTAGATCAGCTAATAGAATTATGTCAACTGACGAACATCAGCTGACACTATACCTCAGCTGATAAACCATCAGCTAAGACTTAGAAGCTCAGCTAAGTGCATTCATTAGCTGACACTTATTTTATCTCAACATGGATCAGCTGACACTCTCGTTTGTCAGCTGATGTTTCTCAAAAGTCAAAAATATTGTGTCCCCACACTTATTTTAGTAATTTCTCATTTGTATTTATTGTGTTACTAGGTTATTTAATTTAGTTTATTTGTCCGTTTATTGTCTGTGTATTTAATATATATTCCGTCTATTACCTTTTTGCAGAAGTGACAGTTACTTTTTGCAAAATATTTCTGTGACAGTTTAGGTTTCCAAGGAAGATTTAAAGGTGTTTTCGAGCGGTTATTCATTTCTTAAGCTTTCAAAATTCCCAAACACTCTTTCTCTCTCAAACTTTCAAACCCTAAACTCTCGTTGCTCAAACTGCCTTCACTCTGTAATCATGGTGATCTTCAACCCTGCAACTTCTCCAAACGCCATTGCTGGTGAAAATGTCACACCCAACTCTGAAATGACAATACGCCCAAACAACTTTCTCATAAACACTGACATTCCCGCGAGCAAAGCAAACCAGGGATACGAACCTATGGTGGCTTTCATAACAGCTCATCCCCTGTTCGCATGTCTATCTGCTCATCCTCTGTTCATCTTTCCAAACATTGTTGGTGAGATGTGGTACACTGCAAGGTACCATGCTAATCAAGACTTAATTACTTGCACCTGCCTCAATGGTACCATCAACATAAACATCACTACTGATTCTCTTAGACAAGCGATCTCCATACCCCATATGTCCCTATTTCAACCTTTTGCTACAATGGATCAAGTTCTAGAGGTTTTGCCCCTGATTGGCTACCAAGGTGTTGTTTCCCATGGCCAGTATAAACTGTCTGCTCTAGGACACCCATGGAAGTATTTGGCCAGTGTAATCATTCGATGTTTTGGTCACAAGTCTGGCAGCCATGACCAAATGAATCAGTCTGAATTGATGATTCTTCATGCTCTGGTCACAGGGAGGAATATTGACTTCACACAAGTCATATTCTCTGAAATGGTGGATAAGATCACTCTGGGCACATCAAAGAAATCAACCAGAACCCTAGTTCCTTACATCAGGTATCTAAGTTTAATTGCACTTAGAGATGTTCAGTGGGAACACTATGTTGGGTTAGCTTCCCACTTGCACATAATGACCATCCCTCAAATGGGTCAGAAAACTTTCCATTTGATAAGGGAATTTCAAAGTCCTGCTATAACTGCTCAGATGCAAGAATTGATAGATGTTGCTGCTGAGGAGAATGAAAATGAAGAGGAAGTTGTTGCTGAGAATATTGAGGGGCAAATGGCTGATGATTCTGAGTCTCCTGATTTAATCACTGATAATTCTGAGGAGTCTATGACTCATGCTCCAGATGAAGCCTTAGTGGAAGAAGAATTGATGTTTAGAGCAGATGTGCTTGATGAACCAGCACAGGATGAGCCTATTAATCCTGATGCTGAGGGTGATAATGACAATGGTGCTGACAGTGGTCAAAATGATCATGATGAGGGAGATAATGACTTTCATGGTGGTGACGCTGGAATTCCTTATGCTGAAAATGTTCAAGATACCACCTCCTCATCTTCTCAAATTGGGATGCCACTCTCACATTTCCCTGTTCCTTCCAGCTCAAGCACTCCACAAGACAAACAAAGTGGTGATGCAGCTGATGGTGATGATGCTGAGGAAGACACAATTTCTGACAATCTCATTCAACTAATTGAGATCAGCAAGACTCAGCACATCGCAGGTATAATCTCTACCACTCTTGAGGATACTCATTTGGTTGACCCCACCAATGAGAACCCATCCTCTCCTCTAATTGTAACACCCCCACAACAGCCAAGCTCTAGTATACTCCCAACAGTCACTAGTTCTACTCCCTTAGCAACCCAAATAGAAACAAGGTCAATAGAGATGGTGCATACTGCACTTATCTCAGAGGAAATGCACACTGCACCTCTGACCTCAACTCCTATTGCTACCTCTTATTTTGAGGGGGAGCTTATGGATGTTGCTTTAACCCAACTGCCAGTAGATGTGTCCTCACAACAGGGCATATCTGTAAAAATGGGATTGCTGCAATCTAGGTCACCCTCCCAACAGGGTGATACCATTGAAAGACAGACCTTCTCCCAAGGTCATACTGTGTCTACAACCCCTATGTGTCAAGCCTATCCCCTAGTAAGTTCACAACAACTTGCTACTGTAATAAGGGATACCCCTTTGAGTGAAACCCTCACTCACACTCACATACTTGCACCTGTTTTTGATTCAATTCTTACACATACTAGTGCACTACCTGTCAATACTAGTGGCATAAACCAGTCATTAGTACAGGGTACAACTTCTGCTCCCAGTGATCTTAGGCCTACAAACCAAGGTCTAAGTGAGGGACCACAATCCATTCCAGTTCTAAGCACAATTTCTCAATCAATTCCAACTCAACCCATTTCCTCTACTTATTCTGAACCCTCACCCCAAATCCTTCAAAGCTTACTTTCTATCTCTCAAATTATGGATAGTCTTCAAGCCTCCTTTACCTCTTTCCAAACTCAAACAGAAACTCAAATCTCTCACCTAATCAATGAGATTGAGTC
Source organism: Pulicaria dysenterica (assembly GCA_947179395.2). NCBI lineage: Eukaryota > Viridiplantae > Streptophyta > Magnoliopsida > Asterales > Asteraceae > Pulicaria > Pulicaria dysenterica. Next base: position 48,281,559 of record OX359293.1, read on the forward strand.
ACTTAAAGCCAACCAATCCAAAACCCAACCCACCCCTGCCCCTGTTGATCTTTCCTCTATTCTTACCAAACTAGATCAACTTCTAAACCAAACCTCTACTCCTATTCTTACACCATCCCCTCCTATACCTGCCCAAACCATTTCTACCTTAAACCATACCATTTCCAATCTCCTTTCCCAACTTAAAACCCTTAGACCCTCACCCCCTGATATCTCCATTACCATTCCTGAATCTCTTCTAACTGTCCCCACTCTCCTAAAAGACATTGATACTGAGGTCAATAGGTCCAGCTTTTGTGCTAAGATAAGGCACAGTGATACTCTGAGAGAATTCTCCAATCTCACTACAGCTATCAACAGCCTAAAACCTCTTATCTCCACTTCCATTCCCACTGCCTCACCTTCACCCTCAACCATACCACCCTTTAACTCTACACCTATCCCAACTCCTTATTCTTTCACCACTCCTGATGCCCCTGCAAAGCCTGCTGTTTTTCCCTCCTCTGATGATGACAAAAAGGGGGAGAAGTCAGTTAGGACAAAGTCAGTTTTACAAGCAGAGGATGCATCAACCCCTGATGAAATAGGATCAGCTGTTGAGGGGGAGAATAAATCTGAGGGGGAGCAACCTGCTCAAGAAGAGCAGAGGCCAAAGAGAAGGCTAAAGCAAATGGCTAGAAGGACAAAGAAATCAAAGCAAGGTGAATCCTGTGCTCCAATTGAACTACCATCTGAGGATTCTGATGATGATGATGAAGATGAAATGCCTCTGTCCTCTATGTTCAACATAAACAAGCAAAGCTCCTCCACTACAGCTCCACCTATCCAAGCTTCCTCTCCAGTTCAATCAAGTCAACTGACTCCCAGCAGTTCATCAAGAAGAAGAGAGTCTCAGAGAGCTCAGTGAGTTAGCTACTGCACTTGGTACTTCCATAGAAGAAGTTTTGAAAACCAAGGAAAGACATCAGGACTTCACTTCTCCTGAAGATCTTGCTGCAATTATTGGTGCTAATGATGATGAGTTAAGAGAGCTACAAGAAGAAGAGCTGATTATGATGACCTCTCAATCACATCAAGTACTGGATACACCACAGTAAGATGACCCTTCTACCAGGAAAGATCCTAAAAGAGGAAAGACTCACAAGGAAGCCATTCAAGCTCTGCTGAACTTCAACTTTGGAGGATTAGCTCAGCAAACTGAAAGGCAAGCCAAGGAGTTCAGAGACAACAAAGAAAACTTGGTAAATAGAAGATGTGCAGACATCATCTCAAGGGTTACTCCTTACAAAGGTACCGATGAGGGTCCTTATCTCAGAGTGATGAGAAGAGATGAAAGAAAGACTTATGAAGATACCTATCTTCAACATTGCAAACTTCTCTCCTTCTTTGAAATGATAGAGATCCTGTACCATCTCCTCAAGTCTAAAAGTGAAATTGTTCAAAGGTTCATGCCAAAATTTGAATACTGGATTCGGATGTCAATCTGCAATAGGCTCTTCACACATGATCAGTTCATTGAACACATTAATCTGATTGAAGATGCTTTCAAAAAGAATTCAAAAGCTTTTGTCACCATTGAACAGATCATTGTCAATCCTGACTATCCTTTTCTTTCTGCTTATGAAAGTCTCAACACTGCTCTACCCTCCAACATTGAGCCAGAAATGTTTAAGTACATAACTGAGCCTGAAAAAGGGATGTTCTTCAGGAACAGAGCTGGTGATTGGAGATTCCTAAGAGAAGCTGACATAGGAAGAGCGCCAAGAGCTTTAATTTTTCAAGCTGTAAGACTGGCAAGAGGACAGACAGGAAGTCAACACTTTGAAAGTCTGATGGAGACTAGAGCTAATGAACTAATTGCAACTATTCCAGTTGAAGATCGTCTAGACATCAAAGAAGAACCTTGGTGGGAATGAAGACCACACTTCATAACTAGATTAGATGTAATTTCAATTCCTAGAATAGTTCAACTTCTGTACTTAGTTTAACTCATAGTTAGATTGCTCTGTACAAACTCTGATGTAAATAATTTGTTCTGTAATCAAGCTTGAAACTTTGATCATGGACTACTTAGCTAAAATGCTAGTATAGATGACTCTTAGTATATAGCTCACATAGTGTAAATATAGAAAAGATCAAAAATCCTAAAAACAGAAAAAGGATAGAAAAGATACCACAAAAACAGAACAATGGTACTTCATAAATGAAAAGATTCCCAAAAACAGAACATCAGGGAACATACTTAAAAGAGTTACCAAAAACAGATAGCTAGGTAACCAAATTGCACTTAAAAGTTTTATCTTTACAAATTCGAGTCAAACTGATTCTTCTTAAACAGATAAGGTTTTGTCATCATTAAATAGGGGGAGATTGTTGGGGAGATAGCAATATCAAACCTAAATCAAACCTATCTATTAAGTAAAATAGGATTTGATGTTAACAAAACCATATATTCAGTTTTGGACTTAGATTGATGAAAAACATGTGTTGTTTTTCTATCTGAGACTTAAAGAATTTCTAAGTAAGAAATGTCAGCTGACGAATCATAGTGTCAGCTGAACACTGAGTATCGGCCAAAGGACCAACTTCAGAAAGATCAGCTGAGAAGAAAAGATCAGTCAAAGAGCATCAGCTGAGGAATCACACTGGATCAGCTGATGGCCTAGAACCATCAGCTGATGAAGATTTCAAGATCAGCTGAGCAGTCAAGGATCAGCTGACACAATCACAGTTATCAGCTGATGCCTCCCATTTGTCAGATAAGGTATTTATTACTTATCCAATCTTTTCCTCATAAGCTGACACTACTTAAAATGACTAGCTGAGCCCTTGGGAACAGCTGACAGTTTAGTTTAATCAGTTTATTAGCTATACTTTGATTTGTATTGTTAGCTGAGCATCTCGATCAGCTGAGCAAATCTAGTCAGCTTAGTCTTTCACTTTTATCCTTAGCTGAGCAAAATTACAATTGCAGTTCAGTGTCCGTTAGCTGAGTCTTTATTGTATATCTCGGTTAATAGCTTTTCTATGTAATATTTTCTTAAAGTCAAAGGCAGAACATGTGTTGTTCTCATTATGCCTTAGATCTTTCTTTGTAAAAGTACTTAGCACTTTTTGTATCTGCAAAGAAACAAAAAGGATAGATCTTTATCCCCTGGAAAAGGAGAAAGATACTCTTGAAAAGAAGATCTCGAAGATATGATGTTAAGTATGGCTGGCAACTCCATACTTGGTAAAGTCAAATCTTCAGAAAGCATGGTGTTGATTAAAGCACAAGCATGAAAGGAGAAGTTTACGTTTCCAAGATATAAAGGTAGTAGTTTAATAATATAATAATAGATAGTGGGTATACTCATTACTGAAAAGTATGTTCACTTTACACACTTTGTGTATAAAGTTAACTTACTTTTCACCCACTAACTTTATGTATTATAATATTATTAAACTGAGTACCTTTGTCTCCTTCTCTCTTCATCAACCCGGACACACCTTGCTTATATATACTCATGCATGGAAACATGCTAAGTATGCGTTGAAGAAGCACTGAAATCTCAAAAGTTGAGAATTAGAAGAGTTAGCATTTTACTTCCAGTGTAACAAACTTGTTCATGTGTTGAACATCTTAGACATTAGTGGTTTAAGATTAGCATTGTCTCTGTGTTAGACAAATCTAGTTGCCACCTTTTATTGAACTTAGATTTTCCGCATCTAGTTCATGTAATTCTTGATTTACATCAATAAGAATTATATAAAAGTAAACTGTGTGTCTCTTAAATTTTTATTTGCTAAAGTTTGTATTCAACCCCCCCTTTTACAAACATTTGTTGTTGTAGTATTCATTCGGGACCAACAAAATATATATATATATATATATATATATATATATATATATATATATATATATATATATATATATATATATATATATATATATATATATATATATATATGTATTTTATATTAATAATAAATGGTTTAAATAAAATTGCCTAATTAAGATAACTAGAAAGTTATCTATAAATAGGGGTTTAAACCTTTACAATTAGGGTTAATCACTTTTAACAAAACAAAAGGAAAACACACATACTCTCTCTCTCTCCCTTGGTGATCGACGACCGAACCCCCCTCTCTAAGGGGGTTATCGATTTTGGTGATTCAAGGCAACAAGAAAGATCAAGAACTTTCAAGTGTGAATCAAGCATTTCTAGCAGCCTCTTGGTGTACCTCATTATGGGTGGACTATGTTTGAGCAGTTCGGAATAATCCTCATCTAAATATATTCTTGATGGATATAGAGAAATCGATGGACATATGGGTTGATACACATATATCGATCCAGTATTGTGTATTGGATTGATTGGATGCTTTGTTCTATGTTTAATCCAATATTGTTTGTTATGGTTGTATATTTTCGATAATGGCTATATGGGGAGACACACATGTTTTTCGAAATCCATATACATGGCATACACACTTGTGATAAGCCGAGATCATTAATCCTTTAGGGTTTTAGAATTAAGTCTGTTATTCTCTTTCCGCTTTATGAATAATAACTGTATTATATTTTGTTCAATTCTGAGTTGGTTCAAACCAGTTTGGTTATGAATTATGATAACTCAAGTATGAATTGTGACCATTAAAACCCAACAATTATAAAGCAATAAATATGATGACAAATCAAAGAAACAAATAAATAATTAACTAAGGAGTTACTAGTGTCACATTTTTTACTTTAAATTAACATACTAATTTTTTCTTCAAAAGTATTACAATACAAAAATTTAAAATACTTAGGGGCCGTTTGGTTCGCCGGAATTGTCCGGATTTGCCCGGAATTGAAATTGGAGATTCCAAATCCTAACTCGTGTTTGGTTCAAGGAATTATAGGAATTGGAATTTGAATTCCTCCCAATTCCCATGTTTAAGGAATTGTAATTCCATCATTAAACCTATGGAATTTAAGACAATCCTCGGGAATTCGAATTATACGCATACTATATGCTATTATGCTTCACGACTGCCGACACTTCCAAATACTACCACCGTCACCGCTGCCGCCGCCGACCACCAACCGCCGCCACCACCACCGTCACCCCGCCGCCGACCACCAACCGCCGCCGCCGCCGCCAACCACCAACCGCCACCGCAACCGCACCACCGTCACCACCGCCGCCGCCGCCGCCGACGACCATCACCAACCGCCACGGACCACCACCAACCTCCACCGACCACCACCAACCGCCACCACACCACCGCCGCCGACCACCATCAACCTCCACCACCGTCGCCGACCATCACTAACCGCCACCGCCACCTCTGCCGACCACCACCAACCGCAACCGCCACCGCCGCCGCCGACCACCACCACCGCCACCACCGTTACCGCCGTCGCCGACCACCACCAACCGCCACCGCCACCGCACCACCACCGTCACTGACCACCACCAACCACCAACCGCCACCACCAGTACCACCGCCACCGACCACCACCAACCGCCACTGCACCACCGCCGCCGACCACCACCAATCGCCACCACCATCACCACCGCCACCAACCACCACCAACCGCCACCGCTACCGCACCACCGCCGACCACCAACCCCACCACCATCACCACCGTCACTGATCATCACCAAACTCCACTGCCACTACCGTCACTTCCGCCGCCAACCACTACCTACCGCCACCACCGTTCCACCGCCACCACTGTTACCACCTCCGCTAACCACCACCAACTACCACCGCCGCCACCGTCACCACCATAAGGTATATGGTATGATGGGTGGGTAGGTAGGGGTAGGGTGGGGCGGGGTGGGATGGGGTAGTGTGGAGTAGGTAGGTAGGGGGTAAGGTAGGGTTAGGGTATTAGTAGGGTAGGGTGGGGTGGGTGGGGTGGGGTGGGCGGGGGTAAGGTGGGTAGGTAGGTAAGGGGCGATGTAGGGGTAGGTTGGGGTTGGGGTGAGGTAAGGTGGGGTAGGTAGGGGAGGGTGGGGTAGGGGGTAGGGGGTAGGTTGGGGGTGGGTAGGGCATAAGGTTTTTCATTTTTGTTAATTCCATTCCAATTCATTTGCAAACCAAACAAAACTTGAAATTTGGAAATTTTATTCAATTCCCCGAACCAAACACACGAATGAACGGATTCCGTTGGAATCCTTCAATTTCCAATTCCTTAACGAATTCCAATTCCGCCAATTCCATTCCGCGAACCAAACGCCCCCTTAATGTCTAAATAATGTAATTTACTCTATAAAAAAGACAAACTATATTTCTCTTAAATTTTAATTTTTCTTCCAATGTTATCTTACTACACAATAGTTATATGTGAAATCTATTGATTATTTTACTTCATGTCATCTTCTAATATTGATACATGCTTTGGTTTTATGTATAAGAAAATGAGCACTAATATAAAATAAGAGGATATTTAGCATTTGGAAATAGAAGTTTTTCTTAATCGTAAAAAGAAACACCTACTAAATCTAATTTAAATTATTTTTATTTTTATAATAGAACTTTTTTTAAAATTAAAATCTTTTTCATTGTTTCTTAAAAATCCTCATAATAAAACTTGAACTTGAAATCTCACAATAAGTAAAATCCTTAATACCACTATAACAAGTCATAGTTAATTTTTATAATAAAACTTAAACTCACAATGAAATAAGTAACACTTTATAATATTTTCGTTAAAAATTATTTAAAAATAATTAACTTTAGACAACCAACTCAATGTCATTTTGCTAACACGAAAGGAAGCGATATGTGTTAGGGATCCATGAGATGTATGCCACGTGTAGTAATACCACACCAGCTGTCATTGTAAGAAGAGGTTTGTTATAGGTTGACGGCAAAGACGGCGGCAAGCGTGAGGCAGAGATATGATACGACGGTGGGGGTATGTTTCCATGCTCTTCAATCCACAGCTTTTATTATGCAACCCCCTTTTAAGAATATCGGTTATTTCCCTGGCCCCCCCCCCCTCTTAAAATTTTTTTAGCAAAAAAAAAAAAAAAAAAAAAAACACGGAAATTATGTGGGCCCCACCACCTTTCGTCCGTTAGTGTCCGTTTGTAACTATAAAGCAAACCAAACTATCCCTGGTATCCTTCACACCCAAACAGAGCTCCTCTCTCTCTCTCTTCTCTCTCTCTCTCTCATTCGTTCTTGTCTCTTGATTCTGATTTCTTAATCTTTAATCTCATTTTTAGTTTGATTCCTTCGTTGGGTTTCAATCGAACCCAGATTTCGTTTTCGTGGAGAACAGGGTGCAAAAAGAGTGATCGGGAAGTTAAGGAAAATGACAAAGCAGAAAGTGGTGGTTTCAGATGCGAAATCCGGTATCGACATGGCGGTTGTGATGCCAAAGGCGTTATTCACGGCGGAGGTGAAGAAACCGCCGTTGATGCCGGGAGGATACATAACCGTATCCAAGAAAAAGCTCTTACAGAATCTTGAAATCAACGGTGGAACGAGGATTACCGCGTGGGTGGAAGCCATGAGAGCTTCTTCTCCGAACTCTCATCGGAAATCAGGTCTCAATCTTTCGCAAGATCATGTCTCATGGATGGTTAGTAAATCTTTTTTCTTGAAACTTCACTGAAATGAGAGCTTTATTTTGTGGTTTCTGAATAGGATTGTGAATGAAACAGGATCGACATCCTTCTGCCTTGAATGTGTTCGACGAAATTACTAATGCTTCAAAAGGGAAACAAATAGTTATGTTTCTCGACTACGATGGCACACTCTCCCCGATCGTCGACGACCCTGATCGAGCTTACATGTCTGATGCGGTAATTCATCCAACTCTGATCACGATTCATGTACATAATTACATAAATTGATCAACTTTTTAGTTAACAAACTCCCTTTTTCATCTTCAAAAGATGCGAGCAACCGTCAGGAAACTTGCTGGATTCTTTCCTACTGCAATCGTGAGTGGAAGATGTAGAGATAAGGTGTATGATTTTGTCAAATTAGCAGAGCTTTACTACGCTGGAAGCCATGGAATGGATATCAGGGGACCGTCAAAGGGGACCAAGAACAAGAGAGTGAGTCACTTTCACTGTTTCACTCTCACACATTATGCTGCTGACAGTTGAATCTTGTGTAAAAATGATTTATCTTTTATCTTCTTGGTAATTTTTCAGAGTCCTCCAAGTGTTCTTTGCCAACCTGCCAGTGAATATCTACCCATGATTGATGAGGTTTGTATGTTCTTTCTTTAATTTGTTGGTTGTTTTTGAAAGGGAATAATATATCTTTAACGAGAAATAATTTGTACATAACAATTTTTAGCTATATACTTTATTTGTATACTAGATGTAAGCGGTTAATACATATGATATCAGTTTATGATACGTATATTTGTTTAGTATGATCACTTTAGTTATGTACGAATCATCCGGGTCGTTAATAAACCAGAAAGATATTATTAAATTTAAAAAATAATATTAAATGTGTGGAGATAATGATGGTTTCAGGTTTATGGGTTACTGATGGAGAAAACAAAAGCTACACCAGGGGCAAAAGTGGAAAACAATAAGTTTTGTTTGTCTGTGCATTTTAGATGTGTTGATGAAAAGAAATGGAGTGAGTTGGCTGCTCAAGTGAGATCAGTGCTCAAAGATTACCCAAAGCTTCGGTTATCTCAAGGAAGAAAGGTTAGTTTCGTCTTTTCACATTTGATGTTGATAATCATTATTGAATTTAAAATAAAATTTTATTATAAGACAGATATCTCACTATTGTCTTGTTCATATCTAGGTATTAGAGATCCGCCCCACTATTAAATGGGACAAAGGCAAGGCCCTCGAGTTTCTGTTGGAATCACTTGGTACGTCGCCGTTTCTTAGTTTTTGTATATGGGTTACAAGACGCGTGTAGCTAGAAGCATATATAGGTGCTATCACACTAAAATGATTAAATGATAAATTACTAATATACCCTACATTTAAAAGGTGTTGTTACTTGCAAACATGGTAGTTTCTTAGTTATGTACTTCTGTATATGGGTTTAATACGAGTGTATAGAGAAACATCAATATGTGTTACAACAAAAGGGTTAAATGATAGATTACAATACCCTTTATTTAAAAGGTGTGTGAGTATGACAACACTTAAGATAAGTGTTTTTTGTTGCACGAATCGTTTTCTGTTTGTATATACTACTTGTGTTTTAATTTCCTATATATTTTTATTTGAATAAACCTAAAATCTTGTGATTAGGTTATGCAAACTGTACCGACGTGTTTCCTATTTACATTGGAGATGATCGTACCGATGAAGATGCCTTCAAGGTCAGTCTTAGTTTCAACATATTTTAAAAGCGATCTCTTACTTTTAACGATTTTTTTATTAGATACAAGTTCGATGACGTTACCCTAAGTGTGCTTTTGAAGAATATATCATATCCCCATTTTTTATCGCTTTATAATATCAAAATTGGAAATAAGGATATGTACGCACGTAGAAGAGTGCTTTTACATTTATAACAATTTAGACCGGTAAATGAATAAATGATGCAGTGTCTAGCATTCGTGTTATTTAAAAGTGTTTTTGAGTATAGAAACACTATCCAATAGTGGGATTTTGCTTTATTTTGTTATAAAAAAAGATACTTTATAATGAGAGATTGATTGTGTTTTTCTTTTTGGATCAAACTTAGGTACTAAGAGAAAGGGGACAAGGTTTTGGCATTCTTGTGTCCAAAATTCCCAAGGACACAAATGCATCTTATTCTTTACGGGAACCATCCGAGGCAAGTATCATGTTCATGTTCCTTTTTAATTTCTTTTGCTTTTCTACTAGGAATATCTTTTTGTCGTCTACTCTTACCAAAACACAGCCACTGGTTTGCAATTATTAAATACTTTTTTTCTTAACCGTCTTTAAATAAGCATGCTTCCAAAATCCCTATGCCAAGCGGTAATAGTGTCTGGAGTCGTTTATAATCTAAGGTCATGTGTTCGAGTCTCGTAGTGGATCAAAATGGGGTAGCTTTAGAAGTCCATGTGAAAAGAAAATGTGAAAAGAAAAGGCTAACAAAAGTATTTATTGGTTTACAATTATTTGGGTTTTTCGGCTACTCATTTAAGTGATTGACTAGTAGTCGAACCTATCATCCGTGCTGCTAGATGCATCGATTCTTTTAACATATGTTTGTCAATCAATTTCATTTCAAACTTTATGCCTCAAAAGTGTTTTTTTTTCTTATAGAATTTTAAGACCGAATGACTATCCTCTGGTAAAACATATTCGTCTTATTTCTAAATATCGTTTCCATTTTTGCAGGTCATGGATTTTTTGCAACGACTAGTTGAATGGAAACGACATTCATTGCGATTTTAAACAAGCAAGTGGTTAAAGAACAAGGATTTTCTTTCTCAGACTAAGAGGTCGAGTATTATGGTTATTGTGTATGTATATAGGTTTGTAATGAATATAACTATATTTAATCTTGTCCAAAGAAATAGAAGAAAGGACAAGAGGGTTAAAAAAATATGGGTTTCATGGGATTTGTACATCTTGTAACACCCTTTGTAAGGAGGGTACAAAATTTGTATTTGGTAGGGGTATGTAATGAATAGAGAAGGGGTTTCTAACAAGAAAGGTCTCTTTTTACTTGATTTGTGATCTGAGAATTTTGTATATAGATTAAGAAATTTCTCTCATGATGGTATATAAATCATGTCTTCCAAATGTATCATTTGAATGCCTTTTTTTATTTGTTATTATGATCTCTTGGTCATTTGTGAAAATGTGTATTTCATTTCTATTTGGGTAAAGTTGTTCTTCAAGAGACATCATCTTATTCATTTGACTTTGTACAATCTCATTTCACCAACGTAGAATTTGTTTATTTTTGCAAGCAAGTACTATAAAAAAAAATGGGACTTGAACTAGCGATTGTATTAAACCATCGCTTCTAACTAGGGATGGCAATGGGGTCGGGGGTGTCGGGGATCGCTCTTCCCATCCACATCCCCGTTCCCCACCCCAGTCCCCATCCCCACCTTGGAATTGACTTCCATCTCCATCCCCATCCTCGTCGGGTTTCGGGGATCCCCGCGGAAAATCGGGAATTTTCTCCATCTACAAAATCGATTTTTTGAAATAAATATACATCAGAATTTTCATACAAAACTAGAATTACAATTTAACTTAACCCGTTATCAAAATGTAATCAATCAAGTATTTTAATAGTTTCGTTAGATATACAATGTTCTTGATAAAAGACATTATATATTTACTCATTCATTATATAATACACATAACAATATAGATCACATAGATAATTTCTCTAACATATATCTTCATTAAAAAGACGCTTATAATACTTTGATTGACAATTCTACAAAAACTATATTAGTAATTTCATCATATTAGTTTTTTCGTTCTCTATGTTTTATAAATCGTATTCAAACAATAAACAATCTTATTAATATATATATATATATATATATATATATATATATATATATATATATATATATATATATATATATATATATATAATATGATCGAGGTCGGGGAACTGAGGTATCCCCATCCCCGCCCCCATCCCCGTTTCTAAGTTCGGGGAATCCCCGTCCCCGTCCCCATCCCCATCCCCGGTCAACTCGGGGATTCCCCGGTCAAATCGGGGTCGGAGAACGGGTTCCCTATCGGGTACGGGTTTTTTTGCCATCTCTACTTCTAACTCAAGATGACTGGTTGTAATTTTACAGAAGCAGTTTACAGTTGATATTTTTTAGAAGCTTACAAACTTGTTTATGTGTTAAACATCATTAGATATTAGTTGTTTTAAGGATTAGCTAGTCTTTGTGTTAACCTAAACTTCTTGTAATCCTTTGTAATGTGAGGAATTACGTATATTAACACTTGTAATCCTTTATTTACAGCCAAAAAGAATTATATTAAAAAGTATTTGTTTGTGTAATAAGTTTTAAATGCTAAAGTGATTATTCAACCATCCTTTCTATATACATTTCGTTCTTTGAGTACCTAATCTTGGACTAACACAATAACACAGATACGCGCGAGCACACACACACACACACACACACACACACACATATATGTTCGAAAGGAAGAACCCTGACTGACAAAAAATGTTCGAAAGGAAGAGTTACAATCCCCAGACAAAGGGTAAGATAAAAACAATATTATACTACCAATAGGAAGAGTCTCTCCGACCACTTACCCATTTGGTTTATAATATTATTTAAGTACATGTTTTCAACACTCATGCAATCACGTAATGGATCTTCCATACCTTCGGCCAAGGATCTTTATAAATAGACATGCATTCACAACATTCAAGAACACACAAAACAACTAACTTAAATTCAACTCGACGAAATTAGCTGAAAGCTGTTATGTAAAAGAAAAGGTTTAAGAGTTAGCATTAAGTGTAGAATCAAACTTGTCCATGTATTAGACACATTAGTTGCCATCTTTTATTGTATAAGGATTTCCACTTCCTCATACATGTAATTCTTGATTCTTTAATCAATAAAAATTATATAAAGTATTAGATTGTGGTACTTTGGGGGGATGTCAATTGCTTGGAGGAAGATTAGTCAGTTGATCTAGTAAGAAACAAAATTTAGCATCAACTTTCACTACTGAAGCTGAATATTTAGCAGCAAGCAGTTGTTATGCTCAAATTTTGTGGTTACAAAATCAACTCTTAGACTAAAATCTGAAATATGAAGACGCTCCTATCTTATATGATAATACTAGTGCAATAACAATATCAAACAATCTAGTGATGCATAAAAAACAAAACACATAAAGATCAGACACCATTTCTTAAGAGACAATGTGTAAACGAAAAATGTTTTCATGCACTATGTCAACACTGATTTTCAGCAAGTTGATCTATTCACAAAGCCATTGGATAAAGCTAGGTTCAACTTCCTAATATCCCAACAAGGTATGTTAAGTTTAAGTTTACATGTGCAAAAATTTTAGATCAATAAATAACATTTTGGATCAATAAAAAACATACCCCGTTACCGTCATATTTGAACTTATATTCTATTATTCAATAAAATAGAAATGTAAAAATATAAAAGTACTTAACTTTAAGCAATAAAATTCAATTAAATAGCTACCAAACACAAGTCTAAAAATCTACATTAAAAACCCATATTAATCATTTCAACTGTAAATAGCTAAAAAAAATCTCGATGTAAAAATATTAGGAAAAAAATTATTTATTAAAAATAGCATATAAGCAAAAAAGCAAGAACCATATGTTTAAACTAAGTACATAACTCAATTTCCCATCACTTATAATATAAGCAAAAATGTTAAAATGGACCACAATAACATTTAAAGCAAAACCGAAAAATCCCAATATAGTATTACGAAGAGAGTATATTTTTAGAAACTTTCCCAACACTTTAACCCTTCGTAAACAAATCAATCAAAATAGCCTAACATCTACTGCTAGAAATCTAAGATAAAAATAGACAGTTGATATATCCTTCTACTTTTTGTTTCTACTTATCCTCGTACTCATAAGATTAACACAAGTGTCAAAATCAATGAAGAAGATGAGGAAAAATAATTAGTGGAATCCACATGTCATTTTCTGATGAGTAGGAGGATGAATTAGGAGGAAAAAGTAGGAAAACAAATCATTTCTCATAAAAATATAAAACCTGACCTGAAACGAACCTGAAACGAACATGAACTGGGTTAGCATGAACTTGACATGAAATTGAAATGGATAAAATAAAGATGGATATGAACATGACATAAAAAAGATGATGTTTAGATAGAACCTGTTTACCTGATTAACCCGATTTTATTAAATTAAGAGATATTAATTAAATATAAAATTATATAAAAATCTAAATAAAGGTGGTAAGTGTAAAATGTGTTAAAGTTGAACCTAAAATAATACTCAAATTAAATTGAAATCCTTAAAAATCAAAATTAAAATTCCATTTATAAATTTTGTAACTTACTGTTACAGCCGATACACAACCCATAAAATGGGGCGACTTGAGACTCGAACGCGACCCAAAAATCCGATTTTTGAAGTCAATTTTCCGAAAATTTGAATTTTATCTACAGAAAAACGAAACACGACCCAATCTAAACATGAAACACGACCCAATCTAAACATGAATTAAGCTACACGAACCCAACCTAAGACGATATTAACTTGGGTCGAAAATGTGACGACACGAAAATAGTCAACAGGAAAGAGACACAATTGAACACGACTCAAATTGTCATCCTTACTAACACCAGATTGAAATCAAATATTTAAGAAAAAGAAAGGGGTATCTTTTTTTGAAGGAAAAAGAAAAAAAAACAGGGTACCTAATATAGAGATTCTAAACAAGCAGATAACATTTAGTACCTATGAACTTGAATCGGGAAACACTAATTAGGTCAAAAGGGTGGAAGTAATTTCCACGCACCGCGCCAACATACTGCTTGAAAAAGCATGGACTAGGTAATCAAATCATTTATTCATATATAAAACCTTTAAAAAATGAGCATAACGTGTGATTGATACCAATATGATAGAAGTAGAAGAGAGACAAAGGTCGAAAGGATGGTTTTCTGAATCTCAATACTCATATATGCACTTCTCATATTTGACTTGGTCGACAGCTTTAAATTTGGCGGGCAAAGATGTACTTGATCTGGTGCCCTTTTGTCGATAAATCCACCGTAGGCGATGATGGACTTTACAGGAACGCTGTGGTGGTGATCACTTAAGCAGAAGACAACGATATTGGTTGTAGGGCAGATGACTTAGAGAGATGGAACAAGGTTTACTGTTTTGAGATGTGAAGGTTGTAGGTAATGTCAAGGTGGTGACCACATGAGCATATGGCGGCGATGATGATGGTCACCGGTGAGGTTGTGGGGCAGGTGCGAGAGAGAGATAGAGAGAGAGAGAGAGAAAGATCCCATAGTACCCATGTGACCGTGTATATATATATATATATATATAGGGTGTGGTTAAACAAAGAACCTCTCTTAAACATAGAACCTATCTTAAACATAGAACCTAAAGAACCCCCTGGTGATGACACGTGGCACAATGTTTAGGGGCAAAAAAGGAAAAAAAAATCCGGCGCCTACAGCAGCCCCCAAGCAAAACCCCCCAACAAACTAAAAAAAAAACCCCAATTACTTTAAATGATCATAACTCGTTCGTTTTTAAGAATTTTAACAAAAAATTTATACCGTTAGATTCAGTTTTTCGTCCTCTTTCAAACAAGACTGGGCTTGATATATTTCATAAACTTTTTTTTTCAAAATGCAAAATTTGCATTTAGAGTTGTGTTGATATTAAATGCAAAATGCAAAAAATCATGCAGAATGAAGAATGCAAAATGCAAAAAACATACAGAATGCAAAAACATGCAGAATGCAAAATGCAAAAAACATGCAGAATGAAGAATGAAGAATGCAGAAAACAAAAAACATGCAGAATGCAAAAAAAAATGCAGAATGCAGAATGCAAAAAAATGCAGAATGCAGAACGTAAATCCGTATAAACATGCAAAATGCAAAAAACAAAAAACGCAAAATTTCTGATCTGAGACGAACCTTTTGCGACGACTGCAAGGTCATTAGCAACGACTTTGCTTATTTGCGACGATATATTTAACTTGATCGTCGCTAATTTCTGATATGAGACGAACCTTTTGCGACGACATTCAGCTCATTAGCGACCATCTGCCAAAATGCAAAAAAAAAAGGTGTTTTTCCTGTACAGCTGCCAAAATGCAAAAAAAAAAAAAAATTCATTTTCAAATTTTTTTTAGAAAAGTATAGGAAGAGTGATCTTGTTTGAAAGAAGATTAAAAAACTAAAAGAATGGTATAATTTTTTTGATTAAATTCACAAAACTTAAAAAGTTATGGCAATTTAAAGTTTTTGGTGGTTTTTTTTTAAATTCGTGGGTTTTGGGGCGGGGATAATTACATTTTTGCCCTATTCTACCTAAATTAATACATAATAATTACAGTTTTGCCACCGATCAATCTCATCCAGTGATTTTAATGATTCAAAGGTCTAGATTGGTTCTTTAGGTTCTTTGTTTAACACATGGTTCTTTATTGATTCAATTTATATATATATATATATATATATATATGGTCTCTTATAAAATCCATCACAAATATTATTCACATATCAGTGGCATATCATGACATTTGGTCACACTTTTTACGAGTGTGGCTAGTAATTGTCATGTTTTCATGTTTAAGTGTGATTAAAGATATTTACTTACTATGCAATTGTCACGTTTTTATATTTAAGTGTGACTAGAGATATTTACTTACTATGTAATTGTCACGTTTTTATGTTTAAGTGTGACAAAAGGTATTTATTTACTATGCAATGGTCACACAAACAAAATTAAATGTGACTAAAAGTAGGACATAATTTAAAAAATCACCTACAGTCACACGTTAAATCAAAAGCGTGACTGGTGTGTTTTTTAAAAAGTATGAATAAAGGTTATTTTCATACTAGTGCCTTTTGATTTACAATTAAATAAAAAAGACAATAATTAAATGATTGATTTTCTTGAAGTTTCTCGTACAAACAATAGTTTTCGTTTGAACCGTTCTCTGTGTGTGTGTAGTGGGAGGTTCAAATGAGAATGAAAATTTAGGAGAGAATGAGATACTTAATCTTGGCCTTCTTTTAATTTGATCGGATGGTTTACATTTGACCTTTCATTTTATTCATTGCACAACCATAAATTGCGACGGTCAAGAATTACAATAGATAAATTGCGACCATTTGATCTAATAGATCAAATCTAATTGATGGTTAGAACATGTTCTTCCATTCTCACCTAAGTATCTATTGTCATAATAAACCTTCCCTATTCTATTGAGATAATTTAACTAACAAATTATACATTTGGTTGAATATCTTATAAGATATGTTTCGTTCCCCTCTCTAACCGATGTGGGACGGATGTTACAAACCCCCCCCCCCCCCCCCTTTGGACAGAACACCCTCTTTGTGCAAATCTCCGGGGCCTGGCTCTGATACCATGTGTAACATCTCGAACCTGTAACACGATATTGTCCGCTTTACCCCAATAGCTCACGCTTTTGTTTCAGGTAAGGAACACTCCAACCAAAAGGCTCATGCTAGGAGAGGTATGCACACCTCTATAAGGCATGTTTTGTTCCATTCTCCAACCAATATGGGACGGATGTAACGTACCTATTTTCTGTTTAAATGTAATGAAACAAAAAAGTTGTTAATAAAAGTTATATTTGAGTGAAATCCTTGTAGCTAAGGGACTAATGGTGTCTTTTAGAACTTAAGGAAGGTATTTATTATATCAACATAAGGCACAAGGCCTAATACAACCAAACTTTTAGCCGACTTTCCTTAGTGTGTGAAATGGTGTTTGTGTGTTCTTCACGGTTTGAAGGATGAGGGCCGATCCAACATTTGTGCATCAAATTGTTGAGGAATCATGTTTATAACATTCCCTTATCCATTTCGAGTGAGTTGGTGTTGATCTCCTATTCTTTTGGGTACAAAATTGGTGGGCTTAAGGGCTGTTGGGTGGTTCGAATAGAGTGGGGTAACTAAGAGCAAAATCTGAGTTTCTACCCATGGAACATGATTTATTTCTCAATTCTTTAACGGGGGTTTACTTTTGTGAGATTAGGGATCAAATGAAATTTAAATCACGATTTTTAGTTTAGTTTTAGGTTGGAAAGGGATTAAGAGAAAGATCGACATAACTGTTATGAAGTGTGTGCTAGTAACTGCAAATTGACCTTAGGCTAGTCATCGATCGCTCATAAAAGAGAAATTGCAAATCGGACACAAGTTGAAATTGCAAATTGTTTAGAGTTAAAACTTGGCCTTGGTAAATCGGGAATTGGGCTGAGCTTTAGGCCATCAAACATATTTTTAGATAGGTGGATCATATGCTGCTATTTGTTAAATTAATAGTATAATCGTAAATAGTATACGAGCTCTAAATCACAAATTAAGTTGTGCATGTTATTGGACCTTTTGTTATGTGTTTTTAGGTGAATCATAAATTAAGGGTGAGTATCGAAATCGCATAATGCCACGTGTAAGACAAATCACAACTTGAGAAAAACTTTAATAGTAGACCACATGGTGAGTAACGAATCACAAAGTGGAACTTTTGTATTGAACACAATGATAATGTAACAACCCAAATTTTTTATATATAAATTTAGATTTACATAAGCATCAACCATTCATTTCAAAATCTTAATTACAAACGTTGTGCTGAGTAAACTAATTGTCTTAAATAACAAAGGCATAAAAAGATATTATTGTTTGTAAACGGAGTTTAAACAAAATCTTGAATGCTACTGCTGCCGTCACTATGTTGGAGCTTTGCCTTTGTCGATCCCCGAAGATCCTAAAACATAACAATAATGGGTAAACACAAAACTTAGTGAATCACTGCTACTCTTACCATTCACAGGAGTGACATCCGGTCATCACACTAATAAACTAGGCCTCCTTTCTGTAGGGATTTACAGGGTACAATAAAGCACAACGGAAAATAAACTTGCAAATCCCGTTCCCAGGATCCCAACTGGATCAGGTGGGGAAACAATACCAGAATCATAAAACAGATATATTATGCAATATACCTAGGTTTAAAATAAGTTATTTTCAAGAGATAGAAATTATACCCTAAAACTACTGAAGGGTGATACACAGCTACTGCACCCTAGAACTGGCTGATAGACCGACTATCAAACAATACGCGAGAGAAAAAGATCCCGTGTGTGTGTAAACCGCCAAAAGCTGCCGGCTTTTGGCCTTACCTAACCGCCGCCGAGAAGACACGCCGCCGCAAAGGGGCTGTCTCGGCTAGGGGTCCGATCTCCGGAAAAATGCCGCCACAGGGGACCGTCGTCATCCGCCGGAGGTGGCTGCCGAGCCGCCGTTGATCACCGCCGAGTGATCACCGTCGACCACCAATACGGTGGTGGTGGGTTTCGGCCGAGAAAGAGAGCAAGAGAGAGAGAGAGGGTTTTGTCTTTTGTGGCTTTTTTATGAGGATTCACATGAAAACTAGGTTAATCTTATTTAAATTCTTATTTAAATACTTATGTAAAGTATAATATTGTATAGAAATATGAGTTTAATTGTAATATACCCATGGGGTATATATAGGGATATGACTTATGTAATGAGTAAAGTTTTGCTCATAATGCAATAATAAACTAGGTGTTTTCCAAGGTGTAAACCATATTCTCTCTAGTTTACATATGCAAACTTTCATCTATCCTACATATTACTTGAATCACTTGTTATAATGGACTAACAACCTAAAGCCCAGTCCATCAACCAATAACTTTGATCATTAGACAAAACAACCCCTCTAGTTTAGTTAATATTAATTAATCGACTATTAATTAATTAATTTTCCAACCAAACTTTATTTATTAAATATTTAACTAATATTTAATATTCCCTTTTTCCAATAATAAATATCTATTTATTATTTCTCTCTGTTCTTATAATCAAGCAACTGTTAATTATAATCCTTACACACAATGTACCGTTTCCTGGTTCATTATTTGGGTGTGCAGCTGTGTGACCCTTTAGTGACTCATAGTGTCCATGGATGTGATGACACGTGTATACTATCCCTGCACACAATCTATCAGACTCCCACTTGTGCACGATAGTTACACTCTCTTGTCCATCACGGGCCTAAGGAGGTCCCCAGCCAGACACTTAAGTTAACCATGAGTATAAGTTCTCTTATGTCCAGAGATTCTGTAATCGCCTTCTTGGATTACCCGGCTTTTCCTTTCACAGCACGATATCCCGTAATGTGGATTTCAGACATGGAGCACGTGATCTATTCTGAAAATCCAAATTATGTTTCTCGAATTCTGATTTTGACTAACTGTAGTTACGGAGTTACCAAATGATGTCCATCATTCTATCCGAGCGCTGCCACGCATTTCCTTTAGTATCAACCGTCAAGAGGCCCTGGAATATCTGAAGGGTTTTGAACCTGACCAAACCACCATATGACTCAAACTGGTCAATCCTAGGTTTGATTCCACTGGTTCAATCCTAAAAGCGGAACTGGATTGAACACAACCCTCTAAACCCCAAAAGGGTTAGGATCTTTAAAACTTTAAATGATCAACATAGTTTCTTAACAAACAATCCATAGATAAGGTTGTAAGATTATACCTGAACGAAACCTTTAGGGTTGCTAAAGATAGTCCACCACTACTGCACCTCCGATTGAACTGACTGCTAGACCGCTCCTGGATCACCAAGCTTTCAAACCGTGAAGACCTCTTGTGTGTATGCCTGCGTCGATCAACACAAGGCCAAAAACCGAGAACACCTTGTGTTCCTCTTGGCTTGCGTTCGTCGAGAGAGAGACCGAGAGAGAGAGAGAGAGTTCGGTCGAGAGAGAGATCGACGTAAGGGAGTGCGAGATCGAGAGAGAGAGAGTGTTGTGGTGGCTAGGGTTAATCCCTTGCGTCTCTTAACTTAATCCTTAAGCCTTAACATATATTTATAAGGATTAACTTGGACCTAAGCCCGTTTAATTAAAAGCCCACTGGTTTTAATTAAACTTTCAACTCTTCTCTTTTTGACCCCCTGGACTTTACTAGTTAATTAATTAACTATTAATTAACTGGTCCGTTAAATATTAAAACTTAATATTTAATTCTCTTTAAATAATAAATAACTATTTATTATTTATTTCCTTTCTAATAATTAATCCAGACTAGATAATTATTTATATCTCTCAATAATTAATACTACTGATTAATTATTCGTCTTTCTCTTTAATAATTAATCTAACTGATTAATTATTTCCACACAGATTTATGGTGAAATCCAACTGTTCTGAATTGGGTGTGTAGCAGTGTGACCCTTTAGTCTCTTATAACATTGGATACAATGTGCCCATTAATTATCTCTGCACATAATCTAACAGACTCCCACTTGTGCAAGATAAGTAATAGTTACTGCACATTGTTAGCCTAAGGAGGTCCCTAGCCAGACACTTAGGATAACCAGGTTATAAGAACTCTTATACCCCAAAGTAATTTGTGATAAAAAACTCATAAGCAACCTGCTTAGAAGTGACCTGTTATAAACTAACTGTTTATAAACTAAACTATCATAAACTCCCTGTTTATGAATGGGTACGTTTTATATATACAAACTTGCATATATATAGGTTTGTCCCTTGCAGCGCGATATTTAAATTTTGAGCATGAGCATGGAAAAAGTCAACTCAGAGACTCAAGAATTTTTTCATGACATACTTGATTTCGAAACTGCGTGATAAACGACAAAGAACAGATCAGTTCGTTTGGGCACGGCCTTGCATTTACCAGTTTCTCTAATCAGTCAAGGGGCCCGGAAATATCTCTCTTAAAAAAGAGATGCAATTACCATCTTGCATATTTGCATTTGGCAACACGGCTCCCACTGAATCTAGACACGCCCCTTATGACCACCCTGTTACGGCGTGGCGTTAGAACGCGCTAAGAAGACAACAGTTACCGCATCCCAAACCAAATACCTCAGGCTTGAGGATAACCTATGTGATAAATAATTTTGACACGAATCCACGAAGTATTTTTCACGTTGGGTCAATCCAATATTCGTAACCCTAACGAATATCCGTAAAATTTGGTCCGCAAAAAAACGTTCGCAGCTATATTCGATATACTTTCGAATCTACCCCAAAACTACGATGACTTTATAACCCTATCAAGGTTCCCACCAAGATAAGTAGTCACGGATAGTGTTTCGAATAAACCTAGTTTATTCCTGGATGAACCAAAACATACAAAATTGTGAAGAACAATGAAACTAATTTCTACACCCTTCCATATTCCACCCTGGAATAAAGATGCATAATTTCTACCATTTCATTGACTCGATTCATGGTGTTTATCTGAATTACTTATTATTTTACATTGTAACTTATCACGGATTACAAAGAAAATAATATGGTTATAAACCCTAAAACACAAGACTAGTACTTTGAAGTACTCCTTCTAGGTTTTGCTAGAAATCATTCTTATAACCTAAGAACACTTCTAGGCTTACTTATTTTATAAAATTCCTTAAACTTGGAGAAAACTGGAAATAACTCCAAAGTTTCTGATTTTACAAAATAACCTCCCTGTAATTAAAAACTTTAATTACATTTGTAGATAAATTAAATCTTACTAGATTTATCCATTTGAGACGATAAAACTTTCTTACACCTACTTGTAAGAACCTTGAAATTAGATTCCCTGTGTATGCAAACACTAATCTAATATCACTACTAAGAATGTTAAAGAACATCCTATTTTATCATTTCTAACGTTAACCAACCAACAACATTTAATTAAGCTGACATACTGAACTTAATGAGTATAATTTTGTTTAAGTCATAACTTGACTCAAAATAATGCAATGATATCTTTATCGAGTACCTCTCAATAAATCTTGCATCCCTCGGATTAGTTCTTTCTGAAGAACTTACTGTTTTAGATAGCTTCTAAAAACATCCGATAACTATATACTTTAAAAGTTCAAACTTGTATCTATCACACTGGTTAAAAACAACCTTTTATTAACTCTGATAAATACATTGGTCAGGTGCTCCCACTATCTTTTATGAAAAAAGTGCATTCTTTAAAACATCCTTTTAGGCCTTAGTCAAAAATTGACTACCATGCCTAAAACTTGTGTTCCAAACACATGTTTTAAAGAACTTAGTTTTTGCAAGAAATTTGTTTTATGAAACCAAAAACTTGGATCTGTCATATATCCATCTTTCCAATTACGGAAAATGGTTTCATTAAACTTACCATGATCATAAGTATGAAACACTCATAATGGTCTCTTAAATTTCTTTCCTTAAAACATTTAGTATAAAACTTCCTTGATTATAATAACTATTATAATCACTTTTATACTTTCTTAAACGTTTTATCAAAAAACTACTTTACCCAAAAATAATGACTATTATTTCCATATGTTCAAGACTTTGAACATTCACTTTTCATAAAATCTTAAATACTTGTTGAATTAGAAAAACTATCTAATCTTATAAACAAAACTTGTTTATTCAAGTATTTACATAGTAGAACCGGCATTTATGTAACTACAACAAATCATAGCATAAGATTATTATGAATCACCAATCAAGTCAAGACTTGACTTATTGGCACTCTTTTAGTCACAACTGGACCAATCATGATTCATATAATAAGAACACGTGCACGGATATGAACCAAATAATTATAATTTCCATAAACTTAAAAGTATCCATAAACAATATAAAATTTGTTCAAATAAACTTAAAAAGTTTAAATAACTAGGAAATATAAATAATATCCGTATGCTGCACATAGGATCTCTTTATGCTGGGCCGCATCACTTTCTATCTCCTCCTGCAATAAACGATTGCAAGATGTTAGTGTTGGTCCCTTGTATGAGAGAATAACAACAAGCAACATGTGTATAGATGGGGGGTTGAATACACTTTCTGCGGAAATTGAACAAATCAAATAAAAGTGTTACACACAGTAAATCAAACCACAATCAATCGAATGCTTTTATTAATCAGAAGATGATTATAGTGCTTTGAATAAGAAGATGATTACAATGACTATCAAGTAAGCAACTCTTGATATATAATCACCTAATATAAATCTCTCAATTCTCTCAAACTTAGATATCTATAATTAACATATAATTATAGATACCGACGACTCTCTAAACAGGATTTTCACAGATTGAATCAACACATGATTACTTACCAATATCACAACTGATGTGATTAATTCGAACACACGAACTTCTTTGGCAATCTGTGATTAAATCTTGATACTAAATCAAGACTCGTAACACATACGATGAGGTGAGGTTTGGCTCTGCAACACTTAGTTGTTTTTGAATCAAAGTCGTAGTCGTACCTCTAAACTTATCAGGAGATAAGTATTTATAATCCTGTGCCTACGGTTCCTAACAAACTAAGACTCAACTTAATTCGCTAACTAACTCTCGGATAATCCGGAATCTTGAATCTTGAATCTTTTATCTTCAATCTTGATTCTGGAGTCTTCTTATCCGCGCCGTAGATATAGAGAGAGATAAAGATGAATTTAAAACATATTTAAATTATCTTTAAACTGACTTCTTCACTCGGACTGAGTTACTCAGCTTGAAACTCATTAAGCTGAGTTCTTCGAGAACAAATCCGAATTCATACATGAACTAACACGTACATTGATAAACCCATCCTTAGAAGTCTAACTTAGTTGACTAAAACATATTAGCAACTCTGTCGAGCTGACTCTGCTTTTGAGCTGAGTCACTCAACTTGAAACACATCAAGCTGATTACTCGATATATACCTTATGTGACATACACATATTATTAAACATATTAATAAACAAACTAAGGTATAATATAAACTGATCAACATATGCTCAGCTTATATTCAGCTTATACTCAGTCTGAATCACTCTAAGTGTTCAGTCTGACTAAGCTTCATAATTCTGTTTAAGTTATATGTAGAACTCATCTTACAAACTTAACTTTGTCTCATCAAATTCAGACTGATGAGATCATTTTCCCAACAAACTCCCCCTATTTGATGATGACAAAACCATCAAACAGTTCTTAAGTTTGTTTAACAGAATTATGTTTTAAATCTTAAACTTATTAAGATTTTATTATTTGAACTGATCAAATATTTATTGAACATATCAATATTAATTGAACTTATCAATTTAAATTGGAACACACCAAAATTTTAGTTGAACACACCAACTAATTATATTAATGAATAAGAACTTATCATTTATTCATTAAGCTAAACTTATCAGACTTATAGCTATGAACACATCATAATACAGTTGAACATATCAAACTTTATATTTGTATTAATAGAACTAATCATAATACAAAAGTTGTTGATCACATAGATCATGCACACTAAGTGCTTACAAAATTAGAACTAATCTAATATTTACAGTAGAACTAATCTATTCAGGATGCAGCTCTTCAAACTCTTTAATCTCTTCATTTATTTCTTCAAGTATTTCTTGTAGATTAGGTAAGTGTTGAAGCTAATCCTTTTGTGATCTGATTGCTCTGTTGATTCTGTATCTGAACCTTGCAGTCAGTTCAGTCTTTTCTACAAGTTGTCTCAGAGCAAACACATGAGATACCCCACAAGTATAAATGTTAGCATCAGCCTGGAAGCATTTTTCACCATTTCTGTCCAAGTACATGAACCCTTTCTGAGGCTTTTCAACATATGTATTCTCTTGAAACTCCATGCCTTCAGGAAGAGCAAGACTGTACTTATCTAAATTTGCTAGTCCAGCTGGCTTTGTTTGCTTCTTCTTTCCAACTTTATGAAAAGAAGTTAGTAGGGTAGCTATCTCAGACCTGGGTATGAGTTTCATTGAATCAACTCTTGCAAGTAGCCTCAGCAACTCATCTTTAGCTTGATTTCTTTCAGAGGACTTTTTCATCTGCTTAATGAGCACTGCCACTTGCTTCCACTCTTCATAACCCAGTCTATGCAATTGATTCAGCTCCAAAGATGATGTCTCACCATTTCTAAAGACAAACTCTAGAAAAATGATCCCTTGAGCTGACCTCAACTGTAATGAAGATATTTGAGAAGAAAAGAATGTTCGTGTATAACAATGAATTATATTTTCCTCCTCTTGTTGATCTTGAACAGGAGATTCTTCTTCCTCTTCCTCCTTAGGCACTATGGGCAGCTTGAGTTTAGTCAGATCCTCATTCTGCTTTTTGATTTGCTCAGCCCAAGCCCTTTCTCTTGCTTCCTTTTCGCTAACTAACATAGCTTGAGCATTCACTTGTCTTTCTCTTAGCTCAGCAACAGATATCCCAAGCTGGTCAGCTTCCTCTTGTTCTATTCTTCTAACTGCCAGCAGTGACATTCTTTCTTGTAAAGTCATTTTATCTGCGGAATTATCATCTGAGGCAGATGATTCACTAAGAATCATTTTCCTTTTCTTCTGTTGAGGGGCTTCTGATT
This sequence comes from Pulicaria dysenterica, assembly GCA_947179395.2. Taxonomy (NCBI): domain Eukaryota; kingdom Viridiplantae; phylum Streptophyta; class Magnoliopsida; order Asterales; family Asteraceae; genus Pulicaria; species Pulicaria dysenterica. The sequence goes on from OX359293.1 coordinate 48,307,635, forward strand.
CATCTGAGCTGACCACTACTGGTCTTTTGCCTTTTGCTTTCTCAGTCAGCTCAGGTTCTTTCTTTGTTTCTTTCTCCCCCTCAATCTGATCTGTTCCCTCTGCCAATAGTAGTAAAGCTTCAGCTTTGACTGACTCAGCTTCAGCTTCTTGAACCTTCTCCCCCTTTTTGTCATCATCAATAGGGGTGCAAGTCTTTTGTTTTTGTAAGGCAGCAACAACAGACTTTAACATCAACACCTCCTCATCCAGATGATCAAGGATCACCAGCATATCTTTCTTTGCTTTCTTCCTTTTGAGGTGCAATGTATCAAACTGACCTTTGAAGAATGTTAGCAAATCATCCAAGTCAGCTTGAGTAGGTTGGAATTTGGGTGCATCATCCGAAGATTGGTGTATACCTTCAAACTCATGTGAACCAGAGTCTTGACCCTGTGAATCACCCTGGTTTGAGGATGAAACATTGACAGATCGTGCAAGAGGGTGTGAGAAGTGAAGAGAACGAATAGAGCTCGAGTCGTGAAGTGTATGGGTTGGTGGTTGGCTGATTTGGGTAGTGGGGGGTGATTGACCCTGGGGATTGGTCATTCTTTCAATGTTACCTGAGTGTGTCTGCTCGGGCACAGTAACAGGCTCTCCCATGGCTCGAGTAAGTGTGGGCTGAGTAGACACCACACCCGGTTTAGGCTGTTGGGTTGATATGAGCCTTGAGGTTGACACCTTAAGAGAAGGCGTCTCCCCCTCAACTCCTGCCGGAGGGATCAATGTGATCTCAGCTCCAGTGATGCCTTTAGGAGTGACACCACCTCTGGCAGTTTTTCTTTTGTAGGTTTGGATATTCTCCCTAGCAGCAGTGGGCATACTAGGGGTGGCTTCAGAGTGGGATTGAAAGTGGAATGAAGGTGGAGGAGATGGGTTAGACTGAGGTGGTTCCACTGCAGTCTTATCTCCAAATGTAGATGGAGAAAAGTGAGAAGAAAATGAGAGAGGAGAGGTCTTACCAGAAGCAGCTTCAGTATGTTCTAGTTCAGCCTGAGCAGAGTGCTCAGCTTGAACTTCTGTGTCAGCCTGAGAAGCTCCCCCTTGATTTGATCCTTCAGCTTCACTCTCAGAAGAAGTTCCCTCAGCTACCAAGAGCATTGGACCACTTAGTCCCTCTTGCTCAGGGAAGATGTCATTATTGAACATCTTGGAGCTGAGTGATGGAACAGGAAACACATCCCATGCAGCTTCATGGAGATCTCCCAACTCAGCTTCATGCACCAAGGACAAGTACCTTATGAATGGCACATGGAGGTCCCTGGTGGTCTTCAGTACTTGGACTTTGAGCTCGTTGAATATAAGTTGTGCATAGTCGATACGTCTGTCAAAGAACATACTGTATAACAGCTGCATTTCAAACTCGTTGACTTGGTCCAAGCCTCCAACTTTAGTCCCCAGTGAATGTACCACTGTTGACACCATGAAGCCCCAGCCAGTTGGGAAAGTGACTTCTTGATCACCCCTTCAATTTGAGGGTGACCCATCTGAGGTAGAACTGACCTCGCCACTTGTCGAGTCACGGTGGGCTCGAACACATCTTGAACAGGGAGTTGAAGAACTTCCCTTAGCCGTTGAACCTTGAGGACCACTGTTCTATCTCCATTACGAACAGTGCCTATGATCTCTCCTCTATCCTGGTTGAAGGTGCATGTAAACCAGAACTCCAACAGATGTTGGGGAACAATGTTGAGTGATGCGCCACAGAAGGCAAATGCCAAGGGGCATTTACGGATATAATCAATCCAAATTTCATATCCTCTGCCTTGTTTCCTCTGAGGAATCGCAAGACAGGCCCGTTGATTGTTGATTTTAATCACTGGCAGTCCATTGTTCTTAAAAGTAGCACCTCTGACCATCCGCTCACCTAGAATAAGAGTGGTACTTTCCATCGTTGAATGTTTAGATTACCCAGAGTAATCAATTTGTAACTCGCACTGAGCGATCGTCAATTGCACACTGAGCGACTTAGGGTTTCGAATTCGATGGAACAGAAATTTGCACTTAGCAAATTTGTTGAAAGGTATATAGGCAGATGAGAGGTTTAGAGATGAGAAGTTGAAGCATAAACCTCTAAAATGCGGTTAAGGTCGTTATATATACCTTTTCGAGGAGAGAGAAAAATTACCGTTGGAATCCCTTTTTAATCCGTTACACCGAAAAATTACGGCTTGACATAACAGTTAGAGGGTAGAAACACATCATTCTCCAACGGATACAAGTGTAAAATAATAATATTAACAAATAATAAGATTATAAACACTTTGTAAATATATCAATACACAATTGATATATGATACGAATTGAAACGGATTCAAATACGTATGGACAGAGAAATTAATAACACTTAGTAATTAATTCATAGATTGGACACACCTGTTAGAGATATGCCCACTAATGTACGTACGCCATATAGACCGCTGCTGATGATGTATGGGCCTATTGGGTCATACACCGGGGTCAAACCTGACAGCAACTTAAGTTTAGGGACCAATTATGACAAAAGACAAAAGTTGACATCGCAGGCCGCGTTAGCGCCGCTAACTATAAAGGGTTAGCGCCGCTAAGTCCTAAGAGTTAGCGCCGCTACGGCTGCATGTACTTTGTGTCACATCCCTGACAGGCCGCGTTAGCGCCGCTAACTTTAAGGGGTTAGCGCCGCTAAACCATAAGAGTTAGCGCCGCTACGGCTGCATGGGCTTTATGTCAAATTACCTCCCAAGCTGGCCAATGCGTGGTGTACACCTAGGAACGCACTTTGGCCGGTCTTTGTGGTTAAAATCGAAGCTGGAGGCAGAAGTTAAGTAGAGACTTCATTTTAGTTTTTGAAGTGCTTTGCTCTTTTTCTCTCTAATAAACACACACACTTTTCTCTTTGATGCTACTATGACCAAGTGAGATTATAGAGAGTGCTCCAGAGATTTTGGTCTTCTAGTTACTGTTTCATTGTGGTTTTCATAGTGAAGTATCGCAATGGCTTGCTAGCACTCGTGGTTTGGCTTGTTCCCGGGGTATATCCCAATAGAAGATCCGGTTTTCGTTCTTGGAGGATCATCACCACGGTTGGAGATTACTGGAGCTAAGGAGAAAGGTATAACCTCCTTCCTTTTCAAGTTGCATTTCTTGAACATAGAGTTTGGTCCATTTGAGGGATTTCGGTTTTTATGCTTTGATTGCTTGTACATTGGGCTTTTTTTTGTTTGTACCTTGCTTCCGCTGTGAGCCCACGAAATCCCAACAGTGGTATCAGAGCCACCTCTATGTTAGATCTGCACTTGGTGGCTTGAAAAATCCCGAAATCAAAATGGTTGTTTTCTGTTCGAACAGGGTTAGCGGCGCTAACTCATAAATGTTAGCGGCGCTAACGCGCTGTAACAGTTTTATTTTTCAAAGTTAAAATCAGTTTTGGTCTCGGGAATTTTTAGCCTTTTTGTGATTCTGGAAATTTGTTCCAGTTTTGTGTTTGGTAATTTTATTACCACCTTGTTTGTTTGGTTGTATGTGATAGATTTGAAATTGGTAACCTTGTCTTTGACCTTGTGGTTGATTTTGTGTGTTTGGATGCATTTGGTGATTTTTAATCACATGGGCTGTAATATTTATTAAAATTGTTATATTTGTAATAATATTGTGGCTTGCATGCCATTTCATTCATCCGTGTATTTGTACTAGATAAATAGGAAATTAGTGTGGCTTGTACGCCATTTCAAATTTCTATTGTATGTTTTGTACAATTGGATGAAGACATACACTTTGGAGTCGGAAGGAGATGGAGCGTGTCCATAGAAGCCGATGAAGTCCTTTGGAGATAGCGGTTCTAGTGGGAGCTCGCATTGAAGACCTTCCGTCCCTTAGTTGACCACGTTCTACCCGTTTTGGCTCACGGGAAGAACGCATAGGATTTTGGCAAGGGTTACCAATTTATTTCGTATATATGCGTGTGATGTGATTTTATTTTATTCTTGCATGGTTTGCTTAGGATTCGCATGCTAGAAATTTTTTTCGAAATTAATAAAATCACAAGAGATTTGGTAAAAATGGTTTACAACTCTCTCGCGCGCTCACATACAAGATTAACTCACCTAGTGAAAATAGGTTTTGTCACTAAACAAGTTAATCAGTAACCAAGCCGAAAACAAAAGCCCGTTTTCATAAAAACGTAAATCTTGCACCATCCAAAAGATGACACCACCCAAATCTAGTGAAGCATGGAGTGATTGTCGAGCTTAGCACGAGTTATTCCATGTGGATCTGTGTGGAAGGTGAGTGTGGGATCTTGAAATTATCGGTTGTCGAGCTTAGCACGAGCCGGTAGTTGTCGGGGTATCACCGTGTATCTTGTTGGACGATTTGCAATTACAAATTAGAATCCTTGAGTGATTGTCGAGCTTAGCACGAGTCAACCAAGAATTTTAATTTGGAATTGGTGCTAGTAGGGATCAAACATGCCAAACGACCGATGGTTGTCGTAGGATCCCGCAAGTGTCTAAGAGTTGCAATAGAGATTGCAATCGGTAAAGTGGTTATCGGCCTAAATAGCTCCATGAAGTGATCCGCGGCAACCCCGTCATGAATTGGAGTGAAATATGGTTCTTAGCCCTTGTTAAAATATTTTTCGAGACGATAAGGGTAATTATTTTAACGAGGATTCAAATCAAACTAACTAATTCGTGCACTCTACTTTAATATAGGATGTCGAATCAAAACCACAACACGTCGAATTTTTCACTTCGTATGATTCTACAAAGGGTGAAACTCACGGAAGTGAACTTTGTTGACTGGCTTAGGCAATTGAGAATTGTCCTACGTGCTGAGTCTAAGGTGCACATTCTTGAGGAACCCCTTCCTGAACCACCTGCTATCAATGCGGAATGGGCTATCCGATATGCGTTTGAAAAGCGTGTTCGGGATACACACGATGTTGCTAGTCTCATGTTATCAAGTATGAGCTCGGAACTGCGAAAACAATTTGAACACATGACTGTGTATGACATGATTAACAAGCTGAAGGATGTTTTCCGACAGCAAGTTAGACAAGAACATTTTGAGTGTGTTAAAAGTCTAACCGGTTGTAAGATGCGGGAAGGCGGGAGTGTAAGTGCCCATGTTTTGAAGATGAAATCATACATGGACCAGATGGAGAGATTAGGTTTTCCTATAGGGAGGGAGCTTGGTATGAATTTCATACTTCAGTCTCTGCCCGCCACATATGAAAAGTTTATAAAGGACTATCATATGCATGGAAAGGAAATGTCTATAGATGAATTGCATGGAATGTTGAAGGTTGTAGAATCTAACATGTCCAAGCATGCATCATCTTCATCCACTCTTGTTTTTGGTTCTAGGGAACAACATAACATGAAGAAGAAGAAATCGATCCCATTAAAAGAAGAAGTTGGAGTTTCCAAGCTTGCTTCAAGTTTTGAGTCTATGGACATTGATGATGTGCCTAAAGAGACTCAACAAGGGGTGGTTTGCTACTTCTGCGGTAGATTTGGGGATTGGGGCCGTCATGCCTGCCCTTCGTGCCGAAAGGATATAAAACTTCTCAGACAAGAGAGAGTTAATTTTCCTACTTGAGGTACATTCATGATTATACTTCATTGCTATTCCTTATAAGCTGGGATGTTTACCCGAGCTATAAGACTCACGTTTGTCACAAATTTATTTTGTTGCAAAGTGTAGGTCTATTCGTTGTAAAAAGGAAAAAGCTTGAATAACCGGATCTCTGAAGAAGAAATTTTGTTAATTGTATTCTACAAGAGAAATGGGAGTGTTGGTCTCGCCATTAAATCCGGATTTATTATTACTTTTGTTTGTATGCCCTGCGTGGCAAGAACTACTTTAGTGTATGCTCCTTTGGAGATGATGGATGTTTTTTAATCTTGTATTTTATAAAGATTTCTCATTTTAATAGTTTCATTTCAAATTCGATCCATGTCTATGCTTTTGTGTTATTTTGACTATTTTAGTGCTTAAGTACACATTTGATGACGATGGATATGACTTAGAATTGAAACAATTTTGAAAAAATTATTTTGAGATGATTTTATCAAAACTTATCCATATCATTGCATACATAAAGGCTCGTTATAAGTAATAAGACAATCATGAACAATTGATTCTTAAATCCAAAAGTGATTTGGATATATTAGCTCTATGGCATAATCAAACTTGACCAAGTAAGCAACATTTGCATCGCTTAGATCCATGTGGTTAGGATCTTTGTAAAAGTTTAGCCTCGGGCTAAATGAAAGATACAAATCTTGTTTATTGGAATAGGATGATTAATGAAATCCTTCACCAGTATTGGTAAGGAAGGATTGTGACTTGTTGGATATGATCATATTTGTGTGGATAATCCGTTCAAGTATGCCACAAAGAGTGACACTAGTGAAATTCTTCATCACTATCTTTATGGTAGTAGTTGAGAGAATGTTTACTAGAGAAAAGGCTTATGTCTGAAACCTAGTGGTGTTCGGAACTAACCTAAAGAGAATTAAGAATCAATAAGGGCATATAGATATAAATTCTTAGATCTAGAATAGATGCTAAGTTTTCTTATCTATATTGGTTTAAACATAAAATGAATCATGGGTTTAACCCATAATTCGTTTTTCCGAAGAAACACATTTGCACATGGTGTTACTTTAAATAAAACCAGATATCTGTGTTGATGATCTGGTAAAAGGCAGGCCTAAAACATGTATTCAATGTGGTTGGTATACATTAATTTTATGAACCAAGTCCTCGATCTAAAACACAGCATTGTGGTCACTTAAGCATCGAATGAGATATTGATTAGAAAGAGTTCTTTGCTTGTCAATCTCATAACTTAAATTATCCAGTCTACATTCAGTGGGAGATGGATGAATTATAAGTTGATGCCTACATTTTTAAGTAGTTCATCTGAGTTTTGGATAATTGTTTCTTGAACTTTTGGGAACCATGTTTGGTTGCGCAAAAGGGAAAGTACAATTTACAAAAGCATTCTAGTGGAAGAACGTAAAACTTAAATAAAAGACCTAATGTTGACACTAGCATTTAATCAGCATAGAGATGCTGGTAAAACCTGACAATATCCATTGCTTCTTTATATCTGATGGAAATCAAGAAGGTTATTTAGATATGAGGTTGTCATATTTTACTAACAGCAGCTTGATGGTAAATCATTGTGATGTTACCATTCATCGGAAACATAGTGGGACCCTGTGTTCACTAGTGAATAGAAGAAGATAATGGTGTAACCTATTTGCTGCATCCAAGTACTTGACTTGGGTTAATCCTACACCTAAGGTGTAATTCAAGAAGGGTGAAGGGACTAACATATATGCCATAATGGACAACTTCAAATACCGACTAGAGACAAAGTGTTTCATATTGATTTTATGGAAACAAGTTCTAATGGTTATGTTGAAGATAATTTGGATAAAGTGTAATTTTGTTGTCACCTTGTGGAAACAAGTTTGCTCACATGGACAAAAGAGATCTGAATCCTTCATAGGATCAAGTTGAGGAAATACTTAAGGCATTTTCCGAGGGTCTCATTCATCCATAAAAACCAGATTAAGTCTGGATTAAGCGAAACATTGTTGTCACTATGGGGAAACAAGTAATCTCGCATGGAAATAAAAGGCCAAGATCCTTTGCAGGATTAAATTGAGGAAATGTTTGAATCATGTTCCGAGGCCTTATATATCCATTATGTCCAAATTGTGTTCATGACTAAGGTCAGCAAAACTTGCATCTTGTGGCTGTAATCCTGCTTTATGAGAAAGTCAAAGGAATGAGTTTTCTAGAAAGCGTAGATTAAGCCAAATACCCTTGTCAGGGCTAGTGGGAGCATCATGTGTTACTAGTCAAATATGCTCTATGAAAATAATGTCCTAATTTAGGGTTGTTCTACAACCTAATGGTGGAATTGTTGTTCTATGAGTATAAATAGAAAATATGGAATCAAGTGGATTTTCTAATTCAAGAAGTACTGATGTATGTTCTTGATGTTCGACGAAAGTAGAATTGTCTTGAGTAAGTTATTACTGCAAGCAAATCTATGCTTATGAGACTGTCGATTTTATCGAAGTTTAGATTAATCAAGTAAGTGGTATAGATACGACATTTAGACCTAAATGAGTATCATCGACCCTATTGTGGACTTCGGTCACATTGAGGGTATGTCGACTCTGATAAACATGAGTGTCAATGACTCTATTGTGAACTTCGGTTACATTGAGAGTATGTCGACTCTGATAATCATAAGTGTCATTAATCCTATTGTTGACTTCTGTAACATTGAGGATATGATGACTATGATAACTTTGTAAATGATCTCTTTAATAAACACTTCGCTAGTGGTTTAATAAGAGAATACAAAAGAGTACAAGGGGATATCGGGTAAATGATCCCATAATTAAGCCATTGTCAAATACTAGTGATGACTTTCATACTAGGTATAAAAGCATTGTTCATGCTTATGACCGGGCTTAAATATCGTTTTAGTATATGTTTGATTTACTTATAAGCTTTGGGAACGATACAGACAGTATTGTAATTTATGCTTGTTTCGATATGCGAGTGATTCGGTTACATTCATAAGACTTTACTGTGTTCCATCTTAGCATGTTTAACCACTTCCCAGAATGTTTATACATTCTAAAAATTCCACAGTCAGTCATTTTTCAAGGGAAGGAAGTTTGAAATAAGGCTGAGGTTAGGTGTTGGTTATGCATTAATCAAGGATTGAATGCATGAAACGCAACAGTAACCTGTGCTTGAAAGGGGTTTCAAGTGACTGGAAGACCCACACCTGAGTTCACTTCATGGATCATGGTCACAAGTAACTCGGGATGATAATATCATTACGTCCTTCGACCCGAGATGTATGAATTGCCATAGCATGAAACTTTCTTACTTTGGTTATTTCAAAACGTAGTTCGTAACTGGCTATCATAAAGGGAATAGCTGGGTAAGACAAGGTTCATGTTATGGGATTGTACAGTCAACGGAATTTGTTCCTCCTGTATGAGAGATATCCCTGGGCCCCTCGATGATTGGGCGCTGACACCAAAATAAGCATGGCCATGCGCAAAGGAATATTGATTGAGAATCAGATATGTCCTTAAATTTTGGTCACCACCAATCTTGATCGAGAAACATAATCGTGAACGATCTGGAGATTGACATATTAATCCATGTCTCGTATTCACAAGGATATCGCGAACAAAAGGATGTTTGATCACTTATCTATAGGACCTCTACGTTTTATGTAGGTTATGGTTTTCTGCAAGGAAGCGGAACCCATACTGACTTGGGGGCATCGATGCTTTGCTAGAGGCCGCTCTTTGTCTGTGGTTACATGGGTACGGTGCATTATGTGCAAGTGGGAGTCTGTTAGAGATATGCCCACTAATGTACGTACGCCATATAGACCGCTGCTGATGATGTATGGGCCTATTGGGTCATACACCGGGGTCAAACCTGACAGCAACTTAAGTTTAGGGACCAATTATGACAAAAGACAAAAGTTGACATCGCAGGCCGCGTTAGCGCCGCTAACTATAAAGGGTTAGCGCCGCTAAGTCCTAAGAGTTAGCGCCGCTACGGCTGCATGTACTTTGTGTCACATCCCTGACAGGCCGCGTTAGCGCCGCTAACTTTAAGGGGTTAGCGCCGCTAAACCATAAGAGTTAGCGCCGCTACGGCTGCATGGGCTTTATGTCAAATTACCTCCCAAGCTGGCCAATGCGTGGTGTACACCTAGGAACGCACTTTGGCCGGTCTTTGTGGTTAAAATCGAAGCTGGAGGCAGAAGTTAAGTAGAGACTTCATTTTAGTTTTTGAAGTGCTTTGCTCTTTTTCTCTCTAATAAACACACACACTTTTCTCTTTGGTGCTACTATGACCAAGTGAGATTATAGAGAGTGCTCCAGAGATTTTGGTCTTCTAGTTACTGTTCCATTGTGGTTTTCATAGTGAAGTATCGCAATGGCTTGCTAGCACTCGTGGTTTGGCTTGTTCCCGGGGTATATCCCAATAGAAGATCTGGTTTTCGTTCTTGGAGGATCATCACCACGGTTGGAGATTACTGGAGCTAAGGAGAAAGGTATAACCTCCTTCCTTTTCAAGTTGCATTTCTTGAACATAGAGTTTGGTCCATTTGAGGGATTTCGGTTTTTATGCTTTGATTGCTTGTACATTGGGCTTTTTTTTGTTTGTACCTTGCTTCCGCTGTGAGCCCACGAAATCCCAACAACACCAAGCTGAGTAAAGATATTACTCAGTCTAAGTCAAGCACTCAGCTTGATTCAAGCACTCAGCTTGAGTGGAGCACTCAGCTTGAGATTGATACTCAGCTTGAGTAGAGCACACAGCTCAGGCTCAATGATACTGTCAGGATCGGATATAGATTATATCAAATAACAAGAACTAACTTTTGAATAACAAATCAGAGTTGAATAAAAGTTAATCTTTAACTATGATCACAATCAACTAAGAAGTTGCGGAATCACACTTAATTGATTAAAGAAGGTTTTGAACACAAAGCAATTCAATCAAACAGTAGTTTTATTGATTAACCAGAATGATTACAATAGCAAACTTCACCCCCAATCTAACTTATTATATTAGACGAAGAACACAGATTGTTTTTAGGTTTCAACGAGAAACTTAGAGGCTTAGCACTATTCTGAAAGCAAATTACAACTTAAAGAATGAATGCAAAATACCTAATCAATGAGTACGTACATATTATAAATTCTAATCTAGCATTTATACTCCTTGATCTTCCTTGATTTGCTGACAGTTAGGTAATCTTCTATCTTCTGAGATAATCTTGATGATCTTCCAAGTGTTTCGAGATATCTTCAAAGATAGGGTTTTCCATATTTAGCTCAACCGAAACTGTTCAATGAATGCAACAGTTTTGGTTCTTCTAACAGTCTTCGGCTTCAAGGTCTTCAAACAGTTGTAGTAGTTTGTACTAACAGTTCTGAACTCTATATAACAGCTTTGAAGTTCACAGCAACTGTTGGTTACAACTGTCTTCACAATTTTCACTAACAGTTCTAAACTGTTTCTTCAACAATTCTTCTAACAGTTTCGAACTGTCTTCCCAACATCCATTACCAGTCTTAACAGTTTTGATTTTTGCATGTATAACAGTTTCAATGACTTAGCCAATTTCCCAATAATCTCCCTTTAACTTAAAGTATTGAACAATACAATTAAGTTGTTTGTTTTAAGGGTTCAATCATAGACAAATTTAACATAAGTAAAGAACATATTTATCATTGAATGCAAAATCAAGCTGTTATAATCAAAAATTCAAAAGATAGAAAAATTACATTTTCTTTGATCTCAGGGATTCAAGTCTATCTTTGAACTTCTGAATTAGCTCATCCCTTACTTTGGCTGGACCATAGAACTTGGCTTTCAATAGGTATTGGAGCCTGATCTGACTGTGTTCGATGAAATCCATGTCAAACCATTCTGTAATTGCATTACCCATTACCATGTAGTATACCCTTGGCTTAGCATACACTTTAACAGATTGAACTGGAAAGGTTTCATCAGCCATCAGTATTGACATCACTTTCTTTGGGTTGCAAATACTTGTTAAATGTCTCATCAATATCTTAATTGTTGGATGCTCAGATCCTCCATAATGCCTTGTTCCATACTCATACAATTCTTGTATGTCCCGCCTAGTAATGCTATCCATAATTTGTAAGTAGCCTGAAAACTGTTCGATCTGATCATTCTCCCTTACAATGATTACCCCTTCCTTCCCAGTATCAAACCGGACAACATCAAACTTCCATTCTTTGATGTGAGACTTCTGGCCTAAATGTTCTGCTACAAACTTGTTAACACCTTCTTCAACATCGACCAAGAGCCTATCTTGAATGATAGTTTTAACCATTTTAGCTTTGATGGTTTGAACTGTTTGAATTGGTTGGACAACTTTGGACTTTTAGGATTCGGATTGTTGAGGTTGAGACTTTTTCTCAGTTGCTGACTTAGGAAGTTGAGGTTTAGTCTGTGCTTTTGCAGCTTCCTTCTTGGGCTTTCCAACTACAACTTCACCAACTTTCTCCTTTCCTTTGGTCTTGGTACTAACAGTTGAGCTGTTTGAGTTCTTTTTGGAACTGTTAGTGTAGAGATGAGAACTGTTGGCAACAGTTGTGAAACTTTTTATGGAGGTAACAACTTTTGAGGGTTTTGGCTCATTGATGAGAGGTTCAGTAGATGCTTTTACAAACACCACAGGTTGTAAAGATGATTTTGTGGGAATGGGCTCACAACAAATGTGATTTTCATATGGAATAACTTCATCCTTCTTCACAACTCCCTCATTCTTATCATCACTCACTGCATACACAACTCCTTCCTCATCACTTTCAAATTGTGGATTAGCTGACTTCAGTTCCTCTGGTAATGATTCATTAACATACCTATCAGCTACATCAGACATGGGAGTTATGTAGTTGTGATTATATGGAGGTGGGGTCTGCTTATATCCTAAACCAGTTTTCACCTTGTCTCTGATTTGTGATTGTAACAAGGTTTCAAGTTTAAGATTTGTTGCCTTGAACATGCTCATATCAATATCAACACCCTCCAACTTTTTGGTTAACTCATCAACCTTACTTTCCTTCTCACTTAGCTTCTTTTTCAGACTATCAATCTCCTCTTGAAGCTGCTCTTTTTCCCACTTATGATATTTTCTATCATAATCCATTTGCAGTTCATTGGCTTGATAATCTTTTATTTTCTTTTCAAAGCTTTCAATGACTGCACTTGATTCATATCTCCTCTCCTCCATTTTGCTTAGAGCATCACACACTTTCTTATTGTGCTCTCTAAACCTTTTAACAATAGCTCTACATTCACCAGGACATAGTTTAGGAGATACCTGAATGTCCTCAGATGCTGGTGAATCCATCTTGATGGAGGAGTCAGTCAATGCCATCAAAGCTTTATTGTTTGTAGCCTCTTCTGCTTGATCACTCCAATCAAACCCATGGCCTTCTTGTGAGACTAATGCTGAGGAGGTTTGATTCTGAGTTGGCCTCTGACCTTGATTCTGGATTTGTCCACCAGATCTGCACTCTCTTGCAAAGTTGCCAAGCTGTTGACATTTGAAGCATCTTACCTTTAACTTGTCAAATCCAGCCTTGCCATCAGCTCTGAAATTCATATTTTGCCTTCCAGTCCTTTTGATGAACCTCTTGGCTCTAACAGTAAGCATGGCCATCTGCCATTTGAGATCCATCTCCTCAAGATCATCAGGGTGCACTTGTTCAAGATCCTCATTGGTGAGGGTTGAATGTGCATGGCTGGCAAGAAAAGCTTCAAGCACAGCATCTGGAGTGTTCACATCTAGTCCAATAGCAGAACTAGTACCTGCACTACTATCAATAGAGTTAGTTAATGAATGGTTTGATTCCATACCTGAGGATGACAGGAGAGCAGCATTGTGGCTAGGGACAACAGTTTTTCTTTTTCCCTCTATCTCTCCCTTAAACACTATCAAACTATTATAAAGATCATCTAACTCTATGTCTTCAAGGGAATCCTTAGTCCTCCATTGTGTAGCAAACACAGCCCATTCATCACCTAGAGACCTAAGAAACTTTCTATTTATCTCATCTTGATCAAGCCTAACCTTAGCACTCTCTAGTTGGCTTACCAGCTTGTAAAACCTATCAAAGATTTGGGTGATCCTCTCATTCTTTCCACTGGTGAAGTTCTCATAGGCTTGTTTAAGGAGATCTCTTTGGTTTCTCTTAGAACTAGCATTCCCAGCAAACCTCTTTTCCAGAGCATTCCAAAGTTCATGAGCATCATCAAATTTCTTGAATTGATGTTGATACTCATTGGGAATTGCAATCTGGAGGATGCTGAGAGCTTTCATCTCCAACATTCTCTCCTTCTTTTCACCATCTGTCTTTGGTGGTGGCTTCTTCTTTGGTTTTCCAGTCTCATCCAGATCAACAGGGGTAGTGGGAACAGGTTCAATGATTTCCCAAACAGCATAGTCCATTAATTGGACATGCTGTTTGATTCTCAGTTTCCACATCTCAAAATCAGTTGGTTTGAGCATGGGAACACCGATGTTTGACCCAGAGCCATTGTTATCAGAAGATCCACCAGAATCCATTGAAACAAAGTGATTTGAAAACAGTTTTAAAGAACAAGGCAAGATTGAAGCAAAACCTTCAACTGGTGATCAAAGGAACCTTAATGATAAGGCTCTGATACCACTTGTCAGGATCAGATATAGATTATATCAAATAACAAGAACTAACTTTTGAATAAGAAATCAGAGTTGAATAAAAGTTAATCTTTAACTATGATCACAATCAACTAAGAAGTTGCGGAATCACACTTAATTGATTAAAGAAGGTTTTGAACACAGAGCAATTCAATCAAACAGTAGTTTTATTGATTAACCAGAATGATTACATTAGCAAACTTCACCCCCAATCTAACTTATTATGTTAGACGAAGAACACAGATTGTTCTTAGGTTTCAACGAGAAACTTAGAGGCTTAGCACTATTCTGAAAGCAAATTACAACTTGAAGAATGAATGCAAAATACTTAATCAATGAGTACGTACATATTATAAATTCTAATCTAGCATTTATACTCCTTGATCTTCCTTGATTTGCTGATAGTTAGGTAATCTTTTATCTTCTGAGATAATCTTGATGATCTTCCAAGTGTTTCGAGATATCTTCAAAGATAGGGTTTTCCATATTTAGCTCAACCGAAACTATTCAATGAATGCAACAGTTTTGGTTCTTCTAACAGTTTTCGGCTTCAAGGTCTTCAAACAGTTGTAGTAGTTTGTACTAACAGTTCTGAACTCTATATAACAGCTTTGAAGTTCACAGCAACTGTTGGTTACAACTGTCTTCACAATTTTCACTAACAGTTCTAAACAGTTTCTTCAGATCGAACAATAAAGTATATACATGAAATATTAATTCAAATGTGTTTTGATTAATTGTTTGCATGTGTATATATTCTTAGTGATTCTATGTGATTATCTTAAGCTTACAAGTCCTTGATCATGTGTTGATGTATGATTGAAAGTGTAAGACTGTGTGAAAATTCACCATGGGTGTGATATGTTCACCACGTGCGTGATGAGCTCACTACGTGCGTAGTGAAGCCCACTTCGCACGAGGTGACTATGTCGGTTACCGTGAGATAAATAATATTAAAATATTCAGGGTCGTACGAATTCGACTAACTTCGTACGAAGTGCACTGCACTACGTACGAAGTGAATAAATTATTCTATAAATACATCTTGATTCGTGTCATTAGAGAGAGACTACGGATATTAAGCCTATATCGGACGAAACTTAACCCTTTGTGACTTTAAGCCTTCGATAACGTAATCTTGCCCTTGAAACTCGTGAACTTAGTGTTAAAAACCGAATTCCAAGGCAGCCTAGGCATCTCTGTGTGAGTACTGTGTGTTTGTCTTCTACCTTTCTGTGTGAGTCACTGTGTGCCGGACACCTAAGTAGATCCTAGTATCCTTAGGAGGTTTGGGAAATATAATTCCGCGATATTTCTCATCCTAGATCAGTCATAGCATTAGGGTGTTTTAGTTTAGTTTAGAACCCCATCCCCCAGCCGGTCCTACAAAGTGGTATCAGAGCCTTGTGCTTTGATTGATCACTTTTCCTTAGGATTTGTCGATCTAGGTGTTCCTTTAGGCCTGTGTGTGCCCTCTTGCGTCGATTTTAACCGAAAATAGGTCGGAAATAGGCCTCTTTGTGTTAAAAAGGTCAATTTTTTCGTTTAGGATCTTTGAGTTTCATCCGTGCGTAGTGGATACCCACTTCGTGCGTAGTGGACCCAGTACGCACGAACTGCCTGTGTGTGTTCTAGATTCTTCGTCTGTCTCTGCGTGCGTAGTGGGCATCCAGTACGTGCGAACTGCCTTTAGTGCGTGCGTGGTGCCTTTTTACCCATCTAGAACCTTCGTGTGTCTCTCCATGCGTGTTGTTCACCAGTACGTGCGAAGTGAATCCAGTCCGCACGTACTGGACTGTGTGATCTTTGTGTTTGTTTATACCTCGTTCTGTGCGTCCGTGCCTCTGTGTGTGGTTTCTCTAATCAATCTTTACTCTGTGTGCTTGCTGCCTTGGCTCCTAGCATCAATCTAAATGGCCTCAAAACAAACAACCGCTTTAAACAACCTTCTTCTTGAAACTGAAATGGGTAGCGCCAACAAAGTACCGAAACTGCTAATCATGGAGGACTATCCTATGTGGAAGCCCAGATTTGAGATATTTTTGGATGGGGTTGACTGTAGATTGCGACGAGCCATGAACGTTGAGTATATGGTTCCGAAAGGGGAGGGAAACATTGAAACCCCTTACGATAAGATGACTGTCGAACAGCAGACCAGTTACAATGCCGAAAAGAAGGCCTATGCTCAACTAATTCAGGCGATTCCCAACGAGATCTTCCACCAGTTTAGAAGATATCGAACTTCTTACAGTCTATGGAGAGCCCTTGAGAAGAGGAACGAGGGAAACGCTGCTCTGAAGGAACTAAAAGCAAGTCAATTAAGGAAGGAATTAGACCATTTCATGGCTACAAGAGATGAGAAGATTCTTTCCCTTATTACAAGATACAATCACCTTCTTAGTGAACTGGACAGTCTGGGTGTCACTGTTCCAGAAAAGCAGCAAGTAGAGATCTTGGCGAAAGCTTTGCCAAAGAGTTGGAGGCCATTCATCATGATTCTGAAGAATGGTAACGGTTTTGACGGGATGGACCTTAATGACTTCATCACCAAGTTGAAGGAGCAGGAGCAGGAGGAACTAAATCTGGATTCTATGTCTAGTTATCAACAGAACCCCTCACTCTACTACTCCGGAACACCTGTTTCGTCGTCCACCTCGTCACATGCCCCCCTACAGTCTGCCTATGTGACCAACGTGAATGAATCGGGCAGATCTACCTCTGATGCTTCATCCTCTGGCTCATCTTATACTGCATCTTCCTCCGGACTTAATGTCGAACACTTCAAGTATGGAAGTACAGATGAGGTTAAGACACATATGAGCATGCTAAGTGCACTAGTCTCCTCTTATGATGATCTACTGAAGGGGAAGATTGGTAATGCTCATATGACTCAAGAGGACTATGACCAGATCGACGAGGATGAGATGGAGAGACAAGATATCCTCTGGTCGTATGCCAACTTAGTGAGAAGGGCAAAAGCTTATGAGCGAAGAATGGGAAAGTCAATATCAGCAACCAAGGATACCAAACTCGGCTTTGATAAATCTGCTGTGACCTGCTATAACTGTGGTGAAAAGGGTCACTTCGCGCGTGAATGTGAAAAGCCGAAGAATTCGGGACCGAGGTATCCATTCAAAACTGGTTCTGGCAGCAGATCATCTACCTCCACAACCATAAAATCTGAAGCAACTCCAACACCGACTAAGGCTATGGCGGTTGTTCAAAGAGATGAGGGAGTGGATTGGTCTGTACAGTTCGGGAATGCTGATGCTGACATCAACTTGGCGAACGTTCATGTGTTGAACGAAGATTCTTCATCCGAGACCGAAAGCTATTCAAGTGAAGAAGAATCAAGTGCCAGCAATGATGATGAACCAGCCTCGACACCAGCTGCAGAAGAGACACCAGTGAATGTCCATGCCAAAGAGTCAAATCAAAAGGTGTGCATCTGTGGTCAACCGTCTGCGGATCAGGTATGTACTTTTGGATTACCTTGTGGTTCGTGTGATGAATATGTAAAACAGATAGTGTTCTTAAAGTCTACTATTTCAGATCTCACATCTAAGTTAGATAATAACCTGTTGATCAAAGGAAGAGAAAATCAATTAAAAGAAAAGAATGAAAGTCTAGGTAAATAGGTTAATGAACTAGGTGTGGCTCTGTTAAATAAACAAGATGCTATCGTGTTTTACATAAACGAAATCGATAAGCTGAAACGGGACCTTGCTACCTCAAAGGTCGATTATGAGACTCTGAGTCAAAAACTCAAAAGCTTTTCCACGTCTTCTTATCTTTTTGAGTACATTATTGATCAGAGAGGTCAAGGTACCGATTCAGAAAAGGACAAAAACGTATATTCAAAATGTCCACCACCAGTGTTAAATCAACTGGTGAACGATGATGTCCACTCTGAAGCTGAACCACTACTCACAAAGGTTGATGAATCTTCTGCATCAACCTCAAATGAGGATTTAACGTTACATGAGGATGTGGGTAAGCCTCAGAAGAATGAGGTTCAACAAGAGGTTACCAAAAAGGCTGAACCAGGCATTAGAGAACTGTTGGACAGTTCCTATGTGCAAGGTCCGTTGATGCATCGTATCCATGATGCACTTCGAAAATTTGAAAATGAGGGTATTAAGTCTCCTGATATCCGTCCATACCAAGAGGTCAAACAACTACCCAAACATCAAGGGTTAGGGTATCGGCCTCAAAAGGTAACGAAAGGCTCTGTGAAGCAATACCCAGAAAGGGTCTGCTATGTGTGCAGGAGACCTGGTCACCTCAGTTACAAGTGTGATCAGAAGACACATCAAAGCTGTAACAAGAAAGTTGAGATTTTGCAAGAAAATAAAACGTTTCTTAAAAACCATCAAAACTCAACTCTTCCTGTTCAGCATCAAAGGATTCCTAAGTGGACTAACAAACTGTGTGTTCAAATGTCCAAGGAATCAAGTGACAGGATCATCAAGACTGGAACATGGATGCAACTTCCAGTGGTTGGAGAAGACGGGAAACCCATGACCATTCGGGCTTGGGTTCCTAATGTTGTCTAACTCATTCTTCTAAGTGAAGGGTGTCAACCGAAATAGTCCAGGTTAAGGTTTCTATAACTGTGTGTCTTTATCATTTTATTTTCTTTGTGCTTATTTTCTGTGTCGTTGCATTTCTATTTTCTTAGTTTTTAGTTTCTTTAGTATTTTAGGGGGAGATAGTTCAGAAAACTTAGAAAATACAAAAAAAATCAGAAAACTTAGAAGAAAAAAAAAAAATATATATATATATATATATATATATAAATGAGAAGTTGATCCAACCTAGATGGAGAGTGATGGCACACTGGCTATCAATACAAAGTATGTCTTAGTAAAATTAGGACTGAAGGCATATACATAATCCTGAGAAAAATGTCTGAAAAACATAGCTGAATCAGATAAGAAACAGATAGTGTGTAAGACATATAAGGAAAGTCTAGACAGATAGATGGTTATGCTGTGAAAATCTCATAAGATTTAAGCTATCGAGACATTCCAAGTCTATAGGTCAAAAACAGTTGAGACTAGCTTAGTTTGATGCACACACCTGTTACCATGCCAAATGTGATAAATGACATTGAGCTAAAAGAGGGTGAAAAATTGACCCCAAACCTTGTTTATGTCAAAAGAATTTAGACTTATCGATCTAAATGTTAAATTGTCAAAGAGCATAAAATGCATTGACACAAGCTCAGCAAGAAAAATGTCAGTTGAGGTGAAAAATTGACCTCCATGTCAAAGAGCATAAAATGCGTTGACAAATTAACAAAATCACACAAGCATGGTAGTCTAGGTAACCAAGTTGTGCAAACTACTAAGTAAATCAATATACTGTGAGACTTTGAAAGAGATAGCCTTAACCGTGTATCCAATCTAGATAATCTGAAAATGTTGAAACAAAATCTATCATTATCTGAGGAAAGTTAGGTTGACAGACAGAGTTTGAGAGAATATGTTTAGGCCCAAAGTTCTGAAATGAATGACTACTAAGTATAGACGAGCTGGTACCGACTCCATATTGGAACCTTCTCACAAAAAGATTTAATTTCTGTAATTTTAAATTCCTGCAATTTCTTTACTGTTTGTTTTTCAGTTTTGTTCCTTAGGATTTAGTTAGTAAATAGATTAGATTTAAATTTATTTTCTTTTATTAGTTAAAGTTTTCTTCAGTCTATCTTATTTCTTGATATTATTGTTCATTATTACTCCGAATGTTCACTGGTACTTATATGTTAATAACTTGCCCTGAAGTTACTAATAGCTGTGTGCTAAGTACAGGACAATCGAGAAAAAGAGCCAACTCTATGTGAGGAAGCTGACTCACACGAAGTGAATCAAAACGCACGAAGTTGATAAACAAAACATACGAAGAGGATTGATATGTTTTTATGTCTTTTAGTGTGTTATTTGTTTAGACTTTCTATTTTCGCTTTGATGTACTTAGATGCTTATTAGTGGTCTTGAAGTTACTGACTGGTTGCTGCTGAGTGTAGTACTAACAGTATCAAGGTTCACAGAGGAGAAGCTCATCACATGCGAAATGGAGTTACTAAATACTGGTTACAGCTCACAATGTGCTTAGTGCAGGTAAGGGTGTAACGAAAGGTATTCCAATAGCATTTTGCTGTGTGCAGCATGCTATGTACTTTTTGCTTTGTGATGTTTTGCTTTGTGCAAATTTCATTGTGTGCATTTTGCAATTCTGCTTAGTGAAATTTACTGTGTGAATTTTTTGCTTAGTGAACTTTACTTTGTGAATGTTTACTTAGTGAAATGGTTATTGATAGAACTAGGTCTTAGGGGGAGTATGTTGGTGCATATTTTATGAATCCCTAGTTCGTATCAATAAAGTATATACATGAAATATTAATTCAAATGTGTTTTGATTAATTGTTTGCATGTGTATATATTCTTAGTGATTCTATGTGATTATCTTAAGCTTACAAGTCCTTGATCATGTGTTGATGTATGATTGAAAGTGTAAGACTGTGTGAAAATTCACCATGGGTGTGATATGTTCACCACGTGCGTGATGAGCTCACTACGTGCGTAGTGAAGCCCACTTCGCACGAGGTGACTATGTCGGTTACCGTGAGATAAATAATATTAAAATATTCAGGGTCGTACGAATTCGACTAACTTCGTACGAAGTGCACTGCACTACGTACGAAGTGAATAAATTATTCTATAAATACATCTTGATTCGTGTCATTAGAGAGAGACTACGGATATTAAGCCTATATCGGACGAAACTTAACCCTTTGTGACTTTAAGCCTTCGATAACGTAATCTTGCCCTTGAAACTCGCGAACTTAGTGTTAAAAACCGAATTCCAAGGCAGCCTAGGCATCTCTGTGTGAGTACTGTGTGTTTGACTTCTACCTTTCTGTGTGAGTCACTGTGTGCCGGACACCTAAGTAGATCCTAGTATCCTTAGGAGGTTTGGGAAATATAATTCCGCAATATTTCTCATCCTAGATCAGTCCTAGCATTAGGGTGTTTTAGTTTAGTTTAGAACCCCATCCCCCAGCCGGTCCTACATTCCTCAGAATCTGTACTTGCTATCTCATCATCAGCTACATAAGCTGCTGTTTGATAGTCACCTCCAAGTACAACCTTCACCTGTTTAGGTATCTGTTGGTTTATGCACTGTTCAGCAAGCTTTGATGACTTACACCAAGACTTAGTGATCTTTTGGAGTTGATCAGCTTTGTCTTTAGCTTCCTGAAGTTCTTCACTAAGAAGTTTGCTAATATGTCTTTGACATTCAAGGTCACACTGTGCTTTCTTACCAACATCAATGAGAGATTGATTTTCCTTAATCTCATCTTTAAGTTTAGCTATTTCAGCTTTGAGGTCAGTCTGAGACTTAAGGCAGGTCTTGAAATCATTCAACAAATAATCAAAAGCAAGACCTTTCTCCTCATTTGTATAAGAGTAGAAGTTACTGACCTTGTACATGGAAGCAGGATCCCAATCACTCAGTTTGCTGTTTTCCTCAGCTTCCTTCATGTCAGCTTCAAAGATTGATTCAGACTGACCATAATCAACCTCATCCAATTCTAGCTCTTCATATTCCTGAGCCATTAGACATACATAATCATCTGAGGTGGATGATTCTATATCCCAGGTTTCAGCATATAAACCTTTTCCACTGGGTTTGTCTTCAGGCTTTGATTTCTTGAGCTGAGTGTACTTCTTTTTGTACTTATCAGCTCTATAAGCATTCTTATCAACAACATATGTTGATTCTACCTTCTTAGATCTGCACTCAGCAGCTATATGTCCCTTTTTCTGACAGTTGAAGCACACAGCATTCTTGGGATCAAAGGAACTCTTCCCTTTGCCCCTGTCAGATCTTCCTCTTCCCCTTTGAGCTTTTCTCAAACGTCTGGCTAACATTGCCATTTGCTCAGTGATATTCTGAACATCATCAGTATCACTTGAGTCTAAGTCTGAGTGGTCAGCTTGAGATTCTGACTCAGTCTCAGATTCAACAACCATAACTTTGGAACCTTTCTTCTTCTTCTGTGCAACTAATGCAACTTCTGTTTTGTCCAAAGATTCTTTTAGTTGTTGTTGATGAGCTCTTTTGTGTTCTATGATCTATTCATGATTCAGTAAGAACCCATAGATGGACTGTAGGTTATGTTGGGGTTCTCAGGGCACGCAACGGAAGCAAAGGTACAACAAAAAGGCCCAAAGTACAAGCACAAAAAGCATGAAATCGAAAAACCCCAATAATGGACCATTCTCTATTGAAACGAAATGCAACAAAGACAGAGAGTAAAGGAGGTTATACCAGCTCCTTAGCTCCAGCAAAAGTCGGTGTAGTGAATGTATTTGCTTCTCCTTGGCTTGAACGAATCAACTAGAGGATAATACCCCGGCAACACGTCAAATCCCTTGAGCTAGCAAGCTCCTTTGGGTTCTTCTTGCTCGAAAACCGACTAGGAGAACAGCAACTCAACACTTAGAATCGAATTCTGGAGCAAAGACCCTAACTCTCTCTTGTAGAACTCACCAAAAGTCTTAGTAGCACTTTGTGAGTATGTATGTATATGTAACTTGTCAAGAGAGACAAATGAGGCTGAATAAAAATCTTTTATAAGCTCCATATCGACATTTCACCTCCCACAGCCGGTCAAGAGAGTCTCAGACTCAACCCCATGCATTGGCTATCTTTTGAGGTGATATGACAAAAAGGTGCCGTTTGGACTTAGCGGCGCTAACCCATACTTAGCGGCGCTAACTCATAAGGGTTAGCGGCGCTAACGCGGCCAGTCAGTTGACTTGACATAAAGCTCATGCAGCCGTAGCGGCGCTATCCTATAGGACTTAGTGGCGCTAACTCCTAATAGTTAGCGGCGCTAACGTGGCCTGCGAAGTCAATTTTTCTCTTTTGCCATTTTTGATCCCTTTACTTAAGTTGCTGTCAGATTTGACCCCGGTGTATGACCCAATAGGCCCATACATCATCGGTAGTGATTCCAAATGGTATACTTGCATCGGTGGGCATATTCTAACAAACTCCCACTTGCACACGATGTACCATTTCTAATAAACCACAGACAATGAGCGGCCTCTAGCAAAAGCATCATTGCCCCCAAGTCAGTATGGGTTTCGTTATACGAATGAAACCTGTTCACAAAGAAAGGTCCTATTGATAAGTGATCTTAAACATCCTTTTGTTCACGACATCAATGTGAACACGAGACATGGATTGAGTGTCAATCTCCAGATCGTCCACGATTGTGTTTCTCGATCTTGATTGGTGGTGACCAAAAGTTAAGGACATATCTGATTCTAAATCAATATTCCTTGCGCATGGCCATGCAAAATTTTGGTGTCAGCTCCCAATCATCGAGGGGCCCAATGATATCTCTCTTATCAGATGAACAAATCCCTTTTGACTGCATAACCCTAAACCATACCCCTTAACTTACTTAGCCGTTTCCTTTATCACAGCCAGTTACGAACTGCTTTTGAAAAAGACTAAAGTAAGAAAGAAATATGATATAGCGGTTCATACGTCTCAGGTCTAAGGACGTAAGATATTATCATCCCAAGTTACTCGTGACTATAATCCATGGAGTATACTTGGGTACGGGTCTTCCAATCACTTGAAACTCTTTTCAAGTATAGATAGGCATTGCTCCTTAATTCGACCATCTTGAATTCAAGGTCACATGCTTATCTCGGTCTTGTTTCAATCTTCCTTCCACAAGATTGACCGACCGTGGAAAGTTTTAAATATAAAATATTTCCGGAAGTGATTAAACATGCTAAGATGGAACACAGTAGAGTCTTATGAATGTAACCGTATCATACGCATATATAATCTCTATTATATATCGAAACAAGCATAAGTTACAATACTGTCTATATCGTTCCCAAAATATAAAATAAAGTTTACATATCAAACAAACTAAATATACAAACTCAAACCAAGTCGCTAGCAAATCTTACACCTATAGCATTAGTGTGAGAATCATGAGCTGCTTGCGATAATGGTTTCGTGAACGGATCCGCAAGGTTCTCATCCGTTGCTACTCTGCTTATGACGATTTCACCACTCTCAACTACTTCTCGTATGAAGTGGTATTTGCGCAAAATGTGTCTTGTTCTCTTGTGAGCTCTTGGTTCCTTCGCCAAGGCCACTGCACCCTCATTGTCACAAAATATCTCAATAGGGTCAGTGATGCTTGGAACCACTTGTAGATCTTGGATGAATTTATTCATCCACACGGCCTCTTTTGCAGCTTCACTTGCCGCAATGTATTCCGACTCAGTAGTCGAATCAGCCACCGTGTCTTGCTTGGAGCTCCTCCAGCTGACAGCACCACCATTTAAAAGGAATACAAACCCCGATTGAGATCGGCAGTCATCCCTATCCGTTTGGAAGCTAGCGTCCGAGTAACCCTTTACTCTTAGCTCCTCTTCCCCACCATATACCAAGAACATTTCTTTTGTACGCCTAAGGTACTTAAGAATGTTCTTTACAACTTTCCAATGAGGTTCCCCGGGATTAGTCTGATATCTACTAGTCATGCTCAAAGCACATGACACATCAGGACGAGTGCATAACATGGCGTACATGATCGATCCCACAGCCGAAGCATATAGTACTCGCTTCATTACTTCTATCTCCTCTTGGGAGATAGGACATTGAGTCTTGCTCAACATCAAGCCTTGCGCCATAGGGAGGTTTCCTTTCTTGGATTCCTCCATTTTAAAGCGTCTCACGACCTTATCTATGTATGCACTTTGAGAAAGCCCAAGTAGCTTTCTAGATCTATCTCTATAGATCTTGATTCCCAGAATATAGCTCGCATCGCCTAAGTCCTTCATTGAGAAACAATTCCCGAGCCAAGCTTTTACACTCTTAAGGCTCGGAACATGGTTTCAAATGAGTAATATGTCATCCACATATAGGACTAAGAAGACAATAGTGCTCCCACTAGCCCTGACATATACACATGGTTCATCTTTGCTTTTCGAAAATCCAAATTCCTTGATTTTCTCATCAAAGCACAGATTCCAACTGCGAGATGCTTGCTTAAGTCCATAAATGGACTTCTTTAGCTTACAAACCTTGTTCGGATATTCTGGATGTTCAAAACCATCAGGTTATGTCATATACACCTCTTCGGAAAGCTTCCCGTTAAGGAAGGCGGTTTTAACATCCATTTGCCATATTTCATAGTCATAAAATGCGGCAATGGCCAGAAGTATCCGGATTGATTTCAACATAGCCACTGGGGAGAAGGTTTCATCATAATCAACACCGGGTGTTTGAGTGAAACCCTTTGCCACAAGTCGAGCTTTGAAAGTATCCAAGGTTCCGTCCATGCCGGTCTTCTTCTTGAAGACCCATTTACACCCTACGGGTCTAACCCCGGGTGTAGGATCAACCAGTTCCCAAACTTGGTTATCCGACATGGATTGCATCTCACATTCCATCGCTTCTTTCCAATGTGCAGACTCAGGGCCTGCCATGGCTTCCTTATAGTTAGAGGGCTCATCAGAGTCCACTACTAACTTGCTGCCCTCAGATATGTAGAAACCATATCTCTCTGGCTCGAAACGAGTTCTACTGGAACGCCTTGGAGTAAGAGATGAAGTAGTGTCAGGTATTGCAGCATTTTCTTGCTCAGTTTCAACCGTCCTAGGTTGAGAGCTAGTGCCAACCTCAAGTTCTTTATCGGTTGATCCTTGAACTTCCTCAAGATCGATTTCCTTGTTGCCTCTTTGTTTGGATAGCAATTCTCTTTCTAAGAAGAATGCCCTTCGAGCAACAAAAACTTTGTTCTCAGAAGGTTTATAAAAATTATATCCAACACCGGCAGAAGGATATCCGATAAAGTAACACCTTTCCGATCGAGGTTCAAGTTTGTCCTCAGTCTCACGTCTCACGTAAGCTTGACAACCCCAAACTCGTAGATATGAAAGTGTCGGCTTCTTATTATGCCATATTTCATAAGGTGTTTTCGATACTTTCTTGGTTGGTGCAAGGTTAAGGATCCTTACCGCCGTTTCTAGGGCATATCCCCAGAAACTAATAGGTACCTCAGTTCGACTCATCATGGACCTTACCATATCTAGTAAAGTCCGGTTCCTCCTCTCAGCGACCCCATTCAATTATGGAGTCCTTGGAGGTGTTAATTGCGAAATAATTCCACAATTCTTAAGATGATCGATAAACTCGGTACTTAGATACTCTCCACCTCTATCAGACCGGAGTATCTTTATTGTTTTGCCCAATTGATTCTCAACCTCGTTTTGGAATGTCTTGAACACTTCAAAAGTTTCATTCTTGTGCTTGACAAGATAGACATATCCATACCTACTATAGTCATCTATAAAGGTTACGAAGTATCTCGAGTTATTCCTTGTAACATGTTTAAAAGGCCTACATACATCCGTATGGATGATGTCCAAGAGGTTTTTACCTCTCTCATTTGTCCCCGTGAAGGGTGCCTTTGTCATCTTGCCTAGTAAACAAGAATCACATACATCATTCGACCCTTGGTCAAATGTCTCCAAGATTCCATCCACTTGAAGCTTGGTGATGCGAGTCTTGTTTATGTGGCCAAGACGACCATGCCATAAGGAATACTTATCCAAACCATCTTTGGAACTAGAATCAATGTTCATGATAGACTTTGTTGAATTAATGTATGCAGTTGCTTCATAAATGCCATGACATGGTAAAGATTTAAAATAAACAATGTTATCTTTAAAGCATATAATAGTATCATCATCAAAATAAAATTTGTAACCATCGTCATACAATGCATGAAGTGATATAATGTTTCTAGCCACATAGGGCGAATAGCAGACATTTTTCAATAAAATAGAATAACTAGTCTTGAATGAAAGCTCCACACTTCCTTGAGCTTCCACCGGGACAATCTCGGAGTTTCCCATCACAAGATCTAGTTCTCCCTTCTCCAAGCTCCTACTTGCCCTTAGCACCTGCACCATATTACATATGTGAGTGCCACAGCCAGTATCTAAAACCCAGCCTTTAGAAGTAGAAGTATGGTGAAGTTCTATTATGAACGTACCTGAAGTTTCCGGGCCCGATATGCTCATTGCCTTGAGCTTATTGAGTCCCTCCAAGTACTTGGGGCAGCTTCGGCGGTAATGGCCCTTGCCCCCACAAAAGAAGCACTTCGCATCCTCCGGAGTTTTGGCTTGGGGAGTCTTCCCCTTACCTTTACCCTCGGAGGCCGCGGCAGGCTTGGTTGCACCAACCTTTCCCTTACCCTTCCTTTTCTTGGAAGGGGCGGCCTTCCTTTTGGTTATGCGGCCTTCCCGGATGGCAAGAACGGGAGTGGAGGAGGAGGATGGCTTGCTCTTGGTCATGCTCGCTTCGGCAGTCTTGAGCATACCATGCAGCTCCATCAAGGATTTATCCATGCTATGCATATGATAACTCATAGTGAATTGGTCATATGCACTGGGCAGGGATTGGAGAATCAAATCGACCGCCATCTCCCTCCCGATGGTAAATCCTAGCTTCTCCATCCGCTCAATGTTTGCTTTCATACGCAAAACATGAGCACTCACGTTCCCTCCATCTTGAAGCTTGCAAGCGAGGGCCGACTTGAAGCATTCATACCTTTCTTGCCTCGCTTGCTGCTGGAACATATCCCGCAGCTGCACGATCAAGTCGTGAGCACTTAAGTGGTCCATTTGCTTTTGCAAATCGGTACTCATGGTGCTCAGCATGAGGCATGTAATCTCCTCAGTCTCCTTGAGGCGTTTTTCATATGCCTCTCGGATTGCCCTAGTTGCACCGCTTGGAGGTGCCTCGGGTAAGGGTTCCTCTATGGTGTGCATCTTCCCTTCATAGCGTAGGACAAGTTTGAGTTGCCTATACCAATCCATGAAGTTGCTCCCATCGAGCTTCTCCTTTTCAAGGAAAACTCTAAGAGAAACGTTGGTGGTGGTGGTGTTTGCGCTTGTTGATGCCATCTAAAATTGCAAAGTAGACTTAAATTAGTTTGTTATAGATATGTATTATCTTGTTAAATTAATTTACCCATAAAGAATTAACTTTAACAAGGCTAAGAACCGTATTTCATCCCACCATGTGACGGGGTTACCGCGGATCACACGATAAAATTATTTAGGTCGGCAACCATTTTGCCAATTGCAATCTCTATTGCAATCCTTAGCGCCTTGCGGGATCCTACGACATTCAATGGTCGTTTGGCATGTTTGATCCCTTCTTGCACCAATTTTTGAATCTTGAAATTTTGGTTAGCTCGTGCTAAGCTCGACAACTAACCAAGATTTCAAATCCAAAATTGCAAATAGTCCGTCAAGACATACGGTGACAAATTCACCAAAGTTGGCTCGTGCTAAGCTCGACAACTAAAATTGTGAATTTCCACACTCACCTTCCACACAGTTTTATGGGAGTTGGCTCGTGCTAAGCTCGACAACCAAAACCCATAAGACTAGATTCGGGTGGTATCATCTTACGGATGGTGCATTATTTACGTTTCGTGGAAAGACGGGCTTTTGTTTCCGGTTTGGTTTTAGATTAACATGCAAGTGACAAAAGCCTATTTTCACTAGGTGGGTTAATCTTGTATGTGAGCGCGCGAGAGAGTTGTAAACCATTTTTATCAAATCTCTTTTGATTTTGTTAATTTTTTGAAAAAATTATCTAGCATGCGAATCCTACACAATCCATGCACACAAAATCACATCACACGCATAAAATATTAAAATTGGTAACCCTTGCCATAAAAACCTATGCGTTCTTCCCATGAGCCGAACGGGAAGAACTTGGTCAATTCTAGGGACAAAATCTTCGATGCGAGCTCCCACTAATCCCGCCATCTCCATTGGACTCCATCGTGGGCTTCATGGGCTCCTAGCTCCATCTCCTTTGACCCATCTTGTGTGTTCATCATCCATCATAAAATACATACAATAGAATAAAATGGCATACAAGCCATAAAATACCTATTTATCTATTACAATTACATGGATGAATGAAATGGCATGCAAGCCACATTATTATTACAAATTTATCATAAGAATAATAATACAACCAAATTTGCATCCAAACACACAAAACAACCAAAGGGTCTAGGCAAGGTTACCAACTAACATCTTCACATACAACCAAACATACATACATGCTACTGGAATTTAAACATCAAAATAACAAGATTAAAACTTCCAGAAGCTCAAAACATGGCTAAAAACCCGAGACCAAAAACTGTTTTTAAATTTGAACAAAAACTGACCAGCGACGATAGCGCCGCTATCTAAAACTAGTTAGCGCCGCTAACTCAAAGTTAGCGCCGCTAACCCTGTTCGACAGAAAACAAACAATTTTGATTTCGGGTTTTCAAAGCCACCAAGTGCATAACAATCATAGAGGTGGCTCTGATACCACTGTTGGGGTTCTCAGGGCACGCAACGGAAGCAAAGGTACAACAAAAAGGCCCAAAGTACAAGCACAAAAAGCATGAAATCGAAAAACCCCAATAATGGACCATT
This sequence comes from Pulicaria dysenterica, assembly GCA_947179395.2. Classification (NCBI taxonomy): domain Eukaryota; kingdom Viridiplantae; phylum Streptophyta; class Magnoliopsida; order Asterales; family Asteraceae; genus Pulicaria; species Pulicaria dysenterica. The sequence goes on from OX359293.1 coordinate 48,337,510, forward strand.
CTCTATTGAAACGAAATGCAACAAAGACAGAGAGTAAAGGAGGTTATACCAGCTCCTTAGCTCCAGCAAAAGTCGGTGTAGTGAATGTATTTGCTTCTCCTTGGCTTGAACGAATCAACTAGAGGATAATACCCCGGCAACACGTCAAATCCCTTGAGCTAGCAAGCTCCTTTGGGTTCTTCTTGCTCGAAAACCGACTAGGAGAACAGCAACTCAACACTTAGAATCGAATTCTGGAGCAAAGACCCTAACTCTCTCTTGTAGAACTCACCAAAAGTCTTAGTAGCACTTTGTGAGTATGTATGTATATGTAACTTGTCAAGAGAGACAAATGAGGCTGAATAAAAATCTTTTATAAGCTCCATATCGACATTTCACCTCCCACAGCCGGTCAAGAGAGTCTCAGACTCAACCCCATGCATTGGCTATCTTTTGAGGTGATATGACAAAAAGGTGCCGTTTGGACTTAGCGGCGCTAACCCATACTTAGCGGCGCTAACTCATAAGGGTTAGCGGCGCTAACGCGGCCAGTCAGTTGACTTGACATAAAGCCCATGCAGCCGTAGCGGCGCTATCCTATAGGACTTAGCGGCGCTAACTCCTAATAGTTAGCGGCGCTAACGTGGCCTGCGAAGTCAATTTTTCTCTTTTGCCATTTTTGATCCCTTTACTTAAGTTGCTGTCAGATTTGACCCCGGTGTATGACCCAATAGGCCCATACATCATCGGTAGTGATTCCAAATGGTATACTTGCATCGGTGGGCATATTCTAACAGGTTATACATGTGTAATGTTCCTCCAGCCCTCAGTGCAGTGGTTACTTCATTGAACCTTCTGGTAACACATCCAGAAATTTCAGCACGAGCTCAGCTTCATCTCTCTTTACACCCACACTTAGTAGGTCATTTATCAAGCAGTGAAACCTTGTGAACAAATCTGCCAAGGTCTCATTCTTCTTTGAAAATAAATTTTCATAAGATCTATTCAAGTGATTCTTCTTTTGCTGCTTGACCAGATCTGTGCCCTCATAAGTGACACTCAGCGTATCCCATATATCATTTGCGGTTTGACACCCAGTCACAGTGCGCAGGATTTCATTTGTGAGGGAATTCGCTAGAACACTCTTTGCCTTGTCATCCAGATTGAAAAGTTTCCAATCTTCATCAGTCCATGATGCAACAGGCTTTCTTGTTTCCTTTTCAGATTTGCCAGGAGACGAATCACTGACAGTGGCAGGAATCTTGGGGATAATTGGTCCTTTAGTGACAACATCTGACATACGGTTGTCAATGGACTTGAGGAACAGCATGGCTCTGCACTTCCACATAGGATAGTCAGATCCATCAAATATGGGACATCCTTTTGCAGACATTTGAGGAAAGTTGGATGAAGTATTTCTTGTTGACATTTCAATCTTTCTCAGAATCTTGAACTATTCAACTGAGAGAATAACAACAAGAAACAGGTGTGTAGAAGGGGGGTTGAATACACTTTCTGCGGAAATTGAACAAATCAAATAAAAGTGTTACACACAGTAAATCAAACCACAATCAATCGAATGATTTTATTAATCAGAAGATGATTACAGTGCTTTGAATAAGAAGATGATTACAATGACTATCAAGTAAGCAACTCTTGATATATAATCACCTAATATAAATCTCTTAATTCTCTCAAACTTAGATATCTATAATTAACATATAATTATAGATACCGACGACTCTCTAAACAGGATTTTCACAGATCGAATCAATACATGATTACTTACCAATATCACAATTGATGTGATTAATTTGAACACACGAACTTCTTTGGCATTCTGTGATTAAATCTTGATACTAAATCAAGACTCGTAACACATACGATGAGGTGAGGTTTGGCTCTGCAACACTTAGTTGTTTTTGAATCAAAGTCGTAGTCGTACCTCTAAACTTATCAGGAGATAAGTATTTATAATCCTGTGCCTACGGTTCCAAACAAACTAAGACTCAACTTAATTGCTAACTAACTCTCAGATAATCCGGAATCTTGAATCTTGAATCTTCTATCTTGAATCTTGATTCTGGAGTCTTCTTACCGTAGATATAGAGAGAGATAAAGATGAACTTAAAACATATTTAAATTATCTTTAAACTGACTTCTTCACTCTGACTGAGTTACTCAGCTTGAAACTCATCAAGCTGAGTTCTTCGAGAACAAATCCGAATTCATACATGAACTAACACGTACATTGATAAACCCATCCTTAGAAGTCTAACTTAGTTGACTAAAACATATTTAGCAACTCTGTCGAGCTGACTCTGCTTTTGAGCTGAGTCACTCAGCTTGAAACACATCAAGCTGATTACTCGATATATACCTTATGTGACATACACAGATTATTAAACATATTAATAAACAAACTAAGGTATAATATAAACTGATCAACATATGCTCAGCTTATATTCAGCTTATACTCAGTCTGAATCACTCTAAGTGTTCAGTCTGACTAAGCTTCATAATTCTGTTTAAGTTATATGTAGAACTCATCTTACAAACATAACTTTGTCTCATCAAATTCAGACTGATGAGATCATTTTCCCAACAGTTAGAATACTTGTAAAACTTTACAAGTAGGAAAGTGACAAAGAAGCTAATCACGCAATACCTGAGGAGCCAGACTTGCCTCCTGCCTCGTGACCTTTCGTACAATCTCGTTTCCAATGTCCGGCCTCGCCGCACCTGAAGTACCGATTCTCGGTCCTTGCCTTGTTTGGCTTCGGCTTCTTGCCCTTGTTGTCGTTATTAGCCCTGGGTTCAATTTGGCTGGGCTGGGCCTTGCCCTTTCCCTTTCCGTTGTGCCCCTTCCTCTTCTTACGTCCACCATGTCCCACCATAAGAATGTCTTTAGACTTGGTCCCGATACTCTGCTCAGCAGTCTTGAGTATGGAGTGCAACTCAACCACGGATTTCTCCATGTTGTTCATATTGTAGTTGACTATAAAAGGCTTATACTCATCTGACAACGAGTTGAGTATCGTATCCGTTGCTAGCTGCAACGGTACTGGGTGCCCAAGTCTCTCTAGGTGGTCCATGTAACCTTTCATTTTCATGACATTGTCACTGACCGAGGTCCCCTTAGCCATCTTGCACGAGTTAAATGCCCTAGTGGCATCATAACGCTCCGTGCGGGCTTGCTCCTGGAACATGTCCCTCAGCTGGCGGATCATGTCATAGGCAGGAGTTTCCATCATGCTTGATTGCAACTCTGGACTCATAGTTGCAAGCTTGAGGCAGCTAACATCCAAGGTGTCATTGGAACGCTTCTGAAAAGCATCCCTGACCTCTGCCCTGGCATTGCTGGCAGGGGGATTTCCTAGAGGTTGTTCTAGGACATACCACTTTCTCTCGTGCCTCAGCACGATCCGGAGATTTCTCTCCCAAGTGAGAAAGTTGGACCCGGTGAGCTTATCCTTCTCAAGGATAGAGCGGAGTGAGAGGTTATTAGTATTGATAACGTTGGTTGCCATCTACAAATTAAAACCCGGTTTAATTAGTAATTGCAAATAAACTTTCCAACATATATCATTAAACTCATAAACAATATATATTAGACCTAGGACCCATATTTCACATACTTGACGCAAGGTTTGGGCACTTCCCGCCAAGTCATGCTATTTCTGGTAGGTAACACCCTGTACCAATCGTACCTAACTGATACGACTCCTAGAACCTCGTAGAGCACTTAGACCCAGTCTAGTATGTTTAACTCTACTCTAGTGCTTTTTGGGCCGGGACTCCCGATTATCACCAAAACAGATCGCACCACCTAAGACAGCATGAATTCTGGCCGGGACTCCCGATTATCGCATAATCTTTCATGCCCTTTCCCGCAATGGTTTGAACCTGGATGCCCAAGGTTTGGGCACTTCCGACACCCTAGTACCGTTTAACAGTCAAGATGTACCATTACGTGGGTAGCACACTGATCTAAGATTTTTCTTGGGTTTTAATTAAGTTCAATAAAAACTTAATTTTCCAGTTTTTGAAAAACCATTTAAAACTAACTGTTTTAAAAATACTATTTATATGTGTACCTGAACTTAGGTGCACAAAACGGTATTTATAAGTTCCAAACTTATAACCTTGACAAAACTATAAATTTTAAAAATTTAATTAATACGACTACCAGACTGAAGTCATATTCTAGTTTGTCATAAAGCGTGGTTTTTCACTGTTTAATAACAACCTGTTATTAAACCCCTTTTATTTACCATCACACGCATGTATATACATACCATACATATATATGAAAAATAGTAAATAAATCACAACCACGCAGATAATAATAAGCAGATAAAGCCCTATAGTTTTGCCAACTAATCCTAAGTCCAAGCCTAAGGACAAAGTGACTTGGATTCGCCTTTCTTGATGTGTTGCTCCCACTAGCCTTGACACCTCCCCGAAGCGTCCGTGCTTCGCGTATAGAACACCATTTTCTTGATTGCCTTCTTCGAGTCCATTTTGGTGGAGGGATTAAACTATCACTAGTCTATTACAAATACAATATTGAATGGGGTTGTAAGTGGCACGCAGGCCTCCCCTAACCAGTACAATATTACAATTAAAAAAGGGATTGTAATTGGCACGCAGGCCTTCCCAAAACCAAAAATAAAAGAAGAACAAGAAAAACTAGTCCTAAGTCGGCAAAACTATAGTTATCAAAACCACGCAATTATATATAAGCACAATATATATAAAAGTCAACCACGCAGTTATAATATAAACAAAAACTGTGCTGTTAAGCACATAACCTGATTTGTTTAAACCATTCTCATTTATCCTTTTGATTAATATAAAAAAACGAGAATTATGATCTTCTAATTTATTTGACCAAACTAGTTTTTCAACAAGAATTAAAAAACATGATCTTATTCAAAACTTGAATGAATTCCTTATGTCGGATTTTATTACTAGTTATCCAATAACTTAAAACCGACAACTTTTGGTCAATTAAATAATTATCTTGTTTAATTCTCCATTTTATTATATAAACTTTATCCTTTTAGAATTTATTTATTTAAAAATGACTTAAACTAGCCATAATAAATAAATATATATATTTTAACTAAGCTAATTAAAATATATAATACTAGTTTATATAACACCTTTATTAATTTTATAACTTAAAATTAATAATCCTTTCGTATTAATCCGTAAAAACTATCTTGGGCCAACATCTCCCGTCAACCCGCATAACCCACTGGGCCGAGAACCTCCTGGGCCGTAAGCCCCATTGGGTCGAGAACCACCTTGGGCCGAAACCTCTTTGGCCGAAGCCCCTTGGGCCGAAGCCCATTCGTCCCTTAGCGCCGCTAAACCTCCTTTAGCGCCGCTAAACCTTCTTTAGCGACGCTATCTTGGGCCGACATTACTGGGCCGCAGTTTACTGGGCTTAGCGCCGCTAACTCCTCTTAGCGCCGCTAACCCTCTTTTAGCGCTGCTAACAGTTATGGTCACGGTTTCAGTTTGCGTTTTCCGATTTAACAAAAAAAAAAAATTCAAATCCTTTTTAACCTATTAAAACCAACTGTTTTAATATACTGATTAAAGACTGGATTTAATTCAAAAACCAAATAATTATTAATTTCAACAAAACTTGTTTTATTAATAATTAATTATCCTAAAACTTGATTTCAATCTTTTAAACAAAAAGTTCAAAAACTAGTTAAAGTCTAGTTTTAGATAAAAGTTTATTCCCTTTTAACCATTTAAACACAAACCTGGTTTAAACCTAACTGGTTAAAATCAAAAACTTTTATAAACTGGATAAAACAAAAAAACTTGTTTTTATCCTTTTATGGTTTTCGAAAATTTAAATGGAGAAGAATAAGATGAAGAAGATCATATAACTATTAAACAAACCAACAAATTAGATTAACTAGGTTTAACCGTTTAAACAAACTGTTTAATTTAATCTTAATTAAAAATTTACTCTTATTTCAAAAATCATAATCCTTTTAACCATTCAAACTTACTGTTTGAATTTTCTGATTAATAGGATAAAAACTGATAACAAAACAAACTGTTTTGCTACCTTCTTGATTTTCAAAAATACCAAGAACAAATATAGAATCAAGAATAAAACCTTAATCTAAAACAGATAGAACTAGAAACTATGGATCATAGAGCCGAGGCTTTGATACCACTGAAGGGTTTTGAACCTGACCAAACCACCATATGACTCAAACTGGTCAATCTTGGGTTTGATTCCACTGGTTAAATCCTAAAAGCGGAACTGGATTGAACACAACCCTCTAAACCCCAAAAGGGTTAGGATCTTTAAAACTTTAAATGATCAACATAGTTTCTTAACAAACAATCCATAGATAAGGTTGTAAGATTATACCTGAACGAAACCTTTAGGGTTGCTAAAGATAGTCTACCACTACTGCACCTTCGATTGAACTGGCTGCTAGACTGCTCCTGGATCACCAAACCTTCAAACCGTGAAGACATCTTGTGTGTATACCTGCGTCGATGAACACAAGGCCAAAAACCGAGAACACCTTGTGTTCCTCTTGGCTTGCGATCGTCGAGAGAGAGACCGAGAGAGAGAGAGAGAGTTCGGTCGAGAGAGAGATCGACGTGAGGGAGTGCGAGATCGAGAGAGAGAGAGAGAGTGTGTGTGTTATGGTGGCTAGGGTTAATCCCTTGCGTCTTAACTTAATCCTTAAGCCTTAACATATATTTATAAGGATTAACTTGGACCTAAGCCCGTTTAATTAAAAGCCCACTGGTTTTAATTAAACTTTCAACTCTTCTCTTTTTGACCCCCTGGACTTTACTAGTTAATTAATTAACTATTAATTAACTGGTCCGTTAAATATTAAAACTTAATATTTAATTATCTTTAAATAATAAATAACTATTTATTATTTATTTTCTTTCAAATAATTAATCCAGACTGGATAATTATTTATATCTCTCAATAATTAATACTACTGATTAGTTATTAGTCTTTCTCTTTAATAATTAATCTAACTGATTAATTATTTCCACACAAATTTATGGTGAAATCCAACTGTTCTGAATTGGGTGTGTAGCAGTGTGACCCTTTAGTCTCTTATAACATTGGATACAATGTGCCCATTAATTAGCTCTGCACATAATCTAACAATATCTCCTCTGAAGGTGCAAATCCCATCTTGACTGCTTGCATTTGAGCAGACGTCTTCCGCTGCACCCAGATACGCCCGTTATTATTACCCAGTTACTGCGTAGCATTTGAACGTTCCAAAGTACAGAAGTCCTCGTGCCCCAAACCAAACATCTCAGGTCTAAGGACAACCAATAAGCTAACTCATGTCGTTATCTCCATGAAGTTAGACTGATGTGGATCACCTCCAATATTTGTACTTCTGACAAATATCTATAAATACTTGGTCACATAACTTATGCGTGCTGTTATTCTCTACCCGAATAATCCATCAAGTATTTATAATAGCGTTAGTATCACCTTAATGCGGCTCCCACCACATTAGGTAGCTACGGAGTAATTTTGATGTAGCAAGACTTCTATAACATGGATGAATAAATATGCTAAACGTATAGAGAAATTTAAAAGATTATATTAAACCTCCTATTTCTATCACGCAGAAATGTTTAATACACAATCATAAAGTTTAAATTTCAATCCATACAGTTTTAATCAAATACTGAAAAACTAGGTGCTAGGTCCCATATAGTCATATACTGCATTCCTATGGAACTAGCATGTCTCTCATGCTTTTCTCTTGCTAGTGCCTTGGTCAACGGATCAGCAATGTTGTCCTCTGTTAGTATCTTGCATATTCTCACATCTCCCCTTCCGATGATCTCTAGGATGATGTGATACTTTCTAAGTACGTGCCTGGTCCGCTGGTGATCTCTTGCTTCTTTCGCTTGCGCCAAAGCTCCCATGTTATCACATAATATATCAATCGGTCTAGAGATACTGGCAACAACTGTTAGATCCGAGATAAAATTCCATAGCCAAACCGCTTCCTTTGCCCCATCATTTGCCGCAATGTACTCAGCCTCTGTAGTTGAATCTGCTATAGTATCTTGCTTCTGGCTTTTCCAAGATACAACTCCACTGTTTAGGGTATAATCAAATACTGACTGCGACTTAAAGTCATCTCTATCAGTCTGGAAGCTCGCATCTGTGTAACCAGTAATACTGATTTCATCCGTGCTTCCACCAAAGATCAAGAACATATACTTTGTTCTTCTTAAATACTTGAGAATGTTTTTGGCAGCCATCTAATGGGGTTCACCCGGATTTTGCTGGTACCTAATCGTAAGGCTTATGGAGTAAGCAACATCGGGCCTAGTACATAACATGACATACATAATCGATCCTACTACCGAAGCATAAGGAACCGATTTCATCCTCTTCTCCTCTTCTGGAGAAGTAGGGCATTAAGCCTTGCTCAATGGTATACCAGATCTCATAGGGATGAATCCTTTCTTGGAATCTTCCATCTTAAAGCGTTTCAACACTTTATCTATGTATGTACTCTGACTAAGACCGATCAGCCGCCTAGATCTATCTCTATAGATCTTAATACCAAGTATGTATGCGGCTTCTCCTAGGTACTTCATCTGAAAGCATTTACCTAACTAGGATTTTACTCCTTGTAATGCTGGTACATCATTTTCTATGATCAGTATGTAATCCACATACAGGACCAGGAAGATTGCTATGCTCCCACTGGACTTCGTTTAAACAAAGGACTCAAACTCGCTTTTGGTAAAACCAAACTCCTTGATGCGCTCATCGAAGTGCAAGTTCCAGCTCCTAGATGCTTGCTTTAATCCATAAATGGATTTCAGCAACTTGCATACTTTACCTGGATTCTTGGAATCCTCAAAACCGTCCGGTTGTGCCATATACACATCCTCTGTTAGAATCCCATTAAGGAAAGCGGTTTTGACATCCATTTGCCATATCTCATAATTGAAGTATGCAGATATGGCCATAAGAATCCTAATCGACATAAGCATGGCCACTGGCGAAAAGGTTTCATCATAATCAATACCATGAGTTTGATTGTAACATTTTGCAACAAGTCTAGCTTTAAAAGTATGCACATTTTCTTCCATGTCGGTCTTCTTCTTGAAGACCCACTTGCACCCAACAGCTCTACTATGTTGTGGCAAGTCTACTAACTCCCAAACTTGGTTGTCATACACGGATTGCATCTCTGCTTTCATGGCATCCAGCAATTTGTCAGACTCACTGCCCGACATAGCATCCCCGTAGGATGTGGGCTCATAAAGATCCCCTTCTTCCAGAGCGATTAGAAATCCTAGATATCTATCCGGCTCAGTCTGAATCCTACTGGACCTGCGAACAACTTGTGTTTCTACTCCTTCCTCAACCACAGACTCGGGTTGGGATTCAACAACTCTTTATTGACTTACAGGTTCCACTAGTGGAGGAGGCATACCTTCATCCTCTTCAATTTCTTGAAAATCTGTTTCTTTTCTAAAAGTTTCCGATCTTAGAAACTTATCCTCTAGAAATGTCCCTGACCGAGCGACAAAAAGTTTGTTCTCATCGGGATTATAGAAATAGTACCCTAAGGTTTCCTTACGATAACTCACGAAGATACAGTTATCCGATTCGGGTTTGAGTTTATCCAAGAACAGTCGTTTAACGAACGCCTCACAACCCCAAATCTTTATGAAAGACAGTTTGGGCTTTTTCCCCGTCCATAATTCGAACGGTGTCTTTCCCTTTTCCACAGACTTAGTTAGAACTCGGTTCAGCATATAATCAGCCATTTCGAGTGCTGACCCATGTGAAGTAAGGCCCTATTCCTCCTTTCTGATACACCATTCCACTGTGGTGTATACGGAGGTGTGAGTTGGTAAAAAGTCCTACATTCCTTTAGATGATCGTCAAACTCTTGACTCAGATATTCACCACCCCGGTCAGACCGAAGCAACTTTATCTTCTTGTCAAGCTGGTTCTATACTTCACTCTAAAATTGTTTGAAGAAATCAAAACTTTCAGACTTGTGTCTCATAAGATACACATAACCATACCTACTAAAATCATCAGTAAAGGTAATGAAGTACCGGTATCCACCTCTGGCCTCCTGACAGAAAGGACTGCACAGATCTGTGTGTATAATTCCTAGCAGTTCCTTTGACCTTTCATTCAAACTGTCGAAAGGTTTCTTTGTCATCTTGCCGGACAAACAAGATTCGCAATTGTCAATTGATTCAAGATCAAATGACCCTAGAACTCCATCACTATGAAGTTGCTCTATGTGTTTCTTATTTATGTGTCTGAGCGGACAATGCCAAAGGAAAGTCTGGTTCAAAGTGTCCTTTGACCTCTTACTTATATGATAGATTTTCTAGTCATCTTGTAGATTTATCATATATAGACCATTTTGTGAACTTGCCTTAAAATAGAATAAATCATCTTTAAAGCAAAAAATTGTTTTACCTAGCGACTGATAGTTAAAACCACTGTCTATTAATAAATCGTATGAGATTACATTTTTAATCAATCTAAGAACGTAAAAACAATTCTCTAGCTCTATGATTATTCCTGAAGGTAGCCTGAGACAATAGGTTCCTACAGCTTCAGCACCAATGATAGAGTCTTCGCCTACCCGTAGGTCCATGTCCCCCTTCCTTAGTTTCCTACTTCTCTTGAATCCCTGCAAGTGATTGCAAATGTGATGACCACATCCGGTATCAAGTACCCATGATTCAAATGAAGTAACTAAGCAATCTATCATAAAGATACCTGACTCATCGGTAGAACCGACGTCCAGCTGATCAATGTCGAGTGAGTGCTCGCAAATATCCTTGCTACCACAAGCTGGGCAACAAACGTTTAGTAGCTCATCAATCCTGTTGTCTTCCTCCATTGAATCAACTACTGTTGCATCAAAGGGGTCCGTGAGCACCTGGTCATCTATGCACATTAAGAACTCGTGCATAGCAACAACTGTTGTATCTGGTTCACCAAACTTGTCCACTACCTCTGCCTGATAGGGTCAGTTAGGGTACCGACTAAGAGCATCACAAGTTCATGCTCAGTGACTTGTGATCCCAGAATCATTAAGCAATCAAATATCCTTCTCATATTAATGAGATGATCGCTCAATAACTGGTCTTCTTTCATCCTATGTGAAAGAATATCCTTCATGTGCATAAAGCATCCATAGCGCTCCCTATCCTTGAAACGCTCCTTTAAGCCCTGCACGACCTCAAAAGCCGGCTTATTCTTGAGTTCTTCTGAAAAGTAAGATTGTGTGGAGGGTATCAAAAATTGACATGATGTCAGATTCATCCGACAAATACTTATAATATGTATCATACTCTTCATCCTGAGCAGAATAGTCAGGTCGTGCTAGAGGAGGTTTGTCTACTGTGTACAACCTTCCATGCACCCTTAGGATATTCCTAAAGTGCAGTTTCCAAACGATGAAGTTTGGACCTGAAAGCTTCCACTTGCTCAGGATGAGACTAAGAGACTCCTAGGGTGTATAAACGGTATAACAGATAATATCGAGATCTACAGTAAAAGCAAGAAATAAACATTTCAGTAATTTAATTTCTCTAAAATAATTTATGACCCTTTAATTAAATATATTTTAGAATAAGATCCATATTTCACACGTGCCGGTGCATGGTTTGGGCACGACAACACCGACCCCGTGCTATTTCGGGTGGGTATAAACCATACCGATCGTGTTTAAACCAAAACACGACTCATATATCCTTTGGACATCGAATGAAACAATAATTCGTACATATTTAGTCCTCCTTGGTGCACTTTGGCCCGGTCATATCGAATCACCAAAATAGACCTAACCATTTAAGACGGGGTGAACTCTGGCCCGTCACATCATGGAATCGCAAAGTCTTTCACCCCCTCCCCTCATCAGTTTGAACTCCGGTGTGTACGGTTTGGGCATGACAATACACCGAAGTACTGGGAGCAGGAAAGGTGTACCATTAGATGGGTAGCACTACTGGTCTAAGATTTTGAAAGGGTTAATTTGTTTCAAAAATACATATTGCCAGTTCTAACCGTTTTACAAAGCTTGTAAAACTTATAACCTTTTAAGTGAAAAACTTTTCAACTTAAAAAATATCTGTTGGTCCCTTGGTGAGAGTATCAACAAGCAAGTAATGTGTAGGAGGGGGGTTGAATACACTTTCTGCGGAAAATTGAACAAATCAATAAAAAGTGTTAACACACATCAAACCACAAACAATCGAATGCTTTGCTTTGCATTAATAAGAAGATGATTACAGAAACAATCAAGTAAGCAACACTTGATATGTAAACACCTAATGTAAATCAAATCTCTCAATCTCTCAAAGATTGCTATCTATAATCAACTTATGATTATAGATACAGGACGACTCTCTAAACAGGATTTAATCACAGATTGAATACTTACCATCTTCACAACAGATGTGAAGATTCGAACACACGAACAAATTGGCAATCTGTGAGTTTCTTGATCCCGTTGAACTGACAAACAGTGAATCAAGATTTGTAACACATACGATCAGTGGATTGAGGTGAAACTGAGTTTGGCTCTGTAACTCGTTTAATGTAGTCGTCGTACCTCAAAACTTATCTGGATGATAAGTATTTATAATCCTGTTCCTACGGACTCTAACAAACTAGAACTAATCCTAATCTGCTAACAAACTAACGGATAACCCGGAATCTTGAATCTTGAATCTTCTATCTTGAGTCTTTGATCTTCAATCTTGATTCTGGAATCTTCTTATCCTTGCCGTAGATATAGAGAGATAAAAAGAATTTAAAACATATTTAAATTCTCTTAAACTGACTTCTTTAGTCGGACTGAGTTACTCAGCTTGAAACTCATCAAACTGAGTTCTTCGAGAACAAACCCGAAAACAAACATGTACTAACACGTATAATGATTAACTCATCTTTGGAAGTCATAAGAGTTAGCTAGAACTTATTTAGCAACTCTATGGAGCTGACTCAGTATATACGCTGAGTCACTCAGCTTGAAACGTATCAAGATGAAAACTCAACCTATATCTTAGGTGACACACACAGCTTATCAAACGTAGTGATAATCTTACTAAGATATAGTCTAAGTTGATCGAATATATGCTCAGCTTATATTCAGCTTGTGCTTAGTCTGAAACACTATAAGTGCTCAGTCTGATCAAGCCTCATAATTCTATTTAAGTTATATTTAGAACACATCTTATAAACTTAACTTTGTCTCATCAAATTTCACCTGATGAGGTCATATTCCCAACAAACTCCCCCTATTTGATGATGAAAAAACCATCAAACAGTTCTTAAGTTTGTTTAACAGAATTATGTTTTAAATCTTAAACTTATTAAGATTTTATATTTGAACTAATCAAAGATTAATTGAACTTATCAATTATAAGTTGAACAAACCAACCAAACACATTAATGAATAAGAACTAATCAATTATTCATTCACGCTGAACTAATCAGAATAATAATTATGAGCATATCATAACACAGTTGAACATATCAAACTAATACTTGTATTTATTGAACATATCAAAATACAAAAGTTTTGATCACTTAGATCATGCACACTTAGTGCTTACAAGAATTAGAACTAATCTAATATTTACAATAGAACTAATCTATTATCTTATATACTCAGGATGTAGAAGTTCCCAATTAATGATTTCCTTGTTGATTTCGTCTAGCAACTTCTCAGCGTCTACATTCCCTCTGAGTTCCTTCTGTTGTAATCTGATGATTTTGTTCAGCTTGTATCTCACAAAGTGATTTGAGCTATCACCATAGCAACTTCGAATGTGTAAGGCCTCCCTAGCTTTTAGATAACATATCTCATTCAGCTTGATAAAGCTAGGTTTGCCTGCCCGATCCTTAAACATAAACCTTTGAACAGGTGCATTAACAACTTGATTCTCTTTGAAATCCACACCTTTAGTTACTTCAAATAGTTTCTCCCATTGCAGACCAGGAACTGGAACTTATCTCAGCTCCTCAGCTCTATTGATCAGTTTAGAAACTTCAGCGAAGATCTCTTGCTTGATTTGACTTCTTTTGAACTTCTTGAGCATCATTATAATTCTTTTCCATTCTATGTAGCCCATCCTGTGAAAAAATCTCAGGTCCATTCCCGTTGTAAATTTATCATCAAATTCTAAATTGAGAATGATGGCTCCATTTACTCTGCTCAAAGTCATGCCTCTGATCTCTCCGCTTGAGCTTCTTCTGAAATAGCACTCCTGAATTTCTGCGTCTGTATATGGAATAGGATCAGGTCTTGGACCAGTGTAGTCAGCTTCAGCTTGAGCCAAAGCTTTTCTCTCTTTTTCCTTTTCTTGGTCCTTTGCCTCCTTCTCTTTCCTTTTTCTCAGCTCTTCAAGTGAAATTCCTAACTCAGTGGCTTCCTCTTGTTCAAGCATTTCAGTCATAAGCCTTGTGGCTTTTTCCTCCTCAGTCTCAGAAACACTGTCAGCTTCATATTCAGATTCTATCAATTTTTGCTTCTTAGCTGCAGGTTCCTCTTTTTCTAGCTCGAGCTCCCCCTCAGACTGAGCTTGCCTCTCTGCTCCTTTTGCTAGTGCCAGTAGAGCTTCAGCTTGAACTAACTCAGCGTCAGCTTCAGCTGGATCCTTCTCCCCCTTTTTGTCATCATCAACAGGGTTCGAAGTCTGTTTATGTTGAAGAGCAGCAACTGCAGATGCAATCTATTTAACATCGTTAGTCAGCTTCTCAAGCCTCTGATAGATTTGACGTTTGTGCTTCTTCTGCTTGAGATGGAACAAACCTAACTGAGCTACGACGTATTATTTCAACTGTTCAATTCCGGAGGTGGCAGATGCTTCTGGAGGAGACTGACTCCTGTTCTTAGACTCAGAATGTTTATCCTGTGAATTAAAATAGTCAAAAACAGTAAGTGCGGAGTGTTTGGGTGCATCATCCAAGGGTTGGGGTATACCATAAAAATCATGTGCACCAGAGTTTGGACCCTGTGATTCACCTTGGTATGTAGATGAAACATTGACAGGTCGTGCATGGGGTGTGAGAAGTGAAGAGAAGTTATTGGGCTCAAAGCGTGCAGTGTATGGGTAGGTGGTTGGCTTAGTGGGTATGAGGGGGTAATTGACCCTGGGGATTGGTCATTTTTTCAATGTTACCTGAGTGTATCTGCTCAGGCACAGTAACAGACTCTCCCATGGCTCTGGAGAGTGTGGGCTGAGTAGACACCACACCTGGCTTAGGCTGTTGGGATGAAAAGAGCCTTGAGGTTGACACCTTAAGAGTAGGCGTCTCCCCCTCAACTCTTGCCGGTGGAGGAGTCAGTGTGACTTTAGCTCTAGTGATACCTTTAGGAGTGGTAACACTTTTGGCAGTTTTACGATTGTAGGTTTGGAGATTTTCCTTGGCAGCAGTGGGCACACCAAGGTTGGCTGCAGATTGGAGTTGAAAAGAAGGTGGAGGAGATGGGTTAGACTGGGTTGGGTCTACCACAGTCTTATCTCCAAAGGAGAAGTGAGAAGATGTTGAGAGAGGAGGAGTTATACCTTGTCTTGGTCGTGCATCGAATGCAGACTCTAAAGAAGACTTAGAACCAAAGGGAGAAGAAGACTCAGCTTGAGCTGTCTGTTCAGCTCGATGATCTGATTCAGCTCCAGATGCTCCCCCTTGATCCGACTCCTTAGCTTCACTTGCTGATGAAGCTCCCTCAGCTATCAAAAGCATGGGATCACTAAGACCCTCCTGCTCTGGAAAGATGTCATTATTGAACATCTTTGAGCTGAGTGTTGGGGCAGGGAACACATCCTGTCCAGCTTCATAAAGCTGTTCTCCCAACTCAGCTTCCACCACCAAGGATAAGTACCTTATTAATGGTACATGGTGATCCCTTGGTGTCTTTACAACTTGGGCCTTGAGCTAGTTGAAGACGAGCAATGCATAATCCATATTTCTGGCATGATACATGTGGTAGAGCAGTTTCATCTCAAACTCGTTGACTTGATCCAAGCCTCCAATCTTAGTACCAAGTGAACGTATCACAGTGGACACCATGAAGCCCCACCCAGTAGGAAAAGTGGCTTTCTTTATGACACCCTCAGTCTGTGGGTGACCCATGTTGGGTAGGACTGACCTTGCCACTTGCCTAGTAACAACAGCTTCGAACACATCATTTTCAGGGAGTTGAAGAACTTCCGTTAGCCGTTGTACAGTTATGACAACTGTTCTATCCCCATTTAGAACAGTGCTAGAAATCTCTCCCCTGTTCTGGTTGTAAGTGCAAGTGTACCAGAACTCTAGCAGGTGTTGTGGAACAATATGGAGTGGTGCTCCCGAGAAAGCGAATGCCAGGGGGCATTTTCGAATATAATCCACTCATAATTCGTATCCTCTGCCTCGTTTCCTCTCTGGAATCGTGAGACAGGCACGTTGATTGTTGATTCGAATCAATGACACACCATTATTCTTCATTTGAGCACCTCTGACCATCGTATCACCGAGAATAAGAACGGTTCCGTCCATTGTTGAATTACATTGAGTGACTATTGAGTTTACACTGAGCAAGTAAAAATTCGCACTGAGCGTTTTAGAAATTGCACTGAGTAATTTAGGGTTTGAATATAAACGGTTGATTGCACGAAGCAAGAGAGTTGTTCGCGAAAGGTATTTGAGTGTAGGAGAAGTTGAGAAATTAGAATTGTAAGCGTAAACCTCTGAATATCGGTTATGATCGTTATATATACTTTTCCGAGGAGAGAGAAAAGTTACCGTTGGAATTCCCTTTTTATCCGTTATGCATAACAAATTTACGGCGCAAGGTGACAGTAATCGAGATGAAACTGATCATCTCCCAACGCTTAATAATGTAAAAGAATATTATTGACTTACAACAATATTATTTACACTGTTGTGTTACACCAATACACAATCGGTATAAAATGTGATTTGAGACCAACTCAAATACATAACTACTTATGAATTAATAACACATAGTAATTAAATCATAGTTTGGACGCACCAAACTGAGTAAACTAATCACTCAGCTTTAGTCAAGCACTCAGCTTGAGTTGATCACTCAGCTTGAGATTGAAACTCAGCTTGAGTGGAGCACACAACTTAGAATTAATGACACATAGTCAATATTATTTGAGACTGACTCAAACTTATATTTTAACTACACTGAGTAGTTAAAGCATGTTTGGAACTTACCAAACGTGTGAACCAATCACACATCTTGAGTTAAGCACATAGCTCAGACTCAATGACACTTAGTCATTTCTGTTTCAGACTAACTCAAACTTGTAAACTCATCATTCAGCTTGACAAAATATTCAGTTTATGAAAACTTATTCTAAACCGTGCACTCAGCTTAAGACACTTAGTCTTTGTCAAACTGAAACTCAAATTCTAGACACATAGCTAAGGGTTGAGCATACCCAATTCACTTAGCAGATACATAAACCTCTTTTCATCAATTGGTTTAGTAAATTTGATGTCAACTTTACCTTTTTCCACGATGTCCCTGATGAAGTGATGTCTAAATCTCAATGTGCTTGGTTCTTGAGTGGAAGACTGGATTGTAAGTGATGGCTATAGCGCTTTGGTTATCATAGAAGATAGGAGTTTTCTTGAAACTCATACCAATGTCTTGAAGCTGATGTTGCATCCACAGGATTTGTGCACAACAGCTTCCTGCTGCAACATACTCAGCTTCAGCAGTTGAAGTAGCCACTGAGTTCTGTTTCTTACTAGTCCAGCTTACTAACTTCCTTCCAAGCATTTGACATCCTCTTGTTGTTGATTTTCTATCTAACTTGTACCCAGCATAGTCAGCATTTGAAAAACCAACTAACTCAAATCCAGAGTCATTTGGATACCAAAGGGCTAGATTTGGTGTACCTTTAAGGTGCCTAAAGATCCTTTTCACAGCTTGATGATGTGATTCCTTAGGATCTGCCTGATATCTTGCACAAACACATGTAGCAAACATGATATCAGGTCTACTAGCTATCAAATAGAGTAGTGAATCAATCATTCCTCTATAGGTAGACTGACATACAGACTTACCATCTGAGTCTTTACTCAGCTTGACAGCCGGTGACATTGGTGTTTTCATGGTTGAACTAGAATCAAAACCATATTTCTTTATCAAATCAAGAACATACTTGCTTTGATTGATTAATATGCCATCAGGCTTTTGTTGAATTTGTAAGCCTAGGAAATATGTCATCTCATCCATCATACTCATCTTGTACCTTTTTGACATAATTTTGGAGAACCATTCACACAGAGATTAGTTTGTAGAACCAAAAATAATGTCATCTACATAGATTTGTACAATCTATACTACCTCTGGTGAAATCCATTGATAGTAGATAATTGGACAGTGTATCATACCAAGCTCGTGGAGCTTGTTTAAGACCATACAAAGCCTTGTCTAACTTATAGACATGATGTGGAAACTTTGAACTAACAAAGCCAGGAGGTTGTTTCACATAGACTTCCTCCTGAAGTTTTCCATTTAGGAAAGCACTCTTCACATCCATTTAATAGACTTTGAAGTCTTTGTATGCTGCATAGGCTAAGAACAGCCTTATGGCTTCAATTCTAGCAACAGGGGTAAAGGTCTCATCATAGTCGATTCCTTCATCTTGTTTATACCCTTGTGCTACCAGCCTGGCTTTGTTCCTAACAATCACTCCATCCTTGTCAATTTTTTTTCTATAGACCCACTTAGTGCCTATAATTGTATGATTTTTGGGGTTGGGACAAGACTCCAGACCTTGTTTCTCCCAAACTCATTTAATTCCTCTTGCATAGCTTCAATCCAATCTTTATCCTCCAAGGCTTCTTCAGTCTTCTTTGGTTCCATTTGAGATAGGAAACCAAAGTAAGCAGCATAGTTTGCTGTTTCCTTTGATTTTGTTATTACTCTTTCTTGAACATTTCCAATTATTTGATGTTGAGGATGGTCTTTGAGGAATTTAAATGTTGTAGTGGGAGATTATGGTTCTGGATCTGAGTGATATTGAGGACTCTGAGGTGAACTTACATCCTCAGTCTTAGTTGTAGCATGGTTATCAAACTGTTGATCACTAAGATCTTCAGTCTGAGTAACTTCAGCTCTAAAGCGATTGACGAACTCATCATCTTTCTCAGCTTGTGAGTCCTTTGGAGTTTGTGATGATTTCTTTGATGGACACACATCATCATCACTGTCATCATCCACGACATACATTGGATTTGACATTCTGGTTTCCTCAGGATTTTCAAGCTCACTCAGACTGACCAAGTCAGCTTGTCTTTTATCAGATTGATCAAAACTGTCTTCATCAAATGAGACATTAATTGATTCTTCTATAGCCTTTCTCCTGGTGTTATACACTCTGTAAGACTTGGAGATTGAGGAATAACCAACAAAAATTCCAAGATCAGCTTTAGATTCCACCTTATGGAGCTGATCTCTTTGATTCAGTACATAGCATTTTGAACCAAAGACTTGGAAGTAACCTATATTGGGCTTTCTAGATTAATATATCTCATATGATGTTTTGCCATGTCTTTTGACAATGATTGATCTATTCTGAGTATAGCATGATGTACTTACAGCTTCATCCCTGAAATAGAGTTTCAATCCTGCCTCACATAACACTGTTTAGCAGCCTCAATTAAGGTTCTATTTCTCCTTTCAGCCACTCTATTAAGTTAAGGAGTTCTGACTGAGGAGAAATTTTGTAATATTCCTTTTTGTTCACAAAAGTTTTCTAGGGTTGAGTTTCTGAACTCAGTCCCATGATCACTTCTGAGTTGCTTTATAGACTTACCTTTTTGCAACTCTTCCTGTTTGATAAAACTTATTATCTCCAGGGCAGCATCACTTTTGGCTTTAAGGAATATTACCTAGGTGAATCGTGAGAACTCATCTATTATCACCAAAGTGTACTTCTTGCCACTCAGGCTAGGAGTACTTATGGGACCAAACAGATCCATATGCAACATATGTAGTGGGTCTGTTATTGAAAAATTTTGCTTTGATTTGAAGGAGCCTTTATGATCTTTCCCCTGTTCACAAGCTGAACACAATTTGTCCTTGACAAATGTGATCTTTGGTAATCCAGAGACTAACTCTTTATTGGATAGCATATTTATATTTTTTAAATTTAAATGTGATAGTCTTTTATGCCACAACCAACTCAGCTTAGGAACAGATTGAGAATACAAGCAGGTTTCAGTATAGGGATCAGCAGAATTAAGATCAAGTAGATATACATCTCTTTCTCTTTTTGCTATTAATACAGGCTTGCCCTTAGCATTATATATAGTTCCTGCTTTATTCCTAAAAGTAACAATATTGTCTTTATCACATAACTGACTGATACTTATCAGATTGTGTTTAAGACCCTTGACATATGCAACTTTCTGGAAATTCACCTTGTTAGAAATGCATCTTCGCATAGCTTTTAGTTCTTCCATGGAGTTATCACTAAATGTTACTTTAGGACCTTCATCTTCCTAGAAATCACTAAGAAGTCCTTTCCACCCAGTCATGTGCCTTGAACATCCACTATCCAAGTACCATTTACTTGAACCCTGCACATGATAAGAGAACTAAACACATTAGTTTTGTTTGGGAACCCACTTCTTGGTAGGATCGGATGATGAGCACTTAGCATCTTCATCTTGTGGAACTGACTGTTCAGCTTGAGCAGGTGCTGAATCCTGTGTTGGCTGATCAGCCTGTTCCCGTTCAGGCCTTGAGATTTCAATTTCACAGTCCTTGGCCTCATGACCTCTACTCCTGCACTTGTAGCATCTCCTTCTTCCAATAATTACAGGAGGTAGAGTATTTAATAATCCTTGTGAGTATTTGCTCTCAGTCTTAGGATTATATGTTGTGGATAACTTTTCAACTTTCTTTGCAAGTTGATTTACTTGATGTTCACTGACTTTGGACTTACCTTTGTCAGATCTTGGTTTGTTATCCTTTTGATTAGAAGCTTGACTAACAAACTTCTTTTCCATGACTTTGGACTTACATTTGTCATGATTTCTGGACTCACCAGTTTCAACAGTCTTGGACTTACCATTGTTGATCTCCTTGGACTTACCAATTTCGACAACTTTAGACTTACCATTGTTGTGATGTGACCTCTAACTTACAGTGGTCTTCCTATTCTTGTAACTTCTCTCTGAGCAAGATAGAGAATGCTGTCTTTTGAAAGGATTTAGATTAAGCCTTTCTATGACTGAAGTTCTTTGAATAGGCTGAGTGCCTAATCTGTCTAGCACATACTTACTATGCTGTTTAGATGTTGAGCACTCATTTTCATGATCTTTTGCCTTTACAAACATATTGTATTTAAGGTTTTGACCATGTTTCTTCTCTGAGGCTGACTTCTGAGACTCAATCAGTTGTCTATCTTCCTCAGAGTCTGTACTTGCTATCTCATCCTCATCAGCTGCATAAGCTGCGGATTGATAGTCACCTCCAAGTACAGCTTGTACCTATTTAGGAATTTGTTGGTTGATGCACTTTTCAGCAAGCCTTGATAACTTACACCAAGATTCAGTGACCTTTTGAAGTTGGCCAACTTTACCTTGGCTTCCTGAAGTTTTTTACTTAGAAGTTTATTGATGTGTCTTTGACATTCAAGATCACATTGTTCCTTCTTACCAACATCAATGAGAGATTGATTCTCCTTAATCTCATCTTTCAGTTTAGCTATCTCAGCTTTTAGGTCTTTTTGAGACTTAAGGCTGGTCTTGAAATCATTTAACAGATAATCAAAAGCAAGACCTTTTTCTTCATCGGTGTAAGAGTTGAAATTACTAACCTTGTACAAGGAAGCAGGATCCCAATCACTGAGTTTACTATTTTCCTCAGCTTCCTTCATGTCAGCTTCGAAGATTGATTCAGACAGACCGTAATTAACTTCATCTATTTCAAACTCTTCATCTTCTTGAGCCATCAGACACTTGTTATCATCATTTGAGGTAGATGATTTTGTATCCCAAGTTTCAGTATAGAGTCCTTTTGCACTGGACTTGTCTTCAGGCTTTCCTTTCTTTAGCTGAGTATATTTCTTCTTGTACTTATCAGCCCTGTAAGCATTCTTATCAGCAACTGATGCTGATTCTGTTAGATTATGTGCAGAGATAGATAACATGTACTATCGTGTCCAATACTATGTGACAGTAAAGGATCACACCGCTGCACACCCAAATAGAACATGTTGGATTTTACCTATTTGTGTATCACAATAATTAATAGTTTAATTAATTATTGAGAAAAGAGAAAAATAATAAAAGTTATTTATTAAAAGGAGAAGTTAATATTTAGTTTAAATATTAACGGGACCAGTTAATTAATAGTTATTAATTAAATTAGAAAGGTCAAGTGTATATTCTGTAATTGATTAATAGTTTAATTAAAGCTGGGATTTAATTAAACGGGCTTAGGCCTTATAATGGTTTATTATATATAAACTTGTTTAAGCCTCATTAATCAACATGTTAATCACAAGAAAAGATAACACCCTAATCTCTCCTTCCTCTCTCTCTCTCTCTCTCTGCGGCGCTCTCTCCCTCTCTCGTGGAGATCGACGGCGGCGGAAAACCGAGAACCAACCACCGAGCGGGTTATATGCGATCATTGGAGGGGGTTATATTCCGCTGTGCATGTTTTTATACCCTACAAAACCCTTCAGTGGTATCAGAACCACTTCTAACCTCGTAGGAGACTAGGTAGGTTTCTTTTTATTCTGATGAAATATGATTCTGTTTTATCCAGAAAGAAATTTTTTTTTTGATCATCCAAGTAAATAGAATTCAAGTTTATGATTTCTATTGGATTAGATTAATTAGTTTTTGGATAAAAAGATTGTTAGATTTAATTTTTAATTAAATCTGTTTTTTTATTTATTGTTGTTATTTGCGATAACCGAGAGCATCAACACCACCCCAATCAGCGGCGGTCTTAAGTCTGGGACGGCAGTCGCTGGCTGCCAATGATCGGCGGCGGTCTGCGGTGGTTGTGGGGGTACGCGGCGCGGAGAGCGACGCGTTAACGACACGGTTAGCAGCCCAGTTAGCGGCGCTGACTGTGTGGTGGGCTTCGGCCCAGAGAACCACGGCCCAGGAGGTCTGCGGCCCAGTTTTGGTTTAGTGGCTAGGGTTAGCGGCGCTAAAGGTTTTTGGGCCTCGGCCCAGTTTTTATTTCTCGGTCCGGTTTCCAATCAATGACCCAGTTTAAATATTTGGCCCAGCTCGCGGTTCAGATATTTTGTGGTCAATATTAAATTGAAATACAGTTGTTATTTTAATTTAAGGTTTAAATATTATTTTGAGGTTTTGATTAATTATCAAGTATGAAACTTGAAATATATATTTATTGCAAATAACATAAAAAAAATATAGGGGTTTTAACAGGTTGTTAAAATCAGTAATTTTTCATCAAGGTGAATAATTAGAAATCAGTTGCTGTTTTATTTTCATGTATTAGTTTAGTACATGTTTGGGATGTCATAGCCGAGCCCTAGACCTTGTGGATTGTTTAATTTCTCGCACTTGTGGTTGTGATTAGTTTTATTATTCTATGGTGTGGGGAGGCCTGCGTGCCACTTACAACCCCTATTCTTTTTTGTAAAAGTACTAGAATTAGCGGGCCTGCGTGCCTTTGATCAATCTTGTAATTTTTATATTTCTAGTTTTTTAAACTTTAGAATAGAATAGATTATTAGAATAAATATGAAGCTGATACAAGAACCAAGAACCAAGGAGCAGGGAGCATGATTGGATGCTGGAGCCAGTGGGAGCTTCAGAATGTCATGCCATGTGTGTTGTGTATTTCCACTTAGGTTTTGACCGTCGGATTTTTCGTGTGGCTCACGAAACCGACAATAGTTAAGGGCAAGGCTAAGTTATAGTTTATATATTTTGTGGTTGTTTTATTTCTTTACATATTTTATATATGTGTGGTTGTGATTAACACGTTGAAATAAAACAAGGGTTTTAATAATAATTAATTATTGAAACAGATGTTTTAAAGAAAACTGGCTTTAAAGTTTTTCTCGTTAAAAACTTGGAAATCCATTTTAGAAAAATCTTAGATCAGTGTGTTACCCACCTAATGGTACACCCTTGCTGTTAAACGGTACTCGGGTGTCGGAAGTGCCCAAACCTTGGGCATCCGGGTTCAAACCATTGCGGGAAGGGGCATGAAAGATTCTGCGATAATCGGGAGTCCCGGCCAGAATTCATGCTGTCTTAGGTGGTGCGATCTATTTTGGTGATAATCGGGAGTCCCGGCCCAAAATGCACTAGAGGGACTAAACATGCACGGTTCCTATAACCGATGTCCCGCGGATCTAAGAGTCGTGTCCAGTTAGGATACGATTGGTATAGTTCTTACCTACCAGAAATAGCATTGTCCCGGTGGGAAGTGCCCAAACCTTGCATCGTGAAATGTGAAATATGGATCAGTCTAATAATTTTTTTTAAAAGGTAATAATTATTAGAAGATATAATCAATACTGAATCGGTTTTATCTTTTTCTTTTTCTGTAGATGTCTATTTTATCTGTTATTCCGTTTTATTCACCAAGAGAGTCTATAAGTCTCATCACTAGCAAGTGGAAGCTTTCAGGTCCAAACTTTGCTGTTTGGAAGATGCATCTGAAAAATGTTTTGGATGCACAGGGAAAGCTTCACATCATTGAGACATCGCCTCCAGAGCGACCAGGAGTAGATGCCCAGGATAGTGAGTATGACACTTACTATCAGTATCTGGCTGACAAATCTGATGTTATGTCGATTCTCGTTCTCACCGCATCATCCGAGTTTACGGACGATCTCCGTGAGAAGTCATCTTATGAAGTTGTTCAAGGACTGGAGTAGAAGTTCAAGTTTAGTGAACGGATATGTCGTATGCTATTGATGAGGGAAATCCTTTCAGCCAAGATGAAAGAAAGTCAGCCTATTAGCGATCATCTCATTAACATGAGAAGGCTCTTAGATTGCTATGAGAGTTTTGGATCAAAATCAAAACCACATGAGCTAGTTATGCTCTTGTTCGGTTCCTTGTCGGACTATTACCAGAAAAGAGTAATGTATGTCCTCGGTGATTTTGAGATGACTGTCGCAGGGTTGCACGAAAACCTTATGTGCATTAGCGATGAGTTGAATCCAAAGCAGCTAGAGTCAACAGTTGTGGACCCTATGCAGGAGGATGACTGGCTGGAAGAACATGGAGAGATTTGTTGCCCAGACTGTGGTAGCAAGGATTCATGCGAGCACTCACTCGACATAGATCAGCTGGACATTGGTTTGCCCAATGAGTCAGGTATCTTTATGATAGATTGTCTTATTACTTCTTATGAATCATGGGTATTGGATACCAGATGTGGTCAACACATATGCAATCATTTTCAGGGATTCAAGAGAAGTAAGAAGCTGAGACAAGGAGATATGGACCTATGGGTAGGCGAACGCTCCATGGTTGGTGCTGAAGTTGTAGGGACATATTGTCTTAGTTTGCCCTCAGGCATGGTCTTAGAACTAGAACCCTGTTATTATGTTCCAAGACTTATTAAAAATGTTATCTCGTTTGATTTGCTTATAGACTGTGGATTTGCTTATGTTTTAAATGAAAAGTCTATTTCTTGTTATAAAAACGATGTTTTCTATTTTAAAGCTACTCCAGAAAATGGTCTATATACGCTAAATCTAGATAACAATGACATCTATCATATAAGTAAGAGATCCAAGAGTAACTTGAATCAAACTTACCTCTGGCATTGTCGTTTAGGACATGTAAACGAGAAACGCATAGAGAAACTCCGACATGACGGAATTCTAGAACCATTTGACTTAGAGTCATATGATGTTTGCGAATCTTGTTTGTATGGTAAAATGACAAAGCAGCCTTTCAACAGTGAGAATGAAACGGCCAGCGAGTTATTAGGGATTATACACACAGATGTGTGCGGACCCTTTACTCCGGAGGCTAGAGGAGGATACCGGTATTTCATAACCTTTACTGACGACTTCAGTAGGTTCGGTTATGTCTACCTCATGAGACTTAAATCTGAAAGTTTTGACAAGTTCAAACAGTTTCAGAATGAGGTACAAATCAGCTGGACAAGAAGATAAAGTCGCTTTGGTCGGATCGAGGTGGCGAGTATCTGAGTCAGGAATTCGACGATCATTTGAAGGAATGTGGGATTGTTTCACAACTCACACCTCCGTATACACCTAAGATGAATGGTGTGTCAGAAAGGAGGAATCGTACACTGCTTGACATGGTACGATCAATGATGAGTCGAAGTTCACTACCATTGTCGTTTTGGGGACACGCACTCGAGACAGCAGCGTTCATGCTGAACCGGGTTCCAACCAAATCGGTGGAAAAGACACCGTTCGAGGTATGGACGGGGAAAAAGCCCAAAATATCTTTTCTAAAGGTTTGGGGATGTGAGGTGTATGTTAAGAGAACATTCACGGATAAACTCAATCCCAAATCAGATAAGTGTATCTTCGTGGTCTATCCCAAGGAAACCATGGGATACTATTTCTACAACCCAGATGAGAACAAAGTTTTTGTTGCTCGTAAAGGGGTATTCTTGGAGGAGAAGTTTCTAAACTCAGAGACTCCAAGAAAAGAAATAGAGCTTCAAGAAGTTGAAGAGGAGGAGATTACACCACCACCGATAGTTGAACCTGTAGTTCAACAGAGAATTGTTGAACCTCAACCCGAGTCTGTGGTTGAGGAAGAGGTGCAAACACAAAACCTTCGCAGGTCTAGTAGGCCTCGTATTGAGCCAGATAGGTATCTGGGATTCCTAGTTGCTCAAGAAGAAGGGGATCTTTTAGAACCCACTACCTACCAAGACGCTGCCTCAGGTTTAGAATCTGAGAAATGGCTAGAAGCCATGAAGGAAGAGATGCAATCCATGTATGACAACCAAGTTTGGAAGTTAGTGGATTTGCCTCAACACAGTAAAGCTGTTGGGTGCAAATGGGTCTTCAAAAAGAAGACATACATGGATGGAAAGGTGCATAATTTTAAAGCAAGGCTAGTGGCAAAAGGTTTCACGCAAACTCATGGCGTTGACTATGATGAAACTTTTTCCTCAGTGGCAATGCTTAAGACTATTAGGATTCTAATGGCCATATCAGCATTTTTTGATTACAAGATATGGCAGATGGATGTCAAAAACGCTTTCCTTAACGGGAAACTGACAGAGGATGTATATATGATACAACCGGATGGTTTTACGGATCCAAAGAACCCTAATAAAGTAAGCAAGTTGCTTAAATCCATTTATGGACTAATGCAAGCATCTAGGAGCTGGAACTTACACTTTGATGAGCGCATCAAAGAGTTTGGTTTTACCAAAAGTGAGTTCTAGTCGTGTGTTTACATCAAATTCAGTAGTAGCGTGGTAACCTTCCTAGTCTTGTATGTAGACGACATACGGTTAATAGGAAACAATATACCAGTATTACAGGGAGTAAAATCCTGGTTAGGTAAATGTTTCCAGATGAAAGACTTGGGAGAAGCTGCTTATATACTAGGTATAAAGATCTATAGGAATAGATCTAAGCGGCTTATCGGACTTAGTCAAAGTACTTACATTGACAAAGTCGTGAAAAGATTCAAGATGGATGGATCCAAGAAAGGATTTATTCCTATGCAATCTGGCGCGATTTTGAGCAAGGCTCAATGTCCTGTGTATAGTCAAGATTAGGACAAGATGAAATTGATACCATATGCCTCGGCAGTTGGTTCGATTATGTATGCCATGCTATGTACTAGACCCGATGTTGCCTATTCTATCAGTGTCACGAGTAGATATCAGCAAAATCCTGGTGAAGCTCATTGGGTGGCCGTCAAGAATATTCTCAAGTATCTGAGAAGGACAAAAGACATATTCCTAGTATATGGAGGTTCGATGGATGAGCTCCGTGTAACTGGTTACACTGATGCTAGTTTCCAGACCGACAGAGACTACTTCAGGTCGCAGTCAGGATTTGTCTTTACCTTAAACAGAGGAGCCATATCTTGGAAGATTCAGAAGCAAGATACAATAGCAGATTCTACTACAGAGGCAGAGTATATTGCGGCAAATGATGCGGCAAAGGAAGCTGTCTGGCTGAAGAATTTTATCTCGGATCTTAGAGTTGTTGCCAGTATCTCTAGACCGATCGATATATTCTGTGACAACTCAGGGGCTGTAGCGCAAGCTAAAGAGCCTAGAGATCATCAGTGGACAAGGCACGTACTCAGGAAATATCACCTCATCCGAGAGATCATTGGAAGAGATGATATTAGATTACAAAAGATACCGACGGACGTCAACGTTGCTGACCCGTTGACGAAGCCGCTAGCTAGGGCTAAGCATGAGAGGCATGCGAGTTCTATAGGAATGCAGTACTTGGAACATAGCAGCTAGTTCGTGTTTTTGATTATTACTATAGTTATAACTTGAGACTCTTTTATTATGTAATTACATTTCATGGGATTGAAATAGGAGGTTTTTACATAATTGTTTCTAGTTATCTATTTTTAGCATGTTTAACCTATCCATGACAAGTCAAGTGATGAGTTGTCTAAATGCCCGTAGCTACTTAATGTAGTGGGAGCTACATTAGGGAGGTAACGCTATTATGAATATTTGATGATTTATTCGGGTATGAATAAAAGCACAAGGTTGTGACCAAGTATTCATAGATATTTATCAGGGGATAAATATTGGGGTGATCCGCATCGAGTTTACTTCATGGAGCGTTAACATAAGCAAACTTGATAGGTTGTCCTTAGACCTGAGATATTTGGTTTGGGGCGTGGTAACTTCTGTACTTTAGCATGTCCTAACGTCACGCCGTAACAGGGTGATCATAAGGGGCTTCTCTAGGTGCAGCGGAAGCCATGTGCTCAAATTGCAAATAGTCAAGATGGAATTTGCACCTCTTTTTTAGGAGAGATATTTACTGAGCTTCTCGACGATTAAGACTACTGAAAATGTGTGGCCGCGCTCGGTTAGAATGATAGTTATTCATTCGGGAAACCGTAACTGCAGAGTGTCAAAATCAGAGTCGAGAAAATCTGAGTATTAGATGAGATCCCTGCTCCATGTCAAATACTCACATTACGAAATATCGCGATGCAAAAGGAAAAGCCTAGATAATCCATGGTTTGGATTATATCTCTAGATGTAAGAGATCTCATAGTCTGGTTAACCTAAGTGTCTGGCTAGGGACCTCCTTAGGCCAACGATGTACAAGGAGTGTTACTTATCTTGCACAAGTGGGAATCTGTTAGATTATGTGCAGAGATAGATAACATGTACTATTGTGTCCAATACTATGTGACACTAAAGGATCACACCGCTGTACACCCAAATAGAACCTGTTGGATTTTACCTGTTTGTGTATCACAATAATTAATAGTTTAATTAATTATTGAAAAAAGAGAAAAATAATAAAAGTTATTTATTAAAAGGAGAAGTTAATATTTAGTTTAAATATTAACGGGACCAGTTAATTAATAGTTATTAATTAATTAGAAAGGTCAATGGTATATTCTGTAATTGATTAATAGTTTAATTAAAGCTGGGCTTTAATTAAACGGGCTTAGGCCTTATAATGGTTTATTATATATAAACTTGTTTAAGCCTAATTAATCAACATGTTAATCACAAGAGAAGATAATACCCTAATCTCTCCTTCCTCTCTCTCTCTCTCTCTCTCGGCGGCGCTTTCTCCCTCTCTCGTGGAGATCGACGGCGGCGGAAAACCGAGAACCAACCATCAAGCTGCGGTGGTCGGCGGCGATATATACACACATACGGATGGGTCACAGTTTGATCCGAGGTTTAATCGTTAGGCGGTCTAGCAGCCCGTTCGAGGTGGTGCAGTAGCGGTGGATAACCTGAAGTTGTCTAGAGGCTTAAAGAAAAAGTTTTGGTTTACATCAAGGTATAACTTTTTAACCCTCTTTCTCTTTTTAGTTTCTGTACGAGTTAGATGAGATCACTGTAGGGGGTTTTATTCCGCTGCGCATGTTTTTATACCCTACAAAACCCTTCAGATTCTTCTTTCTTTGATCTACACACAGCAGCAATGTGTCCCTTCGTATGACAATTGAAGCACACAACTTTCTTGGGATCAAATGAACTCTTTCCTTTGCCCCTGTCAGATCTTCCTCTTCCCCTTTGAGTTCTTCTCAAACGTCTGGCTAGCATGGCCATCTGCTCAGTGATAGTCTGAACATCATCAGTATCACCTGAGTCTGAGTCTGAGTGGTCAGCTTGAGAGTTTGACTCAGTCTCAGATTCAACAACCAAGGCTTTAGAACCTTTCTTCTTTTTCTGTGCAACTAATACAACATCAGCTTTATCCAAAGAATCCTTCAGTTGTTGTTGAGAAGTTCTCTTGTGCTCTGTGATCTGTTCATGATTGAGCAAGAACCCATAAATGAACTGTAGGTTATACATATGTAATGCTCCTCCAGCCCTCAGTGGTGTAGTTACTTCATTGAACTTTTCTGGTAACACATCCAGAAATTTCAGCACTAGGTCAGCCTCATTCTTCTTAATGCCTACACCTAGTAGGTCATTAATCAAGTAGTGAAACCTGGTAACCACATCAGCCAAGGTTTCATTCTTCTTAGATAAGAAGTTTTCATAGGATCTGTTCAGATGATTCTTCTTCTGCTGCTTGACTAGATCTGTGCCCTCATATGTGATACTCAGAGTATCCTAGATCTCTTTTGCAGATTGACACCCCGTCACAGTATGCAAGATCTCATTGGTCAGTGCATTTGCCAAAACACTCTTTGCATTGTCATCCAGATTATACAGTTTCCAGTCTTCATCTGTCCAGGATGCAACATGCTTCTTTACTTCTTTAACGGTTCTGTCAGTTTTGTCAGTGGACGTATCACTAACAACAGGAGAAATCTTGGGGATGATAGGTCCTTTAGTAATGTCATCGTACATACGATTGTCAATGGACTTGAGGAAAATCATGGCTCTGAATTTCCACATAGGATAGTCAGATCCATCGAATATGGGGCAACCCTTAGCAGACATCTGACGAAAGTTTGATGAACTGATGCTTGTAGACATTGTATACTCTCTCAGAATCTTGAAATTTCAACTAATGAAATCATTCAGCCTGTTCTGATACCAGTTGTTGGTCCCTTGGTGAGAGTATCAACAAGCAAGTAATGTGTAGAAGGGGAGTTGAATACACTTTCTACGGAAAATTGAACAAATCAATAAAAAGTGATAACACACATCAAACCACAAACAATCGAATGCTTTGCTTTTCATTAATAAGAAGATGATTACAGAAATAATCAAGTAAGCAACACTTGATATGTAAACACCTAATGTAAATAAAATCTCTCAATCTCTCAAACTTTGCTATCTATAATCAACTTATGATTATAGATACAGGACGACTCTCTAAACAGGATTTAATCACAGATTGAATACATACCAACTTCACAACAGATGTGAAGATTCGAACACGCGAACAAATTGGCAATCTGTGAGTTTCTTGATAACGTTGAACTGACAAACAGTGAATCAAGATTCGTAACACATACGATCAGTTGATTGAGGTGAAACTGAGTTTGGCTCTGTAACTCGTTGAATGTAGTCGTGGTATCTTAATACTTATCAGGATGATAAGTAATTATATCATGTTCCTACGGACTCTAAAAAACTAGCACTAATCCTAATCTGCTAACAAACTAACGGATAACCCGGAATCTTAAATCTTGAATCTTCTATCTTGAGTCTTCAATCTTCAATCTTGATTCTGGAATCTTCTTATCCTTGCAGTAGATATAGAGAGATAAAAGGAATTTAAAACATATATAAATTCTCTTAAACTTACTTCTTTAGTCGGACTGCGTTACTCAACTTGAAGCTCATCAAGCTGAGTTCTTCAAGAACAAACCCGAAAACAAACATGTACTAACATGTATAATGATTAACTCATCCTTGGAAGTCATAAGAGTTAGCTAGAACTTATTTAGCAACTCTATTGAGCTGACTCAGTATATACGATGAGTCACTCAGCTTGAAACGCATCAAGCTGAAAACTCAACCTATATCTTAGGTGACACACACAACTTATCAAACGTAGTAATAATCTTACTAAGATATAGTCTAAGCTGGTCGAATATATGCTCAGCTTATATTCAGCTTGTGCTCAGTTTGAAACACTATAAGTGCTCAGTCTGATTAAGCCTCATAATTCTGTTTAAGTTATATTTAGAACACATCTTACAAACTTAACTTTGTCTCATCAAATTTCAACTGATGAGATCATATTCCCAACAATATCCTTTATATATGTATATGGTTTTTAATGACGTGCGTGCAATATAAAATTAAATAATTAAATCACAACCACGCAATTAATAACAGCATTAATAAGCCAACACAGATAACGCCTTTGACCATCACTGGTACTTAATTAGAAATTAAGTACCCCTGTGGTCAAACCCTAAATTGGATCATAAATAACACACAAGGCATGAATCTAATGCTAATGCTCCTACTAGCTCTAGCATACATGGCATCCTCTCTCCTTCGTCTTGATCCTTGTCTTGATTGGCTTCAAATTTACATTTACAAATTTCAAATTAACCTATTACAATTTTGATAAAAACTAATGCCCTATTACATAATAAATCAAACGCACGCAGACCCGCTAAATCTAGTACTTTTAAAAAATTGAATAGGGGTTGTAAGTGGCACGCAGGCCTCTCCACACCAGATAAAAATAAATGTAAACCAATTCACAAACAATAAAGTAAACAACCACAAACTTGATCCACTAGGTTTAAGACGTTTGGCTTAAAAGTAATAATCAACCAATCACGTACTAATAATTAAATAATAGTACACACACATTATAAACCACCATACACATATATAAATCCGGGCAGATTCAAACTTGAATCTCTAACACCAAAACACCAACTGGTTTTGTGTTAATCCCCAACATTTAACCTGGACCTGAAACTGGGCCTGAAACTAGGTCTTTTGTTAAATATCACAAACTGGATAAAAAAACAAAAAATTCCACAAGGTTAAACGTCAAATATTATTAAATAAATAATAATAAAGCTAGAAACTTGATTTAAAAAATTGAAGAACTTTTGAATCTTTTAATTACCACAAGTTTCACACATAATTTATACAAATATATATAAAGCATGTAAACTGAAAACTTTATCAGGTTAAATGTCAAAACTTTCACGTTTTACCATAAACCAAAGTTTCTCACATAATAAATGTATAAATAATAAAAACATATATTCTGGAAACTTTAATTGGTTAAAAGTCATAAACCTTGACCTTTGACCAAAAATAAAGTTTCACGCAGTTAATATATATAAAATATATAAACAGCAAACTGGAAACTTTAATGGTAAAAAGATCAGAACTTGATCCTTAAACCAAAATCAAAGTTTCACACAAATATATAAACAATATATTTAATCAGCAGAACTGGAACATTAATCAGGTAACAGATCAGAAACTTGATCTAAACCACAATACTAATTTTTGCAAAGCATATATACATAATATACATTTATGATCAACTTGTTTCCCACAGAGCCTAGAAGAAGGATTTGATACCACTGTAGGGATTTACATGGTACAATAAAGCACAGCGAAAAATAAACTCGCAAATCCCGTTCCTAGGATCCCAACTGGATCAGGTAGGGAAACAATACCAGAATCATAAAATAGATATATCATGCAATATACATAGGTTTAAAATCAGTTATTTCTAATAGATAGAAATTGTACCCTGAAATTGCTGAAGGGGGATACACAGCTACTGCACCCTAGAATTGGCTGCTAGACCGCCTACAAAACAATACCCGAGAGAAAAAGATCCATTGTGTGTAAACCGCCAAAAGCCAACGGCTTTTGGCCTTACCCTACCACTGCCGAGAAGACAAGCCGCCTTAAAGGGGCTGTCTCGGCTTGGGGACCGATCGCCAGAAAAATGCCGCCGCAAGGCACCGCCGTCGTCCGCCGGAGGTGGCTGCCGAGCCACCATTGATCGCCGTCGACCACCAATACGGTGGTGGTGGGTTTCGGCAGAGAAATAGAGCAAGAGAGAGAGAGAGAGGGTTGTCTTTTGTGGCTTTTTTATGAGGATTCACATGAAAACTTGGTTTAATCTCATTTAAATACTTATTTAAATGGATTAAGCCCTTGGACCTAAAGCCCGGTCCGTTGACCAACAACTTTGATCATTAGACAAAACAACCCCTCTAGTTTAGTTAATATTAATTAATCGACTATTAATTAATATTTTTCCAACCAAACTTTATTTATTAAATATTAAACTAATATTTAGTATTCCCTTTTTCCAATAATAAATATCTATTTATTATTTCTCTCTTTTCTTATAATCAAGCAACTGTTAATTATAATCCTTACACACAATGTATCGTTTCCTGGTTCATTATTTGTGCAGCTGTGTGACCCTTTAGTGACTCATAGTGTCCATGGATGTGACACGTGTACACTATCCTTGCACAAAATCTATCACTTTCAAATCACCAGACAAAACTCACTATCTTCTTAGTAAATTTTGTTAATGGCACATCAATCTTAGAAAAATCCTGGATGAACATCCCGTAGTACACGACTAAACCCAAAATGGTTCGAATCTCAGTTGGACTCTTTGGATATTCCCACTTCATGATGGCCTCAATCTTGGTTGGATCCACCTTTATGCCATCTTTGTTTACGAGATGACCTAAAAATTATACCTCTTGTAACCAAAAATCGCATTTTGAAAACTTGGCGTAGAGTCTCTCCCGCTTTAACGTATCTAAAACTTGCCGTAGGTATTGTTCGTGCTCCTTCATCGTCTTAGAATACAACAAGATGTCGTTAATAAACACTATCGCTGACTTTTCAAGCATCTGTCTGCACACCTTGTTCATGAGATACATAAAAGCGGTTGGCGCAATAGTTAATTTGAACGGCATGACTAAGAACTCGTATGGCCGAAACGTATTTTAAGCGCTGTCTTAGCAATATCCGTGTAACACCGTAAAACACAAGTCATTTTTTTAAATCACGGCAGAAGCATTGCAATAAAAATAATAAAGAAAAAAACACTCACAACTTAAAACCAACACTGTACAACAACACAGTATCTCGTTTCGTGTTACAAAATATTTCATAAAGATGGTTCATCGTTTCTAAAATCCAAAATATCATAGCGACGGTCAAACTTCCCCTGTACATAAAAGCAGCAACCTACCGTTCTCTAAAAAACCTACAACAGAGAGTTAGGGTAGGGAATTAGCACAAAACTAAGTGAATTAAAATCAAGCCACAAACAGCAATAGAAGAACCACCATGATCACAAGAACAGGTAACCTTAAATCAGAGGACCCGCGGTTTTATCGAACCTACGACCAATTGTCGGCCAAAGCAATGATCTACCGATAGCCTTTAGGTAACTGGCACAGTTAAATCCCTTCCGTTACAGCGAATGCAATAGAAGATTCAGAACTGTTCATCCAGAAGCACCTAGCCCAGCCCAATACACAAGCTTAGCTGACCTCTGCCACAAACATCATGAGCACAATTTCATGCCTTGATACTCATATCTTGGACTCGATTGCACAATCATCAATATCCAGTCAAACAAATCATATCGGACTAAACAATCTATCGCATGATTAATAGTACAAATTCAAGTAACCAAAACAACTACAACTAATACCACAAGTGAGCTAAAGTTCACTCACCTTGTTCTCAAACTGCAATACACTCACTTAACTAAATCACTGAGCCTTTGATATCCCTGAGAACACAATAACATAAGAATCACTCCTCGGTTTATAAATATATATACAAATATATTTATATCCTTAATATTAACTAACAATTATTATTCATCGATTTAATCCTCATATGAATCAAATACATGAAGCAGGCATCGAAAACAGATAACAAACGAAGGTATAAAACTCGGAACACACAAACACGTCGCGAATCCCAGCCCTTGACGCGCTGTGTCAGGCTGAATTCGAATATGGACTTTTAACAGTTAGGCTTCGAATTAAATACCAACACCTGAGCTATCCATTCGAGCTTGGGCTCATTCGAGCTTCTGATTCGAGCAGCCCCATAATCAAACCACACTTAACCATTTCTCTCTACAAGCATTCGAGCTTGGCACACACACCCTTAGTTCGAGCTACACTCATTCGAATCAGCCCACACCACAATCAACTCGAACCAAACACGTACATATACATTCTAAGCCCTCAAGAAACATCCCTTTGAGCGTGGCTCTTGTTCGAGCTCGAAGCACAGCCATTCGAGCCTCCCTTTGCACATACAATTTGCACATGGTCCTTCCCTTCGAGCTCCTCCTTTTTCTCCTTCCCGTTCAAACTCAACATACACACAACCAACACTTCAAGCTTTACTCCCATCCCCCTCCATACGAGCTTCTCTTTTCCTTCTTCCCTTAGAGCGCAGGACACAACATACATACATATATATAAAAAAAAAAATATATATATATATATATATATATATATATATATATATATATATGTATGTATGTATTCAAACCAAGCAAGCATGACACATTAGTCAACTAAAGGATAACATTTGTTTTACCCAAGATCAATTCATCATTTTTATCTCTTTTAATAATAATCATATCATCACTTCATATCCTCAAACCTTCATATTAGCTTCATAACAACTTCAAGAACACATGAACAATTACATGAACAAGCACCCTTAATTCTCAATTTTGATTTTTATATTTGTACTTTAAATCATGATTTTAAACTCAATCACCTAACATAACATCAAGAAACTTTAAGTACCAAGTTTATAACTTTTATGAATTACTTTTCATACTTTAAAATCATCAAGTTCATAAGCTAACATATTCAAGTTTATCAAGAACACCAACATGGTAATTTTACTAATTTTGAGCATGGTATCCACTTAACCTTGTTATCTAGCAACTATGAATCATAACTATACCTTGTGTTAAAGTAAACAAACTTAGAATCAAGATGGAAGGATTTAAGTTGCAAGTTCTTCAAGTTCTCTCTCTCAATACACCTTAGAAACACACACACACACACACACACATCTATCACTAAACTTAAGCATGAAGGTACTTCTAGTTTTACTGGTGCTTGCTTGAAGTTTATACAAAAGACAAATGATAGAAAAGATCAACTTGGGCCAAAATCAAATAAGACTAGTGCAGGTACTGAGTTAACAAAATGAATACCTACGACCGCATCGGGCTCTCTTAGACTTCTTCTGTAGTAAGCTGGAAGGCTCGACCCCTTTCCCTAGCATTCTCTCTACTATATCGCCTTCATAATTCTAGATCCACAATGGTATTTGTTTTTCAATTTGTTCCTCCTTCCACCACTCTCTATCTCTTTTATTTCTCTCTCTTTACCTTCTTCTTCTTGGTAATATTTCATCATGCCCATATTTACATTTTTACTCATCGAAACAAATTTAGTGTTCTTCGATGTTGAACCATATCTAGGATTTTTTTCATTTTGTTTTATGTGCGTGTTCTACAAGCAGTGTGTGCTTGTTGTTAGAATCGATGGTTGAAATATAGGTTGGATTTAGGTTAGAGAGAGATAGATCAAAATGGTTGGTGGTGCTGGTGCCAGTTTGGTGGATTGGTGGTTGTAATACCTATAACAGCCCGAGCCACGTAGCACGATATTGTTCACTTTACCCTATTTGCTCACGGTTTTTGTTTCTGGTATGGAACACTCCACCCAAAAGGCCTCATGCTAGGAGATGTATCCACACCCTTATAAGGCATGTTTCATTCCCTTCTCCAACCGATGTGGGACAGATGTTACAAATCCTTCCTTTCGCACACAACATCCTCTTTGTGCACATCGGTCCAGGGTCTGGCTTTGATCCCATGTGTAACAGCCGACTCGTAACACGATATTGTCCGCTTTACCCCAGTGGCTCATGGTTTTGTTATAACTAAGGAACACTCCAACCAAAAGGCCTCATGCTAGGATACGTATCAACACCCTTATAAGGCATGTTTTCTTCCCCTCTCTAACCGATGTGGGACGGATGTTACATACTCGTTTTCTGTTTAAATGTAATGAAACAAACAAGTTGTTAATAAAAGTTATATTTGAGTGAAATCCTTATAACTAAGGGACTAGTTGTGTATTTTTAGAATTAAGGAAGAACTGTATATCAACTTAAGGCACAAGGCCCCAATACAACCAAACTTTCAGCCGACTTTTCTTACTGTGTGAAATGTTGTTTGTGTGTGTTCTTCACTGTTTAAAGGAGGAAGGATGATACAACATTTTTGTGCATCAAATCATTGAGG
The DNA here is from genome assembly GCA_947179395.2 of Pulicaria dysenterica. Lineage (NCBI taxonomy): Eukaryota > Viridiplantae > Streptophyta > Magnoliopsida > Asterales > Asteraceae > Pulicaria > Pulicaria dysenterica. Next base: position 48,375,973 of record OX359293.1, read on the forward strand.
AATCAGGCAGATAACATTCCCTTATCCTTTTCGAGTGAGTTGGTGCTGATCTCCTGTTCTTTTGGGTACAAAATTGGTGGGCTTAAGGGCTGTTGGGTGGTTCGAATAGAGTGGGGTAACCAAGAGAAAAATCTGAGTTTCTACCCATGGAACATGATTTATTTCTCAATTCTTTAACGGGTATTTACTTTGTAGAGATTAGGGATCAAATGAAATTTAAATCACGATTTTTAGTTTAGTTTTAGGTTGGAAAGTGATTAAGAGAAAGATCGACATAACTGTTATGAAGTGTTTTCTAGTAATCTAAAATTGACTTTAGGCTAGTCATCGATCGCCCATAAAATAGAAATCGCAAATCGAACAGAAGTTGAAGTTGCAAATTGTTTAGTGTTGAAACTTGGCGTTGATAAATCGGGAATTGGGCTGAGCTTTGGGTCATCAAACATATTTTTAGATAGGTAGATAATATGTTGCTATTTGTTAAATTAATAGTACAATAGTAAATTGTATACGAGTTCAAAATCACAAATCGAGTTTTGTATGCTGTTCGACCCTATGTAATGTGTTTTTGGGTCAATCACAAATCAAGGGTTGGTATTAGAATCGCATAATGTCACGTGTAAGACAAATCACAAATTGAGAACAAATTTAATAGTAGACTACATGGTGAGTAACGAATCACAAAGTGGAACTTTGGTGTTGATCACAAATGATAATGTAACAACCCATTTTTTTATATAAATATAGATTTACACAAGCATCAACCATTCATTTCAAAAACTTAATTATAGACGTTGTGTTGAATAAACTGATTGTCATAAATAACGGAAGCGTGAAAACATAACATTGTCTGTATGGAGTTTAAACAAAATTTTGAATGCTACTGTTCTCGTCACTATGCTGGAGCCTTGCCCTTGCCGATCCTTGAAGATCCTGAAACGTAACAATAATGGGTAAGAACAAAGCTTAGTGAATCACCGCTACCCTTACCATTCACAGTAGTCACATCCTGTCATCACACACATAATTTAGGCCTCGCCCACTGCTACATCTCGGGTCCCACCCGCTTGATGCCTAAACCGGGCCCCGTCCGCTATGACTCCTCACATGTCTCACCTTTTGTTGGTGTTATCCACCCTGACCGACTACACAGGCATGGTCGGTTACTAACATACCACAACGTTAACACATAACACTTATCATAATCAAATACGTACAAGGCATATAATAGTAACATCATACCACTTTACATGTTGCTGGAACTAACAGTAAGTTAGGGTAACTGACCTGATTGACGACTCAACAAGATCAGTAACAAATCTCAAGTGATTTCTTAACGACTCTTGATATTAGAAACTATAATAAATTCTACCAGGTCAATACCGGTTACAAATCTTTAAGTCGTGTGATACGCATACGCGCTACGTCTCAAGTCGGACCCCATCTAGTTAGCCCACCATCCTTTAGTCTGGCATTGCTAGATCACACAATACCTAATCACAATTGGTTCTAAGTTTCACCACTTACCTAGGTCGGACCTAGCCACCAAAGTCGGACGACCACTATGACTCTAAGTCGGACCCGTTGCATCTAAGTCGGATGTCCCATAATTACGTCGAACACGACACTAATGTCGCATGAGGGTCCAAGTAGGACCAAAGAAATTCGTACATGTCCTTCTCCCATATAGGACATTGCGAATACACTAAGTCATATTGAATGCTATGTTGGACCCCATGCATGTCGCACATGCAAGTTGGATAGGACTTAGGTCGGACATGCATGCACACTACTAAGTCGGACACAATACAATCATTACACACCCATAAGTTGGATCAATAAATGTAAGTCAGACGCAGGGTCTAAGTCGCACCACTTAACTCGAACAAGAGTTAAAATTCAGATACATGCAAATTAATGTTGGAACAATAATTGTAGGTGATTGTTGTTAAGTGTACTCGAAAACTTATTTGGGTTACTATTGTTACAATTGAACCCTAATAACGTGAGTTACACTAACATTTACATTATGTTAAGGTGAAATGTACGTGCAATTGTACTGGGGTGTGTGGGTTGTAACATCCTAAAAATAGGCCTAGTAGTACCTAGTTGTACCTCGTGCTTAAATAGTTGTACAGTGGTTTTAAGTGATTTAACTTAGTGTGTTTTAAGTTGATAACGCGTGTTATGCGTTAATTAGAGTGATTGTGTGAAAAGTGTCAAACGTATTTAAAAGTGATAAAGTGTTAAATGGTTTCGTGTTATGATTCCGTAGATATCCCCGTTAGTTGAAACGGGATAGCGTGTGTAAAGTTGTAAGTTGAAAAGGGGAACAAAATATTCTGTGCTTAATTAAATGTTACCAAAGGCGGTTCTAAGGGATCTTATCCCCTGCCTTCACCCAAACACATACTAACACACACAAAAACATACGGTTTTACACACGCACACACTCATCTCCTGTCAACTTTGATTGAGGAAATCTGTTGCAAGGAATATTAGAAGCTGAAATCAAGTTGTCAATCTGTTCTAGAATCAATTACATCCTTGTTTGTAAGTAATTTTACTAAGAAACCTAGTTTTGTGTTCTTGAAGGAGAAACACCAATTTTGTGGTGTTTTATGAGTTCTAAGTGTTAATATGTGAGTCAAATGTGTTTGTAAGCTCAAAGGGATGTTAGACAACTTGTATAAGTAAGTAAATCTGAGCTTTGAATCGAATTGGTGTTAAAATGGTGATTTGCAGCAGCTGTGTCAAAACAGGGACGAAGGTCTGCTGTCCGTGACCTTCCTACGGGCGTAGGGGATAAACCGTGCGGCCGTAGGAGGGTTTTTATGTTTACTGCGGCCGTACGATGCGTTTTTGTGTGGTTTACCGTCTACGGACGAAGGAACAAGGTCTACAGGCGTAGGTACATAACTTACGGTCGTAGGTCACCAAAGAGTAGCTACTACGGGTGTAAGAATAGGTTCATTCGGCCGTAGTGCATGATTCAATGGAAAGAACCTCTGCGGGCGTAGGGAATGGTCCCTACCACCGTAGGAAAGGTTTGACATGTGTCCTGCGGCCGTAGGACATGTCCTCTGTGGCCGTAGAAGCCTGTCCAGTGCTGACATCTTGTGTAACTTGTGTTTTAACCTATGTGTATGTGGTAACCAAGCCTGAACCTAATGTGTTAGGTGATTCGGATGACTTCGTGTGCTCTTGGGATTCTCGAATACATATCTGCCTCCTGTGATATCGAGGTGAGTACCGGTTTTCCCATGAGACTCAATAAGTAGGGCTAACTGCTGTGTATTGAAACGTGCTATTGTGATAGTGACGTATGCACGTGTGAGGTAAGTGGTGAAGTGACGTGTTATGTGTTTAGTAGTGACGATAGATAAGTGAAGTGATACGAGATAGACCCATGTAGGGTTATGATTTATGTGACAATTGTGTGCTATGTTTAAAGTGTAATTTAGTATTCTGCTTATTGAGTATGAGCAGAAGCTAATGTGATATTGTATATACATATGTAATTGGATCCTGATTGGATCAGCCATGTTAGATTATTGTATTACGCATGTAATTGGAACCTGATTGGATCAGCCATGTTAGATTATTGTATTGCACACGTAATTGGATCCTGATTGGATCAGCCAGGTTAGATTGTTGTATTGCGCACATAATTAGATCCTAATTGGATCAGCTGTGTTAAAGTATGCATGCAATTGGATCCTTATTGGATCGGTTATGTGTTATTATGTTATGTCCGGACAATTGGGGGACTACACCACAGTTTCTGGGATTGGTTAAGGTCAGCCGTGTAGGTTGGTCCCTGGTGCCCGATAGGGTCTAGAAGTGGGGGATTAACGGCACCCGAGTGTATACGTTTGGTGACGGCTCTGCAGGCCACCGTTCCTTGACGAAGATGGGGTTCTTGGCGAAAGCCGGAACTGGTTATGTGATGGGGTTCTTGGCGAAAGCCGGAACTTGTTACGTAAGGGGGTTCTCGGCGAAAGCCGGAACTGGTTGTGAAATGGGGTTCTCGGTGCAAACCGGAACTGGTAAACGTGATGGTGGGCTGCTCTTCGCTCCCCCACCGATGCGGATGGTTGTGACTGATTCCCCAGCTTGAATTATTAATCCAGGCTAGCTACCTCGCAAGATATGATCCCGCTGACATGTCCGCACACCGCTATGTGATAGCTTACCTCTGTGTGCCTTGTTGTGATATGATAGCATGCTTATTGATGCTTATGTGTAAATTGGTGCTCACTAGCTAGTTGTAGCTAACGGTGCAAGATTTCCCTTTTTCGCAGGTCAGTGACTGATGGTCTGGCGAGCTTGGGTTACTCGTGGGTAATTGAAGTATTTGTAGTTGTGGAACACTAATTGTTGTTTATATGCATGTGATCCGATGGTCGGTTGTTAATTACGGTAACACCGGTTGTATGTTTTGTAAACTAGTCAGATAACCATCTGATAATTTATAAGTGGTGATTTATATCCGCTGCAAGCTTTTGATAAATAAGTTGTAAAAGTTTTAATTGGCGCTAATTTTAAGCTCGTGAAACACGGTGTTACAATTAGGTACCAGAGCCTATGTTTGAGGGAATTGGATAATCGGAAGAGTATTCGATCTCAAACTCGGGCCCAACCATCGTTAAGTGTTCCTATTGGGGGTAATTGGGGCTAAGTATGAGTGTTATGTGGTTGTGATATGTTATATACTAACGCCCCGTGTTTGTAGATGTCGTATAAGTGATGTGCTAAGTGCGGTTTTCGTGTGTATAGTGAGTAAGTGAGAATGTCTGAGCAGCGAGCTGATAGTGAAAATGCTCTAAAGCAAGTGGAGGATGAGGAATCTCGTACTCATGTTGAAACTGAGAAGGAATCTTCTTTGCGTGATACTCAAGGCTCGAGGCCGAGTCCAGAGTGGTAGGTGTATGTTCTACACCTTGAAGAAGAACTCCGAGTGACGAGGGAGATATTGTTGGAATCCGTCAAACGCAAGAGTCCGGAGCGCTGTTCCTACAAGAAGTTCCTTTCTTGTGGACCCAAGGAGTTCAAGGGTAGTGATAATCCTTCGAATACTATACGATGGCTTCGTGAGACGGATCAAGCTTTCGAGTCTTGTGATTGTGAACCAGAGTAACGTGTCAAGTATGCGGTACGCTTATTGAAGGGTGATGCCTTGTTTTGGTGGGACTCAGTAAAAGATTTAGTGAACAGAGAAGTGATTGTTGCAATGACGTGGGAACAGTTTTCTGAAAGGGTGACAAAGAAATACTGCACCGATTATGATTTAGAAAAGATGGAACGGGAGTTCAATGATCTCCAGAAAGGAGATAAGCCAGTGGAAGATTTGATCCATGCTTTTACTGATAAAGTGAGGTTTATCTCTCACCTAGTAGTAGATGAAAGTGCGAAGATTCGCAAGTTTGTGGGAATGCTGCCAATGGAATATAAAGCGCATGTTAGAACTGTGTCTAGTTTGGATCGAGCTTTTGAAATAGCTCGACAAATTGAGGGAGATCGCCTCCAGGGTAAGGGAGATAAGACAGATAAGGATCAGAAGAGGAAATTGCGGAAATCCTCTAAATCTGGTCCTGCGAAAGAGCAGCCTTGTGTAGGCAGAAAGTCGAAATCGTATAAGAAGCCAAAGTTTGATGGTTCATGGTGTTCTCCGTGCCGTGCGTATCACACTGGTTTTTGCTCCAAAGCTACTAACAGGTGTTTGAGGTGCGGACAGATTGGCCACATAACTGCAGAATGCGAGTTTAAAGGAAATGTGTGTTTTAGGTGCCACAAGTTGGTGCACCGAATTAGTGATTGCCCAAGTTTAAAGGAAATACTGCTCCGATTATGATTTAGAAATGATGGAACGGGAGTT